>JAKFHU010001640.1:8190000-10590000 GCA_023783475.1 Daubentonia madagascariensis | reverse complement strand
TCCAGGCTAGACCTGAAGGAGGAGAAAGATCCGGGGGAGGGAAGAGCCAGGCTGGAATGGGCCTGCCCTCCTCAGAAGGACCAGGGCACAGGAGGGACTGTGTAGATAGGGTGGGTGAGGAGAGCCCCTACCCATGCCCTGCAGAGCTGGGGGGGTGGGTTGAGCAGGTGGGAATTTGTCTAAGCCCCAAGGGCAGCCAGTGGGACTTTAAAGCGGTGCTGAGGCCTGCTTTACCTTTTATAGGACAGTGGTCTGTCAGGGTGGTGGTGGCCTTGGGGACGAAGCCTGGATTTAAGAAGCATATGGTGTTGTGCCCACCCAGCCCACAGCCTGGCACTCCTGAGCACTAGTGGGGGAGAGTTATTTTGGGTTATTAAAAAGGAAAGCTGGGTGGTGAGTGCCTGTAGTTGCAGCTACTCAGGAGACCAAGGTGGGAGAATTCATTGAGGCCAGAAGTTCAAGTCCAGCCTGGGCAATATAGCAAGACCCCATCTCTTTAAAAAAAAATTTTAAAGAGGATGTTGGACCCAGTGGGGGTGGATACTACAAAGCTGAAAAAAGAATGAGGACAGTCACTACATTCTCATCCAGAACGACCCCAACATAGCCACATCACTAAGTCAAAAAAAAAAAAAAATGACACACAGGACATGCTCCCTTTTGTGGGCAGAAGAGGGGTAGAGATACTGGCACGTGACTCATTCTTATATTTGCATATAGAGACTGGAAATTTAGGAACATAAACTAATAAAAATGGTTCCCTAAGGAGTTGCAGGAGGAGGAATTTGGGTGGATGGAGACAGGAGGGAGGAAGCAAGGGAGACTTTTTTTTAGATTTTTAAAACTTTTTATTTTGGAATAATTGCAACCTGACAAAAATTACAAGGAAAGTACAATAAACTGGAATTTTTCATTCAGAGTCTTCAGTATGTTTACATTTTATCATGTTTGCATCTTCTCTTTCTCCCTACACACACACACACACACACACACACGCACGCGCATTATTTCTGAACATTTTGAGAGTAAGTTGTAGACATGATGCCCCTTTACTGCTAAATATTTAAGCATGTATTTCCTAAGGACAAGAACATTCTCTCATAGAACCACGATTCCATGATCAAAATCAGGAAATTTAACATTGGTGCAGCGCTATTCTGTAATCCAGAGTCATGATCCAGTTTCTCCAACTGTCCCAGTGATGTCCTCCTCAGCAGTTTGGGGGGTGGGGGTGGGGAGAGACCCAGGCTCGGTTCCAGGATCGCCTGTTGCATTTACTTGTCCTGTCTCTTTAGTCTCTCTTATCCCAGGGCAGCACCTCAGCCTTTCTTTGTCTTTTATGACGTTGACATTTTTGACCAGTACAGGCCAGCTGTTTTATAGAACGTCCCCCAGTTTGAGTTTTCCTGATGCTTCCTCACAATTAAATTTGGGTCGTGCACTTTTGGCAGAACCACAGAAGCGGCGTGTGTCTTTCTTGGCACAAGGTGTCATGAGCTCATGAGGTCGACTCGTCCCATCACTGACGTCAACTTTGACCTCTTGGTTAAGGTGGTGTCCACCAGGTTTCTCCTCGATGAAGTTCCTCTTTTTTCCCCTTTGCACTAAATCTGTGTCTTGTGGGGAGATACTTGGAGACCATGTGAACACCCTGTTACTCCTCCAACTTCCACCCACGAGTTTCAGCCTTACTGGGTATTTTTGCCTAAATCAGTCACGTATTACGACAGTGTTCCCAGATGGCGATTTTCTGATTCCATCCTTCCTTCTACTTGTACTGGGTGGCTTTCAGCTGCAGAACTTTCCCTCTGTCCAGGCGACAGCTCAGAGCACGGGGTCGGGAGAGAGTGGGCCGGGAGCAGCGGGATCTGGCCCGGACATGAGAGTATCCCCTGGGATTTTCTTTAAAATGAGTCCAGGAAATAAACGGGCTGTAAAGCCGATCTCTGTGCAAGTGTCCAGGCAGGCAGGTTTGGGGCCAGGGCCATCTCTGTGCACATCTGGGCTGCATTAGTGACCCAGTGGCTACTCAGGGGTTTTCCCTAAGCTGGGATGGAGGGTATCACGGCAGGCAGTGATCTGGGCCTCCTTTGCTTTCAAATTGTCAATTTCACATATGGCGTGGGAATGTATTCCCTCATTTTAAAAAATAAAAAGATGAGACGTGAGCCTCAAGTGACATGATCAACACACTATCCTGACGCCTTTACTACCCCCAGCATGATGCCGTGAAGAGCTTGGTTTACATCTTCGAAGCTCCATTAGAAAAATGACCAAATATACATTTCCATGTACACATGGTTCCCGCTCACTCCCCTCGTCCCACAAGGGCCTGACGCTGCGGCACCCAAAACCTCCACCTACTCCCCTTCCCCGGCCCCCTCATTCCCTCCAGCCGCACCAGGCTCACTGCCACCTCAGGGCCTTTGCACTTGCAGGTCCCTCTGCCAGGAACACTCTGCCCCAGAGAGCCCCGTGGCCGCCTCCCCCCATCCCTCTCCTGGCCTTGTTCCACCCTCCCTGTTTTTCCCTCCATAGCACTTGTCACCATCTGATCAAACACACATTCTCCTGTTCATGGCTTCTCTGTTAACTGTCTCTTTTACCAGAACGTCAGCTCCATACAGGTGGAAATGTTGTCTGCTTTGTTCACTGTCTGCCGGTCCCTGGCGCCTTGCGTCTTGCAAGCAGGAGGAGCACACTCAGTAAAACATTGCTGAATGAATTATGAATGAAGGCATGTGTCCCTAGCAAACACGGCGCGGCTGTCACTCGTGCAGAGCGCCTCCTCCGTGCCCGGCGCTGTGCTGAACACCGCACGTAGATGAACTCAACAGGGAAACCTAGTCATGGAGAGATTGAGTAACCTGCCCAGAGTCACACAGTAAGTAGCAGAGCTGGGATCAGAACCCTGAGTTCTTTTATTATTGTTGTCCTTTAGTTCTTTCTATGTTTGGGGTGGGGGTGTAATGAAAACATTTTTTAAATTGAAGTAGAACACAGTCCAGGTCTCTGTCCACTGCATTTGCCTGCCTAGACTGCTGCACAGAGGGGCCGTTTTGTTCTTTAGCCAGCCTTCTAGAAACCCCGCTCCAAGGCACCTCCGTCTCCAGCCAGGTAGGCAGCCAAAGGTGTGGGCAGCTATGGGGGAGGGCTGTGGACAGGAGTACCTGGGTGGGGTAGGGTATTCTGTGTGGCCTTGCAGACTAGGAGCTCTGTGAGGGCAAGACCACCCACCTGGCGGGAGTGTGTTTGGCCAGACTTCCCTCAGCTGACTTCCCCCTGGGCCTTGGACACACTCTGGGCACCCACTGCTGGGTGTATACTAGCTTCCTAGGGCTGCCCTAAAAAATTACCATGTACTGGGTGGCTTAAAACAACAGAAGTTTATTCTCTCACAGTCCTGGAGGCCAGAAGTTCAAAATCAAGGCGTCAGCAGGGTTGTGTTCCCTCCGAAGGCTCCAAGGGGAGAATCTTTCCTCGCCTCTTCTCCGTGTCTTTGTTTCTGTTATGGCCCCAGCCATTGGATACAGGGCCCACCCTAATCCAGTATGATCTCATCTTAACTTGATTACATCTACAAAGATCCTATTTCCAAATAAGGTCACATTCACAAGTTCCGGGGATTAGGGCTTGAACACAGCTTTTTGAGAGACACAGTTCAACCCACTACAGATGGCTACAGCTGAGGGTTTGGCAAATCTTTCTCAGGGCCTGGAATGGATCCATGAGCTTTTTATTATGCACCCACCAAACCCTGTGGAGGATCAGGAAGCTGGCCTGGAGGGGGGTCCCTTAGAAGGAGACTCTTAGAGTGAGTTGGACTTTGCCTCCATGGCTCCTGGAAGAGAGAAGGCCCTAGGCCAGAGGTTATAGTGTCCAGGGCTCAGCAGATGCAGCTGCCCTGTCACTCTCGAAGGCTTGGGGGTGACATCTGGGTACTGTTTGGTGCCCACCCTGGCACTGCCAGTGGACTGAATTCATCCTCGGCCTCTGTGTCTATGGGTAGCCCCTTCTCCAACCTAGGGGGGGCCGATATTCACCAAGCCCATGAATACTCACCTTGTAGGCCTGTTCACTGCTGTGAGTCAGTCATCCCAGGGAATGAGGTGGGTGGGCTAACAGCCCCTTTGAGAGACTCAGGGACTGAGCTCAGGAAGGACAAAGGACTTGTCGAAGGACATACAGCCATTAGGTAAGTGGTGGCACCAGGATTTTAAAAAATGGCTTTATTGAGATACAACTCACATACCATACAATTCATCCATTGAAAGGATACAATTCATGGCCAATCTCGGTGGCTCATGCCTGTAATCCTAGCAGTTTGGGAGGCCAAGCTGGGAGGATTGCTTGAGGCCAGGAGTTTGAGACCAGCCTGAGCAACATAGTGAGACCCTGTCTCTACCAAAAATAGAAAAATTAGCCGGATGTCTGGCACACGCCCATAGTCCCAGCTTCTTGGGAGGCTGAAGAAGGAGGACCGCTGGAGCCCAGGAGTTGGAGGCTGCAGTGAGCTATGATCATGCCACAGCACTCCAGCCTGGACATCAGAGCAAGACCCTGTCTCAAAAAAAAAAAAAAAAAGGGTACCATTCAGTAGGTTTTATCGTATTTACAAGGTTGTACACTCATCATTACTATCTAATTCCAGAACTTTCCATCACCTGAAAAGAAACCCCATACCCACCCATATCCATTAGCAGTCACCCTCCATTCCCTCCTCCTCTCAGCTCCTGGCGACCGGCTGCTAATCCACTTTCTGCCTCTATGGATGTGCCTAATCTAGACATCGCACCTAAATGGATCATACAAGCTATTGTGTGGTCTTTTGTGTCTGGCTTCTTTCGCTCAGCATAATGTTTTCGAAGTTCATCCATCGCAGCGTGTATCGGAACTTCATTCCTGTTTTTTTAATTTAGCAGAGTTTATTTGAGCAAAGAACAATTCACAACAGGGCAGCGCTCTGAGCCAGAAGTGGTTCCGAGAGCTTCCAGAACTTCATTCTTTTTATGGCCAAACGATATTGCATAGATGAATATACCACATCCCATTTATCCAGTCATCAGTTTATGGATATTTAGGTTGTTCCCACATTTGGGCTCAAATGAAGGACGCTGCTATGAACATTCCCGTGCAGGAGTTTGTGTGGACTACAAGCAATGTATGAGAGAGTTCAAGTTGTTCTACATCCTTGTCAGCACTTGTTACTACCAGTTTTTATGTTAGCCATTTTAGTAGGTAAGTGTGTGTGTGCACGTAACAGTTTTCTCAAGATGTAATTTTCATACAGTAAACTGCCATATATAAAGTACAAAATGTGGTACGTTTTTATTTTGGTAAGTTTTATTGAGGGGACACTCATTTAGTCAAGGGCATGGGGGCATTAGGAGAAGCCTTCCCAGAGACAGAAGGAGTAGGAGTTAGCCAGGCAAAGAGAACTTGGCAGAGGAGGCAGTCGCAGGCAGAGAGAACAGCAAGTGCAAAGGCCCTGAGGTGGGGATGTGCTTGGGGGGTTCAAGAAATAGCAGGAGGCCAGTGTGGCTGGAGGGGAGAGAGGCGGGAGGAGGGGCGGGAGGAGGGGTGGGAGGAGGGGCGGGGGGGAGGCAGGATAGGAGAGGCGGGCAGGGGCTGGCCAGGTGTTTGGATTTTATTCTAAGCTGTGGGAAGCCACCAGGGGATTTTACACGGAGCAGTGACACAGTCCGACTTCCCTCTGGCTGTGTGTGGGAAATAGACAGAGGGGACCCGAAAGGAAGTGGGAGACAAGGGAGGAGGCACCTGCAGGCTGTGGCTTCCGCTGGCCTGGCGGGCAGCGGGCAGCGGGCAGGGGAGGAAGAACGGGAGGGAGGGGTCTTTGTGGATGAGCTGGGCAGGGCTACACTCTCTCGCTCTTCACCCTGGCCTGTGGAAGGGCGCAATCTGTCTGGGATCTTGACTGAGGCAGAGCAGGAACAGAGGACACCACAGCAGCCCTTGGGAGGAGCAGTGCTGCAGCGCTGTTACTCGCACACCCCATTTTACAGACGAGGAGACCTGAGTCCCAGAGGGAGAAGGGACTTGCCCCAGGTCCCCCCCAGGCTGAGCAGGCATTCAAGCCCAGACCTGTCTGACTGCATAGGTCCTTCTCGAAACTTTTGCCCTGAAAAATGCTTTTCAGAAAAATAAAATGAAAATGTAGGGGCCCAAGGAACAGGAAAGAATTCCTCTAGGTAGAGGCCCTTCTAGAATGTTTTCAAGCATAAATACAGATGTGTGTTAGCATCTGTGTTTGGTGGCCTCTGTGGAGGAAACCCAGGGTTAGTGTTCAGGGTAGGAGGGGATGGGAAAACTCTCACTGAATGGATGCGGGGAGCACAGTTTGGGGGATGACCACGATTGTAGCTCTGACATGGGCAGTGCATGGGCAATATATATAGCTAAAGTGTTGTACCCCCATAATATTCTGAAATAAAAAAAAAAAACTGAGTCATAAGGATAACCAAAAAAAAAAAACTTTAACAAAAGTATAACAATTGTATAAAGAGATGCACACATCAGAAGTGTTCAGCTCAATGCTTGTTTTCAATGTAAACTCACCTGTGTGGCCAGCAGACAGAACATTCCACTCACACACAAGCCAGCTTCTTTAACTCAGCATAATGTCTGTGAGATTCATTGTGTTGTTGAGTGTATCAATAATTTGCTCCTTTTTAGTGCTGAGTAGCATTCCACTGTCTGCACACACCACAGTTCGTTTATTCATTCAGCAACTGATGGGCACTTGGGTTGTTTCCAGTTATTTGCACTTACGAATAAAGCCGCTATAAACATCCACATAGAGATTTTTGTGTAAACACAAGTTTTCATTTCTTTTGGGTAAATACCTAAGAATGGGATTGTTGGGTTGTATAGTAAATATGTGTTCAACTTTACAAGAAACTGCCACACCATTTCCCAGAGCACTTTGCATTCTCACCAGCAACACAGGAGAGCGTTCCAGTTGCTCCACACTCTCATCGGCACTTGTTATTATGTTTTACTTTTTTGTCTTAGCCATCCTAATAGGTGAGTTGTGGTATCTCAGTGTGTGTATGTGTGTGTAACAGCTTTCTCAAGATGTAATTGACATATAATAAACTGCCATTTTAAAGTACAAAATCTGATAAGTTTCAACACATGTATACACCTGTGAAACTATCACCATAATTAAGATCGTGAAAATATTCAAAACCCCCAAAAGTTTCCCTATGCCCTTGCTTTGTAACCTCTCCCTCCTCACTCATCTTTCCCCCATCCCCAGGCCACCAATGGTCTGCTTTCTGGCATTTATTGATCAGTGCATATTCTAGAAATTACATAAATGGAATCATACCCTTTGCTCTCCTGGCTTCCTTCACTCAGCATAATTATTTTGAGATTCGTCCACATTGGACTGTGTATCAATAGTTCATTCCTTTTTTACTGCTGAGTGGTGCTCCCCTGTAGGGATATACCATTGTGTGGACGTATCATTCACCTTTGGACAGACATTTGGATTCTTTCCGGTTTTGGGCCACTACAAATAACACTGTTATAAATGTTTATGGACAAGTCTTGGTGTAGGTATATGTTTTCATTTTGCTTGGGTAAATATACATGAGTGCAATTGCTGGACTGCATAAGGGTGTGCTTAACTTTTTTTTTTTTTCTTTGTGAGACAGAGTCTTGCCCTGTTGCCCGGGCTAGAGTGCCATGGCGTCAGCCTAGCTCACAGCAACCTCAGACTCCTGGGCTCAAGCGATCCTCCTGCCTCAGCCCCCCGAGTAGCTGGGACTACAGGAGCACACCACCGCACCTGGCTAATTTTTCTATTTTTAGTAGACATGGGGTCTTGCTCTTGCTCAGGCTGGTCTCGAACTTCTGACCTCAAGCAATCCTCCTTCCCCGGCCTCCCAGAGTGCTGGGATTACAGGCATGAGCCACCTGTGCTTAACTTTTTAAGAAACTGTCAAACTGTTTCCCAAAGTGGCTGCGCCATTTTGCATTCCCACCAGCAGTGCGTGAGAGTTTCAGTTTCTCCGCATTCTCACCAATACTTGAGACAATCAGTCTGTTACATTGTAGCCATTCTACTGAGTGTTTAGTGGTGTCTCACTGTGCTTTGAATTTGCATTTCCCTAAGAACTAATGATGTTGAGCATCCTTCCATGCACTTATTTACAATTCATGAAGATACACAATATTGAAATCTTTTGTCCATTTTTAAACTGACTTCTTTTGTTATTGAATTTTGAGAGTTCTTCATATACTCTGGATACAAGTTCTTTATCAAATACGTGTTTTGCAGATAGTTTCATTCTAGTCTGTGGGGATTTATTTCTTTTCTGATCATATCTTTTGCCCAATTTTTTGTTGGGCTACCTAATGGCCTTATTGACGTTTAAAAGGGTTTTGGATTTCTTCCAATCTTCAATTTCCAGCTACAGACTCTGCCTCCCTTGCTCAGGAGGCTGAGCTGGGGGTATGGAAAGAGAAACATTGTCTAATCCAGAAGCAAATTCCACCTCTGCCCTTTCCTGCACCTCACACAGCCTCAATTTGCTCATTCACATAACGGGGATAAGTAAAGTAGCCTCCTCCCCGGTTTACGTGAGTTCCACGTGTGATATGCTGGAACCACCGGCTGGCAGCTTTATTGCTGTCATTTTCATCGCTGTAGTTGTCTAAATGTGGTTTACAGTGCAAGCATTAGGGCTCAAATCCCAGTTTTGCCAGTTCCAGGCTGGATGACCTCGGGCAAGGGATTTCCGTCCCCACCTACCCCACTCTTGTCCCACTGTCCCCATCTGTAACATGGTTGATATGAGGGTTGAATACACGAAAAGCCCTTGGCCAGAGTAAAGCCTCAAAAAAGGATATTTTTATTGCATGCCTCTTCACATAGAGACAAGCCACCAGGAGGAATCCCACCAGTGGGTGTAGAGGTGGGCATTGGTCTTAAATTCTTCCTCCCTCTTGTCCCTCCCTTCCTGCCCTGGGGACGGTCCCTGTGCTAAAAGACGGGGAATTGGAGGTGAATCAGACCTGGCCTCTCACCATCACATCAATGTACCACTGCAAGAGATCCTAGTTCAAATCCCAGCTTGGCTACCGACCTGCTCAGGGGACCTTGGATAGGTCTTTTAACCTCTCTGTGCCTCAGTATCCTCAGCTGGAAAAGGGGAATTCTACAGATTCCTGGATTAGGCAGAGTGGTTGAAAGGAATAGAAAGAAATAATGCATGAGAGGTACCCATAGTAAATGATTAAGAAATGATACCTAAGCATGCTCCTGCCTCAGGGCCTTTGCACATGCTGTTTCTACTTCCTGGAACACCCTTCCAGAAAGGCACCTTAAGAAGGGGGCCTCCAGCAGCCTCAGCTGGGCAGGGGGGCCTCAGGGCTCTGGCAGGCAGGGTCTGGATGTCCCCACGACTCCAACCCTCAAAAAGACCTCTTGGCCGGGTGCAGTGTCTCGCGTCTGTAATCCTAGCACTTTGGGAGGCCGAGGCAGGAGGATCGCTTGAGATCAGGAGTTCGACCAGCCTGAAGAAGAGCGAGACCCCGTCTCTACAAAAAATAGAAAAATTAGCTGGGCATGGTGGCGCGCCTGCAGCCCCAGCTACTCAGGAGGCTGAGGCAGGAGCATCGCTCGAGCCCAGGAGTGTGAGGTTGTGGTGATCTACGATGACGCCGCTGCACTCTAGCCCTGGACAGAGCGAGACCCTGTACCCAAAACAAAAGCACAACCTTCCCTGACTGTCCTATGAACCATTTCATGCCCTCTCCGCCTCTGTCGCCCCCCACCCAGCCCCCTTCCCTGCTTTAGTTTCTCCACGGCTCCCCCCACACTTTATTTCAGGTGTTGATTTGCCCAAGGCTGGCTGCCCCCGTGGACCGGCAGCCAGCGGAGGGCCAGGACTCCTGCGCTGTGCTCGCTGCGAGCTCCCACTCCCTAGAGCGGCGCCTGGCCTGGCACGCAGTGGGTGCTCCACTGCGAGGCCCGAGCTGGGAGCAGAGTCCTTGTCGCCGTCCCGCCCGTCCTGTGTGACGCGGGGCCCGACTCCAGCGCCGCGCGTGCCGTTCTGTCCCCGGCAGCGCGGGGCGCACGCGGGCGGCCTGGCGTCGGGTCCCGCCGCCTGCCCGTGCCCGCGGCCTTCTCGGCGGCGGCGGGGAGCGGCCCTGCAGCCGGGCGCCCCTCCAGGCCGCGGCCGGCGAGACGGATGCAGCACACGGCCGCCTTTATGGGGCCCGCAGACAGCGCGTCGCCAGCCTAACCCTGCGTGGAAAATTCGGAGGTGGAAGGCGAGGCGCCTTAATGAGGGGCCGCCAGCAGCCGCGGCGGCGGCGGCGAGGGGGCGGCGGGGGCGGCGGGGCCCTGGCCGGAAACGTGAGCCGGAGGCCACCCCGCGCGTCCCCCGGGCCCCCAGGACGGTGGCGGCGGCGGGCAGGTGGGGGAGCTGGGGCTGCCCCGCCCCCAGCCCGTGGCTACTCCCTTCCAGGCCCCCCGGGCCTCGATTGCCTCCTCCGTCCAATGGGCCCTTCCCTGCTCTAGGATGGGGGAGGATTAAATGACAGTCTCGCCCACAGTGCCCGGGACTTGGGAAGCGTTGGACGGGGCTAGTCACTTGTGGATACTGTTCACAGGATGGTCTCAGCAGCCGCAAGTTGAGGCCGAGATATTCAGGAGATGGTGGCACATTCCGATTTGGGGGCTGTTCCCCATGTCTGGGGGAGACCTGAGCCACACTTTCTGCCTTCTCTTAGTCTGAGACTGACATTGGGCCTTTCCTGGGGGTCACATGCCTTCCCTTCCTCCAGTCATCCTCCCATCCCTCCCTCCCTCGCCTTCCAACCCAAGGGCCCAGGGTGTTCATTATACATGTCCCCGTGTGACTCTGATTCTGTTTCCCCCCAGCCCCCGTTGCTCCCACTGGAAAGGAAGCCCCGGGTTGGAGTTGGGAAGCTGATGGATCCTGCTCTCTGTTCCTCCCTCGGCATCTGGCACAGTGCCTGGCCCATCCCCATTTGACAGATGAGAAAACTGAGGTTCAAAGAGGCACTTTGGGTGGCTCAGGCCTCACCACTAGCCCTGGGGCTGGTCACTCAGCTCTGCCCGACTTCAGGTGCTGGGCCTCCACCTTGGGGCGTCTCCCTGATTTCAAATGTGGCTCACAGCATCCGCTGTTCCCTCTCCCCAGAACACAGTTCCTTACCCCTGCTGTCTCCACAGCTGTTTGCCTCACTCACCTCCTCAGAGAGGCCTTCTCAGACCATGTGTCTAAGCTTCCCCCCCACTGTCTCTTTGCCCCCAGCAAAGAGACTTATTTCTCTTTATTATATTATATTCCTTTTGTTCACTTGTTTCTCGTCTGCCTCCTCTGCCTGCCTGTGAGCTCAGTGAGAGTGGGGGCTTTGTTCATAGCCACAGCCTCTGCTCCCAGCCTGGCATACAGTAGGTGCTTGATAAATGGTGGAGGGAAGAATGAATGAGCAGACAAAGCCAGGCAGTGGAGGACAAAGAAAGCCTCTGCTTTCTTTCTGGTGACTGGATTTCTGGCTAGTAGGGGACAAGGCTTCCTGAGCTACAGATGGCAGCAGAACGTCAGGCGAATAGAGGGACAGGGGACAGAGGGTTCCAAGGCCCATTGGCTGTTCTTGCCTCCTGGGGCTGCACAGAGGGAAGCTCATTTTCAGCTTACTGCACAGCCCCCAGCGGGGCAGGGGCCTGGGAGCTGGGAGCCTGCTCTGCCTGCCACTGCCATGGGTGAGAATTCTCACACGTTGTAAACACAGCTCCGGCTCCCTTCTGGCTGGGGCAGCCGGCTGGACCCGCCCTGGGTTGGCTGGGAGGTTCCCAGGTCCCCAGGATGGATGGTGTGTGTGGGGGCCTCCTAGACCCTGGGATCCTCTTCCTGGGGGTAGGGCATGGGCACTGGGTTCTCACAGACTGATAGCCTAGAGCTCAAGGATGAGCCAGCTGCCCGGGTTCAAATCCTGGCTCAGCCATTTAGAGCTGTGTGACCCTGGGCAAGCTACCCAACCTGGCTGCAGTCCTCACTGTAAAAAGCTATAATAATAGTAAAAGTGTTTAAGAATATAGTGCCTGGGCCTAGTTCAGGGACTCTTACTGGCTTTTGTGCCATGGACCCCTTTTCTATTTGTGAATTTAGATTTAAATTTATATAAATGTACTTTGCCAGAAAAGGAAAAAGAAAAAAATAAATTTATATAAATGAAAGTATATAGGATTAAAAGAAAACCAATTATATTAAACTGAACTTATTAAAATATTTACTAGTCCAATGTTTGATATGGTGACAGCTGTGTTTCTCTGTTAATGCATTTAATAACAAAATCTCCTGGCTGGCTTCATAACCACGGTAATTTTGAAGTTGGGAAGAGGATAAACATTTTTTCTGCAACACTGTAAAGGGACATGGACATGGCTAGGATTTCTGAGTGACAAAGCCATGGTCCAGCTACTGCCACTGTGGTTTGATTCCCACATTTGCCCATAAGGGAAGGAAATGCCAAATTCCCGTTGGAGGTCAATGAAAATCAAGATGTACTTTGTTTCCCTAGTTCAAGTTCATGGATCCCTGAATTCTGCCCTAGACCCCTGGAGGTGGTGGCCAGTGACAAGATCTGTCTGGAGATCTGGATGGTCCAGGTGCCCAGGAGGAGGGGGAGTTGTATGGGGGTCCTTCAGGGGTTTTAGAGACAGTGCAGGGTGCAGAGTCCAGGGTCCCTGGGTGGCAACCCTGCTCTGCCCACAGTCCCTGGCAACCTTGGGCAGTGGCTGCTGGCCTCCAGGCCTCCTTGGCCTCCTGTTCCTGCCTTGTAGGAGGGATCGAGGAGGAGGTACGACAGCGTGTGTCCTGTATTGGCACAGGGTCTGGGGCCTTGACGGCAGCGTCTAGATTTGGGGTGTGTGGGAGATTTGGGGGCTAGTAGAGGGGAGAGAGGTGGAGAGGCTGCCCTGTGTCTAGAAGGGAGAGGCCACTTCCCTACCTGGTGGCCTCTCTCAGACCTGGGCCTGTGTGTAAGTCACTGTTTTGTTTTTGCGTCGTCTGGGTAAGCTTGTGTGTATTTGTGTGTTGGGGCAGAGATGTGTGTGTGTGCAGGTGTGAGTGTGGGGGCACATTGGGAAGGGTATCGGTGTGTGTGAGTCGATGTGTGCATTTGTGAGCAGGGTCCGTTCTGGGAGTGGATCGTTGTGTATGTGTGTGTGTCAGGGTTTGGTGTGGAGTTTGCTGGTGTGTGTTTGTGTCTGAGTTGGAGGTCTCCAGGGTGTGTCAGTGTTCACGTTGGAGGTCTCTGGTGTTAGCGTGAGTGCATGTGAGAATATGGGTATATTTGGGGGGTTTGGGGGGTGGATTGATGTTTGTGTGTGTATGTGCACGCACATGCACCAGGATTGGTGGGGGGTGTCCGGTGTGTGTCTGTGTGAGCGTGTGTGGCCCTGTCACCGCCGGCTCCAGGCCCGGCCACATAAACTTCACACCCCTGCGGGCGGGCTCCAGTGGCCCCGCAGCGGCCGCGTCGGGCAATGGGAAGCAGATGGGCCGGGATGGAGGCCATATGGGGCTGGGGGCAGGGGCGCATTCCTCCCTCCCAGGGCTGCCAGGAAGCCCCCTGCCTGCCGGCCCCCCATCAGGGTGGGAGCTGGAACTGACACAGTAACAAATGTCCTGCAGCCAGCATGGAGCCGGCGTGGAGCCAGCAGGGAGGCAGCCCCTGCCCCACGGGGGAGAGTGCGTGTGCGTGTGTGCGCGTGTGTGTGTATGTGTGTAAGCGGGGTGTTCAGGAGATGTCAGCTGGGCAAGATGCTGCCCTGAGAAGCCATAGCAGACCCCTGCACTGTGCAACTTTGGGCACTGCACACACCCACTCTGGGCCTAGGTTTCCCCAGCAGGGTTGCAGGAGGGTGGCTCTTCAGGATGGGGTACTGGGAAGTCTGGGCCACCCTGTTTCCAGACCCAGGGTAGGACCCTAACTCCAGAAAGCCTGGCAGGTACAGTGGCAGTAACGGCAGCTGACCTTGACTGCATGCAGGGCACTGGATGATGGTTAAGAGTTAGTCTCCGGAACCAGACTGGCCTGGGTTCCAATCCCGGCTCTGCCACCTCCTGACTGCGGGTGTGACGACGTCAGGCAAGTCCCTTCTTTCTGTGCCTCAGTTTCTTCTCTGAAATTGGAGGTCCTAATAACAGCACCTCCCTCCCCTGGGTGGTGGTGAAGGTTGAGTGAGTTCATCTGGGGGACGTACTCACCCCAGCAGCCGGTGCCAGGCTGTGGTGGCCAGGCTCGAGCCGCCAGGATTGTGCAGCGCAAATGCTGAATAAATGTTAGCTTCGAGGATTAGCTCATAGGAGCTTCTCAACAACTCCAGGCGGTAGGTCCTGAGCCTACTTTGCAGGTGAGACCCAGAGAGGGTGCAAACCCAGGTCTCCTGTCGCTAGAGCCCACTCTCTTCACCACTTTGTAGGCGGCACGGCTGGCACCTCCTCTTCCCCCCTTTCCAGCCCTACCCCTGCCCTATCTGGGGTGAGCTGCTGGGCTGTTTCTTGTAATATCCAGATGAGAGCAGAATCTAGGGCTGTCTTACAGCTGACACAGGGTCCAGGAGGTGGCTGGAAAGGTGGCCTGGCCAGGGGCCCGGCTCTCCCCACCTTTGCCCTGGCCCCATTGGTGGGAGCCAGCCCTGCCTTCCAGGCCCTGCGTGGACTCAGGCAGCTCCAGGTCCAGACCCTGGCTCCCCTCTCCCTGCTGTGTGGCCCTGGGTAGGTGCCTGAACCTCTCAGAGCCTCAGGGATGTTGAGAGGACAGGCTCAACAAGGACTCAGCGATGAGGAAACGGCTGTTCTTCTCACAACAAGTGTCTTATAAACCATCCCTGTTATTTCCACTCTCGTGGAGGTTTGAGATCAGAGGGGCAGGGTGGAGGGGAAGGGTTCAGAAGCGGAGGTGGCTGTAGGTGGCCTTGGCCTAGTCTGCTCCCCTCCTCTAAGGCTCCCTTTCCTGTTTCCCGAAGGAGCACTGTCAGGCAGGAGAGAGGCTTAATGGGATCATGTAAACGCGGCGTTTGGCACATGCTGGGTGCTCAGCAAATGCTAAGTTGGCTTCTCTCTTGTTCTTGCCACTTGTGGGCCTCTGCAGGGCCGTATGTTGTTGGTTCCTACTCAGCATCCACTCCCGCCTCGCTGTGCCTCAGTCTGAGGCTTCAGGACTCCTTGCTGGGGGTGGGGCATGAGACCCAGGACTGACCAATCATAGTGCTGCATCCTGTCAGCCAATGAGAGCCAGGCCTGGGATTTTGGCTGGATGGGCGGAAGGGTAGGGGAAGGAGGCACCTGCTTTCTGCTGGGGTTGCTAAGCCCAGCTGGGTGGAAGCCTGGACTGTGGGGTTCATCGTGCCTTGAGGAGAGGAAGCCTGGCTGAGGGTGCAGCCAGCAAAGACAGGGAGAAAGCGAGTCTCGGTGAAGTGTGAATACCTAGATGCAGCCATGCCCAGTACCATTATTGATTTCTGCTTCGTGGGGGAGAAATTGAGGCCAAATCCAAGGTCACAGAGCCAGGGAGCGCTAGAACTGGGATTTGAACCCAGGCTGACTGGCGCCACGGCTGTGCCCTCAACCTCCAGATGTTACAGAGCCCTTTGGTGTAAATCCCTCCCTCTACCCTGGAATCCTCCTCACCCAGCCTAGTTCTTGAGCTCAGCTATTTCTGAGCCTCCCAAGGGAGAATGTTTCCTGCCTCTGGCAGAAAAATCAGGGGAGAAAATGAGAGCCCTGTGGTCTGGCTCTGAACTCAGTTTGGGCAAGCTTGGGACAGATGAGAATGCTTTCCTTCTTTGCTTCTCCCTCCTCCCTCCCTCCTTCCCTCCCTCCTCCTTCTCTTCTCCCCCACCCCCTCTCTCCTTCCTGTCTGAAATAAAACAGAGCCGACTCCAGCCCACCTCACACCCTGGGTCCTGCTCTGCCCGGATGGCTGGTCGGCCCTGTCAGGCCCCAGCACAGCAATCAGCAGTGACACCTTTTTAAAACACAGATCCCAGGGCCCTGCACCAACAGACACATGTTTGTGCATCTGGGGTGGGGCCAGTGGAGACTTGGATGCAATTGGTTCTCAGGACAGTGAATGAGGGTGTCTAATGTCTTGTAGGGACTCAAAGACCAAGGTTAAAAGTTGTGCCTGGAGGGGGTTCGTGAGCTGGATGCCTCTGAGCTGGAAGGGGCTGAGGACAGGAACCCTGAAGGAGGGGTCCTCCCAAACGTTTATGCCTTTAGATTCAAGTTCCAACTCAACTAGCTTTTCACCCTGGGCAGGTGCCATAACTTCTCTGAACCTCGGTTTACTCATCTGAAAAATAGACATTAAAAAAAAAATACCCAATGTGTGTTGACCTCTTCCTGTCTACTGGGCTCTGTGGTCAGCCCTTTGCTTGGAGAAATGTATTGAATCCTCATAACCCCATGAGGTGGATACTGTTATTATTGCTAATTTTTCAGAAGATAAAACTGAGGCTCAGAGTGGTCAAGGTACTTACCCAAGATCGCACAGCTGGTAGGTGGCAGAGCTGGGACTTGAATTCAGGCATCTGGCTCCAGACCCTGTGCTCTTACCAGTACTGTATAAAGTTTTAGTTTTGTTAGTTAGTTTAGTGAATAACTGCTGCGTCTCCAGTACCTGGCCTGTGGTAGGCCTTAATAAAGATTTGTTGAATGAATGATTAATTGCTCATTGATGGGAGTTGACTCAATTAGTAGAGGTTCTGTAATTGCTCATTCTCTGTAAATATGGGAGATAGCAAAGCAAGTGCTAATCCTGCGGTAGAGCCTTGGCCTTCTCTCCCTACTTTGTGTATCAGGGATAGTGACAGTCCTGCTGCCGCTTAGGGTCATCATGAACAGCATTCAATGAGATACTGTCGGGACGGCACCCAGCACCGCAGTATGAACTCCATGAGCGTTAGCTGGTTCCCTCAGCTTCCCAGGCTCTCCTTCACTGTGGTTTCCTGATGCGATCTTGTCTCCCCACAGGCCTCCTGTGATGCCAGGCACACAGTAGGTGCTCAGGGGAGAAGGATAGATACATGAGCACTTGCTGTGTGCTGGGCTCTTTTTAAACACTCGTCATCTGATCCACTTCTTCTGACAACCAGCAACAAGGGGCCCAGTGCCTGGCCCAGCAGACCCTCCATAAATGTTTGTTGAATGACTGAATGAAACACAGTGCTAGCTGCGTAGGCCAAGTGTATCTGGTGCAAGCCCTGCCCACCATCCACCGGCTGCCAGTTCACAGTCAAACCTGGGTTTCCACATCTGCTAGCGCTGCCAGGAGGTGAACGGGCCTTGGGGGAGGTATTTCCCGGCTGCAGAGCCGGGGACTCAAGGCGGGGGCAGCGGGGAGGCTGCCAGGGGAGGAATTTCCTTCATGAAGTTAAGCCCGGGCTGAGTAATTGCTCTCTAGGTCCCAGTCTGGCAGCAGCTGGGGCAGGAGGCAGGGGGCTGCGGGACTCCCCAGTTGTCAGCTGAGCCTGGAGCTCTGCCAGCTGCAGCTCTTGGGCCCCAGGAAGAAGGGCATTGTCCAGGAGGTGCCACCATCAGCTTAGACAGGTCACATCGCCTCTCTGAGCCTCAGCGTCTTCATTGGCAGCCGTCCCGGCCTCATGGGTGTTGTGCGATTTGAAGGGGCGCTGTGTGTGAAGCAGGAGAGGTTTTACGGTCGTGTGGCGGGAGGCGCTGCCTGGAAGAGTGAATGGGCCTCGGCCTCAGATGCAGACAGGCCTGGAGGGCCCTGGGTGAGTCACTTCCCTCTGCAAGCTTCGACTTCCCCGGCGGGCTGTCGTGAGCCGGAGATAGGAGAAAGAATGTTCTCGGAAGCAGGAACTTTTGAACCATAAGTGAGAAAACAGTGACAACCATAACAATAATGCCAGTACAAAAGGGCTTCGATCACTCATTCGTTTGTTCCTTCAGCTGGTACTTTTTAGCTCCCTTCATTCATTAATTCACTTAGAGAATGTTACCGAACATTTATTTCATGCCAGGCCAGGATTGCCAGATTTAGCAAAAACAAAGACACCAAGATCAATGACAACAACAACAACAAAAAACCAGAATGCCCGGTTAAATTTGAATTTCAGATAAACAAGAAATACTTTCTTAGTGTCCATGTGCCCCATGCACTCTCTCTCAGTGTAAGCGCGCCCCGCGGAACCCTCCAGCAAGCCCGGGGGAGGTGTCTTTCTCATGCTGCCCTATTTCTTGCTCAGACAGCCCTGAGAGGCGGGAATGACTGCCCACGAGGAAGCAGAAGCTCAGAGAAGGCGTCACCTGCCCAGGATCGCTCAGGCAGGTGTCCTGGCTGAGGTGGGGGTCTTGGGCAGAGCCCCAGTGACACGGGCACGGCGTCACCCCCGCTCGCTTCCTGGATGCCAGTTTCGGGAACAGAGAGCCGTCCTGGCAGCCACCTGGCACTTTCCCCTGCCCCAGCCCTCACCTGTCGGGGAAAGTCCCTGTGGGTCACCTAGGGCTGGAGCCTGGCACAGCCAGGATGGGGGCTGGGAGCAGGGTGGGCAGAACCCCCAAGCTGTGGGACAGAGGGGCATCTGGAGGGAGGGATGCAGGTGGGGCAGTGGACTCCAGAGCTACCTGGGCCACGTGGCTTCCTGCTCCACAGCCCCTTGTCAGCAAGCGGGGTGGGCACTGGACCAAGAGGGGCCCCTGCAGTCACCCTTCTCCCCACCCAAGTGCCCTTGGGGGAGTCTTAGCTCCTCTCCGGGCCTGAGCCCGTCCTCTCTACAAAGAAGCATTCGTTCATTCACTCACTCACACATTCATTCATTCATCCATCTGTTTGTGCTTTACTTCCACAGATACTTCTGAGCACCTACTATGTGCTGGGTACTGTTCTAGGCACAGGGCATGGGGGATACACCAGAGAACAAGACAGACTAAAAGCTTTGTTCTCATGGAGCTGATGGTCCGGTGGGGGAGACAGATATAGACACATAAGGAAGATAATTTGGGGTAGGAAAGGTACAAAGGTGGAAACAAACAGGGAGAGGTGATGGGTGTGGCTGCAGGGGCTCCTGGAGACAGGCAGTCTGGGAGCAACTCTCTGAGGAGGTGATGTTTGAGCAAAGACCCACATGGTAAGAAGGAGCTGGTCTAGTGGCGACGTGGGGAAGGTGCTCACATGAACAGCAAGTGCAAAGGCCCTGGGACAGAGCAAGCGGGTGCCTGTGGGAGAAGGTGTTGCTAGGACTCCGTGAACAAGGGGGAGCTTGCTGGGGTTGAGGTGGGAGAGGTGGGCAGGGGTGCATCACGCAGGGCTTCGCTGGGCTTTTCCTTCGCTTCCTTCTCTCTGTGTCACTTCCTCTGAGGAGCCTTCCCTGATGACCCTGGCTAAACCAAGCCCTGCTTTACCTCTTAACCGCATCACTACATGGCATTGTCGTCTCTGTTTATTGTGTGTGTGTGGATGTATTGTCTGTCTTTCCCCACAATTACAACATCAGTCAGGTGGAGTTACCAAGAATTACCTATTGACCCCTACGTGGCACAGAAAATATGGCCACAAGGACACGAGCATGGGTGCCCATGATGGACGGCAGGGAAATGGGTGTTGTGTTTTATGGATTGCAGTTTTGACTCGACTTAAGCCTCACAGGCCAACTCTGGAACCCAAGCCTTGAGTACGACAAGATTTCCCACAATAACAATCATAATCACAGCTTTAATTGGATGCTTGCTGTATGCGGGCGTTGCTAAGCACTTTTTTCCTATTGTGGTAAAATACATATAAAACTTACCATTTTAACCAATTTAAAGTGTGCAATTCGGTGGTCATTTAGTACTTTCACAATATTGTGCAACCATCACCGCTCTCTAGTTCCAGAACATTTTCATCACTCCAAGGGAAACCCTGTACCCATTAAGCAGTCACTCCCCATCCCCCCACAGCCCAGCCCCTGGCAACAACTAACCTACTTTCTATCTCTGTGGATTTGCCTTTTCATACTGATGGAATCATGTAATATGTGGCCTTCTGTGTCTGGCTTCTTTCACGTGCTCATCCACGCTGTAGTATGTTTATGGTATATGCTATGTAGTGTAGGTGCCTGGGTTCTTTTTTATGGCTGAATAATAATCTATTGTGTGAACAGACCATGTTTTGCTTATCCATTTGTCAGCAGATGGACATTTGGGTTGTTTGTGCTTTTTGACTATTGTGAATAGTGCTGCTATGAACATTCGTGTGCAATTTTTTGTTTGAATATCTATTTTCAGTTCTTTGGGGTATATACCTAAGCGTGGAATTGCTGGGTCACATGGTAGTTCTATGTTTAATTTATTGGGGAACCACCAGCTAAGCATTGTTAAAAGCACCCAAAATCTTGGCGAATTCTCACAACAAGCCAAAGAGAGAGGCTCCACCTTGACCCCATTCTGCAGATGAGGAAACTGAGGCTTAGAAAGTGGAATTCATGAGCCAAAGTCACACTGGTAAGAAGAGAAGATGGTGAGTCTGTTGGATTCTGAACTGCCTTGAACCCCAGCTGAGAAGGGAAGAGTGTGTGAGGCAGAAAGGACAAGGGAGTCTGCAGCCCACGTGCAGCCTCTCGAGTTGCTAGGTACGCAGAAAGCTGAGGAAAGATAGAAGCCGGGGTTTCTCTATCCAACATGTTTGATTTCCAACCCCCTACGCCCCCTTCCTGGCTGTGTGATGTTGGGCAAGCTGGTTCACCTCTCTGGGCCTCTGTTTCCCCATTAAATGGTGCTAAGGAGAGAAACTCCCTCAAACAGGGGTTATAGGGATGAAATAAGAAGGCTGCCCTGCTGCTACCACTGTCAGTGTTGTTACGCTCCTTTTCTGACGCAAGGGATCCCTTGCTCTTGGTCTGGGAAGGGCTGGGGGGTGGGGCACGAGGGAGTCAGGGACCCCCAGAATCTCCCCTCCAGAGTTGGAGGGGTGGACAGCCCAGGAGTAGAAGTGGTGTCTGCCTTGAAAGTCCCATGGCCAAGCTACAACTGAATGCTCCTGATGGGAAAACAGCACACAGTTTTCCAGAAATGCTGGGACACCACCTCATCAAAAGAAAAAGTAGCCCAGTCCCATTAATTTGCCAGAACCACACTGCATTTTAGGCCAGAAATAATAATAACTGTGGCCTATTTAGTGGATGCCAGAGAATAAGAATCTAACCTGGATATGTGACCTGACGGGAGGGACGGGCGATAGAGAAGTTCCACAGGCAAACTTTTAAGGTGGGCACGGGGTGGGGGTCCCCAAGACTCTTTGCTGAGGCTTGGCACAGACTCGGGGCTTGTGGAGAACAATGGGAACATTTTCTGAGCGTTTGCTACGTGCCAAGCAGTGTGCTGAGGTTTGCACACGCTGACTTGGTCAACACACAAAACCACCCTGGAAAGCTGTGTGCTATTATAAGCCCCAAGGTGCAGATGGGAAACTGAGGCCCAGAGAGGTGGAGGCACTTGCCCAGGGTTGAACAGCTGAGCAGTGGCTGCTCTGGGGCAGGAGCTGGATGGGACCCACCTTCTGAACCACTGTGTGTCTTTCTGATGGAAAGCTGGAAAAATGTTGTTTAATGTTTTGCAGAATGAAGTGACTGTGTTCAGCTGAGGTCACTGGCTGATGGGGGGTTGCTGGTGGAGGAAATGGGGAAAGGGTACAGGCACCCAGGAAGTGCTCTGTGTCCCCTTTGCTGGGTATTTTCCTTCCCGGACTTTTGGCCTGGTTCTTTCTTGGTCTGTGGGTTGGGGGTTAGTGAGAGAAAGGAGACCCAGCTCTGGGGCTGGAGGGTGTTAGGATCCAGGGCCAGGTCTGCAGCCCAGGGTCCCTCTTGCCTGGGAGGTCCCTGGGGAAGAGTGTGATCTGTCTACACTGGTGAAGGCTTGGCCCTATCCAGCCCCCTGTTCTGGACCTGCCAACCAGGCACTGCCACTGCCAGCAGGGTCCAAGTTCTGCTGTGTGACAAGTGTCACAGCCTCTCTGAGCCTCCCCTGGAAAATGAGGATAACCACGCGCCATGGTTGGGAAAGGCGTGTTTATATGATTCAGGCTGCTGCTCTTACTCCAGCCGCTGCCGCCTGTAAGAATCCACATGGGGTGTGTGCTGTGCCGAAGGGGCCACCCCTGGCCGGGCCCGGTAGAACGTCAGGCGGAGGTTGGACATCAGGCCAAGGTTGGCTCCAGTCCAGTGGCCCGGACATGTGGGGAGGGAGGCCTGAGCCGGCCAGACTCCTGAGTCACATTTTCCTGGCGCTGCCAGGCCAGGCGGGAAAGGGGGGAGGTGGGTGGAGGCAGGGGAGGGGGGAACCTGGGGGGGTGGGCAGTAGAGATACCAGTTGTAGCTATTGTTGGGTGGGACAGACAGAAAATCACCTGTCAGGAGCTTATCAGACACCAAGAGGGTCCCAGGGTGTCAGAGCAGGGTCCTTGCTCTCCCTGGGTTCCAGGCTGCAAACTCAATCCCCAGAACTTCCTAACCCTCCCCACCGGCCACGTACACACACGCTACACTCAGCTTCACGGCCTTCTTCCTATTCCTTGAGTGTGTCGATCAGTTTCCAGCCTCAGGGCCTTTGCACTTGCTGTGTCTTCTGCCTGGAACACTTCGAGGGACTGACTGTTTCTCAAACTCAGGCTTCAGTTTAAATGTCACCTCTTCAGAGAAGCTTCCTCTGACCACCTGAGCTTTAAAGTGCACTCTTCCTGCTCCCCTTCTAATTCCTCCAGCTCATCCATCATTTATTTGCCCAAAATGTATTGAGCACCTGCTGTGGGCTGGACCCTGTTTTGGGCACATGGGATGAAACAGTGAACAGAGCACACAACCTGCCTGCCCCCGTGGAGCTGTTACTCTATGAAGGGAGACAGCCCAATGCATATGTAGCACAATGTGCTGTGACAAGGGTCAGCAGGGAAGAACTGGACACAGCTGGGGGACTCGGGGCTCCAGAGGGAGTGGTTTCCACATTGGGGGTGGTTAAGGAAGGTGTCTCTCAGGAAGCAATGCCAGGCAAAGACTGGAAGGAAGTAAGGGAGGGAGCCGTGTGAGTACCTGCGGAAAGAGAGTTCTGGCAGAGAGCACAGCAAGTGCAAAGGCCCTGAGGCAGGGATATGGTTAGCATAACCAAGGAGCAGCCAGGAGGCCAGTGTGGTGAGAGCAGGGTGAGCCAGGTGAGGAGACGAGGCTAGCGAGGGAACAGGGCAGCCAGATCCAGCAGGAAGTGGGCAGGATTTGGCTTCTGCCCTGAGTGAGGCAACAGTGCCTGGAGGGTGCTGAGCAGAGGGCTACAGAGGTGGTGTGCAGTGGTCAGGTTCCAGGCAGGTTTGGAGTAGAACTGACCTGTCTCAGCGATGGATTGGGTTGAAGGCTCGGGGAGAGGGAGTTGCCAGGATAATGTTCAAGTCGGAATCGGCAGACAGGCAGGCCCTCCCACATTACCCCTGCCCTGAGATGAGCCCCAGAGGCGGGTTGGGCTCCCAAGGACAGGCCCGAGTCTTTGTCGGGCAGGGGCAACTTCTTGCTGGTCAGCCTCCCCCATGGAGGGTTTCTTGCAGGGAGGGGTCCCCTAAGTCTTCCCTCCTCCTCCTGCCTCTTTTTTGTAATCATCAGTCTAGCCAGCGCCTTGGTCAGCCCTGGGAGGTGGCCAGTGGGAAGAGGTGCTCTCTGTCACCATTGGACCATGGGAAAGGTGAACAGAAGCCACTAGTGATGGGGAGAAGCAGCCTGTGGCCAGTCCAGCACCACCCCCCCAGCCATATTCACACGTAGACTCAGTGTGTCATCCCCCAGCCATGGTCCCCCTCCAACCATGGGATCCTGGCCAGAGCCGTGGCCAGTGACTCAGCAGGAATTACCCCAGACAGGAGCCAGAGCCCCGGTGCCCAGACCAGAAACCACCCCTGACCTGTCCAGCTGGGCAGGAACAGGGACAGAGTGGGCGGAAGAGCCCTCAGACCAGGATAGCTGGGCCAGGTCTGCTGGGGAAGGGGACATGGGAAGACCCCAGCCCAAATGCAGCTCTCGGTCACCCGCCCCATGGTGCCCGCTGGGGTCTGGATCATAGTTTTAGGATGGGGTTCTTGGCTGTTCTGTCAATTCTGTTGAAGCCTTGAGTGTCAGCCTGGCATTGCTGGGTTGTGCTGGGTTGTCATGGTGTAGCATGTCTATTCCATTGTATTGTTTCTGTTCTGTTGTGTGTTCCAGTCTGTTCTAGAGCCTTCCATTCCTTTCTATTCTATTGTGTTGATTTATTCATTCAACAGATATTTATTAACCACTTACTATGTGCCAGGCAGTGTTCTAGATGCTGGAGTTACAACTTTGGATCACACGAGACCCCTGCCCCAGGTAGTTCACGGGGACACTAGCAACACACAGAAGAATAGCATCCAGCAGTGATGAGAGCTGAGAACAGCAGCAAGAAGATCACAGAATAAAGCCAGAGGGGTCACTGGATACAGCGGTGGGGTCAGGAATGGCCTCATTGACAAGATGACAGCCTTGGGCAGAGACATGTAGGAGGTGAGGGACGGAGGCAGATAGCAAGGGGTCGAGAGGAGCATTCCAGGCAGTGGGAACAGCAGGGACAAAGACCCTGGGGCTGGAATGTGCCCCATGGGTTCAAGGAACGGCCAGGAAGCTAGTGTGGCTGGAGCAGATAGACAAGGGGGGGCAGGAGGAGAGCTGGGAAGGGAGCACATGTCTTCTGTGCGTTTGAGCAATTTAAGGATTTCCAGGACTATTTTTTCCTTTCCCACCGATTTAGCAGCAAACCCGACCACCTGAGACTTGTCTGCTGGCATCTGGTCCAAGCCTTTGCTGTCTGAGGCCTGATCTTGCCAACCTGTCATCCCATTGCCTTCCTGAGCTGAGTCACTGTAACAGGGCCCGGGACTGGTTCATTCATTCCTTTATTCTTGTATTCATGTGTTCATTCATTCCATCAGCATTTACTGAGCTGGATCAGTGAGGAATGAGGCAGACACTGTCCCTGCCCACGGGGAGCTCAGAAGTCCAGCAAGGGAAGCCCAGACAGAGGATCCTGGGTGAAAAAACTGGAAACACCTCAACAGTAGTAATAAAAATACTAAGGGCCCTTTACTGAGCCTTTACAGGAATTAGTGCATCCATGCTCGCAACAGCTGCTGTTGTTCCCATTTCACAGATGGGGAAACGGAGGCACAGGGAAGTAAAGGGCAGGATGGGCAGAGCTGGGCTTTGTTCCTGGGTGGTTGGTTCTGGCCCTGACTTCTCAACACGCCCCACGGGACTGGTCATCAGGTGGCACAGCCCCGGTGCCCACTGCTGGAGGAGTGGAGGGCAGGGAGGGACATGGGTCGATGTCAGATGGGCGCCGTCCAAGGATGGTGTCATGGGGACATCAGGGGCTTCCTGGAGGAGGCAGACGCTGGGTGGGAGGGAACAGGAGGGACAGAGCTCTCCACGGTGCTGCTGGGAGTGTGGACCCAGCTGGGGTAGCCTTGAATGGTCGTTACGTGTGTGTCTGTGATGTAGGTGTCTGTGTGTGTGTGTCCTTGTGTGGTGTTGTGCATCCCCCTGTATCTGTGTGTGTCCATCCATGCATCTGCGTTGTGTGTCTCTGATTTGGGCTGTTTGTGCTTCTGTATTTGTAGGTGCTGTGGGTGTGTGCCGTGTATGGATGTTGTGTGTCTGGGATTTGGTGCGATTGTTTACATGCTGATCTGTGTGTGTCATATGTCTGTTTCTTTTGGTGGGTGCCTGGACGCGTGTGTTGAGTGCTGTGTATTTTGGGGGTGTGTGTGTGCGTGTGTGTATATGAATGCAGTAGGAGAGTCTCTGTTCTTATGATTGTGACGTGGTGACAAGTTTTGGGGTTCCCGTGGGTGCAAGGGAATGGGCAGGACACCTGGGGACACATCCCAGCCAGCAGCACCCCTCCCTATGGCAGCAGGTCTGAGTGGGAAGGGGTGAGTCTGATACCCAGGGAGGAAGCTGGGCCCCAGATACAACCATGTCACCCAAGTGGCCCCAGATCAGCAGAAGGCATCAGGTGGAAAATGAGGGTGGGGCTCAGCTCACCGGCCTTTTGCAGGCCTTTCAGGGTCCCTGTCGGGGGCAGTGGACATTCGCAGACCTGGGGGTTGGGGAGCTTGAGCATCTGGGGGACCCCAGGGAGCTCTGGCCTCCTTGGGCCCCATGGGTGGAGCTGGGTTCGTATACACATGCAGTGGAGCAACTGCAAGCACTTAGCTCATGCAGAGCGTGGGAGGAGACAATGTGCTCATGCGTGTGTACAAATGGACACACACGTATGGAAGGATGCGTATGTGTTCAAGGGTGGACATACATGAACACAGACATGTATGTAGGGACAAAGGCGTGTGCAGGGTCACGCACATACAAATAGACACATAGTGCACAGGTGAATACTTATGTGCACAGATGGTCATGAGTATACAAGGACAGAAATGTGATTGTCCTCTGTGGGCCTCAGAACTCCCACTACACACATATGTACACACACACATATCACAGTGAGTCACACACACACATCACACTGAGTCACACACACGCTCACGTGTGTGCAAGGCCTGGTCCACCCTGCTCACCATGCATTCGGGGCCCCTGCGAACACAGGAAGTCCCTAAACAGAATGTGTGCCTCTCACACTCAGAATCAATAATCACGTAAAAAGCGGGGTGACAGTACTGGGAACAGCTAACAATCTCTGTGTGGGGGCGTCAGCACGTGGCCCAGGGAGCCAGGTGGCCTTGTTGCATTCTGCTGTCCCTGTTCTGGTGGCGCTGGGCCGTGTGCTTTAACTTCCAGGGCCCTGGTCTCCTCATCCCTTCGTGAGGACCGAAGTTGTGAGCCCAGGCCATGCACTTGGCTTTACATCAGATAGTAAAGGTTACTCCTGTCTCATGTCAGCCTAGACTCATTTTACAGACAAAAAAACCGGGCCCAGAAAGGGTAAGGTTCTTGCCCAGGAGCACGCAGCAAGGAAATGGCAGATCCAAGATTCAGGTACGCCAGAAGTCCTCTCTGCCCACAATTACATACACGTCTGGGCCCATAGATCTGCTTGGAAGAGCCCAGGATTATGCACACACACACAGGGCCCTAGCTGGAGAAAGGCCCTGGGGTCAGCAGACACTGGCAGATCAGAGGGGATGTTCCCTCCCAGCCAGTGCTTGCAAATCCAGTGCCTCCAGGAGCCGCTTTTGGGAGCCTGAATCCTTCCTGCTCTGACCTCTGCCTCAAATGCCACCGTTTCTTCTTCTTTTCCTTGCTTTAGGGAAGGGTCAGGCAACTCCAATGCCTGCAGATGCCGGGCAGGTACTTAAATGAGCAAAGGGTGAGGAGATAGGGCTTGGTGGAGAGTGTGGTGGGTGGGAGTCACCGCCGCATGGGAAAGCCAGCCTGTTGCTGTGGGAGACAAGGAGTCTGAATTTTGATGGAAATCTTGTGGGCAAGGAGTTCTAGTTGTTTCAAACCCTGTGGGGATCAAAGGAGACTCTTGTGTCCCTCTGTGGGTCTGGTTTGGTCTGAGAGCCCCCAGTTTGTGGTCTCTGCCTGTTGGCTGAGGCCAGGGGCTGGTTGCTTGCTGTGTGCCCTAGAAAGGTCCCCAGGCCTCCCTGTGTTCAGTTTCCTTGTGGCCAGGCCTGGGGGAGGAAACACATGGTGGAGAGCTGGGACCGCCCAGCGGGGAGCCGCACCTGGACAGCAGGGGAGGGGCCGCCATGCCTGAAAAAGTCATTTCTCGCTCCTGCCCCCACCCTGCCCGTCTCCTGGCATTTGCCAGGACCTTGATGGGTAAAATGCCCTGCCAGTGCCTAAGCCGTCCCCTCCACCCAGAGCGAGGCTCCGGGCGCCTGTGGGCGGTGAGGTGGTGCGACAGAGTTGGCCTAGGAGTTCCAGGGTGAGGCAGGCCCAGCAGGCCAGGGCCATGTGGGAGGCTTCGTGGAGGAGGGGGCCGGAAGCAGTTCTGTAGCTGCTGGCCCGGGAGTCAGGACACCTAGGCTCAAACTAGACTCCCATGACCGCAGTGACTGTGCCATCTTGATCACTTCTGTGTCCCTGGCTCCCAGACCAGAGCCTGGTACACAGCTGTCACTCAATAAAGATTTTTAAAATGAACGAACAGAAAATAATAGCTTTAGAGAGCACTTGCCCTGTGCTAAGAACTATGAACAGCCCTATGAGGTAAGTATTAATATTATCTCCCATTTTATACATGAGGAAACTGAGGCACAGAAAGGTTAAGCAATATGCCCAAGGTCACACAGCTAGCAAGTGACAACCAGGGTTTAAACCCAGGCCTGTCTGCAAAGCTTGATGCATATCATTTCTTGAATTTTTTTTTTTTTTTTTTTGAGACAGAGTCTCATTCTGTTGCCCTGGCTAGAGTACAGTGAAGTCATCATAGCTCACTGCAGCCTCAAACTCCTGGGCTCAAGCAATCCTCCTGCCTCAGCCTCCCCAGTAGCTGGGACTACAGGTGCTTGCCACCATGCCCGGCTAATTTTTCTATTTTTGGTAGAGACGGGGTCTCACTCTTGCTCTGGCTGGTCTGGGACTGCTGAGTGCAAGCGATCCTCCTGCCTGGGCCTCCCAGAGTGCTGGGATTACAAGTGTGAGCCGCTGTGCACCCGGCCCATTTCTTGAATGGTTTGATGCCTGTCTCTCGCACGGGGCTGTGAGGGCCACAAAAGCTGGGCTTATCTGTTTTCGTCCCTGCTCATCTATTTTAGCCTGGCACACAGTAGGTGCTCAGTAAATAAATTACAAGAGCCCTGTCTCTTTAAGTGCTCAGAAAAGTCACCTCTCTCTAAGCCCCAGTTTTCTCATCTGTGCAACAGACATGCTGTAAGTACAGACCTCACTGGGTTGTTTTGACAGTGAAATGAAAGAGTGGGTGGGGCGGGGATTGTGGCTCAGCAGAAAAAGTTCCAGGCCAGGCGCTGTGGCTCACGCCTGTAATCCCAGCACTTTGGGGAGGCTGAGGCGGGAGGATCGCTTGAGGCCAGGAGTTTGAGACCAGCCTGGGCAACATAATGAGACCTTGTCTCTAAAAAAAAAGAAGAAATTAAAAAGATTAGCTGGCGTGGTGGTGCACACCTGTAGTCCCATATACCTGGGAGGCTGAGGCAGGAGGATCGCTTGAGCCCAGGAGTTTGAGGTGGCAGTGAGCTATGATCGTGCCACTGCACCCCAGCTTGGGTGACAGAGAGAGACCCTGTCTCAAAAAAAAAAAGAACAAAAAGAAAAGAGAAAGAGAAAGTTCCAGAGTCAGCCAGAGCTGGGTTCAGTGCCAAGCTGCCTGCTTTTCCAGCTGTGTGACCCTGGACAAGTGTCTTGCCCTCCCTGAACTTCAGTCTCTTCATCTGTGTGATGGGGCAGTTTGGATGCTGGGAACCTGGGTCCTCTTGAGCCCCTGTCTGGGTACACAGTGACTGGCCCTGGAGCCTCCGACACCCTGGATCTTGGGGGAACTGAAGCTTTTGAGGAGGTGGCCTCTGGACCGGCCACCCTCACAGGGCCTCAGACAGGGCAACTCGTCCTGCAGGCGGGTGGAGAGGCTGGCTCTCTGGGCCTGACCTGGGGCTAAGACCCTTCTTGCTGGGGTTGGGACAGGGCCTGAGGTCCCGGTTCCAGCCGCCCAGCAGGTTTGAGCTTCCATTGGGTTAAGCAACACCCTTCCCCATTCCACCCCCAAGGAAGGAGAACCAAGCACCTGCTGAGTGCCAGGCCCATTCTCTGAGCCCTCTCGACCTGCCCTGTGAGGTGGGGAGCAGGACTGTGCCCATTTTATAGATGGAGAAATAAGTGCCCAGAGGAACCTCGCCCGGGATCATGGAGGCCAGCTGCTCCAGCTCTAGCTCTTTCCTCTGCCTGGCCCTTCTTAGGTCGGGGAGGGAGAGGTACAAGAAAGGGTTCCCCAGAGCAGGAGGGGGTTCCATGACCCCACTGTGGGCAGGAATGGCAGCTCCCACTCTCTTTATGGGCCTGTGTCTTTTTGCAGCCTTGGGAGTAGCTCAACCCAGTTTTCAGATGAGAAAACAGGGTCCCATCTTATTCTGCATAGTGAGCAGAATGGGAGTCCTCTACCTCCCAGCCTGAGTGGTCCACCCCGTCTCTGCAGACACGCTAGGCCCTCTCCCACCTCCTGGCCTTTGCTGGCACAGTTCCAGCTGCCTGGGACACCCTTTCTCCTCCTGCCATGGCAGCTTCTTCTCCTCCTGCAGGTCTCAGCTCAGGCCCCACCTCCTCAGAGAGCCCCGGCAGCCTGACCTCACTTGCTCATGTCCCCCCAGCGTATTGCCCTGTTGGGTTTTCTTCATTGCCCTTGTTGTATCTGACGTGATCTTGCTCACTGTTGCTTTTGCTGGTTTATTCTCTGTCTCCCCGCTGGAAGGTCAGCTCCCCGAGGGGTGTCAGGTCTGTCTGTCCCATTCATGCTGGGTCCCCAGACCGAGCACAGTGCTGAGCAAGTCCATGTCTGCTGAAGGAATATTTTGAATGAATGTGGGCATGGCTCAATGCCTGGCACATAGCAGGTTTTCAGCAAAGGCTGTAGTGACATCAACTGCCCAAAGAGAGATAAGTTGGAAGAACAAGAAAAACACAAAAACATGGGTTCGAATTTTGCTTACCGTGTGACCTTAAGCAGGTGGCCTGCCCTCTCTGTTTCTGAACCTCCATTGCCCAGCTAGAATAAGGGATGACCACAGTGACTCCCTCCAGGGTTGTTGGGAAGGCTAGAGAACTCCGTGAAAATGGGAGACATCCAGCCCCCAGCAGGTGCCCATATGGTGTCACCCCGCCCCCTAGCCCCCCTGAGCCCCAAGCCCCGAGCCCCAAGCCCCGAGCCCCGCAGTTCCCCAGCTGGTGGGGTGAGAGGGGAGGCTGCCCCCAACAGTGTCTGTGCAGGGAGCAGGCTGAGCAACTCCCACCTGCTGCCTCCTCCCCAGGCCAGAGTGAGCAGTGCACCTGCCCCAGGTCACGGAGCACAGGGCAGGGAGCTGAGGGTGGAGAAGGGGGGAGTCCTGGTGTTGCTGAGGACAAAACAGCCCATTGTGGCCCTGTGGGTATTGAGGGAATTGAAGGGCTTGAATGGCAGTGAAGAGCAGGAGCAGGTGTGGGAGCAGGTGTCCACTGTCATCCCACAGCATCGCCCCTGGGGGGAGTGCCCCCATACACTGCCCTGGAACCGGCCTGGCTGGTCAGACACCTGTCCCCTGCAGCTTCTTGTCAGGAGCCAACACAGGCGTGAGCCAGGCCCTAAGGGTGGGGTGGGGGTAGGGAAGTGGAAGGTGGTGGGGGAAGGCACTGGGGGGCAGAGACGGGGGTCTGGGGCAGAGGGGCCTGGGATAGTGTCCCAGCCGGGCTCCTTCAGGCTGACACCGGGCAAGTCACCTCTCTAAGCCTCAGTTTCTTCATCCACAAAGTGGGGCTGAAACTCCCCTGTGCGTTCAGCATCTCTGCCCCAGAGAATTTACCAGGCACAGGCATGGGGTGGGCGTGGGGGACTTTGATGCCTTGGGGCCTCAGGCTGCCCACAGCCCACCCTCCCTGAAAGGGTTTATCATTCTTTTCCTCAAGAAACACTTATGGAGTGCCTATTGTGTGCCAGAACCACACTAGGCGCTGGGGACACAGGAATGAGCAGGACAGACGAAGTCCCTGTACTGGGGAAGAAGACAGAAAATCCTTGGGAGAAAGAATGAGCTGGAGAATTCTAGACAGTGATGCGGGCAATGAAAAATGAAATTAAGGGTGTGCTGGAGGGTGACTTTGGAGGGGAGGTCAGGGAAGCCTCTCTGAGGAGGTGACAGGAGCCACCAGGAGGAGGAGGAGAAGGAGGTGTGGGTGGGGGAGATGGGCGGTGAGCTGCGGGGGGGGGGGGGCCCTGAGGTGGGGTTAAGCTTGCATTTGCATTTGCAGAGGGACTGCTAGGACCCCCCCTCCCACCCAGGGATCTGGCCCAAGGCGACCCTCTGGGCCTTCCCCTGCCCCTCCCTTTCCCGGGGGCTGAGGCCAGGGGGCAGGGTGCGGCGGGCAGGCTGGAGGAAATGGGGCCAAGACCCGGCTGGCCAGCAGACTCTCCGGGGGGACTGCTAATATCCCGAGTGCCGGTGATGAGACACAGCCGGGGTGGCAGGGGGCTGGGGGCCCGGGACTCCATAAACAGCCATGGCTCGTAAAGCTGATCAAAGCAGCAGGCCCGTCCCAGCCCTGGCCACTTCCTGCAGGGCCCAGAGACCCCCAGCCTGTGGGGGCTCCTGGGGGGGGCTGCTCAGCAAAGACTTGCCCTGGGGCCTCTGTGTGACCAAGGGCAGGGGCAGGTCCCTGAGCCTGCCCAGTCCCCAGTTTCCCCAGTTGTCCTGCAAGGGGGGTTGACCGGAACCTCCGGATAGCCTGTTGCACGCCACATCTTTGACAAGAGTTCAGCTCTGACCTCGGGCAGTGGCACCTCCCCCAGCACCCACAAATGTCTTCAGCCCTAAAATGGGGATAACGATGCACTTTTCTCAACAGGCTTAGACAACGGAATTTTAGGTATAGGATTTATAATCACAGTTTATTGATTATCGAATGACAACAGTGACGATCACGCAGCGTCCCGGCAGCAGGCCTGGCTGAGGCCGGTGGGACGCGGGGAGGGCTGGGGAGGCCCCGGGCGGAGGATTTCCAGGTGGAGGAGGCTTGTCCGGCCACACCCGAGCTGCCTGGGGAGGATTTGAGGATGAAAACAGACCAGGATTTGACCTGTCTCCCTGCCTCCTGCCACCTCCTGGTCCAGCCCCATCCTGTCACACCTGGGCCGTGGCAGGGGCCTCTCCTGGGGCTCCCTGCCTCCCCCTCGCCCTCCTTCTGTCACACTCGGCCAGAGAACCTAAGTCACACCATGTCCCTCCTCTACCCAGGGGCCCCCCAGGGCTCCCACGTCACAGAGAAAGCCAGTGGCCCGGCCGCCCTGCCTCACATCCCTGCCTCGGGTGGCTGCCACCTTGCTGTGTTTTGCTTTTCCTCAGCTCCGAGGCCCTTTCAACACCCCGTATGACCCCGTTCATCTTGTCTGTCACCCCGCAGGCGTGTCCGCTCCACAAGGGCAGAGATTTTGTTTCCATTTTGTTCCCAGCTGTATCCCCTGGTCCTAAAACAGTAGGCGCCTACTAGGTATTTGTGGAAGGCACGAAGGGATCCCCACCCAGCTCCGGGAGGCAGGCAGCGCCGCCCCTTCCACTCGCTGAGGATGAAGGTGACACGGAGCAAGGGCTCAGCTGGGGACATGGAACACGTGCCTCACAGGGCACCGCTCCGAGTGCTGCGGCGAAAGAAACAGGAGATAACGCTTGGGACCCTCAGTGGGACCCTTGGTGGACGGGACTATTTTTATCCCCGTTTACAGATGGGGAAACAGAGGCCCAGAGGGAGGAAGTGACAGGTCTCTAACAATAACCAGTCCAGCAACAGCCCCAGTTTCCCGAGCATACTCTGGGCACTGGCGTTACATCCAGTGTCTCTAACCCGTACCACGCCTTCGATCAGTCTCTACGGCAAGGAAACCAGCCTCCGGGAGGAGCCGTAAGTCTGAACCCATTTCCCAGGTTCTACTGCCCCAGGATGTGCCTGGCACCGGGACGTGGACAGGCCCAACACAGAAGCCCATTGCACATTTGGTGCCTCAGAGGGACCTATCCTGGTGTCTTAGTTTCCCCAAGTCTCTTTGGGGTCCGGGGCCCATGCTGTCCCCCCAGCATGGAACTGGCAGGTGGTTCCTTCCCATTCACACCTGGGACTCCTGCTGTCCCTGGAGAGGGCCTGAGGAAGTAGTAGCTACTCTGCTGTGTGACCTCAGGCAAGTTGCTGTGCCTCTCTGATCTTCCGGGCTGAACCAGCTCTGTGGGGTTGTGGCTTGATGAGAAGGCTCTGGGAGGAGCGAGGACCACTCACAGAAGGCCTGGCACCTGGGAGCACATGCCTCCTGCCTGGAAGGACCATGAGGTGGGAACAGAGCCACCTTCACCCCAGCCCCAGGCCTGTTTCCCCCACCCTGCCCCCCATGAGTGCTCTGCAAGCCCCCAAGAGCTGGGATCCGGTCCTGTCCTCCTGCCTCACCGACCCGATTTTGTCCTGCCCTTTCTCACTAGGAAAGAGAAGTGAAAAGCCAGGAGGCCACCTTCTCCAGACCCCCCAAAAGCCTGCATCTACCCCTTCCTCCTCCTCCCACTGCTACCCCACCTCTGCGATCTCTTCTCCTGTCGCCAGGGTTGTGGCTCTGCCTCTTCTGCAGATTGGAAGACTAAGGTGCAGAGAGGAACCTGGCGTGGTCCTGAGTGGCCCTGTCATTCCCAGAGGCCACACGGTCTTCCTAGAGGCCAGTCTTCCCCATTGTGCCATTGCTTGGGGTCACAATGGCTCAGCCATTGTGGAGCATGTGTCGTGTGTGACGACGGCCACTTTACAAGAGAGGGAGCTGAGCTTCAGAGGGGGACAGCCACCTGCCGAGGTCACATAGCCAGGACGTGGCAGAGGCAGTTGGACGCAGAGCCTGTGACTACAGAGGGAGAGACCAACTCCCAGAGAGAGGAAGGGCCTTGCCCAAGGTCACGCAGGCCCTGCCAGGCCCAGATCCCCACCGAGGCCGGGCTAGTGCTGCGAGTGGTGGAATCCCAGGTGCAGAGTTCCCACAGCCTGGCATTTCCTGCTTGTGTGGGCAGGACCCAGGGCATGGCCTGAGTGGGTAGTGGGGGTACTGCCCATGGCCCGTCTCCTCTCAGGAACTAGCCCAGGATGCAGTGAGGGGCAGGGGCTGGGGTGGTACCCCCAGCCCACCCCAAAACATCCACATCCTTGGGTTTCCCCATTCTGGGAGTTCACCATTCAGTGAACAGACTCAGTCCCGGGTCCTCATAGGAAACTCACTTCCCCTCTTTCTGCCTCAGTTTCCTCCTTTGTCAAATGGGGTCATTGTGAGGGTGAAATGAGAAGTCGCCTGCTCAGCACTTTGGGAACTCCACTGCCCCGAGGGAGGGGCCATTAAGGTCCTGACACTGACCTCACGTGTTTCCCAGACAGAGAACTGAGGCCACAGAGGTCGGGGGACCCACGTGAGGACACACAGCCCACTGAGGCCTCTCCACTGCCATTTCCTAGGAGGCAGCTGTACAGTGCCAAGAGGGCACATTATAGTGTACGACACATTGAGTTCAAACCCCAGCCATGACCACTCACTGGCTGTGTGGCATTGGACAGGTCACTCTACCTCTCTGAGCATCAGTTTTCTCTTCTGTGAAATGGGCAGAAAACTAACATGCTTAATTAGCCAATTAATGAGCCAATTAAGCATGTAAACCACCAGTGGCAGAGCCTGGCACCCAATAATTCATGGCATGTCTTCTTCCCAGAGGGGGAGGCTGTGGTCCACCCTCTTGGGTCCATTCAGGTAGGAGGAAGGGCCCCTGGCTGGGGAGGGTCAAGAGTCTAGCTGGGGTTGAGGGAGAGCCAGGAGTGGTGCTGACACACAGCTCTGAGTAAACAGGACCTGGCTCATCTGCATCTTGACACTCCTTGGCACTGGCCTGACCGCAGCCTCTGCCCTGTTTATGCTCTCAGGTATCTGGCCCTGCCGACCTCTCCTGCTTCATCCCCCCCCAAACTCACTATTGTCATTCTTCAACTGCACAGCCCCCTTTCTGTCTCTCCATTCTCCAAGCTTATTCTAGCCTCACAACCTTTTCACCTATGGGTCTCTCTCCCCAGATCACCTTTTCCCCCCATATTTCCTCTATTTTATTTTTGTCCTCTATCACTGGAATCTAAAACAGGACCTAGAATAGTTTAGGTACTTAATAAATATTTGCCCAATGAATAAATGAATGACTTTTGATTTTTGATACAATATGAGTCTTTGTTTTTTAATAGACTCATTTAACTCATTTACATTTATTGTTTAAATGATATGTTTGGTCTTGTATCATTCTATATTACATTTTCTGTTGAGTGACTGATTGAATGAATGAATGAATGAAGCAGAGTAAATTCCAGGTTGCTGGAGTGGGCTAGAGCTTGGGTCTTCTCCTGCCTGCCCTGGGCCATCCAGAGTAAGAAGGCCATGACACTGACCCCAGACTCCTCATTCTTGCAATGATTTATTCCACAGCCCTTGGTCCCCCAGATGAGAACTCTGTCCAATCCCCTCATCCCAGCCTCTCCCGGGTACCTCTCATCCCCACTCAGGAGTACCAGGCTTTTGATTCTGAGTTCTAGAGCCAGATTTTTGTTCCCATTCCCCCTCCCCCATTAACTGATGGCGAGGCCTTGACTTACCTCTCTGAGTCTTCATTTCCTCACTTGTAAAATGGGGCCGTAGCGTTAGCTTCCTATGATGACCACTGAAAGGATTACATTACATGGAACAACTTGGGTCAAAGGTCCCAGCACAGCGCCTGGCATGGAGTAGGCACTCAGTAAGGGTCAGAGTTCATTATTGTTGTTGTTAATGTACCTCAGTTTCCTTCCATTGTAAATGAAGCTGATTGTCATTTCCTTCCAGGCACCTCGGGGTTCCCAGCCTCAAAACCTGGAGCTGGGGAATCTGTCCAGCCCACCCCTCGCCTCCTTCTCCACCCTCTGGGGACTCTCGGGGGTCCGTAGAGGCCTCACCTACCACGAGGAGGTGGGGAAAGAAGACAGCACGAAAAGCGGACAGAGCTTTTTCATTCCTGCACTGTGGCCACCTCAGCATTGTCCCCATCGCACAGATAAGGGAACAGAGATGCACTTGCTCATTCAATTCCACAAACACGCCCTCCCGGAGCACCTACTGGGTGCTGGGCTGTGCCAGGCCCTGGGAGGAGCCAGGGCCAGACAGACCAGGCCCCCCCACAGGACTCACAGCCTATCCCGAGACACAGGGAGGAAGAAAGTCAGCCCTGGAGAATTTAAATGAAGTGCCTCGCCCAGCCCCTAAAAGGCTGCTGGAGAATTTTCCAGCATCCCTGCCTGGCAGGCAGCGCCACTCCCTTTTCACAAAGGAGAAAGCCCAGGCCAGACAGGGGCGTTCCCGGGCGGGAGTCACAGCTTGTGAGGGGTGGTGACAGTCTTCCTGCCTTTGCACCAGCCAGTGCCCCTCCGGGAATATTCTTCCTCCCGGTGGGTCACTGTGGCACTGCCGGGTGTCACTTCCTCAGGGGCCTTCCTGGCTGGGAGGGCGAGGCCAGGCCCTGGTGCCTCTGCTCAGCACCCAAGGATTTCCTCCCTCACAGCTTGCTGCCTTCTCACGTGGAAAGTCTGCGTCCCTCAAGACTCCGAGCATCACGAGGGGATTCAGGCTTTGCCATCATACCTGGCATGTCTTACCTGCCCAGTCAAGGTGTGAATGAGCCGCTGCAGGGGCCCCTCCTCAGGGAGACACCACCAGGTCTGCTCTGGGTGTAGACAGCCCCGAGCATCTCTCCCTGCCTCGGCTACGGCTGCGATTCTGCACTTGGTTTGTGGGGTCATTCATCGTCTGACTCCCTCTCTAGAACGTCAGCTCCATGAGGACAGGGATTTTGTCGGTTTTGTTCATTCCTGTGTTCCCAGTGCATAGCACAGTGCCTGGCACATAGTAGGTGCCTGATAACTATCTTGGGAAGGAAGGAAGGAAGGAAGAAAGGAAGGAAGGAAGGAAGGAAGGAGGGAGGGGTTGCAATTCATTTGTCCAGTTTTTCATTTGTTCATTCCACCAATACTTATTGAGCACCAACTGTGTGCTAGTTCTGGGGAAAGGATGGTGATGAACACAGACACGATCCTGCCTGCAAGGTGCTGACTTTCTGGTCAGTGAAAAAACACTTGTAATGTGGTGGAGCAAAGTGCTACGAGGCAAGGACGAGGGGCTGGAGAGAGGGCGTCTGGGCATCTCGGCCAGGCTGCCGACAGGAGGGGCCAGCTGACAGAGGCAGGGGCAGGCCCCGGGCTCCCCCGCCCCAGCTGGCAGATGTACGGGGCTGTCGCAACTGTGGGCAGCCTAGGTTGCCAAACGCCACCACAGCTGCGTCACTGAGAGCCGGGAGGGCCCCAAGACCGAGGGGGGCTGGGAGGGGCCCCCACACCCAGACTGGCTTCAGCCCTGACGCAGACAGAGCTGGTCAAAGGCCTGCCCTGTGCTCAGTTTGTCACTCTACGTGATGGGCCACATGGCTACTTGCTGTTATGGACCACTTTTGACTTGTAAAAAGACATGCTGCCTGAGTGTCAGTGTTCCCACCTTCAAAAGGGAAGTAAAACGTGGCAGTGACCATGAAGACCACCGAACACAGCCCCTCCCCCCATCCTGAATTTGGCATCCATGACCCTGTGCGTGATTTCATAGTGTTACCTTCCCAGGTCTACCTTTGTGGGTCCCTGGGCAAGTCACTTACCTGTTTTCAGCCTCAGTTTCCTCATCTGTAAAACAGGGATAATCAGAGTCCTCACGTCAGAGGATTGTGTTGGGAATTAAACAAGCGCCTCCGTGTAAAGCACTTAGATGAGGGCCTGGCACACAGTAGGCACTACATAAATGTCAGCCACAGTCATGATTATTGTTGAACACCTGGAACAGGAGGCAGACAGACATCACTTGTGTCAAGAATACAACCTGAAACAAGCTCGTGTGCAAGGGTGCGGGATGCACACCGGGGCTGGCTGTGGAGGTGCCAGGTGCTAACTTCCTGTCGTGGTTGCCTCCTGGATCTGCTCCAACAATCCAGGGTCGGTGCCTGGTTTGTTCTCTGCTGTCACCCCTGCCCCTAGCCCTGGAGACTCCAAGGATGGGTCAGTGGAGCTAATGAAGGGGGCTCAGTCCCCTCATCCGTGTGATGGGTCTCGCGGCAAGGAGGAAGTGCCTGATGCACGCAGGCGCTGCACAACCCTTCTTTGTTTCTTCCTGTCCCCCAGGGCTAGGCCTGGATCCCTTGCCCTCAGGGCAGCCATTATGCTGACAGAGCCCTCTGAGGAGGTCAGGCTGGGTTCCCCCCTCACTCATTCATTCATACACTCAGGCATTAATGCATTTGTTCATGCATGCATGCATTTAACACATTTTTTTGAGCACCTATCAGGCTCTGCTCTAGGCCCTGGGGAGACAGAAATGAATAAGGCAGGCAAAACCTCTATCCTCTATCCTGTGGGGCCGACATTTTGTCAGGGGAGACAGACAATGGTCACAGCGTGGGAGGGTGTGTGATCCAAGCTTGGATGGAGGGGTGGGGTGGGGGAGGGGTTAGCCTTATCCTGAGGGTGACGGCTGGGGTGAGCTGAGAGAGGCTGGGCTGATTTAGGTTGTTTTCAGAGGCAGGGTCTTGCTCTGTCGCCCAGGCTGGAGTGCAGTAGCACGACCATAGCTAACTATAGCCTTGAACTCCTGTTTTTGTTTTGTTTTGTTTTTGTGACAGGGTCTCACTCTGTTGCCCAGGCTAGATTGCAGTGGCATCATCATAGCTCACTGCAACCTCAAGCTCCTGGGCTCAAGTGATCCTCCTGCCTCAGCCTCCTGAGTAGCTGAGACTATAGGCACGCCACCGTGCCCAGCTAATTTTTTCTATTTTTGGTAGAGACGGGGTCTCACTCTTGCTCAAGCTGGTCCCACACTCCTGAGCTCAAGCCATCCTCCCACCTCGGCCTCCCAGAGTGCTAGGATTATAGGCGTGAGCCACCATGCCCAGTCGAACTCCTGGGTTTTAAGTGATCCTCCTGCCTCAAGCCTCCCGAGTAGCTGGGACTACAGGTGTGTGCCACCACACCTGGCTAATTTTTAAGTTGTTAGTAGTGACAAGGTCTTGCTACGTTGCCGAGGTTGGTCTTGAACTCCTGGCCTCAAGCAATCCTCCCACCTCAGCCTCTCAAAGTACAGGGATTATAGACAGGCATGAACCACCGTGCCTGGCCCCATTTAGGTTTCACAAGGTTTGCCCTGGCTGCAGCAGGAGCACAGACTGGAGGGGCAAGGCTGGGAGTAGGAAGAGCAGAGGGGACATTGGAGTCCTGTCTATCCACCAGATGGAGGGAGCTGCAAACCCTGCCGTGCTGGGCCTGGCCTGAGCTCCCTGGAAACAGGCCCAGGATGTGGTAGCTGAGGCTTCCTCCCTCCGTGCCGCCGGGGACTGGATCAGGCGTCAGCAGCACCTCCCTGAGGACAGCAGTTGGGCAAAGGCCCTCGGCCCAAGGGCCGCTCATTCCTGTGACCAGCCAGGCCCCTTCTGGGAATGGAGCCCCACCCCCACCCCTGGGCGTGAGGTCCCACCCCAGTGTTCTCACACAGTTCCCACCAGCCCAAGATGAAAACGACCCACCATGCATCACCCAAGGCCTCGTCAGATCCACCAGGATCCATCCAGACTCCAGCAGAATATTCTGGAGTCTCGGGAGAGGCAGGATGGTGCAGAGTTTCAGAACACAGGCCGGGAGCCTGACAGCCTGGGCCTGAATCTCAGTTGTGCCAGCCACTGCTGTGTGGCGCTGGGCAGGTGCCTTGCATCTCTGTGCTTCTGTTTCCTCATCTACAAAATGGGGATGATGATAATACTAGAACCCTCTACAGGGTCACTTCACTGTGTGGTGAATGAGGGACTCCGTGTAGAGCACGGAGCTGTGTCCCATGCAGAGGAAGCCCGATAGAAATCTTTGCTGTTCTGTTATTATTATTATTGACATTATTATTGGTGGCAGCAGGAGCAGTCACAGAAGACGCATGGATTAATGCAAGGGAGAGAAAAGGGAGGAGCGGGCGGAAGGTAAAGTGAGCTGCTGCTTTTACGAAAAAGGTAGAAAGAATGACTAGATAGACTTGTGCGTAGATGCTCACACCATCTCAGGAGACCCAAGAAACTGGTGACAGTGGCTTTGTCCGGTGGAGGGAGTGGGGACCTGGGGGAGGAGGAGGGACACTGACTTTCCACTCTGTAACCATTACCTCCCCCTATGCTGTTTGAGTTGTTCTTTTTTCTGCGCACTTGCCGGCGTATTCAAAACCAAACACTCCAGAAAGAAATTCTGCAAGAGGTTTCCTTCCTTAGGGAAGGCCTGACTCGGCCCAGCCCTCCCCACCCCGCGTCCCGGCCTGTGTGTGGCCCAGGCTCCTCGCGACGCTGCTGGTGTTCCATGCTCCCGGCCTTGGAGCAGGTCCGAGCTGGAGCGCCCTGCAAGAAAGGGGGCTCCTCGGAGACCCCCAGAGCGGCCTTGGCTCCAGGCGGGGAGGGGTGTGGGGGGTGGGGGGTCCCGGCCGACTGACGAGAACTCCAAATGCTCCCCAGCCCCGGCTGCTAATCGCTTCCAGATTGGCCGGGTCAGGGCCAGGGCCGCCGCCGCCTGGCTCCATAAACAGCCCGTCGCTCCAGATGGCGGCTGGCTCCAGCCTGGCGAGCAGGTTCACGAGGGACCGGGGGCGGCAGCAGGTGGAGGACCCCCACCCCACCAGCCGGCCTCGGCCGCCGCGCCTCCACATTGCCCTGAGTCAGGGACACTGGGCAAGAAGGGGTGGGAGAGGTTGAGCCCATTGCTCAGAGGGGGGAAACTGAGGCCCAGAAGGGGTCAGGGGTGGGTCAAGGTATGTGGTAGACAGATGTGAGGAGGGGCTCTTCGAAGGTTGACGCTGAGTATGCTTCATCTCTGTGAATCCAGCACACAGTGCAGACACCTAAAGACCCGAGGAAGGAAGGGAAGGAGGAATTATTGCCTGCGGGGTTCAAATTCTCCCTCTAGCTTTTACTCCCTGAGCGAATAAATTATTTCTGCTCACTAGGCCTCAGTTTCCTCATCTGTAAAATGGGGATGGCTAGAGTACAGAGCTCGTAGGATTGCCGGAAAAGTCAATGATGTGGCTCTGGCAAACTGCTTGCCCTGTGCCAGCTACACCCAGCGCAGGTGCTCAGCACACCCTCTGTCTCCCTATGCCTGAAACTCCTCCCACTCCTGCTCCTTCTCCCAGCTGGGAGCACAACGGCCTCCTCCAGGAAGCCACCCTGATTTCTACTCAGACCTCTCCCTTTGTGCCAGGCACCGTGTTCTTCCCATGGCCTCTCTTACAGTCTCCCCAACACCCCACACAACTGATGCCTGATGCTGTTGGCCCCTCCGCAGGGGAACAAAGAGATGGTCAGGGAGGTGACTGGTACCCAGGGCTACCCGTCCCCCCCCCACCAATAAGGAAACGGAGGGCCAGGAAAGCAGCAGGATGTGTTGAGGGTCCCACCGCCAGGAAAAGACAGAGCAGAGGGTGCCCCTGGAGTTGCCTCTTGTGGTCACACAGGACCTGGCCTGGAGACAGGAGATCTGGCCACTTCTCCTGTCCCCACCCACAACCCCATGGCCCACATCCTGGCACAGGAGGAAGGACCCAGGCCCACCATCCCCCAGGTGGGTACCAGGTCGTGATCCCCCAGGGAAAGGGATATGGAACCCTGACCTGGTCCCACACCTGCCTGTTTCCAAACTGGGCTGGAGCCTGGCTGGACCTGGATGTCACTCGGGTGGCTGGGCTGCAGGAAAAGGCGGGGGCCGTCAGCTGTCTGGGTTCCCTCCTGATCATCCTTCCTGTTCAGCTGAGCAGGGACGCAGCTCCTCGAGGCCTGAGCCCCCGTTTTTCACGTGTTAACACTTGTACCTTGTGCCCAGCACAGAACAGCCTCAGTGAAGCTTTGCTAGGTAAGGTAGTAAGTGGTCACAGTGTGGAGCACTAAGGCCTAGGTGTCCTCCCAGCAATTTACTTATAATAACTTCTTTAATATTCTCATAACCTTCAAGAGCGGGGCCATGACTATTCCCATTTTACAGATGAGGAAACTGAGGCTCAGAGAGGTCTTACAGCTGGAGCTGGGATCGGAACCCAGGGCTCCTAGCTCCAGAGCATCCTCTCTTACCCCCGTGCGCCCGCCCCCGGGGCAGCAGTGCGCCTGAAATGTGGCCGGTGCCTGCCTGGCGTGCAGTAGGTACTTCTCCAAGCCCCTCTTCTGCATCGCCCAGGCCTGAGGTCAGCAGCCCGTTCTGCCCTGTGCCAGGGAGGAATGTTCGTGGCGGCCCGGCCTGGGTCCGAGAAGAAAGGCAGCCTTGTGGGCGAAAGGTGAGCGGCTGGGTGGGCGCAGGCGTGTTTACCCAGGGCCGGCGTGTGGCTCAGGGTGGCGCCGCTGTCAGCCGCGCCGGCCGCCCCGGGCCTGTGCTGGCCTCCAGATGTGAGCTGGCTCCAGCCGGCCGGGCCCCGGCCCCATGCACAGAGGGGCTTTATCAAAAGCGGCTGTGAGGAGGCCCGGGAGGCCGCCTGGCTCCAGCCTGCTGGCTCCGAGCCCTGGGCCTGCAGAAGCCAGGCTGGCTGCGCTTGGGCTTTTGTGCCCGGGTCTTCATCTGCTCCACGGCCTCTGTTCTCCTCGGGTCCCCGGGGGCCCAGGCAAGGGGCAGCCCCTTTGCCAGGAACCCGAAACTGCAAGATCAGTCTGGAGGGGTGACAATGCAAGAAATCGCCTTTAAAATTTATTTTCCTACATCCCTGCGGGGCCAGGTAACCCACGCAGAAGAAAAGTGCAAAACTTGACAAAATTCAGGGTGCTCAGTGAGCAGGCAAAGTGAAGACACCCGTGGGAAGACCAAACCCCAGGTTTAGAATGCCACTCCCTTTGTGGGGAGGGAAGGAACTGGGGAGGGTTCACAGGGGCTCTGTTCTCTCCACAGTATTTAAAAAATATTTTTTTGGTAGAGACAGGGTCTCACTGTGCTGCCCAGGCTGGTCAGGAACTCCTGGCCTCAAGTGATCCTCCCTCCTCGGCCTCCCACCTCAGCCTCCCAAAGTGCTGGGATTGCAGGCAGGAGCCACTGTGCCCGGCCGCCATAGTATTTTCTTTCTTAGGTTGGGGGTTGGGAGATGCTATTCTTTGTATTTTCTTCATTGGTCTGAACTATTTTGTAATAATAAATAGTAATAACTGGGAAGAAAAGAAAAAGCTAAGACTCCCAGCCCTACTCCTGTTAACAATGGCTTCTAGTACTTTCTAGAAATTGTCTGAGGGCCCACAGCAAATTCCCATATATTCTCTTCTCCTATTTTGTTTTCTTTTTTACAAATAGTGTCAAAACATATGTTGCTCTGCGCCTACTCTGTTCACTTAACAATATACCGCAGCCCTCTCTGCAGCCACCCTTGTTCACAGCAGTGTAGTATTCCACAGTGTGAATTTTCCAGGCCGCTGTTAATGAACATGTAGGTTGCTGCCCGTGGACCATGCTGGCCACAGATGCCCCGTGTCCATGTCTTTGAAGACTCAGGCAGGTATTTTCTGGACTGATGATTAATTCTTAGAAGCAGTACAGCAGCATAAGTGCATTTCCTCTTCCGAAAGCTTTTCTGAGAGCCATTGCTAATTTGCCCTCCCCGAAGTTTGTGTCCATGTATTGTCCCACCAGCACTTGGGCTGACAGCGTAACTGAGGCATAGGGACAGTCAGCTGTTCAGAAGAGTGAGTGGGAACAGCTTTGCAAAGAGTCTCTCCTAAAACAAGCCAATAAATCCTTTCTTGGTTTTGTTTCTTTCTGATTGCAAAAGAGAAACACATTCATTGAAGAAACTAAAAAATATAGAAAATCCACTCTATAGTCCCAGCTACTCGGGAGGCTGAGGCAGGAGGTTCACTTGAACCCAGGAGTTTGAGGTTGCTGAGAGCTAGGCTGACACCACGGCACTCTAGCCCAGGCAAGAGAGCGAGACTCTGTCTTTAAAAAAAAAAAAATACAGAACACAACGTTAGGAAATAAAGCCACCCCCTCCCACATCCACCAACCCACCTCCAGGGCAATGGTCCCTTGTGCTGGTGGCTCAGGCCAGACCCCTCCAGTCTTCTCAGACTCCTCTTTCCCCTCGGCCAACCTGTCAGCACCTCCGTCAGCTCCACCTTCAAACCCGACCCAGAGCCAGTCGTGCTGCCCCACACCCGGCTGCCACTATGCTCTGGCTGGACTGGTGCAGTCACCTCCCTGCTGGTTTCCAGCGTCCAGCCACACCCCTGACAGTCTATTCACGATTGGCCAGAGTCTGACAGGTTCTCAGCTGGGGGACAGGGGACAACATCTGGAGAAGAACATCACAGCTGGGAAGAGGGTGCTGCTGGCAGCCAGTGGGCAGAGCCAGGGAAACTGCTGAACAGCCTGCGATGCCCAGGACAGCGCCCACTGCAGAGGACAGTCTGGCCCCAACATCAGCAGTGCTGAAGCTGAGAACCCTGCGTTAAACCCAAGTCAGATCATGCTGCTCCTGTGCTCAGAGCCTCCCAGACAACAGCCAGAGTCCTCGCAGTGGCCATGAGGCCTTGCAGGACAAGCCCCATTGCTGCACCCCTGACCTGCTCCCACTCACCTCCCTGCCTCTGTGGCTCCTCCCTCCTCGGCCTCCCTTACCTGGTGACAGCTCCATTGCCACCTCCCCCAGGAGGCCTCCCTGGCTTGCTCCCTGAACCCTCTGCCTGCCTGCTGTGGTGCAGCCCCACCAACCTACTGACTGTCTGTCGGCCAGAATGCGGGCTCCGGGAAGGGGCAGTCTTAGTCACCATGCTGGCACGTGACGCAGCCCCTGGTACATGGGAAGAACTCCATAAATGCCCATGGATTGATCAGTGGCCCTCCCTGCCCCCATGATCCTGGTGTCTGGTGACAGAAGACCTGGATGCCAAAAGTTGACTACCAGAATCAAGGCACTGAGGGAACAGCAGGTCCCCGAGGCTGCGGGGGCGGGATCCCCGAATCCCTGCAGCTTGGCCCCGGCCCTCCCAGCAGCCCACCCCTCACCAGCCTCTGGGCCCACCCACCCAGGCTCCCGCCTTGACTGCGCCAAGGGCTTCCCTCGCCAGGGACAGTAACAAAGATGGAAGGGACCCCAAGGACAACTCCTTAACCACCACCAGCATTTAGGGAGCACTCACTGTACACCCCACTCTGGGCTGGGCAGTGTAGAGATTGTACCCTAGTGAATTCCCAGGGGCCAGGGGTGGTGACTTCATCATCCCCAGGGCCCAGCACGGGCCACTCATGCATTCAAACGTTTATGGAGCACCTACTGTGTACCAATGACTATTCGGAGTGCATCTACCTGCCGAGAGAGGTCATTTCTAGACTGTGGGTTTAAGGAGGGAAGAAAGTGACAGCACTTTTATGTCAATGCTTTTTATTCATTTGTTTATTTATTTACAGAAAGCATTCTTTTTTTATAAATAAATAAATATAAAGCATTCCCAAGTAAGAAACAAATGCAACCCTATAACTTACCGACGCTGGAAGGAAGTTCAGGGGCCCTTGGGAGCCCCAGAGGAGGCACCTGATGCAGCCTGTGTGGCCAGGGGGGGCTTCCAGGAGGAGGCAAGTTCTGAGCTGAGGGCCCAGGACACATAAAAGGGGACTTGGGGTGGGGGGAGGCCACTGCACAGGCCCGGGCGAGGCGGGAGGTCAGTTAGGGTACTGATGGTTGGGCCCACCCCAGCCCAGCCGAAGGTGAGGCCTCTTGTCCTGTGAGTCACCATGTCTGATGTTTCTTGGTGGACCTTATTGCAGCCATAATTAAAGCATCATTTCTGTAATTATCTGTTTCTGCTCCCACCCCCCAGCCCCACCCCTGAACTGGAACTCTATAAGGGCAGAGCCTGTCCTGTCTGCTTTGTTCTCTACTCTGTCCCCAGGGCCTGGAGCACACAGTAAGTGCTTGTAGTGGGTTGTATTGTGTTCCCCTAAAATTTATGTCCACTTGAAACCTCAGAATGTGACTGCATTTGGAAATAGAGTCTTTGCAGATTAATTAGTTAAGGATCTTGATATAAGATCATACTGGAGGGAGCTTTGCAGAAGCTGTTGTGGAGATTGGAGGCCGACACAGGCTGGCAGAACCCCTGGCACCTAGTGGGGGCTTACTAAGAGAAGTGGGCCTGGGGTCCTCTCAGGACACAGCCTGGAACCCTAAGGGAGGGACTGGACTTTCCAAGCCCTGAGCCCTGCCCCATGGCCCATCCGGTGGCCTCACAAGGCCCCCCCATCCCCCAAGCAGCTTGACACCCTTGGAGGGACCAAGGCTGGGATTTCATGCCCATAAAATGACTGGAACCAAAGCAGGGCTTAGGACACGGAGCGTTTTGAAGTCAGCTCAGGGCAGGAGGGGGCGTGAAATTCCTGGCCATCTTGGCCCCTCTCTGGGGAACCTGCCATAAATGGGGGCCCTTGGCAGGGTGTCCAGGACCTGCGCAGGAGGGTACTGACTTGGTACAGGGGGCACCTGTCATTTTAGCAACAATCTGGATGCCAACGAAGACTTTAGGAAAAAAAATTTCCAAGTTTTAGAGAAGACAAATGGGGAAAACGCAGCTGAAACCCCCCCTACCTGGTGTTGGAGGCCGTGAGGCACCCGTGGCGGGTGTGTGGGGACGTGGGCCCTGAAGCCAGGTTTCCATCCGTGCTTTGCCACTTCCTCACTGTGTGATGTTGAGCAAGTTGCCTAACCTCTCTGTGCCTCAGTTTCCTTGTCTGTCAAGCGGGGATAATAACAGTCATTCCCTCAAAGGGTTGCGGTGAGGGTGACCAGCGTGACTTTACCTGACGTGCTGGCCCACCCCTGGGCATTGCCGTGCTCAGTCACTGACACTGTTACTATTATTCTTCCTGTCGATGTGGACGTCAGCTTCTCCTGCGTTGAGGGACCCTCCCAGGCCCGTCTCACCGAATCTTCCCCCAGCGCCCGCCAGGCTGCAGTTGCGGAAGGGATGATCAGAGATGTCAGGACACTTGCCCAGGGCACACAGTCAGCGAGAGGAGGGGCCGGGATTGGAGCCCCAGTCTTTCTGGCTGCTCCCTTCACGCTCTGCCCCACTTCCCTTTAGGAAATATGAAGAGGTCGGCGGGGAAGAAAAGCCCCCACATCCGCACAGGTAGAGCAGGGTTCTCAACTTTGGCCCCGATCTGGACCCAATAACTCTGCGTGGGGAGCTGTCCTGCACACCTCGGGGTGTCTAGCAGCACCCTTGGCTTCCGCCACCAGATGCCAGAAGCAGTTCCACGGTGAGACAACCAAAAATGTCTCCAAGTGTCCTGGGGAGGGGACAGGAGTATTGGGGTTGAAATGCTGGAGTGCTTTCTGCTGGGTTTTTTCCCCTGACTACACACACACACACACACCACACACACACACGAAACACACACTTAAAAATAGACACGCATTTCACTTTGTGTCTTGCATTTTCCCATAAAAAATACAGCCGGATGACATCACACACGCATTTAACTTAGGCACATTCATCTTCTTGGGCTGGGGGTTAAGAAGACAGAGCAAGACTGTGAGTAACAGGGTGACTCTGGTACCCGTGACTCGAGCTGGGAGCTGTTGCCGGCCGCTGGCCTTGGCTGGGGACATCCTGTCGTGCTGAGTCCGTCTAATGTTCAAAATCTGATTTTGTCCCACACTACCCTAGGCCCTGTGAGGTGCAGCAAAGAATAGAGCAGATTCTGGGCTGGGGGGACATTGGGGAGGGGTTTGTTGGGGTGTTTGTGGCCTCCCACTGGGTGTCTCTTGGGCTACCTTGACCTCACTCGGAATGGGGCTGGGCACCTTCCTTCTTGACTCCACATGCCATGCTTGCGTGCGACAGGGTGCCTTGGGTCTCTCCTCGTCACTTCCAGACCCCCAGAGTCCCCCTTCTCTGCAGCGGGAGCCCAGCCCAATCCCACCCTCCAGGTCGATTCATGGCTGGGGAGGTGCCACTCTCTGCCATTGCACAGATGGGGAAACCGAGGCTCAGAGAGTAGGCGGGGTTCCAGAGTTCCAGGCCCAAACCTCTGGAACCCAGGTGTGGCTCCACATCCGGGGTTGTAGGTGTCGCCCTAAGGGCTGGGTCAGGCCCCTGGCTGCTCCTTGGGGCAACCCCCGTCTGGACCACCTCGGACCCCAGGGCCTCCTGAGAGCAGCAGGAGGAGTCCAGGGGTGCCGGGTGAGAAGGAAAGAAGGGAGGAGGGAGAGGGAGGTTGGAAGAGGCCCTGCACCCACCTTGGTCCCCCTGCAGCCACCACAGCACCTGCCGTAGGAGAGACCCAGCTGCGTGCTGCGGGGGCGCAGGGGCCGCCTGGCCAGGGCACAGGGCTGACAGCTCCCTCTCGGGCATGCACAGGAGCCCACCCTGAGGGGCCTGTATCTCTCCATTTCGCAGATGAGGACACTCAGGCCCCGGAGGTTAGGTTGCCCAAAGTCACACAGCAGTAAGTCAGGGGCTGGGGTTTGAGCCCAGGCTGTCTGTCCCAGAGTGCCCCCGTTTTACCCGCTCAGTATCTTATTCAGCTTGTAGGTACACACGCGCGCGCACACACACGCAGCGGCAGCTGCTCCCCTACACTCAAGGACCCCTACCCCTGTCTCCAGGACCCTCCAGGGCCGGCGCTGCTGCAGCTGTGTCTGGTCGGCAGCCCAGCTGAGAGCAGATAATCCCGAGTCCCTCAGCCCCCTGTTCCAGCACCCCATGGATCATTTACCAGCTCTCTGAGCTTCAGGTTCACCCAGCATCGCCTGGCCACTTCCGCCACCTCGTCGGGGCCTTTGGGAAGGTGGGGTCAGTGCAGGGGCCTGCAGAGCTCCTCTGGCAAGTCATTTAGGACTCAGTTTCCTCTTCTGAGCTGGAAGCACAGCACTGTGGAGAGTCAATGAATTATCTCATAACGTGCTCAGCACAAAGAAGATGCTCATTGGGTCTTGACTGGTGTTCTTAGTTTGCCTCACACCACCTTCCCCGGGGGCCCTGGGCTCAGATCCCAGCTCTGGTAGGTCACCCTGGGCTGGCGATGTAAACTGTCGGAGCCTCAGTGTCCTCTTCTGTGAAATGGGGGTGCCAACACCACCATAGGATGGTTGGGAGCAAAGTGAGACGGTGGGTGTGCAGCACTTCAGGCACCTCACTGGGGCGAGTAAATTGACCTCAGTTGACCTCACCAGGCTGGAAGGAGCTGATTAATCTTCAAGATGGGTAGGGGGTGGGCAGTTGAGGCCACTGGCTCGAGGTCGCAATGGTTAGTGTTGAATCCCACTTTGTGGCTCAAAGCTGTGTGATCTTGGGCAAGTCACTCAGCCTCTCTGGGCCTCAGTTTCATCCTGTTGGCATCAGAAGACCCTAGGGCCATGCAGCAGAGGGCTGAGTGGGGCCCGGGGTCCAGTCTTTGCTGTGCCACTGCCCACGGGGGATGTGGGAGAGTGATGGCTCCCAGGTCGTCCGCCCAGGTGGGCCACGCTTGCAGGAGGCGAGACCTCTTCCTAATTGGAGTGAAGGCCTCCTTTCGCTTTCTTTCTTTCTTTTTTAAATTACTAAGAGACTGGAAAGATCTTTTTTTTTTTTTTTTTTGAGACAGGGTCTCTTACTCTGTCGCCAGGCTGCAGCGCAGTGGCGTCATCATAGCTCACTGCAGCCTCCAACTCCTGGGCTCAAGTGATCCGTCTGCCTCAGCCTCCCAAGTAGCTGGGACCGCAGGCGTGCGCCACCACGCCCAGCTAATTTTTCTATTTTTAGTGGAGACAGGGTCTCGCTCTTGCTCAGGCTGGTCTTGAACTCCTGGCCTCCAGTGATCCTCCCGCCTCTCTCCCTGTCTCTTTCCATCCATCAGACTCGAGGGCCACTCTGGTGCCTGTTGCCAGGTCACTCTGGACGGGCCAGCCTCTTTGATCCCTCCATCTGGGGCCTTGCAGGCATCACAGCTTAACACACTCCCACCCAGCACCAGACGGCCCCCCACAAACTGGCTTCACCTGAGCTCCACCTGGCTCAGGCCAGACCAGGGGGTCCCCTAACTCCTCCCTCCTTCATCCCCCACATCCACCCCCCAGTGAGTCCTGTGGGCTCCACTGTCTGAACATTCTGCATGTCATTGAATCTAAGAGGGCATGAGAAAAATGTGCATCCCAGAATCAAGGAAATATGGTGTCCACCTGACCACTTCCTAATTCCTTTCCTGGGAACACCTGGGCCCACACCTTCTTCTGCCCCCTGGTTTACTGCAGTCACCTTCCTGGTCCCCAGCTTCCACCCTCACCCCCATGGTCTGTTCTCTGCGTGAAGCTAGAGGGACTCCGTGAAAACCTGAGTCACATCTGTCCTGCAGGGTCCCCCCAACCCCGGACCTCATCCTCTTCCCCCCTCCTACTCTGCTCCAGCCCTACTGGCCTGCTGGCTGTTTCTCCAGCAAATCAGGCATGCTTCTGCCTCAGGGTCTTTGCACTGGCTGTTTCCTTTGTCTGAAACATTCTTCCCCCAGGTGTCTGCATGACTTGCTCCCTTTCCTCCTCCAGGGCTTTGTTCAAATGCCACCTTCTCAAGCATCAGGACTTCCTGTCCCCACTCCATTTTCAGGGGCACCCCTGCCCCACACCATCCCCCATCCCCCCTTCCTGTTTTATTTTCCTCTACAGTATTTATCACCATCCCATAATTTACTTTTTCGTTTGTTTATTATCTTTCCCTGCCCGATACCACCCCAGAATGCCCATTTCACAAGGGCAGTGGTTTCTGCCTGTTTTGTTCCTGGCTGTGTCCCCTGGGCCTAGGGCAGTACCTGGCACACAGTAGCTGCTCATTAAATCTTTGTGGACTATGAGACTCCGAAGGTGCGGATGCCGACATGTCCCTGGCTTAAGTGGGAAGCTTCTGAATCATATTCAGAATCACCCTGTAAACTGTAGAGTGCAGTGGCCTTTGGATGCCACAGCTGGGTCAGCGTGTTCTGAGCAGGGGTTTGTGGGAAAGGGGCAGCTGAGGGTCCTGGTGTTTACAGTCAGATTCCCAGAGCAAGGCGCTGATCAGTGGGCCAGGGCAGGAGGGGGCAGCCAGGGGGCTTCCGGGTCTGGCTTTCGGCCTCTGACCGCAGTGTCAAGTTTGTGAAACAAAGGGCCGGGGGGGCAGCAAAGGCAGCATGGCCGGAAGTGGCTGGCCCAGTCTTCTGGCCTGAATTATCTAGGAAGAAAAATAATTGCATTCCAAGGAAACCATGGCTTAGATGCCAGAGCCAGTAGGGAGGGGGTGAGAGGGGCAGGACCCACCTAGGGAGATGGTGGCCCCACCTGAGGTTCAGAGTGGTCAGGTCACTAGGTCAGGGTGACCCCAGGAGACCTGGGATTTGGACTGGGCCAGGGGAGGTGTCCCTTAAATTGCTAATGGCTGGGGCACTGCTGCCAGGCCTCAGCTCCTGCTTAGTGGGGAGGGAAGACCCCGCTCTGGGTGGGGTGCAGCTCAGGGAACCCTGGAGCTGCTGAGCCACTGCCTGGGGCCAGGCAGTGTCCACTCCTCCCATCCTGGCCCTGGTGGGAGCAACCGAGCCAAGAGAGGGGGCTGCCAGTGCCATAGGCTCATCTGTGTGTCCATTTCTCCATCTGTTCACAGAGTGCCTACTATTTGCCCTGTGCTGTGGACCTGTAATGTGACAATGTGACATGCATTTGCCCACCCAGGGCCTTTGCTCCAGCTGGCCCCTTCACCTGGAACTGTCTACCTGCCAGGCTCTGGGCCCCATGGCTCCTCCTCACACTTGGGGGTCACCCCCCCCAGAGGCTCCCTCCCCAGAGCTGCCCTCCGCCCTCTGTTCCTTTGCTCGGTATGTGCTGAATGCCTTGACAAGGACATTGTGTATTCGCTTCCTGATCGTCTCCCCCCACTCAAACGTCAGTTCCAGGAAGGCAGGGGTTCATCTCTTTTGTTCGCTGAGATGTCCCTAGAGTGGGACTTGGCACACAATAAGCACTCAATAAATGCTTGTTGCATGAATGAATAAATTCAGGAATAAAAGGTCCACTGGGGAAGCTCACTGGACTTGCAGCCGGGTGGAGAATGTGGGCTGGAAACTGAAGCCTGCGCCGGGCTTGGGCGGGCAGGTGAGGAAACCAGGGAGATGGTTTTGTTTCAAACACCTTCCTCCAAGCAGCGATGAAAGGTAGTTCAGAGGTGGCAACTAGTGATTAAAAATAAAGCCTTTCATTCATTGCCACCATAAAAACAGAGACATTTCACTAAATCCCGATGTCCTGCTTCTCTCTTGATAAACTGGAAGATGTGGCCAGCGGGGCCGGCATGCCAGCGGCAAATGCGATCGGTCGTCCGCGGCCCCGTCGGGCCCTGGAGGTATTTGAGTTTGCGACCCCTGCAGCCGGCGGCCGCCGCGCACACCGCGCCGCGTGACCTCGGGCACCGCCTGTCCCAGCCTCGGCTGGTCCTCGGCAAAAAATGGGTTGGTAGCGCCGGTATGGGGGGAAGTTTGCGCACTGCCCCTCGGGGTCTCCAGCAATCTCCCCTGTGCCAAATGCACGCACCCAGATGTCCGGTGGTCGCCCCGCCCCGCGGCCACGTCCGTCCCCTCCTCCAGCCCAGCCCGGGGCGCCGGCTGCAAGCTGACGCGTGGCCGGGCCGGGCCGGCGCGTTGGTCCACGGCGCGCGCGCGCCCTCTGCTGGCCCAGGGCAGGCGCGCAGGCCCGAGCCGGCGCCCCGAGACCCGGAGTTTCCGCTCCTCTTGTGGGAAATGCGGCGGGAACAGTGGCTAACTAACATTTCGGGACAGGTTGCTCTGTGCCCAGGGCTGTGAGAAGCCCGCTCCACGTACAACCCCACGTAATCCTTAGACTAACCCCATGAAGTGGATACCAAAAGGCACAGAGAGGTTGATGAACCTGCCCAGGGTCACACAGCTGGTAGGCAGAAGAGGCTGATTCCTGGGCCTGCACTGGGGTCCAGTGAGGTAGCGAGATGATGGGATGGTCTCACGTCCACTCACTCACTCAAGAGCTTGTCCTTCCATCCTCTCACCCATTCACAGGTATTTATTGAGCACCTAGTGTATGTCAGACTTTGTGTGAGATAGCAGAACACAGCCATGAGCACAACAGGCCCTGTCCCTGCCCTCTTGAAGTTGATACTTTAGTGGGGTGGGGAGGGCGCAGATAATAAATATCAATATATCATTCTCAGTTGTGACAGAAACCAAATGATGAACCTGTACCGTGTTCCCCAATGTCAGTTGTGCACCCAGCCCAACATGATTTTTTGCCACATCTGAGTCCCACCTGTGCTATTATTTACTTGGCATTTGCTTCTAGACAACTGGTTTTTACTTTAAATGTATTTTTTAAAAATATAAAGGCTGGGTGAGGTTGCTCACACCTGTAATCCTAGCACTTTGGGAGGCTGAGGGCAGGAGGATCACTTGAGGCCAGGAGTTCACGGCCAGTCTGGGCAACATAGCGAGACCTTGTCTCTACCAAAAAAAAAAAATATATATATATATAAAATATATAATTCCTTTTTTTATATATATACATATATATAAAAAAAAGGAATTTCACATCACCACACCGAGCAGTATCAATTGCCATCTATTAGACAGCATCCTGGGCTGAGGGGGGTGGTGGTGGCTTCACCATCACATTAATCAACGTCCTTGGCAAGCCACCTCAGTTCTCCTGGTGTGGGCAGTGCTGCTGGAATCTCCCCCTGGGAGCCCTGAGCTGAAGCCAGCCCCAAGGCCAGGCCCAGGGGATGGAGGTGCTCTTAGCTTCTGGAGGTGTATGGCCTCCAGGGTTCTCTCTGCCACTGTGCCTGTGCCTTTTCTGGATTCAGCCAACAACCTGAGGTGCAGGCCTTCCTGGCCAATCTGAAAGCAGTGGCTTCCATCTAACCCCCCACACCACGGACAATACTAGGTTTTGCGACTAGTAGTAAGGGGCTTGCCCAGGCCTGACCCTCAGCATTCCTGCTGGGGAAGGCCTGCCTTCCAGACTGTCCACCTGCTTGTCCCTCCACCCAGCCACCCGGCTTCCCTTCCACCCACCCATCACTTAGTGAGTGCACAGCAGAGGCAGCAGGAGGCCCCACAGGACCATTAGGACCCTTCCCTTGTCACTGTCGCAAGCGGCCCGCCCAGAAGGGAAGGCCAGGCCCAGCCTGGGGAATAATTCATTCATTGAGCTAACACATCCTGACTCTGTGCTAGGCACTGTTTTTAGCACTGGGTTCACCGCCATGAATAAGCCAGATGAGGGGCCCGCCTTGTATGAGGCCCGCATGGAAGAAGGAATAATGAAATTAATAAATCAGGGAGTCAGACATTAATACTTGCCACAAATAAAACACAACCAAGTGATGTGGACAGAGAAGGACTGGGGATGGCTACTTTAGGTGGGGTTTGGGGAGGAGACACACAAGTGACAACTGGGGTCCGGGGAGTCAGCCATGCAGAGACAAGGGGAGCAGGAAGAGCATTCTGGGCAGAGGGAACAGCAAGTGCTGAGAGGTGAAGACCCACCCCAGGTCCTGGCAAGCCGTGGGTGGTGTGGGGGTCACCCTGCCGGCCACATGATTCATTTCAACACCTTCTCATCCGTGGGACTGTGAGGGGTAGAAGCTACTTTCCAGCCTCTTGAGGGAGGGACTGAAAATATCCCCGAATGACCACAAGGGCAGAGCGTCCGATCTAACTGCACACGTGCACCTGCCCACCTGTGCCACACTACAATCTTGGGAGTACTGGGGCAGTTGGTGACAGAGGGCCACATGTAGCCGTCTCAACTGTGGCCTGCAAGCTGGGCACTGCCCATGGATGAGTTTACTTTGTTCTACATCGGGTGTGAAAATTTTGTTAATTAACACATAAATGTTGGGAGATTTCACATAAAATCTGCATTTACAGCTTCTCATGGAAAATCAGAAAGATCAGGCATTCACTAAGCCCATGTGCCTAGTACTGAGTGACACCTTCACATTTACCTGTCCCCACCCACCTGTGTGGCATCAGACACACACCAGAACCCCAAAGATGTGGCCTTCTTTATTTTTTTTCCACTATCTTTAATATAGAGTGAATAGATGTGGGCTTCTTGATCATGGTGACGGGACCAGCAGCAGCAATGAGACACTGTACCACCGACATCTCCCCTCTGCCGAGGTCCCCTCAGCCCGACAACTCAGGCAGCATACAGCAGATGGCCCTGCGTAGGCCTCACAAGGAAGTCTTCCAGGCAGACCTGTTATCATCCCCGCAGCTCAGCGCTATGTACAATTAGCCCACACCAGCAGCTTCCTTCTCTCAAAACGGAAAGAATGAAGATGCTTTTGCAAGCTGTCTCTCCTTGAGTTTCTTCCTCTGCTGAGTAAGGAAATCCCTAATGCTGCATCCTGAACTTCCTTCATGGGGTTCCGTGATGAGGGAGTGATGTGAAGTGGGGACAGGCCAGGAGAAGGACCGTGGCTGTGTCCACTCGCCCCCAGGGCTCCCCTGAGGGACAGGGCAAGAGGCCAAGCAGGGATTCCTTGGCAGGATGGCAAGAGCAGTACAGAATCTGCAGGGTCTGGCCTGTGTATTTGGCACCATCCACACTGCTGTACATCACAACTGAAGGTGGCAGTGCAGCCAACGGAGCCCCTACCCAAAGGGTCCCAGAAGTTTCTTGAGCAGAGATGCAGCTCAAGGGACCTGCCTCACCCCAAGACCAGGGAGTCAGTCAGAGGTCACCGGGAAGCACAGACCCACTGGCTTGCTGTCGGTCAACCAGAGGGTGTGCTTTCTACACCCACAACTCCCCCAGTTTCGTCGGGTCACTATGGAGACCTCCCCATACCCCAAAGTTCCACACAGTGAAAATTAACAGTGGACATACCCTCTCTCTGGTGCAGAAAACCTGGCAGGGACTGGGGATTGGAGGTGTGTGATCCAGGGAAGTCACCTGGCAAAAGTGGCACCCTCTGAACCAGATGAGCACTTCTCATGTGCCCTAAGTTTAGGCCTAAACTTCATCCATAAAACATTGACCACCAAAAATGAAGGGCAAATTACACAACTGTGGGACATAATGCCCACAAGATCACAGATTCAAACAGCTGTCACAGAGGGGTCTATTTAAGTTTCAGAGGCCCTAAGCCCAGTTCCACCTAGCCCACTAAGAAGAAGGTTCAAAGTGCACACTCTAGGATTTGAGACAGGACTTGTTTTCCTCTCTAGGGGTCACTCAGTACAGAAGAGGTGCTATTTTTAGATTTAGCCCTGAATTTGCTTTGGGGTTTTCCAGCAACATTTTGAAATAATTTTAGAACCTCTTCTCCTCCTCCTCCCTGCTCAGGAGGGTTGACTGAGACCAAAGAACCCACGAGTGTCTCTGGCCCAACCCACTCTGTGAACTGAAAGGCAGCAATTCGCTCCAGAGGACTATAAAAAGCATTTGGCAGAGATTCAGGCATGGCTGTCTGGAGGGTGACCTGTGGGGAAGAACCTGGCCCTTTCCTTGCAGCCAGTTCTTCTGATACCTGAGCTGGCCCCAGTGGCCAGAAGGGAATGGCCTGTTCCTGCCACAGGATACCAAGGTCGTGCCTGTTGGTGGGTGCCACCACAGCAGGAAGTTCAAATCCTGGGTAAAAACAACCAGACTCATCCCTACGCCTTATACAGTAGATGGTAGACAAATTGTCAGTCATCAGATCAAAATTTTTGTTTCAAGCATCAAAAACACATGTGAAAATCCCATAATGTTTTTTTTCCCAATAGACTACTAAGTGCAGCCAATAAATGGCTTCTAGTGGAGACTTAATAGCAAAGGAATAACCCTTTTTTAAACTAAAATCTTTTAAGGACAGGAGTTGGCAAACTATGGTCCATGGGCCAAATTTAGCCCACTGCCCCATCTTGTATGGTCTCTTGGATGAAGAACAATTTTTACAGATGAGTATCTGCAACTGATTTGATGGGGACACTAACTTTGAGTCATAGTTAAGCAAATGTTATCCCCTAAGAGAACTTCATCCTTCACATTAGTAGGCCAGTAACATTACAAAAATACTGTACTCTATTTGGAATAATTTGAATTTCACCAATTAAAAAATTTGTGGAAATTTGTTTTCTCTTGTTATCTAAGTACTTACATAATATCCTTGATTTTGCCTCTTGGCCTGCAAAGCCAAAATGTTTACAAATTTAGGCCCTTTGTAGAAAAAGTTTGCCAACCCCTGCTTTAGGATGTTGATTTGAATCCCAAAGTATCCAAAACATTAAATTCTGTCCCTAAATTGATATGCCAAGATGAAGAACAGCACAGCCTGTTAAATATTAACGCACACTTTTTTTTATTATATTAAAATCAGGCAATGGTCTGACAATAAAAAGGCTGCTTATGGAATACTGTTATGTTAAACTTTACTTACAGGATGTTAAATCCTTAGAACTAACGTTTTCCCCAGGAAGAGATTAATGGAAACATCAATTGCTTTTCAGACTTTTGACAGTTGCTGCTCAAAAGGTGGTTTTACACAAATACTAAATTAAAAAAAAAAAAAAACTTTAGTACACAATGAATTGCTTTTATTTCGGTATGCATCCACATTTCAGCATTTAGTGGTCCTGAACAGAAAGTGGACAAACGCAGCAATTTGCCAGGAAGTCAAGCCCACCAATTTCGGGGATCTGCTGTGCACACCCAGTTCTTTCTGGATCCCTGCTGAGGATCGTGAGGAGCAGCAGCACCAAAACCAAAGTATGCACTGAATTCAAGGTTCTTTTTGTTCCAGTTGTCAGATTCCAAACTAGACCCCAATGGATTGCAAGGATGACCAAATGAGAGCCCTGTTCAAAACTTCTTCAATTTTTAAAAGCAAAAGCAATTACAGGAAAAGAAAACAATTCAGAGGGATCACGTGTGCTTACAAGTGTCTTCATGTGGGCTTTCTCCGTTTAACCACCAAGGACTCTGAGAGCTGGCAGGTCTGAGTAACCCTGGTGACTGTTCTTTTCACCTTATCAAAACCTGAGCTAAAAAAACGCATCAGCTGATGATGACAGCAGAGGGTGGCAGGGCTGAGGACCCCATATTCATTTCCCAGGCTGGTGGAGTGAATAAATGTGGTTCCAAAACTGAATGAGGGAGGTCAGACTCTGTCCAACCTTACCTGATGGCTTCTGGCCAAAGCAAGGAGTGTCATGGAGAGTGTTGGGTGATGACAGTGCAAAGAGGGACTTGAGGAGGAGGAGGAGAAAGCAGCACCCCTCGATAAAGGTGGGGGAGAGAAGATATGGGGAAAGCCCTGAATTCCTCACCGAAGGCCAATCTCAGAGGGGAGCAGAGGGGTTACAATCTATGCTTTGGCCAAGGGTGGGAGTGTAGGAGAGTGGGGAGGGGACAATGGCTTGGAAGGGGGCATCATTTAAGACTTAAAGAAAGAAACCAGGGGTGCAGGCAAAGCACCCCACACACCCAGCAGTAGTCCCACAGGCTGCGACCTGAAACCTTCACATCTACTCTAACAAGCCCCCAAGCTGGAGGGCTGTTGCAGGGAGGGAAGGAGGCAGGGGGGAGGGAAAGGAGAGAAGGCAGAGACCCCAGGCCATGTAATCAGCAGCAAGGTGATTGTGTGATGTGTCTTTTCACAGTTGAGTTAGATGTGCCCCACCAGTTATGATGGGAACCAATTTAAATATACTTTCTTGATCCCAGAAGTTCAACTACATGGACAGTGGTTACACTTGACAGGATGATTTGTTATAGCACAACTTATATATTTCAAATGGACAAAAAATTAGTATCATTTACAGTATCTTAAGATAAATTGCCTTTGAATGGGAGCTTCCTTTCCAGTACTTTGAGGTCTACAAGACGTAGCTAGAAAATTTACTACTGTGGAAAATGAAGACTGCTTAAATCGAATGGGGGGGGAAGGGGAAGGGCCTGTGGTTTTTCTTTTTGATTAATTGCTGTAACACTGTCCTTCAGGTGGCTGAGGGAGTTTCATATTTTCTTTAGACATCATTAGGCGCCGAAGCTCTTGCAGGACAACTTTGATGCTATATGAATTCTGCCATTTTGCTAGCACTGATATGGCTCTTGGATCCACCTAAAAAAGGCAAACAAAAACAAATTACTCTCAGGCTCTCAAACAAAATAGCTGTGTGCTGGGGATAAGCTACAGTACAAACTTGAGTGAAGGGCATTTTTCAGCTTGAACATGCTGACCACAAAATGATACTCGACATGCAGAATACCTACCTGCATGATTCCCTCCCTCCAGTCAGTTTTTCCCTTTTTGTGCCCCAAATCCTCACTATTTGGGAGAAGGAAATAGTGACACTGACAGCTGGTGGGACTCGACCCAGCCCAACTCAGCTCTACAACTCAGCCTGCTGTGGGGCCCACGGCCTGTCCTCGCTTGACTCTACCCCCAGGTGGTAGGTGATGAGGACGTGCAGGTCAGGAAGTAGAGCAAAGGCACAGGGCAGCCTAGGCACATGCTCTAGCGACACGGGCCTGCACAGAGACAAAGGCTCTCAGGTTAGTGTGGCATTTCCCAAAATAAATCCCCCAAAGTGTGGGTTGGGTTCTGGGTTCAGGACTTTAGGTGGAACTCAGATACAACATTAAACACTGAACACACAGTGACGAGGTTCCTCTCTTTTCAACTTTCTTTAAAGTCTTCTGAAGATCTCAAATACAAAGGCTTGGTGTGATGTTAATACGAGAAACACCCCTTTAATATTTGGTGATCTCCCCTTTGAACAAGAGAGCAGGCCTCAAAGGCTCAAAGCCTTTGGCAAATAACATATGGAGTAAGAATTTATTAACACTGTTCTGTTTTGGTAATATTTATTGTCGCCAGTACTTACTGTACAGTATTGTTGCCTTCTTATGACAAGTGAGACTGGTTTCCATTTATGGTAGTGAAAATCATAGTCAAAATAAGTTTAAAAAACAAGGCCACTCAAGGAAAAAAATATTACATACAGTGGTTCACAATTAAGGCCCAGGAAGTAAAGGTGTTGCCCCAGGCAAGATCTTTCACTTCTGTGCCTCAGTTTCCTCATCTCTACCTCATAGGGGTATCATGAGGACTGAATGAGCTCATATCTCAAAGTGACCAGCACAGAGCTGGCTCAGAGGAAGTGCTGTATGAGTGACAGTCAAATATAATTGGGTAGCAGGTCCCACCCCAAATCTGCACTCACATGCACCATGGTATATTTTATCATCAAATAACCAAGGAACATATGGAATTGGGACCAGTCCAAATATCCCTGATGTTAAGTACAAAGCAATTCTCAACCCCGAGGAACAGTGGGGGCAGAAAAAACAACTTACCACTCCATTAGAACTATTAACTCCATTCATATTAATTTTTGTTACAAATCTTACAAAGGGGGGTGCTTCTGGGTATTTAGGTCCACATTCTATTTTAAGGCTGTATATTCGGTTTTCATAGATTGTCTGGAAAAAGAAAGGTACAAAGATGTCAGGCAATTACAAACAAAGAATTCGAAAAGGTAGAATTTGTGAAACCCCACTTATTCCTGACTGTAGAACTGGTGCATCTGCTTCTAGCATAGGGTCTATTTGTTATGTGGTAAGTCAGTAGTAACTAGTTGCCACATTAGTTTATATGAATTCTGGGTACTGAGGAAATTAAAAAAAGACAGAAAATTTAAGCTAGCATCACTGAAGTTTTTAGTTAGTATTATTAAGTCCAATCAGAGGGACCTGTTTTTATGTCAATTTCCCTACTCTGCAGCCCCATCCTACTCTCTGGGGAATGGTGTGTAAGAGGCATTCTTTATTCTAGGAAACCACACTAAATGTCCACTTGCACCAGGATCATCAGTCAATGTATTAAATACCACTGTGTGCAAAGTGCTGCACAGGCAACTGCTTTGGAGAGCTCCAAAATTAAGACCAGGAGAGGACGGGGTACAGACCCAGAGCTGCTGCCCCTTCTCCACCATTCATGGCTGGGCACCAGCCCACCTGCAGGCTTTTGTTTTGTTTTGTTTTGTTTTGTAGTCATGATGACCTGAGAGATTACTGGCATTTAGTGGGAGGGGACCCCAGGCCCGCATAGGAAACAATAGTCCTTCTTAAAAGGCCAACAGTGCCTTCAAAGAGAAAAAGCCCAATCCCCCAGACTGATAACCTTTCACTCTGACATCCACCTGATGAGCAGCAAGACCTGCAGCTGTGGCCCGGCTGGTCCTTCTGCCTGGAGCACCCCACCCTAACCTGAACTACCTTACACCCTGAAGACCCAGTTCAACACCACCTACTCCCTAACTTTCTGTCCTATATGAAGTCACGCTGTTATCATGTATGTCTGAAGACCACACCGAAGGGCGACGGCTCCCCATCAGGGTAGCCCCTCTGAGGGCAAGGTCCACCCTCCTGTGGGCTCCCCTATCAGGCACCAGTGCCCCTTCCTCAGTAACGGAGTCCTATGCTGCCTAAGTAACTGTTCTGGTGTAAACAGCAACACCTATCGGTCTTTGAGGGGGGAATATACCACAGAGGATGTGATTTAAACCCTTGAAAGAGTATATCTAAACAACCCCTGATAAAAAGCTGCAACATATTTTAGATTCAGAAGGCATTCATAATAACCCCAGAAACTCTCTCGTCCACAGGGATCCCAAACTACAACCACACCAAACTCAAATCTGGATCTCCACCCACCCTCAACCTTCTTCTCCCCTCTCTTCCCTAGTAAGTGGCACCACCTACCCAGTTAAAGCAAAAACCTAGCAGCCAGCCTCATTCCCCTCACCTCCTACCTTCCAGTTGTCAGAAGGTCCCACTGCTTCCACTTCCAAGAGACCTGATGTCCATCCATGTTCCTCTACCACCGCCACCTCCTCTGAACTCCAAGTCTCTGCTTTCTCTCTTGCTCCCCAACTGACCTCTTAAAACCAGAGGAAGCTGTCTCTGCTGGCTTAACCCCTCCAATGGCTTCCTAGTGACATGAAGAGAAAGCCGAAGGTCCCCACTGACCTGTGCAGCCCTGACTTACTCTCCTTTTACTCTTCTCCCTCCCTGCCTGGCCCTCTGGCCTCCTCTCTCCTCTACAAACATGCCTTGGGGCCCTGCGCCAGCTGTTCCTCTCTCCCAAGTCCTCATAGCTCCCCGCTGAAGACCTGCACTCAGCCACACATCAGTCTCCCTCACTAAATGCGGAACAAGGAGGGCAGGGTCCTTGACAGAGTCCTCAACAGAACTGGAACTCAAATGTTTGTTGAATGAATGAATGTTCCTCTTCACACTATTACAAAATGAACACCTCCTTCCAATTAACGTGTTTCCTCAAGGAAAAAAAATTCCCTCAGTACACAGAACAAGTAAGAAGCAAAGAAGGGCATGATTTCATACAGATTTATGGAAAAATATTATAAAAGGTCTATCCTCAGCACCTAGCACAGTCTCCATCAACAACTACATACTCAGTAAGTGTCCGTTGACTGAATGGATCCCAAATTCATCTCTGAGTGTGCCCAGCATTCATGCTGCCATGGTTTTACAACACAATTCAAGGACACAAGATCTTATATTAAAAAGTCTCTTTTGGGGGGCATGGGCTCATAGTAATTACTAAAATCACAGTCTTAAAATCTTTGGTAACACATTTTGGAGGCTTGGATGTACCAATTTAGTCATCTGGCTAAATTGTTTTGTGGCTTATCAATGCTGATAAGATTTCCCTAATCATTCTATTGATATAGCATCAAAATGGCTAAGAAGGTGGGCAGCTTAGTAATGGGATTCTGATTATTAGATAGAGTAAATCTTAACATTACTGTTGATATTATGAAGTCAAATGTAAAAACATCCATACCATGACTAATTTCTTAAAAAGAAAAAAAAAAGAACTATCAAATTTCTGGCCACCAATATTCAATGGCAATTTCACTGGAACACAGTAAAAACAAACAAACAAAAAAAATGCCTCAGGTCAAGTGATCACAGAGACACACCTGAAGGGTCATTTAAAAGCCCCAAGCTAGCCTTTCTTTGGTACAAAACAGGGTTTCTTCTTTTATTTTGTTCACTGATGCTCTAGGGACCTGCTAAAAACATTTCATCAAAATGTGCCTGAAGCAGAATTGCTGGAACATTCTGTCTCTGTGAGGAACACTACTCTTAAGATTCATTATTTGGTCATGAAACAAACACTTTCCACTTTGTTGATATGTTTTAAGCTTCATGGGGCAACTTGGCAATGCCTACCAAGATGAGAAATAGGCATGCTCACCAGTAGGTCTATTTCTAGGAATTTCCTACAGATGGACTCATACTTGTGCACAGTAATGGGAAGCACTGTCTGCAACAGCAAAATAAATATGGCATATTCATATAACTGGATACTTTGCAGACTTTTCAAAGGCGCACACACACACAGACTGCCAAAACATAGCACTTAGTAAAGACAGTAAGTTGCAGATTATGTACCACCTATAAAAGCAGACACATCTTCTTCCAACTCTGGGTATATTTGTACACACACAGGCTATTTCATCCATTAGGCAATACAGGCCCAGAGCAAACTTTTCCTGGGCCTTAAAACATATGTATGTTATGTTAGAATGCTGATCACAGTTACTCTGGGGAGAAGAGTGGGGATATGCCAGTTAGAGATAATTCAGGAAAAAAGACACCACATTATGTATTATAACACAGAATTTAATATGGGGAATTGGTTAAACAGGTGTCAGTGGACTGAAAGAGCAAAAAGGCAACCTAAGCTAACACAGAGGTAAAAACTACAGGAAGCAGGATGGAAACCTTTAAGGCTGGGGGAATGAAGGGACTAGCTGGACTTTATCAGACTAAGGAAGAGGTCCCAAGAGTTGAACTCAGACCTTTGAGGAGGGGGCGCTGCCTGGTTGCTCCTAGTACCTCCTGGGGGGATGGTGTGATGAGGCTGGTTCTGTGAATGCCCAAAAAAAGCTAGAGGCTGGAACCCACTGCTGATGCCAGGATAAAGGGCTGTTACCAGAGTGGCACAGACAGAACAACAGGCAAACAGGATGGAGGAAATCCCCTCTCTCTTCCCCGTCCCTTTCAGGCGCTCCTGTGTCCTTGACTGGTGGAACCTTAACAGGAAGCCAGCTGATGAAGGAAAAATGTAGTGTGCAGAGTCCCAGCCCCAGTATCCAAAGCAGAGCAGAGAAAGGTGGGTTTGGAGCTTACTAACCAGCACCTGCACACACCCCTCTGCAGTGACAAGACACAATTATCCTCTGTACAGGCTCTCCCTCTTCCTACCACTCATGGTATCTGTCTAAGTGAACACAGTACCCATTGCTATGCAATATTAATTACTCATTTCTCTGATTAAGTCCTAGTGCCATCCAAATATTCTACAACCTAAGGACTGAATTGTCAGATTAACCACAAGCTCCTAATATAAAATAAAAAGAAGGTGGCACATGCTCCTTCCTATTTGCTTGCTATTCCTGTCAGCATCACCCCAGAATGAGCCCCTCACCTTGCAGCTGGTCCTGGGCTCCAGCACTTCTAGTACACCCCCACCCCCACCAGCTTCACCCCTACCCCACAGGGACCAGCAGCAACAGAGGGCACCTCTCCTCCAAGTGCTGTGTTCTGACAGCCCCAGGGGGTGGTTACTATTTTCTGCAGTATTACCTTTGTGTTCCCAGAGTATGCCATTTTTTCTTTTTCAGTCCAACACCTATTTGATCAACTTCCTATATTAAATAATCTCTAGTATTGGATATAGTAATATAACCAGAGGAAATAAAATCAGTATCTTAAAGAGGTATCTGCACTTCCATGCTCACTGCAGCATTATTCACAATAGTTAAGATATGGAAACAACCTAAGTGTCAACAGATGAATGGATAAAGCAAATATGGTATATACACACACAACAGAATATTATTCAGCCATAAATCAGAAAGAAATCTTGCCATTCACGACAACATGGATGAACCTGGAGGATATTATACTAAGTGAAATAAGCCAGACGCAGAAAGAACAAACTGTATGATCTCACTTATGTGTGGAATCTAAAAGTCAAACTCATAGAAGCAGAGAGTAGAACGTGGTTGCCAGGGGCTGCTGAGCTGTGGGGGAAATGGGGAGATGCTGGTCAAAGGGCACAAACTTTCAATTATGAAAGGGAATCTAATGTACAACATGGTGACTACAGTTAATAATACTGGGTTGTTTACTTGAAATTTGCTAAAGGAGTAGATCTTAAATGTCTTCACCAGATAGACAGACAGACACACACAGTAACCATGTGCGGTGATGGATGTGCTAATTAATGTGATTGTGGTAATTATTACACAATGTATACATTTGTCAAATCACCATGGTGTATACCTTGATTTTTGTCAATTATACTAAATAAAGGGGGGGGGTAAAGAGAAATACCCGGTATGATTTCTTTTTTCCTGAGTGACACAGAATTAAGGGGAACTAAGTTAACTTCTTATTCTACATACTCTCTACTGTTGAAAAAAAAAATTTTTTTTTGAGACAGTCTCGCTCTGTCGCCTGGCTAGAGTGCAGTGGTGTCATCATAGCTCACTGCAACCTCTAACTCCTGGGCTCAAGCGATCCTCCTGCCTCAGCCTCCCCAGTAGCTGGGACTACAGGTGCGTGCCCAGCTAATTTTTCTATTTTCAGTAGAGACGGGGTCTTGCTCTTGCTTAGGCTGGTCTCGAACTCCTGACCTCAAGTGATCCTCCAACCTCGGCCTCCCAGAGTGCTAGGCATGATCCACCACGCCCAGCCTATTGTTGAAAAATTTTAAGAGAATATTCATCTATCAGTCATATAACTGAAAGTTTTTTAAAAAGAGGTCAATATGCACTGATACAGAAAGACGTTCACCATCTACTAAGTGAAAGAAATGAAGGTGCAAAACATTATGCATAGCAATGTACTATTTTTCTTAAGAAAAATATGTATTTATGTTTATGTACCCACAGCAAAAGTAGGTAGAAACACACTACACACCAACTTACCAGTTTTCATTCTGTGGGGAGCATAATGAATTGGAGAAAGGATCACTTTCCTTTTACAAACACACACCCAGGCTCTAACCCACACATAAAAACACTAACTTGGAGAACCCTGCTTCTCAACCAGGGAAATTTTTGCCTTCCCCTACTGGGGAGAGGGAGGATTAAACATTGTCTGGAGGCGTTCATGGTTGTCACGACTGGGGCAGGGGTGCTACTGGAATCTAGTGCATAGAGGCCAGGGATGCAGCTAAACACCCTATAATGCACAGAACAGCCCCCTCACAACAAAGAAAAGATCCAGACCAACTGGGGTCAATCATGCTGAGGCCCAGAAACCCTGCTCTATAACCTGACTACTCAGCACTTCAGTGGTCAAAGTAGAAATACCCCACATATAATGCTGTGGATAATCAGGCATTTGCCAGAAATAATTGTACAAGAAGTACTTGGGTAGGAAGCTTTGCTTTTAGGTTTGGAGGACTCCTTTTTCTATTAAAAAAAAAAAGGGGGGTATTCAAATAGCTAACACACACATGATTAAAACACACTCAAAAAATTACAGATGGTATATGATAAAAATTAAGCTTCTTTTCTACCCTGGCCCCATCCAACCAGCTCTCTTCTGAAGAAGGCAACCACTGTCACCAGCTTCTTTTATGATCTTCCAAAGGTATTCAAAGCACACAAAAGCACAAGTGTACGTACGACCTCTTCCTCTCCCCCCATGTCCCCCATCCCAAATGGCAGCATACTCTTAATATTGCTTTGTAACTTACTTCTTCACTTAAATATCACAGAGATCATTCCACTTTAGCACACATAAATTTGTCTCATTCTTCTCAACAGCTAAACCGTACATAACACAGTCTATTGAAAGACACTGAGGTTGTTTCCAATATTTTGCTAATATTGACAATACTGCATGAAATAATTTTGTACACTGCCTTTGGGCAATACATTCAAGAAAAAGTGGACAGTAAATTCCTAGCAGCATTGCTGGATCAGATGGTACATACCTTTTAAATTTTGATGGAAGATTTTCTTTTGAGTAAAATGTAACAAAAATATAATAGGGAGATGAGTTACTCAACTACTCTATTTAGATGCTTTAATAATTATGTGGATATTCCAGTTGCACAGCATATATCTTACATGCTAATCATAACATAGATTGGTCATAGGAAGCACCTAGAAGCAGACAGTTCTTCTAAAAACTATGACTTAGTTTTTAACCTTCGAGAGCCAGGGTAATCAAAACTACAGGGGTAAAAAGACAGACCATAACAAGTGCTGGTGAGGATGTGGAGAAACTGGAACCCTCACGCATTGCTAGTGGAATGTAAAATGGTACAGCCACTTTGAAAAACAGTTTGGCAGTTCATCAAAATGTTAAACATAGAGGTACCATATGATCCGGCAATTCCACTCCTAGAATATATATCCACACAAAAACCTCTACACAAGTGTTCCTAGCAGTATTATTTATAGTAGCCAAAAGGTAGAAACAACCCAAATGTCCATCCACTAATGAATATATAAACAAAAATATGGTATATCTGCACAGTGAATATTTTTCAGCCATAAAAAAAGAATAAAGTACTGATAGATGCTATAACATGGATGAACCTTGAAAAAATTATGCTAAGTAAAGGAAGCCAGTCACAAAAGACCACATATTGTATGATTCCACTTATAAGCAATGCCCAGAAGAGGCAAATTCACTGAGCTAGATAGAAAGTAGATTAGTGATTGTCAAGGATGGGAAGTGGGGTGGGGGGTAGGAGGCAGGGTGCGAAGGGACTCCAATGGGTATGGGGTTTCTTTTGGGGGTGATGAAAATGTTCTGAAATTAGTGATGGTTGTACAACTCTGAATATTACAAAAACCACTGAACTGCACACTTTAAAAGGGTGAATTCTATCTCAATAAAGTTTTTATTTAAAAAAATGTATGGGAAGTACCTGGCATACTGTAGCTACTCATTGAAACTTAGCCCCGTTTGTAAAGAGATAAACTGAAATTCAGGGTAGCCCAAGCTGTCTTAGGTGGAATAGAATATTCTCAACAGAACTTACTAATTCATTATTTTATGTGTTTTTAAGTGCACAATTCAGTGGTATTTAGTGTATTCACAATGCTGTACATTGGTTCAATTCTTAATACGTCAGACACTGTAAATGAGTTTATTAACAAGTCTACTGAACAACTCTCCCATTCTAAGTCATTTCCAGGCACTCTAGGGAGTAAGGAGGAGGGAAGAATAGTTCTCATCCTCAAGAAACCTAAACCACTCTTAGGAAGAAAAGAAATGCAGTGAAGAAGACATCAGCATATAATGGACTTTCAGAGACAGCAAAGAAAATTATTTTCATGGAGAAATAGGATTTCTAGATTGGGTTTTCCTGAGTGTTTAACAGATATAGAAAATTCTGGTTTTCGTAGGAAAAAAAGGATAAAGAAATGAGTAAAAACAGATTGAATGTATACATTTTTAAAAACCCTACAAAACTATAGGGCCACAAAATGACTCAAGAAGCAACATTAAATGGCAAAGCAAGTCATTCACCAGGAGTGTTGATGACCATCTAAGAGGAACACTAGAGTGTCCCAACACTTAATGAGCATGCCTCTCTCTTCCCTGTTCCAGCCGGGGCCACACCCTCTGTCTTTCTATTCCCACAGTGCTAGCGCAGAGCCTTGCATGCAGCCAAGAGAATGAATGAGTGTCGTCATCCTTAAGCACAAGCAGCCACAGGACAGGTCCTGCTACATTCAGAATCTCCTACTGCTTGTCTGGAGTGTGTCACATTATGGGACTCTATTTTTTGACTCTTGTATCAAGTTACTACTTAACACTCTGGATAATTCTACAATGGTAACAAATGAAAACTCAAAATGTAAACAAGAGGGAGATAATGTGGCATAGAGGTTAAGAGCACAGGCTCTGGGGTCAGATAGACCTGGTTTGGGAGTTACCAGCTATGTGACTTTGGGCAAATGACTTCACCCCTCTGAGTATGTTTCCTCACCTGTAAAATGGAATGCAACTAAGCAGCAGGAGCGCCTAAAGACGGGGCACTGTGAGATTAAATGACATTTCTTGAGGGTTTACTCCGTACCCTCAAAAAAAGGTTAACTGGCATTAGGAAGACTGGGAACTCTCACAAATCATGAGGCTCTCGGTGAGATCACTTCTCCCACCCCCATTGTCTTGGTCTTTGCAAAGGCCCCTGGGCCTAACAGTGCCTGGAACAGAGCTGACAGGCTGGCAATAAGCCTTTGCTGAATGGCCCAGTGAATTAGGACACAGGTACTCGGCAGACCTGGGAGGCAGTGAATAAAAACCACAACTGCAAAGGCTTTCCAAAGTTCATTTGGAGACTGGCTTCAGGAACACTAGCTATACCTGGAGCTTGGTTACTTGATGAGCCCAGAGTTCATTCTAAACTACATCCGGGGGAGCAATGACCTCAAACCTTACTGTCTACATTGTCGTGTAAATTCACACTAGAGTCTAAACAGGTTTTTGCTTACCATTTAGAGGGATTAAACAGCATCAGAGGAGGTTCAAATATATAAACTGAAACTGGTCAAAAAAGAATAGCCACATTTCAGAAAATATACCATTGGTGAGCTTTTTTCCGTGATAAGGCTAATATTTTTTTAAAAGGAGGCACAGTGAATTTAAGACATTGACATTTATAGCCGTAGCTCGACGCTTACTCTTGGAGGCCCAATTATCATCCCTGTCCATCTTGTAAGTGTCATGTCTTCGTCATCTTCTAGACCCCAGCTAACTGTGCCATCTCCTACTCCTTTCTGGCCTTCTTCGAGTTCTTCCAACAGTCGGAAATTGCGAGGGACTTTTACTCCTAAAATAAATGGAAAGAAATTCAAGATACTAGCAACTCCAGGGGAACTTGCAAGCCTAGAGCTAGCTGCTCATTATCACTTTCTGAAAAAAAAGGAATTAAGATCAAACTTGCCACTTACAAAGCTATTGGCATTGACCAACACAACCAGAGGGAAAGGGCATACGGTTCTGTGACAGTTGAAGTGACCAGGGCTAGATAACCAAACTCAAAGACACCCACCCCCACCCCTTTGACAAACCTCATAAAGGGTTTATATGTCTAAATGTTGATGAATTGGGGTCAACTTGTGAGATGAAAACTATCAATATCAAGTGCTAACAAAAGTATCTTGGAAGAGAAGAGGCTAAGGGTATGCTCATTTGTTAGACTGACTCTCAAACATTAGGAGGAATAGTCACCATGGATATGTCATATAAAAATGGTGTCCTCTTAATCAACTAAGGGTCAATTGAAGGTGCCAAGGATACAATCTTTAATTATTCTTCAATTATTTAAGCTAAGTTTTTCTTAACTTGTAAAAAAGCTAGAGGAGGGCAGCTGGTTCTCTGATACGTTTCCAAAAAACCCAAAGCCTGTCAAGTAGCTCATGAAAGCAACACACAAACACATCCCACAGATTCAAGCCATGGTATCTTGAGTTCAGGCTGATGCTTGAGCCATTTCTACCTGTCCTCCAGAACAGAGCCTAGGTAATGGGGCCAGACAGGGGACAGGGCTATGGGAGAGAAGGGAGACTGACTTTTTTCCTGTGCTTGGGCACAGAGCATCGCTCCTAGGGTTGCTCTCCCAACCAGTCCTGCCTGCCTCTCCTTCCTCCCTGACTTTCCCTGGCATTTGCACTATTTTCTCTGGAAAGAACTCAGGATCCAGACAAGTTTCAAGTTCTCTTTGCCTTGAATGTTGAGCCCCCAACTGGCCAGACTCTCAGAGGCAAGTAGGACTTACCACGTAATTGAAGAGGCCTGCTGGAGGGACCTAAGACCGTGGGAAGTGTTCCCAGTATGTGTCAGCATTTCCCAAAGCACAGGACACATGCCAGTACTAATTCAATTAGAGTAAATATCTGAGCACTTATTATATGTCAGGCACTTTTTGAGGCACTGAGGAACAAGCAGTAAACAAAACAAAAATGCCTGCCCTTGTGGAGCTTACATTCTAGTGGGAGACATATAATCGACAAAATAAATATGTAAATTATATTGTATGACAGATCATGGTGTTCTGGAGCAGGGAGTAATGGGGAAGGGGCTAAGATTTTAAATAGAGTGATCAAAGTGTTATTGTGATCAGGTGTCATGACTAAAGACCTGAAGGTGAGGAAGCTTGACTTACAGATAGCTGAGGGGAGAGTCTTTGGGCAGAGGGTACAGCAAGTGCAAAGGCCCTAAGTTAGGGCCTTGCTTAGAGTGAGAAAGAACAGCAAGATGCCAAGTTAGCTCAAATCAAATGAGAAAGATTAGAGAGCAGTAGGAGATTAAGGACGCCAACAGTTACTGAGCGACAGGATCTGACTTTTTAAAACAATTTTTTTGAGACGGGGTCTCACTCTGTTACCCAGGCTGGAGTGTAATGGCATCATCATAGCTCACAGCAACCTCAAACTCCTGGGCTCAAGCGATCCTCCTGCCTCAGACTCCCAAGTAGGTGGGACTACAGGTGCAGTCTATCATGCCCGGCTAATTTTTCTTTTTTTTTTTGTAGAGACGGGGTCCTGCTCTTGCTCAGGCTGACTTATTTTTAACAGGATCCCTCTGACTGCTGTGTGAGGGATAGAGTGAAGTAAGCAAGGGCAGAGTGGCTAGGAGGCAACTGCAATAATACTGGCAAAGAGACCAGTGGCTTGGACCAGGTTGAGAGCAGTGAAGGCGGTGAGGAGCGGCATAATTGTAGGTATTTGAGAGGTATGAGCTGTCAAGATTTGCTGTCAGGTTGCCTGTGAGATGTGACAGAAAATGGTCAACTACATCTCCCAGGGTTTTGGTCTGAGTAACTGGAAGGATAGAGTTGTTAGCCATGGGATGGCTTTAGGAGGTATGTGATTAACCCTTCATTTTACCGTCCCATATTTATTTTTAAGAATAACCTATTTAGGGCAAGTAATATCATACTAACTTCCCATTTGCAAAGATGATAAAAGTTTCCTTTTAAAATATTGTAACCTAAAGAGTCAGCGGATTGAAGAAAAATACTAAATAATAGCACACATAGCACTTGGAACAGCAAAAACCTGGAAGCATATGTGAACCACTCTTTTGGAAAACACTGGCATTTTTCATCTACAGGACAGCCAACTGGATTATTCAGCTATAGTGGATTCTCTCTTCTAGGAAACAAAACTGAAAGACATTTGTGATACTATATGCATGATACTTTTGTTCAGAAAGAATTAAATATTAGGTTATTAAGTATGAAATGTCTGATTTCCTTCAGTACTAAGTTTGACAGTTGATATCTCTGACATTTGTTTTATTTTTATTGTGAAGGTACATTCTCATTCTTTCAAATGCATGGTTTGGCTTGTGATTATCTTTCACATTTTTTTTAAGAGTCATTTTTGTGAAACCATGGATAAATAAAAAATTCGTGTTATTTTCTAATACGAGTTCCATAGGGGAACCAATGCTGTGCAGACAGCTTGAAATATTGACAAAGTGTTTGCGAAGGATGCAGCTAATGAATGCACAGTATGTCAATGGTTTGAGAAGTTCTGTTCTTGTGATTTTAATCTTAAAAATGAGCCACATGGGCGACTAAAGACCAACGTGGATAATGATGAGCTGAAAGCTATAGTGGAAGCGAATCCATCTCAACCTACATGTGAATTAGCAGCAAGGTCTGACATTACTATTCCAACAATATTGGACCATTTGAAACAAATCAGCAAGGTAAAGATGCTGAATAGATGGGTACTGCATGAATTAAATGAGGGTCACAAGAGAAATCATCTCAAAGCTTGCCTTTCTTTGCTGTTATGACATAAAGACGAACCATTTTTACAGCGAACCATTTCTACGCCGTATTATTATGTGTGATGAAAATGGATTCTTTTTGACAACTGCAAGTGCTTGGCACAATGGTTGGATAAAAATGAAGTGCAAAAAAACAGTCCAAAACTGAAGATTCATCCAAAAAAGCTAATGGTGTCTGTTGGGTGGTCCAGCGCTGGTATTATCCACTACAGCTTCATGAAACTGTCAATCGATGACAGTGGATGTCTACCGCAACGAATTGGATGAAATGATGAAGATGCTTGTGATTAAGCAGTCGAGATTAGTCAACAGAGACAGGCCAATCCTCTTGCAAGACAACGCTTGACCACACGTTTCACAAACAATGCTGTGCTCAAACTACAGAGGCTGGATTTGGAAACTCTTTGTCATCCACTGTATTCAGCAGACCTTGCACCAACTGACTACCACTTCTTCCAGGCTTTGGACCACTTCTTGCAAGGAAAAATATTCAATTCTCAACAAGCTGTGGGAAACGCCTTTCGTGATTTCATCACCACTTGCTCTCCAGGCTTCTTCGCTGCTGGCATAAACAAGCTACCGTTAAGATGGCAAAACTGTGTTGATAGTTTAGGTGCATACTTTGATTAATTGTACTGCTTCCTGTTTGAGATACAATAAACTACACTTTCAATTTGAAATCGGATACTTCATATTTCATGACCTAATATAAACCTTTAATAATCCAAACTAATTTGGCTACAGAAAAAGTCACTGTGCATTACTATTGGTTAACTTATAAGCCTATGCTAATAAAAATGAATACCAAAAGAGCACAGAATCATATTGCTAGGAAGGCTGATGAATATCTGAGATACTTGGATTTAGGTTCCAAATACTGACCTAAAATAAATTCAACTGACTTCCTTATTTCTTTGGTTCAACTGTATATGTGGGTTTTGCATGCTTTGTTTTTAAGAAATTGAATATCTAATCCAATAGAAATGTCTGTTGGAAGTATAGGATTAATTACTAATAAAATATTTTGCCATACTTCACAAGTAAAAATTAAATATCAGAAAAATATGGGCCAGGTGCAGTGGCTCACACCTGTAATCCTAGCACTCTGGGAGGCTGAGGTGGGAGGATGGCTTGAGCACAGGAGTTCAAGACCAGCCTGAGCAAGAGCAAGACCCCATCTCTACAAGAAATAGAAAAATTGCTGGGCACAGTGGCACACGCCTGTAGTCGCAGCTACTGGGGAGGCTGAGGCAGGAGGATCACTTGAGCCCAGGAGTTTGAGGCTGCAGTGAGCTATGATGACACCACTGCACTCTAGCCTGGGTAACAGTGAGACCCTGTCTCAAAAAACAAACAAACAAAAAAACCCCAAAAAACTTGAATTTACTATCTGTCTTGAAACTAATAGCAACGAGCTTACGATAGTAGAACATTGGATCTGATTGTTAAATGAAAGGTAGTATTTCAGCCATAAGGAAGTTCTTTGCTAAAGTTTACAAGAGGAACAGTCCTGCTAGAAATAGTCTAGCCTGACATTTAAATACCTAACGCAAGAAAGTAACACATTTTTTTTATCTTGCTAAAAAGAACAGCACAAAATAAAGGTCACATGTACAATTTCCATTCAGTAATGAAGGGCTTAGCCATGGAAGTTATTGTGCTTTGCCACTGGTTCATTTGACAGTCTGAACAAATTTTAGTAACATTAAAAACATGGGTCATTTAAAATTAGTCACTCAGGGAATGCCATTAAGTGAGATTCCCACTCATAGAATCCCTGATCCTTATTGAGATGAGATGTCATATAACTAAAGCTCTGAAGAAGGTGGGGGAGCATGGCTATGGATAGCTGGGGGAAGAGTCTTCCAAATAGAGGAAATGGGAAATGCAAAGGCCCTGAGGTAGCACCTTACCTAGAGTGCAGTTGAAGTAGTTCCTAAATTGTTTTGTTGTACAAGTAACATGGGATCATGGTAAGACATCAGAAAATACAGAAAGGGGGAAAAATTACCCACAATTTTTACACCCAGAGATAACAGCTATTAACATCTTGGGCTATATCCTTATCAATTTTATTAAGCTTCTTAAGATGTCTCACTTACCATCTGTATGAGTTTGCTGGAGCTGCCATAACAAAATACCACAGACTGGGTAGCTTAAATAGAAATTTATTTCTCACAGCTCTGGGACTAGAAGTCCAAGATGAAGGTGTTGGCATGTTTAGTTTCTTCTGAGTCATCTCCCCTGGCTTGCAGATGGCCACCCTCTCACTGCGTCCTCACATTGTCTTTTTCCTGTATATATACATCCCTGGTGTCTTTTTATGTGTCCAGATTCCCCTCCCCGCCCCTCTTTAAGACAGGGTCTCACTCTGCTGCCCAGGCTAGAGTGTAGTGGCATGATCATAGCTCACTGCAACCTCAAACTCCTGGGCTCAAGCAATCCCGAGTAGCTGGGACTATAGGTGTGTATCACCACACCCAGCTAATTTTTCTATTTTTTGTAGAGAGGGGGTCTCGACATAGCTCAGGCTGATCTGGAACTCCTGGTCTCAAGTGATCCTTCCACCTTGGCCTGCCAAAGTGCTGGGATTACATGCTTGAACCACTGGCCCAGCCCAGATTTCCCCTTCTTTAAGGAAACAGGTCAGATTGGATTAGGACCCACCCTAACAGCTTCATTTTAACTTGATCACCCCTGTAAAGGTGCTGCCTATACACTGTTCTACATACTTGCCAGGGAATAAAAAATAGAAAAAATAATAAAAGCCCTATACAGTCACATTCTGAGATACTGGGAGTTAGGGTTTCAATATATGAATTTGGGGGGGGGGACACAATTTAGCCCATAACACCATCTATTAAACCAGAAACAATTTAATAAATGAAAAACGCTGGATTGGCCAGTATCTATTAGGCAGTCTAGAAATACTCCAAGTAGGAGTTGGAATATATATAATATAAATATAATAACGATACCATATACCAAACAATTACAATAAGCATTTGTTCCATTTGAACAGCAGTTTTCAGACTTTTTTGGTCTCAAGAGCCCTTTATATTCTTAAAAATTACTGAAGACCTCAAAGAGCCTTTGTTTATTGAGTTATAGCTATTAATATTTGCCAAATTAGAAATTTAAACTGAGAAATTAAAAAAATATTTATCATTTAAAACCACAATAAACCATTATGTGTTAACATAAATAATATATATCTTAAGAAACAACTATATTTTCCAAAGAACAAAATAAAATTAGTGAGAAGATGGCATGGCTTTGCAAATTTCTTTAATGACTGGCTTAAAACAACATGGAGTATGAAGAACTGAGGTGAGCTGGAGAACATATGTCTAATCTAAAGGGGACAGTCACTCCTTTGCTGTGGTCAAATGTCTGTGGGCCAGATTCTGCTCATCAACCACCACTCTGCAACATCTAAGATCACCTAATTGCTCCCAAAATCCCATTGAGCCCTAACATCCTAGGTTTAGCTCAGTATGTATTTTAAACCCTTTGTCAGAAGGGAAAGTAAAGATTGGTAAATTTTATACTAATCTAGCATAGGGCAGTTAAGTACTGCTAACCTTTATTTAGCTAAATCTTGAAGAATTTAAGTCCATAAACTAGAAGCTCCTAAAGTAGACTAACTTTTAATTCATTTTTTCTAACCCATAAATTTTAATTTGCACTCAAAAATTGATTAAAATCAAAGTATGGAGAACAGTAACAGCTAGTAGAAATCAGGAATTACAAAAATTTACAAATTATGGAGTGGTTCATTTAATCTTTCCTGATATTTAAATGGAAGTGGCTAACTGCCACCTGGTTAGCTGCTCTACTGAACTCTGCTGTGCTAAGAACATAATGTTCTTGATAAGGGATCATTCTGAGGCTCACTATGTTCAATGTGTGTAAGACGGGATTCACTCCACATTTATAAGCAAAAAATTCTACACATTTCAGGACTACAATGAAAATAAGTTTGCCAGGCTTTTTATCTGCTTGTCAAAATTTCCCTAAACATGAATATCAGTAACATGTATGCACACACACCTTCTTTCAGTGTGATAATTACCCAATACTTATCCAGCACTTTGCTAGACAATATAGGGGCTAGGAATGAAATAAAAACAGGGGCTCCCTATCAGAGTCTAAAGTCTCAGTGTGGAAACAAGAGATATTCATACAAAGGTCAATGAAACAAAACACTATCAAAATGTATGAGAGGAACAGAACCTACTAGAGCACAGTGTTTAACCTCTGAGAGGTCATACACCCCTCTGAAATTTGATGAGAGCTGAAGAGGTTGGGGCCATGTTACTAAGATGACTGCACTTTACCTTAAGGGTAATCAGAGCAGAGCTGCAAAAGGCTCTTGAGTAGGACAAGAGATAAAGCAAACACAAGTCTCCTGGGTAATGTTCAGGATGGGCTGGAAGGGCTAGAGGCCAGTTTAGGGATGTGCTACCTCTAATCTCAGGATATAAAGCCAGAAGCATCTGCTTAGAGCAAATACTATGACAGAACATTTGTTACCAAACTTCTTACAGGCCTGGATAACAGAAGCAGAAGAACACTGAGATGTGGTAATTAATATGGTGGCAAGTATCATTTGCATAACTATGGTAGTAGTTCCAGGTTTTACAATGTGACCAAAAAACAACAAAAAACTGGCCTGTACACAGTAGGCTTCAGATAACTATTTGTTGAAAAATCAAATATTTGAGCAAAAAAAGGATAAAAAAGTCTGCAAACTCTACTTTATACAGTATATTAAAAAAAAAAACCCACAAAGTCAACTCATTCTTCCCTGCATGTGTGTATCTTCGGAGGCCACAGACGCAGAATCACAAATGTTAAGGATACCTGGTCTACCACTAATTGTAAAAGGCAGGTCGAAGTAATGGCTATGTTCTCCCACAATCACAATCAGAAGGTACTTTAGAGTAAATTCTATAATCTTTCAGCAGAGGATTAAGAGCACAGACCTGGGATCAAATTCTGGCTCCACAACTTTCCAGCAATCTAGCTGTATGCCTGAGCAAGTTACCTTGAGCCCCAGTGAAGCGGGGATCACAAGGCTCCCGCAAGGGGGAATAAATGAGGTGAGGCTGGAAAGCACTTCATATAATGCCTGGCACACAGTATGCTTGCTACCGAACCACCTGCATCAGCACACTGCACTGTCCATCACAAAACAAAAAACAAAACCCCTCACTTGACCCCACATCTCCTTTTAGCTGCTTGCTCACTTCTTTGTTCCTTATGAGCAAAAAACCTCCAAAAAACCCTCCTTGCCTGTGATTCTTCATCTTACTCGCACCTATTCCAACTGGGCTTTTCCACCTAGTCACTCATGGCAGGGGTACCCAGCAGCACCATCTAAATCCCAAGGCCAAATCCCACGGTCAAGTCTCAGCCCCAAGTTACTGGAGCTCGGGGCAGCACCCGATCCCTGCCTCCTTCCACTCTCCCCTCAGCCTCAGGTTCTCTTCCTCCCTGGCTGCCAGCCCTCAGGGCACAGGAGCTCTCCTGTTTGCTCTATTCTCCTGAGTGATTCTACCCACAGCAAGGCTCCAAGTAAGCTGAAGGCTCTCCAACTTGTATTTCCAATTAACTGCCTCCTAGACGTCTCCATTTAGATGTGTGATAGGCCTTGCACACTTAAAATTCTTCCAAACAGAACTCCCTTGCACTCCTCTAAAAACAAAAACTGCCCATTCCTCAAGCCCAGTATATGGAATAAACATTGCTCTGGCCAAAAATCTTGCAGTCATGACAAGAAATCTTTCTCTTACACCCCACATCCAACCCATTTCCAAATCTAGTCATTTTTACCATCTTCACCATGACCGCTGGCATCCACGCCACCCCAGCTTCCTGACTGGCTTCTTCATCCACCTGGCTCTACCTACAGTCTATTCCCCACAGTGATCCTTCTGAAGGTAAACTAGGCACCATCACTCCCCCACTATCGAAGCCCACCCCCGGCCTCCCACTGCAACTGGAACACACCCAAAATCCTCACCTGGCCTACAGAGCCCCGCCTGCTTCGCCAACATCATTTCCTGCCACTCTTCCCCCTGCTACCTCACCCTCTTTCAGCCACAACAGCTCTTCTTGAAGTTTCTGAAGAGGCATCCTTACTTCCTGCCTTTGCAAACTTGCTAGTCCCTCAGCCTGGAATCCCGTGTCCCAGCGCTATGAATGGCTGACTGGTTCTCTTGTTCCTCAATCGAAGGTCTAACTTCCCATTCCCTTATCTTGCTTTATTTTTCTTCATAGCACTTGTTGCCACTTGACATTTTAAATATATTCATTTCCACTTCACTCGGTGTTTACTGTCTGTCTCTCCCATCTGAACATAAGTTCTATGAGAGTAAAACTTTGTTTTATTCACTGCTGAACCTCCAACGCCTCAGAGTGCTTTGCCCTCTAGAGTAAGCACTCAGATGCTTGCTGAAAGAATGAATGGATGGCTGGGTGTTAGCTAGGAATAGTATTTCAGAATGAATAATCCTCAATGTCACAAAATTCTAACTCTGGTTTATTTCTGAAAATACAAGAGGAAAACATTCACAGCACCATTAAAAGGGAGTCTAATATTATAAAGATTATCAAAGAGGCTTAGTATGAATTTTAAAGCCCAGGAAAAGTTATATTAAATTTTGAATATAATGAACTTAAAAACTATAAATCATCTTCAGAAGCCAGGCAGTCTGCAGAGGCCCTCTCAGAGCCCTCTGCCTTGTACATCTTCACCTCTAAGGCCTGTGCTGTAGTTTTTCTTTTTCTTTACATTTTCTTTTCTTCTTTATTGTCTGACTCATTCTCAGAGCTTCTCTAGTTAGAGTGTGACTCATTCAATCCTGCCTCCCCAGAATTTGGTATGCCGTCTGGCATACAATGGTACTGAAATGTTTCCTGGTTGAAGAAATGGTAGTATCTCTTCCTTTCCTATTGTAAACTCTAATATGGTCCACTGGGACCAAAATATTGGACACTGATACCATATAACTGAGATACCTAAGGTTTTTTATTTTGAGATAATTAAACTTTGATAGTTTTATTTTTCAATGATTGAGAATTTTAGGGAAACTTACACTTTTTTTAAATGAGGGAAAACTGGTTTCTCACCCAACCCAGTCAAGTGGAAGGATTCTTCATTATAAAATGAACTTTGTTTCTTAAAATATGGATGAAAACATGTTGTTAATATTCCAAACCATTTAGAAACTGCACACAAACACATCAGTATTTTCTACAAAGCAAAAGAGCATTTAATTCCAATGGCCTAACCACACTCAGAAGTTCTAGAACTTCAGGGGCTACTCCAGGGACATAAATCTAAGTTAGTGGAATTCAGAGATCCTGCAGACTTATGGATGTATCAGTCACAAGCGAGGACCTCATCCTATCCCAAATGGAGAGCATAAGTTCAAAATCATGATACATTAACAATTTAGTGACTATATTAAAAAATTAAATCCACATATGCCGAAGAACAGAAACATAACAAGTCAGAAAACCCAAGAATACCCTAACATGTTTTATTCTTATGGCACTTTAATCAATTGAATCAACAAATTTTAAGATTTCCAATACTTCCTTATGAATCTGACTACCTAAAAGCAGCTGGAGAAACAGTATCTAATGACAATATAGAGGATATAAAAATAGACTCTTGTAATCTTCCAAAACCAAAAGAACCACAGGCTCTACAATAGCTAGAAAGTGTACTAGGAAAATCTAAAGCTAATGGTAATTGAATAGACTGTAACTACTAAAAAGTTAACTATGAAGATGTTAAGACAACTTCACCAAGGTGCTAAAATATCACAGTAATCCAAGACTTTTTAAAAGATAATATTTGTTCCTATTCAGAATTCTTCTTTCCAGAAGGATTTTTCCTGGATCTGTGTCAGTATCAAAAGCCAGCCAGTTATTCTCTTGGCTAAATATAAACCGAAAAGTCAGCAGCTGCAGGATATTACAAAGAAAATATGACAACCAGGTTAAAAAAGCATGAATATTTGACAGAGTTTTATACCATACCACAGTAAAACATTTAATGCAGTAATCTGAAACAAAGCAACATGTTAAAATATTTGTGGTACAAAAGGGATTTTTGAAGTCCTTTAAAACATCTTTTGGGAAAATCATGGCCACAAAGCAGCAGTTTTCATAGCACGTCAATCTTGGAAAACCCTGGCCTAGGTCTTAATTTTAAATGGTAGAGTGTTACAGGTTTCTCCTAAAAAGAAAGCTGCTAGTTAAAACTGGCTTGGTTGCCCATTCAGGGAGACAGTGAACTGAGCTAGCAATCTGATGCTGCTCCTGCTTCAGAAAGTAAGGAGCCCTGGAACGTGATGCACTGGGATTCAATGTACCTGAAAGATGGATATAAAGTCAAAGGCAGGTAACTTTTATTCCTGAGCAAACAGCAAGTGTAGTCTGGCTGCCTAGTTAGCCTGCCCAGATGAGCAGACTTTTTTTCTCTCCTTCTCTAGAGCAATAGTTGACCAAGTGCAGTTCCCAAAAACTGCAGTCTGGACCTCACCTGGGAACTTGCTAGAAATGTAAATTCTCAGGCCTCACCTCAGGACTCCTGAATCTGAAACTGCAAGGATGAGCCCGGCAATCTGACAAGCCCTCCAGGTGATTCTGACGCTCACTAGTTTGAGACCCCTTGCTCTAGAAGAAACAGTGGCAACCTGTCATTCTTTACAGTCTAGACAACGTGACAAAAGACAGCTGGTGACAAAATGTAAGACCCTGTGTTCCTGCTGTAAGGGGCAGTGACTAAGGCCAAAGATCAGATTTTCTCTGACAGGGGTGGAGATGAAGAATAAGATGTGGGAAGTGAGTCAGGACACCTGGGGAAGGGGAGGACACAGTTGATTCTAAGATAAACTACTTCTATAAATACCAACTAATCAGGATAAGAGCTTTCCTTTATGAAAGGCTAAACAACCACTTTTGCTTCTGTCCTATCAGATAAATTTTTTCTCCATATATGTCAAATTTATATATTTGGCTACATCAAGAGTGAGACCTTAGATTAATTCATTGCAACATTCAATAATTTTTTTCAATTTATTTTTTAGAGACGGGTCTTGCTATGTTGCCCAGGCTGGTCTCAAACTCCTTGCCTCAAGCAATCTTCTCATCTCAGCCTCCTGAGTAGCTGGGACTACAGGTGCCACACCACTGCACCTGGCTTTCACTAAATATTTATTGAGCACCCACTATGATGTCAGGGACTGTGCTGGGTGCGAGGAAACATAGACGAGAACAAGACAGAATGTTGCCCTAGTGAAAAGGCACAGAAAATATGCAAGAAAGCAAGAAAACTTCAGGTAAAGTACCTTAGAAGAGAATAAACAGAGAACCATGACAATGATGAAAAAACTTTATTGAATGGGGTGGTCAGGGATAGCTTTTCTGGGTAGCTGTGTCCTGAAGAGTAAGAAGCAGTCAGGCTCATGAGATCCAGGGACAGAGCAAGAACAGAGGTGTGTGCGATACCACGTGAGGTCAGGGGGCTGCAGGCCCTTGTGGGCCAGGGAATAGAGCTGGATTTTATCCTAAGTGCAGTGGGAAAGGCTTTCTGAAGGGGAGTGGCAGTTTCTGTCTTATGTCTATAAAAGATCATTTTGTCTCCCGTATAGAAAATGGATTGGAAAAGGGCAAGATTGGAAGCAGGAGGCTTTTTCAGTCTTCCAGGCAAGAGAAAGATGGTTCTGGTTAGACTAGGATGGCAACAGTGGAGATGGTGGAGATAGAAGGCGAGGAGGATTTGACATTTATTTGGGGTTACACCTACTGGACTTGTGATGGGGTGGATGTGAAGAGATGAGGAAAGACTTCTACTTGAGGGTCATTACTATCTACCCACGAATGAACTAGTTGGCCAAGACAGAAATGTCAACAGACAGGTCAGTGGTTGAAGGCACCTGAGATGCCTAGCTCAGAGAGCAGACAATGGGGGCTGGAAGAATGATGATTGGCCAAGAGCACTTGTCCTGGAGCAAAGCTGTCCTGGTTCTGCACCTGTCTCTGCAAGTCACTCACTCTGAGCCTCAGGCTAGTCACTTCCCCTCTGTGCGTCTATTTCCTCATCTTCACGATAGATATTTGCCTCAAAGGGTTGCTGTGAGAAATGAGGTAATGTAGTTAATACAGCGTCTAGCACATAGTAAACCCTAGAAGTGCAACTTAAAAGAAGCCTGAGAGCTTGCATGTAATTGGGGATGAGGACTTTGTACATGACACGAGGGGGCCCCAAGCCCAACAGTGTAAGTTATTCAGCATAAAGCATAAGCAAGAACTTCCTTAAAAATGGACCTAACTCTCACTGGACAGCACATTACCCAGAAGGGGATGAACAGTGGCCGGGGATGCTATGAAGAGGGTTTCTGAAATGGGTGGCAACAAACTCTTCTCACTAAAACCCTTTCACCAAGACTCAAGACTCCGAGACCTAGGAAGAGCATGTCAAAATCCATGCCTTTTCCATTTTCCTTCCTAAGATGCTGGAGCATGTCAGGGAGGGAACTAGAGTCGAAAGGCCTGGGCTTTAGTCTGAGCATCACCAATCTCCCTCAGCTTTTGGCTCTTCCCCAGTAACACTGTGGGGTGGATACTGCCCCTGGTTAGTCACTGGGTTGTGGAGAGTTAGATGAGATGACATAACAGGTAAGCCAAAGTATGTGGAACACGCTAAAGCACTATACATAATGTAAAAATAGTATTAAAATATTTACTTCACCAAATGCTGCTCGGTACTTCACAGCAGCCTTTCAGAATTAAACAGAGGATTCCTAACTTCATATTCTATATTCCATTTTTATCAAATTACTGTAGAGCCACAATCCAGGTTGGGGGAGGGGAGGGAGGAGGAGGAATAGAGATAGATACAGACAGAAAGAGAATGGGTGGGGGGAATAGGGTGGTTTTCAAGTTAATGTGAAGGGGGAAAATCACGATCATCAAAATTAACCTTGGCAATCCCTCAAGAGAACAGTAGCTTGCACTAGCCCAACAAAGCCAGTTCCCCTCCATCACTTGAGCAGATTGCTGATTCTCTGGCTGAGAACAATATGAAGCAGTTAGTTGTCTTGAATGTAGGGCCCATGTTATACAAAAGGCACTTAACTATAATTGGCACAAGATGCTCACATGGTGAGACACACAAGACTGAGACCAACTAAGGGACTACGGGTTCTCACCTCCCATCTCCAGCTCTCTCTGGGGAACAGCTCTGAACGCAAAGGACAACTACTTAGTTTCCACTGCCCACAGGATTAAACCTTCATAAGCTGAATGTGGGTACAAGACCACTCCTATATATGCAAATTTAAAATCGTGCCCTGCCAGGGCTTACCTCTCTGGCACTCGGTTTCTGGTTAACTGTCAGGGAAGCCCATGGGATGCTGGGTGAGAGGAAGGACCAAGGGCCACTGTTTGATGTCTTGCAATCCTGGCCAAGGCAGGAGGAAGTCACCTGCATGGCATGGGTATCCTGAGGGACCGTGGTGGGCTTTTCACAGTTCCACCCTCTAGGGTCTACGCAGAAATCACACATTGAAGAACCAAGGGAAGTGGGAAGGTGGTGTAGCCAAATGCTGAAAGCAGTGACCATAAAAAACTAAGTTCAGCCCTTACAGGAACTCAAAGGCTTCACAGCTGTTTCCTGGCAACCAGAAGCACAGATTAATCAAGAGGCTCACTCTAAACCTGACCAACGAAGGCCTCAGGGTCCCTGACCACACCTGAAAGACTTCTCAGGGTTATAAAGTACAGAGACCTGTACACTCATTTTAGTTTAACCCAACTGAGGTCTTTCTGCTTCCATTCTTAGCACTCTGCACTACTTTCACTGCCTAGGGACGCCCGATCTCCTCATCCTCCTCTTTTTAAGACTCTCATGCATTCATTCAACAAATATTTACTAAATACCGACTTCATACTAGATACTTATTCAATGGCTTCCTCTTACATTTAGTAAAATCCAGAGCCATACCTCTCCATCTCATCTCCTTAACAAGCCTCCCTTGCACACCAAGGCTTTTTATGCTGTTCTTTCAACATGCCAAGCTCGGTCCCCACCACAGGACCTCTCCACTCAGTCCATTCCTCTCTCCTCCCTGTGACACATGTAGGGTTGGCTCTTTCCACCATTTGTCTCAGTTCAAATGCCACCTTCCCAGAGAAGTCTTCCCTGACCACCTCTGTAGACACTATCACAGAATTTCCTTCAAAGCACCTATTCCTATCTGAAATTGTCTTACTTACTCCTTTAAGGCCTTCTTCCTGACTTGAATGGAAGCTCTTCAAGGCCAGGGGCTATGTCCATCTTGTTTGCTATTCACAATGGGACATAACAGACCCTCAGTAAATGTCTGTTGAATAAACAGACAAGAGAAGTTTGGGAAACCCATTTTAGGGCACCTCAAAGCCTGCTTTATGTTATCTAAACCATGCCAAGTGCTATTGTATTAATATTTCAGCAGACAGCAGCTGATGATGCTTTATCTGACCCCCACAGCATTTATGAAGCACTCTTCAATTGGCAGGGTCTCAAGAAGTCAGAATCAAGTAGCTATTAAACCAGATTGTAGGTAGCCAATCTCAAGCGACTGCAAACAGGGCTGAGCTGCAATACCACCATAAGGCTGGCTGCCCCAGGCACCCTGTACTCCCCAGTTCACAGCAACCCCGCAAGGGTGTTATTCTGGTGAGAAGTTTCCCCCAGCAGTCTGGCCTGACTCAGCCTCTCTCTTCTGGGAGTGCCTGTGGCAGTGTCTCGGTAAATGAATTGACTCAGCACTGTTCCAGCTGAAACCAAAATCTGGTAAAAGGATATACGGTCTCCTCTATGCTCCAAAAGACCCCCCACTGCTTTAAGTGTAAAAGGCAGCTTGTAGTGAGTCACTTCAGTCAGATCCCCTACATCCAATTTCTTTTATTCCCACCCTAACAATCAGACAAGTATGGCTCCTTGAGATACCAGAGGAACAACATCCTGAAGATGGATTCCCCTCACCCTGTTTCCCTTTGGTCACCAACCCTTTCCCAACACTGCTGCTGCTGTGGCCTTAAATAGTCCGAGGATTGCAGTACTCAGGCTGGCGTCCTGCAGGCCGTTGTGGGGAACACCACGGCCCTGGTGGCATCCTCCATCAGAGGTAACCCACCCTCACCCCGTGCGGGAGAACCTCTTTGGCCACCTTCACTGCCAGGCGCCTAACGGTGCACCCTCACCCAGGAGTCCCCATCTTATCTGTTCCTCTCCTCACCCCAGCCAGCCAATGGGGGACTTCTTAGCTGAACCCACATATCTGCCCCAATTATTGAAAGGACTGACAGTTTCCACAAAAGAGACACTTACACTTCTAGGGTACGCTTCCCTCACTCAGTGCAGGAAGAGCAAATTCTTCTTCTTTAAAAGAAACATCTCTGAAACCTGACCTGTTCCCACGCTCATCTACTGCAGGGGACTCCCTCAGTTGACACCCACCCCCCAACAGGCACCCCCAGGGCTCCCAATTCACCTGTTCTTCCTCATCCAATGTCAGAGGTTCCACCAGCCGCCCCACTGGGAGCTCGCCTCCCGAAACCTAACTTGGAGGAATCCGTCTGTCCCCTCGGAGAGGGGTCTGGTAATGATGGGGTCACTTCACCATCGCCCCAATCAGATCCCTCTGGCATCTGACTCCTTTCCCCCTTCTCGCTCATCCTGCGGAGATCCCCTTAACTCCCACCAAAAGCTGCCACCCCTAGGCTCCTCCTTTCTAATCACCACAGGTATTTCCTCAGCTAACCCCATCCCCAAAGCTAACGCCGGAGCCGTCCCCTTAACCAATGGGGCATCCTCTCAGTATCCCCCCAGGATCCCGCTTCCTCCTCCCCTCCAGCCTGAGGGGCTTCTCTGATGTCCCTCCCAACAGACATCCCGAGCCCTCCCCCTCACACGGACCCCTAGCACCCAGTAAGGGACATCCATCCGCTGTGGGGCGCCTCCTCATCCTCTAAGGGACCCCTCGATCTTCCCCAGAGTCGCCCGCCGGTCTCCTCAGGAGCGCCTCAGGGCTCGCCCCTCGCCCACTCCGTCCCCCGAGCAGCACCGCGGGGCCCTCACGCCGCCCAGGGGAGCCTCTGGGCCTCTCCGCGCCGCCCACAGGCCCCTCAGGCCCCCGCCCGTGCTTCTGGCCACCGCCTGCTCCTCCTCCCCCGTCAGGCCGCGCCGGTCGCCGCCGCGGAGCCCAGAGGACAGAGACGGCGCGGAGACCCCGGCGCCGCTGCAGGGGCCTCTGCGAGCCCCCGGCTCCCGGCCCGAGCCCGCGCCCCCTCGGCTGGCCGGGCCCGGCACCCTCGCTCACCCGAGCCCGTGGTGGCTGCCATCTTGCGTCGCTGTCGCTCGAAGGCCGGCCCCTTCTTCACCCCCCGCCCGTCCCCGGGCCCTGATGCGCAGGCGTGCGCGCACGCGCAGACGCCGCCGCGGGCGCCCGCTCCGCGGCCAGCGCGACCCGCGGCCGCGAGGGGCTTTTTTCCTTTGCCTTTTAGACAGATGAGATATTTGCGTGCGCGAGGGCCCAGCAACCTGCAAGTCCCTCGGGCCCCGGGGGCGAGGGAGGTGTTGAGGTGCTAGGTGAGAAGGGCGGGGTGATTAGGCTTGGGAAGGCGCGATTGTGAAAGAAAAAGGAGAGAAGAAAGCTTCCAAACAAAAAGCGCCTATTTCGCTTCGGGCATTTTCCTATCTCGTTGAATCCTCACAACATCTCTACCAGGTCAGGATTAATGTGAAAAATGAAGCTAAAAGAGATGAAGCAATTTATCTAAACTCAGCTGTTAAGTGGCTGAGTCAGAATTTGAACCCAGGCCATATGGTCTTGCGTCCAGGGTCGATGCTCCCCGGCAGGAGGCGGCTTGTATTGGGTGCAGCTGAATGATTTGGGGGCAGTGAGGTGGCAGGGAACGCATCCACTCATCCATCCGCCCATTCATTCATTCATTCATTTCATTCTTTCACTCGTCAATGCATTCATTGATCCAAACAAATATTTATTAAGCACCTATGAGTCAGGCACTGTACTAGGTGCTGGGGTTGGATATATATCCCCGAGGAAGCAAGTCCCTGATTACACTCTAGTCAGAGACAGAGGAGAGCAAGTAAACAAATAAATAGGCTACTATAACTACGATTGGATAGAGAATAAACCAGGGAAAGGGCAACAGAGGATGATCAGGAAGGGCCTCCTAAGGTGGTCATATTTCAATGGAGACCCAAATGATGAGGAGGTAGAGGGAAAAGCCTGTGCAAATGCCCCAGGGAAATATATTTGCAAGTAAGTAAGTCCAAGAAGCAGTGCCTCCTTTATCACAAATGGTCTGAGAAGCCCTTATATGGATGTGGAAACTGAGGCTGAGAGAGGTGAAGGGACTGGCTTAAAGTCACAGAGCAAAACACTGGCAGAAGGACCAGGACTCTCAATACAGAGAGACAGGGAAGCCGGAATTCAATTCATCACCTTTTTCTGACAGCAATGCCTACTATCCATCTCTCCACTGCATTCACTTCTCCCGCTCAGGGCAAGCTGCCCTTGCCTCCCACTTGGAGGACCCCAGTGGCTTCCATTCTCTCCCCCATGGTCCATTCTGCATATGGCAGTCAGAGTGTGCTCAAGATACCCTCCAGCTAAAGCCTTCAGTGGCTCCCCATTCCCTCTGGATAAAATACAAACTCTGCAAGTTGAGTGACCATAGAATTATCACCCAATGAGGACAAAGGGGACCTATTATAATCTCGCCAGGACTCTGTAGGACAAACCAGGATGAATGGACACCCTACCCACAAGGCCCTGCACCCAGGGCTGGGACTAGGATGGGGCAGTGAGGTATTTAGGGCATTGAACTAAAGGATGCCTTCACTCAAGTCCTGACTCTGCTCTTGCACAACCCTACAAGTAAGTGTCTCAAAATTTGCATTCTAGTTGCCTCATGTGCCTTACCCTAGCCTTGGCACTGCCTGCACCTCTGAGACTTTCTGGACCTCTGCAGTACATTGGCCCTTTTCAAGGCCTCTGAAACACAACATGCCCTGTCCCTACTCAAGGCCTTTGCCTGTGCTGTTCCCATGCTTCAATTCTCAGATCCAGCACCACTTCCTCAGTGAAGCCTTCCCTGGTTTCTCCAACCAGGTCAAATCCAGGTACAATTGACCCTCAAAGTTGCCCCTTTCCAGCACTGGCCACAGGTGAAGCGACTTGACGTTATTTCGTATATCACGTGATACAAGTTTCCCTTGGGGAGCACAGAAAATATTTGCTCTGGACTTTAGTCACTGTAAAGTGTCAGCAGCAAGTGGAAACATTTGGCCTCCTAAGGTGGACTTACATCTGGAGTGAAATTTTCTGGATTCAAGTCCTTCTTCATCACTCACTTTGTAGTGAGACTTAAGGTAAGAGATTGAACTTCTGCTGGCATCAGTTTTCCTTTCTAAAAAGGAGGATGCTAGGTAGCATTAGCCTCATAGAATTGCTGTGAAGACAAAATGCTTTGATAAAATTCCTTGGCACAGAGAGGAGGGAGGGACACTGAAAGAGCTGACATTTACCAAGGCGTTAATCCAGCTTTTAATTCTCACAACTCGATGCTGCAACTCTTAGGAATGTGTCCATTTTAGAGACGAGAAAACTGAGACTCAGAGCTAACGGGTGGAAGAGTGAGGACTAAAACACAAGCCTCTTATCCACGATTCTCATAAATGTTTACTCGCATAGACTCCTTGGTTCTTGTAGGGACTTTCTTGCAAGCAAAACTGACAATAATTCGAATTCCTGTGCAGAGGCCCGCGCTGGAGGAAAAGGTTAGGTCGGGCCTCCCGGGGCATGCTGGTTATTGTAGTCCAGCGATGTCGCGGAGCCTGCTGGGAGTTGAAGTACTCCTCTCGCACACGCGCCTTCGGAGAGGCTCCGCCCCCTTCCTGGAAGACGCGGCCAGTTCCCAGAGAGATCCCGCCCCCTGCCTGTGCCCCTGCTCTGTACTCCGCGCTGGAGCTGATAAACTCAGCTGATGGGGGTAAGAGAGTCCTGTTTTATCGGATTGCTGGGAAGATTAAATGGCTTATAGGACTAGAGAATTTAGGAGAGGGCTTGGCACTAAGTGCTGTGTAAGTATTAGCTGCTATTATTATAATTTAATCTTCAGTGACCCTTGCAAAGTAGCTATTACCATCTCCATTTGTCAGATGAGTAAACTGAGGCTTGGAGAAGTTTGATGACTTTTCCAGGTTCACACAAGGAAGGAAAAATAGTTTTGGGATCCAGTTCTCTTAACCCCGGGGGCACCTGCTGGTTGTCCTGTGGTGAGGGAGGTGGGGCCTGGGAAGTTTCAAGCAAAACGTGGGCAGGTTTGTTTTCTCAAAGCGTATTCTGGCTGCCTGGAGAGAACTGGACAAGGAGACCCAATCGGGCAGCAACAATATTGGAGGCAGGAAGTCCACAGAGGAGGTGTGTTGGACTGGACTGTTTACTGCCCATCTAGTTACCATGTCCCCACATGGGGGTGAAGGTGAATGTTTGGAAAGTTTCCCTCCCCTGATAAAAGCTGGGGAGAAAGCCTTTTTGTCTCCTTTCCTCCTTCCTACAATAAGAGGTGGTGGTGGCTGGACTGTAGCAATCATATTGAGACCATGAGGCACAAGCCAGAGACTATAAAGGTGACACATCAAAGATGTCAGCTCAGAAAGATGGCAGGAGCCAGGTCCTGGATGATGTGGTTGAGCTGCTGAAGGACTCCTGGGGCTGTCCACCTACAGACTTCTTAAGACATGAGATAAGTGTCTATTGCTTAAGCGGCTCTTAAAGGTAGGTTTTTGTTACCTACAGCCAAAAAGCATACCTAATAGATACAGAAAGCTGGTGCAGTGGTTCAGCTGAGAGACACATAGACCTGACTGTTCCACAGCATTCATTCACAAACTGTGTTCTCAACAAGTAGGAAAACATTGGGGCTGTTTTGGAATCTCTGGGATGTGAAAGGCATGAGAAGTTTGAAAAAATATATCCAAAATGTAAAAAACATCATATAATGTTATCTACAACCTTTATGTTTACATTTCCAATTTATAGTTAAGAAAAAAACCCAATCTCATGTTATACTTTTTGTAATACAAATTACAGAAAATAAAGCTGATAAACTGTTGACGGGAAGGGTCATGGAGACCCAGAAGAGAGAGAATAGAATCCCTGGGAAGGGATCTGTGGTTAGCAGGATGTGTGACACATTTTCTAGCGGCATTTTATGATACGTATGTGGAATCATGTACCCCTGAGGTGTGTCTGAGCGTAGCATTAAGACATTTAATGTGTGATGTAGTTTCTAAAACATACAGCCGCAAAGGGGTGGGAGTGGATGGGTAGAGGAGTCATGATACATTTCATTTACACTATTGGTGGATGTCTGGGTTGTTGCCATTGGCATCTTCCTATATAATTCATTTTTGTAACATCTGACTTTTGTATCATATGCTATTTTGTGGTCAGGGAAAAAGGAACGAAAACCTGGGGTCTAGGGCAGGGGGCAGGGGTGTGTGGCATGACAAAAAGGATGAGTTTCCTTAATTTATAAAGAAAAAAGATAAATAACCCCAAAGAAAAATATAATCATAGCAAGCATTTATTGAGCATTTACTATGTTCTAGGAACATAATGTTTTGCATATACTAATCTCCACAACTATCCTGCGAGGTAGGTACCATTATTATCTCCATTTTGCAGATGAGGAAACTGAAACACAGGAAGGGTAAGTAATTGCCCCAAGTCACAAGCTTGTAAGTGGCAGAGCTGGGATTTGAAGGCTAAGCTCTTAAGCACTACTACCCTGCCTTCCAAGAAAAGTAGGAAAAGGACGTGAACAGATCAGGAAATGCAAATGCCTTTTAAGCTAACAATACGATACCCAGTATCACTCAACATATTGTATTTCAGTGATTCTAAGATGCAAAGTTTTACATTCAAACACCTCTGAAATCAGGATGCATCTTAGAATCAATGACATCTTAGATTCAAGGAAATACAGTAAGAGAAATGCAAATTAAAACCACCTATCAGATTGGCAAAGGACAAAACATTTGATAACTCACTGTGTTGGCAAGGGTGTGGGGAAACAGGCACTCTCAAAAGTTGTGAGAGTTTAGACAGGCACAGCATCTGTGGAAAACAATTTGGTGTGGGCTATCAAAATTTAAAACACAAACACCCTTTGACCCAGCAATTCGATTTCTAGGAATTGATCCTTCCAATCTGCTGGCCCTTAAGAACAAAGACTTAAGGTCTCTGTTGAACTTAACAGTGTTGTAATGCAGTCGAAACTGCAAGGGGGTTTTGGTCTAGGTCCAGTTGCTCGTTGCACAAAAATCCAATTATTGAGACAAGGAGGATTGCCAAGGAAGAAAGGAAGTTGTAATACGTCTTGCCGGGATAGTCTTGCTGGGAGGACAGAAGAAGCTGCCACACATCTGTCTCCCCGACTAAAGGAGGTCATGAGTTTGTTTGTTTTTTTTGTTTTTGTTTTGTTTTTGTTTTTGCCTGCAGCAGTCCAACTCATTCAGGGGCTTTTAAAGAAGGGGCCACATGCCTTGGGGCAGGTCATGGTGTTTCTCACAAGGGACTACAGGTATTGGAGGCAGACCGTGGGGGATGGTGAATCTTGGCATCTGGAAGTCTGCCCTGGGGCCTTCAGAATCTCAACTCCTTTGTCTTATAGAAAATTCATCATTTCTGGCCTAGCAGGTGGCTCACACCTATAATCCCTGCACTTTGGGAGGCTGAGGTAGGAGGATCACTTGAGGCCAGGAGTCCATCATTTCTGGGAAACAACTCAAAAGGTCAAGTGATTAGTTAAAGGAGAGGATTATAAAAAAAGCATGGGGGTTCATGGAGCCAGTTACAATAACACCCACAACTGTAAATGGCCTCAACATCCAAAGAGGTTAAAAAAAATGCAGGTCGTGTCTATCCCAAAGTTGGAAGGCTCTGCAGCTGTAAAAAGGAATAAGGAAGCTTTCTGAACATAGTGTTAATGACAACACTATCTCCAAAATATGTTGTGGGGGAGAAAGAAAACTTCCCTTTTGTCCCCGGAAAGTTCAATGAAAGACCAACTCACAATAAGGCAGATTGATAAGAGAAAGAGATTATAAATTTGTTTACCATGCGCACGGGAAGAATCAGAGTGATTACCCAATATCCCAGTGGGGTCCAGAAATTTATATACCCTCATTTTAGAGGGGAGGAGGAGATGAGGAATATAGGTAATTCTGTTTAGGGGCAATAAATGGTTACTAGGGAGGATGAATAGATACTTTGCACAAGGAATGGATGGTGGGAAACAGACTGACTTGTAAATGATTCTCTTTGGAAATTAACCTGAGAGACAGGTATTATCTTTAAAATGGGCTGGGCAAGGTCTAGTTGCATTTTTTATTTTTTTTCCTGCAATATATTGAACTAACTGGGAGGGGAAGGAAAGGCAATTTTTTTCTTTTGATGGTTTTATTCAGATAGAGGGAAAGTCCCTTCCAATGCCTGTTGATTTCTAAGGGCCTTTAATTCAAAATATTCTTTATACCAAGGAGTCATATGTTGGGGTAAAATTCCCTGAGCTCCTTCAGCGTTAAAGGAAAAAGGGCAAGGTGCAGGACTGTGTGAATAATATTCTAGTGTGTGAAAAAGGTGGGGGCAGACATGCCTCTATGCCTATATAAGGGACTTTCGAGGGTCTTGTCGAAGTGATGGCCTCTAAGGAGGGGAACTGAGGGCTTGGGGGAACATGAATCAGGGAGCAATTTACTCTTCACTCTAGACCAGGGAGGGATTGGTAACTTTTTTCTGTAAAGGGCCAGATAGTAAATATTGTAGGCTTTGTTGGGCCATTTGTTCTCTGAGGCAACCATTCAGATCTGCTGCTGCAGTGCAAAAGCAGCCTGGGACAATATGTAAATGGATGGGCGTGGCCACGTGCCAATTAAACTTTACAAACACCACTGAAATTTGAATTCCTGTGTTGGGAAATATGCCCCTCCTAATCATTTAAAAAAATACTTGTGAACTATAGAAAAACAGGTGGGCTGGATTTGGCCCACTGGCCGGAGTCAGCTGACCCCTGCTCTAGCCCCTTTTGTATTGTTTGATTCTTATTCTTTACCTAATGCATGCATTACCTGTTGCAAAATAATATTGAAAAGGGTAGCTTGAAAATTTTGGATTATCAAAAGTGGGTGGGGTTAAAGTTGGGGCCGTGCCCTGAGGTGTGTACCTAGACCCCCTCTAAAAAGAAATGAGCACAGTGAGGGATGTGTGACATTCCCAGGTACAGCTGGAACCCATCTGTTTGCCCTGCATGCCACCTACCCTGCTTTGCCACCAGATAGCAGCACATGCCCACCTAAAACCATCCGTCACCAGCTGGGAGGCTGTGGGCAGAAGTTGGCCCACGCACCTATTTTATTTTGCGTGTGGTATGTTTTAAGCATGGAGCCAGCGTTCTTAAAATCTGGATTTCTGGCTCCTCTTTAACCAACTGGTGTGAGTAGCAGCTGCCCTTTGGGGCCTGATGTCTCCAGGTCATCCCAGTCCCCAGTGCCAGCCGCCATTTCTCATGCATGTTGCTGTTTTCTCATGGTGGACACGTTTCCCACTTGCCACCTGCCTCACCTCCCTGTCCGCAGTGAGAGTGTTAGAGCACAAGGGCTCTGGGTCAGGCCTGGGCTCAAATCTTGGTTCTGCCACCTACCAGCTGTGTGACCATGGGCATGTCACATGACTTACATGCCTCAGTTTCCTCATCTGCAAATGGTGCTAAGAGTACTCACTTTTCAGAGCTGTATGAACTACTTGATGGGACCTGTGCCAGAGCTCTCTGCACAGTCTGCTACGGGGTAAGTGTTTGGTAAATATTAAGTAGCATTTTTCCATCTGGCCCTCATAGACACTTGTTTGCAAGCCGGTAATCTCACAAGTGGCCCCAACACTCTCAGACCCAATGCATACCTTCTGGCTTTGCAAAGAATTTTTTCTAGCCCCATGGATTCAGAAGTGAGATGGTCTTAGTTTGAGGCCTGGCTCTGCCATTACTAGGAACCTTGGGGGAGTCACTTTACCTCTCTGGACCCAAGCTGAGTTTTTTTGTTGGCACCATCAGAATTGACAGATTGGTAGGGCCTGGAAGCCAACCCCTACCTGGCCGAGACTGCTCATCTGGTCTCTCCGAAGAGTTTGGCTGCCTGGTCCATCCACCAGACTTCTTTTTGTGTTATAATAACACCTTAATTTTCTTCTGGGACCCTCCCTCCCTCCTCTGGTTTGGAAAGGGTTGATCCCACTTCTGCAACTCCAGGTGGAAATGTTTCAGACCTGGCCAATCAGAACATTTTTCTCTTACACACTCTCTCACACACACACACACAGAGCCTCCAGACCTGGCTAATCAGGACATTGCTTACACACCCACATGCACACCCTCCAGCCAAGGTGACTGGGTCAGGGATAGGGACATGACCCAACCCAGGCCAGTGAGAGTCTGGGACTTCCACCCCCACTACTGGAAAGGCTCTTTCCACTGAGATTGCTGAGCTGGTCCAGTAAGTCTCAAGTCAGAGAAAAACAGAGCTGAGAGAGAAACTAAGTTCTGATGAATCATGTGAGCCCCTGGATCCTGCCAAACCTTAAGTCAGAACCATGTGTGGACTTCTCAGTTTTATGAGCTTACACAATTATTTTAGCAATTAATTTTTGGTTTAGTTTTCTGTCACTTCCACCATTCTAATACCCTTCCATTTGTGGTCCCCTCAGTCACAAATCCAAAGTCTAGTGATAGGCAAACTTTAAGGAAAATGAACTTATGGGTCACTAAGAAATGCCGTATTTGTGACTGCACTGAAGAGTCTTTTAACATTTCCCTGTTCCCAACAGGCTTTCTTTTTATCTGGCTAAATTATCTAGCCTAGACTAGGTACTAATTGTAATGTCTGTAGTGTTTGCTATGGAATCCCAGTGCCTGGCCCATAGGAGGTGGCTTGTAATTACTTGCTCAGTGAATAAACAACTTACTTATTTGTCTAAGATGCCCAGAGGCTCCCCACTCACCTCGGCCTGTGAGGGTCTGTGTAACAAGACCCTGTTTCCCCAACCTCATCTTCCACTTTCCCTTCTCACTCTAGTCCAGCCACACTGGCTGCCTCACTGTCTCTTAAAAATCCCAAGCTTCCCCCTGGTGGTCTAGTGGCTAGGAAATAAGACCAAACCAAACAAAAATAAAACCCAAGCTGCTGCTTGTCTCAGGGCCTGTGCACTTGCTGTCCCATCAAGAGGCCAAGTCTTAGCTCAATGTCACCTCCTCCAAGGCCCTCCCGGACCACCCTGCCAAAGCAGCCTCTACCCTGCTCCATTTCTTTGAGTTTCTTCACAAATCACCACCTGGATTTCCATGTGCATTTATTTATGTTTATTGTCTCTCTCCCCAGGAGGGTAGCTCCACCAGGGCAGGTACTTATCAGTCTGTTCGCCACTGTACCCCAGTGTCCAGGACAGAGCCTGGCACATACCAGGTGTCAATAAACATTTGCTGAAGGAATTCACAAATAGGGATCAGCCATCATTACTTTGTCATCATGAAAGACATGAAAGGCCACTCCTCACCCAATGGGGGTCCCCTCCAAAAGAATTTGGAGCAGATGTCAACATTATTTCACTCTGGGATGACAAGGCCCCCATCCTGAGGCCAGGGTTGGGGGGAGCTAGGAATGGGGTGGGAGTGAGGCCTCACTCCCTCAGGCTCTCTTAACACCCCCACGACCACCCCAGCCAACCAGGAGACATCATGAGGCAGCTAAGGTTAAGTAGACTCTTGCTGCTTTGTTATAAATATATTATGTGCATCCAAAACATGACATTAAAATATTACTCCGTGTTACAGAAAAGATATTAAGGCTTTCTATTATTTACATTAAACAAGCAAGCACCTTTAAAAAAAAAAAAAAAAAACCAAAACAAAAAAGCCCCACTCTTTCTTCTCTGACACATCCTGGCCAGAGGAGACACTGTGTCCCCTTCCAAATGACCAAGACCCTTTGCAGGGGCTGTGCCCTGTGAAGACATCCTTGTATTGGAAATATCAGCTCTGGCTAGAATCACGTGGGCAGATGGGGGTGGGGGCAGCAGAGAAGGGGTTCCAGACTTGGGCAGGAGATTCCTGCCTCTTCTGGCCGGCTGCCTTCAGGCCCTGGCTAAGCTTTGCCATCCTTGGGTGGACAGGCTGGGTGGAAGGTGGTGGCTGGGGCTGTCCACCCACCCAGGCCTCCAGGATCAGTTTGCAGGGCCATGGCAGGACAATTCTCCAGGGACACTTAGGTATGCCTGGGGGCTCCCTGGACCACTGGGGCCAGAGAAGGAGGGACAGACAGAGGCAGCTCAGTGGCCCCAATGCCAGCCACACTGAAGGGCTGCCCAGCAGGGCACGGGGAAGAGTGCAGGGAGTGGGTGAGCCACCTCTCTACCTGAGGGACGGCTGGGAGGGTGGGGCTCCCTTTTCTGCAGAGTCAGGCTTGGCAGACAGAGCAGCTCAGGTGGCTGGGGAGGGGCCAAGGAAAGAAAACGAAAAAAGGAAATGATGAATCAGTGGCTCAAGTATTCTGTGTCACGAGGGGTGGGCTGGGGTTGCCTGGGCCCAGCCCAGGAGATGTCCTCTCCACCTGGAGGGGCCAGCTCGAAGAGGCTGGAATTTGGCAGATGGCTTTGGTTTGGGGGCTAGGGAAGGTTGGCAACCAGGTGGCAGGCTTGTGGAAGTTATTTGATCTTCTGGGCCCATTTCATGTCATCTGCCCGAGGCTTCTCGCCCGTCAGGCCCTGGATGATGTCCTCCAGGCGTCGCCAGAAGCCTATCTTCTCCAGAGGGTAGTTGAGCCAGCCTGCAGTAGAAAGAGCACAGGGAGATTGCATGGGGGAGCAGTAGTCAAGGCGATGTTGGATATTGGGAGAAAGCTGGCCCTGACTGGGGTGGGGGCCTAATAAGGAGTGATTCTGCAGAGGACAGGGAGCAAGGAATCTGGGAATGGGGGCCTCCCACTAATGGTCTTAGGGCCACATGGAATGACTCCATCTTCCCATTCATTTACTTCTTTTTTTTGCTCCTTTTTAAGAGATGGGGTCTCGCTCTGTTGCCCAGGCTGGACTGAGGTGGTGCGATCATAGCTCACTGTAACCTCAAGTTCCTGGGCTCAAGCGATCCTCCTGCCTCAGCCTCCTGAGTAGCTGGGACTACAGGTATATATCACCACACCTGGCTAATTTTTAAAATTTTTTTGTAGAGATGGGGTCTAACTATGTTGCCCAGGCTGGTCTCAAACTCCTGGCCTCAAGCGATCCTCTTGACTTGGCTTTCCAAAGTGCTGGGATTATAGGTGTGAGCCACCTCACCTAGTCTTGATTCACTTTCTTTTTTTTTTGGAGACAGAGTCTCCTCTGTTGCCCAGGAGATAGTGCAGTGGCATCAAACCTCAAACTCCTGGGCTCCAGTGGTCCTCCTGCCTCAGCCTCCCAAGTAGCTGGGACTACAGGCATGTGTCACCATGCCCAGCTAATTTTTCCAGTTTTTGTAGAGATGGGTCTCCCTCTTCTCAGGCTGGTCTCGAACTCCTGAGCTCAAGGGATCCTCCTGCCTCGGCCTCCCAGAGTGCTGGGATTATAGGCGTGAGTCACTGTGCCCAGCCCATTCACTTTCTTACTGAGCACTTACTATATGTTAGGCAGGGTGGTGGCCTTTTTATCACTTGGCTCAAATGCCACCGCTGCCAAGAAGCCTTCCCCGAGCTTAAACAGCACCCCAGGTTTCTCACAGTATCTTCTTTATTTCTTTATAGCCTTTATGATAACCTGTAATAATCTTCATTAATTCACTATTTTCCTATTTCATGTTGGTTTTTTCTCTAACCCCCAACTAGAATGTTAGTTCTGAAATGCAGAACACCATGTTCTTTCCACTACTGATCCTCAGCGCCTAGAATAAGGCCTAGCACATAGTAGGGCTCAATAAATATTGCTCACAATCCTATTTAATCCATATTATAGTCTTCCACTCCCACCATGAGGTAGGTGCTAATATTAGTCCCATTCTACATGGGAAGACAGGTTTGGAAGGAGTCTCCCAACTAGCAGGGCCCTAACCGGGATTTGAACCCAGGCCTGCCTAAGCAGTTAAGTGATCTAAGTAGCCTAATTTTTTCTTTTTTTAGGAGACAGGTCTCACTCTGTTGCCCAGGCTGGAATGCAGTGGCACAGTCACAGCTCACTGTAGCCTCTAACTCCTGGGCTCAAGCAAACCTCCCACCTCAGCCTCCCAAGTAGCTGGGATTACAGGCATGTGCCACCATGCCAGATGAATTTTTTTTAAAATTATTTTTTGTGGAGATGTGTTGCCCAGGCTGGGCTTCTACTCTTGGCCTCAAGTGATCCTCCCACCTTGGCCTCCCAGAGTCCTGTGATTACAGGTGTGAGAGTCACCGTGTCTGGCCAAAATAGCCTAAATTCTAATCCTTCTACCTGTCCTCCAAGGAGCATGAGTTTAGGACACGCAAACATTTTTTGTGGCTCTCAGTTCTGCTTTCAAGACTTAAAAAAAAGCAGCTGTAATGTATCAAGTACCCACTACACACCAGGCACTTTGTATGTGCCATGTTTCCATCTCACCACGGCCCTGAGAGGGTGGTATGTCAAGGAGGGGCTGCAGTCCCATTTTATGGATGAGAACAGTGATACTCAGGGAGGTTTGTAGAGTTTCCTAAAGGCACATATGGAGGAGCTGAGAGTTACACCTGATGTGGCCTCACTTGACAGCACCTGATATACTTAACCTTGAAAGCGGCCCAGCTGCCCCATTACCTAGCGCGGCACATGACCTCCTTACTGTTCCTAACACTGCAGGCACGTTCCTGCTTCTGGCCTTTGCATTTACTGTTTCCTTTGCATGAATCTGCCCCATTTATCTGAAGGGCCGTTCTCATGCTTCTCCTCTCCCACCTCCCACCGTGCTGTCCCCGAACCCCCGACTCTAGTCAGGGGCCTCCTTGCTGCTCCTCAAACACACCAAGCAAGCACATTCTGGCCTCAGGGCCTTTGCACCTACTGTTCTTGCCTGCAGTGCCCTCCCTGCAGGGATCTGCTTGGCTTTCTCCCTCAGCCCCTGCAGGTCTTTGTTCATTTGTCACCTTCCCAGTGAGGGCTTCCCTGGCCACCCTGTTTAGAAGGCACAGCCCCCCATCTCCTTCTCCCACTCCCTGCGCTCTGTTTTCCTCCACAGCAGTTGGCACCATCAGAAGTGCTACATCCTTTATTTGTTTATTTTGTCTCACCCACTAGGTGAGTGCTGCAAGGGCAGGGATTCGGGCCTGTGGTGTTCACTGCTGTATCCGAAGCCCAGTGCAGTGCCTGGCATGTGGCAGGTACTCGGTAAGTGTCTGCTGGATGGATGGGTAGTGGAGTCACAATGCCACGAGAAGGGAGAGAGGGCTTTGCTGTCTTATTTACTGCAGTGTCCTCAGTACCGAGAAGACTGCCTGGCACACAGTACTTGCTCAATAAATGCACGTCCTGAGAGACTGTTCTGGGAGGGCAAGGACTGCATGACCTCCCACTATGACCTCAGTATTGGTACGGCAGCTGGGGTGGGGAAAGCCCACTCCATGCCACCAGTGGCCGCACCTGTGGTGATGCAGAAGTAAGTCTCATGGGGCGAGACATGGTGGATGCGATGGTGTTTACGCGGCAGGATGACATGCCAGTCCTGCAGGAGGGTAACCCAGCGTGGCAGCCCGAAGTACGTGTGTGACCACTTGTGGATCTGGTTGGTGAAGGTGCCAAAGATGATCAGGCAGAAGACGAAGCACTCCCATGGGTACAGCTGCTCCAGGGCTTCTGCAGGGTGGAGGAGAGGGTACCCATGGGGTTGGCACAGCCATCACATGGGGTGGAGGCCCGCTGCCAACCTGGCCCTCACCACCCACCCCTGGGCAGCTCTTACCCCTGGGCAAGCACCCAGGACTCCCAACCTCCCACATGGCCGCAGGCAGCTCAGGCCCCGCTCTGGGCCTCAGACTTTCCTTGTGCTCAGTGGGCAGATAACAGAGTAACTCAAGTAACAGGAGTGCAGGCTCTGCAGTCGCCCGAGCTGGGTCAGATCCCTGCTTGGACATTCCTTGCCTGTAGGGGCTTGGCTTGGTGACTCTGCCTCTCTGAGTCTCAATTTCTCCATCAGTAAAATGGGAATAAGGCCCTCGTCCAAGTTCCCTAGAAGCAGAGCCTGAGATGGCTTCCCTCGTATGTGACTTATCAAGCCAGTCCCTTCAGAAAAATACCTAAGGGAGTGAGGGAAGCAAGACTGGGCGGGGAAGAGCTGAAGGGGTGGGTGGGCAGAGTCTTGTCTCAGCCTGACCCTGGGGGGAGTTCCGGGGCCTTCATCACTCTGGCTCCACAGAGCTGGTCCCACTCACTGGCAAAGGGACGGGCCTTCTGTAGGCTTTTCAGTCACTGGCTTCAGGCCTATCCCAAGAGGAGAGGCGGGACCTCCCCCAGCAAGTCTCTGGAGAAGCCGGGAGCTGTTAGCCACCACGGGGAAGGGGGTGGGCAGGGGTGCCACTGCACCTGCTACACTGCAGGGACACAGCACCTCTGCCCATGGGGAGGCTGCTCTAAGAATCAATGGGTATCAAGTTGTTAGAACAGGATCTGGCCCAGCTTCACCTCCACCTGACAGATGAGATAACTGAGGCTCAGAGTGATGAAGTGACTTGCTTTGGGACAAGTCCCTCCAAAAATAGGCAGGGCTGAGATCTGAACTCAGGACTGAGTTCACAGCCTATACTCTTTCCACCAGGCCAAGGTAGCAAAACCGGAAGCCCTCAGGGCCAGGCAGATAGCACAAATGAACAAGGTGGGTTGGGTGGAGGACAGCAAGGAGCAGTGGGGACTATGGGAAATTGGAGAGTGTGCGTCCTGTCAACCTGTCAAAAGAGGGTCACACCCTCCTGGCCCACCACCAGCTGGTGTGCCTCACCGGGGCTCTGGGTGCAGAACTTGTAGGCCATGTTTAGCAGTGGCAGCAGTGTCACCAGGCAGTTGTCCCCATTGGTCTCGATGAAGTCGTGCCGTGTAATAGCCGTCGGGTCGATGTGGTGCTCCCGGAACGGTCGAATGAAAGCCTGGGGTGGGTTGGGGATGGAGACATGGCCCAACCAGTCAGCCCACGGTGGTCAGCTGCTCTCCACGACCCCCTGAAGGCACTCGCCTTGGGCTCACCTCCCAGCTTTACTCCTATAGTTCACTCCACCTGGGATGCCCCAGTATTCCTGCCATGCCACTGACACAGACCCCAGCCGGCCTGCAGGGTCCAGGTCCAGCAGCTGTAGTGGAAGATGAGCTGAAATGGCCGTGGCAGGGACCTTGGGCTGGTATTGCCCCCCTCTGGGCTGCAGTCTCCCCACCTGTGCTGTGAGGGAGCTTGGGGACAGCCTCTACCCTTCTTCCCTACCCTAAAGCAGGTGAGGAGGCCCCTCGAAGTAACAGGTGGACCCTCTGTCTCCCCAGCATCTGAGCCCCTCCTGGGAACAGCCTCCCCCTCTTCTCTAGCACAAGCTATGCTGATAGGGCTGACTCCACCCCCTGGCCGAGAGAGAGCATGTGACCCAGGCCTGGCCAATCAGAGCCTTCCATCCCTCTGGCCACAGTGACTGGCCAAGGGATGGGCGTGTGGTCGGAGCCGGGCCAATGGGAGTGAGCCATGGGACTTTGGCTGTAACTACGGGAAAGGAGGAATTCTCTTCTCCTGGGAGGAGGGAAAGGAAAAGTTTTCTTTTTCTGGGAGCTGGAAGGATGGATATCTAGGTAGCCAGGAGCCACCCTGGCCACCTGACAAGGGGAAAGCAGAGACAGAGATGGAGAGAGACTGAGTCTAAAGAATATGGTCTGTCTGTACCACTGGACCCAGCCACACCTTAATTTGGCTCCAACCCTGAATTTTCAGTTACATGAGTCAGTACCCTTATTTGCTTAAACCAGTTTAGATTAGATTTTCTGTCACAACTAAAAATGTCTGCCTAATACGGTGCAGCAGAGGAGGCAATGGAAAAACAAGACACAGCCCCCAAGTTCAATGAGTTCTGCTGAGGCAGGCACACATGCGAGCTCTCTGACCGTCCCAAGCCTGATACTTTTGCTTCCACAAAATCCCAAGGGATTCCTGTTCTAGTCTTGCAGGACAGGCTGGAATAATGGGGAAACTGAGGCATGGGGAGGAAAGGGGACTCACCCACAGTCATGCAGCCCAACCTCCTTCTGGAGGAGTTGGGCTGGGTCAACATACGCACCTTCCCCACGATGGGCAGCTCCACGGAGCCCCACGTGTCGGCACCCCAGTGCACCAGGCCAGACAAGAAGTCGGCAATGAGAGCCCCTGCAACTGTGGACAAGAAGAGGGTGAGCTGGGGATAGGGGGACACATGGAAGGACATCCCTTTCCACCCCTACCCCCCACCCCCGGCCAACCAGGGAGTCACTCATTCATTTACTCTCTTGCCTGCTCATTTACTCATTTATTAGGGGACAAACATCTCTACTTGGGATGTTTTCCTCCCTGAGGAGGGAGCCTCAGGCATAGCACTCCTGCCCCATCTGGCCCTTACTTCCTCTGTCCCAGGGGGGATGCTGGGACTCATCTGCTTGGGGAGTCTGGAGAGCATAAACTGGGCATGCTCGGATCAGCCCAACCTTTCCCTGTTAGGGGCTGGCTATCCCCTTCTGTCTGCTTTGCAGACTCACCCCACATTGGGAAGCCTGCTCTGCTCCAGTGGTGCCTGGGACTGGAGCAATGTCTTTCTGGGTTTGGTGTTAGGAAGTACCTTACCTGCAGATGGAAGCCATACCCCCAACCCTAGATTGTATCAGCAATAAACATGATAATTCAGTCCCCAGCAGCCTTTTTCTTGTGTCTTTGTTATGAATCTGTTCAGAACTGGAGTGGGGTCTTCAATGCCATTCACTTACTTGGGGGTTCAGTGTAACACAGGGGTTAAGAGCTGTTAGATCTGAACTCAAATTCCAGCTCTGCAACTCACTAGCTGTGTGCTTTTGCACATGTTAATTAACCTCTCTGTGTCCCAGTTTCCTTTTGTAAGACAGGAATGATGATGACTAACAAAAACGTAGTGGCCACCATTTATTGAGCACTTTCTCAAAGCCAGGCGCAAGTGCTTTACATGCTAGATCTCAATGTATTCTCACCATCTGTTAGAAGTCAGCAGCATTTTTATTCCCACTTTATAGAGGTGGAAATGGAGGCTTGGAGAGCAGAAGTGACTGGGGCTGAGGTCACACACATGGCAAGTGGCACAGGATGTACCTCTTAATGGCAGGATGTACCACCACCATTGCACACGTGGAGAAACTGAGGCTGAGTGGCCAGCAATCTGCCCAAGGAACCACCCCAGTGCTGCCTCCCTCACTCTCTGCAGCCCAGCCCTACTGGCTTATTCCCTTTCCCTTGCAAACCCTTACATGCCTCTGGGTCTTTGCATTTGCTGTTCCCTTTGCCTGGAACATTCTTTCCCAAGATTCAACCACAGCTCACTCTCTTACCTCCTTTAGGTTTTTACACAAATGTCCTCCCTGGACACCTCATCTAAAATTGTAACCACCTTATCTTCCAGCATTTCCTACCTCCTGTCTTTATTTTTCTCCAAGCACTTAGCACCTCTGACTGCTCTCTTGCTAGTTTACTGTCTCCTGCCACAAGCATGTCAGCTCCACGGGGCCCTCAGCTTTAGTCTCTTTTGTTCGTGCCTGAATCCTGGTTCCTGGCTCCTACCAGGAACTCAGTAAAGCACCAAGTGCCTGGCAAGTAGTAAGCCCTCAGTACATATTATTGTTGTTGTTAATCAGTCACTTAATCAACCAAGCAGCATTCTATGAGGACCTAGCTCTAAGGCCAGAGACGCATCAGACACTGAGCTCCGTCTACTGGGGAAGGATGTCCAAGGGGGCGCTGTGAAACCCAGCAGGGGGTGAAGGCAGTGTGAGTGATGACACACGCAGCCCACTGGCTTGTCTCATGTGACTTCAGGCAAAACCCTTCCCTGCCACTCCCCAGACTCAGTTTCTCTGTGTGAACTGGTTGTCCAAGGCCCAGGTTCTGAGTTATGCTGGGGCTCTCAGCCCCTTGGTGACAGGGGACCAGGGCCTTGGGGCACTGTGGAGGCTGCAGAAAAGCCCCTGGACACCTCCCTGGAAAGCAGGACTTGTGATTGAGGAGGAAAGAGTGAGCGTGTGGGTCACTGTGGACAAACAATTCTGCTGGCTAGGCCCGAGTTAAGGGGCAGCCGTTGAATGTAGTATTTCCAGAGGCCCTGGAGCATCCACCATGCAAATGTCACACATGGGAGGTGTGGCGGGGATGACACAGCTTCATGCAGGCACCTGCAAGTTCCTGGTGACAAGGGCGGGAGGGCAGGTGGGGACATGTAGCAGTTGTACCTTTTGGCATGCAGAAGCCAAAGGATAGACTACAGGGTGTCACTGCATGGTGGCTGGGCTGGGCAGTCCTGCCCCTCAGTGATGATGCAATAAGTGTGGGCCCAGGCTGAGGGTGGGGTTGGGGGAGGGGGCAGGACCTTCTGAACGCTGCACCCCAGCCCCAGTGGCTGACTCCACCTTGACCATCTCACTCAGAGCAAAGGTCACCCAAACTCCCAGGCTAAAGCCATCCTCCCAGGCAGGTTCTTGGTCACTGCTGCGTGCTTTCTTTCTTTCATGGCATTTGTCATCACCTGAGATGGCCTCATTTACTGTCTCCACTTCTTGGATGAAATAAGAGGCTCAGAGAAGTCGAACCACCACCCCCTAGTCTAGTGCTTTGAGGTGGCAGCTGTGGGACGGGAAGAGGCCTGCCTACCTACTTCCCCACCCAGTGCCCTTTCATGCCCTTAACTGCACTGCAGTAGGGCCGGGCGTTATTAGTGCTCCTACCGCACACTATGGGATGTTGTGTTTGCACTGCCTGTGTCTACCAGGAGGGACAACAGGCCGTGTGGCCAAGAGCTATGGCAGAGCTGTATCAAGCCTTGGGGGCCTCATCTCTCACCACCGTATTGCTGTGTGACCCTGGGCAAGCCCCATGCCACCTCTGAGCCTCAGAAACTTCACTCGCATAGAGGTCAGCTGAGGTATCTGCAGAGGCCCTGTCCCAATAACTCTAATGGCACCTCTAAATGCTGCCTTTATGAGAGAGAGAGCTACAGATGAGAGGTGACTAGATGCCACAGGGGTGTGGTCTTGCAGGGATTCATAGTCCAGCTTCCTTGTTCCCCGACTTCTGGATTCCTGGTGAAGCCCCTTCCCCTCCCCAAACCATGGCTCATTTTATAATTGCGTATAACCTGCATACAGAAAAGCGCACAAGCCTTATGCAGCTCGTGGCCTTTTTACATATGGACACACCTGTCTGACCATGCTTCAGGTCAAGACAGAGATTCTATACCTATACAGAATATAAGGGGCTGGCACACTTTCTTTAAAGAGCCAGACAGTAAATATTTTAGGCTTTGCAGGCTGCGCAGTCTCTGTTGCAACTACTCAACTCTGCTGTCATAATATGAAAGCAGATATCAACAACAAATGGGGGACAGGTGTGGTGGCTCAGGCCTGTAATCCCAGCACTTTGGGAGGCCAAGGCAGGAGAATCTCTTGAGGCCAAGAGTTCAAGACCAGCCTGGGCAACATAGTGAGACCCCCATCTCTACAAAAAATAAAAAAATTAGCCAAGTGTAGTGGTGCATGCCTGTGGTCCTAGCTACTTGGGAGAGTGAGGAGGCAGGATCCCTTGAGCCCAGGAGTTCAAGGCTGCAGTGAGCTGTTATCATGTCACTGCACTCTGCACTCCAGCAGCTTGGGCAACATAGTGACACCCTGTCTCTAAAAAAAAGCAAAAACAGAAAACCAACAAACGGGAGTGGCGGCATTTCCATAATACTTTGTTCACAAGTATTTTTGGTTCTTAGGCCCTAGTGTGCTGACCCCTGATGTGGAACATTTCTAGCCCCCCAGCAGAAATGTTCCCACTGTGCCCCTCCCTCCCTCCCCTCCCCTCCCCTGTTGCATACAACCACAGACCTGCTTCCCATCAGTATAGACTGGTTTTGCCTATTCTAGAACTTCATATAAATGGATTCCTATGGTATGTGCTCTTTGGGGCCTGGCTTCCTTTGCTAGTGTCATGCTTCTAGAGTCATCCATGTAGTTGTGTGTATCAGTTCATCCTTTTTATTGCTGAGTAGTATTCCATCATCTGGATGTACCATGATGCGTTTATCCATCTGGCTGTTGTTGGACATCGGGTTGTTTCCAGTTTGGGGCTGTTCTGAATGAAGCTGCAGTGAACATTCATGTACAAGCCCATGTGTAGACATATGCCCTCATTTCTTTTGGGTAAAGATGTCAGCTACTTTTTTTTTTAACCTGATATTTATTGAGTACTTATAGGTACCAGGCCCTGTGCCAGCATCTTAAATGTTTTATCTCCTTTAATCCCTTGCCTAAACTGTAGCAAGACCAGGCCTGGGCCACATCTTATCTCCTTCATCACCCTAAACACACAATCCTCACGGATAACGGGAAGAATGATGATAATAAAAACAATACTGGATTAGAAAAACAATATGGTTAACATTATGTACCCGGTGCTTCACCAGGAGTGTTAAAAGTGTTAAAAGCACATTCCGTCCTGTTCCCTAAGTGTGGACTGTGCACAGTGACTTCCTTCCAAAGACGGTACAGCGGGGAAGTGGGAGGAGAGTCACTTTACAGTAAGAAACCTGACATGTACTAGCTCAGCCAGGTGATCAAAGTCAACATCACAGTGACAAGTCATGTTGGCAGGGTGTACTTTGCTATGACGTGATGAAAATGACACTGCACCTCTGAGCTCTTCCTCCTCAAAACCCATAAACCCAGTCCACTCATAGGAAAAACATCAGAAGAATCCCGATAGAGGAGCAGCCATGAAACACCTGACCAGTGCTCCTCGAACTGGCGAGGTTGTCACAAGCAAGGAAAGTCTGAGAAACTGTCACAGATAACAGGCACTAAAGGGACAGGGCACCTAAGTGTAATGTGACATCCTAGATGGGATCCTGGAACAGAGGAAGGACAATAGGTATAAACTGAGGAAATCTGAATCAACTCTGGACTTTAGTTCATAATAACATATCCACATCGGTGCAAGCATTGGAACAAATGTACCAAACTAAGGTAAGATACAAGATGTTAATAAAAGAGGAACCTGGGTGGAAGAGGTATATGGGAACTCTCTGTACTATCTGCTCGATTTTTCTGTAAATTTAAAACTGTTCTAAAAAATAAAGCTTATCTTTATAAAGTGTATCACCTCACTTCATGCCACGGTGACAGGCCCCACCGCATCCTGACATTCCAGAGGAGGGTCAGGCCTGCCTGGGGTCACACAGTGGCAGGTGCCAGTTGGGACTGCTGGTGAGTAGCCAGAGACCATTGCTAGGGCCAGTCAGGCAGATGTGACCTCTGGTGGCTGAGACTTCATGGCCAGGTCTGGGGAGGGGGGATGTTAATAGTACTTACCTCCCTTAACCAGGAAGAGTTAATAAAATGGGTTGTTGCAGGTAAAGTGCTTAGCAGGCCCCGGGACTCAGTGAGGACACCCCACCTGCAGCTGTCCTCAGTCATCTAAGTATTATCCCCCTCTCTGAGCCTCAGTCTTGCCATCTGTCAAATGGCCAGCACTTGGCCTTTTCCAGCTGCTGAGTGAGCAGGGAGGGATGTGTGCTTTGGACAGATGTCAGGAATTATTTTCGGAGAGGAGGAGCCCTCCCTCTGGCTCCGTGATCCCTAGGCCTCTGCCGGTGGCTGTTTCTAGCACCAACTCCAGGCTAGCTGCCTGAGGCCCCTTTAATGGGGGCAGGGGTGGCAGACAAGCACACAGAAGCCTCTTTGTCCCAGCACTGGGGGTGGCTGGCAGCTGGCGCTCCCAGGGGCAGCTCTGGTCTGGTTACTGCCCCTTCCAGCACAGCACCGGGCTGAGGAAGGGGCTGGGGGGTGACTCACTGCAGGATACTGTGACTCACCGGTGACCTTGAGGCAGTCCCTGGGCCCCTTGGGGCCTCCAGTTACCCACGGGTCACCCAGCTGGAACTTCTTCGCCCTCGCCCACCTCAAAGGCCTGGTGGGGAGATGGAGAGAGTGGTGGAGAGACTCAAGTGAACACAGTTGAGGGCGAGTCCACGAGCTGTTTCGCTCACAGACCGCCCTGGGTGCAAATCCTGTCTTTACCACATCTCAGCTCAGAATCAAATGCAGACCCTCCACTTGCACCTGCCAGGTGGGCCATGACCTGAGGCCGCATGACTTCTCTGACCTCGAGACAGACCTCTGTACTCACTGTGCCCTCTGCCTGGAACACCCCCTCTGTGGTCTGCCAGAGGACTCGCTCCTTCAAGGACCAGTCACAGCCCCCCCCCCCCTTCCTCCACGTCCCCCAAGTGGAACAAACAGCTCAGGGCTGCCATGGCCGCTCATCTGTTCACCCACTCATTCATGACACTGTCCTTGTCAAGATCACTAGTGACCTCCATGTGGCCAAATCCAGCAGTTCCTTTGTCTTGCTGGTCCGCTCAGTGGCTGTGCCCCAGTCTTCTGGAAAGATATTCTCCTCTTGGCCCTAGCTGTCCTCCCCGGTTCTCCTCCCACCTCCCTGGCTGCATCCCAGCTTCCCACCTCTTCTCTGCTTGCGCTCAGTCCCTGGGGGCGCTCCACCAGCCTCTGGGCTTCCGACACCATCTCTAACAGATGACCCTGGACTTCCAACTTCCTGCTTGACGCCCTCCTGGGCGCTCTAGCGGGCATCGCAGGCTTCTCCCCAGGCTGGCTCTTCTGCCCTCTCCTCAGCTCTGTCAAGGGTGGCCTCATCCCTCCCATCACTCAGGCTGAAAACCCGGGAGTTACCGCTGACTCCTCCCTCTCTCGCCTCCACTGCCAACCTGGAAGCACATCCTGGCAACTCACCCTTCATGGCTCAATTGGATTTGGACAAATCATCACCATGCCCACTGCCCTACCCAGGTCGGGGCCACCATCTCTGTGCAGCTGGACCACTGCCGGCACCTCCTCCCTGGCCTGGCCTCTCCACCCCCGGCCACCCTCCCTGCAGCATCAGATGACGATGTCAGCTCCCCATGGGAAACTCACCAATGGCTTCTCACAGCCTGTAGAATAAAACCTCCTGTCCAGCCCATGGCCCTCAGGCCCTATACCATCTGCGCACACTGCCTCTTAGCTGCTGCCAACCCCTTTTATTTTGATTAATTCTCTCCAGCCACACTGACCTCCTTTCTATCCCCCAAACACACGGGGCACACACCAGCCTCAGGGCCTTTGCACTTGCTGTTTCCCCTGCCCAGGATGTCCCTCCCCAAGATGTCCCTCCCCAAGACACTTGCACAGTCCCCTTGCCCATCTTCTTCAGGTCTCCACACAAATGTCATCTTTTCGGAGAGGCCTTCCCTGCCTATTCCCTTATCTTGATTTTGCTTCCCTGGGGTAAGTCATGTGTGCTGTGTTTATTAACTCGACCTTCCCTGATTTCCAGGGCTTGCCTGGGACACTGGAACCTCTGGGAAGACAGTGAGGAGTAGGGGGCAGGCTCTGCAGGCTGGCACGGTGCCCTCACTGCCTGCGTGTTAACACCCAAATCAGAGCGACTATTTAAATTGATTAGGGACTGTGCAAACACCACTATCAGAGGATTGTCTGCTCTTATCAGTCCAGGGGCAAAGGTATGTGATGGGGAAGCTGGCTTACATTTGGTGGCTTGGTAGCCAGAGATGTACTGGGCCATGGCTGGAAGCTCAGTTCCCAACCAGAGAAGGGAGGTCGTGACCCACCCAGGATGCCCACCCTCCCAGCTTGCACAGCACACACCTGGGCTCTGATCTTGCCAATCCTTTGCCCAAGCTGGGCCTGCTGCCTAGAACACCCTCTCCTCCCGATGTTAACTGAAGGCTGTACAGCCCCTGGTGGCGGAGTATGTGATCTGAGAGAGGGGCAGGTCTGGATTTTTGATCCCAGACTCTGCTGCTGCCTGGGTGCGGACCAGTGGGCAAGTCACTTGGTGTCTCAGAGGATGCTGATCGGAACCTCCTCACTAGGTTGCCACAAAGAGTGAAGAGAGCCCAGCATGGGGCTTGGCGCATAGTAGGTGCTCCCAAAACATCCATTGTGAAATGACCAGTGAGGCTGAGGTGCAAGTCTTGGCCAGTGGTCTGGTGGGCAGCGCCCCTCCCCACCTCCAGTCACTGGCCTTCCCAGCACCTGTGCACACCTGCATTTTGCCCTCACAACAGCCCCAGGAGGCAGGTACTTCCAGCAGACTCATTTTGCACGTGTGGAAAATGGGGCTCAGAGATGCAATGACACTTGCCCAAGGCCACACAGCCAGGAGGTGGTGGAGCGGGACTTGAACCCAAATCAGGACAGCTATTCCAATCGCTTAGGTCTGTAGGGGCCTGCTCATAACCATCCCCAGAGGAGGCTTTGAGGCTCAGACTGTCTACATTCCTGCCCTTGAATGTGATGCTCCAAGGCAGAGGGGCTGGGGGTGGGGCTATGCCTGGTCCTGTAGGTGGGGCCCCAGGTTCCCCAGCACTGGTTAAACTCTCTCCCCTCCAGCTGGTCCAGCCCCCGCAGCACATGCCCAACCCCACCCCACACCCAGATGGCTCAATTAGCCAGCCTGAGCACTATTGGCTTAGGCAGCCAGAATGCTTTTAATGAGATTGTGGGAGCTGAACCTTTAGGGAGGACCACAAGGGACTAAGGGCACAGCTGCCCCCCTCAGCCTGGGAGCCCAGGACAGGGAGGGGATGAGTGCACAAGTCAGAGGGAAGAGGGAGCAGTAGTGGGTGGAGAGGAAGGAAACCGAGTCACCTGGGGCCTGGGGTGGAGACACTGTCTTAAGAACTATGTTGTGCTTCTGGCTTGAGGTATGACTCAGGGCTGGTCCCTTCTCTGACCCTCAGTTTTCTCATCTGGAAAATGACAACAACCTTGGCATCTGCCTCCCAGGCTGTGGATGGCTGAGGCCTGACTGACAGAAAACACCCGGGTGATAGTAATAGATTGCAGTTTGCTCATTCATTCATTCACGGAGTCAATAAATACTGAGTACTGGCCATGTGAATGAAACACAAAAATCTGCCCTCAAGGGGTTGACATTTGAGTGAGGGGAGACAGAGAATAAACAAATAAAGAAATACATTGTGTAACAGTGCACGGGGATAACGTGTGACAAGGCTGCTATTTTTGCGGGGCAATCAGGGAGGGCTTCCCTGAGGTGGCGACCTCTGAGCAGAGACCTGGATGAGGGAGTAAACCATGTAGGTGTCTGTGAGAAGAGTGTTTCTGACACAGGGAACAGCTCATGCCAAGGTCCTGAGGTAAGTGTGTATCAGTACGCGGTGGGGGCACAGCCAGGAGGCCAGCATGGCAGGGGCAGAGGAGTGAGGGCTGAGAGGAAGCCTGAGGAGCGGCTGTTTCGTTTTATCTCAGTATGCAGGTGAGGGCAGAGGCGTAGCATGATGTGACGGGATCCCTCTGGCCGCGTGTGGAGACAAGATGGTGGGGGCAGAGGCGGAGGCAGGCAGACCAGGGAGGAGGTCCCCGAAACGGTCGAGCAGGAGAGGATGGCGGCTGGACCCAGGCGGGGACAGTGGAGGCGGGGAGTAGTGGCCGGATCCTGCACGCATTTTGAAAGTAGAGCCAACAGCATTGGCTGATGTTTGGATGTGGAATGTGAGAAAAAGAGAGGAACCGAGGATGATGTCCAGGTTTTGGGCCCAAGTGACAGGACAGAGGGAGATGCCACTGACTGAGACGAGGAGGTGGGGCTCCCATAGCATGTTCCTGTACACAGGAGAGCACACACATGCACTCACCCCTGCCACGTGCACACGTGTGAGTCACTGGATAGGTCCCTGGCCCCCTGGGGAAACTGAGGCAGGCAGCAAAGCCTCGGGCACTCACCAACGCCCAGTATGACGAGGGGCATGTGCTCCCAGCGGGCCAGCAGCAGGAGGTGGACCAAGTTGTGGGCAATGAGGCTGAAGCACAGGACCACACAGCACCACTCCTGGAAGCGCTTGCCTGCAGGGAGCAGAGGCGAGAGGTGAGTGTGGGCAGGTGGTAAAGGGTGGAGGAACAAAGCCAGGCAGAACTGGGGCCCCATGGGGGCTCTTCAGCTGTGTTCAACGAGTCTACAGGGCAAAGCACAAGCTGAGCTTACAGACTCCCATAAAGGAAAGGCCCCAACCCACCCATTTCACAGATCACATTGCTGAGGCCCAGAGAAGGGGAAAGGCCTTCCCAAGGTCATACACTCAAGGCTGGGTGCATTAAAGCAAGTGTGGGGCCCTTCAGAGAGCAGGCCCCTGTGCACAGGTCATATGCCCATGAAGCTGGCCTTGTATATACCAGTTCTCTGGCAGACAGGACCAGAACTCTGGTCTCCCAGGCCCCTTTGTGTTCTCTTTGGAGACACCTGAGGGAACTTTAATAAGGTGCTTTTTTAAAAAACTGGAATCTTCAGGGCATCACCTGTCCCCTTTTGCTGGTAATTATTTGGAGGTAGAGACCTATAAACGGCTTTTAATCCTGGAGCTCAGACCCTGCCCAACTTCCATAAAACAGGCTCTAGACAATGAGTCAGGACAAACAGGGCCTTGGGGACAGTGGGGCTTCTAGAAGGTTGGCTACTATCTGGCTGACTGTGCAAAGTGGGAGTGTGGGCCAGGGAGGCTGGAGCTTCTGAATCTCAAGAGAAGCCAGACATCAGATTCTGAGTGTGAACTCTCCTACTTAAACGTTGCAACATATTTTTTTTCCAGGTTACAAAGCGAGAGAGCCACATATGTTTAATAGGCACGTAGGCACGGACGAGCTGATGCACTCACTGCAGCTTTGAGGTATCAAAACTCAAACTGATTCACATGGAAATAACCTAAGTGTCCATCACCTGGGGATCAGCCAAATTAATTCAGTCCAAGGCATCTCTGCAGCCAGGAGAAAGCCTGGGCAGCAATCTATGTGTGGACAGAGAAGGATGTCCATGACATACAGGTACGTGCAAAAAGCAAAATTTCATACAGTAGCCATATATGTAAGAAGAAATTAAAAAAAAAATCTATATAGTTGAGACTGGCCTTTCACTTACTCCTTTTGCATGCACTACCATATCAAAACTTTTAACTGTAAATAAAAATTAAAAAAAATAAAGGGATATAAAAACACACGGAACGTGTGACTAGGCCCCTGGGTATTGGCCCAGGCAGCTGCTCCCAAAGGCACAGAAGACCTTTAATGATAACAATTTTATCATTATTGTTTAACATCTATCAAGCAGTTACTATGTCTTAGGCACCTGCCGAGGTGATGCCCTTTTGCAGATGAGAAAACTGAGGGTCAGAGCAGTCCAACAATTAGCCCAAGGCCACCCAGCTAGTCTGCTACAGACCGGGATCACTTGGCCAGAGGGTCTGGCTCCTAAGAGCCTGCTCTCACCCCACTCTGTCCTCTCCTGCTGCCCCTACTCCCTTGCTCTACTCGCCACCACCCTGTTGCCTTGGCGACATCTGTGTCAGGAGCCCAGGCCTGCTAAGCAATGGGACGAAACAGGACCCAGGGAGTGACTAACCAAGGAGTCAGGGCCAGAGCAGATAAGGAGGGCTCCTTCTGCATCTGTCCTCTCTTCTCTTCAGGGCTTTGAGTATGCTGTTCCCTTCACCCCCTCTGCACCTGGCTGATCTGACATGGCTGCTACAGAGCTCAATCTGAAAACCTCTGCCTCCAGGAAGCCTCCTCCGACCCCTGCACTTCCCTAGCATGGGGCCCATCACTCAGGACTGTGGCCTGTATCTGTTTGTCTTTCCCTACCGGAATGTGAACTCAACAGGCCTGGAACCGTGTCTGGCTCACTCACCAGGGCCCTGGCACTCATTTGGTACTCAGTAAATGCTTGTGGAATGAGCAAATTCCCAGCCACGATCCTAAAGGACGACTCCAAAGCTTTGTTTCCAGGTGCCCCTTACCGACGCACCTTGGGAAGGAAGTACTGGGCTCCCCATTTGTTCTGTCAGGGGAGCTCAGAGAGGGGGTGGGCCTTGTCCAGGTCACACAACAGCACGCTGCTCCCGAGCCACCCTGAGCCAGAAAAGAACAGGTGCCCTCCCTTCGCCCTACGAAAAGACCAAGGCTCAGAAGCTGGAAGGAACACATCAGAGTCACGTCCCCTTGGTCCCTTCTTTACAGAAAAGGACACTGAGGCCCAAAAGGGACAAGGACCCCCCCCCGACCCGCAGCACCTGCCAGGGACCACCACGTCAGACCCAGCAGGGCCCTCCCCTCTCCAGTTCCTGTTTGTGGCCAGCAGGGCTCAGAAGCAGAGGGGGACAAGGAGAGGCAGTGGGAAGTACAAGACAGGCAAATCCTCCCTGTCAGCATGCAGGGACAGAAGTGGGCAGAGCTGACAGCAACATGATCGAGTAACAGTTCCAGTAACAATGGCTGACACCCACAGAAGCCTATCACCTGCTGGGGTAACGAGCATGGCCCCCGTCACAGATGTTGCAAACTGGCTTGCTCTGGCATGTTTTGCTCAGTTTTAAAAAATGAGCTAAATTTTAAAATCACATAAAATTCCTAGTTTCCTGCTTCCCTTAAGAACACAGGGCTCTGGCCACCCTGGGCCTGGGCAGTAGTGGCCGTGCCCATCTGATGGGGCACGAGCTCCAGGTTCACCCTCGTCCTCTCCCCTCCCTGTGGCCTCACACTGGGCAGCGTCCCTTGGTGACCACCCTGGCCAGGCCCCTGTAGTCATTGAGTTTTTGTGTCCAAGGCATAGTCTCTCATTCAAGTCTCAGTCCCTCAAGGAAGGAAGTGTGTGATCCCATTTGCCAGATAAGGAAACTGAGGCTCAGAGCTGGGTTTGGATCCTAGACTCATAAATGGGACATGCTAACCTGGATGTTCAGGGCTGTCCTGGTTCCAAAGATGGCCCAGCTCTCTCCCCACACCATGGAGAATGTCCCTGAAATCTAAATCTTTTTCCTTCTAAATTCCATGTCTCTTTGGCCCCTGGAACCTGGATCTTTCTGCAGACCAGGTGCCTCAATTCTAACCCATAAAATACATATACAATAATAAGTGGCCTTCATTGAGCACCAAGGACACGCCCCAGCCACAGACTTGGCCTCAGGCCCGACTCCTCCGGTTCTGGTCAAACCCCAAATAACCTGCACTTGTGACAGCCTCTGGCCAACAGGAGGCCCTCAGCCTCAGGGAGATGGGGAGACAAGATGTAGAGAGAGGTGGAGACAGAGACAGAGGGACAAACGGAGACAAGAGAGCAGGAATCAGAGAAAGATGAGAAACAGGACAGGGAGAGAGAGGGAGACAGAGAGACAAGAGAAAGAGCATGGCCAGAGAGGAGGAGAAGCAGAGACAGACAGAAAGCTCAGCCCAGAGTGTGGCAGGGACCAGGCCTGGCCAGGGAGGAGCCTCCAGCCTCTGTCCTCGCTCAGGCCCATTCGGGCGACTGAACCTCCAGGCTGCTTTGGGACTACAGCCCAGGACTCCCACCCACTCCTGACACCCTGCACCTTTCCCCTCACCCCTCATTATGAGTCCCTGTATCCCCCAGGGTGGGGGGCATCCACAGTTGTCCAGGGTGGGGGGATGGCTGGATGCAGGACCCTTCGGGAACACCTGAAAAGGGGCACACACGGCCAGGTTTCAGCTGGCACCTCCTGGGAAGCTGGACACCTTGCAGCTCATCTGTGCAGCTGGGAGAGGCCTTGTCAAGCTTGCCAGGTCCTTCACAAACCCTGGCACCTGGCACAAGGTGGGCCGCTGCTATGAAACTCAAACCCAGAGTAGGACCCTTTATGGCTCCTGGGTCCTGCAGGACCAGGCCCCCACTCCTGGGCTGGACACTTGGGGCCCCCAGGATCAGGGCGAGGCTGCCTCTCTGCCTCTCCCCTCTCTACTCCCTCCGCCCCATGCTGCCCTCTGCATACAGAGGCCCACTCTCTGCACGCGGCCCTGGCCCTGCACACACGCTGTTCCGCTGGAGGAACGTTTGCCCCCCTCCTGCACGCCCACCCTGGCTGGCTCACTCCCACAGTGAAGAGTAAGAACACAGAACCTAGGATGCTTCTGCCCCGTGTTTCAGTTCTGGTCCTGCTGCTGACCCACCATGTGACCACGGGCAGGTCACTGTGACTCCAAAGGTGGGCTGGGTGCTCATGAAGTGTTGGGCACTTCACGCAGACCAAAGAGATGCAGTCCCTGTCCTCGCTGACCTTCCCATCTGGTGGCACAGATGGGGGCCTAATCCCAACCAGGACACATTCTAGGAAGAACATGGGGGTAGGGGGCAGCTAAAAGCGATCTTGGCTTCCTGCTCTGTAAAACGGGGTTAATGTCAGCGTGCACCTCAGACAGCTGTAGTGAGGAGGAAATTAGAGCACGTGAGGAAAATGCCCAGCACACAGTCAGTGCTCAATAAATGTCAACTACGTTAACTGCATTATCCCTGTCAACTGTCATGGTGCCAAACCACCTCTGGTCCCAGGAATTTCAAAAATTCAGCTCCTGGAACCCAGGAATTTCTCCCACTCTTCCCTTGCTCCAGCCCACAGACCTCCGCAATGTTCCTTAGAACATGCCAGGCATGCTCCCACCTTAGGGCCCTTGCACTTGCTGCCTCCCTGGTCTGGACCAATCCTTCCTTAAATATCCTCGTGGCTCCCTCCCTCCTGCCCTTCCTCCCTTCAGGTCTCTGTTCAAATGTCACTTGCTCAGTGAGAGCTTAACTGCCCCCTCTCTAAAATGTCACCCCTTCCCCAACATTTCACTTCTTCCTTTCCTGCCATATATATATTTGCTCCATAGAGCCTGCCACTGTCAGGTATATGACATATTTCCGTTATTTATTGAGTTTACTGCCTGTCTCCCTACAAAAATGTCAGCTCCATTTTTTCCTGTCTTGTTCACAGCTGTGCCCCCAGGGCCTAGAACAGGGATTGGAACATAAGTGCTAAATATGTATTGGGCCTGATCCCTCATTTTATAAGTCAGGCCCAGAGAGGTCAAGGTACTTCCCCAAGGCCACACAGCACTGTGGCCAGACAGAGGCAGAGAGAGGCCTCCAGAAAGCAATTTGGAGAAACCAGTTTGGCAAGTGCCCCCCCCTTCCTGCCTACCTCCAGGTCTGGAAGGGATAAGGAGCCTTGACTGCAGGTTTGGGGCACCAGGAGGCTGTCTGCAGCCTCAGATTCCCACATGGCTGTACTTCAGACAGTGAGGGGCACTTGTGGAGATAGCAGTCCCTTGGGGAGGCTCAGAATGCCTGGGAATGATTTGGGCTGGTTGAAAGCACATAGATTAATCGAGTGGGCAGAGCTGGACACCAAAGAAGAAGGCCTTTGAATCCTGACCCTCAATGCCCAGGTGAGGAGTCTCAGAACCAGACAGGTGAGGCAGCTTGCCTCACAGCAAGACCAGAATACAGGAAACACCTACTGCGTACCAGGTACTGTACCAAAGTGCATGACTTCATTTCCTCTTCCTAACAACACTAAGGGGCAGATAAACTTTACCTTGTGCCTATTTTAGAGGTGAGGAAACTTGGGACTCAGAGAGGGAAAATGGCTTGGTGCAGGTCACACAGCTAAGTAGCAGAGTCAGGATGCCAACCCTGGCCTGCCCCAGGGAGAGCAGGAGGTTCTAAGTCCACAGGCTGGGTGTTTGGGGTATGGGCTGAAGAAACCACGGCAGCATAGACCAGGTGCCCAAGTCAGGTGTGAAAAATCACACACAGAAACCACAGTGATCTAGAACCCAAGGAGGAAAAGCAAATGGCCCAAGGTCATGCAGCCACTTAAGGCTCATCAAACCCAGGCCAGCCAGGGCAGGAAGCCAAGGCCGTAGTGGCCCTAGTCTCACCCTAGGCAAGGGCTGTGCATGGTGGCTGTCCCAAGGCAAAGGAAAGATGTCAGAATGCTTGACAAACCAAGCTTGACATGATGTTGACACCCAGGCAGAGGAGCCTCCCAGTCACCTGACTCTGGATTCTAAAAGGCACTTCCTTAACCCCTGAGGACACTGGGCCCTCCAGGGACCAGGCAAGAAAATTCCTGGGGCTCACATGGAATGGGGTGGTGGCTGGTGCTTGCTGGAACATGACTAGTGAGCAAAGCAAGAAGCCTGGGAAAGACCTTGGCCTGTGGGAAAGGGGCAGAGAGAGAGCAAGGGTCTCCAAGTTGTGGTGTGGTCTGGGGAATCTGGGGGTTCCACCCCCCCAAGTCCTAATGGAGGGGGCTAATATGTGGATGTGGGGGGGCAGGGGCTGGAGTTGGGGCTTGTGCATGGGGGGGGAGCTTAAACTGGGGCATTGGCAGTCCCCTCACCTCCGAGGTTCCAGGAATACGGGGTGAGGTCTGATGCTCTCACTGGAGGGTCCCGGGAGTGGGAGAGGAGAGAATCCAGGTCTGCAGCAGCTGAAGCTATCACCAGGATGCGGCTTTGGGGGAAGGGTGTCTGGGCCACTCTGCAGTTGGGAGTCCCTGAGTTAGGGTTCCCTGAGCAGATGGACTGATGTTCCAGGTTAGGGGATGAAGTCACTGTTTGCAGCCCAGGGCCCTGGCTGGGGCGCAGAGGACGCACGAGGATGTTGATTGCCGATCTGGGGAACCTGGGATGGGGTGTGACTTTTAGGAGGCCCGGGGCAGTGCTTATGGCTGCGGGGCTGCCTTGGGCTTGGACCTGGTCCTGGAGTGGGGATTCCTAAGTCTAAGGGCGCTCTCTGCAATCGAGGGTGCCCTGGGGCTAGGATTCCGGATCTGGGAGTAAGACCGGAGCTCTGTTTGTCGCCCGTGGAGCTGATACGGTAGTTTCTTGAGCTGGGGAGTGTCTCTGCAGCCAGGAAGCCTCGGGGCCGGGGTTCTGGTTTGGGTTTGGAAGGACGCTGGGGTGGGGTCCCCGGACCTGGAGGCGTTATTTGCAAGTTAGAAGCCAGGGCTGAAGTTCCGCATCTGGGCCCGAGGCTGGGTTTTCGACCTAGGAGACCCGGGGTCGCTGTCCGCAGCTTGGGTTGCTGACTGCAGGCCTGGAGGGGGGCCCGGAGGTCCTACCTGGCGAGTAGAGCGCAGCCAGCTCGCGGGCCCCGGCGTGCTGCGCGCCCCAGCGCCGGCAATACGCCGCCTCGTCCTCGTCGAGCTCCGGCTGCTGGCCCGGCCCGTCCTCGGCGCCCGCCATGGCCACTCGCCCGGCCAGCCCGGTGCGCTCTGCTGGCGGCGGCGGCGGCGGCGGCAGGGCCGCGGAATCGCGGCGAGATCACACCGCCCAATGACCGCCCAGCGCCGGGCGCGGCGGCGGCGCGGGCGGGGACCTCGCCCGGCCGCGCGTCACAGCCAATCGGAGCCCGCGCCGGAGCCGCGCCGGCCAATCGGCGGCCGCTGAGCCGCAGCCAACCGCGGCGCGCCAGGGGCTGGGCCGCAGCTGGGCGCAGCTGGGCGCGGAAGCGTGGGGTGGAGGCACGTCCCCGCCTAGCCCGCTCCGTCCGCGGCCCGTGCAGGCTCGGTCCCCTCGGGAACCGCGTCGCGTCGCGGCCAGCCTAGGCCTGGGTTTACAGGCCGAGACCGGGCCCAGAAGACCGGGCACTTCTTAAGGCCGCAGCGTTAAGCGCCTACTGTGTGCAAGGGACGCGAGGGGAAGACACCGGGCCGGACGGAGCCAGGGCTGCGTGGCCAGGGAGCGTTTGGTTGGCACTTTATACAATGCTCCCTAGCGGGCCCGATTTACAATGGACTGGTTTATCAAGCCCTACTGTGTGCAGAGGTTACGAGAACATCACCTTGGCGCCAGCTCTGTGCTGTGCGCCCAGAGAGGAGAAACCTCGAGCCTCCCCTAGGCCCCCAGGAGCTCATGTTCCCCGGAGGAAGAAGACGGTAAACTGCTGGAAATGACAAGAGCCGCTGTAAGATTTGCTGGGTACTTAATATCTGTCAGGCGCTGAGCCGAGACCTAGCCGAACAACGTTTCGTTTACTCTTAATAACCAAAGATGTTGCCTCCTCAGAGAGGCCCCTCCCGACCACCCCGCTCAAAGTTGCCCCGCCTCTAGTCACTGTGACATCACCCTGTTTTGTCTTCACAGCGCTTGTCATGGGCAGTGAACTTGCAGTTCCCAGTTTCTCCTACCGGAAAACAAGCTCCTAAGGGCAGAGACGTGCTTAGTTCACAGCGGAACCCCGAGCAAGGGTCCGTGGCTGGCACACGGTAGAAGCTCGGTGAATGCTCGTGGAATGAATTAAGGCTCAGTCAAGATGCCTTCCGAACCTCAGCAGGTAAATGACAGCAGCAGGCTTTTACCCCAGGTCTAGCTGACTACAAAGTATACAGTAATTGCTCACATAAATTCCATGTAGTGTGGTCACATAGGAGCTGGCCTGGATGCTGTGGAAGGGCCCCAGAGATGCCTGGGGGGAGCAGGGAGGGGAGGTAAAATCTTCCAAAATTTCTTTCTGAGGCTTCATCCTGCCCTGGCTCTCTGAGGGCTTAAGTCCTGGGTTCCTCGGCTGCCAGTCACCCCAGGGCTGTCTCCTGAGCAGTCCTGCCCTGGGCAGCCACTGTCCCCAGCCAGGTCATGCTCTCTCCCCATTTCTTTCTCACATCTGTCAATGGAAAAGAAGCCGAACTCTGTAAAATAATTTTAAAGGGGTTTATTCTGAGCCAAATTTGAGGACCATGACCCGGAGCCACCCCCAAGAAGCCTTGAGCAAGTGGACTCGCTGTGGCTGGGCCAGGGTTTGGTTTTATACATTTTAGGGAGACAGGGGTTACAGGTGAAGTCATAAATCAATACATGAAGGCATACATTGGTTTGGCCCACAAAGGCGGGCCATCTCAAAGCGGGGCTTACAGGTTAAAGTGGGTTTAAAGACTCCTTGACTTGTAATTGGTTAAAAATGAAGCTTTGTCTAAAGGCTTAGAATGTTTTAGATAAGAAAGAGACAAGCCACCAGACATATTTGTTGTGTGAATTGGGGACCTGCAGGTTTGTCTTGCATAGCCTTAGGTCTGTGGATGAGTTACAAAGGACATCTCCAAGAAGGGAGGGGGCATGGTGGGGCATGTCTGACCTCCTCGTGACACACAATTTAGGTTTAGGATATCCCCTTGGCTGGTGGAGGGGGGAGCCTTTTATTGAATTTTAGCTCACACACCTCCTCCCAGGAAGGGAAAGCTACCTTCAGATGCCAGGGACAGGCTGCGGCCCAAGTCCTGGTGGATTCTGGAAGCTGGCTGGCCTTGAGTCATTTGTTAACTACACAGGTGGATTTTTAAGCCAGGAGTTTAAGGTGGGAGGGTGGCTGCTTTGGTGGGGGCTGGATCTCAGATTTCAGGGAAACACCCTCCACAGCTCCCTGCTTGTGTCCCAGAGCCTCCAGGCTGGATGGGGCATCCTAGCTGGCACTAGCCGGGTGACGGACAAACAGACCACCTGAGATAACTCATTCCTTCATTCTCTCAACACATGTTTATTAAGCACCAGCCTGGCCCAGGCACTGTTCTAGGGAAACAGCAGGAAACATGACAGAATCCCTGCTCTCCTGGGAGGTGCAGGGAGGGGGACGGAGGTCAGGGAAGTCCTGTTCAAGGAGGTGTCATTGGAGCCAAGACCTAAAGGAGATGAGGGAGCCAGTTGCGCAAGTATCTGTGGGCAAATTGCTCCAAGCAAGGTAACAACAGGTACAAAAGTTCTGAGGCAGGAACATGCTTCTGATATTCCAGGAACCGATCAGGGGTAGTTAGAGGGAGTGGGGTCAGGGAGGAAGGGACAGAGGTATATAGGGCAGGGCCTTGAAAGGGATTATAGGGTCTTTAGTTTTTACTTAAACCGAGCTAGGAAGTCCCTTCCCTGTACAGTTTTGAGTAGAAGAATCACATGATCTGACTTACATTTTAAAAAATAATTTTATTTTTACGGGGTACGACACTCACATGCTTTGAAAATCAAAATGGTATGAAAGGGTATGCAGTGAGAAGTCTTGCTTCCAGCCCTGGCCCCATCCACCCCTTTTCTACTCTAACCCCAAGTAGCTACTTATTAGTTTCTTATGTATCCTTCCAGTATTTTTATACAAATACAGGCAAAGTGAATATATATTCTTATTGCCCTCCCCCTTTTTACACAAAGGATACATATACTATTCTGCTATTGGATTGTTGTTGTTAAATCTTGCCCTAGCAGTACAGAGTTTTTTAATCCTTTTTTTTTTTTTGAGATATAGATTACATACCTTTTAAAGTATGAAGTGTACCCTATTAAAGTGTACAACTAGTGTTTTTTTTTTTTCAGCTTGTAAAATAATATCTTTATAATTAGGCAAACAGCAGCAGAAGACCCGTGTCAGTTGCTTCTCTCTTCCTGGAGAAGTAGGCAGGATAACTGAATCTTAGGGGCTTCTCTGTGTTGAATCTGAGAGGTGGAACAAAAAAAACCCCGGTCTTTTCCATTCCAAATAATGGAGGTTGTGTAGGGAAGAGATATCCACATTTCAAGAATAAAGAAAGTGGCTGGATAAAAGAAGCCGGACTACCCACTCTAGGAGACAACTTAGAGATACTTTCCAAGTCCTGAGTTCAGCATTTTGTTTTTGTGATGAATATAAAAGCACCTGAAGGTCAAGGAAAATGTTCTTCCTGTGATAAGGAACCTCACAAGGTCTAACAGATGCACTCGGCCTCCTGGGGGGCCGTCCCGCCCCCCCGCCGAGGCCAGTCAGCAGTGGCACGCCTCACTCCACCATCTTCGTTCCTTCCAATTAGTGGTTTTTAGTATATTCACAAAGTTGTGTAATCATCACCATTATCTAGTTCTAGAACATTTTCATTACCCCCAAAAGAAACCCCTGATCCATTAACAGATACCTTCTGTTTCCCTCTTCCCCCCGCCCCTGGTAACCATTAATCTACTTTTTGTCTCTATGGATTTGCTTCTTCTGGACATTTCAATATGATGGAATAATATAATATGTGGCCTTTTTTTGTCTGGCTTTTTTCACTTAGCAAAATGTTTTCAAGGTTCATCCATGCTGTAGCATGTGTCAGGACTTTATCCTTTTTTTTTTTTTTTGAGACAGAGTCTCGCTCTGTCGCCTGGGCTAGAGTGCAGTGGCATCATCATAGCTCACTGCAACCTCCAACTCCTGGGCTCAAGCGATCCTCCTGCCTCAGCCTCTTGGGTAGCTGGGACTACAGATTCTCTGAAGGTTTAAGTCCTGGATTCCTCGGCTACCAGTCATCCTAGGACTGTTTCCTGAGCAGTCCTGCCCTGGGCAGCCACTGTCCCCAGCCAGGCCCGTGCTCTCTCCCCATTTCCTGATGCACACGTGTGCACCACCACACCCAGCTAATTTTTCTATTTTTTGTGGAGATGGCATCTCACTATGTTGTTCAGGCTGGTCTGGAACTCCTGGCCTCAAGTGATCCTCCCACCTCAGCCTCCCACAGTGGTAGGATTGCAGGTGTGAGCCATCATACCTGGCCTGTGTTTTTGATTTACATTTCCCTCATGTCTAATGACATAGAATATCTTTTCATGTGCTTATTAGCCATTTGTCTATCTTTTTTTATTTTGGAGAAATATCTATTCAAATATTTGCCCATTTTTAAATTGGGTTATTTGTCCTTTTATTGTTGAATTGGAACAGTTCTTTATATATTATGGATATTAATCCCTTACCAGATATATGGTTTGCAAATATTTTCTATCATTCTGTTGGTTGTCTTTTCACTTTCTTGATAGTGTCCTTTGACACACAAGAGTTTTTACTCTTGACAAAGTGTAAATTATCTATTTTTTCCTCTGGTTGTTTGAGCACTAGGTGTCTTATCTCCTTGTTCTTTGTTACAACTGCATCATGTTCTGGTGTGTGGCTAGACCATAATTTAATTGGCTGTCTATGGACATTTGGGTGATTTTCTGTCTTTGGGTGTTACACGCCTTGTTGTAATGTCATGTTTTGCATGTCTAGGTAGATCACCAGGGCGCACCTCTTGAAGTGCGACTGCCATGACAAATGTTACATGCCTTTGTCATTTTGGTAGATATTGACAAACCGATCCTTAGGTAGGTAGATATTGCTGTTGGAATTATATACTCATTTATAATGCCACCAGCTGTGTTTGAGAGGACCTGACCTGAGATGGACACCCCCCCCTCAGGTGTCACAGTGTTGGGGGATGGAGCCCCCACGACTTGCCCCAAGTCATGCTGATCCAAATTACCTCATTCATTTATTCACCAAATCTGTACTGCAGCCTGCTGTGTGCCAGATGCTGTGTAAAATTCTGGCAATACAGCCGTGAACAAGACGGATGATGTCCCTGTTTTCACAGCTGCAAGAGGGACAGGCAATAAACAGGTAAAGAGATAATCTAATGTCAGGGAGGAACAAGTGCTATGGAAAGAAATAAAGCAGAGGGAGGAATGGGGGAGTACAGTGCGGAGTGCTTCATTAGATGGGGCGAGGGCAAGGATGCCAGGGAAGGCCTCTCCCAGCAGGTGACATTTGGGCAGAGACATGAAGGAAGTAAATGAGCCACCATGAAGACACCCAGGGGAGGGGAAGTGCAAAGGCCCTGAGGCAGAAACTTGCTTGGTGTATTCGGGAACAGAAAGGAGGCCCATGTGGCTGGATAGAGAGCAACGGGGACAGAGGGGAAGGATGGAATCAGAGAGGTATTAAGGGGCACATTTTAGACCACATATATGTTGAATGAATAAATCAATGAAAGTCAGAGGCAAACACAGGGCTATGGGAATATATATGTTATGGGGTGACCTACCCCAGGGTAGGAGACATCAGGGAGGGCTTCCTGGAGGAAGGTATAGCTGAGCTGAAATCTGAAAGTTAAGTAAGAGCTGGCTGGCGGAAGGGGCTCAGGTGTGGTGTGAAAGTCTTCCAGGGAGAGGAGGAGTTCTTCCAGGCAGAGGAACAGCATGTACAAAGGCCCAGAGGTGGAAGATTGTTTTTACTCACTGAATTGGGGGGGAAATCAGCTAGGCTGAGTGTAGCCTGAGAGGACAGTCATAGGGAAATGAAAGTTTGGTGGGGGCCTGGGCACGCTTAGTGCCCTACAGAGGAATCTAGACTTTATCCCAAGGGCAGCAGGGAGCCCTGCAGGGTCAAAGATGCAATTTATGCTTTGAGAAGATCCCTTCAGCTGCTGCGAGGAGGGTGAGTGAACCTGGCGTGAGGGTGGCAAATGAGAAAGGCCCCATAATGACAGAGGGGGTGGGTGGAATGAGGATGGAGGCAGGGGCTGGAGGTCAAGAGAGGCTGTGGCCGGGTGTGGTGGCTCAGGCCTCTAGTCCCAGCTCCTTGGGAAACTGAGGCAGGAGGATCGCTTGAGCCCAGGAGTTTGAGGTTGCAGTGAGCTATGCCCACTCTAGCCTGGGCAACAGAGTGAGACCCTGACCCAGGGGGTGAAAAAAAAGGGCCCATGCCAGCAGACCTCCTCCTCCCATCTCCCACCTCTGCATCCACCTGACCATATGTGTGCCCAGGAAACATTTTCAGTTTTCAACACCTGCTCTGTGCCTGGCCCCGTGCTGGGTAGGAAGGGGCCTGTGGTAAGTCAAGCCTCATTCCGCACAGATGTTCCTTCATGAACGTGCAGTGCCCTGTGTTCAGCATATTTATTTAGGCTCCAAAGTACAAAAATTGAATGCAAAAATGACCATCACTATAATCTCAAATCCTTTCCCATCCATTTATTCATTCATTCAGCAATTATTTATTGAACATGTACTACATGCCAGGACCTGTTTGAGGTAGTAGAAGCATAGCAGTGAGCAAAAAGAGACAAAATCTCCACCCATGGAGCTAATACTCGGGGGTGGGGCTGGGAGATGGACAATAAACAATAGGAAATAAACTCTGCAACATGCTAGAAGGTTGATGGCTGCTTTGGGGAAAGCAGAGCAGAGTAAGTTAGGGGGTTGGAAGTTGGGAGGATGGGGGGCAGGTTGAGTTGTTAATGAGGGTGGCCGGGGAAGTCCTCATTGAGAAAGTGACATGTGAGCAAAGACTTGAAGGGGAAGGAGGAAGCCCTGTGGGGTTGTAGGGGAAGAGTGTTCCAGACAGAGCAAACGGCCAGTGCAAAGGCCTGAGGTGGGAAGGAGCCTTATTGGCTGCAGGCCAATAGACTTTATTTTTAAAGCAGTTGTAGGTTCATAGCAAAATTGAGAGGAAGGCACAGATATTTCCCATATACCCCCTGCCCCACATGCACAGCCTCCCCCGTTACCATCCCCCACCAGAGTGGTACATTTGTTGCAATTGATGAACCTACATTGACACATCATTATCACCCAAAGTTGATAGTTTACTTTAGGATTCACTCTTGGTGTCGTGCATTCTGTGGGTTTGGACAAATGTATAATGACGTGTGTCCACCATTATAGTATCAGACAGTAGTTTCACTGCTCTAAAAATCCTCTGTTGCAGATACATTTGAATGATTCAGCTGAACATGTAGGCTGCTAAGAAGTGGGCCTGGAGCCCAGAGGGGTCTTAAAGGACCCAGGCCATAGCCTGGCAGAACAGACAGGGCAGGGGTGAGGGAGGAGGCTCAGTCAGAGTTTCCCAGGCTGCAAGAATAGCCTTAGAGGCAAGCAGGGGCCACCGTGTGGTCAGGGTGTCAGGGGGCTACCAAGAGACTGTGTGTGCCCAGCCGGGCCACTTGCTCCCTGAGCCAGTCCCTGGGCACATCTCCCTGTCCCCAGCAGGGCCTCCTGCCCAGCAGGAATTTCCCCAGGATGTGCTCTGGCCCTGGGACAGGCTCTCCACCGACACCCTGAGTGTACCCACCTCCTGACCCTGACACCACCTTGGGGTGAGGGTGTAGACAGGAAGGCCTCCTTCCCTGGGGGGTCATGGAGGGACTGGCCAGATGCTGCCTGCCTGGGCTATGGCATAGCTATCCTGAAACCAAGCCTCCTTTTTTCCCAAATGATCATTTCAGAATGTTTTATTATACATGCGAGTCATGGGCATGTAGATATGTGTTTCTGGCTGCCCACATCCATTCCCCCTTCTTCATAGAAATAATGCCATGAATTTTTGGAGGAATCTCTCTCGTCCTCATTCTTAGCCTGTGGTTTGTATGGGACTGACAACATAAGCCTTTAGCATAAGCCAAGCATCATTGTCCAGTCCCCTGGGACACAGTGGATAGGTTCAGAGATGGGCATGTGACTTTAGATGGTCCAATCACAGCGAATTTCAGGATCCTGGTATGGAATTGGGATGTGCAAGAGGAAGCAAGTCTCATCAGAATCTGCTGGCAGGCACAGGGGGGTTAGTTCAGGATTGGAGGAAGCAAAGAGAAGAGACCAAGAGAAACCAGGTCCTTGCTGAGATCTTTGAATGGCTGGATCAAGCATCACCTGAAAGCCACCCTAACTTTCCAGCCAGCCAGACTTAGGTTTAAGTCTCAGTCCTATGTGTGCCATGTGACCATGGACAAATTATTTACTCTCTCAGGATGTCATTTTCCTCGTGTAGAAAATAGGGATCATAATAGTATGCCTGTTTCTTAGGGTTGTTGTGAATATGAATAAGTTAACAGATATATAGTGGTTAGAAGAGTGCCTGGCACATTGTAAAGACTCCATGAATTTTAGCTATTATTATTAACACTGAGCCCTTAGAGAAAACCTTATCTGAACTGTAACTTTCCTCTGGACTTCACAGTTCTAGGAACCCAATAAATTCTCTGCTTGTATTCTGTTATCTTTTTTACTTGCAGAGTGCAGAGGCTGAGATCAGGGAAAGATCAGGAGAAAGGTGTGGGGAACTGTTGTCTGAAGGTGGCTATTACTGTGTGCCGGGAATTTTGTATACATTTGCTATTGGCCCCATTTTACAGAAGAGAAGATGGAGCCTCAGAAAAGATAACTTGCTCAATGATGAGTAAGATTTCACCAAGGAGAAAAGGTAAGGCGGGACAGCCGGGCAGTGAGTATGACAGGAGCAAAGGCCAGGAGGTGTGAATGTACTTAGTGCACTGCTCAGGCAATGAAGAGTCATTTGGAGTCTAGGAGAATTCGTGAGTAATGAAAGGACAGGTGGCCAGGAAGGGCGGGGCCTGGATCAATCAATGTTGGTAGTTGTTGAAGTTATCCTAGTGTTATGTCCACAACTGTTGTCCCCTTGTGTCAATTTTCTCATCTGTGAGAGGGGGACATAGAGGTGCATTTGTTTGGATTAGATTTGACTGTAAGTGACAGATATCCCAAAGTTATAGTGACTTAAACATGGCAGACTTTTCTTTCTCTTTCCTGCAGATCTAGGGGACCTAAGGTGGTATGACAGCTCCATAATCACCAGGCCCCTTCTCTCTGGTCACTCCACCATCTGAAACAGGTGGCTTCTACCTCAGGGTCGAAGAAGGTTGCCCATGGTCTAGCCATTTTGCCATATTCCAGCCATTGGGCAACACTTGCCCGCTTCTATCCCACTAGGTAGAACTTAGTCTTAGTCACGTGGCACTCTTTGCTGTACAGGAGGCTGGGGAATGTAGTTTTTCTCTCAGGAGACCAACTAAAAAGCTGGGGTTCTATCAATGGCAGGCATTAGCCCTTCATTTTGGCCTCCAGTATCTGAACTGCTGATTCTCCAGCTCTCCTGGGGTTCTTGAGAGTTCCTCAATATCCTCCTAGTAAATTCCTTGTGTGTCTACTAGAGTTGGTTTCTTGCCTTTCCTCATGGGCCCTCATAGTGCTTCTCCAGCAGAGGGAGTGAACGGCATAGGGGACGGGAGCAGAAATGCATGATCAATAGTAATGGCAAGCATTTATTGAGTGCTTACTGCATGCCAGGCCATATGATAACCTCACTGAATCTTCACATTCATCCCCAAATCTTAGTTGCTAAAACAACACTGATTTATTGTAATACTTATCGAGATTATGTGAGTTGGCTGGTGGGTCCTCTGCTGGCTTCGCCTGGGCTCATTCGTGCAGCTTCCTTGGTCTTCTAGCTGTGCTGGCAGGGCCAAGATGGACTTGTTCATGGGGAGATGAGATTCAGATGAGATTCAGAGAGCAGCTGATTGTTGGCCGTGACATCTTACTTCTGTTACCTTCCAGGAGGCTAGACCAGCTTTTGTATGTGGTGTTCTCAGGGCAGCATCTGAGAGCTGTAGGCTCAGATGTCTTATAAAGTCATTTCAAACTCTATATCAAAGCAAGTCAGACACCAGCCCAGGGCTACCAGTAAACTGTTTCTTGTTCCTTGTTGGCCCACATGCGTCCTATGCGCACACTAGCAGGGGGATAAGATTGCACTTTGAGCCATCATGCCCTCCAAGCAGTGGGGGATGGGGTCACTTCCCTGAGGTACCTGGGCTGTCTGGGGGAGGGTGGACACTCGAACAAAACTGGGGAGGGCCTGTTGCAGGGAGGGGATGAGTACCGGAGGCCACAGACAACAGACACCATTGAGACCCACTATTAATTTTCGGTGGAATTTCTGTCCAGGCATTTTACAGTCCCAGATAAATGCAAAGGATCTTCCTGCTTGCTACACTTACACTGAGAACCCTTTTCTGGGGATTCTTGGACTGTGCCCTAAATGGGGCCTGGATCCTGTGCACAATCGTACAATGATTTTTCCTTTTCCTGGGAGCAGGTGGGAATGACAGATAGAAACCATATTTTTAAAACTAGAATAAAACATAGGTGATTTTTTAAAAAAAGCCTTTTAAAAATAATAATTTTAAAAAGAATTTCAAATTTACAGAAAAGTTGTAAGAATGGTAAGAGTTTTAAACTCCCATATGCCCTCCATTCAGATCCCCCAAGAATAAGGACATTCTCTTACATGACCACTGTATGGTTTTCAAAATCAGAAGTTTAACATTGATACAATGTTATAATTTAATTTATATTGTCCATATTCAAATCTCGCTAATTGTCCCAATAATGGTCTGAAACCCTTATCCTTAAACTAGGGACTACCAATGTCATTGTGAAATCATCCTTTATAAAATTAATAAAGGGCCACAAGATGAGAACTGAACTCTGCAAAGGTATAGCCATAGTTAAAAACATATATATATAACCAGCCATTGTTTGCTAGCTTGCTTTATGGTCATAAGATTTGTAGCTTTCTTAATTGGTCCCATAGATAACATCACCACTGTGAAACCTAAGACTGGTCTTTGAGATATTTTCCACACTCTGCATTCCAGTGGACCAACTGATGCCAACTGGACCAGTGGCCATACTTAGGAATTGACTCAAAAGGTCCTATAACCCTCTACTTGGGAACTGTACTAAGTTGTGCAATTTCTGTTTCCCAACTCTGTGAGTTCATCCCCAGCCAATCAGCAGAAGCCAATTTCCTAGCCATTTGCCCACCAAACTATCTTTAAAAACCCTGGCTCCCAAATTCTCAGGGAGGTGGATTTGAGAAATTTCTCCTATCTCTTTGCTGGGCACCCTGCGGTATTAAACTCTTTCTCTACTGTAACCCCGGTTGTCTCAGTGTATTGGCTTCCGCTTGAGCAGCTGACAATGAACCTGGTTGGGCAGTAACAACTGTACCCCTTCTAAAATAATAAAACGTGCACCTGCCCAAAGAGGAGAAAATCAATAACATGCAAGAATCTGTTTGAAGAATCTGTGCTTAGAAATCCTACTCACGGGCTCTGTACAATTAGAGCAATGGTTCTCAACTGGGGGTGATTTTGACTCCCAGGGGACATTTGTGGTTGTCACAACTGGGGGTGGTGACGTGCTACTGGCATCTAGTGGGTAGAGGCCAGGGATGCTGCTAAACATCCTGCAGTGCACAGGATAGTCACCACAATGAAGAATTACCCAGTCTAGGATGTCAATAGGGTCGAGGTTCAGAAATCCTGATCTGGAAGTAGCCCTCCCTCTGTTGTAATTGGAGCACCCTGTAGATCTACGATTCACCCTAGCTGTTCCATTTCTCCCCAGCTATGCTGCAAAAACCCACCTCTGTAGGCACAGGGAGTTCCAGCCAAGTTTGTTTACGATTGCTGGAAAATGGAACCAACCTACGTGCCAATTAGGAGGAGACAGATAAAATAAAGCAATGAAGTCATGCTGTGCTATGTTTGCTTCCCTCAGCTTGGGTAAAATGGGCCTGGGGAGGTGGGGTTGGAAGGACACCAAAAATGTTGGGCCCAGCTGCTACTTTATGACTTATGGACACAACTGCTTCTGACTCATGCGTGAGTGGCTTCTTGGGATGACGTGCAGACACATCAGCAGGAGGCTGTCCTGGAATGTCTCCCCATTTGCATCAAGGGTGGGCCCTCTGCTGAGTCACCTCAGCCCCTGGGAGCCCAGCTCAGGGTCTGGCTCATTTTAAAAGCAGCTGCCTTTTCTTTCTTTCTTTTCCCCCGGTTTTTTTTATTGTGATAAAATACACAAACACAAAATTTACCATCTTAACCATTTTAAGTGTACGGTTTAGTGGTATTACGTACATTCATAACGTTGTGCAAGCAGCACCACCATCCGGCTCCAAAACTCTCTTCATCTTGTCAAACGGAAACTCTGCCCCCCTTAAACAATAACTTCCCATCCCCTGGGGACCACCGTTCTACTCTCTGTCCCTATGAATTTGAGTGCTCTAAGCACCTCTTATAAGTGGAATATCCTCAAGATTCATCCACAATTTGCGTGAGTCAGAATTTCCTTCCTTTTTAAGGCTGAATAATATTCCGTTATATGTATAGACCGCATTTTGCTTATCTGTTCCTCCAGTGACGGACGCTTGGGTTGCTTCCCCTTTTTAGTTATTGTGAATTGTGTCGCTATGAATGTGGGCGTACAAATATCTCTTCCAGATCTTACTTTCAATTCTTTTGGGTATATACCCAGAAGTGGAATTGCTGGATCATATGGTGATTCTATGTTTAATTTTTTGAGGAACTGTCATAGTGTTTTCTACACTGGCTGTACCATATTGCGTTCCCACCAGCAGTGCACAAGGGTTCCAGTTTGTCTACATCCTGACCAACCTTCCTTCCTTTCTTTTTTTTTATGGTAGCCATTTGGGAATGAAGTGGTATCTCATTGTGGGTTTTTTTTTTTTTTAATTTTTTCTTTTCTGCCTTCTTCTGGGACATGAAGCAGATCATTGTGGTTTTAATTTGCATTTCCCTGATGATTAGTGGTGTTGAGTATTTTTTCATGCGCTTATTGGCCATTCTTTGGAGAAATGTATATTCAAGTCATTTGTCCATTTTTGAATCGGTGGGTGGTGGTTGTTGAGTTTTAGGAGTTCTCTATATGTTCTGGATATTAATCCCTTATCAAATATAGGATTTTGAAGTATTTTTTTCTCACTGTGTGGGTTGCCTATTTACTCTGTTGTTAGTGTCTTTTGATGCTCAAAATTTTAAACTTTTCATGAAATCCAATTTGTCTATTTTTTCTTTTGTTGCCTGTGCCCCCTCATATCAAAGAAATCACTAGCAAATCCAATGTTGTGAAGCTTTTCTATGTTTTCTTCTAAGAGTTTTATAGCTTTAGGTCTTACATTTAGGTCTTTGATCCATTTTGAGCTAATTTTTGTATATATTGTTAGGTAAGAATCCAACATCATTCTTTTGCATTTTAATAGGGATTGCATTCAATCTGTAGATAGCTTTGGGTTGTATTGACATCTTAACAATATTAAATCTTCTAATTTATGAACACGAGATGTGCTTCCATTTATTTATGTCTTCTTTAATTTCTTTCAGCAATGTTTTATAGTTTTCATTACACAAGAGTTTCACCTTCTTGGTTAAATTAATTCCTAGGTATTTTATTCTTTTTGATGCTATTGTAAATGGAATTGTTTTTGTAATTTTTTTTTCAGATCTTTCATTGTTAATGTATAGAAATGCAACTGGTTTTTGTGTTCTGACTTTGATCCTGCTACTTTGCCAAATTCATTTATTAGTTCTAATAGTTATTTTTTTGTTTGTGGAATCTTTGGGGTTTTCTATATATAAGATCATACATATCATCTGATAACAGAGATAACATTACTTCTTCCTTTCCAATTTGGACGTCTCTTACTTCTCTTTCTTGCCTAATTTCTCTGGTTAGAACTTCCAGAACTATGTTCCTGATCTTAAAGGAAAAGCTTTCAGTCTTTCACCATTGAGTATGATGTTAGCTATATATGATCTTTATTATGTTGAGATAGTTTTCTTCTATTCTTAGTTTGTTAAGTTTTTTTTTTTAATCATGAAAGGGTTTGGAATTTTGTCAAATGCTTTTTGTGCACCTATTGAGATGATCATGTGGGTTTTTCCCTTTGTTCTATTAATGTGGTGCATTACATTGATCAATTTTTGTATGTTGAACCATCCTTGCATTCTGGGAATAAATCCCACTTGGTCATAGTGTATAATCTTTTTAGTATGCTGCTGAATTCAGTTTGTTAGTATTTTGTTGAAGATCTTTGCACCAATGTTCACAAGGGATATTGGCCTGTTGTTTTTTTTTCTTGCGGTATACTTCTCTGGCTTTGGTATCAGCGTAATGCTGGCCTCACAGAATGAGTTAGGAAATGTTCCCTCCTTTTTAATTTGGAGGAAAAGTTTGCAAAGGATTGATGTTAGTTCTTTAAATGTTTGGTAGAATTCACCAGTGAAGCCACCAGGTCCAGGGTTTTCTTTGTCAAGAAGTGTTTGGTTACTGATTTAATCTCCTTACTAGTTATTGGTCTATTCATATTTTTTATTTCTTCATGATTTAGTCTTGGTAGGTTTTGTGTTCCTAGGAATTTGTTCATTTCATCTAGATTATCCAATTTTTGGCATACAATTATTCATAGTACTCTCTTATAATTTTTTTTTTATTTCCGTAGAGTTGGTAGTAATGTCCCCACATTCATTTTCGATTGCTACCATTTCTTTAGTGCCAACTATAAGCCAGGCTCAATGTTGAGTCTACGTTGTGACTTCTAATGACCCCTGCATGGGATGAGCACACTTTTTTCTCTTATTGTCTCTGTTTTATAAATGAGGAAACTGAGGCTTAGAGAGGATCAGGATACACAGCTGGGAAAGGCAGAATCCAAATTCCAAAGTGTGTGCTATTCCCAGTGTGCTGTACCACACATGGTAGGTACTCAGAAAACATGAGTGGCAGAGAATGGACAACATCTTCATTGGTGATAGAACCCCACTAAAACATGGCTGCCCAGCTATGTTAGCTAATGGCTACCGTTCCCAGTTTCCCTTGCAGCAGGGTATAATATGTGACTAATTTTGGCCAATAGAATGAGAACAGAAGTGATGTGGTACATTCTGGTTTGTGCCCTTAAAGAGGATGACTTCTATTTCTTTTTCTCCACATCCCACTGACTGGAATGTGGATGTGATGGCAGGTGCTATGGCATCCACTTTGGACCATGAGATGGAAACTGCCAGTTGAAGACAAGAGAACTACAAGATAGAAAGAGGCTGGGTTCCCAACACCATGAAGCCACTGTGCAGCTCTGGACTGTTTTTATTCAGATTGACATGAGAGAGGAAAATAAACTATTTTCTTGACTAGGAGACAGTTGTAATTTTAGCTTTTCTTACAGCTTTGAGCCTGTATCTCACCAATGCATTTATCTAATGAATAAATGCATGATTGAGTAACAGAATGAGCAGTCAGATCCAGGCTGACACAAATATATTCATGCACAAAGACTGTACGTTGGCCTAGGTGGGAGCAAGGTCCAAATGTAGTGGAAATATTCAGGGCCAGTGGAGCTTGTTCTAAACTTTGCCCTTCCACTAGCTTGCTGTGTCCCCTGGATAATCCATATGCCCTTTCCTGGTCCCACATTCCTCAGTTGTAAACCAGGCTTAGCAGGTTAGTAGAATCTATGCAATTTTAAAGACACTTTCTGAGAGCAAGATTGGGTTTCGCTGATGGGAGCAGCTTTATGGACAATAAGGGGCTGGATATGCAGTGATCATGCAGTGATAAGGGTAGCCCTCTAGAAGCAAGCTTAAGGTAAGCCCCTAAGAAATAGTTTATGAGAGACCCTTCCTAGCACCCCAAGGTAAGTATGGTAATACAACCATGAGTAAAAGAAAATAGAGTAAAACAATAAGTCAAATGAGTGGGTCAGGTGCTAACCACTATGCATGAGTTTGCCTCTTTCAGGTCCCTGCCCCAGTTGGAAGCAGAGAAGTAGAAGGGACCCAGTGAAGTGCCTCTAACAACTCACACCTCATTAAAATTGTCAGAAGTGAAACCTTAGGTCCATACCAAAGTAAAGAGGTGTAGCCCCCAGTGGAGGGGCCAGCCTTTAGGCGATCTAAAGTATTTGTTTGAGAAAAAGAAAAAAATGAAAATGTTGATATTTTTGCTAATCTTTCTTTGGTGATTTGTTCTGTCTGTAGGATAGAGGGACAACTCCTTAGTGAGGATTTCCCTGGACTATCGCCTCTTCTGTTGATCTGTCTTGCTGCTAGGTGTGTTATCCTAAACCTTGTTTGGTGCAAGTATTTCTGTACATGTTTCTGAATTTGCAGAAGCCAGTCTCTTGGATCACCTATGGAGTGCAACTAATAGCTCCGCACTCAGAGGTCCCATGGTTCTTTCTTGCCCAGCCCTATAGCAGACCTTGTGTGCAAGGTGACAGGAAGGACCCACCGTCCCACTGGCGTCTTAGATACCAAGCAGGGTAAAATCTCTCTTATCAGGTCTCCTCTGTCTCACTTTGTCAATGCTCATGGTTCTAGTTGTTGCTTATGCCCTTTCTCACCTGGTAATCTGTTGTTGTAAACCTACTGCCAAAACTTTGTAATGACATAAATAAGTATAAACCTTCCACCTAAAACATCACCCCAATTCAGCAGGAAGTAGCTTGATGAGTACATCGCCCCTCCTCCCATAGATGTAGAAGGGTAAAAATTGACAGGGGAGGACATGTAATAGAGAAAATGGCCTGAAAAAGGGTAAAAATGTTTTCTGTCTCTCAAGGCCCCCTTGCCCTTTTTGAGAACTAAAACCTATGTCCCTGTCTCCGGCCAGTGGCCAGGAGGGGTAGGGGAGCGGCCTTTGTTCTTTGTGCCACAGGAGATGGCTTGGGGGAATTGCCCAGGCGGAGGTCACAAGATTGTCTTAGTCAAAGATGGGATTTGGGGATTAATCTGAACCTTTAAAAGCTCCATACTTCTGCTCAGATGCAGGACGGTGGTACAGTGAGACGGAGTCTGCCAACCTCCTCATCTGCAGGCAAATTAATAAACTCCTCTTTCCTTCTCCTCAAAAAAAAAAAAAAAAAAAGATAATTTCTGCTCTTTGCAATTCCGTTTCTAGTGATCCATTCCCAGAGAAAGTCTCACTTCATATCCCATGAATACAGGCGTAAGGATGCTGCTGCAGCTTCATTTGTGGGGCAAAAACTTGGAAACATTCTTAAAGGTGATTAAATAAACCATGGCACATTCATGCTCTGCAGCATGACAGTGAACTATGGCCATCGGGAAATCCTTGATGACACCTGCTGGCGCAAAATGATACCACAGCCCAGGTTGGCTAGGTGTTGGGAATTCCCAGAATAAGAGAAGTTAACGTCAGCTAGCTGTGAGGGTAGTTTGGGAAGCCACAGAGCAGGGAGAGATTTGGAAGGAAGGTCAAGGCAAGCAGGTGGCCTGGGTGTGGGGGTTGGAAGCACCTACTGCTTACTAGCTGGGTGAGCTTGGGCAGATTTGGGACTTAATCTGAGCCTCAGTTTCTTCCATAAAATGAAGATCCTAGGGCCCATCTTATAGATGTCCAGTGAGGGTTGGATGAAAGAATTCATTCATTTAATCATTTATTGAGGCAATATTGAGCACCTATAATGTCAGTGATTGATGGAGAATCTCATCTAGGCGCCAGGGAGATACCAGTGAACAAGACCTGGGTCTTACCCTCCTGGAAATTACAGTCTAGTGGGAAGGAGATGATAAATCAATAAACATGCATGTGAGATAACTTCAGGTATTGACAACACTATAAAGGAGAATAAACCAGGAGATGGGTCGGTGAGGGTGGAGGCATTACTACAAACAGCTATGTCTCCTATGCATATGGAATGCACAGGAAATACTAGTGGAAGAGCCCTGCACACAGTGTTATCGCACAAATCCAAGGGAAAGGAATAAAAGGTGGAGTTGCAATGCTTTTCCCAGGGTTGCAGGCAGCACAGAGAGTGACAGAAGATTCCCCGGGGCCTGGCAGGTGCAGAAGCAGCCTCACTCACAGCGTGGTGCAGGTACAGCAGGTTGGGGGTTCTGGGCCCGGGCAGACCCAGCTCTGGGTAGCCTTGGGGAGTCACTGTCTGGGCCTCTATTTCCTCATTTGGAAAACAAGGCCCATAATGCCCACCTTATGAAATTGGGAACTGTTAGGGGCTGATCGTGTCCCCTGCCAAATTCATTATGTTGAAATCCTAACCTTTAGTACCTCAGAATGTGACTGTATTTGGAGACAAGGACTTTAAAAAAGTAATTAAGTAAAAACGAGGTCATTAGGGTGTGCCCTAAGTCAGTATGACTGTGTCCTTATAGGAAGAGGAGATTTGGACACAGATGTGCACAGAGGGAAGACCGTGTGAACACAGAGCAAGAAGGTGGCAGTCCACAAGCCAACGAGAGAGACCTTGGAAGAAACCAACCCTGCTGACACCCTGACTGCAGATTTCCAGCCTCCAGAACTGTGAGAAAATAGATTTCTGTTGTTTAAGCCGCCTGGTCTGTGGTACTTTGTTATTGCAGACCTAGCAAACGCATACAGACAGGTGTGCAGTAGGCCCTCAACAGAAGCTGGTTTCCTTAGCTTGGCACCACATGGAGCCTCTCCACTGAGCCTGGCCCGGACTGTGACTGTCCAATGTCTCTGCAGAGTCAGTATTTTTTTTTTTTAAGAGACGGGGTCTTGCTCTGTCACCCAGACTAGAGTGCAGTGGCGTCTTCATAGCTCACTGCAACGTCAAACTCCTGGGCTCAAGCGATCCTCCAGCCTCAGCCTCCCAAGTAGCTGGGACTACAGGCATGCACCACCATACCTGGCTAATTTCTGTATTTTTTGTAGAGACAGGGTCTTGCTATGTTACCCAGGCTGGTCTCTCGAACTCCTGGCCTCAAGTGATCCTCCCGCCTCGGTCTCCCAAAGTGCTGGGATTACTAGCATGAGGCACTAAGCCCGGCCCAGAGTCAATCTTGAGATCCTGCAGTTACTATGGATTGGCCCTGCCTTGGGGACCCATCTCACTTGAATTCTGCCCTCTCCTCTGGTTCATTACTCAGCAATCCATAAGTCTCCTGTGGTAGCACTGTGGCCATTCTTAAATTATGGCATGCATGGTGCCTCACTAGGGTCCAGTCTGGAAAACAGAGACCTCTCTAGGCATTTCAAACAGAAGGAGTGGAATACAGGGATTGCTTATACAGGTGACAGATGCGCCAAGATGCTGAAAGGGCAGGTGAGGCACCCTAGGATTGGCCACAGTTGGAAGTGCTCCCACCCCAGGCCAGAGGGACAGGAGGCTGTGGTATCACTGGATACGAGAAGCCAGGGTTAGAGCTATAGTGGGGGCTGCCTGGTAGGAGCTGAGATCAGGGAGGGAAGGCCTGTTGGGCAGGGATGAGTCCTCTTTGCTCTGGGATCCCAGCCCTGCCCTCCCCAGCTCTGCCTCTGTGGCCCGGAGGGCTGACCTCTGCAGCTGCCTTCCCCACGCTCTGGTCCACTGACTTCCCACTGGCTAAGGGAGGCCCTGGTGGGAGCTCGGAGGCAGGAGGAAGGGCAAAGACAAAGTATCTCCCCTTCTCCCCACACCTTGGGTTGCATCTCTGTCAACGATGGAGTCTCCTCCACAGCTCCAGCACCCACAGGACAGGAGCCCTGTGCTTGTGGCTTTGCTGAGTGACTGCAGGCCCTGGGTTACTTTAAACCTACCTCCTTCCTTGGTTCCTCCAGCTTAGGGGTGGCAATGACCTGCTGCTGTGAATTTCTCTGAGCTTCTTCACAGTCTCCTGTTTGGCCTCTGGGCTCCTTCATCATCTCTGTGACCAATTCCCTGTGGGAAAGTCCCTCTGCTTCAAGGCCCAGTGGTTTCTGTTTGTCCTGGCTCAACAGTGACTGATACAAGGAAAGGAGCTGAGAGCAAACTGGGGTGATCAGCCCAGCAGGAGATGAAAACACGGGGCCCGTGGAGAGGAGAGGCACCGGGTGCTGGAGGTCCAGGGGTGGCCAAGTCACACAGGCCTTTTTGTCCTAGGAAGGAAATTCTGAAGGTGCTGCAACATGGATTGATGTGAAGTGAAAGACACCAGACACAGAGGGTCTGACTGTGTGATCCTGCTGATACGAGGTACCTAGAATTGGCAAATTCACAGAGACAGGAAATAGAGTAGTGGTTACCAGGGCTGGGAGGCGGGGAGAGGGGGAGTTAGTGTTGCATGGGGACAGAGTTTATATTGGGGATGACGAAGAAGTTTTGGGTATAGATAGTGAAGATGGGTATACATCATTATGCATGTATTTAATGCCATTGAATCGAACACTTAAAAATGGTGAAAATGATAAATATTATGTTAAATATATTTTATCACAATAAAAAAACAAAAAAACTAACCCCCACCCCTCAAATTAGTAGAAGAAAAGTCAGAAAGTATCTTTGTGACTAGAGGTGAGAAATGACTTCTTAAAGTAAACTTTAAAAGCACAAGTGTAAACAACCCCATTAAAAAATGGGCAAAGGACTTGAATAGACATTTCTTCAAAGATGATACACAAATGGCCAATAAGCACATGAGAAGATGCTCCACGTCACCAGTCACTAGGGAAATGCACATCGACACCACAGTGAGTTACCACGTTATACTTATTAGGGTGGCTATAAAAACAAAATGGGAAATCATAAGTGGTGGTGAGGATGTGGAGAAACTGGAACGCTTGGGCATTGCTGGCAGGAATATAAATGGCGCAGCTGGTATAGAAAACAGTTTGGAAGTTCCTCAGCAAGTTAAAAATAGAATTACCCTATGATCCAGCAATACCACTTCTGGGCGTATACGCAAAAGAACTGAAGGCAGGAACTCAAACAGATCCTTGCACACCCATGTTCATTGCAGCATTATTCATAATAGCTCAAAGGTGAAAACAACCTAAATGTCCATGGATGGATGAATGGATAAACAGAATGTGGATTATATATGCAATGGAATATTATTCAGCCTTAAAAAGGAAGGAAATTCTGACACATGCTACAACATGGATGAAAATATTATGCTAAGGGAAATAAGGGCAGACATAAAAGGACAAATATTGTATGATTCCATTTATGGCAAGTACCTAGAATAGTAAAATTCATGGGGATGGGCCTGGAGGGAGGAGGATAGGGGTTATTGTTTAATGGGTACAGAATTTCCATTTGGGATGATGAAAAAGTTCTGGAAACAGATAGTGGTGATTGTTGTACAACATTGTGAATGTATTTAATGTCTCTGAACTATACACTTAAAAGTGGTAAAATTTTATTTTACCATAATAAAACTACAAGCCTGGTGCAGTGGCACACACCTGTAGTCCCAGCTACTTCGGAGGTTGAGGCGGGAGGATCCTTTGAGACCAGGAGTTCAGTTTAGCCTGGGCAACATAGTGAGACCCCATCTCAAAACACCCACACCCACATGCCCACAAACCAAAACAAAAAAAAGTACAAGTGTATAAAAGGTAAAAAATACTTTAAAAAATTATTTTGATTATATCAAAATGAAGAAATTATGGCCAAAGGAGAATACCATGGACAAAGTTAATAGACAGATGTTAGAGTGAGAAGATGTTGCAGTGTCTAAAACTGCCGTGCTTAAAATATACAAGAAACTCCTACAAATAAACAACAGGAAAGACAGCAGCCCCAATGGAAAATGGGCAACAAATGTGAAAAGCAATTTACAGAGGAAGAAAACCACAAGCCTAGGAAGAAAGCTCAAACTCATTAGTAATAGGAAATGCAGACTAAAACAGCAATGAGATCTCACTTTACACCTGTTAGATTGGTAAAAATGAAAGAGTTGGATACCCAGATTTTTATTTCAAAATGCCATTCTTCATAAAAGGAACCAGGGCTGGGATAGGAAAAGTAGACATTGACCTTGGAACATCTTGTTGTTCCAAAATAAGGAAATGCTCAAGAATGATGGGGACATGTTGAAAGGACCCAGGAGCCAGCCCAAAGTGGCTCACACTGGCCAAGTATGGGTCAATTTGAGCACCAATATAAATATTGGTAGTAATGGATTTATAACACGTGGAATAAAGTAAAATCTCTGAGTCCCTACTGATCTAAATGAATAAACAAATAAAGAGGGGTATGACTTAAAAATATGTCCACAACTTCTTTGACACTCCACTCTTCAACAGGTGGAGTCCAACTCACTTCCCCTGGAGTGGGGGCTGGACTTAGTGACTTGACTCTAATGAATAGAATATGGTGGAAGTAACGCTGGGTCTGGAGATATCACAAAAGGCTTCGTGCTTTCTCCTTGTGGCTTCCATGTCATCAGGACACTCAGCAGTCCTATGAAGAGGTCCATGTAGTGAGGAACGGAGGCCTCCCGCCAGCATCCGTGTGAGTGCACCATCTGGACATAGATCCTTCAGGACAGAGCTATCCCATCCAGTAGCCACTAGGCACAGATGGCTATTGAGTGTTTGCAGTGTGGCTTGTCCAAATTGGAACATGCATTGTTAAATACACACTGACTTTCAAAGACAGCATGACAAAAAGGATGGCAAATATTTTGTTATTATTTTTTAATACGGACTGCATGTTGATATGGGTTAAATAAAAGATACTGTTAAAAAAATTTTCACCTATATCATTTTTCACTTTTTAAAATGTGGCCACTAGAAAATTTAAATATGTGGTTCACACTTATGCCTCCCATTATGTTTCTATTGGATGGTGCTACTCCAGGCCCAGCTGAGCCTCCAGATAGCTGTGGCCCTGGCTGATGTCTTGACTGCCACCTTCGGAGAGTCACTAAGCAAGAACCTTCCGGCCAAACTGCTCCTGAATTCCTGATCCAGAAAGACAGTGAGAAAATGAGTGATTATTGTTTCAAGCTGCTAAGTTTGGGGCTAACCATTAGGCAGCAGGAGATGGATGGATCGAGGCAAGCATCATAAATGGATATTAACATTAGTGGGTGGAAGCTGGAGGTGTGGCAGGGTATTCAAATTGTCTAAAAACATCTCTCCTCAAGGTGCTCACTCACTGCAAAGAGAAAAAACTGTCGCTTGTCAGTGGTGACATCAGGCAGACATCAGCTTGACCAAGTCATTGATAGCAACAGGGCACCCAGGTCTCACGAGGCTCCTGATGTGATGCCTCGAGGAGGACACAGCTTCGCTTCTGTGCTTCCTGACAAAGGCGCACATCCTGGGTCTTAGCGCGAAGAGACCTGAGACAGACCCACAATGAGGGACATTCTACAAAATAACTGGCCCGTCCGCTTCCAAAGTGTCAAAGTTGTGAACGACAAAGAAAGACGGGGGAGTTGTTCCCAGTTAAAGGAGGCCAAAGAGATGGGGCAGCTAAATGCAAGTGGATTAAATCCTGGAGCAATAGAGAACATTATTGGGACAAATGTGACACATGAATAGGAATCGCATGCAACAGTATTGTATCACTGTTAATTCCTGCTGCTGTGGTTACATGCAAGAATGTCCCTATTCTTAGGAACCCTACCTAAGTATTATATTTAGGGATAAAGATGCATGATGTCTGCAGCTTACTCTGAAATAGTTCAAAAACAAATTGTGTGTGTGTGTGTGTGTGTGTGTGTAGAGAGAGAGAGAGAGAGAGAGAGAGAGAGAAGGAGAATGTGATAAATCAAATGTGGTAAAATGATAACATTTGGGAATCTGGGGAATATTCGGACTATTTGTAACTTTTCTCTAGGTCTGAAATTATTTCAAAATTAAAAAATATTTAAAAGGTGAAGAGTAGTACCAAGGGTTGGTGGGGAATATGGGGATATAAATACCTTTGGGCACCGCTGGTGTGTGTACAGGTGGGACAGCCTCTCTATAGAGCACCTGGTGGTTCTCAGTCAAATTAAGTGCCCCCATCCCCTACGATCCCCTCCCACGTGCCAGTCCCAGAGACATCCTCACACCAGCCCATGAGGGTACATGGAGGATGATGCTCCCCTTATTTGTGGTGGGGCAAGTTGGGGGTAACTTGGGGTCCACCCCAGGGCCTAGGCAGCTGAGATTGGGGGATGCTTGCAGAAAGGACCGTGCAGCTGGCAGTAAGAGCAACGGGCCACGTACCCAGCTCAACAGGGATGGATCTCAAAATCCTAAAAGGGAAAGGATGAGCAATAGCCCCAAAACCCTTCACATAAATTAAACGTTCATGCCACAAAATAGCTACACGTGTTTTTGCAGGGATACACATTCAAACAAAAAGACACAAAGCGACAGAATGGCTCTCTTTGAGCAGAAAGAAGAGGCGGATGGCAGGTACCAGAAGATGAGGCAATAAATACATGAAGAAAAGAAAGGAACCCCTTGGCACGATGCCTGGCACCATGCACGTGCCCAGTAAGCACAGCCCTGGCTGCTCATGCTGTGGGTGGCAGAGCTGGTATCAGCACTGGCTTCCTGGTGGAGGAGGCCACTCTTTCCTCTTGAGGGGGCCAGAGCAGAGCACGTCAGCACGTGGTCTACACCTGGTGCCTAACTGACCAGGGGCCTTCACCTTTCGGGGGGGTGTCACTGGCTTGGCCCCCAAAACTGAATGAAATCGGGGGACATCCTCCTTGTAATAAAGCAGACATGACCACGTACAACCTTTCCCACCATTTCATAGGCTTCCTGCACCTGACACCCTTCTACAGACTTCAGGTTAAGAGTTGCCAGGTGCCCTGGCTGAGGAGGCAACTCTGAGCACTGAGATAGTTTCCATTTTTTTTCACCGTTAAGATGTTTAAATGACAGTGTGGTGAGCAGGCTCGAATTCATCTCCACGCTGAGGTCCTCAGGATAAATTCCCAGAAGGGCCATTGCTGGGGTTGGATCACGTGTCTCTCCAGCTTTCCTTCCCTCTACTTATTCATCAATGCGTTTTCTTTTTTGATTCATTTCAGAGTTAAGTTGCAGACACCAGTACACCTTACCCCTAAACACTTCAGCATGCATATCCTTAACTAGAGTCCAATATTGTTTCTCTGTAAAACGTACATTTGGTGAAATGCACAAATCTTAGGTGTACATTTAATTACTTTTGACAAGCGCATCTACCTGTGTTACCCAGACTCTTTCCAAGATATAGAATATGTAGTGGGTTGAATTGTGTCCCCCAAAAAGACATGTTCAAGTTCTAACCCCTGGTACCTGTGAAGGTGACCTTATCTGGACATAGGGCTTGCAATGTAACCCAATTTAAGATGAGATCATACTGGATTAGGGTGGGCCCTAAATCCAATGGCTGGTGTCTGTGTAAGAGAAAGGAGAGGGAGATTTGGACATAGACACACAGAGGAAAGAAGTCCATTTGAATACAGAGGCAGAGATTAGAGTTCTGCAGCTACAAGCAAGGAGCCCCAAAGATTGCTGGCAACCACCAGTAGCCGGAAAAGGCAAGGAAAGATTCTTCCCTAAAGCCTGCACAGGGAGCATGGCCCTGATTTCAGACTTCTAGCCTCCAGACCTGTCGGAGAATAAATTTCTGTTGTTTTAAGCCACCTAGTTTGTGCTATTTTATCATGGCAGCCCTAGGAAACTCCTAGGGAACCTTCCCCATCGCCCCAATGAGCGCCCTCAAGCCCCTCCCCAATTATGCTCTGCCCTGACTCGAGGCAACTTGATATTTTCCATCATGGATGAGTTTTGCTTATCCTAGAGCCTTATATAAATGGAAGCACGCGGGAGGTTCTTTTGCGTCTGGTATCTTTCACTCCGCACAGGATTTTGGAGATTTAATGTTGCATCTATCAGTGGTTGGCACACCTATAATTAAAGTCAATTTACTTGAGGAGGAAGCACATTTTGCAGTTGAGAAGGAGGGAAGTGGGCAATAAGGATGGGAACTTTCTCTTTAAAGCTGGGCTTGGAGCCCCGGCCCTGGCGGGTCCCCGCTCAGACACAGCTGCGGAGGGCGAAGGCGGGGCTCCGGCGCCACCTGGCGGCTCTTCTGGGCAGCGCAACCCCCGCCGCAGGTGGGGGCCCAGCTGGGTGGGGAGGTGGTGGGTTAAGCAAGTGTGTTTTCCGGGTTGGCTCTCAAATTGTGGAGCATTCGCTCAGCACGTGCATGACGCCACTGTGTGTGCGTGTGCGCACGTGCAGCTGCACAGAGATAACCTAGATTGGGCTGACCCTGAGTGGCTCCCAGGAGGGAGAGATTACACAAAAGTAACTCCAGTAGGGGTGGAGACCCAGAGGTGCAAAGTCTAGCACGAGTCCAGAGGAAGGGGAGAGTAATTTGACTTGGGCATTCAGGGAATGTTTCCCTGGCACCTCTACAGCTGGAGGTGGAAAGGAATGGTGTTCGAGGCAGGGGCAACGGCATGAGCAAGGGTGTGGAGGCAGGACCGTGCCATGCATGGCTTTCCACACTCAAACAAATGATAAGGTAATATATGCCCCTGGTGAACATTTTATTTTTAAATTAAATTAAATTAAAAAAAATTTTTTTTTAGAGATGGGGTCTTGCTGTGTTGTCCAGGCTGGAGTGCAGTGACACAATCATAGCTCACTGTAACTTTGAACTCCTGGGCTCAAGTGACCTCCTGCCTTGGCTTCCCAAAGTGCTAGGATAACAGGCATGAGCCACTGCACGTGACCACAGCGAACACTTTAAAGTCACAAAAGGATGGAGGTCTTCCTCCCCCACTCTCCACTCATCCCTATCCCCTCCTTGTGGTAGAGTCACTTTAGTGGCTCCTGGTGACCCAGCTTCCTGATGCGAATGCCCTTGTGCAGTCTCTCGCCTTGGATCCGGGCTGACCAACAGGATGCAACAGAGGTGGTCTGTGCCAGTCTTGGCTCAAGCCTTAAGAAGACCCAGCAGCTTCCACTGCTGTGCCTTGGGAAAAGCCAGTGGCTATGTGTGGGGCAGACCATGTGGAAGGGCCACATGGAGAGGCCATGAGGAGAGACTACATGGAGGGACAGCTTGGACAACGTGCAGAGGCCACTTGGAGTGACCATGTGGGGAGGAAGAAACTGCCTGAGGGAGACTCAAGGAACCAAGAGCTAAGACCACGGACATATGGTCCAGCCAACAATTGGCCACTTGGGCCATCCTAGCTGATATACCACAGATGTGGATGAAGACACCACCTTGTACATTCCAGCCGGCAGCCTCCACTGGAGCAGAGACAAGCCGTCCCCCGGACCCCTTTCCAAATTTGTGACCCACAGGATTGTGAGCAAATAAATTGGTGGTTGTTTTAAGCCAACCAAGTTTTGGGGTGCATTGTTACACAATATCCAGACCCCGTGCCCTGAGGCTGCTGGTGTTGCCAGTTTCTTAAGTTCCTTCCAGTGGAAGTCTCCAAGAATATTAACCATTTTAAGGGCAGTTCAGGGGCATTAAGGACTTTCACACAGGACTCCTTCCGTCTTCCCAAACTGAAACTGTGTTCCCATTAAACAATAACTTCAGTCCCCCTCAGTCCCTGGCAGCCACTATTCTATTTTCTGTCTTTATGAGCTTGACTACTCTAGGTATTTCACATAAGTGGAATCATGCAGTATTTGTCCTTTTGCGACTGGCTTATTTCACTTAGCGTAATATCCTCAAGGTTCATCCGTGTTGTAGCATGTGTTAAGATGTCTTTTCTTTTTAAGATTGAATAATAGTCCGTTGTATGTACATACCACACTTCACCCATTCATCCATCGATGGACACTTAGTTGTTTCCATCTTTTGGCTGTTGTGAATAATGCTGCTCTGAACACGGGTTTACAACTATCTCTTTGAAATCTTGCTTTCAATTTGTCTGGGTATATGCCCAGAAACAAAATTGCTGGGTCATATGGTAATTCTATTTTTAATTTTTTGAAGAACTAAAATACTATTTCCCACAGTAGCTACACAAGGGTTCTAATTTCTACTCATCCTCATCAACACAGTAGCCATCCTAATGGGTTTAAGGTTGTATCTCATTGTGGTTTTGGTTTGCATTTCCCTAATGATTAGTGATGTTGAGTATTAACATGTGATTGGCCATTCATATATCTGTCTTCTTTGGAGAAATATTTATTCAAGTCCTTTGCTCATTTTTAATTGAGTTATTTTTGTGGTTGTTGATTTGTAAAATTCTTTATATATTCTGGATATGAATCCCTTATCAGATATAGGATTTGCAAATATTTTCTCCCATTCCATGGTTTGCCTTTTCACTTTGTTGATTGTGTCCTCTGATGCACAGAAATTTTAAATTTTGATGTAGTCCAATTTATTTATTTTTTTATCTGTGCTTTTGGTGTTATATACCTTGTCCTTCTAAGTGGCTGTTGAGTGGTCCATGGTGTGGCTATTCTATACTCAGCAAATCCTGAAGGTTCCACCTTTAAAACAGGTTCAGAATCTGACCACTTGTCACCACTGCTGTGGCTGATGCCCTGGCTGAGTCCACCATCACCTCCTCCCTGTGGACTAGCTTCCTCCTCGCTGGTCTCCCTGCTTCTCTGTTTCTTCCACTACAGCCCACCCCCCACACGTAGCTTGAAGGATCCTGCTAGAACCTAAGTCAGATCCTGCCCCTCCTCTGCTCAGAACCCTCCATGGCTCCTGCTCACCCAGAACAAAAGCCAAAGCCTTCACAACAGCCTCACAAAGCCCAGCGTGATGTGGCCCCACTATTTTTATGACATAATTTCCTGCTGCTCTTCCTGTGCTCCACAACAACTACGTGGGGCCAGGCATGCTCCCACCTCAGGGCCTTTGCACTTGCTGTTCTCCCTGCCCAGTACGATGTCCCCACAGATACCTGCATGACCCGCTCCCTCACTGCATTCAGGTTTTCGCTCAAATGTCACCTCAATGTAGCCTCCCCTGACCACTGTAACCTAAAGTTAAAAGCAAATCCCCCAGCACACCCGGCCCCTCCCCTGCTGTATTTTTCTCCATAGTGCTTGCCAGAATCTAACACCATATATTCTCAACTTATTTGTCTTGTTTATTGTTTGTTTTCCTCCAGGAGAATTTCAACTCCTTGAAAACAGGAATCTTCGGTCTTGTTCACGAATGTGTCTCTGGGGTCTGTACCACGGCAAGTGCCACAAAACATCTGATGAATGACTATGTGAAGGTTGAGCACGTTTTTTCTGTTGGACATTTTTGTTCCTTTCATGGCCTGCTCATGTTCCGTGGGCATCTATCACATCCCTAACATCCCTAGCGCTGGCGTCGCCCTGTCCCAGAGCCAGGTACCAGTCGTGCCTCATTTAGAGAGTTCCTTTCAATTACTCCTGAAGTTCCAGAGCCTGCCACGTGGTGGCAGCATATGCTCAGGCAAGTTTCACTAGCCGGCCTGCGCCTCTGCAGGGCTCCAAAGTTCTTGATCCCAGAAACTTCCCGCCTGGCAACCTTCACGGTTCAAATCTCCGCTGTCCCCATTTGGCAGATGGGAAAACTGAGGCCTCAGAGAGGCGGCGAAGTGGGGAAAATCTCAAACATTGGCATCAGGGGATCTGATCTCTTAAGCCTTGCCCTTTTTACCAATTGACTGTGATTGGGGGGAAGTGCTGACCCTCTTTTGGCCTCAGTTTCCCCAACTGCCTGCTTTATGAAGTTTTCATGGCTTGCCACAGTCAAGCCCTTTGTGGGGCTAAAGGGACATCTGACTCGTTCCCATGTGTTGGGGAGGGCCAGCAGTGAGGTGAACAGCAGGCCTGGAAAAGACAGGGGATACTGTCGCACCCGTTTTATAGATCAGGGATGGAGGCCCACAGGGGACACCAGACGTGGCCAGAGTGCCACAGCAAGGAGGGTACAGAGAAGGAACAGGAATCTTCCATCTTGTTCACGAATGTGTCTCTGGGGCCTGTACCATGGCAAGTGCCACAAAACGTTTGATGAATGACTATGTGGAGGTTGAGCACCTTTTTTCTGTTGTTTTGGACATTTTGCCCAACCCCAGCAGCCCCCCGCCCCACACCCACTGGAGACACCCCCGCCGCGCTCTGATGAGTCGCCCACTGCCGGCTGGAGTCTCAGCCTCTGCAAACACCTTTCATCACTGTCTGCCCAGGCAGCAACCGTGGGGCTCCCCTTGGGCAAGCTGCCTGTCTTCTCCTGCAACGGGGCTCCGGAAAAGCTGCAGAGATGGGGAGGAATTCTGAGCACAGTTTGGGGGAGTAGGAGAATGCGTGTCCCAGGTAGGAAAGTGCCTGTTCCCTCTCAGCCCCTGCCTGGCTCCTGCCCACCACCTTCTGGCCACGTGGGCCCAGCCCACAGCTTTGGATTTTAAAAGAAAAGCCAGAAATCTGAATTTTGATGCATAATCTTCTGATTTTTAAATGTTGGCAATAAATTCTCACACACACACATACATACACAATAAGCAAAACACTATGGGGTCAAACTGAGCACATCTGTGGGTTGGATTTGGCTACTGGCTGCCAGTTTGAGACCCCTTCCCAGCCCCAGGCTGCGAGGGCTGGTAACTGGGAGAGGTGACTCTGGGTGATCCTGTCTCCTGGGCCCTCGCTGCCTGCAGGGCTGAGGTGGCCGGGCCCACACAGCCACTCAGACATGCTCTGGGCCTCAAGGCCATGGTGGTTCACGCTCCCACCATCCCTCCTTGCGGAATGGCTGAGTATTAATGGCAGGGCAGCAGGCAGGGCCTGTTGAGCAAAGAGCCTTGTAAAAACAAGGGATGATGTCACCGGAGCTCGAGCTTACAGACTCCCTGCAGGACACCTGGGTTGGCGATGGGGCAGGAACTGCCACCAATTTCACTATAGGGGTGGGGAATGCCCAGCAGGGGGCTGGAAGGGTGGGAGCGAGTTCCATCCTGGAGGCCAGAGGGCCAAGACCCTGATGTGGCCGAGTTTGGTCCTCGACGGCTGGTCCTCAGGGTCTGAGTTACTCCTGGACTCACTGTGTGACCCTGGGTCACCCTCCTCTGGGCCTCAGCTTTTCCATCCAGAAAATGGGGCTTACATGTTACATGCCAGACCTGTTACAATGTATTACAAATCCAAAGGGGAAGGTCAGGAAAGATTTTATTCCTTCCCATCCCTTTAACGTGACCTTGTGCAGGCACACTTAGCTCTCCTGGGCCTCAGTTTCCTCATCAGGAAAGTGGAGATAACAATAGGACTTGCCTCCCTCAAATTACCAAGAGGATCAGATGAGTTAATACGTGCAGCGAGCTTAAAATGTGGTTCAGAGAGGATGGGGGCTTGGCCTGAGGACACACAGCAAATCTTCCAACTAACTTCAGATGCCCAGGTCTCACTGCATCTCCAGAGAACCCTGAATGTGTGTGGGGAGTGCTGTGGCTCAGAGAGGGCAGCCGTTTTGCCTGAGGTCACACAGCCTAGATAATGCGGAACCTCTCCTCCGTTCACTCATTCACCATTCACTAAGCATCTTCCGTGTGCCAGGCACTGTTCTAGGCAGTGGGGAACAGCAGTGAACAAAATAAAGAAAAATCCCTGTCCTGGTGGGACTGACATGGGGAGGGGGCAGCAGGGACAGATAGCGAGATGGTTGGGTGAGAAAATTCTGATCACAATGAGGATGGTGAAGGAAACGAGGCGGGGGTGTGAAAGGCGTGACGGAGGGCCTGGGACTTTCAATGGGGAGGTCACAGAGGGCTTCCCAGAAGAGGTAACCTTTGGGCTGAGACCTGAGGAGCTGCCTTGGGCAGAGATGGGGGGGACAGTGCTCTTGGTGCGGAGGGAACGGCAAATGCATTCACTCACTGGTAGATTTTGAGCATGCTCAGCCCAGGAGTTCCAATACTCGAGGGCCAGTCCTCACGGAGTGGCAGTCTCGGGGGAGCCTGGGAAGGAAGTTCCCCAGCTGGCGGGACAGGGAGGGCTTCTCGGAGGCCGTGGCCTTCCAGTTCAGCCCTTAGTATCCCACTTTGCAGCTCGGAAGGCTTGGCTGGGTGGCCCTGGGGAAGCTGCCGCACCCCTCTGGGCCTCGATCCCTCCCCAGCCCAGAGGCTGCTGGGAAGGCCCAGAAAGTCAGCAGGCTGGGCCAGTGCTTCATCCTGTCCCTCCCTGCCTCCCACCCCAAGGGCACACAGAGATGTCATTTCTCCAGCTCTTGGGGGCAGAGGTCACCCCAGCTCAGCAGATAACACCGAAGGTTGAGCAATGCCCTCTTGCCCGCCGGGGCCAGGGCTAGGGTCAGTGGGCCGGGGGTCAGCCCCAGGAGGCTGGGCTCTTCTGCCTGGGCAGCCTAGGCTGGGAGTGGCAGAGGGTAGGCCCAGGGAGCTGCTCCAGTGGGGTAGGAATGGGGCTGGGGAGGGCATGGAGCCCTCTGATCTGAGTCCCCTCAGCAGAGGAGGGCAGGTGGTCAGAGGGCCTCAGGCCTGTGCTCAGGTCCAGGACAGGTTGTTGCCTGTTTCCTCATCCGTGAAACGGAGGCAGCAATATCATCGTCCTGGTAGGGTGAAAAAAGTGAACCCCAGGGTCCAAGCCCACCCTGAGCACAGAGTAGGGACTTGCTAAAATGGGGGAGTCCCTTTTCTTTCCTGCATGGCCCCCAGGGGGCCTGGCCTGATACCCTCACCAGCAGCCTCAGAAACAAAAGGCTTTCTGGCCCCTGGGGTTGGCGAATAGATCTTAGGGGACCCAGACAGGGGCTTTTCTGTTGGGATGAAAGGGGGGACATGAGGCCATGTGACCTTGGTATACCACACCCCCTCTGGGCCTCCTTTGGTACCCTCTTTGGGGGTCCCTTTCTCTCTGATGTACAGCCCACAGTGGTCTTAAAACTTGGGAGTCTGTGGTGGGGACAACAGTACTACTACTAATAGTAATCACACCCTACGTGGACTGAAGCTCAGAGAAGCGAAGTGACTCACCCAAGGTCACACAGTGTGGCAGAACCGAGCAGCCCCCGCCCCTTCCATCATCCCAGGGGCCCGGGTGGGGTGGGGTGGCGTGGGGCGGTGCAGCACGGCGCAGCGCAGGGCCCGGAGAAGACCCAGGTGTGGGCGAAGGCGGAGGCAGGTGCGGTGGGTGAGGTTAGGGGAAGGGCGCGGTCGACCCGGGCCAAGGCCCCAGTGGAGCGCACCCCTGCCCCGACCCCCCTCCCCACGGAGTCCTGGTGTTGGCGGTGGCTTGAAGAGGGGAGTCGCCACAGGCGTGGAGTCTCTTCCTTCCAAGAGCTGGGGACCCGGGGATGGGGGGAGTGTTTAGGGGCGGGGCCGCGCCCAAGGAAGGGCCTTGGAGATAGGTCACTTCTCCAAGAGCCAGAGCTGGGCACTGGGGTCTCCGGGGTTCGGCCTGGGGCGCACCCCCTCTGCAAGACGTCGGGGCTGGGCTCCGCCATCCCGAAACCGCCGTCTCCTCCAGCAGGGGGCGGGCCCCGGCAGTGTTTGGGGTGGGGGAAGGCGATCAGGTTCGCCCCCTCCTCGGATTCCCCCGCCTTCCAGGGCAGCCTCCAGCCCAGAGGGGGCGGTCCGGGGGCGGGGTTGCACCGCCCCTTCTCGCTCCCAATCCCGGGGCCGCCGGGCGGGGGTGGGCAGGGGGCGTCCGGCCGCCCCCCGCGGCAGGGGCCCCACCCCGCCCCGAAGGCGCTCCTGGTCCCCGGTCCCGAGGCTGCACCCTGCTGCCGCCCTCCCGGGGGTCTCGGGCGGCTGGAGTCATGTCCTCCGCGTCCCGGCAGCGGCGGGAGGGGCCGGGGCGGCCCCAGGCGTGACGCAGCCGTTGCCATGGGTCGCCTTATAAATAACCGGGCTCAGGAGAAACTTTAGCGAGTCAGAGCCGCGCACGGGACCGGGAAGGGGACCCACCCGAGGGGTCCAGCCGCCAGCCCCCGCACTGATAGCGGCCACCCCGGCAGCCGCAGCAGCAGCAGCGACACAGCAGCGACAGCTCGGAGCAGGGAGGCCGCGCCACCTGCGGGCCGGCCGGAGCGGGCAGCCCCAGGCCCCCTCCCCGGGCACCCGCGTTCATGCAACGCCTGGTGGCCTGGGACCCAGCATGTCTCCCCCTGCCGCCGCCGCCTGCCTTTAAATCCATGGAAGTGGCTAACTTCTACTACGAGGCGGACTGCTTGGCTGCTGCGTACGGCGGCAAGGCGGCCCCAGCGGCGCCCCCCGCGGCCAGACCAGGGCCGCGCCCCCCCGCCGGCGAGCTGGGTAGCATCGGCGACCACGAGCGCGCCATCGACTTCAGCCCGTACCTGGAGCCGCTGGGCGCGCCGCAGGCCCCGGCGCCGGCCACGGCCACGGACACCTTCGAGGCGGCTCCGCCCGCGCCCGCCCCCGCGCCCGCCTCCTCCGGGCAGCACCACGACTTCCTCTCCGACCTCTTCTCCGACGACTACGGGGGCAAGAACTGCAAGAAGGCGGCCGAGTACGGCTACGTGAGCCTGGGGCGCCTGGGGGCCGCCAAGGGCGCGCTGCACCCCGGCTGCTTCGCGCCCCTGCACCCGCCGCCCCCGCCCCGCCGCCGCCGCCGCCCGCCGAGCTCAAGGCGGAGCCGGGCTTCGAGCCCGCGGACTGCAAGCGGAAGGAGGAGGCCGGAGCGCCGGGCGGCGGCGCCGCAGGCATGGCGGCCGGCTTCCCGTACGCGCTGCGCGCCTACCTCGGCTACCAGGCGGTGCCGAGCGGCAGCAGCGGGAGTCTGTCCACGTCCTCGTCGTCCAGCCCGCCCGGCACGCCGAGCCCCGCCGACGCCAAGGCGCCCCCGGCCGCCTGCTACGCGGGGGCCGCGCCGACGCCCTCGCAGGTCAAGAGCAAGGCCAAGAAGACCGTGGACAAGCACAGCGACGAGTACAAGATCCGGCGCGAGCGCAACAACATCGCGGTGCGCAAGAGCCGCGACAAGGCCAAGATGCGCAACCTGGAGACGCAGCACAAGGTCCTGGAGCTCACGGCCGAGAACGAGCGGCTCCAGAAGAAGGTGGAGCAGCTGTCGCGCGAGCTCAGCACCCTGCGGAACTTGTTCAAGCAGCTGCCCGAGCCCCTGCTCGCCTCCTCCGGCCACTGCTAGCGCGGCCCCCGCGCGCGTCCCCTGCCCGCCGGCCTCCGCGCTGCCGGGCGCGCCGCGGCCGCCGAGACTCCGGGGAGCGCCCGCGCCCCCGCCCGCGCCCCCGGTGGCGCCGGCAAAACTTTGGCACTGGGGCGCTTGGCAGCGCGGGGAGCCCGTCGGTAATTTTAATATTTTATTATATATATATATCTATATTTTTGTCCAAACCAACCGCACATGCAGATGGGGCGCCCGCCCGTGGTGTTATTTAAAGAAGAAACGTCTATGTGTACAGATGAATGATAAACTCTCTGCCTCTCCTCTGCCCCCTCTCCAGGCGCCGGCGGGCGGGCCGGTTTCGAAGTTGATGCAATCGGTTTAAACATGGCTGAACGCGTGTGTACACGGGACTGACGCAACCCACGTGTAACTGTCAGCCGGGCCCTGAGTAATAGCTTAAAGATGTTCCTACGGGGTTGTTGATGTTGATGTTTTGTTTTTTTTTTTTGGTCTATTTTTTTTTTTGTATTATAAAAAATCTATTTCTATGAGAAAAGAGGCGTCTGTATATTTTGGGAATCTTTTCCGTTTCAAGCATTAAGTAAGAACACTTTTAATAAACTTTTTTTTTGAGAATGGTTAAAAAGCCTTTTGGGGGCAGTAGTTGGCTTTTGTTTTTTTCCTTTATTTTGGATTTATAGGGTTTTGTTTTTGCGTTTCTGGTGTGTAGGGGGTTGTTGAGTGTGGGGGGGCTGCTATTATTTTTGGACTTCTTGGTGGTTGGATGGGGGTGTTGCAGCTGGTTTTTCTCCTCTGCTGTTCCCCCCCAGGGTCTGCTTGGAGATGGGGGTGCCGGCCCTGGGAGTAAGGGGGAGAAGAGTGCTGGGTCAGGCTTTCAGGGTGACTCAGCACCCCTGGGTGCTGGGATGGGTGGCTGGGAACCCTGCTTGGGGAGGGAATCTAGGACCTCTGGCCAGTTCCCGGTGTCAGGCTTGAGTTTGGAGGGGCTGGGAGGTCTGTGACCCCTGCCCTGTGTTTGGGGACAGGGCAAGCAGGCCTGTGACTCTGTAGGAGGAGGGGGTTCAGGTCTTGATCCTGCTGAGCCTGAGTCAGGGCAGATTTTTTTGTGTAGTCGGTGGGTTGTTTAAAAAATACTTTGTGTATGTGTATATATGTATATTTGTAAGAGAGGAGCCAGAGTGTGTGGGCGAGACTGTTTGTGTGTCCCTGGCTGGTTTGTGTGTCCCTGGCCAGTGGGAGGGGAGAAGCCAGGCCAGGTGGAAGGAGGTGGGGGAAGGGTTCCTACACTTTTCCTCCCTTTCCTTGGGATGGGAACTTGTCACTTGCCCTCTGCCCAGATGTGGACACTGTGGCCCACCGTCACCTGCTTGCTGAAGATAGCTGAGCCAGGCATGAACCTGGGGCCTGTGTCCCTGGTTCCCTGGGACAAGCTCCTCTTCCCAGCCCCCTGATCCCTCTGCCCTCTCCTCACTGCAACCCCCACCCCCATTCCAGTGCTGGATGGCATTCCTGAGAGTTGAGGATGTGCATGGAAGGGTTGGTGGATACATGCACAGCGTCCCACGGTGCCTGGCACGCAAGAGGTGTTATATAAGAGTTTGCTCTTGTTATTATTTTTTGCTGGGAGGCTCCTGGCATTTGGCACCCCAGTCTTCAGTGCAGTGTGAGTGTGGCCAGCACTTGCCAGGGGCCAGTGTCTGGTAAACCCTGGCCTGCCCCACCTCATTTAAACCTCACGACCACCTTTGGGAAGGTGGGGTACTACTATGATGTCTGTTTTTAGGGCTGGGGAGCAGCTTTTGGCTGTCAGATCCCTATGGGCAAGAAACTGGTTCGGGGTGGCCCTGCCCTGAGGAGTTCAGGGGTGGCGGGCTTCGTAGATTGGCTTGCTAAGGGCCTGGGGCAGCCTGGGATCATGGGAGCAGCTGCTGATACTGTGGTTTGAGAATGGTGGATGCTTTTCCCCTCCCATTCCCTTTGGCGGCTGGATGTGCTTTCCCTGTGGGAGCCCAGGGTGTGGGGAATGGAGACAGTGACACTTGGCCCCCACTGCTATGGAACCGAGGATCTAGGCGAACTCCACTGTTGGTGGCACGAGGGCTGTGCAGACTGCTGGACACAGATAACCTTCCTTCAGCCTGGGGCCTGCAGCGTGGCCCTGACCATGTCTCCTCCTAGCCCTGGGTGACCGGGCAACTGGACAACTGGCCGGGAGGGCCCTTGGAGCCTCCAAGTCAGTCCGGTCCCATGCCCTGGTGGTCTCAACAGTCTCCATTGGTACCAGCGACGGGATGTCGGCTCAACCCCTAGGATTGACTTGCTGAAGGCAAAGGCTGGGGGACTGGCCTAGGGAAGGAAGGGTTCAGTCTTTTTGGGGGTGGTGGGGAGGGTCGCAATTTAGAAACCAATCTCCAATTCCTGCTCTCCCCTTTGTCGCCGAGAGTTGGCGGGTGGTGGCTGCTCACCCAATGAGGTGAGAGGGAGCAGCCTGGCCACACAGTGACACCCGCCTCCCCCGGCTCCTGTTTGCTGAGCGCTGTCTTGGAGCCAGCATCAAGTACAGCTCTTTACATGCTCCACACACACTCTATGGGGGAATTATGTCCATTTCTAAAAAACCAAATTGAGGCCTACGGAAGTGAGGTTAGTGCTTGAGAAGGAACAAGTGGAGCCGGTTGTAGAACTCCACCCGATGCCCAAGTCTCTGGGGAAAGTTTGGGGCTGAGAGACTGGCTTGTAATCCCACCCCTTGCCCCAGTCCTAGGCTTTTTGGAGGGCTTTTTGCCTGGCCTCAAGTTCAGTATGCCCCAGAATTAAGTGACTTGCAAACAAGAGTTTCACAGTTTGGATGCAATGGAAAGGAAGTTTCAACCCGAACCCCTCTCACTGCCCCTGCAGAGGGCCAGGAAAAATAGTTAATAGGTTGAGGGCTTTGACAATGGTCTGGGTGACATGGTGTGGGCGCACTGTGGACAGAGCTGTGCCTAAAGGACTTGTAGAGACGTCATAGCTGGGGTGACACCTATCCCATGGATCACCGGGCTACAAGGGCTAAGGGCTTGCAGGGAGAAACCAGTCCCTTCAAAAGTCCAGAAACAAGAGAGTGGGATGGGGTGAGGGGAGCCCAGGAGGGCAGGCCAAGCCTCAAGGAACAATAATAATAATAGTAATAGTAATAGTGGATGTGAGTCAAGCGCTTAAGATGTACGAAGCACCGCTCCAAGCCCTTGGCACAGATGGCTAGCTGGATCCTTCTAGCTGCCAGAGAAAGCCGGTCACGTTAACCACAGGCCAACTTCATGGATTTGACCACAGAGGCTAGCTGGGAGGTGGAGAACCTGGAGCCCCAACCGATGTTTGCTCAGGACAAGAGAGTTAATAAGACACGTTCACACCTCATAATCCCTTGCAGGCATCCTACAGCCTGGTGATTTTACCAAGGAGAAAAGTGGGTGTCAGGAACGAAAGATCGAGATGCTGCTGGGTGCTGGGCCTGGTGCTGAGGCTGTGCTCGCTGGTTTAATCAGCTCATTGGCCTCTTGAAGGCAGCAGCTTTTGTTATTGGCATTTTCCTGCCACCAAATAGGCTCAGAGAGGTGAAGTGATCTGTCCAAGTTTGCACAGCTGAGAATGGTGGAAGCTCAGGTAGGAACAAGAAGGGGACTGCTCCTTCCTTGTAGAAGCCCAGAGAATGTTCCTCTGCCCTCCAAGTCCTGTCCAGACCTCTCTGAGGCTGTTTTGTTCTCGTCTCTGAGATGTTTATTTGCCCAGTTTTTTTTTTTTCATTTATTAGACAAGCATTTATTGGGCACCTGCCATGTGCCAGGCCCTTTGCTGGGTGCTGGGGACATGTGGTGGCCAAGGTGGAGGTGGCCATTTACAAGGAGAGACAGACACTTAAGTATCCAGTAACTGGAACAAGACAATGGCAGGTGGGGAGCAAAGGCTCTGAAGCAAGGAAGGTGAGGCAGAGGGGGTGGGGAGGTCCCTCAAGGCCTCTCCTAGAAGGTGGCATCTGAGCAGAGCCCTGAGTCAGCTGAGGCAGGAGTGGGAACCAGCCACAGTTTAGAAGCACTCACTCTGTACCAGTTGCTATCCTGCATGCTTTATCCTTAGAAAAGTCCAATGATGTGGGTGCTGTTTGTTACGCGTCTTCCCCAGATGGGGAAACCGAGGCACAGAGAGGCAAAGTCACTGGCCCAAGGGCTGGTGAGTGGCTAATGTGAGATTTGAATCCCTGCCTTACCTTGCACTGGAGGCCTTCCCCGCCTGCCTCCCTGCCCCCGGCCCCACACCTCTCATCAGCTCTGTTTTCCAGCTTCACCCTCCTACCCCACCCTGAGCTCTTTCTAGGCTTGGCTGATCTGCAATGGTGTTTCAGGGGCACCAGCTGGCCAGCAGGCCCCTGTCCTTGTGGGATTTTTGACAGTGTGTTGGCCACGTGCAGGGTAGGAGGGAGGCCTGGGCTGGGCAAAACTGGGGAAGCCGGGTGCTTTCTGGGGCCCTGGCCTGTCGGCGTTTAAGCCCCTCCCAGGTGTCAGATCTGAGGCAAGAAGGTAAGAGTTCTGTTTTGCAGAGGGGACACCTGAGGCTCTGAGAGGGACATCTCCTATCCAAAGAGCAGCAAAGTTGGGATTCAAATCCACGTCTGTCTGCACCCCAAACTTAGCCCCTTTCCTGTCTGCCTGACTGCTATGGGGCAGACAGATGGACAAACCAGTCTTATACCCTCTGAGGGATATGATGCTGGGGCAAAAAATAGCTCCGGGCTTTGTCCCTTGCTTACAGAGTGACCTTGGACAAGGCACTTGGCCTCTCTGGGCCTGGGCTTCCTCACCTGTGGACGAAGACTACATGCATTCACCCAGTGTTGAATGGGCACCCACTGTGGCCTCAAGATGGTCCCCGCCCTGTAGAGCTCACCCCACCGTTCTGGTGGGTGAGACGATGTGCTGGCAAATTGGCAAGCTTGTTTCAGATTGTGATAAAGGCCTTGAAGAAAATAAAGTGGGGGCAGTGGCAGAGGGAGGCTGGGAGGAGTGCTTGGGGAGCGTCCCAGGCAGGGTGGACAGCACATGCAAAGGCCCTGAGGCAGACTGAGCTCCATGTGAGAGGAAGAGCCCGCAGCCAGTGTGGCTGGAGCAGAGGCAGCAACGGGTGGAGCGAGGGAGAGGAGGATGGGCTTGGGGTGGCAGGATCCCTCACACAGTGCCTTGGAGGCTGGGGTGAGGCTGAGAGAGGTGGTTTTGAGGGTGAGTGAGTGGGCGTCCCTGCTAGTCCTGGCACCTGGAAAGCCCTTGATGAGTCTGTTGGTGGAATGAAACAGCCCCTCGGCCCTCGGGAAGAGGCAGAGTGCGGTGGGTGAAGGGCACAGGGAGGCCACCTGTCTGGGCCCGGGAGACCTCGTGGGCGAGAAGCCTCTGACCCAGGGCCTGGAGCCACGGGAGCTGCTCAGCAGACAGGAATGAGGGGAAGTGCTGGCCAGGAGGGGGTACCGGAGCCAAGAAAGGGAGAGTTCTTTGGGAAGCCGTGACTGCAGGGGAGAGGGCACCAGCCCCGTGCAGGGAGAGAGCAGGGCTGGGGAGGGAGGTGAGGGATTGGGGTACAGGCAGGAGACTGGACCCCTGGAGGGGTGTTTTCTTTTTATTTCATTTCCCAAGTAATGCATGACCATGGTGGGAAGGTCATAGAATGTGGAGTATCAATAAGAGAAGGAAATAGAAAGCACCCAGAAATACCACCACCCAGAAATAAACCCGTTAGCACTTGCTGTGTGGCCTTGGGCAAGTGACTTCACCTCTCTGTGCCTCAGTCTCCTTGGTTATTAAATGGGATAATAATAGTATCTACCCTATAAGGTGGTTGTAAGGCTTGAGTTAATCCACACAACATCTTTAGGGCAGGGGCAGCCCACCTTAGACATTCACCATCACTGTTATTTACTAATATCATTACCATTGTGGTGGGTGAAGAGCTCAGATGCTAGAATTAGGATGCCTGTGTTCTAGTTCTGAACCCACTTTTTCCTGGCTGGGTAATTTGGGACAAGTGAATGTGTCTTGTTGGGACTCAGTCTCCCCATTTGTAGCAAGAAGATGATAAAATTCCTCATCGTGTTTTGCAAAGATTGGATGGGTTTATTTACGCAGGGTGATTGTAGAGAGACCTCTGTTTGTAGCAGTTGTTAACTTCCTTCCAGAGTTTTAATTCTATGTGTATTTTTTTTCTCATTGTAGCTACAGTGGCTGATTTGATATTCACTCCCTCCCTCCCTTAGCAAGGGGACCCTTCTATTGTTGGGGGCAAGTGCCCTACTAAGAGACTGCACTTTCCAGCTTCTCTTGCAGCTAGGGATTACCACTGAGATCTAAATAGAAGTTGTAGGTGGGGTTTTCGGGCAAACTCTTTAAAGGGGGCTGACTCAGCTGTGAGGCACATTCCCTTTTGCCTCCCTTCTGTGCAGCACCCTATTGCCGGCTTCTTCCTGTGTCCTGCCTGGAACTCAGATGTGATGGCCAGAGCTTCAGGGGCCATCTTGAACTATGAGGTAAACACTGAGGCATGGAAGCCACATGCTGAGGGAGGTGAAACCAAAAGACAAAAGGCACTTGAGCTCTTTATGGCGGTAGAACAGCCACACCCGTCCTTACCTGCCTTGCTCTGGGCTTGTTTACATGAGAGAAAAAGAAATCTGTGCTTATTGAGGTCTCTGTCATTTTGGCTTCCTGTTACTGGCAGCTGAATCTATTTCTAACTGATGTATTTGCCAAAACGGAATCAACCTGTTTTGTGACCTGCATTTTTTAGTGATGCCCCAGTGCTTCCTTGTCTGAGAATGTTCTACTGACACTATTGCACGTGAGTGCAGAAATGAACTCTTTGCAGGAAGAATAATTTCCCTCAGATGTGGTGGAAGGATTTCTTTTTATTCATTTTGATTACACAAGTAATGCACGAAGACATTCTGTCATGAAAATATTCTGCCTGTCCTCAGGTGTCTCCCCTGTGACTCTGAAATCTCAGTGTGCATCAGGTCAGGCTTGATCTAGGCCCTTGGAATGTACAGAAATTTCCCCGCTGACCTCAGTGAGCTCCAAATCCTGCCCCCCAGCCCGCATATGTGACCCACCAAGGGGTCTTCAGTTTGGAAACAGAGGGTCAGGCCCTGCCGCAGCTCACAGAGTGTGTTGACAGCTGTGCTGGGACCAGATGCCCTGAGCCACCCTGAATAACCCCTCTGCCCCATGCTGCCGCCACCACCACCTGCTCCACCAAGGCCTTGGCCTGCCAGGGCTCGGGAGCACCTTTGTCAGCCTGCCTGGGGCCAGCCCAGCTGAGATCTCTGTGAGGTGAGTCTGGAGGCCGGGAGCTGAGCCGGGCGAGCTTTTATTTTTATAGCTGTCACCAGATCCCTGTCCCAGCCCTGGAGCCCTCGCAGGGACGGAGGTGGCCAGGCAGGAGGGAGACTCTTCGGAGAGCCTGGTGGGCGGGGGTCAGCGGGCTGTGGAGGAGAGAGAACTGGGGCAGGGGTCAGGGCAGCCAGGGCCACCTGACTCAGCCAGGACTCTGTCCTCTCATGCCAAATGGGGCCGGTCATCAAGCGTGCCCTGCTTACCCTCTTGGGGGTGGTGAGGGACAACGGACAATGGAGACCCTTTCCTGTCTTTATTCTTGAGTATCAGGCGCAGAGCTCATCGTACTTTCCAGCCCTCAGGACTCGATTGTCAGCGGCCCTTGCAAGGCCTGCGTTGTGTTTTGTTTTATTTCTCCCTTCATCCCAGCTCCGGCATCCGTTTCTCCCACTTCCCGTAGCCCCCAGCCCAATGAGGTTGGAATCTGTCCTTACATATGCATCATGTTATTTTCTGCCTTCCTTTCTCGGTGAAATATACACACACAGAGCAAAGTGCGTACAATGTAGGTATACAGCTCTTTCTCACCCCCCTTCCCCCACCCGTAAAAGTAATCATTATCCTGATTTTTACTTTCTTTCTTTCTTTTTTTTTTTTGAGAAGCCGCTTCGGAACATTATCCTGATTTTTAAGAGCAAATATTAATTTTGCCTGCTTCTATACTTTATGGAAATGGAATCACACAATAGGCACTCTTTGCATCTGGCTTCTTTTATTCAGTATTGTAACTGTAACATTCATCCAGATTGTTGTGTATATCAGTGTTTGTCCCTTTTAATTAATGAGCAGAATTCTATTACATGGATATACCACAATTTGTTCACTCATTTGATTGCTCATGGACATTTAAGTTGTTTCCAGTTTTTAGCTCTTTAGAATTGGGCTGAACTTTGGGAGGCCAAGGAGGGAGGATCACTTGAGGCCAGGAGCCTGGCCAGCCTGGACAACATAGCGAGACCCTGTCTCTAAAAAAACCCCAACATTTTAGATGAGATAATTTAAAAATTTTAAAAAAAAGAAAAATAGAATTGGGCTCAGCTGAGCATTCTAGGGGACATGTCTTTTGATGAACATATGCACGTATTTCAGTTGGGTACACACCTAGGAGTGGCTTGCTGAGCCATAAGAAATGCTAAGAGTATGTGTTTTAATTCCTGCTAATGATATTCAACCCTAGATCTCATTTTGTTTCTTACTTTTTTTCTGTGTGTGTTTTTAAAAACTTTTTATTTTGAGAAAGATTTCAAATTGATAGAGAAGTTACAAATACAGTACAAAGAACTTTTTTTTCTGAATTATTTGATAATAAATTGCTGACCTGTTACCTTATCACCCCTTAATGTTTTGATACATAGTTCCTGCAGATGAGGACATTTTCCTACATAACCACAATATAACCATCAAAATCAGGAAATTAACACGATACATTGCGATCATCTACTCAGACCTGTTCAAGTTTCACCAATTGCCGCAATAACATGTAGTAAGTTTTAGGATCCAGTCTGGAATCATGTGCTGCATTTGGTTGCCACTCATTTAGGGTCGAACTGTTCCTCAGTCTTTCCTTGACTTTGGAAAAGTCATGACCTTGATGCTTTTGAGGATACAGGCCAGCTATTTTGTAGCATGTCCTTCCCTGTGGGTTGTCTGATATTTTCTTGTGGTTAGATTCTGGTTCTACATCTCTGGCAGGAAAATCACAGAGGCGGCTGTGTTCTTGTCTCTGTCCCGTTGCTGATGCTGTACACTTTGATGACTTGATTGAGGAGGTGTCTGCTGGGCTTCACATCTGTAAAGTTATTTTTTCCCTCTTTGCAGTTAGTAAGTGTTTGAAGGGAGGTACTTTGGAACTATGTAAATATCTTGAGTGCCATCAAACTTTCAATTAGTCATTTATTTGTGTCGGTATGGATTCATGGTTTTCTATTTATTCAGTGGGTTGTAGTATATCATCATCATCATCAACATAATTGTTAATTTATTTATATGCTCAAATTGTCCCAGATTTGGCCACTGGGAGCTCCTTTTAGCTAGCTTCTGTGCCCTATTGACATGTTACCATCATTCTTTGAACACTTCCTTACCTTCTGGCACAATGAGGTACTCTAGGCTCATCTAGTATTTTCCCTGCTCCAACCCTGGGATCAGTCGTTTCTCCAATGAGCCCTGGCTCCTTTTAGTCGAGAATGGTATTTAGAAACCAAGATCTCAGGACAAAGTGTGCTTACTGCTGCTGGGGTGTCTGTACTCCCTGGTCCTCTTAGTGGACAGAGCTAAGGACTGTATGTATATGCGTAGACACACATTTATATCTGTGTTTTTCTGTACCTAACAATTATCTCTCTCTCTCTCTCTAACATCTATCATCTATTTAGAAAATTATGACTTCACATTGATAACTCCAGGTCCAATCCAGCACCACAGAGTTTATTCTAATTTTCTTTCTTTCCGTATTTGGAACTCCCTTTTCCATCAGTGAAAAAATTGGCTTCCATTATTCTCCATATATTTACTTATTTGACCAATCCCTGTGTGTAAGCAATTTGCTGTTGCGGTCCCTCCCCGCTTCTGCTCCCTGATTGGATGCCTGCTCACCCTGCTCAGGCTCTGGCCCCATGCAATGCCCCTCTCCTTGTGGGTGACCTCAGATTATCTCTGCCATGGCCTCTATATATTTTTCTTTTTAAGTTGAATACTTAATATGTGCTCCTTGTTCAAAATTGGAAAGGTGTGAATGGGTTTGCAATGAAAAGTTCATCTCGCTCCCACTCCTGCTCTGAGATTCCCAGGTCCCTTCCCCAGAGCTCACTGCAGTTTTCATCAGTTTTTCTTGTTTCAGATGGTCTATGTGAGCACACACGCGCACACACACGCACACACACGCGCGCGCACACACACACGCGTGCACACATGCACACACACGCACATGCACGCACACGCACGCACACACACACGCACACACATGCACACACACGTGAAAGTTGTGCACTTGGCAGCACACTTTTCACACTGGGCTGTGCTTTGCTTTTCTCACTCAGCGATGTATCTTGGAGCTTGTTCATTTAAATACTCTAGAGCCACCACCTTTCTTCTAATGATCACACAATATTCCATTGCATGCATATACCATAATTATTTAATCAGTCTCTTTTTGATGGACATTTAGGTTGTTTTCCATTTTTTTTTTTGAGACAGGGTCTCATTCTGCTGCCCAGGCTGGAGTGCAGTGGCGTCATCACAGCTCACTGCAGCCTCAGACTCCTGGGCTCAAGCCATCCTCCCGCCTCAGCCTCCTTAGTAGCTGGAACTACAGGTGTGCATCACCACGCCTGCCTAATTTTTCTATTTTTGTAAAGACGGGGTCTTGCTCTTGCTCAGGCTGGTCTTGAACTCCTGGCCTCAAGCAATCCTCCTGCCTTGGCCTCCCAGATTGCTAGGATTATAGGCGTGAGCCACTGTGCCTGGCCTTTAATCTTTTTCTATTTCACACAATGCTGCAATGGACAACTGTATCAAATGGATCACATTTTGCATGAGTGAGGCATACATTTCTGGAATACTGTGCTTTAGAGATGTCTCCATGTTGCTCTGTGTCTCTCTAAGTTATTGCTTTTTATGCTGATGCTTAATGTTCCTCTGCATGTATTTGCCACATTTTAATGAACTACTCTCCCTGTGACGGGCACATTGCCTCCAAGTCCCCACAGCCACAAACACTGTTGTGCTGAAGGTTGTTGAATGTGCCTCTGTCACAGGTTAGGTTGTCTGGACGCTGCAATGGAGTTTGGGGTGTAAGATGTTTATTGGTGTCAATGCCTGTGAAGTGGAGGGAGAGGAAGCAGGGTTGGGCGGATGGAGATGTCTAACTGTGATGCAGGCCTGTAGAGCCCTGGGTCGTCTGGGAAAATGCTGTCAATGTGTCCCATGTTGGGCCAAATGGCCAGACTAATACCCCGCCTTGCTCTGTCTGGGCTGCCCTGGGAGGAGTGGCTGTAGCAAGGTGGCTCTCTGAGGCTGGGGCAGCTGTGATGGCTGGAGACTGTCAGCTGACCATACTCCCTGCAGCTGGTTTTCCCCTGAAGGAGACCTGGGTGGCACATCCTTGAGTTTACCAGCCTCCTAATGGACTTCTCAGGGTTTCTCTGGTGTATTTTCCCAGGAGTGGGATTGTAAGGTGTCAATGTCTTTGATAGAGCCAGATATCCCTGGTCTCAGCCACCGCACAAAGATCAGAGATCTGCACTTTTGAGATGGGGAGATTGTGATCAAGGGATGAACCAAGGCTGGCTGCCCCAGGTCCACCAGCCTAGGCCAGACAACTCCTCCTCATTGCCCTTTGTTCCTTCACTGTCTGTCTACAGGGCTCATGAGTTGGATGGATATGGCTTCAAATCCCAGCTTTATCACTTAGATACTTAGATATTTGATCTGGAGTAAACTACCTCCTCTTTCTGAGCCTCAGTTTCTGCATCTGTGCGATGGGTCTTGTAATATACCTGACCGTTGTGCATTGTGGGCCTTGGTGGAAAGTAAGCCCTTGATGAATGAAAGGTCCCATCACATGGCGGTCCCCAGGCCGTCATGTCATAAGGCTCTATTTCAGGCTCACGTTTGGGGACAGTCTCCTTTAGTCAGTGAGGGGAAGAGGGGCTGTCCTGGAGAGAACCAGGGAGTCAGGGGGCTTGAGCTGGGGTGGTTATTCCCCAAGAAGAGTTGTAGCTGGACTTTTGATTCGGTAATATCTGAAGGAAAAATGCTGATCTAGATGGGAACTTGTACTCATTCATTCACTTGTGTTCCTCTTAACAGCTCGTGACTTTGGGTAAGTGATTTGACTTCTCTGTGCCTCAGTTTCCTGTTCTGCAAAATGGGGAGGTGGTAATAATAGTATCTACTTCATAGGGCATGTTGAGGATTCAATGAAATGACACATGCAAAGTGCTTTAAACAGTGCCTGGCACATAGTAGATGCTGAGTAAATATCAATTATCACAACTTGTTTATTCAAAAAATCATTTCTGAGAATCTGCACCGTGCCAGGGTTAGTTATCCCTCTCCACCTGGAACTAGAACCAACGGGAACCTCAGATTCTACAAAATCAGAGTCTAGAAAAGATGACAGGATCTCAGGATGTAACTGTCTCACCCAGTAATCTGTCTGCCAAGGATGGTTTAAGATCCCAGGCCCCCTGCAGACACCCCTGTGAGTGTCCCAGTCCTCAGCTTCCCAGAGGTTGTGACATCTTCAGACCCTCTCCAATGGCACTGATTTGAACCCTTGTGAACTCAGAAAAAAACAGACTTGGGCAGCAAAACCCCATTTGCCTAACGTGGACTCCCTTCCTCAAGTCTTAGATGCTACTCAAGGGTCCGAATCTGCCTTTTCCTGGCAGCCGGTTGGGTCCTGGTAGAAAGGTGGAGCAGAGGCTGGCCGGGGTTCACCCCATTGCCTGCTGCTGTTCATTCAGCATGGACCAAGGCTTCTCAACCAGCGGCACTCCTGGCACTTGAGATGGGATCTCTGTCTGTTGTGGGGCTGTGCTGTGCATTGTAGGATGTTTAACAGCATCCCTGGTCTCCACCCACTAGGTGCCAATAGCCACTCCTTCCGCTTGAAGTGGTGACAACCAAAAAGAACTTCAGCCATTGCTAAGTGTCCCCTGGGTGTTCTCGGTTGAAAATTATTGGTGTGGAGGATGCAGCAGCCTGGGCTGAAACCCCACAGGCTGAGTGACTCACTGTGTGGCCTTGGGGAAGCCCCCTGCCCTCTCTGGGCTTCAATTCCCCATCACTCAGTTAGGGGGTCAGGCTGAGACAACATCAGTGAGCCTCCAGCTTGGCCCAACTGGAATTCTAGGCTCCTACGCTCTGTGTCTCTCTTCACGTCCTGGGTCTGACTAAGTTCTAGGACATAAAGTGAGGATTGGGCCCGGGAGAGAGCTCAGGGTTTTTCTGCCCTGAGCCAGCCCGCCCTCCACGTGCAGGGGAGATAATCATCACAAATGGGGGCCTTGGGCTGTGCCTCCTTTACATCCTTGTGACAGCTCCAGGAAGTGGGATCTTTCATTATCCCCATTTTCAAGCAATGGGACAAATCACAGTTGCATGCCACCCGATAGGACCCACAAGAAGAACACAGCGCCACCTCTACTATATCCCTACAAAGATCTATCAGATGCAGAACCCTCCCTAATCTAATCACGAGGAAACGTCAGACAAGGCCAAAGTGAGGAACATGCTACAGAATAGCTAGCCCGTGATCCTCAAAAGTGTCAAGGTTATGAGAGTCAAGGAGAGACCGAGGGAGGAACTGTTTCAGGCTTACAGAGCCTAAACACAACTGAAGGAACCTATGTGTGATCCTGGAACAGGAAAAACCCATAAAGACCTTCATGGGGACAATTTGTGGAATGTTGACTGTGGTATGTGGACTTGATAATAGTACTGTTTCAATGATAGATGTCCCAACTTCGATCATGGTACTGTGTGTGTGTAACGGAGGGTCAGGAGGTGCACACTGAAGGGTTTAGGGGTGAAGCGACATCATGCCTGCAGCTGACTGCAGGGAAAATAGAAGGAAAATGAGGAAGCAAGTGGGGGGAATATTATATAAACAATCTGACTGAAGGACATCCTGGAGTTCCTTTTAATTTTTGTGATTTTTTTGTAAGTTCAATATTATACCAAAACACATACTTGACCTTCAATATACCCAAGAGAAATAAAAGCATATGTCTACAGAAAGACCTACAAGCACATTCACAGCAGTTTTATTTATAACAGGCTCAAACTGGAACAGCGCAAATGTCTTTCAAGGAGTGGGAAGGTAAACACCGTGGGGCGCGTCTATGCAGCGCAACACTGCTCAGCGCTGACGCGGAGTACGCTCCGGACTCACGCGCATCGTGGATGAGTCTTCAGAGCGTTATGCAGAGTGATAGGAGCCAGACGCAAAAGACCCCTTTCTGTGTGATTCCTCTGATAAAGAAGTTCAAGAACAGGCAAGATGAAGTTGGAAGTCCCAACAGTGGTTTCTTCTCCGGTGCAGTGGAGTTATCACCTGGGAAGGGGCATGAGGAACCCTTCTGGGCTGCGCAGCACTTCTATGTCTTAATCTGGGTAGTGGGCCCATGGATTTATACATATATAAAAATTCTTTGAGCTGTGTGCTTCAGACAAGCTCCACTGATGCACTTTACTGTATATATGTTAAACTTCAATATCAAAGTAGAAACATAAAAAATTAAAGATACACATCGAACAGGAGAATGGGGTGGGTGGGAAGCAGGGAGTAGGGTTAAAGGGAATAAATAAATAAAATCAGAGAGGAGCTTGTGCAGGCAATTGTGATAACACATTGTGAACTGAGCGGGTAACTCCACCCTTGGCACCTGAAGTTCAAAAAGAAAAACCAGAAAGGACCTAGGAGCTCAGAAACAGGCAGCACCTTGCCTGAAGTCACACAGCTGGTGGGCAGCAGAGGCAGGGTTTGAACCTGGGTCTGAGGAACCCCAGACTGTGCTTCTTACCCACTGCTGTGGCCTGGACTCCCTGGAACGGACAGCCCTGTTGTGCTCCTAGAGGCTCCCCAGGGCCTGGCAGGGGATGGCGAAACCACCACTTGGCAAAGACCCTTCCAGCCCTGGGCTCACAGCTCCAAGTGGGGAGGGGAGTGAGTGAGGCAGAGGGCAGCTCGCATCCCTGGAGCCTCGCTCCCTGGCCTGGGGTGGCTCTGCCAACCTCTGCCTGCCTCCTGCCGGCCTTTGCCTTCCTTCCAGGGCCAGTGTGTGGGCTCTTGAGCCCTGTAGGCTTTGGTGTGAATCCAGCTCTGCTTCCATCTGGCTGTGCATCCTGGGGTGAGTGGCCCACTCTGTGTCTTAGTTTCCACTTCCAGAGCCTGCCCAGGAGAGCATTTACCTAATGGCAGTTGTGAGCGTAGACGAGGAGTCAAATGTGTGTAAAATTCAACACGATTCCTGCATCTGCTAAGTGTCAACCATGGCAGCAGCTACTGTTGTTGTTAGTATCATTGCTACTTGTGGGATATTATGGGAAGGGGACACCCTGGTCCCCCAAGGCCTCACAAACACCAACATGTGAAAACAGCCAGCATGGAATGGAAAGTTCTGGAGAAAGGAGCTTTTTGACTGCCTGAAGGTTATCAGAAAACTCTTACTTTCTACCCTGGTTTTTGTGAAAGTTTTTGGTAAGCTAAGGTGGGGCCAGGGTGGGCTTCATGGGGGTACGACCTGGGCAGTCCCATGGGCCCCTTGCTCAGAATGGCTCCTGCTTGGTTTAATGGCCTGTGGTGGTGGTTTTGCAATTCTTACTGATTTGAGAATGAGGAACCCTGCCTCTTCATATAGCCAGTCCTGGGCAGGACTGTGGCATCCAGAAAGGTCACCTAGCACTTTCACCTGAGTTGTGTCCTTTGATGTTCAGGAACACTCTGAGAGTAGGTGTCCCCATCACTAACCGTGCTGACCTCAGTTTCCTCACCTGGGAAGTGGGAGGAAGTGCTTTGTGCCAGGCCACAGGGAAACAAGGGGCAAGCCTTGATCTTCTGGCCCTCAGATTCCATCAGTGGGAAACTTGGGACAATAAAGACTTGGTGAGCCTACGTGTGTGCCCCTGGAGCACATAGTAGGTGCTCAATAGATAGTGCAGTTTGCTTTTTGATTCTCTGGCTGGCCTTTCTTTTTATTATTAAATTTTGATTTAAATTGATGTTATTAATACATGCATCTGTTCTCTTAACACATGAAAACGTTTCCGATCAAGCTGAAGTTGATCTTGGACCACCTGCCCCAGGGCTGGCTCCTTCCTTACCCTGCCAGCGAGGTTTTGTAATTTTGGGGTTTGAACTTCCAGATCTTTGTGCAATTCTTTCATCTCTGGGTGAATGTGTCTTTTCCTTCCTTCCTTTCCTTTTTCCTGTTATACCTTTTAAACAGTGAACTTTTTACAGATATATAACCTGGGTACAGAAGAGCTGATGCATTTTCACCAAGTTCACCCACGTAACCAGCACTTGGATCTAGAAACAGAACATTTCTAATCACTCAGAAGTCTCTCTCCGGACCTCAAACAGATTAGATCGTTTTGCCTGTTCTACAACTTCATATCAATGGAATCATTCAGGATATCTGCTTTTGTGTCTGGCTTCTTTTGCTCAGCTGAACTTTTGAGGTTCAAAAAGAAAACCAAAAACGTACAGCTTCATTTTTACTATGGTGCCGTGTTCCATCGTGTGAATGTATTACGATCCGGTCTACTGTTGGTGGACGTTTGATTTGTTTCTGGGTTTTGGGTGTTGTGAATAGAGCTGCCGTGGGCATTCCTGTTTGTGTCTTTTGGTGGATACCACCTCTCCTCTCTGTGGGTTTATACCGGGCGGGCGGCATTGCTGGGCACGACGTTCACGTTGTGTTAGGCTTCCGTAGACACTGCCGGTTTCCAAAGCATTTGTGCGCCTGCAGTGGTCAATCTTTTTAACTGGAGCTGCTTGGGCACATAGGTGGTAGTGTCCCATCGTGGTTTCCATTTGTAATTCCAGACGTGCGTTCTTTTTAATGCTTCGGTGGCCTCCCACCAGCCATCTCACTGGGACTTATTCCTGTCCTTCCTGTGATCTTCCTGAGAGCCGTCCGTGTGGTGCGTTCACCGGTTCACTCCTTTTGAAGGTCGTGCGTTCTGCCCACTCGACGAGCACGTCTTCTTGTGACGTCACCCCCTCCCTTCACCCCCCCATATTTCTGGCCCATCTCTCTCCTTGATTCTGAGTCCCTGGGTATCAGTGGGGACGCTGTGATATCCACACACGTGGTGCCCATATAATGGCTGGTAAATGAACTAATAGAAGAAACAGAGAAAAAAACAAAACCAAAAAACCTCCCCCAAACCCCCCAGTTCTGGTTAATTGAGGGGTTGCATTGAGGTGAATTTCAGTCAATTGGAGTTTTCTTGTGAAATGTGGAAAACCACGGACCATCAGCTGTGTGGTATCAACAGCCACTGAGCCCAGCACTTTCTGGGCTCAGAACGATACACTGTGGATGTCATAGGGACCTTGGGAGGAGCTGGTGGGATGGCACCGGGAGAGTGCCGTTGGGGGGATTTTCCTGAGCTCCCATACCCAGGAAGGAGCTGAATGAAGTCCTAGACCCAGGACCCCTGATGCCACTTGCCATGATGTTTTCATTTTGTTCTCTGCTGTGTCTGCAACCCAGAGCCTGGCACACAGAAGACTTTCAAGGATGTGCTCCAGAACTGACTTACCCTGTGCCAGGCACTGTGCTAAGCCCGGGGATACAGCAGAAAATAAGGCAGACTCAAACCCCTGTCTTCGTGGTGCCTGCACTATCGGGTGGGGGATACAGTCAGTCAGATGATGGGTGCTATGGAGGAAAACAGAGAAGGGAGGGAGAGAAGGAGCGTGAGCGTGTGTGTACGTGTGTGTGAGTGTGTGTGTGTGGGAGAGGGAGGGATGTTGCGTTTAACCACAGAGGTCAGGGAAGGCCTCGCTGAGAGAAGGTGATATTCAAGCAAAACCCTGAGGGAGGTGAGGGGAGAGCCATGAGGCTATCTGGGGAAAGAGGGCACAGCAAGTGCAAAGGCCCTGGGGTGGCATCTTGCTTCCTATGTTCAAGGCACAGCAAGGAGGCCAGCGTGGGGGCTGTTGTGAGTGAGGGGGACAGAAGTAGAAGAGGGAGTTGGACGGTGGTGCGTGGATGTGGGTGGGTGGGGTCCTGATCAGAGGAGGGATATTAGTGACTTGTTCCTCCCAGGGTTGTGGCGTGTGGCTGGTATCAGCCAGGGGAGGAGAGAACAAAATGAAAGAACTGATGGAAAGTAGTCAGCCTGTGGCCTGGAACACAGCAGGCACTCAATAAACAGCAGAGGGTATGTGGGGGCTTTGGATGAAGTGACCTGCTAAGCTTTAATGGGGTTCCCGGTGGGCTGAGTGATGCCTGAGGGGACCCGTCTAGCCAGGACTCCCCCATGGAAGGGCAGGTAAGTGGGAGGAGGAGCCAGTGGGGGGCCCGGGAGACAGCGTCCCCACTGTGAGGCAGGCCTTCCCCACTCCCCACCGGCTCCCCTCCCCCCCCCACATGGTCCACAGCCAGGACCCCCATCTGGGGTCTGTCTGTGTGTGGCCATCAGTCCGTGGCCAGTCTTTCCCATAGGCGCTGAGCTCCTGGGGTGGGAACTGATCTGTTATGTGGATGGCTGTGTCCCCAGCACTTAGAATAGTACTGGGCACATAGTAGGTGCTCAGTGAAAACTGGATGGACAATGAGTGATTGTGTCAGTGGACAGAGATGGATAGACAGATGGATGCTCAGACGTCTGGTGATGGTGTGAGCAGTGGCCAGGTGGAGGAGGGGTGAGTGGGTGGGTACTTGGGTGAGTGGGTGGATGAATGGACTGGTAGCCGACAGGAGCCTGGGCCGGGGGTGGGTGGGATGCCACAGGAAAGTCCTGGCTCAAGAGTTAGGAGTCCCAGGTTCAAGTCCAGTCTTGCTGCCTGGTAACACCAACGTCTTTGGAACCTTGGGCTTGTCCTATTGCCTCTCTTTGCCTCCGTTTCCCTATCTGTTGGTTTTTCAACTTTATTATTGCTTTTATTTTATTGGATAGATTGCTTTTTATTGCCCCCAATTTCCCCGGAGCCTCCCCGCATGAGCGGGGTGAGAGGGAGCTGCAGAGGAGATGGGGCAGGGGCCCCTCCCTGGGCAGCGCCCGGAGTCCCACGAGCCGGAAACCCAGCTTGAGAACCCAGCCCACTGTTTGCTGCTTTCCAATAGCTCCCTGCTCTGAGTCCCTCCTCCCCTGGGGTGTTCGCCAAAAATGCATGTTCCAGGGTTCTTCCGGAGAAGCTTCCGGTGGTCTGGAGCAGGCCCAGAAATCTGCAGTTTTAACAAGCCTGCTGCATGATTCTGAGCTCAGCCCTGGTTAAGACTCACTGTCACTTTCCAGGACTACGAGATCCTACGTCCTGCGCCCCTGTGTGTATGTGAGAGTGTGCACGAGCATGTGTGTTGGGGATATGGGGATTGCTGTGACATTTTCTGTATTAAAAAAAAGAGCCAGGCATGGCAGTGTGCCTGTAGCCCTAGCTACTCTGGGGGATGAGGCCGGAGGTTCGCTTGAGCCCAGGAGTTCTGGGCTGTGGCACACTATGCTGATCTGATGTCTGCACTAAGTTCGGCATCAATATGGTGACCTCCTGGGAGCAGGGGACCACCAGGTTGCCTAAGAAGGGGTGACCCAGCCTAGGTTGGAAACAGAGCAGGTCAAAATTCCCGTGCTGATCAGTGGTGGGATGGTGCCTGTGAATAGCCCCTGCACTCCAGCATGGGCAACACAGCAAGACCCCGTATCTTATTAAAAAAAAAAAAAAAGACTGGAAACAACTGTGATGTTCATGTGTGGGGCTGGGGAAGGACATTGAGGCTGGTCCACTCCCTGGAGTACCTGGCAGGTGTTAAAAATAAGAGAGAAGGTTCTGATAAGACAAGATCTCCAAGACACTATTAAGTGAAAAAGCAGGTGCAGAGTGATGCCTGTGGCTTCACCACTTGTGTTAAAACATACACACAGGAAGAGAAATGTAGGGATGTGTGGACAATTCTGGAAGGACGCACAAGAAGCTGAGGCCAAGTGGCCTCTGGGGAAGGAAGCCAGAGGCCTGGGAGTGGGAGGGAGACTGACCCCACTGAAGCCCGTGGTTATGTCTGATTCCCTGCCCTAGTCCTGGATTCAAATTCTGCCTGTGATTAGCTGTGTGACCCCAGCCCAGTGATAGGCATTCTTTGAGCCTCAGTTTCCCCGTGTGTAAATGGGCCATATGTTTCCAGCTCGGGGCTGGGCTGGCGTGGAGGGCCCAGGCAACCCAATCCTGCTTGGGCTTCTGTTTCTCAGGAGGCTCCTGGTCAGCCTCACCTTCTAGCAGCCCCGCTTGAGCCAGGGAAGGTGGGTCCCCAGGGAGGGGGAGGCCCAGTTCAGGGTGAGGCTGAGCTGGAAAAACTGGCAGGTTCAGAGCAGGCCCTATCCTAACTCCCCTGCCTGGAGGCTGCTGGGGACACTCACCCCACCCCACGCTCCTGGGGGTTGGGACCAGAAAGAGAGAGAGACACAGAGAAAGAGAGAGACACACAGAGACAGGGGCAGATTCAGGCTGAGAGACAAAGACTCGGGGCTGGTGGAGCTGGGCGTGGGGTCGAGGCTGGGCTGCCTCTGGCCAGGTGCCTGGGGCTGGCCGAGGTGCAGGGGCGCTGGGGAGGGGGTGGGGGTGTCTGTGTGCCCACTGGAAATGGGGTGGGGGCACAGGGCGCTGGAGGCACCCCCGACAGGGCATTTTCCACGCCTCTGCTCCAGCTGCAGGTCTGAGTCCTCCTGGGAACCAGCACAGGGCCCCTCACTTCTTGTCCCTGTAGTCCTCATGGGGATGTGTACCTGCGGCTGCCTCCCCAGGGGGCCTTCTCAGAGCAGAGCTGGGAAGGCCTGAGGTGAAACTGAGCTAATTAGTGTTCAGAACTGAGATAATCACAGCCTGGAATGTTCCCCAGGAGGTCCTGGTGGGGGCAGGCAGCCAGGGGGCCATGAGGGTGACGGGGATTGGTTCGGTCGGGTCTACTGCCTCCTAAAACCCTGCGTATCAGAACAGGGGAGACCAGGAGGCCTGGACCCTCAGGTCTTAGAATCTGCAGCTGCTCAGGCCCCTCCGGGCCATGCTGTGTAGCTGCCAAAGTGAGCTGCTGGACTCCATTCTGATCATGTCCACCCCAGCCCCTGCATAAAGCCTTCCATGGCTTCCCATTGCCCTTAAACTAAAATCCAAGCTCATCACCTCAGCCTAGGGGGGGCCTGGTGATCTGCTCTTGCTCCCGCCTCATCATTCTGGCTTATTTCTATTTCTACAACATTCCACACTTGTCCCACCTCGGGACTTTTGCATATGCCGTGTTCCCTCCTAGCATGCGTTTCCTCTGCCTCCTCCCAGAGTTCTCCTCTGTGCATGCTTGAGGCCTCAGCTCTAAGTCACCTCCTCAGAGGGGCCCCGGTTCCCGGCCTGCCAGACCTCCCTGGACACGGCGTGCAGCCCCTGTGCTCTCCTTTAGGATCATTGCTCATTCAATGCCTGCCTCCTCCATGGCGGGCAGCTCTGTGAGCGCAGGTTCCAGGTCCGCTCAGCCACTGTTGTGTCTGGTAGGACCTGACACATAGCAGATGCTCGACCAGTGAGCCGGTGACCACCAAGGAAGTGGCCTGGACTTTTTCGCAGTGTGGATTCCTCCTGGGATGGGACCCTGCTGACCCCTGGGTTTTCCCCTTCCCTGCCTCTGCCCAGCCCCAGCCCCACAAGATCCTGCCTCTGTGTCTTCAGGCTCCACAGGGTGGCCCTGGCTGTGATGTTGTAATGACTCACTGGCCAGAATCCGGTTGAGATTATCTCCTGGCAGGGCATGGCTGCCTGTCTGTGCAGGGGCTGGGGCCACAGGCTGCTGTATCAGGGGCCCCAGGTGTTCCCTTGAGCCTCCTGCCTCCAGCCACAGATAACAGCACAGGGACATGCTAAATGGCCTCAGGCAAGTCCTTGTCACTCTCTGGGTTTCCCAGTGACACAGGGTTGGGTATCACCCTCAGGGGAGAGTGAAAAACTGGGTAGAAATGGGGTCCTAGGCTGGGAGACCTTGGGGTAATAATAACACCAACTTCTCAAGGAGGGTGAAATGAGAAAGTGGTTGGTGACACGTGATAGCAATCCCTTGTGTCCCCAACTGGGGGGGGTAGAGGGGGTCCAGGTGACTGACCTGCTCCAAGGTCTATGAATGATTGAGATTTACAAGCACCTTGGGGTCCACTGAGGCGGGGGTGGAAGTGTCCTCGTAGCATGGCAGGAAGTGTTGACAAATGAGTGTTGAGCCATTTCTAGGGCACTGATCTCCCTGTGCCTCACTTTCCTCATTGTGAAGCAGGGTCAGTAAGAGTTTCTACTTTGCAGAGATGTGCTTAAATGGGATCCTCTCCTGGGCTCATGGAAGGCAGGTGATAACTCCACTATTGTACCTCCTGGAGTATCCCCCGACCCTGTCCCCACCTGTCTGTGTTGCCTACCCCACGTCCGTTCAGGTCTGGGAGATTCGCCTGAATGAATACAACAGCCTCCAGCTGGTGTCCAGCTCCCGGTCTCAGCCCTACAGCTATTCTCCACGTGCTGCCAGATGGAGCCTTAAAAAGCATGAGCTCGATCATGGTCCTCCCCTGCTCCACGGCCTCCCATGGCTCCTGCTGTCTTTGGAGTAAAGATTAACTTCCTTACCATGACCTGCAGGTGCTGCATAATGGCAGCCCCTCTCCCCCAGTCTCCTGCCACTCCCTCTCTCACTCACTCTGCTAGAGTTGCCTTGGTTTTCTTCCAGTGCACCTGCTCCTGCCTGCCTCAGGGCCTTTGCACATGCTGCCGCCGCCAGTGGAATGATTTCCTTCCTCCTTCTCACCTAGTTAATGCCCAGATCTCAGATCGGGGACCCTCCTGCAGTGGGCGTTGTGGTGACCCACCCATATCTCTTCTCTGGGCCCTGCTCCCATCTCCCAGCTGCCACATGATACTGCTGCCATGGGTTCCCAGCCCCTTTCTGGAGAACCAGCTTCAGATGCATTCCATGTCCATGAACAGGAGCTGCCTCCTGTGGGAGGGTCTCCCATCCCCAAGCAGAGGTGGACACAGCCAATGACTGATGAAATCGGGGGACAAAAGCTCAGCCCTCTTACTTCAAGGTGGGACCAACTCTGGTGCAACTCACATGCCAGAGCTCCCTGTGGGATCAGGCTGAGGCTAGACTTCAGCTGAGACCACATCCTGGTGTAGCTCCTTCCTCACCCTGGGCTGCTTCCCCCTCTCCCCTTTCCCCCAAAGCACGTCCTCAGTGAATCATGTGCATTCCAGCCCTGTTTCAGGATCTGCTTCTGGGCAACCTAACCTAAGATATGTCCCCAGGGAAGCCTTCCCTGGCCCCTCCCTCCCCCTTTCTGGTCTCATCTCTGTGGCTCTCTCCTTGCAGCCTCCTCATGGCCATGTTTTTATACTTGTTCAGATGATACTTGGTTGAAGTCTGTCCCCCACCCCAGAATGTAAGGCAGGGATCATGTTGACCCTGTTCCCTGCTGTGTTCCTGGTGCCCATCACAGGGCTTGGTACACAGTAGGTGCTCAATATATATTGGATGAATGACAGAATGAATGATGGCTGGGCGAGTTGGAGGTTGGCGGCTGTGCCTCATCAAAGCCCCAGGTTCTCTCCATCTCATGGATCTGCCATCTTCTCCCAGCCCAGCTCCTCATAGCCCCATTATGGCTGCCAAAGCTCCTGCCATTACTACCTTATACAGCCAAGGCAAGAGAAGGCCCTCACATGCCTTCTTAAGAATGAAGAATCCATTCCCAGAAGGCCCTTGGCAGACTTCCCCATCTCACCGGCTGCAGATGCATTCCATGTCCAGACACTGCGAGCGGAAGGAGAGTCCCCCTCACCCACTGAGGGGGAATCCAGCTGTCTGTGAGCTGCAGACCCCTGAACTGGGGGCATTTCAGGTGTCCCCCACCTGCCCTCCCTCCCTGGGGAGCCCTTGGGAGGTGGCTGAGAGGGAGGTCGGGCCGGGTGAAGGTTTCAAGCACATTAGGCGGCCAGACACCTTCACCTCAGTAAATATTTATAGAGGAATGGAGGGGAGGAGGGCAGGCCCGAGAGTGAGTGTGCAGGGAAGAGACAGCCTGGCCAGAGATAGCGACGGTGAGACGGAGAGACACGGAGGAGAGAAGGAGAGACACAGAGGGAAAGAGAGAGGAAGGGAGAGAGAGGGACTTTGCCAGGCGGGCGTCTGCATCAGGCCCTGGAGCAGACCCTCTCCTGGTGGGAACGGCATCCCCCACTTCTTTTTGGCTGAATGTACTGGGCCAGTCGCTTTCCAGCCTGGGCCTTGGTTTCCCCTTCTGTCAAGTGGGGGTTAATGACCCTTACACAGGACCATCTCAACACACTGGGACTATGACGGCCCCAGTGGCCTCCTTTGACCTGTAAACAGCCTTGCCTGATGGGTGGGAATTGTCACCCGAGCAGACAGGGGAGGCACATGCCCAGGGTCACAGCAGGAAGGTGGAGGAGGGATCTGGCCCTGGAGTGTGTGGTTCTAAAGCCCCTGTGCTGTCTGTGCCCCACAGGGCCATGGTGGGGCCCGGAGGAGGGGGTGAGGGTACCCCCAGGGGTGGCGCTGGCCACCAGCTCTGTGTGCCAGTAATGACAGTTCTGGCAACAATGGCCACTGGGTTCCGAGTGCCCCCCAGGTGCCAGGCACCAACCCCATGAAGGAGGCCTCTTTAATTCCCACTTAGCTCGTACTTCCCATTTTACAGATGAGGAAACCTCAGCTCAGAGAGCGGCAGTGACTTCCTAACACCAGAGTTTAGGGTTTGGGGTTGGAAAGGTCTGGGTTCGAGTCCCTGCTCCACCCTGACAGGCTGGGTGACCTGGGCGGTCACTTCCTCTTCCTGAACCTCAGTTCTTCCATCTGTAAAATGGGAAAATAATAGTTTAAGGGTTGACATGAAGATTGAATGAGATCATGTGTGCACAGAAGGTGCTTGGCACAGGGCCAGGTACACAGTAAGCACTCAATAAACGTTAACCGGGATGCTGGGCATCGGTTTTTAAATCATTTAAAATAATTCCTTTAATAGCTCCCCATTTTTCAGAGAAAGAGCTGAGGCCCAAGGAGGGGAAGTGACTTGCCCAAGGTCACTGGCCAGGTGGAGGAGCTGAGATTTGAACCCCGTGGGCTCTGAGGCCCTCCGTGCAACCCATGATGGCTCGGCCCTGGATGGCCTGTGTGGGACTCAGTCCTCATGGGTCAAGAAGATGTGCGTGGCCTGGTCTGGTGTCCCTCTGGCCTGGATCAGCCACAGTCACCAGTTGGGGCAGTTGCAAAATCCGTCTCCCTCTGCCTGTCGATAAAGGGTGCCCATTGCAAAACTCAGTGGAGAAATTATTAAGTGTTGTGTCATCCTATGGCCAGGCCCTGGGTGCCCCTTTCCTGCCTGGAGGCCTGGGCGGGGCCGACTCCTCACTCTCTCCCTCCGTGGCCCTGGCCGGGGTGGGAGTCAGCTGGGGCTTTTGGAGAGTGGGCAGGAGCCAGGACCCCAAAGCCCTCCGCTCTGAAGAAACAGCAGCTCCCTCCTTCTGGGTGCTCAGGCCCAAACCCTGGGCTGCACCTTGATTCATCTCTTGCCCCACATCCAATAACTGGTCAGGAAATCCTGCCAGCTCTACCTTTAAAATATGTCCAGGATCCAACCAGATTTCCCCTCCACTTCCATCGGGGTTCAAGGCCACAGTCCTCTCCGGCCGGGACTATTGCAGTAGCCTCCCTGCTGGTCTTGCTGTTCCCACCTTCACTCTCCACACACAGCCAAAGGGATCCTGATAGAACCTAAGTCAGATCCTATCCCTCCTCTGTATATAACCTTCCATACCTCCCACCTTAGAGCAAAACCCAAAGTCTTTTCAAGGGCCACGGGACCTTGCCCGATCTGGTCCCCAAGGCCTTTCTGACCCCGTCCACCACTCTCCCTCACTCCCTTTGCTCCAGCCACACTGGGCTCCGTGCCATTCCTCCAACACAGCAGGCATGACCTAACCCCAGGGCCTTTGCACTTGCTGTTCCTGCTGCCTGGAATGCTCTTCCCCCAGCTCTTTCACACAGTTAAATTCGCCTCTTTATTCAGATCTCACCTCAGTGCCACCTCCTCAGGGAAGCCTTCCCTGGCTCCCTGCTCAAGTGTCACCTCCACCGTCACCCCAGCCGTTTCATCTTTCTTCCCTACTTGCCATCACATTACACATTTGTTTGTTTGTTTAACGTCTGTCTCCCTCCTTAGAGTGTCACCTTCCTCAGTGCAGGGACTATCTGTGCTGTTGGTGATGTTCCCTGGGCACTCGGCATGGGGCCTGGCATGCAGTAGGTGCTCCACAAAGATTTGCTGAAATCAGTGAATGGGTGGGCAGGAGGGGGTGGCCGTCGGCTAGATCACACCTTGGCAAACATCCCCCTGAGGGTTTTTTTTTTAATTTTAATTTTTAATTTCTTAGGCAGTCAAATTCAGCAGTAGGGGGTTGTATACCAACTTTAGTGACACTAATGTTAGTAAGTTCTGATAACCCACTACCATGGACCAGCCGCAAACATCCCCCTGAGGGTTTGAGGATGGTGCCCAGAACAGACTTCGCCTGCCTTCCTATTGCTGTTGGAGATGGCTTCCCTGACCGCCTGGTCAAGTGGCCCCCAGTGCCAGCCCCCACCCCTGTCCTACCCTCACTTCCACACCCTCACGCGAGTTGTCTGTTTCCGTATTTATCACTGGCCTCTTCTCTCCCAGCCTGTGAGCTCTGAGGACAGGGCCTCCTCTGCCTGGGCTCCACTGCTGCCCCCCAGACCCCCGCTCAGGGCCTGGCACCTTGTGGAATGTGTTCTGTGGCGGCCTGATCAAGGTTTGCATCGGGTGCCCCGCTTGCAGGGCCCATCCAGGCCAGGAGGGAGCTAGGAGAGATGCTGTGCCTGGACCTGCAAGCTCAGGGAGAGGAGGGGGCCCACTCAGGCCTTAATTATAACACATCCCATAATGACACGGTGTTATAATAGGCACACAAAGTGTACTAATCTGATATTATATCTGGGCTTTTTATAATAGATACAATCAGCCGGCCGCAGTTTGCTAACTCATTCTCGACCTATCTCCACGCTCCACCTAGATTATTATCAGCTTCCTTAATTAAGTGGAAGGCAGAGCTCTGCAGGCGACGCTCACAGCCCCAGCACCAACGAGTCCGGCCTGGCCCTCCCGTAAGCTGGGATAATAGCTACTCCCACACGGGGTGAGGCTTGTGCTGCCTTCCCCATCCCAGCCCCTGTCCCAGGCTTGGGCGTGACGGGCCTGCTCCGAGGCCTGGTGAACCACAAACACCAACCACTGAGGGCTCAGACTGGTGCCCGTGGGCCGGGCTGGCCTCCAGATGCGTTGGTTTTGGCCTGTATGGTGCATTTGCTGAAAGTTAAAATGAGTTGCCAACACTGAAAAATTAGGACGTTGTATACAAACAGCCAGATTTCTGGCTTCTCTTGAGAATGGGAACTCTGGGCTCACAGTCCCGGGTGCTAGGGCTGGAACACAGGTCACAGTCACCTGACAAGTCTTTATGGAGCTCCCACTGTATGCCAAGCACTGGGGACACAGAAAGGCCAAGACAGACATAGTCCCTGCCCTCTGGGGGTGACAGTCTCTCACTCCACATCCATATCATCATCCTTATTGCTGGGCGACAGTATCCATTAGAGACAGGTCCTTTCTGATCCCCTCAAGGTAGCTGGCAGCAGATTCCCCATAGCTGCTGGGCCCCATCCGGGACAGAGAATGGGTTCTGAAAGGTCCATGGGGACTGGAAGCAGCCATCTTGGGAGGAAGCTCCCGGCTTCCTGCAGCAAGGGTGCCCCTAACCCCCAGCCTGGGCTTCCAGGCAGCAGGAGGGTGAGTGAGGTGGGAGTGGGGGGATGGGAGGTGAGCGGAGGAGGCACAGTGGCATCAGCTAGACAGAGCGTGAGGACTTTCCCATCCCGGCTGAGCCGAAGGTGAATCCATCAGGCCCTTCTAAAGACAAGAAGTGGAGGGTCATGACGCTGAAATACCCAACCTGCCCACTTGCTGGTCCAGGAAAAAGGCCAGCCTGGGAGAAATCGCTCCTCCTTTTGCCTCCCCGCTGCCCTTGGCCTGGAGGAGAAACTGCAGCCTGGATCCTTTCCCCAGCGCCTTAGCATTGGACCCAGCTTGGGTCCCACTGACCCCAAGGGGCCGTGGCAGGTCAGCGGGCCTCCCAGGAGCCACATGTGAAGAGCATCAGGCAGCCCGCACGCTCCGTGGCCAGCGCCCCACTGACGCGGGGGGATGAATAACAGTCCCAGCCATCATGTGCGTTTGCTAAAAATAAACTGACATACTTTTGCATTGGGAAACAATGTGGATTCCAAACATTCTCAAAGGGCAGAGAGGGGAAAAAGGGAAGAATGGAAATCAAGTTTTCGAGCTTAGTAATTAATTAGCGCCTGTAAACAAATGACTCACGCTCTTTCCTGGCTATTTTTCTTTCCATTTTGCGTGGATTTTCGCAGGGACTGAGGGAAGGAGGCCAAGTGAGCAAAGGTGATAGGCAAGACAGGGCCCAGATGTGACCATCCTGAGGAGGAGTTGGCCAGCTGGAGAGCGCGAGGAATAGCTTTGGGTGGAGGGAACACCATGTGCGGTGGCTCCGAGAACTGAAAGGTCTTGGCCAGGGAACAGCAAGGAGGCCCATGCTGCCAGAGGAGAGTGGGCAAGGGGTGATGTCAGAGAGGTCCACAGGACTTGCGCCACACAGAGCCTTCGTGGCTGTGTTAAGGTGTTTAGATTTGATCCTGAAAACAGTGGGGGCCACGGGAGGGTTTTGGGCTGGCAAGGAACATCATCTGATTTATATTATATAATGTTGTCATTTAAAAAATGGATGATCAGAAAAATATATTCTACATGTTCTCTGCTGTTTGGATGCTTCTGGTATTTAGATTTCCTAAACAAATGAAAATTATCTAGTGTTATATTTCTTAGGGGTTTACACATGTAATATCTGTTTCCTTCCCATAGAATATCAGCCCTATGATATCAAGGACCTTGCTGGTCTTGTTTACTTCGATGGCCCCAGTGCCTAGACCACTGCTTGGCACACAGTATGAGCTCAGTATATGTTTATCAAGTGAATGAACCCTTTCTGCAAGGTCAGAGGCCTCATTCCGTATTCAGAGCAGGGAGGTCTCCCAAGGCTAGCCTGGGATGGTCCCCAGGAGAGGCAGATTCTGTTTAGTTGACAAGGGGAAGTTTTATGGCTGGAATATCTATTCTGTAAGGGACTGAATCCCTGGCAAAGGGGGCATTCAGGCAGGGCCCACACTGCCAGCCCCACAGTCCCCCTCTCTAATTTGAGACAGTTTCTGTGCTGGCTCATAGGACTCCACTCAAGGATCTATGAGGATGGCATGTTGTTATGTCCATTGCACAGATAGAGAAACTGAGGCCCAGGGAGCCGTGACATGCTCAAGGTCACATGGTTACAAGTGGAGGAGCCTGGATTGGAATCCAGGTCTGACTATAAAGTCTGTGTCTTTAACCCCTTCTCTGAGCCATAGACATGGGTTCCAATGCCAGCCCCACCACTTAGATCTGAGCTGGCACACAGGTGCTCAAAACATGTGCATCTTTTCTCTGCTGAGGTCCCTTCTAGGTCTTTCTGCCATCGGCCTCCTCCTGGACTGTTGACCCCCTCTCAGGCCAGCAGCTCCTTGGGTGCACTGTCCAGCCTCCCCCACCCACTTGGTGTTGATTCACCCATGCCATGAGCTTCTTGCCCTCTGCCTGTGTTTTCTTCCTCCTTTTCTTGGTAAAACCACTGCCTTCTCTGATTGCCAAAGCTCCTCTCAGGGAGCAGGCGGGCAGTGGGGGGGCCCCTTCGTCCCACAGAACCGTCTCCACTGCTTCCCCATCCCTCCCACCCTTGCCACGTTGGGCTGAGGTCACCAGGCACGAGGCCTGGATGCAGACATGGCCAAGGTTGGGGTTTAACTAATCATCATGGGGCAGGCGAGGCTCAGGATGGCCCAGGGTCCCTTTGGGGGGGCTAGGCTGGTGGGTGGACCTGGGGAGGGCCAAGGAAAAGTCCTGGGAAAGATGGCGCTTGCAGCCCATGCAGACAAATCTGCAGAAAAGCCCAGCGGAATGCTAAAGGGATGTGCGCCAATGGGGGCAGGGGAGGCAGAGGTTGGGTGAGTCTTGGGAGGCTTCGTGGAGGAGCTGTGCCTGGAGCCAGGTATGCAGAGGGGAGCCGAAGGGCGTGGGTGCTGGGGCTGAGGCATGAATCCCAGCTCTGCCCCTTTCCCGTTGTGTGAACTTGGTCAGATTCACGTCCCTCTCTGAGCCTCAGTTTCCTCATTTGCAAAATGGAGATGATAATGTCAGCATCATCCTCACAGGGTGTGGTGACAACTAAGAGATGATGCAGATAGTGTCCCCAGCAGGGCCAGGCACATGGCCAATGCTCAATGCGTAGTAGCTTTTATTTTCATTCTTACTGTGAGTGTAGTAGAAAGCACTGGAATTGTAGCTTCAGTCAGGCCTAGGTGCAAATTTTAGGTTTCCGCATGTCCGTGTTCTCAGCAAGCCGCCTCACCTGCCTGAGCCTCCATCTCCTCCCCTGGATGTGGAGATGGTTTACTGCTTGAGGTTGGTCCTGTGGTTGAAGCATGTGACTCCTTGGAGTGTGCACGGCATGCAGTAGGCACTCAATAAATGGTGTTGGGCATTTGCTGGCCTGTGGCCAGGTGGTTAGGAGCAGGGCTTGAGTGGCAGGCAGACTCGGATCTGCGTCCTGGCTTCGGCCCCGTGGGCTGCAGTGAGGATTCAGCAGGTCCCTAGGTGTAAAGTGCCCAGTTTGGTGCCTGGCACATAGCAGGTGCACGGTCAGTTGGAACAAAACCTGGGTTTTTGTGACCCTGATGACCAGTGTGAGCCACCTTGACATCCCAGGTGAGAAGGTGACTTCTTTCCCTTGTGAGGTGGGGATGGTTCTGCCCCTTTCTCGGTGGGGAAACTGAGGCTCAGAGAGGCAAAGTCATGAGCCCAAGGTGGGCACCTGGGTCTATGTGGCTCTAGAGCCTGTCTTTCTGAAAGAGGGGATCTCTGGGTGCATAATAGGATTGCGGGTGTCCAGTGGGGCCCCTGGAGAGCCACTGTGGATGCTGGTGGAACAGCCTCTTAATGGTTAAAGAAAACAGGCGACACGTGCTGTGAAAACAGCAACTCTTAGCCTGAGGTTCTGGGATCCGGCAGTGTGTTCACGGCCCCCCATCCCAGACTGGGGGCCAGGGACTGGCTTTCTTGAACAGGGTCTGGCTTGGGGTCTTGGGGGGCAGCCCCCACTAGACTCAGCCTGGGCCTTTCTCCTTCCACCTGATCAGCACCATAGCACTCTGGCCAATTTAAGATTTTTGATTACTATTGGGCAAATGCTTTGAGGCATTTTTTCCAACTGTCCTCCTTTGTAGGAGGAGACATTCTGCCTCCTACAAAGGAGGCTGAGAATATGAGACTTGTGTTCTGTCCCCCGAAACCCCCCTGCAGCTAGACACGGATGGGTGCCTTGGCTTGGTCAAGCAGATGCACTGTCCCGGCCCTGTGGGGGAGTCCATGCTGGTCACATCCCTCCCCGCTCACAACCCTCCCATGGCTCCCCATTGCCCTTAGGATAAAACCCAAACTCCTCCCCGTGTCCCACGAGGTTCACCCTGATGGAGCCCAGCTGACCTGACCTCCTTTGGTCACTCCTCCAACCACAGGGACCTCCCTCAGCGGAAGTCCACGACACCTGCTTCAGGGCCTGTCTGTTGTTCCTTCTGTTACGGCGTCTCCAGTTCACAGGTGAGGAAATGGGGCTGGGGAACGGGTGAAGGGAACGGCGCATGGTGGGGGGAGAATTTGAACTGGTGGTCACGGTCCCCGCCACAGACCCCCGCCCCCAGGAACACAGAGCAGGTCCCCTTGGGAGAGGCGCAGCCCGACTCGCCCCAGCTCAACTTAACGCAGGTCTTCTCCAGGGCAGTCGGGGGTGTGTGTGGATATTGCCCCCCAAGGAGGGGGAAAATTAATTCCTGTGGGGTGAAAAAGTCAATGTTTTTATGTATAAAGCAAAGATCTACATACAAAACATAAACAGACGTACAGCATGTCTGTGGCATTGACATTTCATGAGGGGGCAAGTAGGGAAAAAAGGTCTAAAAATACTCCACGGGGGCAATTAAAAAACCCTGGGAAACACTGGTTTAATGCAATTCCACTCGGTTTAAAACCCACCTCGACGTGATTTGCATCCACTCTACTCAATGTAACTCAGCAGAGCCCTCCACTCACTTGTGTTCGGTTGAACTAAACTCCACTAATTCATCTGAACCCAACTTACCTCAACTGAGCCTCGCACAGCCTAACTCACCCACTCGGCCGATGCTGCCTCCGCGCCTGGGTCCCCAGAACTCGATTCGCTTTAAAACCCTCCTCAACTCGCTTTAACGCAACTCAACCTGCCTTAACTCAGCCTAACTCACCTCACCTCAACTCAGTTCGCTTTAACTCAGTTTGCCTCCGTTTACCTCTGTTTTATTCACCCCAGCTCAACTCAGCTCGATTCCACCCACTTCAGTTCAACTCGAATCAATCCCGCTTGGGGGTTAACGCTCGACTCGGCCCAGCTCCCCCCGACTCCTCGGCTCACCTCACCTCACCCCGACGTGATTCAACGAGACTCGCCTCCCTCGACCCAGCCCGACCACCTCAGCTCCCCAAGCGTTCCCAGTGTCGCTGGGGACCCTGGCACGTCCTTTCAACAGTGCTGTAATGCGGTAGGCGCAGGGTGCCGAGTGACAGCCGATGGTAGCCCCGAGGAGCCCCAGATGAGTCCCCACGGGAGGAAGCGGCAGCTCAGGCACCACAGCGGGAGGAAGGGCATTCTGGGCAGAAGGAACAGCGCGTGCGAAGGGGCAGAGAGGGAGGATGAGGATGGTGCAAAGGCAGCTGGGGAACATGCTCGGTCCCCGCGGGAGGACTCTGGCCTGGGGACAGTGGGAGCCACTGCGGCGTTTGAGCAGGGGACAAACGGGATTTAAAACACCCCCTGGCTGCTGGGGCTCAGACAGAACGGAGAGGTCAGGCTGGACTTGATGGGTAGCGACTGGGACAAGAAATCCAGCACTGGGGTGTTGGTGGGGGGCAGGCAGGGGGGGAGCTTGAAGAAAGCGTTTAGGAAATCAGTAATACAAATGGCCAGAAATCAAGCACATGCTCCAGCCCGGGCTTTGTTCACTTGCTGTACACGTATCAGCTAATTTAATCCTCCCAACAACCTCAGGAGGTGGGTATTATTATTGACCCTGTTTTATAGATGAGGAAGCTGAGGCCCAGAGAGGCCAAGATGTTTGCCCAAGGCACACAGCTCCTAAGGGGCAGAGCTGGGGTCTGAACTCAGGCACTGATGCTCCAGAGGCCCCAGGAGCAGCTGGGCATCCTTTTCAAAATTCCATGGCAGGTGCCTCCTGCAGGCCAACCTCTTCCCTCTGCCCCAGACACACAGTAGGTGCTCAGGAAATTCTTGCCTTGTGAGTTTGTAGGGGTTTAAACCATCATTACCGTTTGAGCTGGGAATGCCTTTCCCCTGTTCAAAGGAAGAATCTGTTGTCACTGTCATTTCGCAGGAGAGGAAACTGAGGCCCAAGGTCACACTGCAGTGAGTGCAGGATTTGAACCTCAGGTAGGAACATGTTCTATCTACAGACAGGTGGGGTGGTCATCACTGGGATCTTCAGCCACCGGGATTTTAATTCTGCGTGTGTGCATCAAGCAGGCCCTGCACAGAGGATCCCGCCCTGGTCCTTGGGTGCTCAAAATTCTCCCGTGGCTGCCTTCTGTGCTGAGGATGCAGTCCAGGAGTCCCTGCCTGATCCCCTCCCTGCCCTGCCTGCCTCTCTGACCTTGCCTCCCATGACTCTTCCCTTCCTGCTCTCTGTACCAGCTTCCTCCAACATACTTGCCCCCCACCCCAGGGCCTTTGCATATGCTGTTCCCTCTGCCTGGAACACTGTTCTCCTGGCAGTTCCATCTCAGCTGTCCGTCCTCAGCTCTAATGTCACCTCACCCCCTCAGAGTGGCCTTCCCTAAGCACCTGAGCTAAAGTCAAGTCCCCCCCGCCCCCCGTTCTTCCCTAGCACATCACTCATTTTTTTGTTTTTTGTTCTCTAATATTCCACTCCCTTGCTGGATTTTTCCTGTTGGTTTATTATCTGCCTCCTCCAGGGGCCTGAGCTGCTATAGGCAGGAACCCTGTCTGTCTTGTATCCCATTGCCTGGCACACAGTAGGTGCTCACTAAACATTTGTGGAATGAATGAATACATGCGTGAAGGAACGGATGGAAGTAGTTTAAGAATTTAGGTGTCAAGAAGAGGCACAGCAGGCCCAGGCCCGGGTCCGAGGCCTCTTCTCCCCATCTCCCTGCTGGGGCCGGGGCAGCGGGCGGGGCTGGGCGAGGCCGCCTCCTTCCTTGCTGTTTTCATCCTGTCGGTAATTACGGGCTCAGACACTCCTCGATGCCTTCCCAGAATAATAGCTGGGCCTGTTATCAGCGGCATCTCTGGGACCTTCTCACAAACAGTCATTAATCAAGTCTCGCCGCCACCCTGCCCTCCCGCTTGGTGGAAACCGAGGCACAGAGAGGTGAGGCCACTTTCCTAGTGCCACACAGCCTATGCAGGGAGGATGGGCTGTTTTGCCCCGAACCCTGTGGTGTGGCATGGAGGTTCCTTCTCCCTTTTTCACATCGGGGGAAGCCTCTGAGCCTACCATGACTGGGGGGCCCTGCCCCCAATTTTGGGCCCCCAGCCCTCCTCGAAGCCCTGGGGGCCTCCCAAGGTGGCCTCTTAATCATCGTCGGTTAATTAAGGAGGCTAAACAGCTCCGCAGGGCCCATGCAGGCTGCTGGGGCTGAGATGCGGCGGGGCCCAGGCCTGCATCTCGAATCGAGGCCTCTGCTCCCCGGCCTGAGCCTGGCAGGGGCATTGTGCCTCCTTGGTCACGACCTGGGGGGTCACTGGGGAAGGTGCAGGGCCTCAGACAGTGCCTTGGAGCTCCATTGTTGGTGCGGTGCCCCCTCCCCTTCTTCGGGGGTGTGTGGGAGGCGCTGGCATCACTTAATGAGGCCTCCGCGGCTGCCAAGGAGAGCTGGAGGAGTTGAAACAGGTTCTGGGTGAGGTGAGTTTCGTGGGCTGGGCAGAATCCATGGCTATGTGCCATGTGGGTGCTCCCTGGGGCAGTGGGGGGCAGGCATGGACCCCCACCTGGCCCCTGTGTCCAGCCCTCTGCCCTGAGGGGGTGGGAGCAAAGGAAGCTTGGGAGGGGACAGCAGAGATGACAGAGGATGACGGTCAGGAATGGAGGCTCACATCCCACCCTCCCATGCCCCCCCCCACAAGCCTGTGGGAGTCCCACAAAGTATAACCACAGCGGCAGAGTCTGGGGTTCCTGAGACATTGCAAATCTGTGCTCCGACCTGAGAAATCGGGGTGGTTGGATGGGACCATCTCAGCTTTAGTTTCAGAGTGACCCACCCCAGACAGAGCTGCTGACTTGCCCTGTGACCTTGGGCAAGTTGCTTTCCTCCTCTGAGCCCCTGTAGCTCTGGCTGTGATCCGGTGGCGGTGGGGTGGACAGAGCGGTGGCAAATGCTTCCTGCTGATGGCCGGTCTGTCCCCACCAAGGTTTCCAGTGCTTCGTGAGGGTACCTGGACCTGCTTTCTTCAGGATACAACAAGGAAATCATTCAGCACGTCTCTCCTGGCCCTGGGGAAACTTTGAGGCTCTGGACCCAGGCCAGAGAAGCTCAGGAGGAAGCTCCCCAAGGCTTGGCTGTGGGTCTCAGGACCTGAAGGGCAGCCCCTCTGTGCTGCTGAGTCCTGGGGCCACTGTGGGACGGGCTGAGGCGAGGCTGGCTCAAGGCGGGAGTCCTCTGGGTTCCCAGAGCCCATGTGTGTGTGGGCCCAGCTGGTTTTGTCTCTCCCAGCTTTTTTTAAAGTCACTTTTATGGATATATAATTTAATATAGTAAAATTCACCCTTTTTGAGTGTACAATTCTATGAATTTTTGCAAATACCACCATTGTGTAACTGCCACTGTGACCAAGATACAGAGTATTTCCATCACTCCAGAAAGTTCCCTGGTACCGCTTGGTCGTCAATCCCCTTCCCTACTTCCAGCCCCTGACAACCACCAATCTCCCCCAACTTTTTATTTTGAAAAATTTTGAACTTATAGAAAAGTGTAAAAACCTCACAATGAAGCACTGTAGTGCCCCTTCACCCAGATTTCCCGCCTGTCAACACTTGGCCCCATGTGCATTGTCTCCCTCTCTCTCTCTCTCTGTTATTCCTGCTGAACTGTTTGAGAGTAAATTGCAAACACCCTTACCCTTCACCCCAAATACTTCAGTGTGCATCTCTGAAGAACAGCGAGGGCATTCTCCCACACAACCACGGGGCCATTATCATACCTGAGAGATTTAGCATCGATTCCATATATGATCTCGTATCCAGTCCACACTCAAATTACTGAGATTGCTCCAAAGGGTCCTTTATAACAGTTTTTAAATTTGTTTTATTTTATTTTATTCTTTATTTTTCTGGTCCAGACTCCAATCGAGGATCAGGCCCCGCATTTGGTGGCAAGTCTCTTTGGTGTCTTTTGATTTGGAATATTCTCCCTGCCCTTGCTTGACTACAGAACACACTGGTTTTAAAAACCACCCTCATGGTTCCCTATACCGGGAGCTGCAAGGAGAAGCCCCAAGGGGGCATGAGTGCCAGGGAAGGGGCTACTGACTTGGGGGATATGGGGGTGTCCTGAGGGTTTTTCCTTAAAAGCTTTGTTTAAAAGAAAAGGGGGAGGAGAGGGGAGGGAGAGACTGGGGGTCATTGTCTCATCTTTTCATGATGCTGAAAATTTCAAAGCAAAGAGTAGAAATTACCCAATTTGCAGTTGAGAGGGATCTCTAGCCCCATGGTTGGGTTTCAAATCCCAGCTCTGCCTCCCCTTGGCTGTGAGATCTTGGGAAGGTGATTTTATCTCTAGGGCCTCAGTTTCCCCATCTGTGAAATGGGGATAATGCTAGTCCCTCCACTTTGGCCCACTCTTGTGAGGATGAAATGATTTAATGCATATAGTGCATCAATAGTAGCAACTTCACTTGTTAACAATTTTATGATAGTATTTCCAGACAACTTTCTCTCCACTCACATACATGGATATATGTGAAAAATACATTATATAAATAGGGTCACCTCCTGTTCTCTCAATAATTTATTGTGAGCATTTCCCCATTTCTCCATAAACGGAGCCTCGTCCATCACGTAAAAATTCTAGCTTTTGTTAATTTTTGTCCATAGATAATACATTCGTGTGGTACCAAATAGCAAAGGTAAAACAGTAAAGTCAGCCTCCCACCTGCTCTGTCCACACTCTCTCAGCTACTCACTGAGACAGTTTCTGGCGTTGCTTTCCAGAAGGGTTCTGTGAACATGCAAGCAAAAACATGTATTTTCTTTCTTTTTGTTTTCCTACAGGTATTAGAAGACTATACACACTCTTTCCGTGCCTTGTTATTTGCACTTAACAGTAGATCTTGGTGATATTCCACATCGGTGCACAGAGCGCATCCTTCTCCTTTTGCAAGGCTTTGTGGTACTCTGTTGTGGAAATGGGTCGCAATTTAATGAACCTGTTCCTTATTGATGGACATTTAGGTGGCTCACAGGCTTTTGCCACTGCAAATTGCAACAGAGAGCCTTGTGCAAACATCTTGTGTCCATGTGCAAGCATATCCATAGGATATATTCCTAGAAGTGGAATTGCTGGGTCAAAAGTCATGTATATTTTGAATTTTGCTCCATGACCATTTTATTTATTTAGTTATTTAATTTAATTTATTTTTTTCTCTCAGACATCCAAAGAAATTGGCCTGTCTGCCATCATTTTTAATGGCTACATGAATCCTAGTGTATTTAACAGTGCCCTATTGGTAGATGTTTAAGTGGTTCCAATTTGTCTTTCCTGTAAACAGCGCCACAATGAACATCTTTGTGCAGCCGTCTTTGTGTGCAGGACAGTCAGCTTACGGGGAATTCCCAGGGTCAACAGGAAACGCTGGGACGAGAAAACTGAACCAACGGGGCCAGCACGGCCCCCAGGCCTGTGGGTATGGGTGGTGGCTGGAGTGGCTGCAAGCTCCTGGGCCCTCCTTGCTCCTGTGTGGCCATAGGGTCCTAAGAGTGACAGACAGAATCCTCTAGATCCTGCAGGGGAGAGGGGGACAAGACTCTGCATTTCTAATAGGCTCCCAAGTGGGGTCAATGTGTTGTCTGGAACCCTGTTGAATCAGGATCTGCATCTTAACAAGTCCCCAGGGGATTCGCCACCGCAGCCAAATCTAAGAAGAGCTGCCCTAAAACAAACCCAGACAGCAGGCCTGAGGTCAAGCCTGGCTTCACCACCCACGAGCTGTGTGGCTGAGGGTAAGCTGGGCAACCTCTCTGTGCCTGCCTTGGTTTCCTCATCCTTAAAACAGGAATGAGAAGAGGGCTCACCTCTTAGGGTAGCTGTGAGAACCAAGCCTGGTCATTCACATGGAAGGGTTTAGCCCAGTGCTGCACAGCCCGAGCTCAGTAGGTGTTATTGTTACCGAGACACATATTATGCAAGGGGATATGCGAGTCGGAGCTCTGTCTTCGGTTTTTCTTCTCTCTGTCTGTCCTCGTCATTCCCTGTGTCTCTCTAGCCCCATCCATGGGCGTCTCCATGTCCACCCGTTTCTCTCTGTTCTGTCTCAGTGTCTCTCCTTCTGTCTTGGTCTCTTTCTCCCTGTCTCTGAGTGTCTCTCTCTGTTTGTTTTTATCTCTGCCTGGCTGGAGCTTTCTAGGCATCTGTGAAAATACTAAAAACCTGGAAAAAATGGAGCTAAATGCAAAGACAAAACTGCACACTAAAATTGAACAATATTGTAAGAGCAAAATTATACCATAACTCAAAAATATTCAAAACAAAAAATTTATGTTTTCAATGGGATGTGGGGCTCTTTCAACATGTTTGGTAGGTTGTAGTGGGTGACTGTGAGGCTGCATGGTCCTGCCCGGTGTGGCCTCCCTTTCCTGTTTCTTTGGACCCAATGCAGCCTTGGACTTGGACAGAGCTGAGAGATTAAGAGCAAAGATCTGGCCCCAGAAAATCACTGAATCCCTCCTCTGTCTCATCCTCACTGCATGGCCCTAGCAGACACAGTCAGTGATTTGTGTTCTTCCAGCTCATTTACTGAGCACCTAGTACACCAGGTCCTGGGACACAGTAGTGAACAAGACAGACAAAAGCCCTGCCTTGCGGTGCTTGTATTTTAGGGGAGTGTGTGCATGTGACAGGTTACATAGAAGTGAACGAGTAAATATGCAGAACAATTTACACAGTGCTAAGATATGTGACTAGAATAAAATATGGTTATGTGATAGAGAAACACAGAATGGGGCTGCTTTACGCTGAGGGTGGAAGTAGGGTCTGGGAAGACTACTCTGACTTGAATTTAGAGACCAGAACGAGAAAAAAGAGCTGGGCATGGGAATACCCGGGAGGAGGGCATTCCAGGCAGAGGGAACAGCAAGTGCAAAGACCTCGAGGCAGGAACAAGCTAGTCAGGGGGGCCAGTCATGATTAGAAGCTTTGGGAGAAGGAAAAACTCTCGGGAGAATGAGTCTTTGTTGAGTGTCTCAAGCAAGTTCCTTGCCCTCCCTGAGCCTTAGTTTCACTCATATAAAATGGGAATGATGAAGATGCAACCCCTAAGGATGGGTGGGTATTAAATCCAGTGGTGGGCCAGAATCTACACTGGAGGGGCTCAGGGGAGGGTTGGGGTGTGGGTGGATTTGTCTTGAAACTGTGGACACAGCAGCACCATTTTTTATACTTGGATTATTTGGGTGGCTTTTGGGGGGTGATGGAGATTATTTGTGGCTGAAAGCAATGCCCCAATTTCCCCCTGGCCGAGCCCCTGATTTCAGGAGTTAATAGCCTATGGCACTCGGCATAGTGCCCGGCACAGAGCAAGTAGACAGGAATGGGGAGGGCATTCCAGGTGGGAGGAAAGGTGTGTTAGGGGAAGAGTGAGGAGACCAGCCTGGCTGGTGGGGAGGGTGAGAGAAGAGGCTGGAAAGACAGGTTGAGGCCCAGGTGAGACGGTGAAAGGCACGCCAGAGGAGGGTGGGCCTGCTCTTGGAGGCAGTGGGAAGCCATTGTGTGCTCTGGAGCAGGAGAAGCCACGGAAATGTTTTCGGTTTCTCGTCTGGTTTTCAATATTTCAAATATTTTAGATGTTCAAAAAGTTTAAGGGATAATAAATAAGCCACCATGCAGCCATCACTCAGCTTAAGAAAGAAAACACCCCTGCCCCCGTACGCCTCTGCGCAATTGTACCTCTCTCAGAAGTCACTGTAACCCTGGATTTGGGGTTTGTGAGTCCCGTGTGAGTCTTTACCCTCCAAAGATCTGTCTGATGGAGGTACAAATCGCACATGGTAAAATGCACAAATCTTAATTGTACGGTTTGATGGCCATGGAATCAGCACCAGATCACGATACAGGACATTCCCAGCCTGCAGGGGCTTCTCTCAGAGGTAACTATTGTTCGATTTCTGTCACCCTAGGTTGGTTTTGCTTATTCTTGAACTTCATATAAATACAATCATTCAGTCTGTGTTCCTTTGTGTCCAGTGCTTTCTCTTAACGTTGTCCTGTGAGATCTATCTGTGTTTTGTGTTTCTTTTCATGGCTGTGAAGTATTCCACTGTTTAAATAGAACATGTCTATGGAGATGTGGGTTAGTTCCAATTTTCACTATTTTAAATAGTGGTGCTGTGAATATTCTTGAACATATCTTTCTGGAGACATAAGAAACCATTTCTTTTAGTCTATATCCAGGAGTCTATATCCAAGTGCTGGTGATGAGGTATGCACATGTTTAGTTTTTGGAGCTATGGACAGTTTCCAAAGTGGTTGTACCACATTTTTATACTTTTACACGTGGGCGCACACACATACATACACACATGGGATTTGGGGCGCTGCTTTGGTTGTGTGTGGGATTATAGAGATGGTGGCACTTGTACATTTGCTTCTGTAACTTGCTTTTTTCCCCACTTGATGTTCTGTTCTGGAAATCCGGCCCCATTGTTGGAGGGGCTCTAGCGCATCTATTGGTTCTCGCTGTAGGTTCTGTGGTGGGAACAGACCACAGTGCTCTTCTCCAAGCGCCTGCATGTGGACATTTAGCTTATTCCCACTGGGACTATCTTTCTGGCTTTTCATAAGCGTCTATTATGTGCTGGGTGAGGCCAGCCAGGATAGTGGGGAGGCCACCAGGTCTGTTCAGGTGGGAGATGGGGATGGGGGCTGATGGTGCAGGTGGATTAGAGAGACATTTAGGGAACTTGGTTATGGTGGGGGAGGAAGGAAGCAAGATTAGAACTCTGGGGGCCAGAAGCCCAGGTTTAAATCCCTGGTCCTACCTCCTGGCTGTGTGACCTTGGGCATGTGACGTTGCTGCTCAGAGCCTCAGTTTCCTCATCTGTAATATGGGGACATAAACCCTGCCTGGAAAGGTGGTTGTGAGGGTTAAGTGAGCAGAGACATTCAGTGGACTTGGACAGGGTTCGAATCCATTTATGAACTGGTTGACCTTGGGCAAGTTGCCTCAGTTTCCCTCATCTGTAAAATGGGGACAATAGTACTTGCCTACCGGCAATCGTGATGATGAAATGAGATTCTGTACATAAAGCACTTCTTAGACGCTCAATAACTGGTAGCCACTTGTTATTATTACTGTTGTTGTTGACTTCTCTGTCTTTCCCACCAGAAGGTGGGTGGCAGAGGGCAGGAATTGGTCTTTTGCTCCCATCTCTCCCCCGTGGCTCCCACACAGGACAGAGCTGGGGGCCAGCAGAAATCCTTGAAGACCAACCGCACAGGCTCTGCTGCATCCTGGTGGTGACCGTGCGTGGGCCCCGCCCCTCTTGGAGCCTCAGTTTGCCCCTGTAACACGGGGCCTACCCGACCAGGTGGCTTCCCGAGGGCCACATGATCTTGCCGGGGGGCAGCGCTCTAGAGCTGGTCAGGAGGGGCTTTGGAAGGGGAGACATTTTCCTAGCAGTTCTGTGGCTGATGCAATCTGGGGGGGTCCTCTCAGAGATGGGGGGCTTTGGGCTGAGTCCCCAAGGAAGGGGACCTGGTGGGAGGATATAGTAAGAAAGAAGAGGGGGGATTCTGGCTCTGTCACCTGCACGGATGCCCAAGCCCCTAGCTTTAGGGTGGGGACACTCAGGCCACAACGAGAGGGAGGCTTGTGTCCCAGATTCCCAAGTTGCTTCTGACACCCCTGTGCTGTGTGACCCTGGGCACCTCTCGCACCTTCTCTGTGCCTTGGCTTTCATCGTGAGAGTCTCAGGGAGGCCTTGCTCCCTCTTCTGCTGGATTGCCCGGCCCCCGCGGACCCCCTGGCCTGGCCCCCTGCCCTCACGGAGGCCGAGGCCAGGGCTCAGGGCCAGGGCTGCGCACCTTGACAACCCGCCCACGCTGGGCACAAAGGCCCATTGTTTGGGCCCACGTTGGCGGGGACGCGGGCGGGGAGCAGCCGCCTTTCACCCAACCCGCTTGTGGTCGGCGGGGACTGAGAAGCGATTCACAGAGGCCCCCGCCCCCTGTCCGGGCACCCAGCCAGGCCGCCTCCTGGGCAGGCACCCTCGCCAAGCCGGGCCAGCTCCTATCCTGAGCTGGGCCTCAGTTTCCCCGGCTGAGAAAAGGGAAGCAGGGCAGCTCCAACTGGGAGGGCAGCGCTTGCTGCTCGGCCTGGCTGCCCTGATACCCACTGGGCACAGACAAGCTGCCCATGCTGTGCAGGAGGCCACGGCACCAGGGCTCTGGGGCCCGAAAGGCCTGGGTTTGAGTTCCTGCTGGGTGATTCCGGGTGAGGCCGTTCATCTCACGAGGCTTAGTTTCCCCACCTGTAAAAGAAAACTTGGAATCCATGACCCTCAGGGTAAAATGAGAGAAACGACACCACGGGGCGGCCTTCATTTAATCACTCATTCATTCAAAAATACACACTGGATGTCAGCTACATACAGGCCTGGCTGTAGAATGTTCAGGGCACTGTGCAAAGTTAAACGCGAGGCTCCCTGTTCCAAGTTAAGATTTTCAAGATGGCGACAGCATTAAATCAAGTGTGGGCCCCTCTGAGCACGGGACCAGTGTGAAGACGTGAGTCGCGTGCCTGTGGAGCCCACCCTGACTGTGTGTCGGCCATTATTCCAGGTATCAGGGACACACTCATGAGACAGAGAAAAACTTCTCCCTTTGTGGAGCTGACAAACTGGTTCCTAGACCCCTTTGGAGTTGCATGGTGGATCTTTCCCAAGCCAGGTGCCCCTGGAGGCCTGTTCTTTCAGGGCCTGTTGGCCAGGCCATGCAGGGTGAGCTAAGGCACCCAAGCTTCCTTCTCTTCGAGGCTCCGATGTCAGTGACCCCCTCATCTGGCTGGGCACCCACAATAACAGTGGCTGACATTTGCTGAGCACAGACTCTGTGCCAGTGGCTGATCCGGGCCCTTGACTCGGATGAATTCAGCACATCTTGTTAACAACCTTATGAGGGCGACTGGGCAGTACAGCTAACCCCTTGTACAGATGGAGGCACTGAGGCTCAAATTCACTGGCTCAGTCAGCCAGTGAATGGCAGAGACAGAGTTTGAACCCAGGCTGTCTGGTGCCAGAGCTTTAATCTCCCCATTCCACCCTCTGCCAAGGGGGACAGCAGTGAGTGAGGTGGTTTGTGCCTGCAACAGAGGCCCTGCTGGGGTTCGAGGCTGGGAAGGGCGTGGGTGTGCTGGTGGCCCGCCAGCTGCCACCTGGGTTGGCCCTGCTGCGAGGCCCTGAGTCACAGCCCTGTGTCCTGGTAAGCTGGCTTGCTCTGGGCACCCGTGGGGCCTGATTCACAGCAGAGCACACCCTGCCACCCTGCCCACCTCCTGCCTGGGCCCAGGCCTCTGAGTGGGTCCTTCACAGGAACTCACATCTCAGCCCACTGTCGGGGGCCAGAGAGAGGCACCTGTGTGTGGTCCCAGAAACACATTTCTGCCTCCTCTCACTGAGCCCAAACCCACCCTTCCGAGCTACCTGGGATGGATTAGCTGGCAGGTCAGGTACTGAGCTCCCCGTTACAGGGAATATTCAAAGCCTAATCTGTCAGATTTGCTGAGGGGTGTTCCTGCCTCAGGTGGGGACTGGTGCTGGAGTATGTGACTTCCAAGGCCCTGAACATTTTATTCATTTTTTTGAACAGCTGCTATGAGCAAATGCTACCAAATCCAAAAGCAGAAAAGGATGTGGAGGGAAGAGCAAGTCCTCATCCTCCCCTGCCTGCAGCCTCTGACTTCCCCTCCCTAGAGGCAGCCACTGTTAACCAGATATTTTCCCCCGGAGCTAATTTATGTACATACAAGCAAATATGTATATTTTTCTCGCCTCCCACTGCCCTTCCACACAAATGGTGCCCAATATATTTCACACCCTGTTCTGCCTCCCCCCGCCCCTTTTTCAAAAAAATTTACTTGACAACTGATCCTGGAGACTGTTCCAGATCGGCACCCAGAGCCGCTTCATTCTTCTTACCTTGCCGCGTGATATTCCTCCCCTGCCCTCTTTTTTTTAAAACCTATAACTCATTTGATTAAAGGAATTTTCAACCCTGAATTCTGTGTTTTGGAATCTGCACTGTCCTTTGCTCTGGTGGTGGCCTGAGAAAATTTTTAAAATGTGGCTGGAGACTATCAGCTCTTTCCACATCTGTGGGGAGTTTTGTGTTCTGGTTTTGGTTGAAATTGTGTCGGGCGGTGGGGGAAAGATTTCCACCCACATCCGTCCTCGCCGGGCACTGATAGTCCAGGGGTGACCCCACAGGCATCAGCTCATCTACCTGTAGTGTGGCCCGGCTGTGGGAGGAGGCGCCCACGTGCAGTGCCAGGGAGCCCAGAAGAGAGGGCTTCGTGTGTGGTGTGTGTGTGTGTGTGTGTGTGTGTGTGTGTTTAAGTAAGGGGTCAAGGACGACTCCTCAGAGGAGGGACTATTGCACAGGGCCTTGAGGATGCATAGGAGTTCGTATGGAGATGGGCCTGACAGAGGGACAAGCATGAAGCGCAGAACTACCTGGTGGATGCAGAAACTACTATTGGCATCCATTTACTGAGCACCTACTATGTGCCAGGCACTGTAGTAAGTGCTTTACAAGTCATAGGTGCATTTCAACTTCTGACAATTCTAGGCTCTTATCACCCCCATTTTACAAATGGGTAAATTGAGGTGCAGAAAAGCACAGTAATTTCTCATGGCAGCATAGCTGCAAATATTGAAGCCTGGATCTGAACCCAGGCAGCTTGAGCTCTTGGCTGTTCTAGTATTCCACAAGGGTAAAGGGGGTAGGTGGTGAGGTCCTGAATGTGAGAACTTGACCTTTTGACTTTCCCAGTTTGGGTCCTGCCCCTGCTCAGAGGCCTTTGGTGGTTCCTCACTAGCCTGAGCCACCCTCTTCTCCTCCTGCTGGAGTGGGTGCCTGGGCCAGCAGTGGGCATTTCTGGGTCTGGCTGGGTATACTGGGTGCCACAGGACTCCCTGGTGGTCAGGGAGGAGGCACAGACAGTAATCATGGAGCCAGAGAGCAGTCAGGGAGCGTGTACCCTGGCCTTTCCCCACCGACGGGGTCTGGGTTGGCTGGAGGGACTGGCCCTCTAGGCTTTGGCCCCTTGAGGCCTGGGGGCTCTGTCTCCCGGGCAGTTCGGGTTGGCACTTTGGCTCAGCCCCTCTGGGTTCCCAGGAGGAACGGGCGTGAGCAGCTTCTGGCCCTGGAGAACTGTTCCCCCTGTGCCTCCGTTGGGCACTGGGCCTGGGGCTTCTTAAGTCCCATTGACTCTGCAATGTGGGAATTCATCACCCCCTTTTGCAGATGAAAAAATGGAGGTTCATAGAGGTGAAGTGACTTGTCCAAGGCCACACAGTGAGTAAAAGGCAGAGCCAGGACATGAATCCAGACCCCGGGGTTGACTCATAACCACCCCATACTCCTGCCTCTGTTCAAGAGGATTTCCACCATGTCTGACTCTTGGCAGGGGCTTAATCGCTCTCTGTCTCTCTCTGTCTCTCTTCACCTGGTCTTAGGGAAAGGGGCAAGGAGCCCACTGCCCGGGGGGAGCTTGGATGCTGCACCCAGGATTGAAGGGGGACCTGTGGGCGGCCTGTGCTTCTCCCCACCCAGTGTCAAGACACAGGCCCACGTTCCTTCCTCGCTTCTCCTGAAGGGAGAGAGAATAATAGTTGGTTCAAATGTCAAGCCTGCTCAGTGCTGGTGGGGAGACTGGTTGAGCAGGTCTGGGGGAGGGACGGAGGGAGGAAATTATTAATAATTGCAAAGCTACCAGCCCCACTGCAGGCCTTGAGAGGTGTCTACATGTGTCTTTAGAGGTGTGGGGTTGGGGGTGCTAACCCTAGGGACCCAACCCTGGCATGGGGGGCAGCCTGGGGGCTAGCTGCTGCTTCCCAGAGGCCTGTGTGGGTGAGAGAGGGGGTGAAGGTGTACAGTCAGACTTCCTGAACTGAGACACATCCTATCCTCCCCACCTCCCATCAACCCAGGGGAGGAGAGATCCAACAAGTGGAGGAAGGAAAGAGCCTACTGTGTGCCTTCAGGAAGCATCTCATTAGGTGCTGGATTTAATCCTCACAACAACTGGATGAGGTTGGCATTGCTATTATCTCCAGTGGACACTCAGGGAAACTGAGGCACAGAGGGGTTAAGCCTGGGATTTGAACCCAGGAGGTCTGAGTGCAGCTGGGCTGCCCTTAGCCACCAGTGGCATTGCCCTTTGCTGGTATCCCCACTTTGCTGGGCTGGAGGGATCCCCGTTCCCTGGGAAAGGCTCCACCCACTCCCCCAACATCAGCACACGCCCTGCTGCTGTACCCTGGAGGATGGGAGTTGACCTGAGGCTTCTCTGAGCCTCAGTTTCCTCATCCGTAGAATGGGAACCAGAGTTCCTTCCTCCAGGGTCAGAAGGCAGCTGACAAGGGGAGGAGGTAAGGAGGTGAGGGCAGGTTTGCTGCCTGCCACTTCCACCTCCCTTCCAGAACCAGTGCCCTCTGACTGTCCCTCCACCAACACCCTTTCTTTCCTCCTTTCCCCAGCACACGCTGCAAGGTCTGACCAACAGCTACAACCACAGTGCTCCACTGGGACTTTCCTGAGCCCCATGGGTGCCTAACACAGAGCTGGTCCCCTCGCTGGGCTTTGGAGAATTCCCTCTGAAATGTCTTGTGAGTGATCAGTTTACACTTTAACAGGAAAAGGGCTTGGATGGTGGGACTCGAGGCAGGATTTCAGGGAATGGATGGTGGGAGTTCTGGGAGTCTCCAGCCAACCTCTGGACTTGGGGCCAGCTGCCACCTACGGCCGAGGCATGCCTGGGCCTTAAGACCAGCTGTATCTGTGGGGTACTGCGGGGCATCCCCCTTCTTGGCTGGCCCCGATGGGCTGATAAGACCAGCCTTGGAGGAGGAGGCAGCCGTAATTACAGGCCTCAGTGGTGGCGGGCAGGCGAGTCATGAGGTGGGGGTGACTCAGACAATTGCTCCATGGGTAGGGCGGGGGCGGGGGCCGCCCATCTGCCCCTCACCCAGCTGGCCTGAGATGGGCCGGGGCACCCTGGGGAGTGGCCCGGCCAGGGTCTCACATTTGGGCCCGTGACCCAGGCCCCTGTGCCACTTGGCATTCACAGGGCTTGGCATTGCACTGGGACCTGGGACCAGCTGGGTTTTCCCCTTTCTCTGCCCTGGGCATTGGCTTCTGGGAAGCAGGACTTGGGGCTTAGGGGCACTAAGGTGTGGACTCACAAGGCCTAGGCTGAGAGAGCCACAGGCTTACGGCCCCTGCCACAGGGCAAAGTGCCGGGAATCCCAGATGACAGTTTCTAGAACCAAATATTTCCAGGTTCAAGGATTCCAGGATTAGCAGATCTGTAGAATTATAGATTTATAAGATCATGGAACTGGTTACAATGGTTACAAAGAATGCATATATCTGTTGAGTCAGAGATTTTAAAAAAAAAAATCACAGCAGCTGAAGAGTTTAGGGGTAAATTACCTTGGTGTCTTCAACTTGCTTCCTCATGGATCAGAAAAAAAGAAGGCAAAAAAAAAGTATAAGTGTCCATGTTTCTCATTTTATCTAGCTGGAGAGAAAGCACACAGGGTGGAAAGTTAACAACTGGTAAATTGAGGTGTTCGTCGTACTATTCTTTTGACTTTCTATGGGTTTAAAATTTGTCAAAATAAAAAGTCAGGGAAAAAACAAAATAGAAAATGCAATGTGAACATCAACCAGAGCATTAAAAATTATGCAACTTGGTGATCTTTAATATTATGACTCTCTAAATCCATGCATCTGTAATTCTCTTCATTCCTTCATTGTATTTTTTATTTACACACTTTTGCAGAGCGCCTACGTGTTCACGAGGCAGGAAACTATTCTAAGTCTTTACGAATATTAACTTATTTAATTCTTACAACATTTCTGAGGGCATTATGAATAGTAACTCATTGAATTCTTACAACAGCTTTATGAGGTGGGTGCTGTTTATGATGTACCTTTTACAGATAAGGAAACTGAGGCCCAGAGAGGTGGAGGAACGTACTCAAATCGTGCTCAACATGTTATTAACCTGCTAGCTACTGTGTGCCAGGCACCGTGCTAGACTCTGGGGACAGAGCAGTGAATAGGGCAGACATTGTGCCTGCTCTGGGGGAACTTGGCAGGGGGGATGAATAATAAACGAACGAGGAAGACTGTCATAAGTTCAAGGAGGAAAATAAGCCTGCTGCTTTGATGGAATGCAGCAGGTGGAGGGTCCCTTAGATCGAGCGAGCCGGTAGGGCCCCTCGGAGGAGGTGGCCTTTCGGCTGAGACCTGAAGGGTGAGGCAGAGGCTGGGCTTGAGAGACATATCTGTCATTTGCCCAGGCTGTGCCCTCTGCCTGGGGCGCCCTCTCCCACCCCTCTATGCCAAACTCCCACCCACTGGTGCAGGCCCGGCTGGGCAGGTGCCTCTTTGGAGGCGGGAGGTGGACTGGGGCTTCCCCAGCCCACAGGGGGACTCTGTCCTCCCTCCCATCGTCTCTTCTTCCTGTTCTCAGAGAAGACCTTGACTATGGGAAGGCTCCATTTGTATCAGCAGCACCACCCATGTGCCAGGCACCGTGCTGGGATCTCACCCAACCCTGAGTAGGAAGTGCAATTATCTCCTGGGAAGGAGATGGAGGCCCAGAGAAGTTAAGAGACTTGCCCGAGGATGCACAGCTAGCAAGTGTTCAAGGAGGAATTTTTACTCAGGACTTACAGGCTGCCTTTTGGTTATTGGTTTACCTGCCTACCCTGGGGCCTCTTGAGGGCAGGTGCCAGGTACCGGAGTCAGCTCTGTGCCCCAGCATCACCCAGCCCTAGGCCTGGGAAGCTTGGAGAGGCTTGTGGGATGATTTTACCTTTGTACATGTGTAGGCAGCTGTGCCCCCAATGCTGTGCCTACCACCGCCGTGTCCTCATTGGCCCACATCAGGCTGAGAGCATGACACGGAGTGAAGGGTTAGGCCAGGGCCCTGGGGTTAGCTCTCCTCCAACGAGAAGGCTCCCAGAGGGACCTTGTGCCTGCTCCTGTCCTCCGTCCCCTTCCTTCCCTGACCTAAGCTGGCATGGTGCCCTGCCTGGCTCACATGGGCTGCTCTGCCCAGGGCGGGGCTGGGAGGAATGCAGGGGCCCAGACCCCTGTCCCCAGCTGACACCAATCTCTGGGGCCACTGAGCAGGTGGAGAAACTGAGTCTGTGCTGAGTCAGGTGGCCCACAGCCACCCACATATGTGCCCATGTATACACGTGTGCGTATACAAATGAATGCACACACGAGTACTTTCCTTGTTCAAATCCCACCTTGCTACTTCTCAGCCTTGCTGACATACTGTAACTCTCTGGGCCTCAGTGTTCAGATCTGGGAAATGGGGGTGTACATGGAAGCCTGGTTTAGCCTCCCTGGCCCCTCCTCTGCATGGGGCCCAGGGACCAGCCCTGGGAGGTTGAGGAGAGGGTCCAGCATGCTGGGCTCCCGAGCCCCAGTGAACATCAGGATCCCACTTGGGGCGGTGGCCTGCGTCACCCACCACCAGGCTGGCCCTGACTCTTCACTCCCCAAGCCAGCTCCCGGCACTGACGGACACCAGGCCAGGCTTCCCGCATACTCGGCTCCCATGCTGGCCCCAGGGGCTCCACCAGGTGGTGGGACAGGGAGGTATTCAGAAAGTTCTGCTTTAGACAGGGGTGTGGGTGCAGGAGGGGCAGGACTTAGCTCCCCTCCCAGTGTCTCTTTCACTGGGGAACCTGGTGGGGTGCAAGGAGCCCACACAGCAGGGTCCCCTGGCTGAATTCAAGGCAAGCTCTACCCTCTGGGGCTTTGAGGCCTAGAGCCTGGGTCTTCTCACATACAAAACAGAGACCATAAAGCCACCTGCCCCAGGGATGAAGCAGAGACACAGTTGGCTGGCACACAGTAGGTGCTCAATAAATGCCAGCTGTCTATATGCAGCCCAGGGCCCTGCTGAGGTTTTCTAGGATTCCAGTTTCATTCATTCATTCACTCATTTATTCAACCAGTATTTACTGGGACCACATCAGGCCCGGGCAGAGCGGTGAGACCACATCGTAGGATAAAGCGGGCGCAGTCCTTGCCGTCATGAGCTGACGGTCTGGTGGGGGAGATGGATATCGGACAAGCAAACAGCATCGTTTCAGATCGCGGTAAAGGCTGAGAAGGACATAAAGCAGGGAGGTGTGACGCAGAGTGACCAGGGACTTCTTTAATTAGGGTGCGAGGGAGGGCCTCCCTGAAAAGCAGCCGTGACTGAAGAGAGGGCTGTTGAAGGTGGAGGAATAGCAAAGGCCAAGGCCCTGAGGTAGGAACAAGTTAGGTGGGTTCAAAGAACAGTCGGGCGGCCACTGTGGCTGGAATAGAGTGAGTGAAAGGGAGAGGGTTGGAGAGAGACGAAGGGAGTGGATCCTGCAGGACTTCGAAGGCAGGGTGGGGAATTTGAATTTCATCCCAAGGGTAATTATTATAAACAAAGACCAAAGTTATGAGTGACTACAATACACAAAGTGCAAACTCATTGTGATTCACTTCCAGCCCAGAACTTGGGCACTTTGGATCAGGAAACTTAAAGAAAAGCACCTGTACACAGCTCCACTGCAGCTTTCTTTTTATAAAGAAATACAAAGGAATCTCAATTTGTTAAATTCAATTTGTTAAATGTAAATTTGGGGTGTTATATACAAATGTGAGTTTGTTAGTTGCGAATGCAGCCGTAGTCTCTATACTCCAGTGCTTGTTGGAAGAATCAGGTGGCCTAGGGAGGCCTCCAGTTGATATCACCAGTCCTGATTTCAGCACTGCAGTGTCAATTGGGGAAGGCTTGGAAGATCAGCTGGTCCAACCCCCTGACTCCCAGATGAGGAACCTGAGGTCCAGACGAGGGGAAGTGAGTGGCCAAAGGTGACACTGTGAGTCAGAGACAGACTTGCACCCAGGTTCCCTGACTCCTAACCCAGACTTTCTGAGAAATGGGTGTCTTTCCATGTGCTTACCCTTTGCCCTTTCCTCCCAGACAGCGTCAGCTGTCCTTGGGGCCAGGAAGGAGATAGGGGTGGGGTCCCAGAGGCTTGGGGTTCACCCCTTACTTTAGCACAGAGTTTCTTATCTGAGGCACTATTGGCATGTTAAACCAGATAATTCTTTGTTGTAGAGGCCGACCTGAGTGGAGCCTTCAGATCATTTCTCAGACGGGAGCTCGGACCTGGAAACAGGGCACAGAGATGCCGTTCGAGGTGATAGAATTGGACAAAATGGAGGGAAGAAAGAAATTTAACCCAGATTGAGTAGTGATTCCTGAGGGTTTAACCCCACAATGGCAATTGCTGAACGTCGAGGTAAATAATAGGCTTCTATAGGATGAATTGGCCAAACAAGTACTCCAATGTCGGGAGAATGGGCCCTTCGGCTCAAGACACGATTCCACCACAGAAAGGGTTTCACAAAGGGGCACGTCCTGTCAACTCAGAAATGAAACCACTGTGATCTGGGCACCTGAGATTGGGATCCACAGAACGACCGGCGGAATGACAGAGCTCCAGTGTGCAATATGCACCAGCCAGGCACGAAGAAGTCATTCTTTGCACTGTGAGCGTGTGGGTAAAAGCATATTGGAATAGGAATCCAGTTGTTAAGAATAGACATTATTTTTAAAAGCAGTTTTTGATGTGTAGAAAAATTGAAAAGGTAGTACCTCGCACTCGAATTCCCCTGTTTATGAACACCTGTGTTACTAGCGCATGCATTAGTTCCATTAGTGGATACGTTATTATGAACTAAAGTCCAGACTTTATTCAGATTTCCTCAGCTTTTACCTAATGTCCTTCCTCTGTGCCAGGATCCCGTCCAGGATGTCACATTACACTTAGGTGTCCTGTCCCTTTAGCGCCTCTTGTCTGCGACAGTTTCTCAGACTCCCCTTGTTTTCAATGACCTTGACAGTTTGAGAAGAGCTGCTCAGGTGTTTTGCAGGCTGCCCCCCTATCGCAATTTGTCTGGTATTTTTTCATGATTAGACTGGGGTTATGGGTTTTGGGGAGGAAGATCTCAGAGGTAAAATGCTACTTTTATCGCAGCATATCAAGGGTACGAACTATCAACGTGACTTATGACTGCTGCTGTTGACCTTGACCACCGGGCCCAGGTAGTGTTTGTCAGGTTTCTCCTCTGTAAAATACTCTTTTTTCCTCTTTCTATATTGTGCTCTTTGGAAAGAAGCCACTGTGTGCAGTCTACACGTAAGGAGTGATGACTCATGTGCCCCTCCTTTAGAGAGGAGAATCTACAGAAATTATCTGGAATTTTTCTGCATGAGAGATTCATCAGATTCATCTATTCTTCCCAATTTATTTATTCAATCTTTTATTTATATCAGTATGGACTCATGGATATTTATTTATACTTTTGGTTATAATCCACCATTATTTATTTTATTGCTCAAATTGTTCCAACTTTGGCCTTTGGGAACTCTTTCAATTGGTGCCTGCACCCCTTTGACAGATCCCTGTTAATGTAGTTTTCTTTGAGCACTTCCTTACTTCCTGGCACTACAAGTTGCTCCAGGTTCATCTTGTATATTTCCTGCCACAATCCTAGAATCAGTCATTTCTCCAAGGAACCTGGGTTCCTTTTATTGGAGAATGGTGTTAGAAAACAAGATCGGGGTGCCAGGTGTGCTCATTGCTACTGGGGTGTCATTGCTTTTAGATCTTTTCAGCTGACAGAGCAAAGAAATATGTGTGCATACTAACCGGTGTATATACACATATCTATAAATATTTCCATATGTAACCATCTGTAGTTATATTTAGCCAAACATGAGTTCATACTGATGTCTCCAGAATCCATTATGTTTTATAATGTGATTCGAAATAGTGCTGTGTCACTAAATTGATAACCTTAATTATCACTACCGCTTATTGAGTGCTTATGATGTGCTGAGTACTTTCTGAGAGCTACCACAGATTACCTCCTTTAGGCTACACAACAGCCCTAGACATTGGTTCTGTCCTTAACCCCATTTTACAGATGAGGAAATGGAGGCACAGTGAAGTTACTATCTTATCCAAAGTCTCCCACCTAGTAAGTGGTGAAGTAGGATTCAAACCCAGGCTCAATTGTCAAACATTAAAATGTATCTACATCTTGCATTAAATAGAATTTATATACAACTAAGAAAAAAAAAGTCACCTATGGTTGACTGGTTGATGTAGTATTATATTTCAAAGACATTTAGCTTAAATGTTGTGATTTCCTTTAAAACCAGTACATTTATGTTTTGATTCTCAAACTTTTTCTGCCTGAGGCTGTGTTGTCGCTAATGACCAACGGATAAAAGCTCTCAGGCATATGGTATTACCTGTCCATGCAGGGTCACTCGACACCTCCCTCCAGCCACCTCTGATGGGAAATTCACAAGGACAGAGTCTTCTGGACATCCCGGGCAGTTCAGATCCCAGAGGGCCAATGAGGGATGGACAGGAAGCGTGGTGGCAGGGGAGGGCGAGGGCAGCCTCTGCATGAATCTGGAATGACCTGCTGTGTCTCTTCTTCCAGGGCTTCTTGGGTGGGCCTGTCCTGCCCCCCAGTGTGGCCTGGGGTGTGACCCAACCCAAGGGCTCTCCTGCTTCTCCTCACACAAGGCCCCCCTCCTCTCAGGCCCAAGGCCCAGCCTCTTCCACCTCCTCCAGGAAGCCTTCTCTGCCTGCCCCGCCCTTAATGATGTCCTCGTCCCCTGAAATCCCGAGCCTAGACCAAAAGTCTCAAACCAGCAGCCCTCGGATGTGCTTCTTTGGCCTGCACAGTGTTTTCTAAAATTTTGATTTGGTTGCCAGCATTGAAGAGCAAGAGATTTCACATAAAAATGTGAACACCCAGCTTCTCTTACAAATATCTAAAGCCTGACAGCCCCAGGCCCACATTCCTCCTGGTCAGCTCTCACCTGTGCCTGGCACACAGTAGGTGCTCAGCCAATGTTGGCAACATGAATGGACCAGGCACACTTGGCTTAGAACACTGGCTTTGGAGGCACACAGGCCCGATTTGCCCCTTCCTGGCCATGGGACCTAGGAAGAAGTGCTCCTTGCTTAGCCTTAGTTTTCTCATCTGGAAAATGGGCTTAAAAGAGAGCTTGCTTCATGGGGTTGTTGGGAGGGTTTAATGAGCTAATGCACAGGGTGGGCTTAGGACAGGCCGGGCACTCAGGGAGCCTGGATCAGTGACATATCCTTTTCTTCCTTGTTCTCCTTTGGTACCTCTCGTTTCCTAGTGGCTCTGTCCCTCTCCAATATATCTGTTCATCCCCCCATCCATTCATTCCACAAATGCCTACTGTGTGCCAGACACATGGAGGACCCCGACACAGCCCTCAGAAGACTCCCCTTCCTGGTCTGGCTGAGGAGAGGAACATTTCACTTGTGCATACGTTTATTCACTCGCTCCTGCAACAAATGTGTACTGAACACCTGCTGTGTGCCAGGAATTGTTCAGAGCATTGGGGAAACAGCAGTCAACAAAACGGACAAAAATCTCTGCCGTCACGGGGCTGACATTCTATCAGTGGCAGACAGACGATAAGCCCATGCGATGTGAGGTAGCACTGAGTGCCGGGAAGAAAAATCACAGGTGTGATGAGAGGGCTGCTGCTTGGGCAGGAAGGCCACTCGGGGAGCAGGGAGGGAGCCAGGTGGTTGGCTCTCAGGTTAGAACATTCCAAGAAGAGGGAAGAAATGCAAAGGCCCTGAGGCAGGCATGGGCAGGAGCGTTGAGTGAGGAGGCTGGCGTGCTGGGAGGGGAGGGCATTAATATTTCCGTGATGTTAGAATTCCTCCTCCTCCTCTTCTTCCTGTCTCATTTTATTTTACGATGAGCCTCTTAATTTTGTAAGCCAAATACACAATGACAATTCATAAAAATAGAAATATTAACAATATCTGAGAAGCCCTTGGCATGCTGCTGGCGCACAGGAGCAGTGATGGCTATTATTACCATTTTTTTCTTCTCCTTTCTGGTAGAAATGAATCACTGACTTCCAACGTTTCCTAAAGCAGCGATGGGCCCTTGGGGCCTCTTCTCACCGAGGAGCGCCTCTGCCTCCCATTCTGAGAGTTTCTGGAAGGTGAGTGCGTGGGGTGGGTGGGTGTGTCTGGCAAGGGAGGGTGCATTTTCCTCCTCCCCCTCCCCTCCCCCCCCTCTTTCTTTCCTCTGTGAGCCCTTCTGTGGAAGGAAGCACCCAAGTTCGGGGAGTCTTATTGCAGGGGCCACTGAGAATTCTCTGGAGCCTGTGATAGAGGGGCTGCGGCGGGTGCTGCTCGTCGCATCAGAGGGGGCTTGTGGAATGCTTGAGAAGGAGAGTCTTAGAAACAGGACCCTGTCCCACCTGAAGTCTCCAGAGCTTTGGGCTCCTTCATAGCCATATCCCTGGCCCCGGGGCGCTGCCCGGTCCATTCCCATCACCCTGCCCTCACCACTGCCGTCACCTCCTGCCTGGGCCCCCCACTTCCACCCAGGCCCCGCACACGCAGCCAGAGAATCCCGCCAGAACCATGTCAGAGCTCCCATCCGCTCAGAGGCCCTGCGAGGTGCTCTGAGGTCCCACACGATCGGGCCCCCATCACCTCTCTGCGCTCACCTGCCCCCTCGCCCCGCACGGGCATTGGCCTCGCTGCTCTCCAGCTGTCTCTCCCCCTCCTCTCAGGCTCAGCGGGCCCCAGCAGCCTGCCCTGCCCACCCTGGGTGTGGGGCTTCCTGATGCCACCCTCCAGGCCCCTTGTCAGGCATCCCTGGGCAGTGTCCCGCAGAGCGTCAGCCCCAGAAGGGCGGCGGGATCTGGTTGCACCATGGTGCCCCAGTGCCTGGAACAGTGTCGGTGTGTGGTATGCAGTAGGTGCTCAACTTGTGCTTGGTGAATGAGCGAGCCTCAGCGATTTAAAATCAGACCTTGGAACCTTTGCAAGATTCTCAGAATTCAAGGCTGGGAGGCACTGAGGCTCTGAAGGCTGCTGGGCCACCGGCCTCCCCAGGCCGGCTCTGTGTGTCTCCTTTTCTCTTTGTCTGTCCCTGTCTCCCTCCCCTCCCCTCTCCTTGTCTCTCTCTGTGTTTTTGTCCCTCTTTCTGTTTCGGTCTCTCTCTTCTCTCTGCCTCTCCCCGTCCCCCCCCCGCCCCGTCCTCTTTTCTCTCTTCTTCCTCTCTGTTGATCTCTCTCCCCATCCTGTCCTCCTCCCGCCTGTATCTCTGTCTGTCTCCCTCGTCCTCTGGCTCAGCATCCACTCGTCCCTCCTCTCTGTCATCCCTCCACTCCTGCCTCTGCGGCGCCAGGCCAGCTCCTGCTGCCGAACACTTTTCTGCGTGTCCAGCCGCCATCTGCCCCACCCAGGGGCCCGATCCAATTGGCACAAAGTCGGCCCGGCTGGTCCTGCGAGGGGCTGGCGCTGGGCGCAGGGCGTGGGAGCTCCCTGCACCCTTCTCACTTGTGCATGACTCGCCAAGTTGATAACCTCTCTGCTCTCTGAGCTCAGATTTCCTCATCTCTCCAAAGAGAATAACAATTTCTGGGACTTCCTTTATTTCTATTCTAAATATGCTTATTATTTTATTGGCTCACGGTGAGGCTCAGAGAAGTTTATGGGTGGGGGAAGCTCACCAACAAAACCTCCATGGCAGCAGCAGCGACCCTTGCCAGGAGCGGGCCGCTGGGCGTGTTCCCTGGCTCGGGCATAGCCGCTGCCTGCCCTGGGCTCGGCACACAGTGGGCTCTTTCTGCCCAGCCGGGCCTCCTTTCAGAAACTTGAACTCATTAGGCTGCCTGCAGTCACAGGGCCTTTGCAGGTGCTGTTCCCTGTGTCTGGGATGCTCTTCCTTCTATCTTCAGCCTAGTCAAACTCCTTCTTGTTCTGATTCTGGCAAACATCACCTCCTCCAAGAAGCCCTCCCTGATGACTGCCCCCTGAGTCAGGTCACCCTGTTAACCACTTTCTGTCACTTACCACAGTTGTAATTACTTTCTTTATTTGCTCTCGGCCCCCACAGGGCTCTCCACCCCATCATCTGAGCTTAAGTCTCCCCAGAGGGGAAGTTGGTCGCCCTAGGCCTATGAGTCAGCAGAGTTCTGCTTCCCCTCTTGGCACTTTCTCTGGGGCAGTTGGGGGCTGGCTTCCTTCAAGGGGGACTAAACTCAGGGGCACCTAGATGGTGGGGAGGTGGGCAAGTCCTCTCCCCACCCCCATCCCAGCTGTCTAGCCTCAGACAGCTTCGCTCCATCTCTGTGTCACCCCTGCCTGAGCCACCAGTGACACATTCCCCTGCCCCCTGCCTCCCCTGAAGAAGCCAGAGGGAGATTTTCAAAACCCAAATCTGACTTCTACTCCACTGTGCTCCAAACTCTTCCATGGCTCCCTATTACTCTCTGAATAAAGCCCAGTCCCCTCAGCCAGCTATAGGCCCCCTGGGGCCTGGCCTGGCCCCTCTCCCTACGTGCCCCAGCAACACCCAGCTCCGCGTAGCTTCCTGCCTCCAGCTCTTCACACTTGCTGTTCCACCAAATGGATGGAAGCCACAGAGCTCACTCCCTCACCTCCTCCCGGCCTTTGCCCAAATAGCACCTTCCCAGCGAGGCCTTCCCTGGGCGCCTTACTTCTCTCCTTTATTTCTCCCTGTCACCCCGACATCTGGGAACAGGCCACAGTTCGCTGATTCTTCTTGTCTGTCTCTCCCACTAGAATGGTAGCTCCCCGACGGCAGGTGCCTTTGTCAGTCTTGTGCCCTGCTGTGTACCCAGCACGGATTGAGCCCAGGCCTGTGTGGCTTTGGGGGTCGCATGGGGCTGGGCTTGACGCCTCCTGGCTTTCTCCTCTTTGAGCCTCAGTTTTCTCATCTGAAAAATGGGGGGAAACATAGGGTCGGGGCAAGGGCTGAATAAGATCTTGTGTGTCAAGTGTCTAGTGCCTGCGAGCGTTCAGAGGGGAAAGAGCCAAGATGCAAACTCATCAGTCATCGTTTCGGGGCAGTGAGTGACTCCATGCTGCACTGTCCTCACCGTGGAGTATTATGCAGCCTTGAGAAAGAGTGATCCACAGTTCCGCCAGGTGGCTTCTTCTCTGTTTGTTTGCTTTTAATGATCGTTTGTTATGCAAGCATCTTTTCCTCTAGAATTTATTTTTAATTGAAAATTTCAAAGGAAATTATAATATATATAGTACTTGATCTTTGTAAAAAGGAGGAGGCATATACGTGTGTATGTTTTATGTTTTTAAATTGAGGTGAAATTCACATAACATAAAAGTAACCATTTTAATGAACCATTAATTAAATTGACCATTTTAAAGTGAACAATTCAGTGACATTTAGTCCCTTCACAATGTTGGACAACAATCACCTCTATCTAGTTCCAACACGTTTTCATCACCCTAAAGGAGGCTACGTACCCATTAAACAGTCACTTCGCAACCCTGCTTTCCCCCAGCCCCTGGCGACTGCCAGGCTGCTTTCTGTTTCCATGGGTTTGTCTATATTGGATATTTCACATAAATGGCATCGTACAACATACGACCTTTCGTGTCTGTCTTCTTTCAATTAGCCTGACGTTTTCGAGGTTCTTCCACATTGTAGCATGCATCAGTACTTCATTTTTTAAATGACCAAATACTGTTCTATTGTATGGATAGACCACATTTTGCTTAACTGTTCATTGATTGATAGACATTTGGGTTGCTTTCACCTTTTGGCTATTGCGAATAGTGCTGCTGTGACCATCTGTGTACATGGACTTGTTTTGTGTGGGTACTCTTAAATGGGAAAGTCAAGATGTGGAAAAGGGTGCACAATGTGGTCCTGATTTGTCAAAGAAATGGCAGATAAGGCAATCCCTTGTCCAGGCAGACACAGTCTGTAGAGGATTTTCATTCTTACAGAAAAATATCTAAGAACCCATTCTCAGCTTTCAACATGGGGAAAAAGCAGGCTTTTGCAGAAAAGGAAAAGCAAAAAAGAAACCCATATGCCAAATCAAAAGAGCGCACACAAAACGATTCCATTTAGAGACGTGTGACAGTTACAGATTGAGTAATTGTGCGTGTAGATGTGGGGAAAAAACCCAACAACAAAATAACCCCCCAAACGTATTCTCTATAAGCAGGGCTAGACAGCAGCCTGATCAGATGGAGAAACTGAGGCTCAGGAGAGGGGAGAGAACTCCCAAGAGTGAGTGTTCTCCAAAGAGTGTCCCCCTCCCCCCAAATACAAGGTTCCATTGAAGCAGAATTTCCTCAGGGTTTCAGAGTCAGGCCTGGAGGCAGGAGACAGATCCTTCCTCATCAGGGGTGTGCTTTGGTTTTTAAGCTCCTGTAGATTGAGTGCTCACTACCTGTTAAGTGTTTCACATACCTGATGGCCTGAGTCCTCTCCCAGCCCATGAGGAAGGAGCCATTGTTCCCTCATTTCATAGTTCAGGAGAGCAAAGTTCAGAGGGGAGCAGGTCTTTGTGCAAGGCATGGGGAAGAGCTGGATTTGAACTCAGGGCAAAATCCTTAGCCATGACCTCTCCTGCCCACGGTGCAGGTTTCCTTCATCTCTCTGCCCCTAGAAGCCCTCAGACTCCTGGCTCCAGCTGAGGGCCCAGGGTACCCAGGCCCCCCCTCCTGGGGACAGGTCCTGGTTCAGCCTGACCTGAGCTCTGGCGCTTCCACCTGCATGAACTAGAGCGATGATTTGACTCCTCAGGCCTCAGGGTTTCCATCCGGAAAATGGGCAAAGCATGAGCCCCTCTGCACAGTGAGGTTGTGAAGGTTTGATGAGGTGACAAGCAAGAAGCATTAGCCTAGGACCTGGCGCTCAGGAGGCCACCCCAGTGGGCCCTGCTGGGTTTCTGATTTCCCCTAAGAAGCCTCCTGGGGGCCGGATCCCCAGCTGGAGGAAGGATGAGGCCCGGGGGGCCCGGGCCCGGGACAATGCAGAGCATTGAGTGAGTGCCAGCCCTGGTTTGGGTTTGGGTAAATAGAGTAATCTGGGCAGGACTCAGACAAAGGCCTGGGGGACAGGTCAGGTGAGGGGCGTCATGTTACCCCCCACGGCTGCAGCCACACAGGTGGCTTGTAGGGGATTTTCCTTTCCCCAGAGATTATAGTGAAATGAGCCATCGGGGCCCCTCACTGAGCCTTGGCAGGCAGGTTTCATGGCAGGAGGAACAGAGGTACAGGGGTTTGCAGGCCTGGTAGGGCGTGTTGTTGCTGTGTGAGTGGTAACAACGTTAGTAATAACAGCAGCAAGCCCCTGGGAGTGTTCCCCGCAGGCCCGGCCCTGGGTGAACAAGTCTTGTCTTTCCTCCATCCTCCCCACAGCCCTGAGAGGCAGCCCTGTGTTATCCCCATTTCATAGATGGGCAAACTGAGGCTCAGGGACACTTTGCAGCCCCCCAAGGCCGTTCCCTTTGTTCCTTCAGCAGAGCGGGGATGAGGCGGTGCAGGGTCTGGAATCATGCATGCCTCCTGGCCTCAATTTTGTCCTCTGGGAAGTGGGCATAACCCCCGTGCAGACCTCAGTGAGTCGTGAGAATCAAGTGAGTGCGCGCAATGAGGGCGCAGAAAATGCCCATTCCCCTCCTTCCTTCTCACCGGGAGCAGTAAGAGCCGGCTCTGCCATCCCAGAGTTTATGCCTGTGTCACCCTGTCCCTCACCCACCGCCAGGGCTTCAGGGGGCCTGAGGCATGGGTGGGGGAAGCTGCAGAGGAGGCTGTATTTGGAGGGATTCCTGCCAGGTGAGATGGCGAGAGGGTGGTCTGGGCAGGAGGAACAGCTGGAGCAAAGGCCTGGCGGTTGGACAGCACTGTTGGGGGGGGTGACAGTTACACTGTGCCTTTGCCGTGTGACCTCAGGCAGCCTCCTGGACCTCTTTGATCTCAGACTCTCCCCTGCAGAATGGGTAGGTAAGGAGAAAACTCTCTGCAGAGGGCTGTGGTGAAGAGAACAGCGCCTGGCACATAATAATGATGCGGAATAGATGTTATTTTTATCCATAACCACTTCCTCCAGGAAGCCCATCCTGACCTCTTCTGGCTCCTGAGGCCTCCTGGGCGCCCCCATCACGGAACCTGCCACCCATCCACGTGCCAGTCTCCCCCGGCCCCAGACCCTCTGACTGGGACCCTCGCAAGGGCTGCACCCCAGAGCCCATCAGGAATCTGGCACAGAGCAGCTTTGGGGGCCAGGCTCAGTGACCGGCATCACTGAGCGCCTACTGTGTACCAAGCCCTTCACATATGTGTCCTTCGCTTAACGTCTTTTTCCTGCTAGAATCTCGGCTTTGCCAGGTCTGGCACGTGGTAGGTGCTCAGGAAATATGCGACAGAATTGCTGAGGTGAACTAGCGCTCGGAGGAAAGAGGCCTTCTGAACATGCTGGCCTTTGCAGGCTGAGCTAGTGGGACAATAATAAGAAGAAAGACACTAATAATTGTACTAATAATTGTTATTATTTACTATGCTCCAGGCTCTATGCTGAGCCTTTTCAGTTCATCTACCCAACAGGTCAGTACTATTATTATTTCCATTTCACAGATGGGGAAACTGAGGCACAGAGGTGCGAAGTGGTTTACCCCAAGTCCCACGGTCAGTGAGTGGCAGAGCCGGGATCAAACCCAAGCCTGTTTGACCGAGGGTCCTTCCCTGAGACCGTAACAACACACTTACCCCTCCCTAAAGGAACGTGCTGCTACTGTACCCATTTTGCAGATGGAAAGTGAGGCTCTGAGAGGCAAAATCCTCCCTCCTGCCTTTGTCTGGATGCAGAGACTGGGATTGAGCAGGAGATGCCCGAGGTGGAGCCCCTGTCTCCCAGCGGGCAACCTGAAGGAGGGGTGGGAGACCCCCCCAAGCTGTGTCTCTGGCCAATACCGGGCCTCTGTTTACCCAGCCCAACACCCAAGACGCTGCCTCTTCCGCCTGCCTGGAGTCTCAGGCGCCTTCACAATAGGATTCTCTGTCTGGCAGCTGGTTTTCATTCAAGTCCTTTGTGCTGGAAATAAAAAAATGCAAAGAAAACTTGGCTCCACCCCTCCCCTTCGCTTCCCTGGGAGGAAGGAAGATCCCAGCTGCTGCTTTCCCTCCTTCTGGCGCCCAGAGATACCCACAGCCTGCCCGAGGTCACACAGCGGGGTCCGAGCCAGGACCCTGGCCTTGGACTCCCGATCCAGTGCTCTGCCCCTCCCCGCCCCCACGTTTGCCGTTCTAGGCTCCGTCCTCCAGGCCCGTGGGGAGCAGAGGAATTGGGGCTGACGTTCCCTGAGCCTTACTACATGCTGGGCACTCTGCCATCCCCACATTCACGGAATCCTCTCTGCAGCCCTGCAAGGCCCTGTCACCCAACTTAACCAGTAAGGAAACTGAGGCTCAGAGAGGCGAAGCGCCCAAGGTCACACAGCTGGGAAGTGGAGGAGTTGGGATTTGAACTCCGGTTCCCACTGCCAGGTTGCTGCCACATGTGGCACCCAATTTAGGGCCCTTGGGGAAGCCCGAGCCCCGGGGGTGGCGGGGGATCCTAGAGGGAAGTGGGAATCTGGGCAGGGCCAGGACCCTGGAGCTGAGCCAGGCAGGAACAATGGGTCCTCAGAGCTGGAGGTGGCCTGGTGGGGCGGCAGAGCCAGGGGCTACAGGGCAGGTGGTGGGCGGGGCCCAGGAGGCTGAATCCTCCCTCCTCCTCCTCCAGCTCCTGGGTTGGGACCTGGGGACGCTCCAGGTACCTCAACTCCCAAACCTGGACAGACCCAGGGCTCTAGCAGGAGGCAGGGCCAGCCTTGTGTATGACGATGAATATAGTGGCCAATAATCATAGCTCATGCTTACCGAGCACCAACTATAGGCCAGGCACTGTGCCAAGGGTCTTTCCTGGGTCCCCACAACCAGCCTAGGAGGTGGGGCTGGGACTAGTGCCTTTTCATACCTGCAGGAACGAGGCCCAGAGGGGCACTAAGCACTTGCCACACGGGGACTAAGAACTTTGGGAGTTGGGGCTCTCAGAGAGTGAGCGCCCTGTTCCCAGAAGTGTGCAAGCCGAGGTGGAGGCGACTTAGTGCTCACTGGGGCTGGGTGAGATGAATCTGAGGGTGCCCTCCCAGCCCTTCAGAATCTGAACACGGGGCCGGGAGAGCAGACGAAGCCTCCCGGGCTGTTGTGAGTATTAAACGAGTTACTGAGACGCCCAGGGCTTGGAAATGTGCCTGGCACAGAGCAGGTGCACAGGGAACAAGAGCACCCTTCATGGTGCACTTACTGTTTGCGGAAACAGTAACTCACACTTGTGGAGCCTGCTGTGCTGTAGGCCCAGGGCCTGGATGTTTTGACTCCTTTTCAGTTTTCTCATCCTTCTGCCTCTCTATTTTCTTCCCTGTCTCAGGGTTCATTCCTATTTCCTCTTGCCCCAATTAGGCCGTCTTCTATGACTGGGACAGCACAGTACCTTTAATTAAATCTTATAACAAGAAGTCCAAGGTGGGGCTCTAGGTTGGCATTTCTTTACTTCTGTTTTCCTCATGGGTCCCAGTGGCTGCTGTGGCACCAGACATCACATCCCACATGATCCCATCCTGACTGGGAAGGGAAGGGGACGGGCAGAGAAGGGGACTTTCTCTTCCAGGATCTCACTTTTTTTAATCAAGCAGGACTATACTTCTTAGATGTCCTAGCAGACATCCCCTGGGGTCCCATGTGACAATGGAGTCACATGTCACCTTTAAACCAGAAAGGAATTCACGTTGCTGACTTAGGCCAATCAGGACTCAGCCTATGCAGCTGCTCCAAAGAAATGTGGGACCTGAAGGTGATGGGGGCACGGCTGGGTGGGCCACCAGCTGGAGTCTCACTGACACCCATCCCTAGGTTGCGTGGTGGGCCTAGATGTGCTCAGCCTTCTCTGGCTTGTCCTCTTGGCTGTGTTTGGCCCTGGGCCACTCCCCCTCCTTGAGCACCGCCTTCCCGGGCCTCCAGATGTTGGAGCTCTGGTCCTCCTCCTGCCTCCCCATCCGTGTTTCCTCGGACCTCGCCAGTGGCCCTCATGCTGTCATCCGGCCCAGGGCCTGTGAGCTCAGCTGACGGGGTCCCTCATACTCTTTACAAGTTTCCCTACTCTCTGCCAGTCTGTCCGTCAGTGTCCGGATAGCACATTCCTCAGCCCAAATCAGAGGCATGGGTGTCTTCCCCAGCTCAGAAAATTGCATTGCCACCTGCCCAGGGTGCCAGGCTTCAGACCCAGGAGTTGTTCTCGACTCCTCTCTCCAACCCCCCCATGTCTGCTCTGTCAGCAAGTCCCACCTGCTCTGCCTTTCAACTGCATCCAGAATCCAACACGTGTCCCCCTCCAGCGCTGTCACCTGGTGTGCCCCGCACGGCTCGCCCTGCCAGGCAGGCAGACTGTCCTCCCTGGCCTCCCTGTGGCCCTTTTCCTTGTCCACACTCAGCCAGAGGGGGCCTGCTGGAACCCAAGTCGGTCTGTACCGCTGTCCCACTCAGAGCCTGCCGTGGCCCCCACCTCCCTCAGAGAAAAAGCCAGTCCCCCTGCAGGAGGGCCCTGCACACCTGTGTCCCCTCCCTGCCCCTCCTCGCTCATCCTTCAACAACACACCAAGCTTTGGCCACCTCTCGGCCTCTGCCCTGATGTTGCCTCTGCCTGGACACTGTTTTTCTGGATCTTTCCATGACCTTTCCTGTCCGCTCACTCACGCCTGTGCTTCTCAGAGAGGACTCCCAGACCATCCATCATTCTCTGTCTCCGACCCTGATGTATTTTTCTGCTCGGCACTTGTCATTCCATTATATATGTATGTGTACAGTTTATATTTATTTATTTGCTTGGTTGTTCACTGTCTCACACCCACTCGGACCCCTCCCTGAAGTGGGGACTATGTCATACTCAGCACGGGGCCTGGTGCACAGCAGGTGCACAAAACACTGTGGCTGGCAACAGTTTCCAAGGCTCCTCCCATGGATGCAGTCTGTGGGACGTTGTCTGGGTCCCAGAGTGATCCCCAGCTGAGGTCACTGCCTCTCCCCTCCCAGGGGTGCTGCCTGGACTACGGTGGGGTGTCCCAGGCGGTGCGGAGAGGAGCTCTGAGCCTCCACCCTGCCCAGAGCAATGGGCGATGAAGCCCGGAACCCTCACTGCTGTGTTACAGAACCTTCAGGAGTCTGAAGGGAGACACTGTAAAGAATGGAATTTAGGAATTTTCACTTCCTGCTCAGTGTTCCCTTTGGGAACATCTTGTCCAGTGGTTTTTGTTTTTTTCCCTCTTTTCCCGAGCTGTGGGACCCATTGTTCAAACAGAAAATTCCACCGTGGTGGCTACATGGCCCAGGCGCATGCACTTGAGCTGTCCCGTAAGGTGGAAATCGACCGTGGCCCACTTCCCCTCGGGGATTCCACAGGAAGGACATGGCCCTCCCCTGCCCAGGCGGCTGTACCGTCTCTCCAGAAATTTTCAGCACGCCCAATCCCACGGCTGCTGAGGCTGGTCCCACCAGGGCCATGCTGTGGCCTGTGTCCAGAAGCCACATTGTAGGAACGGGGTGGCGTTTAAGCGCTGGGATCACACCCAGCGGACTCAGGCTGCGGGGAGCCGCTAATCCACATCTCCCCTCCCGACAGAGCCGCCGAGGCTATATTTTTATTTTTTGCTGAGTGTGTGCAGCTGGACTCCTGTCAGTTAAAGTGCCCGAGTTGTGAGTGCCCTGAATATGAGAGACAAAGGCGGGGCTGCTCGGGCAGACATGGGGAGTGGGGGCTCCGGCCTTGACCTCTCCAAGGTGACCCCAGGGCCTGTCCTTAGGATACCAGGCTCCGTGGGACTCAGGTTGAAAGCGCACGACTGAGTCCATCGCTTTGGTTCCCGGAGAGTGAGGCCTTGAGGAGTGGCGGAGGCGGTGCTTTGGGGACCAGGAGTGGGATGGCAGAGGCGGCCATCCTGGAGCAGGGGGCAGGCCCAAGGCCAGAGCAGGGTGTGCCTGTCCCTTCATTCATTCTTCATTAATTCATTCAACAAATGTTAATGAAGCACCTACTCGAGTCAGGTGTTGGGAAGAAAATAAGAAGCCCACGGCCTAGTGGGGGAGATGAACAGTGGGCAAATCACCCTCAGAAATGTCAGTTTGTGGCTGTGACAGGTACAAGGCGACTCGAGGGCCTGTAAAGGGAGAAGGAGGTCGACGTGATAGGGCAGTCAGGAAAGCTTCCCAGAAGCAGCTGAGCTGGGAACCGAAGGGTGAGTAGAGGCCAAGTAGATGAGAGAGGGAGAAACAAATGTTCCAGCTAGTGGGCACAACCTGTGCAAAGGCCCTGTGGTGAAATGGAGCAGAGTAGGACAGTCTAAAAGGCCATGTGGCTGGAGCTTCGAGGTGAAGGGTGGGCGAGACAGGCTCCCCCGGGAGAGTGGCCTGGCCTTGAGGCTAAAAGCAGAGGGAACCTCGGGAGGGTCTGAGCAGGGAGATAGGGGCACAAGGCACCTCCACCCACCTCTGCCTTCCTGGCCTGGGCATAACTGAGCGCAGTCAAGCTCTGACCACCTGTCATGCCCTGGCTTGGCACCTCCCATGTCTCACTGAACCTCTGCCACTCACCAACCCCTGAAGGTGCCAGAGCTTGAGCCCACTCGTCAGATGAGGAAACTGAGTCTCTGAGATCTTCCCATGGCCCCACCCTCTTCCTCCTGCCCAGAGAAAAGAGGAACAGGAAACTGATGCCCCATGGTCAGCTGGGAAGAGCCTGGGCAGGGAATGGGGAGGGTGGGGCCCTCAGGGGCCCACGCCCGGGATGGGCAGGGGCCCTGCTTCCGTTTAACCACAGCCCTGTGACATGCCCCAAAAGGGAAGCAGAGGCTGCCTGTCCTCATCCCCTGTGCCCTAGGCAGGGGGCTGGGGATACCCGGGTAGGGGGCAGGGGCTTGGGGAGGTCTCACCCTCCCACTCCAACCTGAGAGACTGAGCTCTTAGAGAACTCTGGGGTCAGCTGAATCCAACTGGGTGACCTCGATCAAGTACCATCAAGACCTCAGCTTCCTCTTCTGTAAGTGGAGGATCAGAACCTCTCCTATAGAGTATTCTCAGGATTAGCACACAGTGGGTCCTCAGTGAAAGGCTAGTCAGCAGTTCTTGTTGAATAAGTTAAGGGTATATTTCTTCCTGAAAGGAATAGCCAATTAAAGAACCCATATATTTGACACTCAACAAATATTTATTGAGCACCTACTACGTTCCAGGCATTATCCTGAGTGCTATGGAGCAACAAACGAAAAAGACAAAAATGCCTGTAGATGCCCCCTGACTGTGCCTGGGCTGTGGCAGACATCACTAATCGATCCTCTTTCCTGCTGAGACCAGAATCCTTCCTAGTTCTGTGCACTGGTGAGGGGCTGGCACACGAGGAGGAATGACCTATCATCCCCAGGTTGGGATGGCAAATGAGGACTCGGAACGTCCCGGTGAGAACATTCTAGGTGATTTAAGCTGTTTCCTTTCAGTCTCCTTCAACTGTGCCAGGTGCTGGGGACACAGCAGTAACCAGGGTGGACATAGTCCTTGCCCTCTCGGAGCTGACATTCTGGTGTGGGAGACGAACAAACAAGTAAACAAATCAGTAGATACGTCCAGACATGGATCTGTACTACAAAGACATACCAGAGGGGTGGGGTGGAGGGTGACAGGAAGGAGTCTGGGGTGGCCGGCGGGTGGCAGGTGGGGAGCTCTGGGAGGAGGTGGCATTTATTGAGACCTCACAGAGATGTAGCCACAAAGGGACAACACGGGGGAAGAGTGTTGCAGGCAGAGGGTCCTGCAGGGGCACAGGCCCGGAGTGGGGAATGAGGTTGACATATTTAAGGGACAGAAAGGGGCTGGCGTTCCCGATGAGGCATGAGTGCTGGCAAGGGAAACAGGAGGTGGTGGTGGGGAGGCAGGGGCCACGTATCCTGGGCTGGGGCCGGGGCTGGGCATCTGGCTTTGATCCTCAATGTGATGATGGGCTTTGGAGGGTTGAAGTGGGGGGTGACTTGGGCAGGTTCCATTTTTGATCCCTCTGGCTTGTGTGAGGCAGGGAAACCAGGACCAGAATGGAGACAGCCACGGATGTCTGGGCGAGCTGGGCGAGAAGGGTGGCTTGGGCTGGGGTGATGGCCATGGATACAGGGTAGGTGGCCAGGACCGGCGGGAGGCCCAGGGCTCTGCATTCTGGGTTTCATTTTTCCTTTTACACAATCCACCTCGGGATTCTGGGTCACTGGACTTTCCCTGGCACTTCTGGTGGGGCCCACAGCCCGTTGGCGATCTGGCCTCTCCAGGTCCTGGCCCACTCCCTGCCCTGCCCTGGACCCCTCCTCTCCAGGGACAGGCCCGGTTCCAGTTACTGTCTCCTGCCACCTCCTGCCCCAGCTTTGCCTGTGCCCCAAGTCCCCCAACTCAGATGCTGTTCCAGTACCCCCCATCCTCTAGCCCTGCTGGCTGTTTTGGAGCCGGCGGATGCTTACTCTGGAGATGCCTTCTCCAGGGCAGCTTTGCCTCCGAGGGAGGGGTTCTGAGAGTCCTGGTCGGCTGGTGTAGACATTCGAGGGAAGTACCCAAAGATCGCTTGCCAGAGGGCAGCCTCTCCCTTGGAAAAGCTTTTCCTCTGATCCAGTTTATTGCCAGGATGGAGCAGGAGAAGGCACCTGCTCAGGCCTCAGGGGCTTGGACTGAGGTGGCTGGGGAGCTGTGTTGCGCAGGGTTCTGAGGCAGCATCTGGGGCCCTAGGATGGAGAATCCTCATTGATTAGTAATGCCCGCTGGGGACCCAGAATGGAGGATGGGGCACGTTGGCCTCATCTTTGTGTGTCCAGCACCCAGTAGGTCCTCAGGCCTCCCCACTTCTGTTGTGCTCCCAAATCTTCAAGCATAACAGGTGCTGTTTGAAAATGTCCCATGGTCTTGGTTTGCTTATCTGTGAAATGGGGGTGATGATGGGCTGGGATTCATGGAGGACAGGCTCCCCTGATCCCCAGCAGCGACTGGACACAGAGGCCCTGGGAGCTGAATTGTCCAAAGTCATGCGGCTGTTAGATGGCAGAGCTGGGATTTGAACCCAGGGCCCCTGAGTCAGGCAGGGCGGCGGAACAGCAGGGCCAGGGAGGGGAAGGTGCTGCCCAGATCTCCCTGTGACCTCGGACCCCACTTCTCCTTTCTGCCCAGTGTGCTCGGCACACAGGAAGCCTGGCGGGGCCTCCCTTGCCCACCCTGTCTGCAGCCGGTGGACACGGGGTCCTGGCGTCACCCACTGCCACCCCAGGCCTCCCCCTTCCTGTCTTGTGCAAGATGAGGCGTCCCCTGTGTGGAATGGGCCAGTGGCTCTGGCGGATGGGTGGACGGGTGAGTGGGGGCCTCTCAGGCAGGGTCACTGTCCGCAGTTACCGCTAGCAGGCCTGGCCTAGGACCCCACCCCTTCCTTTTCCTACTCTGTTTCCCCAAAGTTCAGGCGGGCTTGAGCAAGAGGCCAGGGGACCCAGGAAATTGGGGAGGCCGTCCAGCCACCATCTTGTCCCGAGAGAGCAGGCCTAGGCTTGAGAGGCCATGGAGAGGTCCTAAACAACAACTGTAAACAGTGGCTGACCTTGGAGTGGCTTCTGTGTGCCAGCTCTATCTCGTTTAGCCACAAATATGTATCCATCCCCTCCTATGTGCCATGTGCTATTCTAAGCCCTTCATCCCTGGTGTCCCATTGCATCCCGACAAGAATCTTGTGAGGTTTTTTATGATTCCTTTCTTCAGAATAGGAAACCGAGGCTCCGAGAGGTGGAACGACTTGCCCGAGGTCACACAGCTCAGCCTCGTTCCACTGAAGGTCAATGTGTGCCCCAGAGCCAGTGCTGTCCAACAGCAACAGCTCAGAGCTGTTGGTACCCACCTGGGAGGTCACACTCGCCGCTGCTGTCCTGAATCTCTCTGCCTGAGGCTTCCCGTGGCTGCAAGAGTGTGGGAAGGCAGTGAGAGACCCCGGCCAGTCGGAGTGGGGTGGGTGGGTAGATATCCCAACTTGCTGGCCCCTGGGCTGGGACAATGGGAAGATGCTGCCTACACATTTTCCCAGAGGCCCCTTGGGGGCTGAGCCCCTGCTGCCCACAGATATGACCTGCTCAGCCCCCTTCCTGGGTCACTTCCTTACTCCCTACTGGTGTTCTGGGATCACCTCCCAGATAAACTGCTTGCACCCAAATCCTTGTCTTGTGTCAGCTTTTGGGAGCCATCCTACGCCAGCAGCTGCAATGCTTGGGGGTTAAGAGCTTTGGGATCAGACAGGCCTGAGTTTGAATCCTGACCCCACCACTGACCCTATATGTGACCTTGGGAACCTGTCCCATCTCTCAGAACCTCAGTTCCTCCATCTATGAAAAGGGAACTTATGACCAGGGAGCCAGGTGACCAGGAGAGGGATGGGGCAGTGTGCGGTGGCAGGACCAGAGCAGAGGCCCTAGCTGGGGGCCCATGGTGACGCGGGTGCTACATCTGAAGACTTTGGGGCTGGATGAGGAGCAACAGGCCGGTGGGGGTGGGGTGGGCGGGAAAAGGGCAAAAGGGAAGCGCTGGCCGCCAATCCTCCTTGGCCCTACTTGGCTGGCGGGGGACGGGGAGGGTGGGAAGGGTGTGCAACCTTGTTCTCTCTTCCCCACCCATCACCCCGAAATTCCAGACAAGCTTTGGGACCGACCCAGGGAGCCCAGTGGATGCTCAGGGCAGGGTGAGGAACAGGCCCTGAGTTTGCTCACTGGGGGGTGGGGCTGGGTGGGTCAGAGGAGCTGTGTCTACCACCTGGTGCTGTTTTATTTCTTCCTAGGTTTTAGTGCTTATCCGAGAAATTAACCTGCTTGTTTATCCTGTTTCTTGTCTGTCGTCTTCCAGTGGAGTGTCACCATCAGCCAGGTGGGGGTTGTTGTCCGTTTTGTTCACTGCCGTGCAGCAGCCCCCAGTGCAGTGCCTGTATAGCGCAGGTGCCCAGTAAACACTCGTGAATGAACGAACAGATGAATGAATATTTCTTTGACAGACAAGGGGGTTGAGGCCCAGAGAGGGCCCTTGGGGTCTCGAACTCACAGTCCAGTGCTCTTTCTGCTGACTTGCCCTGGTCTTGGAGCACTTTGTTGCCCGTGCAGCAACAAAGAGGGCATGCCAAGTTTGGGTCCTGTGTGCGAATCTCGGCCCCTGCACGTCTTGGCTCATGCTGTGCGACTGTAGGCAAGTCATCTTCCTCATGCGCGAGACGGTGGCATGGTGGTCTCAGGGGCACGGGGGTAGGTCCCAATGGAATGGGATGATGTGTGGCACACAGTGGGTGCTCCATAAATGGGGGGGTTGGGTGCGGGGGACGCTGGAGGGCCCCGCCCCCTCTACTCCAGGGCCGGTGTTCACCACTTACCCTGGTCAGTGGGCCTGAGAGATTCCCCGTGTGGGCAGGGCTGTGGCCAGGGTGCTCACCTGGCCCCCGGCGGGTCCCGCGGGCACTGCCCCATGGGTACTGTCCCACAGGCACCGTAGGGGTGGAGGTCACAGGCTTCAGGCTGGACAAACCAGTCAGCCTTCCGGTCTGGGCCAGCTGACCACCCCTTTCCTGCTGGGCTTCTGGAGGCCTGGAGGGCAGAGGGGGCCTTTGCTCAACCCCCACCCTTCCCCTACTCCCGCCTGTGCCTCGGTAGGTCCTGTCGGCAGCTCCTCCTGGACCCAAGCCCTTCCTTCTGCCTCTGCTGCCACCATCACTACTCATCCCTGCTGGTACGGAAGCCTCCCCTCTGGCCCTCGAGAAATGCCCTCTCCACACTCAGCCAGACTACGGTCAGCACACATCACTCCCCTGCAAGGTCATCTCCAAGGGATCCCTTTGCTCTGAGAATAAATCTCAAGTTTCTCCCTCAGCTCACAGGGTGCCCCTCTGATCCCTCCCAGCCCTCGTCGCTCACTCTTCCAGCCGCTGGTCTCCTCCTTGTTCCTGAAACAGCCCAAGCCCGTGCTGCCCCAAGGCCTTTGCATTGGCTCTTCCTTCTGCTTGGAGCACTGTTCTCCCAGGTGCCCACAGATACCCTCCCTCACCTCCTTTGGGTGTTCATGTGTTCCCTGCATGGGAGGCCTTCCCGGACACCCCCTTTTTGAGCATTGTAGGTTTTACCTACTCATGAGGGCAGGGGTTTTTCTCTGTTTTGTTCTCTGTTGTGTCCCCAGAGCCTAGCACAGTGCCTGGCACATAGTAAGTGCTCAACAAACATTGGCTGCTGCACGACTCTATGAGCTGATGGCAGATGAGGACACTGAGGTCCCCCGGGGTAGGTGACCAGCCCAAGGCCACACAGTTTGTCTGAGATTAAGCCAGGAGAGGAGCCTGGGTGCATCAGATCCCGGAGCTGGCATCTCGGAAACTGCATCAGGAGAATAAGAAAGACAAGACCGAGGCCCTAACAAGCGGGTCCCGCTGGCTCTCCCGCCCGCCAGCCCCAGCAGCACTGCGGCCTGCGGTCCGGGCCCATCCAGGAGTCCTGGTCTGCCTGCCTGGAGCATTCCAGGCTCCCACCCAGGTTCCTTGCTTTCTATTTTGAGCCTCTTAGTCCTGGGGACTGTGTGTTCCCAGCAGGCAGCGCGGGCCAGAGGCTGAGCCTGGGTGTGGCTGTTACCCTATCTGGGGCCCAAGGACCCAGATTCCTGGGTCCTTAACCTGTTGGCTGCTGAGGCCTCTGGCCCAAGCCCTGGTCTCCACCTGACTGTCCCAGTCCAAGCCCCTGCCCTGGGGTCTTCCAGGAGTGGTGTCGGCTCATCCCATCTCGGATTACGCTCCCCTCCCTTCCCATTTGTCCCCTTTGAATCCTGGCTCTGTCTCTTTCCAGCTGTGTGACCTTGGACAAGTCACTTCACCTCTCTGGGCCCCAGTTTCCTCATCTGGGGAATGGGGACAATACGAGTACCAGTCTCCTGGGATTGCTGAGGAGATTCAATGAGATAAAATTGATGAGGGTGCCCTACACCCCGCCAGGAACTCAGGAAGCGCTTGATAACGAGGGTCCCCCATCAACAGCTGGCTTCCATGGAAAAACTGTCACGGTCCCTGGAGAATGACAATAATTTGAAGGAGCTCCCCTCCCCAGCGGCCACTCCACACCCTTACATCCTCCCCCCACTTGCCCCAGCGCCTTCTACCCACCTGGTGCATTTTTTGTTAATCTGCTTGTTGGTCACCTGTTCTGTCTCCCTCGGCCCCACCAGGGCAGGGACCTTTGTCTGCCTTAGTCACTGCTGTGTCCCCTGCCCCTAGCACAGTGCCTGGCACACAGTAGGTGCTCAATAAATGTTTGTTACAAGAACAAATAAATGAAGAGCAACCCCTTGGGGGAGGCGAGCCCTGAGCCCAGAAGGTGTGTCCTCACCTCCCTTCCGTGGCCCAGGGCTCTCGAGTGCTTGTTGGTGTCAGGTCCTGCCTCCTCTCATCCAGCAGCCCATGCAACTGCCCAGACTGGCATCATCCGCCTGTCACAGATGGAGAGACGGAGCCCAGAGAGGGAGAGCCACCTGTCTAATGTCACACAGCAGTCAGCACCCGAGCCTGAATTCCAGCCCAGGGCTGCGTGGGGTAGGATCATCCTTTTCCTGGAGGGAGTTAGTGGTGATGGTGAGCATGGTTGGGGGTGGGAGTGGGGAGGGGGTCCCGGCGTCCCCAGGAGGGAGGGAGGGAGGGGGGATGTGGGATGAGTCAGCCCCTCTTGAGTTCTGTCTCTCTTTCTGTCTCCCTGTATCACTCTGTCTCTGTCATTGTCTCTGTTGCTCTCTGTCTCTCCCTTGTGTGTTTGACCCACTGCGCAGGGTGGGGGGTGCTGGCACAGACCCCAGGCTTGGGATTGACATCTGGGGCCAGACCCTGCAGCAAGGCCTAGCGTGGGCCCCAGGTTTCAGTCTCAGCCTCCACACTTCAGGGACAAGCTTGAGACCCAAGGTAGTTAGACAACCCCAGGCCTGGTCTCAGAAGGCCTGGGTCCAAATCCCAGCTTTGCCGCACTCCAGCCCCGTGGCCTTGGGCCCTTAGCCTCTGTTCCTGCAAAACGGGACCATCGAGAGCCCTCTCTCATAGGGTTTTGGGAAGAAAAGGTGTGAGGGCTGTGCGTGGCTCCCTGAAGCCCTGAGCACTCAGTACATGACTGATCGTGATGGTTTCTTTCTCGCAGATGGAGGAAGCGAGACTCGGAGAGGAGAAATCATTTCACTCACTCATTCCTCAGACGTTATTAGGCCCCTGCTACGTACCAGGTGCTTTGTTTTGTACCCATGAACTCAGGGGTTGGCAAACTGGGGCCTTGGGGCCAAATCTGGCCCCATGGCTTATTTTTGTAAATAAAGTTTTATTAGCACACAGCACGCCCATTTGTTTCCGTATTATCCAAGGCTGCCTTCATCCTACAATTGCAGCGCTGAGTAGTTGTGAGAGAGATTGTGAGGCCCACAAAGCTTAATGTATTTACTATCCAGGCATTTGTAGTAAAGTTTGTCAGTCCCTGGATTAACCCATTATAACCCTAGCAGGGAAGACAGATCATAACTTTGATTTTACAGATTAAGAACTGAGGTCTTAGTGCAGTGCTTGGCATGAGGTTGGGTCTCCATAAATAGTATCTGGGTTTTATTCCTCCTCCCCTGCCCCTTAGGGAGCCCCCAACTCTTATTCCCTCTCCAGTACCGGCCCCCACCCTCCCCCCATCCTGCACGGATGATGAGTGGACAGTTTGAACCCCACGGTGGAAAGAGTGCTGTTGGAGGGTCAGGTCAGGTTAGGTCAATGGAAAGAATCCTGTTTGTGAGTAAGTTTGAATCTTGCCTTCCTTGCTGGTGACCTTGGGTGAGAGGTCTGCCACACAGTAGGTGCTTAATGAACAGTTGCTGAACTAACAATGAGCATCGTGCCTGCCATGAGCCTCAGCCTGATTGAAGGCTCCATCCAGGTTACGGCAGGCGACCCGCGGCCGGCTGGGCACCATCGCAGGGTGAATGGGTTGTGCGCCAGGCGTCAGCGGGAGAGCACTCTGGGCACGGAGAGGCTTTCTGGAGCTCCATGGCAGTGGGGGGAGGGGATCTCACTGTCCCCCTGCTTCATGGTCTTAGTCTCTCTCCCGAGTGCCAGAGGCCTGGAGGAACCTGGCTTAAGACCTTGCCTGGTCCTAGATGGCACCCCAGGTCCCTCCCAAGCTTCTCCCCCACTCCCTCCCGCAGCCTCGGGGAGCTGCAGGTTTGCCTTCAGCCCTTCCCCAGTGGTCCCAGAATCACCAATAGGCAATCCTTCCTGGAGGAGGCCATGCGGGAGGCTCAGGGAGCTGGGGCACCCCCAGCCTACTGCCGGCATCGTGGTCAGGTGCTGCTGAGAGTGGAGGCGCCCTCCCCCGACGTCCTCGCCCGTCGCCTGCAGTCCCTGCATCAAAGCAGCTGCCACAGTTAATTCATTCACTAGATCATCTCCCTACTGCTGGGTGAGGCCTGGGCAAGTCGTTTCACTTCCCAGCTCTGTGAAATAGGAGAGGGTGGTGGGCTGAGAATGAAATGAACCAGGAGGGAAAGCGCTTGGCAGGGCCCTGAACGTGCTCCTGGGTTCATTCTGGGGGCCCCTGGATGCCCTTGAGCTCCGCCTTAAGGTCAGGCCTGCTGCTGGGGTCGGGGGAGCAAGGACGACAAAGGTGCCACAGGTATAATCCTTGTCCTCATCTAAATGCTGGTGATTCCAGATGCGTCTCCCAACCCCCACTCCCCCCCCCCCGACCCCCAACTCCGGACTCCACTGGGGTGACCAAGAGAAGCCTCAGACTCAGCACAGCCAGGACCCAGCTCCTGACCCCCCACCCTGAAACCACCCTGGCTCAGCGAGCGGCTCTTTCATCCTCTGGGAGCCCCCCAAACCCGGGCCGCTGACTCCTCCTCACTCCCCGCATCTGAGCCTCACCACATCCTGTCGGCTCCACCTTCAAAGCGCACCCAGCACCTGCCTGCGTCTCCACAGCTCCCTGGCCACCCGTCCCGGCCACGGGCGTCACCCCTGGACTGGAGCAGTCACCTCCTGCCTGCTTCCCTGTGTCTTCCCTCAGCCCCTCTCTGTCTGTCTCCTCGCACAGCCAGAGGGCCTGAGTCAGACCCTGTCCCTTCCCTGCTCAGACCCCTCCCAGGCCTCCACCTCTCTCCGAGTAAAAGCCCAAGTCTCCCCTGTGGCCCCTGAGGCCCTGTGTGACCCCCCAGCAACCTCCCACTTCCCTGACGGCCTGTCTCCTCCCGCTCTTTCCCTCGCTTGTCCCCTTCCAGCCCCACGGCCTGCCGGCTGTCCCTGAAGAAGCCACGGTCTTCCCACCTCAGGGCCTTTGCACGTGCGGCTCCCTTTGCCTGGAGCCCTCGTCCACCACGTAGACACACGACTCCCTCCCTCCCTCCCCTCCTCCAGGTCTCAGCTCCAATGTCACCCCTTAGAGCCACCTTCACTGCCCCTTCCCCCAGCTCAGATAGCCTCCACCCCCCTATACCCTACCCTCCTTTCTTTTTCCTTTATAGGAGGAGGAGATGGCCCAGGGGAAGGTCTCCCAGGAGAGTGGACAGCATGTGCTGAGGTCTGGAAGTGTGCACAGTGACAGGGTGCAGCATGGGCGGTGAGGGGTGACTGGTGATGACAGCCAGGCCAATGAAAACCGGGTGGGCTGAGCTTCAGAGTGAGGCATCGTCCAGGCAGGAGCGAGTGGGCCAGGGTCATGTTGGCTTTGTCACTCACCGGCTGTGTGACCTCAGGAAGCCATGCCTCTCTCTGGACCCAAGGATCGGCAACTGCTTTTGGAGACAACCTACATGGACCCATGATTTGACAGATGGGGAGACTGAGGCTGCAAAACTGCTTCTACGACCACCTGGTTCCAATGTCAACCCAGGGACAGGGATAAGCTGGGGGCTGCCAGCAGTCACTCACAACTTGGTTTGAATGAGCTCCTCGGATTCTTGGCTACCTGGTGACCCCTAGACCCCACAGGGCCTGGGAGGCCAGGTGAGGGCAGGGCTGAGCCTGGGGTGGGGCCAGGCCTATGTCGGGTCCCAGCCCAGCCTCTGTCCCGGCCCCCAGCTCCCTGCAGAGCTCTGGGTTGCACAATCACACCACCCATGGCTGTGACCAAGGCAGGTGACACACGCTTTCTGGGAGCCACTCTTGGGCCATGCAGCCTTGTCACACATGCAGGGCCAGTAAGCATGGACACACCCCTGCGCAGTTTAACTTGTGCTCTGCTCCCTGCACTGCCATTTCCTGGCTGTGTGACTCTGGGCAAGTCACTTCCCCTCTCTGAGCCTCAATTTCCTCTTCTATGAGAGAAGATAATAACAGTACGTTCCCACTGGCTGTGAGAAGGATTTACTCCACCCCTGCCATACTGGCCTCTAGCTGTTCCCCAAACACACCCACCTCAGGGCCTTTGCTCATCCTGCTGCTTGGGCTTGTTCTTGTACCTCCTTCAGGTCTCTGCTCAAACATGGCAGCTCAGTGAGGCCTCCTCTGATGCCCGACACTCCCTCCTTGCTTAATGTGTCTCCGTCACTCTTACCACTACCTGACACATCATGGTTTTTCTTATTTGTCTGTCTACCCCCTCCAAGATGGCAGCTCCATTTTTGTCTGTCTTGGTCATTGCCCCCAACAAGGCACCTGGCACAAGAAAGTTCTCAGTGAATAGTTGTAGAATGAATGAACACATGGAAAGTGCTTAGCGCCCGACACCCAATGCCGTGCGGTGGTGGTAGCTTTGGCTGCTGCTTTCTGGCTTCCTCAAATCTGACCCTCACCAGCCTGGTGCCCTTGCCTTTTCTGCCTGGCCAGCTCCCTGCTGCCCGCGCAGTCTCGTCCTAGGTCAGGACGACCTCTCAGGGCATGGCAGGCCTGCAGGGCTGGCTCCCTTGGGCTCTGGCTCCAGCTCCTCTTACGTCTCCTGGGGCACAGGCTTCTGGGAAACTGCCGAGCAGCGCTTTGAAGCTCCCCTGGGTCAGACCCAGCAAGCTCCTGGGGCCTTCCTCAGACATTGCCTGGTGTGACCCCATGATGGCACAAATGAGACGTGAGACCTAGAGGGGGTCAGCCATGTCTGATGTCCAGCCTCTGGGGCTCCCGAAATGTCTAGGGAAGCTTCCGGGACCCTGGCTCCTTTGTTCTTCCTGGAACAGGGCTGAGCTCAGGTGCCTGTTTTCCAGATGTCAAGACTGAAGCCTGCTACAGGCATTGGAGCCAAGTTCGAGTCTCAGTCTTCCGACTTCCTGGCTGTGTGATTGAGGCTTGTCACTTGGACCCTCTGAGCCTCAGTCTCCTTGTCTGTAGAATGGCACACCAATGGTCCCCAGCTCACAGGGGTGTTTGGAGGACAAGACCAGCCATCCCACGTGCTTCTAGGGCCTCTGACCCCTCCCACCGGGGCCTGGGCCTCCCTGGCTCCAGAACCCCCTGGGCTCCGGCCACTCCAGGACTGGCATGGTCACCTCCTCACTGGGACCCAGGAGGCTGTTGCTGCTGCTTTATTTTTTCTCTTCCCCGGCTTCTCCCCTCCTCACCCTGGCCTCACTTGTCCAGAACCAGCTTGTTTTTGTTTTCTGTTTTTACGGCTCCATAAATGAGTCACGGGCCTGATTTGATTTAATTTCGTTGTAATTGTTATCTTTCCAAGCTTGTTTTTTTCCACTCGGTTACTCACGAGACCACAAAACCTAAACAGGACGGGGCCTTCCCTGGCTCAGCCTCCTGGTCCCCCGGGGCTCAGGGCTAGGGTCAGCACTCCTGGAGGTCGAGGTGGGGTCTGCGGAGCTTCTGGGGGGAGGGGCTGGGTGTCCTGCGTCCCGTCCCGTCCCGGGCTGCAGCCCCGCTGCCCTGTAACCTTGGGAGGATCCCTCGAGCTCCCCCGCGCCCTCCTTGGCAAGCTTTAGCGCAGGGAGTCAAAAACTCAGACACCTCTGGGCCAGGAGGTGACAAGGATGCGTGAGGTGGGCTGGCAATGACTTCAGTGAAGTGGAGAGAACAGGCCCTTCTCAGGGGACAGAAGCCTCTTAGCCGGCACGCAGCCCAGATCTTTCCATTTACTAAGAGAAGCCAGGAATCTGAGGTTGTGTGTGAAAAGTCCTGATTTTTAAATGTTGGCCGGTGAATCAAATTAAAACCAAATAAACAAAACCCAGCTCTGTGGCTGCATGAGCCCCGCTGGCCACCTCTGGTTTAGAGGGCTCTGTCCGAGCTGAGGCCGCCGCGTTCACTGCCCTCCACACCTTTGCCTGAGCAGTCCCCTCTGCCTGGACCTCTCTCTCCTCTTCCTCGCGCCCTCTGGACACCCACGTGTCTCCTGTTCTCTCACGGCCCCCTGGGCGTTTCTGGCCACCACAGTTGGGGGAGTGCCTTTGTACTCATTCCTCCTATTTCTCTGAGCTCAGGAGGGACAACATTAGCTTCATCCAGTACCTGGCACCTAGGAGGTCCCCAATCTACTTTTGTTTTCATGTTGTCTCCTCCATGGAGTGTTTGTCTTGTTTGACTCCTTTCGTAATGGGAAAATTAGTCCCTTAATTGTTAAAAATCATAATAAGTATTGTGCCTGTCTTATTCATTTCTAAAACAGGGCACAAAAATTCTTCAGTCATTTAAAAAGCAAAGACTTGAGGCTGGGCCCTCTGCCACGTGCTGGGCTGAGGAGGAAGGCAGGACCCCGGCTGGGGGCTGAGGGCCGCTCCCCCCACCCCGAGCGTAGGTATGGGCACGTGACCAGGGCCCACCAATCAGCTGCGGCCATGCCAGATTTATGAATCAGAAGTTGGAAATGCTGGGGGGGCTGACTGCTCTGGAGTCCATTCTGGGGTGGGCGGGGCTGCAGCCTGGCTACTTTTCCAGAGGCTGCAGCAGGCCAGTTCTGGGGGCAGTGACCAGGGCTCAGCAGTGTAGAAATGACCCTCCCCGTGATTATGTCCGGAATGTCAAATGCGACGAAAAGAACATTGCATTGTGCTGTCACACAATTTTGTTTAAATATATTTACATATATCCATGCTCGCTTCAGTGTGTTCATTCTAAAAATCTGGGTGCGCCATGGCAATTATATGATAATTGTGTTAGGTCAAAGAGAGAATCAATTTATTTTCACAAAAATTTTTTTTCCACTTTGCAAGACAGTGTCCTAGTCAAACCTCTCTAAGGTCATTCTTTATTTTGATGTTCTGGCCCTGGTTCTTGGTGAATAACTCACTGTATGTGGCTTCTTCCTGGGCAAAATTATCCATCTTTGTTGTCTAAGCTGCAGCCTGTGGCCTCTAGAAGTCCCATCCTGTCACCCCTCCAGGCCTGTCTCTCCTTCTGTGAAAGGCACAGGGATCTGCAGGGTGGTGCTGCCCCCCAGGACTCCTGATGGGCTGTGAGGTCAGTTTGCAGAGCTGGGAAACCCTGGGACCGGCCTGAGCTGAGATCTGCCACCCACCAGCACCTGTGGCCTCAGCCTGCCCCACTGCCAGCTCAGTCCGGCCTTACCTTCTCTCTCACCCTCCTGGTCTTTCCCTCTTCAAGCCAAACCCTAGGTGAGCCCCTTGGGCAGTGCTCTGGGTCTGGAATGAAAGCTTCATGGATGCTTCAGGTCATGGGGTCCTGGAACTGTAGACTTGTTCCCTCCAGGACAAAGGAATCACCAACTCTCAGTGGACTAAACCCCTGCAATTCTAAAATTCAAATGCACAGGAGGCCCGGTAGACCAAGTCATATGCTCATTCAATAAGCACTTATTGAGCACCTATTATACACCAAAGCACTAGGGAGACAGCAAGGAACAAAATAGACTAATGCCCTGATTTCATGGCACTTAGGTTTTAGCAGGGGAAGACAGTAAATAAATATTAGTGGTAAATAAGTGAAAGAGAGTGTTGCAGAGGGAGATGATGTGGGGAAGAGGCTGAGGAATGTGGAGGCTGCTGTATGAAGTGGGCAGTCAAGGAAGGAGCTCGAGGCCTGAAGGAAATGAAGGGACCAGCCAAGTACATGCCTGGGACAGAGCGTTACAGGTGGTGGGAACAGCAGATGCAAAGGCCCTGAGGCATGAAGAAGCTTGCATTGTTGGGGAAAGCTAAGGGGAGCGATAGAACACCCAGGCCCTGTGGGCCGCAAGAAGGGGAGTTTGGATTTTATTGCAAGTGAGGTGGGACCATTGGAGGGTTCTGGGCACAGGGGGGACGTGATCTGACTTAGGTTCTAATACTGGGTTCTGCGGCCTTGGCACCATGAACATGTGGGGCTGGGTGATGCTTGCTGTGGGGCCGTCTTGTGCAGTATGGATGTTGAGCAGCATCTCTGGCCTCTACCCACAACGGGTGCCAGTTGTACTCCCTCCCCCAACCCAGCTGTGACAACTAAAAATATCTCCACATGTTGCCAAATGTGCCCCAGGTGTGGAATACCCCTGGCTGGGAGCCACTGGTCTAACAGGGTCCCTGTGGCTATGGATGGGGAGATGGACTATAGGGGCAGGGAGACCAACAGGGGGACAACTGCCGTGGCCCAGGGAGAGAAGGTGGTGGGGGGAGAAGCGGCTGGACTCTTGCATGTGTGTTGCAGGTGAAGTTGGCAGGATTTGCTGGATCAGGTGTGGGGAGATGCTGGACGGGATGGTCCCACCTCCACATGCTTGCTCACACTCCTCCGCCCCCTGGAATGCCCTCTCCTCTTTTTCGTGGGAATCTGACCCTTCTTTAGAACCAAGTGCAAGCACTGCCTCCCCCAATGTGCCCTGCCCAGCACCGAACCAGAGCATCCGCCACACTCTGGGGCAGCTGGACCAACTCTCTGGGCCAGCTCCTCATCTACAAAATGGAAGACCTGCAGTAGAACAGGGGTCTCAAACTCATGGCCCCTGGGCCAGGTCTGTCCTGCATATTCGTATATCTGCTCCAATATTGAAAAATCAATAGGTTTCATATAACAAACTAGATTTACAGCTTCTCATGGAATTGGGTTGGGTGTGGGGAGATGCTGGACTGATGAAGGTGCTGTCATTCACTGAGATGGGGAACTGGTTTCAGGGGCTGTGTTAAGAGGTTTCTTTTTCCAGATGCCAACTGAGTAGCTCTGGGCCAGGGCCCAGGACCTGGTGTGGTTACAACCTGGCCCGAGGTGATGCTGAGTTTGTTAAACTGTGCTTCCAAGAATTTAAGTGTCCAGAGGCTGGACCTTGGGAGAGGGGTCTCCTCCAGGGTACAGAGGGGGACAGGTGGGCAGGGGGCCTCTTCCTTCAACCAGACCAGGAGATTCTGCCCCAAATGCTGTTTCAAGAAGGGATTCTGAGACTGGAAGAAGCCTCAGGGCTCTGCTCCAGAATGAGGGTTGCAAACTCAGGTGCTGCGAGGGCCAGGCCAACAGCATGCACGGTGGAATGGCTGGTGAGAGGGGCGGGCGGGTCTAAAGAGTGGACAGTGAGCAGTTTCAGCTAGTGTCACCACATGGGAAGGCCAGGACTGCCAGTTTTTATGAGAAGTTGTAAATCTAGATTGTTGTATGAGACCTATTGATTTTTAAATATTGGAGCAGATATACGAATATACAGACCAGACTTGGCCCGGGAGCCATGAGTTTGAGACCCTTGTTTTACTGCAGCCCTTCCATTTTGCAGATGAGGTGCTGGCCCGGAGAGTTGGTCCAGCTGCCCCAGAGTGCAGCAGATGCTCTGGTTCGGGGCTGGGCAGGGTAACTTGGAGGAGGCAGTACTTGCATTTGGCTCTGAACAAGGGTCAGATTCCCACGAAAAAGAGGAGAGAGCATTCCAGGGGCGGAGGAGTGTGAGCAAGCGTGTGGAGGTGGGCATATCACAGACTGTTTTTGAGGTGCAGAGAGATAAGAAAGAAGACTTGAAGGAGATGAAGAGGGAAGGTCCGGTCAGAACAAAAGCAGGGCTGCAAAAAATCACAAAGACATTTTAATAATAATCATAATTTCACTTCCGAAATTGTTTGGCAACAGGCAGCTCATTTATTTTACCACTGACTTTGGGTTCTTGGCAATCCTGTGTACACCAGGGAATGTTTGCCCAACAAGGAACATTCTCGCTTGCAGATTGTTTTCAAACGCCTTGAAAATTTTTGTAAATACTAAATTAGAAATTTAACATCAAGTTGTGAAGTTTGAGTGGGTTAATTAAAGATTTCTTAATTTCAACCTAGCAGGTTTCTTTATTTTAGAGGCAATAAATTTTTCCCCCCCAAATCTCCCATATGCAAATTTTCCACCTCACCACCTCCAAAATTTGAGGTGACAGGTAAAAATAGCTCCTGTGTAGCGATAGAAAGGGGTAAGTAAGGTTTAGAGAGAAAGACCGGGGAGAGTTTGCTTTCAGAAGGGGGTATCAGGGCAGGCTCCTTGGAGGAGGTGGTTTTGAATCTGTGTGTTGAAGGGTGGGTGACCTATAGGCCAGGCAGACGGGTTAGGGTAAGTGAGGACATGCCAGGTGGAGGGCCCCGTGCATGCGTGCACAAGTGTGAAGGTGAGAATGAGGGGAGGGGACCAGGGCTGGGGCTGGGGTGTTCTAAGTGGGTGGTAAGGCCTCGGTTCCAAAGAGGCAAGGTAAGGCCTGTCTGGGGCACAGCCAGGCTGGGGGGCAATGCATGAGACAAGCAATGGGAGCCCCAGAGGATTTTAGGCAGGGCAGGGACATGGGGTCCGCAGCAGGGCAGGGTGGCTGGGGAGTCGGGGCGGGGGGGACGCTGTGGCAGTCGCTCACTGCGAGCCTCGGACCTGAGCCTCAAGGAGGCAGGCAGGGCTGACCTCCGTTCAAGTCACTGTGGGCGCAGAAGGGCAGCAAAGGATGTGGACGCTCGTCCTGTCCATGGCCTGGGGCCCCTCCCCCTCATCCCAGGGGAGCTGTCTTAGGTGAAATGTAAGCACAAGTGACTGTGGAATACCTGGCACTGCATGGAGGGATTTGGGGGGTGCCAGCTCATTCATTCCTCCCGTCAGCTGCATGAGGGAGGTGCTGTTAGATGCCCATTTTATAGAGGACACTGAGGCCCAGACAGGTTAAGCAACACACCCAAGGTCGCACAGCCAGGAAGCAACAGAGCAGGATTCAACCCCACTGCTCCATAATGAAGCTCACATGCTCCCACCAAGTCTGTCCCTGCGATCTGAATACCATAGTCATCCATTTATCCGATGGGTATACTAAGGCTCTGAGAGGTAGAGTCACTCATGTGAGGTCATACAGTGGGGGTGGGGGATGGGGGGAAGAACTGAAGATTTGAATCCTTGGAGCCTGCTCTCCTCCCACCGAATGATGCAGCGGCTCACCTTCCTGGGCACGTTTCCTAATCTGATAAATGGGGGTAATGGTGACACCCACCTGGCAGGGCCCATGCGAGGATCACAAGTGGTGCATGTCAGTCACCTGGCTCAGTGCCTGGCACCTAGTGGATACTTTAATAATGACAGCTGTGATTATTTGTGTGAAGGTGGCTGCACACTCAATGAGTGAATTTGAGAGGCACTTAGAGCAGTGCCCTGCACATAGTAGATGCTCAAGAAATGCTAGAAGCTGTTGTTATTTATAGGACCCACTACAAGGGACAGCCCAGTATCCCCCCCAAACCTGCTTCCTTCCCAAATTGCCTTTCATTCCTTTCTCCCTTCATTCTGGCCAACTAACTGGCCTTAGGGTCTAGGTTAGGATTTGGGGTGATTCGGAGCCTCCCACCCACCAGTCAGAGCGATGCTGAGGGCACTGGATGATGAGACCAGAACTCTAGGTTCGAGCCCTGGACCCACTGTGTGACCTCTGGCAAGCACCTGGCCCCCTCTGAGCCTCAGTTTCCCCTTTTGTCTACAGAGCCTGGGCCCAGCTGCCCTGGGAGGTGCCAGCCCCAGACAGGGCTGGGGGCGGTTCCTGTGTCCCCTCGGCCGCCAACCCCCACCTCCTGCCTCCCGAGCTGCAGGCCCGCCCGGCTCAGCTGTGACGAGGAACCAGCCAATCTGTTTACTGAACTGGCTGACCCCTTCCGGGAACTCGGCCCAAGCTTCCCAGAACTCGGGTATTAATGACCCGGAGCCACATGACGGAGCATGACACAGCACTTTTGGGCGCAAGGCAGGGCCCAGAGGGGCGCGTGGGGGGCCGCAGCCCAGCCCCCAGCCTGGCCAGCGGGTGAGTCACCCGGCCTCCTGCAGCTTCCTGATCCCGGCCACTCTGCTGTCCTCCCCCACCCCTAGGACATCCCCACCTTGGCAGGGCCACCCTAAGACCCCTGGACCTTTGCCCCAGTGACCTAGCAGAGGTCGTGGGTGATCAGGGCTGCCCGCTGGGATTACAGATGGGGACAGTGAGGCCCAGAGGACTGGAGTGAGTAATAGTGAGCATTTACTGAGCGGTTGCTGTGTGCGAAGCACTGGGAAAATTATCTCATCTTAGCCTTGCAACAGTTCAGTGAAGAAGCAAATTTAATCCCCATATGACAGATGGGGAAACTGAGGCTCAGAGAGGCAAATGAGATCTCCCAAGGGCATGCTTCTGAGGGCAAGCAGCAAGGGCATGCTCCATTTGACCTGCGATGATCTCCTTTTGTCACATCAACAGCCTAGTGAGGGAGGTGCCATGTGGTCTATTTCACAGCTGGGGAAACTGAGGCACAGAGGGGCTGAGTAACCTGCCTAAGGTACCAGCTCCAGGACTCGTGCTTTGAGCCAGCACCTAGCACATAGCTGGTGCCCGCAGGATCTCTGTGCACTGCCGTGGGTAAGAGCACACATGGGCTGTGGTGTCAGGCAGAGCTGGGTTCAAATGCCAACCTCGTCTTTCTCAAGCTGCACGACCTGGGGCACGTGGCCACGCCCTGCTGTGCCTCAGTTTCCTCACCTGTGTGAGGGCTATGAGTGTGGAGTGTTTGAACTGCACCTGGACACACAGGAGGTGCTCCATGAACGCTGATTTCCATGGGCTGCGTCTTCTCCAGGACCAGGTCTTTAAAGCCGTCTTGGGGTCAGCCTCTGGGCCCCACACCTGCCTCCTTCACCCTTTGCTGCCCCAGGACAAGGTGAGGGCGGTGGTTTTTATGGGGCTGGGAACCAGACAGGCTCTGGGGCTCGGAGAGGGTGCCTGCTGCCAGCCGGAGCTGAGATTTGGGCTGGGAGCAGGGGGTGGGCAGTGGCAGGGCAGCACTTTGATGCCCTTCCCTTCATTCCACCACTATTGCTTGAGCACCTACTGTGTGTCAGACTCCAGGGGACATGGTGGTGGACAAGGTCTCTGCCCTCAGTCTGGCGGAGGAGACGAACATCAGTGAGCAGGAATAGACCAGATGATTTCAGCCGGGGAGAAGTGCCATGATGGAATGAACAGGGGTATTTGGGAGGTGGGTGGGCCAGGCGAGGGCTTCTCTGAGGAGGTGACTGGAACAGACACCCAACGGAGGAGAAGGACCAGATGTGACGAAGAGATTTCCAGTAGGGGGAATCTTCGCACAGCAAATGCAAAGGCCCTGAGGTGGGGATGGGCTTGGGAGAGCCCAGGAAATGCAAAGAGGCTGGAAGGGAGCGAGGGAGGGGAAAGTGACAGACGACGCTGGAGAGGTCAGCAGCGGTCAGATCATGCAGGACTTCGTGGGCCTAGTGAGTGGCCCCTGGTGGGGTTTGAGCAGGACCTAATATGAGGGGACAGCAAGACTCCACCTTTTGACATTCAAATCTCCTACCCATCTGACAGATGAGCTCACCGAGCCTCAGGCTAGGTTCCCCCAGAGGGTTGGTGGCAGGGTGGGGAGGAGAAGCGGGGGGGCTTGGACTCCCAGTTCAGGACAATTGCCCTGAGAAGACAGAAGCAAGCGTCTGGGTCAGTAGAGCGGGGGCCCCTCCATCACCCCTGCAGCCCCAAGAGTGGTGAGCCGTGGGCAGCTTGGGTGGCTTCCTGGCAGAGGAGGTGTCTGCTGAGCTGTGGTTGGGCAGCTGGGCTGGAAGAGTGTTCTCAGCAGAGGAAACAGTGGAGAGGGAGGTCCTGAGGTGGCGGTGGCGTTAGGGAGCGTTTGGGAAATTCATCACTGCTCAGGAGTCAGGAGAGGGATGAGGTGACGGGCTGATACTGTCGGGGTCCTGATCTCGGGAGGTCTTGGGGCCTGGGGAGGACCAGAATTTCACTTTACTGTGTGCAGGCCCCAGCCTGGGCCCTGGGGACACCACAGAGATCAAGACAGGCACATGTCTGCCCTCGTGTGGCCCATGGACCCGAGGCAGGGCGGTCTGGAGAGGGCTCAGGGTTGCAGGCAGCAGGAGGGCAGAGGGGCATGGGCTTGTTCAAATCCCAGTTCTGTGATGTTCTCCCTGTGTGACTCAGGGCAAGTCACTTCACCTCTCTGAGCCCTGGGTTCCTCATCAGTAAATGCCAAATGGAAAGATATTGTCAGGGCTCAGTGAGCTCATTTGCTCAGTCATTCACTCATGCATTTGTTCAATATCTTTTCAGCACCTACCACGTGCCAGGCACTGGACTGGGTGCTGGGGACACAGCAGAGACAAAAACCCTTGCCCCCATGGGGCTGATGGAAGAGGTGGTGTGGAGCAGCGAGCGGTTAGGAGCATGGACCCTTAGCTCCTGGCCCACCACTTACTGACTGTGTGACTTGGGGCGAGGTGTGTTACCTCTCTGAGCCTTATCTGTAAAATGGGATTATAGTACCCACTTCATAGGGTTGTTGTAAGGACAAAAGAGTTAATATATGTAATGTGCTTAGCATACAGCCTGGTACACAATAGGTGCTCAGTTGTGTTCGAATGGGGGGAGATGGGCAATAAGCAAATAGAAAAGGCCAAGTGGACAAGACAGTGTGTGTCCAATAGTGGGAGGGGAAATTAACCAGCTGTTAGCACCAAGTGGGCACACAGTAGGTGCTCAATAAGTGCTCCTCCTCCTTTGTCTCCTTCTGAGCCCAGCTTGGACTATGACAGAGGCTTGAGGTTTGGAGTCTGTGTGGAAGATGGGAAGTCATCTTTGCTGATCCAGAAACCCAGGGCTGAGCTTTGGGGCCAGGGAGGCCAGAGATGTCCGCTGTCCCCTCGCCCCCATGCTCCCTGTACCCCGTTCCCAACAGTGTTTGCAGCCTGGGTGGCTGGGGCGAGCTGGGGCCTGCCTCGTGGGTCCCCAGTAATGACACTCATTACACAGGTGTCTGGCAGTGCGGGGTGTGGGGGGCGGCAGAGGCCCCGGGGCCGCGTTCACATGGCACCCAGCCAGCCCACCCCAGGCCTTCCTCATCCTTTATGAGTCTGGTGCCCAGGGCAGGCGGGTGGGTGCGGGGAGAGCAGCTGGCGGGGGGCCAGCTGGCGCCCAGTGAAAGGAGGGAAAGTTGAGAAGTTTGGGTGCCAAGGCCCAGAGTGGAGGCTGGGCGGGTGGGCTCACAGGGTGGGGTGTGTGTGTGCCGGTGTGTGTGGGGTGCAGTGACTCTGCGCAGGCCTGTGCATCCCTCTGGCCCGTGGCTTGGAGGTGAGAGGGAATATGCAGATGAAGCACTGACGGCCCCTAGAGTGGGTGCAAAACCTCCAATGTCCATTTCATTTGTTCTTTAACCTACCCTGATATGTGGGTGCCAGGCTGTGCCTGGCCTGGGCCTGGTGACATTAGAGACAGCACCAGGCCAGTCCTAGGCTCTGCTAAGAGCTCCAAATCCAGGGACAGCCAGACGCCAAACCAGGGGAACGAGACATCCCAGTGAAAGCTTTGAAGGAAAAAAGTAAGGCAGGTGATGAAGAGAGAGATAGGGTGGGGTCAGGGAGGGCCTCACTGGGAAAGCGACCTTGGCCTGGAGGAAGAGCGTTCTGGGCAACAGCAAGTGCAAAGGCCCTGAGGCAGGACCCAGCTTGGCCCATTTCAGGAGCACCAGGGAGGCCCTGTGCAGAGGAGGCAGTGAGGGGAGGGGTGGGGCGAGGGCATGGCCAGACCTCACGGCCAGGGTCAGGGGTGCAGATCTCGTTCGGCACACAGTGGGAAGCTCAGTGCGTGCTGGGCACATAGCGGGGGCTCTGCCAGGGTGAACGGGTTTGAGGAGAGTGGGGGCCCGGCCCGCTGGCTGTGGGAACGATTGGCTTTCAGAGCTATGGACAGGAACGTGGGCTGCTCAATTTGTGTTTGAACCTATTCTACCAGGCCCAAACCCCTCTGGATCCTGGAGCCTGTTATTAAGCCGGCTGCACCCCGGGGCGCCTGGCTTTATGCCGAGACAGGGCCTCGCCCGCCTGCCCCAAGGTCGACCCTGGCCCCCAGATGGGAGTGGACGGGTGGGACCCCCATCCTGCCCCACCCCCTGCCAGGTGCCTTGGCAAGGCCAGATCTGCTTCTGAGAGCTGGTAGGAGATTGGGGAGCAACGAACATCTCCCTTTTTATAGATGGGGAAACTGAAGCCCGGAGACGGAATGGGTATGTCCCAGCACCTCATGGCAGAGAGCTGGTGGCAGCACCCAGAAAGCCTCCGTCACAACTCGTACCTCTTCCCACTTTGTCTCTGTCCATGGCTGGCTCCTCCCAGTCTAACTCTGGCCAGGGTAGCAGATGGTGTCGGGGCAGGGCCGGAGGGTACAGCTGGGTCCAATTTGAGAGGCCTCCCTTAATTGGGTCCTACAGGGAGAACTGTCCGACAGTTAAGATAGTGAGTTTCCCATCACTGGAGGCATGCAAGTAGACCCAGATAACAGCCCTTCACCTGCTCACGGGATTACAGAGGGATTTGGGTGGATGACAGACCACTTCCCTTCTAGCTCTGTGATTCCGCCAGAGCTTGGTCCAATCCTTCTCTGCTTAACTGTCAGTTTCCCCAGCTATAAAGTTGTCTTTATGATAATCAGAGAGACCTTGTTAAAAGGGCAGCTTTGATGATGGAATTCCCCTGCTGTAGCCCCTCCTTGGCTCCCTGGTACTCAGGTGACAACTCCGACCCCCACCGTGGCCCGCACACCCTGCAGCCCTGGCCCCTGGGGCCTTCCCTCTTGCCTCCCAGGTCCCCACCGGCTCTGCTGCAGCCACACGGGCTTCCGCACTGTGGTCCTCTCTCGCCTCAGGGCCTCTGCAGATGCTGAGACCACTGGATTCCAGGCCAAGTGCTTTCCATGATTCAAATCCCCTACCAGTCCCAGGAGGTAAGTACTTTTATGGGGTCCATTTTACAGATGAGGAAGCTAAGTCTCAGAGAGATTAAGTCTCCTGCCCAAAGCCACATGGCTTTGGGTGACTCCAGAGGAGTCAGGATTTGCACTCAGGCCACTTGGAAGTTCATAGCACTCCTTCTTCTTTCCTGGTGCACCTCATTTTCATTTTCAAAACTTTGCTCAACAGTCACCTCCTCCAGGAAGCCTTCCCTGACCATCCTCTTTCCCCTGTCCCGTGGCCTTCCTGAGTCCTGCTGCTGTTGCACTGCTCGCACTGCCTCGAAGTTATCTCTTTTTTTAAAAACAGTTTTATTGAAGTATAACAGACACGTGATAAACTGCACATAATCCAGTGCACACTTTGATGAGTTTTGACATATGTATGCAGTCCTGAAGCCACCAGCACAGTCAAGATGGCAACCACATCCATCGCCCCCAAAGGTGTCCTCTGTCCTTTTGTCATTCGTTCCTCCTTTCCCTACCTCCACACTGCCATTGCCTGGCAACTGCCACAGACCTGTTTTCCTTTGCTGTAGGTGAGTTTGCACTCTTTAGAATTTTCTCTAAGTGGAATCAGAGAGTGCCTTCTTTTTTGTTGGGCGTCTTTCCCGCTACATGATGTTTTTGAGACTCATCCATGTTATTGCAATGATTGTCTTTTTATATATCTGCCCCTCCCCCATGAGACGGTGAGCTCCGTGGGGCAGGACCTGTGTCTTATTTATTATTTATCTCTATGTCCCCAGCACCCAGCACAGGGCTGGGCACACAGGAAGTGCCTAATAAATGTTGACTGACTGGAAGGAGGATGAGGATGTGCCCAAATGGGGGAAGAGCAGGCACATTTGCATGGCAGAGAGGAGCCCCAAGACTGATTAAGAAAAAAATAGCCTCTGGAATTATCTGGAGGCCTCGTGGCCCCATCAGATAAGCACATCCGCTCACTGCTGTGGGTGTCTCTGTGGAACAGAGATCTGGATTGCACAAGGGCTGGGCTCGGGCTGAGGAGGCACTAGTGGTCCCCTTATCTTGCGTGGGCATCTGGCTCCATGTTCTAGAACTGCACAGCCCACACCTCCCAGTAGGCCAAGAGGCCTGGGCTCCGGCAGCAGGTGGGCAGGTGGGTGGCAGGAAGGGGAAGTGGCTGCCCAGCCCTCCCCAAACCAGTCGGACTCCTTTGCAGAGATTTCTGGAGGCCCTTTGGGAGCTGAGTAAGGGAGAGCGGGAGGCCGCAGTAAAAGGAGGGGAGGAATCATTTAATTAGCGAATATTAGAGGGAATTTCCAGTTCATGCCCCATCAGGCTGGGCAGGAACACAGTGGGATTACTCAGGTGGTTTCCAGGTACCAGCCTTGACCTCGAAGTCTCCGCGTGGCTCAGAGGCCTCTAGATTTCCATCGCCAGCTGGAAAACCAACCAGCTGGGGTGAGAAAGTGGCAGGGGTGGACTGAGCTACATCCCAAGACAGAGCCTGCAACAGAATCCGAGTCTAAGCATATGCTTCCTGCATCTTTGCTGACACGATCTTACTGCCCATTTCCCAGACCAAAAAACTGGGGCTGGGAGTCATGTAGTTGGCTGAGGTCACACAGGGGTCACTGAGGAGGGATGAGCGCTTAAAAGCCAACGGTCGCTTTGGAGTGACTCCTTCAATGATGACAACATTCTCTTGATAAATATTTATTGAGCACCTACTGTGTGCCATGCACTGTGCTCAGCTCTGGGGATAAAAAAGTTGAGTCCTGGGCATATATGGTGTGTCGCATCACACCTATACATGGAAATATTTTTGAGGGCAGAAAATGTTTCGTGGAACTTTGTTTTCTTGTTTGTGGAAGCAAGAAGTTTGGACCAGACTAGCATTTCCCAAATGGGGATCAGAAGGGCATAGATTCTCTGGAATATTAATAGGACATGAGGAAAAGGGTTCCATGATCCACTGAGTTTGGAAACTACTGGGTTTAACAATGTTAACATTTGCTGCAGATTTTCTGAGTCTTTGATGTCCCAACAAGCTCAGTGAGCATCTAGAGGGTTGGGGGTTCTGTGAGTCACCCTCTGAGATATCTAAGGGAGCTTGCTCACTGTTCTGCTGTCTTTATGAGTCCTGGTTGGATGCCACCTCCTCCAAAGAGCCTTCTCTGAATCCCCTCCTGTGAAGGCACCTACCTGGAGCTTTCTTTGACCTCTGAATATTTTCCACCTTGGGTTGTAACTACCTGTTCCCATCACTTGATCGTGAGCTTCTCAAGGGCAGGGCCAGCTGTGATTCATCTCTTGGTTCTGGTATAGGGAACAGAATGGGTGGATGGAGCATTTAATGGGTGGAAAGATGAGTGATGATTTGATGGGTGGGTGGATGGTCACATGGATGATTTAAAGGCTTGGTACATGGGCGGCTGGATAAGGGAGCTGTTTATGGGTGGATGTAATGGCTGGAGAGATAGATAAATCAAAGAACAGATGAATCAGTGAACAAGAGGATGAGCAACTAAATTAACGAATGGATGGATGGATGAAGAACTTAGTAGACAAAGGGGACAGATAGATGATAGATGGTTGAATAAACAAATGGATGATGGATTTTAAATTGCGAGATGGATGGTGTGGATAATTTCATGGTTGAGTACTAAGAATTATTGATGAATGAACATGTAACTAAATGAGATGATAGATGAATTAACAGATGGCTAGATGAACAAAGAGGGATAAATGGATAGATGGATTTGTGATTCCATGAGTGAATGGGTGGGTGGATGGATAGGCAGATGGATGGATGTATGGATGGGTGGAGAGGCGAATGGATTAACAGGTAGATGGGCAAAGGGGTGAATGAACAAGTGAGTGGAAAGATGAATGGGTAAGTGGATGGATGGATGGGTGGATGAATGAATTGATGGGTGGGTGGGGGGTGGATGAGAGAATAGATGGATTGGTAGGAGGATGGGTGGGTGGACAGGTGAGTAAATGGATGGATGGATAGATGGGTGGAGTGGGGAGTGGATGAATAGGTGGATGCATGGATGAATGAATGGATAAACGGGTGAATGGACGGATGGGTGGATGGGTGAGTGGGTGGATAGATGGACAGCTGGATTGATGGATGAATGGATGGATGGGTAGATGGGTGGATGGGTGAGTGGGTGGATAGATGGACAGCTGGATTGATGGATGAATGGATGGATGGGTGGATGGGTGGATGGGTGAGTGGGTGGATAGATGGACAGCTGGATTGATGGATGAATGGATGGATGGGTAGATGGGTGGATGGGTGAGTGGGTGGATAGATGGACAGCTGGATTGATGGATGAATGGATGGATGGGTGGATGGGTGGTTGGGAAAATAGATGGATGAATGGATGGACGAGTGGATTAGAGAATGGATGGCGGATAGGTGAGCAGATGGATGCACAAGTGAATGCCTGCTATGTCATAACATCTGAACTCAGGTCAGGATGGCAGAAAGATCCCCATGTCCCTCCTTGATGCAGCAGTTTATCAAGTTTTTGGAGTTTGAAAGTTTAGTGAAGGCTATGAATAATATCTCCAGAAAATTGCACATGGATACAAAGTGTTGTCAGCAATTTTATGGGGGTGGTGGTCATTGTGTCTAGGAGCCACCTATAGACCCTAGGTGAGGAGTCCCAGTGCAGTGTAATGAGTTTCTTTTTACTCCCCAAGCCCCGACCTTGGACAGGAACCCAGGTCCAGTGGGGTGAAGGCAGCTGAAATGGGGACAGGAGGTTTCCCAAAAGAGGGGGCACTGTGTGTTTATTTGTTCATTGCACAACATTTCTGTGACTTTTCTGCATGTCTGGGAGAAGAAACCTTTGAGAAGATAAAGCTGCTCCTCATAGTAGTGACAAGTGTCTGGAGCCTGAAGTTGGACAGATTTTATTTTTAGTCTCATCTCTAATACTTACTGGCTTGGTGACCTCAGGAAACATACCTCACTTCTCCAGACCTCCTTTCTTTGAGTATAAAATAGGGACAGGAATAATCCGTACCCAATTGGGTTGTGAACATGTAAATAAGTATGTCAAGCAGCTCGGTGCATAGTAAGTGCTCAGTAAATGCCATTTCTTCTTATTATGATCACTTGACTACTATTGTTTTCTGCCCCCAGGCCTATGCAAGGTGCTGCTGAGCCAGAGATATCCAAGGCATCATCCTGACCCTTACAGTGGTCACAGTAGGGCAGGGAACACGCACACATAAGCACAGGGTTACATTCAACACAGGGTGGTTGGGGCTGATACGAGGAATCCTGAGACCTCGTGGTCAGGGTCAATTGGCCCTCAGCATCCATTATATTAATATCTCTTTCTAGCTAGAGGCTGCAGAGACTGGAAAGCTACAAGCTGCATTTCCCAGCCTCCTTTGCAGCTAGGTTTCTGTATGTGCCATAGGTTCTACCAGTCTGATGCCCTCCTGTGAGAGTCAGAAAGTGGAGGCCATTTGTTTTTGCCTAGTCTTTCTTTCTGCTCATAAAAAGGTCATGGGCTGCATTTTCTTGCAGCGACGTTGGTGTCTGGTTGCCAGTTTGGGGGAGTCTAGAGGCAGTAGCAGTTGTGGCTTCCTAATCTCCAGATCGCTGGCACTGTGGTGTGTTCTCAAAGTTGACAGTTCTCGTGGTAGCCTCCTGATTCCTCACCATCCTGACTGGCTAAGGTGGCAGCTACCCTAAAGGGCTAGTTCTTCTGTGTTGTTCTGGAGCCTCTCCAGCCCTTCTAGTGATTTTGTGAATGCCCAATTCCCTGTGTTCAATCCTTTCTGCTTAAAATACCTGGAAGGGTTTCTGGTTCACACATGGGCAGGGGGTGTGTAGGACCTCGGCTGGTACCTAAACCAGACTTAGGGGTCAGGGAAGGTTTATGAAGCCCAGAACATGTAAGCTGAGTTCTGAAGGGCGTATATGTGTAGGCAGACAAATAGGCATGGGGAGTCAGAAGAACACTCCAGTCAGAAGGATCAGTCTGTGCACAGGCTCAGAGATGAGAAAAAACACCATGCGCTGGAGAAGTGAGTAGTTCAGGCTGGCTGGAATGTACAGAGCACAAGGGAGAGGTCACCAGACCGAGCAGGGTTTTAAGACTGGCCAAGGTGTTAGACTCCCTTCTGAAGGTGATGGGAAGCTTCTTCTGATGGCCGCAGAACACGGTAAATGTCCTCCAGGCTGCTGTGGGAGGCTGGATTTGGGGACAAGGGAGGGTCAATGCAGGGAAACCAGTGGGGAGGTGACTACAGTCACCCAGGTGAGAGGTGATGGGATTGAACTGGCACGGCAGCCTCAGAGGAGGTTAGAGGCGGATGCATTGGAGGGACATTGAGGAGGAGACTCTCAGGCCTTGGTGACCAAGTGTGCTAGAGGGACGGAGGGGGAGGCATTAAGGATGATGCTCTGGCTTCTGGCTTTGGACATTGGACAGATGGTGGAGCCTTCCATGAGAGGGAAACAGGCAGAGGAGCGGTTGTGGGGAGCTGCTGAGTTCATGTTGGGTGCGTGGATGTGGAGGATACCCAGGGCCGTTCAGGAGGAGGCATCTGGGACATGTACAGACATGTGGTCAGAGGCTGAGACGACAGATGGGGTGTGGACAGGGGCCCACAACTTTGGGGAAAATGAGGGAAATATTCATTCAACAAATACCACAGGGGAGCCTGAGACGGACACTATCTGTTCATGGCTGAGTACCCGGCACTTGGCCAAGGGCCCAGCTGTTTGTTAAATAAACATGGGGAAGCAGTGGACACCAGCCTTGGAGGATAGGTTGGGTTCCAGCAGGAAGAGATGGGATGAGGGCCCTGTGGTCAAGGGCATGAGGCCTGGGTTTAAGTTCAGCTCCTCTGAATGCTCCTTGTAGGACCCTGGGCCAGTCATTTTCCTTCCCTGAGCCTCAGTTTCTTCATCTGAAAATTGATCATAGGGGTCATGATAAAACCTTGAAGTGGTGTTTGTGGAAGCGGGTAGCTTGGAGCATGGAGCAGGGCTTTGGGGAATGACCTGGGGCACAGAGAGAGTTATCCAGTTCCTGGTGTGGCAGAGACATGGGGGGTGGGGACAGAAAAATGAGGATCCACCCAGCAAACCCTGCCACAGCTGAGTCCCATGTGGGAAAGGAGGCCTCAGCCCCGCCCAGGCTCCCTTCCACCCCCCAGCCAGCTGGAGCTGGCAGGCAGGGAGTCATCCTTGTGGAATGGAGGAGGGGGACCAGATGACAGGAACCTTCTCCACAGTCCCTTGGGGCTGCTGGCGCTGGGTCCTGGCCACCGTCCCGACCCTCAGATCCCAACTCAGGGTCAGGTTATGATTTGCTCTTTCTCTAGCTGCTCCGTTGGGCCAAACAGAGGTTGCAAACTGGAGGCTCGATGGGCCCAACATGGCCCTCGGGTGGGCTTTTTTCGGTCCACACAGAATTTTTTAAATGAATGGAGCCAACATTTCAAAATCTGTAGATATTATATAATAATCTGTGTTTCTGGCTGCCCTTAGAAAATCAGAGCATGTGAGCATCTGGCTGCACTGGGCCACATTCTCCAGGAGCACCCTCAGCTGAGGCTGAGAGGTGGCTGCTCTTTAGACGAGGCATCTGCCCCAGTCCCCACCATTCCTTCTTGTCTCTCTGAAACTGAGGCCAAGGGGTGGTAACTACTTATCATCTTGCCCTGGCCTACTCCACTCATTCTAAATTCCTGCCTGGCTCCTGGTGGTGCCGAGTTTTCAACCTCAGGGCCAGTCTCTTTTCCTCCACGGCCGCTAAGTCTGCTCGCCCTTGCCCTCAATCTCTGAGCTCCTCAGGGTCACTGTTTGCTTCTCCCTTGGCAAGGCCCAGCACCACGCCCTGGGGGACGGTGATGGGCTGAGACTTGGCTGGGGCCGGCTGGGCCCGTGGGAGGCCGACCACATCTGCTGCGAGATGTGTCAGCTGGGCCTGGTCACACTCTCTGCAGCTCATCCCTGAGGCATGTGGGACCAGGCGCTGTGCTCGTGGCCCAGCCGGGGCGAGGGGCGGGGCCAGGCCTGGGACGTGGTATATGTCAAGGCTGCACATAGCAGGCCTGATACTCCAGCTGCAAACATATTGGCTGAAAAGAGGAACAGAGGAGAGAGAGGCAGAGCTGCTTTAACAGAAAGTACCCAAAATACAGGAGGCAGAAAAACCTGAATTCATACCCTAAGATGCTGTGTGACCTTGGGCAAGTCACCTCACCTCTCTGAGCCTCTAGCATAAGATGGAATCACAGGGAGACCCCAGCTTGCAGCCTCATGGGCCGATTCAGTGGTAAGGTGGCTGATGTGGGGCCTAAACCTGGAATGGAGGCAAAAATCACAGACTCTGGGGCCAGAAGGACTTGCCACTTACGAGCTAGGTGACCCTGGACAAGTTACTTCTCCATCTGGATCCTGGAAGGAAGGTCATAACAAGCCCCGTCCCAGCTAAGCCTTCCCCAAATTATTCTGAGGGAAGAAAGAATTCATTCACTGAACAAATATTTATTGAGCACTTCCTGTGGGTCAGGCGCTGGGGACACGCAGGACATGAGTTGGTCAAAGGTCTCTGCCCCCATGGAGTTCACACTTGTGGAGTGAGCAGGCAATAAACAAGATACATAAGTTGCATGTTACCTTCGAAAAGATCAGTGCTCCGGGGAGGAGTCAAGCAGGGAAAGGAAATGGGGTTCAAATAGACTGGGCCAGGGACAGCCGGCTCAGCAGGTGACGGCTGAGCAGTGATCTGGAGGAGGTGAGGGAGGGCACCATGGGGAGGCGAGAGGGTTCCAGGCAGTGGGAACCAGGGCACAGGCCCTGAGGTAGGCGTGTGGCTGGCACGTTCAGGGAGCAGCAAGGAGGAGGCCTGTGTGGCCGGAGCAGAGTGAGCAGGGAGAGAGTGGCAGGAGGGGAGGGCCGCGAGGGGGTGGGGGCAGATCATGCAGGGCCATGTGGGCTGTTGAGAGGACTTTGGCTTTTTCTCTGCAGGAGGTGGGAGCCATGGATTGTTTTGAGCAGAGGAGGGACTGGTCCGACTTGGGTTTTCATGGATCCCTCTGGTTGCAGGTAGAGACCGGACTGCAGGGAGCAGGACGGAAGCAGGGAGGATGGAGGGGAGGTGACTGCAATAGTCGGCCCCTTGTTCAGTGATCAAACTCCTCTCTTGCTCTAAAGCCTTCATGGCTCCCAATTGCCTCTGGGCAAAGCCCTAACTTCTTGGCACAACATTCAAGGCCTCCCTTACCTGACCCCAGCCTGCCCCCTACCCCAGCCTAACTGGATTTCCTCCTCTATTGCTCCACATGCTGTTCCTTCTGCTGGGAATGCCCTTCTTGTCCCCACTTGTGACACAGCTCGTGTGCATCTCAGTCCACAGAGCTAGGGAAGAGGAGAGGCTATTCCCGAGGTGCGGTGGGCAGTGGGGGGGCCAGGCCTCAACTCCCTCCCACCTGCTGGAGTTCATCCTCGGGGCCTCTGCAGCTGAGGGCAGGCTCGGGAGGTGGGAGCGGGGCTGTAGCTCATACAACTCTGCTCTGTGACCTTAGGCAAGTCACATGCCTCCTCTGGGCCTCAGCTTTTCTGCTCTGTAAAATGGTGAGGATAATGGACTTTCTCATAATGGTTCTTGGCACTTGGGGGTGTCACAACTGTGGGAGTGACAGCATCCTGGGGAAGATGTGACTGCACATCTTTATCAGCTGTGCCAGGCCAGCACAGGGGTAGCTAAGGGGAATGATGCCTTCGCCAGCCCTGGGCATCTGCAATTCAATCGCCCCAGAGTGACCTGAGCACCTACAGTGTGTCCAGCCCTGGCTCTGTGCCTGGGCAGGAACACAGACCTGCTCGGTGTCCTCAGGACAGGACAGCTGCCTGGGTTCAAATTTCAATGCTGCTACTTACTAGCTGTGCGACCTGGCCAAGTAACATATCTGGGTCTCAGTTTCTCATCTGCAAAATGGGGGAAATAATTGTGCTTTTCTCCTGGGGCGATAAGAGAAGCCAGCGAGAGCCCGTAAATACTAAGTGCATAGAGAAAGCGGCTGATCAACACCAGCTATTATTATGATATTATTGTCATTTACCTGCTGTGTGGCCTCAGGTGTCACTTGCCTCCCTGTGCCTCAGTTTCCTCATCTGTGAAATGGGGTAATAATATTGCTGCCCTTGCAGAGTTGCTGTGAGGATTAAGTGAGTCTGATGCGTGTAAACAAGGCTGGAGCCGAGAATGTACTCCGTGACTTGTTTTAAAGATTTCAAATGCAGAATTCATTTAATTCAATACTGATCTATGAATAGTCCCTATTAAATGCTTTGTTATCCCTCTAGTCAAACAAATTCCCATTTGGTTTAATCTGACTTTACAAATTAATGAGATGAGGAAGAAAATTCCAGGCCTCGGGACATTCACTGCAACCCAGTGGGGCCAGGAGAGACACATGTCCTACTAATGAAAAGTCACGGAGGAGCTACATGGTCCTTATTTACATTTCAAGTAATTATGACATTGCAGCGAGGTGACCTTGCAGCGGGCAAGCCCCTTCCCTTCTCGGACTACCGGTCTCCTCTCTAAAATAGGTGTGATAGCTCCCTACCTGCCCTGTCTAGCTCATAGGATTACGGTTTGGCTCCAGCCCATCACAGCTACCATTTATTAAATGCCTTCTGTATGCAAAGTAATGTTTGCCATCTCTTCCCTGTCATCTCCACCTCTCCGCTCCCTTCTGGGGGGGAGGCTGGGTGCTACCCCTTCTTAGGACAGGACAGTGAGGCTGAGGATGCTGCGGAGGGAGAGGAGGAAGTGGGGGGCTGGGGCAGGCTGGGCTGATGCAGCCGTGATGTCACAGACAGGCCACAGGCCGAGGCCAGCCCAGTGCTAATGGTGCGCTCAGTGCCGCTCTGGCCTGGCTCTGGCCTGGCGCCTCTGGCTGCCTCTCTCCCGCCCCCCCCGCTGCCCCCCTTAACCCCTTCCCAGCCTCCCTTTCCCAGACGGCCATCCCCCGGGCCCAGCCTTGCCCACAAGATTCCCAGATTTCACAACTGGGGCTGGCGCTGAATCACGTACAGTAAGTCCGGGGAGAGAAACTCCCGGCTGTTCCACGTCCCCGTGACAGGACAGCCGCCAAGCCTGCCTTCCCTCCCGGGGGGCCCAGCGGCAGCCAGTCCGGGTCATCCGTCTGCTGACCTGCTGGAGGGCGTTGGGCAGGACAGACAACCTCTCTGGGCTGTGCCAGGAGTCAAGCAGGGGGGTATGGTTTCTAGGGGACCTGGAGGCTCTGGAAGGGCTGGGGACAGGCCAAGGGGGTCAAGGTGGCCTTGTATTCAATCATGACCTGCCACCAAGTCTCCGGTGACCTGGAGCAGTCCCTAACTGTAATTCTAAGCTACAGTTTCCTTATCTGGAAAATGGGGATAATCGTAGGACTGACCTCATGGGCTGCCTGTGAGGACTAAGCGAGATGGTGTGTGTACAGTGCTCAGCACAGGAAGTGCCCAGTAAATATTGTTGTTATTGTTGTGATGTCGAGCCCCTGATGACACACTCTAAGACCCTGGGGAAGTCATCCAGCCCTCTGGGTGCTGTCTCCCCAGAAACACCTACCTCTCCCTCTGTGATACAAATTATCCTTATCTTTTAAACGCTTCTTTATTACATCAACAAACATTTCTTTAGCACCACTGTGTTCCAGACACTCTGCTGGGTCCTGGAGATACAACAGTGAGCAAAACAGAAAACATTTAAAAAGCCCTCTGTTCTCATGGAGCCTGGAGTCTAGGTGAGGGAACGGGAAATCCGAAATCATTTCAATGAGTGGCCGAGGCTCTGAAGGCGATAGTGAAGCAGGGTGTGATGGAGAGAGCTTGGGAGGGCCCCTCCGAGGAGGTGACGTTTGAACAGAAGCTGGAACAAGGAGAAGCAGGCAGCGTGTGCAAAGGTGTGGGGACAGTGGGCTCCTTAGAGGCTCAGCTGGGCTGGTGTGGCTGGAGCGGAGGGAGGGAGCGAGGGGCAGAGGGCTGGAGGTGAGCATGCAGGGGCGCCCACCCTGGAGCAGCTCTCAAACACCAGGCTCTTCCTCAAAGTGGCCACCTGCTGCCTGACCTGCACCTGCGGGGCAGCCACCTGACAAGTGGCTGGCCTCTTCCCACTGGGGCCCTGGGCCCTGGAGCTGCCCCCTCACAGTGAGAAGCCTTATTCCCAGGACCCCTCGGAAGGCCAGGCTACCCTGTCCCCATGCTGAGGCTGCAGCTGGGACCCCAGCTACTCTCCCCTCTCCCCCTCCTGTGAGCGATGCCCAGAGGGCTTGGAAGCTGAGGGCTGGGACTCTACCGACCTGGGTGCCTTGCTGAGCCTCAGTGTCCCCGCCTGGGAGATGGGCACAATGCTGCCTTGTGGAGGCATTAGAAGGAGGAAGGGGGGCTCCAGCCTTAATGTCTGTCCCCCCAACCCTGGAAGAAAGTGAACATCCATAGGCCACCAGCACCAGGCTATGTGTTCACAACTGGACTAAGAGCCCAGACGTGTGTGTATGTGTGTGTGTATGCATGTATGTGTTTGTGTATGTGTGTACGTGTGTATGTGTGTATGTGCCTGTATATGTGTGTATGTGTGTTTATGTGTGTATGTGTGTGTATGTGTATATATGTGTATGTGTATGTGTGTATAGGGGTGTGTGTGTGTGTGTGTGTGTAGGGGAGGGAGGTGGGGGTGGAGATCAAGACCCAGGAGCCAGGAGAGAGGGGCAGAGGAAAAGGGTGGCTTCCAGGGACAGGGGGCATTTGGAGCCTGATTCTGGGGCCCAAGTTGGGGGGAATAGGAGGCCTAATTAATATTCCCAAGGGTGTTTTAAACATCATTTATTTCTAGAAAAGTTCTTCATCATTTCCCTTCAGGACATGGAGGCCAAGACGGGTGATGGTGTGGGTGGCTGTGGCCTGAGATGTCACTTTTGGCCTCACACTGAGGCAGGCAGGAGGTGAAGTGGCCAGATGGCACTGTCCATGCCTACGTGTGGGGTGTGACCATGTGCCCTGTGGGAGAGGCCAGGTTCTTACTCCTGTCGTGGTGGTTTGAATGTGTCTCCCCCAATGCCACAGCATGGAGAGGTGAGGCCTTTACGAGGTGCTTGGGTGACGAGGGCTCTGCCCTCAGGAATGGATTAATGCCATTATCTCAGGAGTGGGTTCATTATGGAGAGAGTGGACTTGTTATAAAAGTGAATTTGGCTGTTTCTAGCCCCGGGAGGCAAGGACTGTTGTCCAGATCTCCCAGCCATAGGCGTGGCAGAGCGGGATTGAACCCGCGCTGTGTGGTTTGTGACCACTCACAGGCCCAGCCCTGCCTGCTGGCGATCTTGGGGTCAGGATGGTGGTCAAAGCCAGATATCTCGGCATGTTGGGCCCCTAGCTATCTGGAAAGGAGCTGGCCTGGGGTTGAATCAGAATCAGAGGTGATTCAGGCTGGATCCCCTCTGCACTCTCCCCCAGGCTGGGGGTAATTACCTGCCTGCGCTAACAGCACCCACTTCCCGCCGCCTTTCATCAGGGCTCCCGGAGCTGCCAGGCAGTAATTAACCCTCACAGCACCCCTCTGAAGTCGGCACCGCAGGCAGACATGTTATTAAACCTAGTTTTACAGGTAGGTAAACTGAGGCAGAGCCCATTGCGGCCTGGGAGCCTGCTGTTCTCCCATGACTCAGCGGCTAAATCAGTCTCTACTTTCTTCCACAGGAAGCAGCGGCCAGCCCAGATGCCCCTGACCTTTGGGGCTGAGCTGCAGGTTAGAGACCTGGAATGCCCTGGCACCTCCTGCTCCAGCCCTCTCACCTTGCAGAAGCATAGCAGCATGAGCTCAGAGCTGATGGGAGAGGCTGGAATCTGGCTGTGCTGTGTGACCCTCAGTAAGTCCCTGCCCTTCTCTGGGCCTCAGTTTCCTCCTTGGTAATGCAGGGATGATCATATCCTGAGCCTATCTCTGATCCATCTCCTTCCCCTCTCCTCAGTCCAGCCACACTGGCCTCTTCACTGTTCCTTGAACACACCAAGCCTCTTCCTACCACAGGGCCTTTGCACCTGCAGTGCCATCTGCCTGGAATGCCCTTCTTTCCAATCGCCCTGGGGCTGGCTCCTTCTCATCTTTGTTGGCTCAAATGTCACCTCCTCAGCCTAGAGAGCATCTCTGCCACCTCATCACCTGTTTTGTTTTTCTTAAAGCACTTCTGGAGGTGTCTTGCTATTTATCCTGTTTGAGTCCTTTCCAGGTCCATGGGGGTAGGGAGTTTTGTCTGTTTCATTCACAGTGTGTTCCCAGGCACACAGCAGGTGCTTAAGAAACAATTGCTTTCCTTTCTAGCTCCAAGTTCAGCTACTAACTGGCTGTGTGACCCTTTTCACCTCTTTGGTCCCCCATTCCCCTCCCCATTGTGGACAAAGGATGGAGTGAGTTTCTTGAAGGACTCGGGTAGCTTTGAAATCCGCAGGACCCCAGACTCATTACCTCCCCGGCAATGGGGGTGAGAGCGGGAGGCAGCCGAGGGGGACCAGCCCCTTGGGCAGACACCCGCTTTCCTGCTGCTCTGTCCCCTCCCCCTTTACCTTGGGTTTGTGGACTCACTCCAGGCTGATCTCCACAACCGACCACCCCTTCCCTTGGCACGTCTGTCAGCACCCTTGGGGGAAAGAATTTGGAAAGGGGAGGAAGAGAAAGAAAAGAAAGCAGCGTGCGAGGGGACGGTTCCCACACCTGTGTAAATAATTTGTCATCTTAAAACGCTCAAGTATGCTCACCTTTAATGCCCGGTTCTTGGGCTTGTTTTCCTTGGCAAGGCCCCCACGGGAGTGGAATTTCGGCCGAAAGGAGCCCAATTGTCATCTTCTAAGCATGTTCCCAGGCCGGGGGCTGGGGAGGGCTCTGGCTGACGCTCCACTTCCGTCCCCAGAAGTACCAGAACGTTCCTGGGATTTAGGGAGCAGCCTCCAGTTCTGGAAGCCGTCCCAGAATTCTGGAATGTTGGAATTCAAACAGCCTCCTGCCCATTTTCCAGAGGAGGAACATGAGGACCAGAGAGGGGAAGGGGTTGGCGCGAGGTCACCTAACGTGCTGGGTGAGGCAGAGTTTGCCAGGAGAAGTGTGGAGTTTACGGACAGGTCGGTGTCCTTCTCCCATTTTCGGGTAACAGCACCTCGGTTTCCTACGGAAGAGCCTCCTCTTCCCCCATCTCAGTGTATGCGGCCGGGGATGCCCCGGGACCCCGTCTCCAGGGCTGGACACGTGACCAGGTCTTGCTCCAGCAATCGGTCCGGGGAGGGGCACGTGACGGAGCCTGCCCAGTGAAACCGGGTCCTGGGACGTTAGTGCTGGGAATCATTTCCTTTGCATCGAGAGTGAGCAGGCGAAAGCCTAGCGCAAAAGAGGACAAAACTAGGGGAAAGCCTGCCTGGGAAACATCAGCACAGGCGGGGCAGGCTTCCAATTCCCCGTCCAGCTGTACCTGAAAGTAGGCGCCCCTGACTTTCTAGTTCCATGACCACTACATTTCCCATTTTGGGCAGAAAACAGTTCGGACTGGCTTTCTGTCACTCGTACGCAGAAGGTGCTGACCGACGCAGGGGAGGAAGGAAAAGAAGAGATTCCAGGCAGAGGAAATAGCGTGCACAGAGACCCGAAAGCAAACGCCACGGTGGGGGGCATTCAGGTAACAAGGACAGGAAGGAGGAGCCCCCACCCCCAGGTGAGGTGAGCTTTAGGGTTTGTCAGGTGGTCAGGTGGGAGGAAGGAGTATCTCCAGCAGGGGGAATGACCAGTACGAAAGCTTGGCGGGGCGACTAGTTAGTGATGGCTGGCCACGTGGCGGGCTCATGTTGGGTGCCAAGGGGCACAGACACAAAGGGCATCATGGAATCCAGCTACTCCTAACCTGCTCCAGCCGAACACAGCCTCCCAGACTTCACACCTCCGCGCCCTTCCCTGGCAGAGCCCCGCCAGCGTGCTGTCTCACATGCTCCAGTGCCTGCTAATTTGGTGATGTGCACCACAGGGGGCACGGACAGAGCAGAAAGTCACCTCGGGTCACATAGCCGGACTTCTCCCCTCTGCAAATCTTTTACAGTCCTTCCTTTGCATCCATCCTTCCCCTACATCAGGGAGAGTCTCTGTTGGGTGCTAACCTGTCTCGAAGACTGAATACTCGCTAATCTCCCTTGGTGAAAAAGAAAGCAGGCCTCAGGCTCACGCCTTGGGCTCGCAGTTGTATCTAGCGAGACTTCTTGAAACATCATACCGAGCTGTAGCCCACATAAATGAAGTGTTCAGCTTGATGAATTTTCATAGCCATGTCATGGGCACTCCAATGAACAGACAGACATCCTCACCCCGCAGCGGCCCTCTCTCCTCTCCACTCTCTTCCCCTCTTAGGGGCACCACCATCCTGACTTGTATCACCACAGATCAGTTTCACATGTTTCTGAACTTTATACCAGATCTGTTTTCTGTTCCTATACATTTGCCTTTTCCAGAATGCCAGAGGAGTGGGATCCTAGGACGTGTTGCCTTTTGAGTCTGACTTTATTTTCCCGCTCAGCATGATGCTTTTGAGAACACACCTGCAGTCGTGTGTATCCATAGAGTGTTCCTTTTTTATTGCAGAATAGTATTCCATTGTACGGATATACCAAAGCTTGTTTATCCATTCACCAGTTGAGGTATATTTGGGTTGTTTCCAGTTTTTAGCCATTTTGAATAAAGCCACCAGACACATTTGCAAACAGGTTTTTGTGTGAACATAAATTTTTGTTTATCTTGGGTAAATTTCCAGGAGTGGACTTGCTGGGTCATGTGGCTAAGTGTATGCTTTACTTTATCAGAAACTGCTGAGCTGTTCTCCAAGTGTCTATATCATTTTCCCATCAAATAGTTGCATAATGGTATCTCACTGTGGTTTTAATTTGCATTTCCCTGATGACGAAGGATGCTGCACGTATTTTTATGTGCATATTTGCCATCGGTGTATTTTCTTTGGTGTAGTATCTGTTCAAACTTTATGTCCATTTAAAAAATCCAATTGTTTTCTTAAAAATGGGTTTGGAGAATTCTTTATATAGTCTGGATTCTAGTCAGACCTTTGTCAAATATGTGATTTGCAAATATTTTCTCCCAGTCTGTGGCTTGTCATTTTATTCTCTTAACAGGTACACTTTAACAACATTGTTTTGTTTTCCTTGTAATTACTTCTTGGTTATCTTTGACTTGTGGCATGTGTTCTTTGGTTTTTCAATTCTAGTAATAACATTAAATGTTTCCTTTTAAAATAAATTTATTTAAGTAAAAGAGTACGTAAATTTGAAGGAAAACATTAAACAAATAATAGTAGAAGTGGAAAGCAGATAGCACAAAAGTCGTGAAGGCAGTTACTTGAATAACCAAAGTGTGGGCGACTCCAATTTGTTCATCAACAAATATTGATTGAGTATGCACCATGGACCAGGCTCTGCACTAGATGCTAGGGACACAGCAATGAACAAGACAGTTTCTGCTGTTTTAGTGATGGTTTCTCTCTGATGAACTCCTCTTCATGCTTCAAAAGCCAATTCGAATGACCCTTCCTTTGTCCAACCTTCCCTGGAATACTTGTCACACCGTATTACAACTTTCTATTTCTGTGAATATCTTCCTGGGCAGGGGACATGTCTGGCAGCCTCTGGTAGGGTTGCAGAGAGCCTGGTGCAGAGATTCTTAATAAATAGCATCTCACGGAATAGAAGCTGTTATGAGATGTTGAAGATGAGTTTGCCGATTCTGTTGGTTGAAATCAGCCAGGTCCACCCAGGTGAAGCAGCCCGAGGTCCCTCCCTGCTGCAGCTGGGCTGACCCTATCAAGCCAAGGTCTCTTCCCTTGGCCACCCCTCCCACAGACACAGACACCGAGAGAAAAAGCCTCCCAAGCCCAAGGCCTTCAGTCCTCCTCTTTGCTTCCCACCCAGCGCCCATGGGAGCCTTCCCTGAGCGGCTCACTGTTCACACAAACACTTGCCGGGCATCTCTCCACTCTGACCTGCCCCAGGACCACTTCACCTTGACCTCCCACCACTTCCCCTGTTCCTCCCCTCCAGCACACCAGTCGGCTTTTACTCCTCAAACGCTGAGCTCATTCCCACCCCTGGCCCTTTGCACGTGCTCTTCCCTAGCTCACGGTGTGGCCGGCTCCTTCTGGGCATTCAGTTCTGAGCTGAAATGACCCTCCTCAGAGGCCCTCCCAGGCTGTGCTATCAAAGCCCCTTACCAACGTCTATTTTTTATCTCGTCATTCTGCTTGTTTTCTTTGTTGCACTGAAAGCTCTCATTTTGGAGTTTGTGTATTTACTTGTTTCTTGTCTGTGTCCCCCGCTAGAGTGTCAGCTCCACGAGGGGTCTGTCCTCTGTCTTTCCAGTGCCTGGCCCAGTGCCAAGCACATAGTAGGTGCTCAATAAACATTTGTTGAATGAATGAGTGCATGAGCTCACCCTTCTCATGATGCACTCAAGACAAAGTTGAGTCATTCTGCCCACATGGAAGGCTAGATGCCCTGTGGGCTCCTCCAGGGCGGGAACGCGTGTCTTCCCCCCACCACGCTCCCCTCTGGCACCCACACATGTACTGAGTACTGCCCACTAGTGCCAGCCAGGCCTGTGTCTTGCCAGAAGCCCAGCCTGAGGGACTTTCCGTTGTCCTTGGAACTGGCCTGCAGGAAGGTGTTCCCAGCCCTGGGCCACGGATGGGGCTGGAGGTAGCTGCATTGGGTGCAGGGACCCAGCGTGAGATTTCACCAGCTCCTTTCTGTCCTTCCCGTTATGCCAAGGTGGGGGAGAGGCTTCACGTGGGGTTTGTGGTCTCGAACACCTTCCTACCACCTGCTCTTTCTTTTGAAGAAACTAAGCAGATCCCAAGGCCAAGTTGTCAGCAGCAATTGTATCTGGTTTTATTTCACTCCTTTGTATATTTTGCTGATTGTCTTCAATTTGCGGCAAGTGCTTTAGATTGGGTTTCCCTAAAAGCAGATCCCTAATAGAATAATTTGAAGGTAAGTAGCTTATTTGGGAGATGCCCCCATTGGCAGGGAAGCAGGGAGTGAGACCAGGGAGTGGGGGTGGCCAACCCTGCGAGTGCTGTCAAGCAAGTAGCCCCTGTGGGCAGCTGGGCTCAGTCCTGCCTGGGCACGCTGGGAGCCAGTGTAGACACCCACCTCTGAGTTTGCCCACTCGGAGGTGGGATCAGGTGGGGAGGGCCCTGAGGAATGGACGCATCAGCCCCTGCTGGGCATTGGTTGAGGGCTGCTCCTTGGGCTGTTCATTGCCAGCGCCTCTAGCCTGCCCCAGGTGGGCAGAGCCCACAGGTAAAGAGGGGCAGGTGCTGGCACTGAAATAGGGTCTGTGTTCACTGCAGGAAGGGGGGCAGGATGGGGAGGCACCAACAACAAGCACCTCACGGTCAACACTGGTTCCTCACTTAAAGCAGGGATGAAACTTTTAAAACTGAGTTTCAGTAAACATGTAAAAAGTGAGTTGATTTACAGAAGAAGAGTACGTTAAAGCTCACAGGTGAAATGTGAATGTGGCAAACACCTCTATTTTCAAGGGTGTCCAAAGCCTTTAATAAGCACACAGGTCTCCTTCGTTATGCACCAGGATAGGGCGGGTGGGGTGGTGGTAAGACCCCGCTTTCCTCTCCTCCCAGATGCCAGGCTCATGCCCACCCCCAACACTGCCCCTGATTCCTGGGGTCCTGGAAACGGGCTGTCCGGCTTGAGGCAGAAGCCTTGTGTGACTTGGGGTTTGCCGGTTAACATCTCTGGGCCTGTATGTTAAAAAGGGATGTTCTCAAGTCTTGTAAAAGACTAAATGTGCAAAAACAGCCAAGGCAACACTGAAAAAGAAGAATGAAGAGGGAGGACTTGTTCACCCAGACGTTAGCATATATGACAAAGTGTAGGAAATGAAACAGTTCGATATTGGTATAGAAGTGGACAAATGCATCACAGAAACAGAACAGCATCCAGAAATTAACCCAGGTGTCATCCTTTCATGGACGTGAAAGGATTTGGAAAAGGGAAGACATCGGCCAGCACGGGATTCTCTGGATTATGTCTGGGCTGGGGCAGAGGCTTCCAACAGGCTCCCTCCTCTAATGGGGGTCCCCCCTAAGGCACTGGGGACCTCGTGCTCAGGAGCCACCCTCACCCCAAGCCTGCTCTGGAAATATCAGAAGGCTCCAATGCACAATGAGTTAGACAACAGTTGTCACCCTCCCTCCTTTTGCAGTTCTTGTTGATTCTGCTGATTAACCCAGGGAGAAAGTCTCCCGTGGGTGCTGGCTGGACTTCAACACCGCTGCCACGCCTGCTAGTCCCCTCTGTGAGGCAGAGCAGGCCTCAAATCCAGAGCCTTCAGCAGGCAACAGAATCCAGCTAGAATTTGATAATATTCTTTTGTGATTACTGTTGTAGGGTTACTTTCCCTTTATAGAAACAAATACTTGTTTTCTCCTTCTGGTAGTCATACAAATTTTCCTTTAAAAATCAATTCCCTGATACATGCTACAATGGGGAACTGCACAACAGGCTAAGGGAAAATGCCAGACACAGAAGGTCACATAGTATATGATGCCGTTTCTAGGGAATAGCTAGAATAGATACAACCACAGAGACAGATGAAGGTTGGACGTTGCCAGGGGATGGGGCACGGGGCACAACTGCTTAGTGGGTACAGGGTCTCCTTTTGGGGGTGATGAAAATGTTTTGCAACTAATTAGAGGTAGTAGTTGCACGACATAATATTAAAGTGACACTGAATTGTTTACTTTAAAATGGTTAATGCGATGTTATGTGAATTTCACCTCAGTAAATTATTTTTAAAAAACCAACCAAGCAAACAAAGAAAATCAATATACTTAAGAAAAAGTATGAATGGCTTTAAAGACGACTTTCCAGTGAGGTTTGGGAGACACTGGCTAAGAGGTTGAGTCTTGCCACCAGGCGTTGGCTTGTTCCTTGCCCAGCCCTGCGTGCCCTCTGCTCGCTGGCGGAGTCCTGCACATCCCTGGGAGCTCAGCTCCAGCCTCACCTCTGCAGGAAGCCCTCCCTGATTACACGGGCAGGCAGGCGGGGTCCCCGGGTGTGAGTCCTGTGAGTCCCAGCCCTGCCACTTGCTAACGGGGGAGGAGTCTCTGAACTTTAGACACGCAGCTCAACCTCCCCAGAGGGCCTCAGGTTCCTCACCTGTAAAATGAGGGCTCCTGGCGGTCCTTATGTCACAAGGTTGAGTTCCTACATAGAAGGTTTTAGGACAGGGCCTGGTGGGAAGCGGGTACCCTCGATTCACACTTCTGGTCTAGCACTGATCACACCATCATTGTATTTCTTTTCCTCCTGTTTCCTAGACGGTGAGCAAGGGCTCAGCCTTCGTGATCACGTGCCCTGTTCCTGCACGGAGCTCCCACACGGTAGACCCCCAGGAAGGGCGTGTTGACTGACGTCCAGAGGAACTCCCAGAATTCCACTCTTCTCTCAGCTCCACGGCCCCAACCCTGGCGCAGCCCCTGCATGGCTCATCTGGACCGTGGCGCTCACCTCCTCCCTGGTATTCCGGCTTCTGTCCTGTACCCCCACCCCCAATGTATCCCCCACACGCAGCCAGAGGGATCCCGTGAGAAGCTCCGTGGGATCCTGCCCCTCCTCTGCCCAGAACCTTCCCATGGCGCCCGCTTTGCGCAGAGAAAAACCCAAAGTCTCCTCTGTGACCCACAAGGCCCTGCAGTCTCCCCCACTCTCTCCCTCGCCTGTGTGACAGTCCCCTTGTTGCTCCTCCAGCACCCCAGGCCTCCGCCTCAGGGCCTTTGCACTTGCTGTTCTCTCTGCCTGGAACACCCATGCCCCAGTACGGCCTGGCCCGCAGATCACTTCCTCACCTCCTTCAGGCCTCTGTTCAAGTAGCCCCTGTTCAGGGACACGTTCCCTGGCTTCCCAGGTTTTGCTGGACTCCAAAGCTCTTTTCTTCCCCTTGGCAAAGCCCTTGGCCGGGGTCCTGGGCCCAGCGCCATGACTGAGGCAGAGGGATTGCTCCCAGGCCTCCCTCTGGATTTGGGACCCGGAGTCGGCCATGGGGGCGGGCGGTGCCCAGGCTGTACCTGGCACAGAGGCCTCTGCCTGGCCCCCGCCGTGGGAGGCAGCCCTGCCGGCTCCCACAGGCTTCCAGGCTGCAGGTGGGAAAGCCCCACATCCTCGTCTGCTTACCTGACTCCGGCTGACTCAGACCCTCGCCCCTGGCCAGAGGGGAGCCGCAGCCGGCCCGCCCCGTGATGGGAAGCCGCGCTGCCTGGCCAGGGCCTGGCTGGGCCAGACACTGACTCACCTCGCCCCGCCCTGCCTCTGCACTGGCAGTCACGCCTCCCTCCGGCCAGAGACACTCCGGCCCCTGCTCCCCGGGAGCTTCCCCCTCTGAGCCTCTGTCCAAGCAGTGTCTTCTTCTGCCTCTGGGAGCCTTTCTGTTCCTTCAAGGCCCAGCTGAGGGCCATCTCCTGCCGGGAAACATCAGATGCCCGCTGGCCAGAGGGGGCCAGGGTTAATGGAAAGGTAATAATGATAATAATGAACACAACTATTATACAACAGCAGCGGCGGCAGCTAGCTGTGCCGACCCGTGCCGGGTGCTGTGCTGAGCACTCCACGCGCAGCAACTCACTGACTTCTCGCAATAGTCCCGTGAGGTAGGAACTCATTTTCCCAGTGCACAGGGTGGTTGGTAACTAGCCCAAGACCACCAGCCAGTGAGCGGGAGGAGGGGATTTGAGTCACCCCCATCTGAGAATTGAATGGAGGCCCCGAGCCTGGAATGCAGGGAGGTGCGGGGAGGTGGGGGAGGCTGGATTCTCCCCATGGCTGGATTCTGAGGCTCCCCAGGCAGGAGGAGTCACCCCCTCTCTTTGGGAGAAAAGCCTCCTTGAGTGAGGGTCCCACCACCAGCACAGGTGCACCCTGTTCCCTCCAGCGAGGTGGGTCCTCAGCACAGAGGGGTGTGGGCCATCCACCAGCACCCACAGCCTGCTGGGCGGCTGCTGAAAGGGAATTGACACATGTGAAGCAGGGACCCTCCCAGCACCCTGTGAGGTGTAGGCAGTTGCTAACATCCATTTTACAAAGGAAGAGACTAAGGCTTAGGGAGGAACAGGATTTGTTCAAGGCCACAGAGCTAGAATGTGGCAGAAGTTCGATTCAACCCCAGGGATTGTTTTGATGCCACAAGGCAAGAGTCCGTTCTACTGGGTCCCTTCTATGGGGAGGAGAACCCAGATGCCGGGAAGAGGCTGCAGCTTCAGTTCACGTCACCCTTTCCCTCTGGCCTTCCACTAACCTCCACCCACCCATCCATCCATCCATTCATTTATCCATCCAGCCACCCGCTCATCCACCCACCATCCAAACATCCATCCACCCATCCTTCCATTACTCTACTTATCCCATCCACACACCCCTCCATCCGTGCACGCTTCTCTCCGCCTATCCTTCTATTCATCCTCTCATGCACTCTTTTATCCCTCCTGCCTTCTAGCCTCCTGCCTGTCCATCCTTTCATTCAGCCATCTGTCCGTCGATTCAAACATCCATCCGCCTCTCCTTCCTTCCAATTTCCAATCCACTTATCCACCCCTCCATCCATCCACCCACCCACTCGTCCACATGTCGTCCATCCATCCACACATCCCTTCGTCCATGCATCCCACAAATGGCTACTGAGATGATGGCTGCCGTGGCCGAGCCTTGGGATTGCCGTGTCTTGCGCCAGGAGAAATACGCCTAATTAGGTTTCTGCTTATTTGTTGTTCTAAGAAGGCTAATTGTGGGGTTTGTAAACAGCCCTTTGATGGCTGAGGAATTACTTAAGACGACAGTTAAATAAACAATTACTGGGAGGAAAACAGGGCTGGCACACAGCGGGTCCGGAGTCATGGCCTGCCGTGCAGAGGGGAGCAGGACTGAGTTCCAGACAGTGCGGAGGCTTCAGGGTCAGAAAGGGAGTCAGAATGATGGGAATGGTGGCAATAACAGCTCACGTGTGCTGGGTGCCTACTGAGCGCCAGATGCTATGCTAAGCACAGCCCTCACAGCAACCCTGCGCGGTGGAAACCGTTATGATGCCCACTTATGGGTAGGGAGACTGAGGCCCCAGAAGGGAAGCTCTGTGCTCAAGGTCACACAGCTGGGAAGTAGCACAGCTGGAACATTGATCTGGACCCGTCTCTGTGCAATAAGAATGACAATAACAGTAAATAATTACATGGTGCTTACTATATGCCAGGTACTGTTCTAAGAACCTTCCTTGCCTGTATCACGTGCTGTTGGTACCATCATCTACCCATTTTACAGGTGAGAAAACTGAGGTTGAGAGACATGGAGTAACTTGCTAAGATTACCACGCTTGGAAGAGGCAGCATATTTAAAAAATTAATTGTCTGGACCCAATGTCCTGCCCTTAATCATGTTATTCAGTGGAATGCACCTTCTATGCATTAACTTAGAAAGATCCAGCCGTACATACTCTGCCAGACATTTTTTTAAAAATAATTTTTCATCTTCTTATTTTATATCTCTAAAAATACTGCAAACTTATAACTTGATTATGTCCTTTTTATTACCTAGTGCAAGGGTTGGTGAAATTTTTCTGTAAAGGGCCAGATAATAAATGTTTTAAGATTTGCAGGCCATATGGTCTGTGTTGCAGCTACTTAACTCTGTGGTGGTAGCAGGAAAACAGCCATAGACTGTATGTTAATGAATGGCTGTGGCTGTGCCAATAAAACTTTATTTACAAAAACAGGTGGTGGGCCAGATTTGGCCCATGGGCTGTAGCTTGCCAACCCCTGACTTTGTTTAGTACACATGTATTTGTATTTACCAAACCATGTTCTCTGACCTTTTATGAATAACATAAAGGATTTCAAGCATAATTTCAAGCCAGGCAATTTCACCTCCAGGCTATTTGCTCACCACGTGCCCTATACGTTGTTTTCAAATTTGCCCACCATTGGCAATTTTGTAAGGAACTTGCAAAGTCTTTGAATTAACCCAATTTCTTCATTCACAATGTCAATGAATAGATGACAACTGTGAGGGGTGCTCAGCTTGTTTGCCCACCCCATCAGGGACGCTGAGGGAGCTAAGGGCCCTGGGAGTTCCTCTTTTTCACTCCAAATTCTGGAAACTTTGAGCTTGAAAAAAAATTGTAAAGTGAAAATTGAGAAGTTCTGTGGCTGGGGCTCTATTACTGTTTTCTGTTGGTGACAAGCACAGGGAAATGGAGCAATGACGTGGGGTATTACAAAACGTACTCAGGGCTAGTGGGAACAAAACAGGATAAGATCAGAAAGATCCCCTTTCCCCTTCATCCCGACCCTCTTCCCCTCAGCGTCCATTTCCCGGCCTCAGAAACGTCATGAGCCTGGGGGAACAGCATGTGGCTGCTCCAAAGCTAAAAGATAAATGGCAAGCTAGGTAAAAATACTTGAAACATAAATGTAGACAAAGGATTTATTTCCACAATATATAAAGAGTTCCTGCAGAACAATAAGAAAAAACTAATCACACATACCCACTAGAATAATGGGTGGTGGTGAACAGGTAATTTACAGAAAATTGGCAATTTACATATGGCAAATAAACACACGAGATGTTTAGCTTTGCTGGTAATCAGGCAAATACAAATGAAAACAATAACACTCCTCAGGTTGACACAAGAAGATTGATGATGTAAAGTGTTGGGGGATTGTAGGAAAATAGTCACACTGATATATTGCTCATGGCAGTGTAGACTGAAACAGCTTCTCAGGAAAGCAATTTTTACAGTATCCAGTAAAACTGGAAATTCATATTTTCTATAACTCTGCAGTTCTGTTATTTGGTGTCTCCCTTAGAGAAACATACACACACAGGCACAAGGAGTATGGATCAAGATGGTTATTGGAAGAACCTAAGTATCCATCAATTGGGGAAGGGTTAAACACCTTGCAGTGGTCTGAGGCTTCCCATCTTTTGAGGTACAGCCTGCCCACCTCCATCATTGATGATGAACCTGCTAGATACTCACTCTTCCAAGCATCCCTTGCAGCTATGGTGTGGTCACATGACCCAGCCTCCACCAATCAGATGTGCCTACCCAGGCTTGGAAGCAGAGATAGTCCAGGGGCAGCAGAAATGACTTATTGATCCAGTCTTGTGGTGTGATTTGGGGCACTGTCTCTGCTGACCTTAAGCCTGGTTCTCTAATGCTGCCAGGCTACCCAAATCTCCTATATTATTTTGAACTTTTCACTAAAGTATAGAGCACACACAGACAAGAACACGGGTCATAAGTGGTAACTTGACAAATCTCCGTAAGTGAGCACACCTGTGAAACCAGGCCCACCTCAAGAAACAGAGTATTTCAGTTCCCCGAAGGTTCCCTTATGCCCTCCTCCAGTCACGACTTCCCTGAGGGTAACCAAGGGGAGTTATGTCTATTTCTAGTACTTTATATAAAAGGGATCAAACAGTATGTGCTTGTTTGTGTCTGGCCTCTTTCCTTTAAGGTTAAAGCCTCTGAGATTCACCCCTGCTGTTGCACGTGGTTGCAGGTCATTCATCGCCGTTGCCGGGCAGTATTCCATTGTCTGAATGTGATTCCCTTTATTCATCCAATCTCCTATTGAAGGGTACTTGGGTACTTTCTAGTAGGGGCTATTTATGAACAGGGCTGCAACAAACAATCGTGTACATGTCTTTTGTCAACATCTCTCTGTATTACTGTTGAGTATAGATCTATTGTTGGGCCATATAGAAAGTGTATGTTTCACTTTCAATTTCACTTAAATTGCCAGAGTTTTCCAAAGTGCTTTCCCCATTTTGCATTCCTACCAGTCATATATGAGAGTTCTTTCTGGATGTTCTACATCTTCATCAACTCTTGTTATTTTCCATACTTTTCATTTTAGCTATTCTAGTGGGTGTATATTGGTTGTCTCATTGTGGTTTTAATTTGCATTTCCCTGCTGATCTAGGATGTTAAGCACCTTTGCATATTTATTGGTCCTTTGGATATTCCCTTTTGTGAAATGCCAGCTCAGGTCTTTGCCTTTTTTGTTTATTAGATTGATTGTCCAAAGTACTTTTAATAGATTGCTTCTCTGTTTTGTTTTCTTTTTTTTTTTTTTTGAGATAGGGTCTCACTGTGCTGCCCAGGCTGAAGTGCAGTGGTGCAATCATAGGTCACTATAACCTCAAACTCCTGGGCTCATGTGAGCCTCTTGCCTCAGCCTCCCAAGTAGCTGGGACTACAGGTGTGTGCCACCGTGCCTGGCTAAGTTTCTTTGTTTTGTAGAGACAGGATCTCTCTATGTTGCCTAGGCGGGTCTTGAACTCCTGGCCTCAAGTGATCCTTCTGCTTCAGCCTCCAAAAGTGCAGGGATTACAGGTGTGAGCCATCTGTTTAAATTAGTATCACCCAGGGTATTCTAGAGAAACAAAGTCTGACAGGAAGGGATTGGCTCATGGAATTGCAGAGGTTGGCAAATCTGAAATTTGTAGGGCAGGCCAGCAGGCTGAAAACTCAGGCAAGTCTTCTATGTTACAATCCTAAGGCAGAAATCTTTCTATAGGAAACTTTCAACTGATTGGATGAGTTGAGGGTGATTTCCTTTACTTTAAAGTCAGCTGATTGTGGATGTTAATCACATTTGCAGAATACCTTCACAGCAACAACTAGACTAGTGTTTGGCTAAACAACTGGGTACCATAACCTGGTCAAGTTGATGCAAAAAATTTAACTATCATAATTACCCAGAGTTGTTTATGCTGCTTGCAACTCTGAGCCCTATCTGATCCACCATTTATATAAACACACACGCACACACTCACATACACAATATCAACAATATTAGGCATTTCTATGTAAATGCACAGAATTAAGTCTAGAAGGGTGCAAGCCAAATTCATTATATGGCCACCTCGGGGAATGTCCAGGATGGACATCAAAGGGAATTTTAACTATAAATGGTAACAGTAAAAAAAACCTTTAAAGAGTATAATAATGGGTTGTGTAATTAAAATTAATATTTAAATGGAAAAACTTTTAATTTTTTTCTATATAGATCCTGACACCATAAAGTGGAAAAATTTTTACAAGAAAACTAAAGCAGTCATTAAGTCCCCATTATACATGCAGCAAATATTTACTGAGCACCTACTCTGCAATAGTTGTTGGAGACGCCATGGGTAAGACAGACACAGTCTGTCCTGGTGGAGCTGACATTATAGTTGAGGACACAGGCAATAAAGAAGCAAACAAGGAAATAGCAGATCCTTTCAGAAAGTGTTGAGGAGTGTTCTGAAGACAAGTAAACCATGTGCAGAGGCAGAGAATGAACAGGGATGTGGGTTATGTTGGGGTGGGTGTTCTGGGAAGTCTCCTCTGAAGTGACATTTGAGCAGAGCCCTGAAGGAGGAGAATGAGGTGGCTTTGGAAGGGGCATGCCAGGCTGACTCAGCAAATGCAAAAGTCCTGGGGCAGGAATGGGTCAGATGAGCTGGGATGAAGACCCGAGCAATGCTTCTGATTTGGAAACTGAGGCCCAGAGACAGGAACAGACAGCTCAAGGCCCCAGTGCTGGACACAGTGTAGCTGGGCAGGAGGCGGGCTTTGTGCTGGTGCTGAGCTGCCTGTCCAGCTCAAAGGGCTCTATCCACACTCCTCCCCAGAAATCCCCCTGTGATTAGAGCTGAGCATTGGAGACCCAGTCCCCAGGCTTGTGCCAGCCTTGCCCTGCCAACCGAGACCAGTATCCCCACTGAGGGGCATCCGAGGGCTTCACCCTCTTTGCCTCTGAGTTGGAGGGTCAGCAAAAGCTGGTATCGCTATCATACCTAATTATTAATATATAACGGCAGCCGCAGGGAAGATGCCCAGGATAGATTCTTTACTTGCACCATCCCACTGAATCCTGTGAGAGCCCTGTGAGGGGGTATTATTCCCATTTTGCTGCTGGGAACACTGCGACTCAGAGAGATTAAATATTTGACACAGATGATGTGAGTGTGGAGATCCAGAGGGTATTTTAGAAGGTGGAGGAGATATGCTGTGATGGGTGAGTGGACTGTGAGGGATGGGTGGTGATGGTGGCTATGGTGGATGGTGCATGTGTTCATGGATGTGTTGTGGGTGGATGTGGGTCGATATTTGTGATGATGATGGGTGATGGAGGATGTGATGATGATGTGTGGATGTTGTGTGGTGGATGGGTCGTGAGTGGTGGTATGGATGTGTGGATGGGGGTGGATGTGGATGTGGTGTGGATGGATGGTGATGATGTGCTGATGGATGGGTGATGACTGGGTGGATGTGTGCGCGGATGTGGGTGCGATGGCGTGTGTGATGGGGGGATGATGGTGTGGATGGTGTGGAGGGTGGATGGTGGATGGGTGGATGGATGGGATGGGTGGTGGATGGTGATGGTGGATGGATGGATGGTGATGGGTGGATGGATGGTGGGATGGTGGTGGATGTGGTGGTGGGTGGATGGTGGGTGGATGGTGAGGTGGGTGGTGGATGGATGGTGGTGGGTGGGTGGATGGGTGGGTGGTGGGGATGGGTGGGTGGATGGATGGATGGGTGGGTGGATGGGTGGGTGGATGGATGGATGCATGTATGGATAGATGGGTGGGTGGATGGGCATTTCTGCCAGCATCACTTCCCACCCTTGGGCTGTGGGTCTCTCACTTGGCTGTCCTGACTTGCCTCCTCTGGCCCCAAGCCTGAGCAGGGACCTCTGGGGGCTTCCACATGATTGGGCAGGATCTCTGTTTCTCACCCTCCTCTGAGGCTGGGCAGGCAAAAGCCTTTGTTCTCCTTCCCCTGCCTGGCCCTGCTACAGCCCAGGGTGGGAAATTGCTGGCAAGTCAGCAACTTAAGTTTGCTGGAACTAAACTTTGAGGTTTAACCTGTCAAGCTGGGCCCTGGAGGCTCCTGTGGTCCCCAGGGGAGGGGGCATGATGGGGGTGTGACAGGGATCATCATGGCCCAGACACAGGGATGATCCCTGCCTGGGCGATCCCTGAGTCTCCCAGAGCAGATTGTTTCTCTGAAGGGGGAGGGGGGAGCTAATGGATGAAATTGGCTCTGGGCTCTCTGCAGACAGCCTGGGACAGTGTTCCTTCTTGTCCTCCAGAGTCGTCCCACAGGGCAAGGGGCAAGGGAAGGGGACTCACTTAGTGCTCATGGCTGTCCTGTGATGGGGTGCGTCACAATCTCCACGGCACGGAGGAGGAAACTGAAGCTCAGAGACACCAAGCAGCACACCCAGGGTCACCCAGCAGGGGTGTGGCAGGCAGGGTTTGCATCCAGGCAGTGTGGCTCAGATAGGAAACTTCCCATGCCCCATGTCTCCCCCTCACACTTGGTGTAAGATCTGCAGTCCTTCCCTGGCACGTCTTGCTGGGTGAACTCAGATAAGCTTCTTTTCCTCTCTGGGTCTTGGTTTCCCCCTCTGTAAAATGGGAGGCTTGGCTGGGCCCTGACTCAGATATGGCAGGGTTCTCTCTCACAGTCCTCTGGCCTCACCAGGGACCACAGGCCCATTAGACAGAGCAGCAAACCAAGGCCCAGACAGGTACCATCACATCCCTCAGAGCCCCCGAGTGCGATGGGCTCATCTCCGACTCTCCACCCAAGCCCTGTCTGGAGTTCCAGATGTCTGCTTCCCCCAAGGCTGGGCACCTCGTGGGGACGGAGTGAGAAAGAGCAGAATCTCGGGCAGGCCCTGCCGACCCACTGGTGGTCCAGAACTGGAGGCTGCAGGAGTGGGAGGCCTCTTTTCTCTGGGAGGGGAGCCTCCCTTGGAAGCCAAACTGGATGGGCAGCCCTGTCCCAGCTGGGCTGTCTCCACCCAACCCAAAGCAGTGGCCATTTGCCAGTCTTCTGCTTTGTCCAGGGCAGAATTGGATCTTGTTCATATAAACTCAAAGGCCAGGTGGGTAATTGAAACAATGATGGGAGGACGTGGCGCCCTCCAGCCCACCAGCTGCACCAAAACATCCTTGAGGTATCTGAATAATCAACTCATTTTCCTGCCTGCCCTGAAGCCCAGTTCCTGCAGTCTGGCCAGAGAATGTGGGAAGAAGTCCAGGACCTCAGTGTGGCAGTTGAGACCCATGTGGCCACTCTTGACCTGTGTCCCTGGACTCTTCAGCTTTCTCTCCAAATGTCACTCTGTGCAACAAGCTACCAGGCACTTCCCTGCACACACCATGTGGGCTCCTGCCACCGTGCCTTTGTACATGCTGTCTCCTCCACAGAGGATCTTGGTCTGAGTTCTCCCACAAACAAATCCTCAGACAAGAATTCACGTGCAAGGAGTATATTTGTGTGGTGATACCAGGAAGCACCCATAGCAGGGTGGGTAAAAAAGATAGGGAAGGAAAGCACATAAAACATGTGTTATAAAATCAGCCAACACTGTGGGCAACTGGACTGGGGAACTCTGGGGGACGGTGCAGAACATGCGCCTCAGAGTTATTCCCACCAAGGGGTGAGGAAATGGGCCGTGTATCTTCCAACTTCCCATCAGTTGAAGGTTAATTCCAGCCCCTGGAATTAACCTTCAACTGATGGGGCTGATTCCAACATTTTGGACCTTCTGGCTAAGCACACACCCACAGCCAGACAAAAGCTCTCAAGCAGAGAGCTGTAGACATCTGCAGGGAGCAAGAGTGAGTGTCCGTCTAGGTGATACAAATGGGGCACTGACAGCATCTGCTACAAATGTTTTCTTGTTCCTCACCTTTTTCAAGCAGACTCCTATTCACTTTTCAAATCCCAGCTCAGATGTCACCCCCTCCAGGAAGCCTTCCCTGACACTCCTAAATCAGCCAATCTCTTCATGCCCCCCTGTTCCTCACATGAACAGGGTGAGGAAAATATTAGAAAATACTTACGGTAATTGCAGTGGATTATAATTGTCCTTTTACATCACTGCTGGCCCCACTGGGGAGTGAATAACTTAAGGTCAGGAGTTAATCTTGAGGGTTAAGAACATACATGTCAGGAAGTCCTGAGTTCCAATCTCGTGGCCCCTTTGCACTAACTCTGGTCATCATATCTGTCCCCGGGGCCTGGTTGTTACTGGGCCCTCGGTAAATGTACAGGCAAAGGGACTGAAATGACATTTTTGGCTCGTTGACATTTCTTCTTTCCCTTGAAGCTTCCTGGCATTTCCATGGTGGACATTTTGGTTAAGCCAGTGGGTCTTAATCCTTATTCCTCCTCAGAAATGCCTGGAGAGCATTTAAAAAGCTTTGAGGGCTGGAGCCCCACCCTCTGAGATGCAGATTTAGTTGTCGAAAACACTGGGTTAAACTTTCATAATACTACGAAGCCTGGAGAAATTCTCACCCAGTAGGGGCGCGCAAGGAGAGAGTCCATCATGACGCCCCACAGAGGTGGGGGGGGGGAAGGCAGCCTGGGACAGGGTTTGAGAGAAATGTGGAGGATGCAGAAACTAGAAATGAAAAGCAACAAACTAGACATACGTACAGCCACATGGTTACAGCTTAAAAACAAACATAGAAAAAAGGGGGAAAAGGCAGACCAATGTTTTGTCACAATATGATGTAAATTTACTGAGATCCACGAGACTGTGCCTAAGGAGGGGCTCTCAAACTTGTCTGCCTGCGAGATTCACCTGGTAACCTTTAAAGGTCCCTATGCTCACCCCTCAACCCCAAGGCCACTGCGGTGGGATCTGTGCGGTGGGACCCAGCAGCCAGTGTTTTTCAAATGTGAAGCCTGGACCGAGAACTGCAGAACACAGGAGTAGGATTATCTCAGTTCTTTGTCCCCGACGGGTAATTTATTCTGTAATGATGTTACCAGGGTAAATATGAGCTGATGACCTACTGTCTGCCAGGTACTGTGCTCAGAGCTTTGCATGCATTGCCTCTCTTTAATCTCAAATAGCCTTGTGTGCTTCTTTTATAATCCCTGTTTCATAGATGGGGCAACTGAGGCATGGAGCGGTGAATTCAATGACTGAAGACTCACAGCTATTCTGTAGCAGAGCAGGCTTGTGCCCAGTACCTGGTCTGTGAGTCTGACACAGGAGTCCTTGGCCACCCCTCTCCTGTGTCCTCCAAAGTTGCCCTGGCACCCTTTGACTCACTCACTTCAGCAACCGCAAGGATGTGTTGTTGCTGTTTCCCATAAATTCCTCGTGGTCTTTTTTTTTTTTTTCTCCTTTTTAAAGCCTCAACACACAGACAAACCCCACATCATAAAGGCCGATTGGCTTTTGGAGGCAAAAGCTTCATTCCAAAGGTCATAGCTGTATGAGCCATGTTTATTAGAGCTTATTTTGAATTGCTCCCCCAACCCCCATGAAAGGCGGGAAGTCTTAAAATTACTTCTCCCCAAAACTGGCGCCACCCTGCCCCGGAAGCTTTCTGACTTGCCTCACAAGGAATTATTAATTATGATTTGTTTTCATAATCATCCACTTGGAGTCTGGGATGACACACGCTCAGACTTGCCCATCTTTTAAAAGAAGGAATCAAAGGTTAATGGAAATCAGTTATATTTAACTAGTGGAATTGCTTGGGCTCGGCCCTGGATTTGCTATGTGACCTTGGTCAAATCCTTTCCCTCTCTGGGCCTCTGTTTTTCTAGTTGTAGAAGGAAGAGTATGGATTAACATCTATCATAGGCTTTAGAGTTTATATTTCCCAAACCATGAATATTTCACGGGTATATAAAAAGGTTTTCAGTTATACATGGATGGACGTTTTATAAGTTGCAGTGTTTATTTCTACTTCTAAAATTTAACAGTGATACAACATTTCATTCATAAATACAGACATTTCTGGTTGTTGGGATGGTCGACAGGGAGGAAGAGCTCTGCTTCACGTAGTCACACAGGAGTCCTGCATGATGGGGGCTCAGCCGTCTTCAATGGGCAGCTCCCAGGGTCACCGTGGGGATCAACATCTGGCCAGCAGCCAAGAGAGGGGAGATGGTGGACTAGGAACCTGTGCCCAACCACCTCAGTCCAGCATGACGTACCTGTCAGCTCTCCTCACAGTCCATTGCTAGAACAGTCACATGGTTCCACCCAGCGGCAAAGGCAGTTGGGAAATGTAGTCCCTGCTGGGCAGCTATTTTACCCACCAGCACTCCACACTTTGGAGGAGGAGCGTGAATTTTTGGTGGATCCTTGGCCGCCTCTGCCTCAATGTTCTCTTTTTAAATAAATAAGCTGAAGAACTGAATTTTGCCGCCCCCATTTACCAATGAATTAAAATACAGTATACAATTTTCTGTATGTGGGAAGAACCATTCTATGCAATGCTAAGGTTTACTATATAGCCGCGGTAATCAAGACAGTCTGGTATTGGCCGAGGGATAGACACAAAAATCAGTGAAACAGAATAGAGAAACCAGAAATAGACCCACACAGATGTGCCCAACTGATTTTTGACAAAGATGCAAAAGCAATTCAGTGGAAGAAGAATGGCCTTTTCAACGAAGAGTGCTTGAGCAATCAGACATGCATAGGCAAGAAACAAAAATTGCACATTGACCCAAACCTCGCACCTTATACAAGAATTCACTCAAAATGGATCATGGACTTAAAATGTAAAACATAAGACCATAAAACATTTAGAAAAAAAGTAAGAGAAGATCAATCTTCAGGATCTAAGGTTAGGCAAAGAATTATTAGATGTGAACACCAAAAGCATGATTAATAAAATTTAAAAAATCGCTAAATTGGACCTCATCAAAGTTAAGATATTGCTCTGTGAAAGGCCCTCTTAAAAGGACGAAAAAAACAAGCTACAGACTGGGAGAAAATATTTGCAAACCACATATCTGATAAAGGACTAGTATCTAGAAGTGTCAAGAACTCTCAAAACTGAGCAGTTAAAAAAAAAAAAGATCCAAGCAGAAAATGAGCAAAAGACAGGAGCAGACATTTCACTGAAGAGCATACACAGACAAGGACACGAAACAATGTTCAACATCATTAGCCATTAGGGAAATGCAAATTAAGGCCACAATCATGTATTACTACACATGTATCCGAATGACCAAAATAAAAAATGATTAGAACAATAAACATTGGTGAGGACTGGAGAAACTAGATCATTCATACTTTCCGGTGGGAATGTAAAACTGTACAAAATTCTGGAACACAGTTTTTTAAAAACTGCCACACGACTCCTCATTTGCCCTCCCAGACATAGAAATGAAAACTTCTGTTCACACCTGTGCACAAATGTTCATAGCAGCCCTCTTCATAATAGGCAAAACCTGGAAACAACCCAGCTGCCCTTCTGTGCATGGATGGTTAAAGAAACCGTGGTATAGCCACACCATGGAATGCTACTCAGCAAAAAAAAGAAATACAATATTGATACATGTAGCAGTTTGAATGACTCCTCAGAGACTTATGCTAGGTGAAAAAAAGTCAATCCCAAAAGGTTACATACCATAGGATTCCATTCATGTAACGTTCTTGAAACCACACAATTATAGAAATGGAGAACACGTTAGTGGTTGCCGTGGGTTGGGGCAGGGTTGGGGGTGGGAGGTGGGTTTGGCAATGCAGGGGCAATGAGGGACCCTTGTGGGGATGGAAGTGTTCCCTATCATGACTGTGGCACTGTCAATATCTCTGTTGTGATATTGCACTATAGTTTTGCCAGATGTTATTGAGGGAAACGGGAAAGGGTACATGGGCTCTCTCTGTGTCTTACAACTGCACGTGAATCTACAATAATCTCAAAAGAAAAAATTCAATAAAGAATATAATATACAATTTTCTATACACAGGCACTACTGATCATAATTGTATCTTTGGTAGCTTGGAGGCACTGTCAGAATCTCAAACATCACATGCAGTGCGGTGATTCAGTGTGTAGGCTCGACAATGGGATGGCCTGGGTTCAAATCTCAGCCCACCAGTCCTCTCACCTCCCTGGGCCTCAGTTTCCACACCTGCAGGAGCCATGAGAAGACCTACCTCATGGGCTTGCTGTGGAGGTGCAATAATGTGATCCATGAAACATGCAGAGCACATGCTGGAGCGCAGGGGCTGCTCAGTAAATGTAATTATTACTTTTCAGGGCTGTGGCGGGCGCAAGAATGGACCTCAAGGCATCCTCTGATAGCTTTAGGTGGGATCATGACCTCGATCCAAGGGGTCTGTTTTGACTCCGTTCTCACATGTCTGCTGAATGGGTCATTCCACTCCACTGAGTTTGGCCTGGTCCATCTTCGCCTGTCCTGTGGACTCTGGTGCATACTTTCCCGGACGTGTCTCAGTGGAGGATGGACACAGCTGAAGCCTGTGACCTGGGTTGCTCGGATGGAGCCACAGCCCAGGGGCCATCCTCTGTAAGGCAATCAAGAGCAGGAATGAACTGATGCTCACTGCACACCTACTGTGTGCTCCAACTGGCGGAATTCTCCCAACAACCCTGAGCGATAGGTATCATCATCATTCCTACTTTACTCAGGAGAAGACTTTACCTAGGGAGGCTCAGAGAGACGAAAGGATTTGTCCAAGGTTGTGCAACTAGTAGGTGGCAGAGCTGAGATCTGAGCTCTGGTCTGTCATTTTTACTATTAATAACAACCTTACCAGTTATTATCTATGAGACTCATTATTATGCTTCGCTCTCTACATTGAGGTACTATCAGCCTCCCATTTTAGAGAAGAGGAAACAGGGATTAGGAGAGGTGAGCTGCCCAGATGGACAACAGTTCTGGAGAAAACAGGCAAACAGCAGCCCCCCTGGGCACCCCCAACCCCGCCTCTATCTCCAGCTCCGCTCAGCCAAGACCTCTCAAGCTTTGGGACTTTTAAATGCTGAGTCAGGAAACAGCTGTTCCCTTAAGATACGCTGCCTAGGCAGGCTGCGGGCATTTGAACCTCAGCTTCGGCTGTCCAGGGTCAGCTGAGACAGCCAGAGCTGCCCTCGGGGGCTGGATGGGGTCATCAGAGGCCCCTGAGAGACCCCTTCCCCCATTGGGCCACGCAGACAGGGTGGCAGTTGGAAGAGGCTCGAGGTGACAGTGGTGGTGACAACTTCCTTTTGAGTAATAACATTTACTGAAAAGCAATTCTGCTTTTAGCACCAGAAGTTCACCACCCTTGCAGGCAGGCGCCTAAGAATACCTTCATTCAACCACAGCTCAGAGATTCACATAGACTTCCTTCTGCGCTACCTCCGGGAGAGTTTCACATTTGGTGTGGAGGGAAAACCAAATACCACAATTATTGGAGGGGGCGGGAGAGGTGTGGGGGAGAGGGAGGTGATGCAAAGGGGGCCAGGTGGCACCAACCACAGTCCCCAGGCCTCCTCGGGCAGCCTCTGGGCGGTGGCCCAGCCTCCTGCCCTCAGTTACTGGAAAGACAACGGACAAGCTCAGAGTGAAACCGACAGGCTGACAATTTCTCTTCCTTTTACAAGAAAAAGAAAGTGTTTGTCCTTGGAGCAAGCACAGCTCTGGAGGCCAGGGACTTACCCTGGCCATTCTGCAAATTAGAGGCAGACCCACGCTGCCCCAGAGGCTCCGGCCCCCGCCCGCCTCCCCTCATTAGTGCTGGAGTCATTTGAATGGCTCATTTTTTTTCCATTGCCAAAAATGCAGTCTGCGTTTGGGTGGGGGGATGGCCTTAAATGTTAGGAGTTCACCCCAGGCCCGGGCAGCTGCGGGTGGCTGAGGGCAGGGGAGAAGGCTTGCTGGGGACAGGATGGGGTGGGCCAGGCAGAGCCAGGAGGCTCTCCCCACCTCCCCATCCTGTATCCCGGCTCATGCCAGACGGAGGGCAGTTGATGACATGGAAAGATTCCGGCTTTGGGAGGCACAGGGAGATGGGTCTGAGTCCCACCTCTGCCATTTGCTGGCTGTGTGACTTTGGGTGAGTGACTTCACCTCTCTGAGACCAAGTTTCCTCACCTTTAAGATGGGGGTAATAATAGGAAGTTAGGGCATGACCCTCCTCTGCTCAAAACTCTCCTGTGACTCCCACTTCCCTTGGTGGATGAGCCAAAGTTCCCTCTGAGGTCTACCAGGCCCGACGCGATCTTTCCCGTTCTCCCCTCCCGACCCCATCCCCTCTTACTCTCTCTGTCCCCTCTCCTCCAGCCACCCTTGGCTCCTCTTTGCTCCTCCACCGTGCTGTGCACACGCCTGCCTCAGAGCCTTTGCACTGGCTGTTCCCTCTGCCTACAGCACCTTCCTCCAGACAGGCACAGGGCTTCTCCCCTCACCTGATCCAGGCCTCAGCCTCGGTGCTCCCAGAGGCCTGCTCAGACCTCCACTCCCAAATTGCACCACATCACCCTTTACGTCTCCCACAGCACCAACAACTTGCTGTTGTAATTGGGGGGTTTATTACTCCCCACCCTCCAGACTGCAAGCTCCAAGTGGGCAGAGTCCACTTCCATGTTGTTCTCTACGAAATCTGCTGAGCCTGGCACACAGTAGGTGTGCATGCAATGCTTGTTGAACAGGTGCGGGGTTCTGTGGTGAGGATGGAAGAGTGACATGTGTAGATCATGTCGCACCAGCACGGGGCACTTGCTCACTGACGGTACTTCCTTTGCTCCCTGCCTGGCACTGACCGTGCTCTACGCGCTGCTGAATTCCTGCAAAGAAAGGACGTGTTTTACAGACGCAGAAACAAGGCCCGAGAGTCCAAGTGCCCCGCCTCAGCTCACAGTGGGGTGAGGCCTTGAATTCTGGTCTGCAGGACCCTTGGCCTACAGGGTGATGGTGCAGTGTCCAGTGTGACCCAAGGTCTGGCTGAGAAAAGTGGCTGGTGGGCCATCAGACTCTCGAATGGGGGCTCTGGCTTCCGGGGGTTCCCAGCCAACGTTGGGGCCTGGGGCTGGGGCTCACGCCCCTACTTTCTCATCCTGCAGTCCCATATTCTCCCCCAAAATAGGATGTAATTTCCACAATTCCATCAAGAAGGACCAGGGTCTCCAGAGAGAGGCTTTCTAAATTTCTGTTTCTGGAAAGTTCTGTCCCAGAAAGGGCAGAAGCTTGAGGAGCTGATGGATACAGCAGAAGCCTCTAAGACTAGGGGACCCTGGGTGTCCTCGTTCCCTGGCGTCCAGCCAGTTCCCAAATAAGAGGGACTTTCCGGAGAAGTCAGCCTCCTGGCACCCCCCAAGTCCGCCCAAGGACTGCAGGCCCAGGTCTCCATGAGGCCCAGCCCTGCCTTGGCTTCCCTGTTCTCATTTCTTAGACAGGCCAAGAAGTGTGGGGGTGAACTGCCCCACATGGACGCTTATTTCCTCCTAGGCCTGGTATGTAGGAATTTTGGAGCCATAAACGGGCCTCTCCCAGCCCCCAGGATGGGACCTCCCCCACTCACATCCGGGACTCTGGGCGGAGCTGGGCTTGGAGCCAGTCTGGGGTGGGCTGGTGGTTGCCTGGGGGTGTTGCCCAGAGCTGTGGGTGCCACCTCTGCCCTTCGGTCCCCCATCAGAGCTGCCTCAGCTGTACGAGGACACCTCCAGCAACTGCTACAACAGATACAAGTGAGACACCAGGAAGAACTGTTTCCTAATGCTTTATCATACTCACAGGTGTCAATACCCACACCCTGACACAGACCTCGATGACCAGCTGCCCACAAGCCAAATCCAGTCTGGAGATATGTTTAATTTGGCCCTTGAAGTATTTTTTAAAAATGTTGCCAGCATTTGAAATGCCAGGAGATTTCACATAAAATCCATTCCTCTGGCCTCTCTTGAAAAATGGGAAGATCTGGCCACACTAGGCCCACGTTCCTGCAGGACACAGGAGGTCTAGAGTGGGGTCACAAGTGCCTCTTTCAGAGCAGCACATGGTAGGTACTTTCCTGTTCGCCCAACCCACGCTTGGCCCACTTTCCTATATAAGTTGCCTACCAGGGTCCTGAAGTATGAGTAGGAGTTCACCAGGGGGTGGAAAAGTATTCCAGGAAAGGGGAACAGCACACGCGGATAAGTTTTATCTCTTCAAAATTCACTCGACAAGTATGTGTTGATGCTTACTGTATGTACAGGGGCATAGAGCAGGGAACCAAACAAATCAAATCCTTGCCCTCTGTCAGTTCATTGTCTCAGCCAGTGGTTCTCAATTGGGGGTGATTTTGTCCCCCATGGGACACTTGGCTATATATGGAGACATCTGTGGTTTTCACAACTGGGTGGGGGGAAGGAGCTACTGGCATCTAGAGGGTAGAGGCAGGGGGCTGCTACACTAATCCTGCAGTGTCCCGGACAGCCTCCACACAAAGAATGACCTGGCTCCAGATGTCAGTAGTGCCAAGGTCGAGAGACCCTGGCCTGGGGGAGAAAGGTGTGAAACAGGACGAGCCAATACATGCATACTCTGAGGCCAGGGGCTGCTGAGTGTTTTCTGATGAAACTACACAGAGCATAGACAGGGACTAGGATGGGTGCAGCTGCCGGGGAGGTGCCATCTGAGCAGAGACTGGAAGGCGAGGAGGAGCGGGTCCTGAAAAGATCGTGGCACTCCAGGGAGGGTGGCCCTGGCATTGTAGCTGCTCATTGAGTGGCACTTTCCCTCTTTCCCCCTGCTTTCTCCTCACCATGGCCTTGCTTGTGGAACAGGGACCGTTCCTATTCACACTTTACAGATGGGGACCCTGGCTGGGCATCACAAGCCCCTAAGAGGCTGACTCAGGGCACCTGACCACTCTTAACTGGTATCCTTGTGCTGCTAGGAGGTGGTGACAGGTGGGACTTGCATTCTCTCATTTAGTCAGTCAACAAACATCTATCAGGAGCCCACTACGGCCTACTGGGGTGGAGCAACTTCAGGGTGAACTGCTAAGCTCACAGCACATAGTTGGTACACAGAAAAGATTGGTCAAAGGAATGAAAAGAGCCAGCACTGATTGAGTGCCTGCTGTGTGCCAGGCCCATCCTAAGCCCTGAGTGCGAGGATCTCATGGAATGACCACCTCTGGGAGGAGGGAACAGTGACCATCCCCACTTCCAAGGTGAGAAGACCAAGGTGCAGAGAGGCAATGTCAATTGCCTGAGGCCTCCTAGCAAGGAAGGGGCAGAGCTGGGACTGGAGCCCAGGCCTCCTGGGTCCTGGGCTGCACCCAATGCCTTGGCATTTTGTATGCTCTGACTCAATTTATCATGTCACTAACACTGTGAGGTGGTTGCTAGCATTATCCCATTTTACAGATAAGGAAACTGAGGTTCAGAGAGGGGAAGTGAGTTGCTCGAGGTCACACAGCATGTGTGTTTGAATCTACATTCTACACTTTTGACCACCAAACTCTGCCCCTGGTAAGCCCTGGCTGCCCTTTAAGAAGAGTTAATCAGTCCCAGGGGGTTGGGGAGGGGATGTGGGCCAGGGAGTTAAACCCTCAGGGGTCTGCAGGAGCAGACAGGAGGCTCTGGAGGGGGCAGAGTCCCCAGTGGCAGATGGAAGCAGGTGGGCCTGGGGAGCCGCCATCCTTCCGCCCCCACGTGCAGGCAAGCCTGCCAGAAGAGCCTGTCGAGAGGCGCCCCATGGTGTGCACTAGGCTGACAATGACTCCTTGTGTCTGCGCAGATGGTGGGAGAGGGGAGGCATTGTTCTCCAGGACACCTTCCCGCCAAGGCTGGCTGCAGGCGGTCCCTGTCCTAGGATGGTTGGCACAGGGCTGTTCCGGGTGCCAGAAGGAGGGGAGCATGCGTGTGCGTGCGTGTGTGTGTGTCTATGTGTGGCTGGGTATTCTGGTCCACATCGGTGCCTGGTCTGCAGCTCCCTGTGTGTGTGCCTGTGTAAGTGTGTATGGGGGGACGACATGTGTGTGACTGTTTCTGAGTGTGCCCACACGTTTATTGCAGCCTTGTGGCTTTGGACATCTGTGTGCCCCCTGGGTGTGTCTCCCTGGGTGTGTCTGTGGCTGTGTCTGTGCATGTGGCTCCACATGTCTCTCTGTACACCTTTGTACTATGTGTGGCTCTATGCACCTTTGGTTTGTGAGCTCACATGTGCCTGAGCCTGCCTGTGTGCCTGTGTCTCCACCTCCCTCAGGGTCTGTCTGTGGAGCATCTTGACACCAAGGGGACAAGAGAGCCTCAGTTTTAGAGTGAGGGCTGAGTTCCCCTGTGGGCTTCAGGCAGAGGGGACGACAAGAGCATAAGACCGAGCTGGGGGATTTGCAGAAGCAGCTGGAAGCTGGGTGGCCACAGCCAAGTGAGCAAGGGGAGTGTGGGCAAGAGGATGTCGAGGGCCACCTGTGGCCAGAGTCCTAAGTGAGATGGAGCCATTGAGAATTGGATGGGAGGGTTGGATCCACATGACTGTTTCATGGCAATGCCTCTGGCAGCAGGTGGAGAACCCATTCCAGGGCAAGCCTGAGGGCAGCTGGGGTCACCATGGCCAGTGTCATAGAGCAGTTTCAGCACCTCCTTAGGGGGCCCCCACTCCAGGGCCAGGATTGCAACTCCCCATTTTGCAGAGGTGGAAACTGAGGCCCAGGGAGGAGAAACGCCTTCCAAGGCTGGCAGTCTGGGAACTGGTCCGACGCTAAAGCCAGCTCCATCCTCCTCCACCTTGGCTACCTGCCCCGCCCCAGTCCCTTCGTATCTTGAGGCTCTGGTGTCGCCTGTGATAAAGACAGAGAACCTGGAGTCCTTGTCAGGAACCAGAGCTCTGGAGCCAGAGGACCTGGGTTTAAATCCTGCCTCTGCTGCTGAGCAGCTGCGTGACCTTGGGCAAGTCACTTAGCCTCTCTGTGTCTCAGTTTCCTCTCCTCCAAAGTGCTGTGCACTGATAATCCTTCTCAGGACATTATTCTCCCAAACACTTATCACCTAGGATACTACATCTTGTATTTCCTCACTATGACCCTAGAGTGTCAGTTCCGTGAAGGCAGGGCATTTGGGGTGTTTTGTTCACAGCTAACGTCTAGAGGAGTGTCCTGCGCATAGTTGGCGCTCAATACATGTTTGTTGCATGAACCAGGTAATCTGTGTAGAATATCAGAACACATCTTGGTTGGAGAGGAGTTTCACTGTTGTTAGTAACCAGGGAACGGGCATGGAGCCCCGTGAGTCCTGATTGGGAATGGGGGTCCCCGTCCCCCTTCTGCATTTCCTTCTCCCCATCCAGATCTGCTCAGCCCTCTCGGGGCCAGATGGCTCTTGTCTTCAGTCTCTATGGTCTGAAGATGGGCTGGCTCTGGCAGGTGCCATAAGCCAATGATTTCATGCCCCTGTGAGAGGTCAGTGACTCAGTTTCCCCACCTGGCCACGGCTGATCCAGAGGATTCAATTGTCTCTGCTTTCTCAGGACATTCCCCTATATTGGGGCCTGACCACCTCACTGCCCTGGGCCTTCTGTGTGAAGGGTAAATCCAGTTGGCAGTTCTGGCAAAAATGTCCCACTGATGGCACAAGGTGTCCTTGGCAAATATTCGTGAAGTCCAGTGTGTTTGTTGAGGAAACGGCTTCCTGAGCATAAATCTTTCTAAGAAAAAATGAAAGGAGGGGCCTAGGCCTCAGGAACCAATTGGGTGGTATGGTGACCTCCCAGGGTCATGATGTCCAGCCCACTGCTGCCTGTCGTCCCTCGTTTCCCGAGGAGGGCCAGGAGCCGGGGTGGGGGTCTGGGGCCAGGCAGAGAACAAACTTGCTCTGTCTTCTTGCTTCCTTCCTCCTTTGCTTCCCGACTCCCAGCCCTGGCTGGGACAGGCCGCGGTTGCCAGAGGCGGCGCGGGAGAAGTGGTGGGGTGCTGTCTGGGGTAGCCACGGCCCCTTCCTCGAGGACCGGCTGTGGTGCGGGGCTTTGTTCAGTATGGCTGGGTAACCTTGGCATCCGCCCACGGGCCCCCATCCTCCCGGCACGCCACTGCCAGGGTCAGGCCTCTTCTAGTCCTCTATCCGCCCCTCATTTATTGAGCACCCACTATATGCCCAGCCCTGGAGACAGAGGACAGGCCTGGAGCAGGGAATCGTACTGGAGGCCAGGGAGGTCGGGGTCGGATCGTCCAGGCCAGGGCACCTTGAACTTCTCGCTAAGCGTGCTCCAGGCCCACTGGAGGGCTCTGAGCAGGACAGCGATGGCATCTACCTTTTTAATTCATGTCGCAGAAGGGATGTTGCCTTTTTAAAGGATCCCCCTGGCTGCTCTGGGGAGAAAGCACTGGGGTGGGGGGAGAAAGCTGAGATGGGGGACCAGGGAGGAGTGTGGCCCCGAGTGGTGAGAAGTGGGGTTCTAAGTGTGTCCTGAAAGTTGGAGCCTACAGGATGGCCTGAGGGGGGCAGGGATCGAGGGCCACGGGGGGAAGACGTGGGTCAGGATGGCTCCAGGGTTTGTGGTCTGAGCAGCTGGGAGGCTGGTGGACCATTTTCTGTAACGGGATATGGGAGAAGGAGCAGGTCTGGGGGTAGCTCCTGCCTTCAGTTCTGGATGCCCTGAGTCAAGGTGTTTTGGAGGCAGGTGAACAAGGAAAGGCGCCACCTGCCACCTTCCACTGCCTCTGCCCTGGTTTTGACGCCCAGTACCTGCCCCAGGACAATTGTGACAGCTGCCCAATTGGTCTGGCAGGCTCTCCCTATTCCAGCCCTTCCACAACTGTTGAGTTCATCTTCAGCAAGCACAACTCCAGATCCTGCCTCTGCTCTGCTCTATCACCATCGATGGCTCCCCACTGCCAGCTGGATAAGCCCAAACGCCTTAGCTAGTTAGCCGGGTCCTGCGCCATCTACCCTGACCACCCCCTGCAGCTTGTCCCCGGGCAGCCAGCCACGAAGATGACCCCTGGTTTTCCAAACACACCCTGTCCCTTCCCACTTCCTCACTCTTGCTCAAGCTGTTCCTGCCAGCTGAGCGTCCTTTCTCATCCCACCTCAGGGATGGGTTTAAAGGCCTTGCCTCTCACGTCTGTAGCCTTTTGTTTGTTTCTTTCTCTCAGGACACAGCACACAGTGCTTTGAATTACGCTTATTTATATCTTCCCTTCCTCCCAGAGGGCAGAAAGGTGCCAGATTCATTTCTGGGCTTGGTGCCAGGCTCAAAGTAGGTCCTTGTTGGACTCGATGGGTGAGCTGTGAGGTGCTGCGTTTGCGGTGGTCTAGGCCCACCCGGCCCACATTCCCCTTCTTCTGGAGATAACGCTCTGATTCTCCCCTGGAGTGCCACCAGCCCCTCAGTTACATGGATCAGGGGAGTCGACCCCACCCCCAGGGTAGGCTCAGGACCTGGGCCCGGCCAGTCAGAACATCCCAGGCCCCTGGCTACTTTGATGGGTTCACAGAGAGGCACATGATCCAATCAGGGCCAAAAGAACTCAATTCTGCGACTTTGGAATAGAAAAGATGTTGCTGCCTTGTGGTGGCTGAGCTCAGGAGGCTGTCAGCCTGGAGCAGCATGGCCACATGGCCATGGTGCCACCAGGAGAGGAGAGACTGCCTGAGAATGTGGCCAACAGTGGGCAGAGCAGAGCTGAGAGACGGAGACGCTGGAGGCGGAGAACCAGCTTTGGCGTTCCTGGATGTCTGCAGCATCCTCGTGTCTGAAGCAGACCTAGCGGTCCCGTTCTCTCTTTTTAAAACCCATCTTGGGTTGGGTTTCCATTGCTGGCAGCTCCAAGAAATCCTGACAAGCACATGAGCCTTGTCCTAAATATACCTTTTGCTATATCTCACTACCCACCCCGCCGTGGCCCCATGTAAAACTCCCTCATGAGGAACCGCTCTGAACACCAAGAGCTGGGGAGGCCTTTCTTCTTCCCTGGAGCTCACGTGGTGGTGTTTCTGCTCTCGCTAGTGGAAGGTACGAGTAATGATCACTGGTTCTAGCTGCCTCAAGCTCCTTCTGGACCAAGGCAGGGGGGACAAATAGAATAATCTAAAGAAATATAATGGGCTTGGGCTCCCTTCAGCCCTTCTGCTGCTTGCAGTTAGTGTGAGGCAAGGTTGCTCAGCCTGGGCACTGTGGGCATCTGGACCAGCTGCTTTTCTGTGAAGTACCCTAATCAGTCCCTCCGGGATTGGTTAGGAGAGGGTTTCTCAATGTCTGTACTGCTAATATTTGCTGCCAAATAACTCTTGGTTGTGGGGCTTTCCTGTGCACTGCAGGATTAGTTTAGCAGCACCCCTGTCCTCTCTACCCAGTAGATACCAGTAGCACCCTGCTCCCTGAGTTGTGACAATCACAAATGTCTCCAGACATTGCCAAGGGTCCCCTGAGGGGCAAAATCACCCCTGGTTGAGACTCTCTGGTGTAAGGACGTAGCACATAGCAAATGCTCAATAAATATCAGCGGTGATAACTTGGTGGTGATGACACTGAGGATGACCATTCGGGAAATCTGGTGTCTCAGTGAGAGCCATATCCGGCTAATGTAAGTGGGAAGGGAATTTACTGGAGGAACGTGGGTGAGCTTACAGAATTTATGAGAAAGAGGAACAGTCAGGTCAAAAAAGTACAGAAATAGAGACAGTTCGGAAGGTCCTGATAGCAGGAAGTAGATGCGCTGATAGCAGCAATGAGCTATTTCCTCTTCCAGCCGTTCCTCCGCTTCCTCCTTCCTAACAGCACCCACTTTGCTCACTGTGCTCCCAAACCCTCTGAGGCTCCCCCGTGCCGCATCCCATGGGCTCCGGGACTATGGGCCTCAGCCCAAGCTCTAAGGGGTGGATTCCAGTCGCTCGGAGCCAACCACAGCGCACCTTCCTCCTGGCCGGCCACTGGTCCAGGCTGGACGTGCAATGCAATTCTGGCCGAGGAGACACTCTGGGAAATCTGCTGGGGGCTCCTGGGAAAGGTTTCCTTGCTCTTCTAAAGGGATAGAGGCGCATTTCACTTAGCATAATGTAGATTTCTTTCTTTTTAAAGGCAGAACAATATGCTACGGTAGGTATGCACCGCATTTTCCTTGCCCATTCGTGATTTGATGGGCATCTGTGTGGTCTCCACATCTTGGCTGTTGTGAATAGTGTGGCAGTGAACATGGGGTGCAGATATCTCTTTAAGAGGCAGATTTCAATTGTTTTGGATAAATTACACAGAAGTGGGATTGCTGGATCCTTATGCTGAGTGAAATAAGCCAGTCACAGAAGGACAAATACCATATGATTCCAATAGTCAAACTCACAGAAGCAGAGAGTAGAAGGTGGGTGCCAGGGGCAGGCGAGAGGGGGAAATGGGGAGTTGCTACTCAACGGGTATAAAGTTTCAGTTATGCAAGATGAATAAGTTTTAAATATCTTCTGTGCAACATCATACCTATGGTTAAGAATACTGTATTGTACACTTAAAACATTGTTAAAAAGGTAGATCTCATGTTAAATGGTCTTACTATAAGGAAAAAAGCATTTATAAAACATCATTGTGTGGAGTTCCCAATGATGCCCAAGTTTTAAAAAATTATATATGAAAGCTCTTAGATAAAAGGGAAAAAGAGAAAGAGGTTCTCTCTCTCTAGTGTTGTTGGAGAGGGGTTGTGATGTTTGGAGCAGCAGCAGCCATCTTGAGTCCATGAGGACAGCCAGTTGGAGGGCAAACCAAATTCTAGGACCTGGGTCCTTGCTGATGTCACTAAGTTGCTGAATTAACCAACCCTTGATTCACCATCATTTCCAAACATCTGGTCTATGAGATAATAAGTTTCATTACTTTTAAAGCTTCTTTAGGTTTAGTTTCTATTTCTTGCAGTCTCAAGAGCATTGGACCAATGTGCAAATCTTATGGATAAGTGATTGCTTCCAAATTGCCCTTGACGTTCCCCATCTGCCTTTTGAGTAATGCAGAGGGATTCACTCTCACTGGCAGGGAGGCTGGACACCAAAGTCCTCATCTGGCTGCCAGGCACATCCTGTGACCTGGAGATGTACTCAAGATTCAGGCAGGGAGACTGCCAGGAGACTACCTGCTAGCTCCTTCACGGAGTTCAGACTCTGCCTTTCTGGGCCTTAGTTTCCCCATCTGTGAACTGGGGATGGTAATGGGGCTGCCTTTGTGAGGATTAAATGAGTTATTTTGAGTAAAGTGACAGGACAATGCCAGGTACATGGTAAACACTGAGTAAACGTGAGCTATTACTATTATTATGTTGTTGTTGTTACTTGGGGAGGAGGTGCAGAAGCTCAGGCAGGCCCCACGTGGGTGGTCTGTGCAGAATGACCCTGGCAGCCTCAACTGGGTGGAAATAAAGATTCAACCAAGGCAAGGAGGGAAGCTGCCAGGAGAAGTTCGAGCCCCTGAGAATCTCCCAAGGTATGTGAGTGTGTGTGTGGAGGAAGCACCAGGGCCTCCATCTTGAGAGGAACTTTCTCCGCTAGGCAGGTGAGAGGCTGAGGGACACTCAGGTGTTAAGCCAGAAACAGCCGAGGCACCATTCCTGCCTCCTCCTTCCAAAGGCCCCACACTGTCACCGGGGCTTGGGGCCTCCAGCTCGAGGCCGTGGGGATCCCCAGCCCCTCTGACATTCAGGCCTGGCACCTCCACACTGGCCCTGAGCGCCTACCTGGCTCCCCCAGGGTATGTGAGGGCCTCGCTGTCACTGGCTGGATTGGGCAACTCACCCGAGTGTGCTTTTCCAGCCCGTGCTAACCGCTGTTTGCTCACTTCCCCTCACGTTCATCAGCCAGTTGGTTCCTTGTCACCGTGCCCCTTCCTGTGAACTCTCTGTGATGCAGTCTGGGACCTGAGTCACCCTAAGATAGCACCCTCATTCACCTTTGTCCCCAAAGCCCCTGGCCTGCTTCTCAGATGGAGAAAAGTAATAATAATATAATAATAACAGCTACCGATTCCAACAGCGTCCTGAGCACTTCACTGTGCCCGTGCGAACTGTCTTTTGGCTAGGTGCCACGCTCATCCCTGTTATCTAGATGAGGACGCTGAGGCCCAGAGAGGTGAGTAACTTGCTCATAAGTGAAGGAGGAGCCATGATTTGAACCTAAGCAGCTGGGTAGAGAAATTCAATCATGTTTAGACGCTCAGCAAAGCACTTATGTAAGAAAAAGGTTATGAACAAAAAGATTGCAAATTCTATTTTTAAATGTGTCACCAGTTCATTTATGCATCAAACACTTCTGTAGTAGATACCGTGTGCCTAGAAGGTGCTTTTTACAAGCAAGGGACATGGAAGTGAACACACAGGTAAGCCCCCTGCTCTCCTGGAGCTCACAGTCTAGTGAACACAATCAATCAAGAATTGGAACATTTGAAATTGTGACTGCCCTGTATCTATAATTGTCAGAACTGTATGAGACTCTGAAGTGGAAAGATGGTGGCCTTTCTGGGCGTTTTTGCTCAAACACAATTCTTTCGAGAAAGAGACCTTAACCTTGGGCCCCTCACTGCAGAGTTAGGATGTGAGGAGAAAGACTCAAAGAACCTCCACGGGCAATGTGGCGTCACAGAGGACACAGGGCAGGGGGTCAGACCGGCTGCCCTGGCCCTTGCCAGCATGTCACCCAGGGCAGGCCACGTCCTCTCTCCTCTGGAAACCTCAATTTTCTCCTCTGGAGATAGGGACAATGAAGTCCCCCCAGAGTCATTGTGAGGATGTAGGTCGAGCATCCCTAATCTGCAAACCCAAAATCCAAAATGCTCCAAAATCCGAAACCTGACACCACGAGTGAAAGTTGCTGCAGCTGTTGCTGCTGCTGTCTAATAGCCGAGCCAGGTGTTCTGGTGATGCTACTGTGCTACTTAGTCACCCTGAGCATATTATTTTTTCACTGTATTAATGGTAGGTCATATTTTTTACTGTTAAGTACTTATGTGTCAATAAGTATAAGAAAACAATGGCTTCTTGGTAGCATATAAATTCAGAGTCAGGAATGACAGTGATGCCAGACAACCACCAATTGCCCACGTGGGTGGCTGAATAGTGACACCTTTGCTTTCTAATGGTTCAGTATATACAAACTTTGTTTCATGCATAAAATTACTAAAAATATTAAACAAAATTGCCTTCAGGCTATGTGTATAAGGTGTGCATGAAACATAAATGAGTTTCATGTTTAGACTTAGGCTGCATCCCCAAGATATCTCATTTTATATAATGCAAATATTCCACAATTTTAAAAAAATTCAAAATCTGAAACACTTCTGATCCCAAGCACTTTTGATAAGGGACATTCATCCTGTACAGTGCGTCAATGTGGAGTACTCCATATACAAGGTACTCAAGGTTTAACTCCTAGTCTGCCTGAGGGAAGGTGATTTCAGAAAGGCCGAATGATGAATATTCATCGTCTTTGTGAACTTCATCTAGGCTCGAATGAGTGTTATAGGCCTCAGTGTCAAAGAATTCTGAGGTCCCTTCAGCAAGGGAGGTGGCTGGATGGGACTGTGGCAACCTGGAGGGTAGGTGTGACTCAACTTCCATAGGGATCATGTCCCAGTAAAGCCAGAAAGCCATTTTCCTCAACAGGAGTCAGCAATCCAGATTTTGATATAAACTCTCCCAACGTTTAAATGTTTCCCACTAACTAAGGAAAAGCATCGGCCTACCACTTCACATCCTCTGGGACAGCAAATGATCAGAAAAGGCAGTGCACAACAAGTGTTGGCAAGGATGTGGGCCAGCTGGAACACTCACGTGTTGCTGGCTGATTGTAAAATGGTGCAGCCACTTTGGAAAAACGTCGGCAGTTCCCCAAAAGGGTAAACGTAGAGTTACCATATGACCCAGACATTCCACCCCTAGGTATATACCCAAGAGAAATGCAAATATATGTCTGCACAGAAACTTACATACTAATGTTATAGCAGCATTATTGATCATAGCTGAGCAGTGAAAACAGCCCAAATGTCCACCAGTTGACGAGTGGATAAACAAATATAGTGTGTCCATACGATGGAATATTATTGGCAATAAACAGGAGTGAAGTACTGATACGTGTTGCAATGTGGATGAACCTTCAAACCATCATGCTAAGTGAACGAAGCCAGACACAAAAGGCTTGTATTGTAAGACTCTGTTTATGTGAAATGTCCAGAAGAGGCAAATCTATAGAAACAGCAAGTAGATCAGAGGTTGCCAGGGGCTGGGGTCGGGGGGGATGGGGAGTGGCTGCTAATGGGGAGGCGATGAAATGTTCTAAAATTGATTGTGGCGATGGTTGCACAACTCTGTGAATACGCTAAAACCATTGAATTGTACACTTTCAAGGGGCAAATTTTATGGCATGTGAATTATATCTCAATAGAGCTGTTAAAACAAGAAAGTGCTGTCCTAACAGAGCTCCTCGGTGGGTCAGAGTCAACCGCAGACCTCACTTTTTCGTCCCCTGGTTGAGGAGGTGATCCTCAGTTATCTGGAACATTCAGCTACCCGGAACGCTGGTTTCCGCAGACCACGCGGGACTGTCCCAGCAGGTGGAATTTCCCCATGGGGCCCGGCAGCGGCACAGAAACGCCCTGGAATGGGGGGGAGGTGTTTCTCCTGACACTTCCCTTTTTGTTCCTCTTAAAAATAAGCCATGACATGCAAGCAGAGAAAGGCTCTGTTGGTAAATTTTAGCCCCAAACGAGAAGGAAAAGGACTGAGTGAACCTGTGGTCCAGTCAGCTCCAGAGTCCTGCAGCCCAGGCCTGGCCTCTTCGGCTGGGCCCATCTGTGAAGGTCCCAGAATCTTGCGTGTGCGTGTGGCAGGGTGGAAGCTGCTCTCCTGCCCCTTCCTTCTCCCCGCCCCACTCCGTGGCTGAAGTGAAGACAGAGAAACCACAAGAAAGATGGCCACGACCCCAGGAGAGGTCAGCTGGCGGGCCTGGGGGCCAGCTGGTCTCTGCCCCAGGGGACCCGAAGGAATAAAGCCATCAGGAAGGACTGTGGAGTTGGGAAAGGAACCAAGAGCCCCAGGGGGGAAGTTTGAGCCTTTTCTGGAGGCAAGACAGGGGCCCTGGAAGTCAGGGAGGGTGCTGCGGGGAGAAGACAGTGGTGGGCAGAGACCAGGTGAGGCCGCGAGAACCCTGAGTGGCCTGAGAGGGGAGTCAGCAGGCCACAGGCTCACCTGAACTCTGGTTTGTCCCTTCACTCATCAACCACTGACTGAGCACCTGCTGCGGGCCGGGCTGTGTGCTGGGTGGTGGGGAGAGACACGGTCTCCACACTGGCAGAGTTGAAGTTGTAGCGGGAGAGGCAGCTACAATGGGCAACGTTCAGCATAGAATGTCACATGGGAGCCTCTTGGGGACATCAACACAGGGGAAGGAGCTGGAGCGAATCAGGGCCATGTTTTAGGTTTTAGATGGGGTGGTCTGGGAAGGCCTCTTTGGGGAGGCGACATTTCGGCTGAGACTTGAATGAAGTGATGTCGCGGGGAGCAGGGACTGCAAAGCTCTGGAGTTAGGGAGCTGTGTGACTCAGGCTTTGCTTCTCTGGACCTCATTTTCCTCGTCTTTAAAATGGGGATGACAATACCTGCCTTACAGGGTTGTTGGGAAGACTCCATGAGATCACCGTCTATGCAAAGCAGCTGGTCTGGCTCGGGAGGACTGTTTATTAGCAGTCATCACACTAATAACGAGGTCTGTTTTGGGGCCAAGCAAACCCTGTGGAGCACCTTCCTGGAACAAGGGTGTGCACGCACACCTGTGCGCTCACTGTGCTGCTCAGGGTGTGTGGGAAAAGGGACAGACCTGTGGCCTCTGTATGGGAAGGATGGACCAAGAACTCCAGTGGAAACCTGTGAGTCAGCGACAGGCATAAAACAGTTAATGGGTGTGCCACTTCAGCTACAATAATGATGGAGAGATAGAAGCTTAGATAATGTCCGGAAGGCAGGTGGATTAGTCAGGGCTGTCTCAGTTGCAAGGGACAAAAACTTAACTCAAAACCAGTTTAAGCAAAAGAGAATTTATTGGGTCACATAAAAAAAAAATTCCAGGGGTGTCTTGCTTCAGGCACAGCTGGATCCAGGTGCTTGAATGATATCATGGTTTCCATGTCTCTCTGGAAGATTCATTGAATTAATTAATATATGTGAGGCACTAAACAGCACCTAACACACCTAATGCTCTGTAAGTATTAGCTGTTATTTTATTACTACAACTGCTGCTGCAGCTGCTGCTACTATCATCACCCTACCTGCCCAGAAACCCACAGGAAAGTGAACGCTCTTTCTCAACTGTTCCTGTAAAAGCCCCAGACTGGCTCTCACTGGCTTAGGCTGGATTGTGTGGCCATCCATGGTCAGGGTCTCTGTCATGAGGATCCCCTTGAAGCTGGGCATGGATCAGATTCACTTGTACTCCATGGACCGAGAGTGGTGGAGACGGCCCCTCCGTGGAGAACCAGAAAGACAGAGAACAGGGACTGGCCCCACACAGCCACCCACCTACAGGGCCTGCCTGTGCCTGGGCAGAGGCCTAGACTCTAGGACTAGGTAGTTTTCCATCACTCGGGAGTCCTGAGGCCTAGATTTCCCCTCGGTGTTACTTTCCTTGCACAAAGGAGGCCTCTGGAGTTGGACAGACTTAGGCCTGATACTCGGTTCCGTTGCCGAATTAGCTTCACCGCCTTGTGCCTCAGTTTCCCCATTCATGAAGTGGGGAAAATTGTTCTCACCTCCTTAATTCAACAGATACTTTACGGAACACTAAATATCCACTAGATATTTAGTAGATACCACCAGCCTTAACATTTTCTATGTACTAACCCATTTAACCCCTCACAACAACCCTGGGAGTCAAGTATAACCCCCCATTTTTACAGAGGAAGAAACTGAGGCATGGAGAGGCACAGTCACCTGCCTAAGGTCTCCCCACCGAGGAGAGGCGGAGCTGGGATTTGGACTCAGGGGAGATCAGGCTCAGTGCCTGTGGAGGCCGTCCCTGGCAAGGTGTGTCCCCTTCCACCTGCCTCAGTTTTTATCATCTGTAAAATGGCCTCACAGCTGCAGAGCAAAGACAGTGACAGATCGCAAGGGATGAAGCGACACAGGGACCTCCGTTTATTTAACAAGTACTTATTGAGAACCGACTGTGTGTGGGGTGCTGAGCGAAGCTGTGGGGAAAACGGAAGTGGGGGACACACGGGACAGGTTCGAGGGCTCTGGGAAGAGGCAAAGGGGAGCATCTGGGTGGGAAGCGCAGGGCACGCAGGGAGAGCCACAGTGCAAAGGCCCTGAGGTGGGAACTGCTGAGACAAAACTGGGTCACAGCCGGCAGGTGGCTGTCTGGGAACTAGGCGGGAAGAGAGGAGGGCACAGAGCTGGCAGAGGTGGAGCTGGGATGTGAGGAGGAAGAACTCAGGTCTCGACCTCCCCAGGTTTCGTGCCCTGCCCCCACCCCCAGCCAGAACCTTCCAGGGGGCAGCCTCCCCTTCCCGATCCTTCCCAGCCGTTGCGGGGTCACTGCTGTCCTGGTTCCCTTGTTTAATGACAAACAACATTTTTCGCCCTCACTTAATTATGCAACAGATGCCCATGGATCTGTCACCATCTGGCCCTCCTTTCTGGCTTGAGTGGCGGCCCCAGTGACCGTCTTCAAGGGCTGAGAGGGGCACAGGGGAGGGCACCTTGGCCGGAGGGCACCTAGCTTGGCATGGCCTCCGCTCCGTGACTGTTTCTGGCCAAGCCCCTGCGTCCTCATGTGCACAGTGGGGACAATTATGGGATGGTGTGAGACAATTGTGGCTGCCTGCCTGGCACAGAGCAGCTCTCAGCCCTAAAAGGGGCCTTGAGGGGCCAGGATGCTGTCCGCAGAGGGCAGGGTTGGCACCTCTCGGGTGGCAAGGGTGGAACAAGCTGCAACCCCCCCTCCCAGCAACCCGCGTGGGAAGCAGAGCTCCCATTCTGCGGGTGGGGACAGCGAGGCTCCGGGAGGCTCAAGGCCTGTCCCAAGCCTCAGCATCTGAGTGTGGGGGCAGGTTCGCAGCCCCAAAGTCCCCTCTTTCTGCACCAGCACCTTGCAAACCACAGTTTTTCTCAGGCTGCCAGATGCGAGGGGGATACCCCCTGTGGTTTGTCCCCTGGGAGCTTGGCACTGGGCTCTGTGTGTGGCCTGCCCTGGCTGCCGTGTCCCCACCGATTTGAAGCCCAAACTGGCCCTTCCAGCTGGGGAGGGGAGCAAATGTGAATTATCTTCTGTGCCCAAATACTACTACTAATAATAAGGTAATAGCGTTCACTGACGATTATTGAACACCAGTTATGTGGCAGGTACTTTCCACGGGTTATCTCATTTTAAAATTGACACCAACCTACTGCAGGCGGCGTGGCTGTGCCCACCCCACAGACGTGGAGCCCAGGCCACTGAGCACTGTGTGGCAGAGTCAGCAGACGCCGTGCTGCTGAGAGCCGATTTGGGAACACGGGGCTTTCCCAGCTTCGTCCTCTGCCAGTGTCCTGGGATACAGCGAGTGTCCTGGGCCACCTCCTGGCAGGTGCGTGGGTGAGGGACATCCGTGGAGAGGGTGGCACGGCCCAGGAAGGGGTGCGAGGCGCAGACGCTAGGACCTCAGCCCTCAGGAGCCATGACGTGAAAAGAAATGCCCACAGGGCCTGGGGCTGGGCCTGGCAAGCTAGAAGCTTGGGCACAGCTCTCCACTGCACGCCTCTCATCCCCCACCACCGCCCAGCTGGGCCTGGTGGCCGCACCTCCTAAATATCTTGCTCCATCTTCCTGCCCCCAGGCCCCAGGCTCATTGCTCTCTGGACCCCTGTAGTTGCCTCCTCCTGTCTCCCTGCTCTGCCCTCACGCCTGTGGTCAGAGGGACCCTGTTAGAACCCAAGGCCGACTATGTCCCTCCTCTGGTGAAAAACCTCCAAGGGCCCCCCTTTTCTCTTGGACTAACCCCCAAATCTTGTTGCAGCTTCCAAAGCCCTGCATGGTGTCTCCTGGTAATCTCTGCACTTCAGCCACACTGGCCTCCCCTGTTTCCAGAACCCTTTCAGCTGGGTCGTGCCTCAGGACCTTTGCACTTGCTGTGGGCGTTGCCTGGATTTCTCAGCCCCCAGATCACACAGCTGCCTCATTCTTGGCTCAAATGTCATCACCTCCGGGAGGCTCTCCCTGACTCCCCTGAGCTAACGTACAGCCTGTCTTTCCCACATTCTGCTCTGGCACCCCTAGAATCTAGTCCACACCGTGGCCAGAGGGAGTGTCCTGAACCCTGAGTCTCAGCAGGCCCTCCCCTGCCTAAATCCTCTCTGTGGCTAGACGCCCCCGGGCCCCAATCCAAAGCCCTGGAGGAGGTTGGTGCTGCCCGAAACTCCTCCAGCCTCCCTCACTCCAGTGAGACAACTTCTCTTAGTGCCTCCAAAGGCCTGCCTCTGTGCCAGGGCTTCTCAGCCTTGGCCTGGGTCATTCTCTGTTGTGAGGGCCTGGCCTGTGCACTGTGGGATATTTAGCAGCACCACTGGCCTCGACCTACTGGATGCCAGCAGCACCCCCTCCCCAATTGTGACAACCAGCAATGTCTCCAGACAGTGCTGAATGTCCCCTGGGAGAACAAAATTGCCCTGGCTGGGAAACACTGGGCCAGGGTTTTGTCCATGCTGGTTTTCTTTTGGGAACACTCCCAACCAGCCCTGCACCCCCACCCTACTCACTCCTCCCTGTACTTCAGGCCTCTGCCACCCATTAGGAAACTTCCCAGCCCCAGGCGGGGTCAGGAATCTTCTGGGTACTCCCACAATGCCTTGTGTTTCATTGTCATCGTCATCCGAGACCTGACAATACCATCCTGTAATTGTCAGATCGGGTATTTACTCCACTCCCGCCCTGCCCCTGGGATGTCAGCTCCACAAAAGCAGGCTCGGTGCCTGCTCTGTTCACTGCTGTGTCCCCAGCACCAGGCACAAGGCCTGGCATGGAGTAGGAGCTCAGTTCACATTTCACAATTCCTCACCTCTTATCTGCCTCTGTCCTCATTCACCACGACAGTCAGTCAGCCATTCAACAAACACATGCCAAGTCCACACATGCAGGGACCAGAGATACTGAAAAGAATCAGGTGTGGTTCCTGCCCTCAGTCAGCTCACACTCTGGTGGGCGACGCAACACAGTGGGGAAAACACAGGGGCCTTGGCAGCTCCAAAGAGGCATCTGATCCACAATATGGGGAAGGGAGGAGCATCAGGATGGGTTTCCTGGGGGAGGTGATGTCTAGACCACTGGAAAGATGAAAAGAAGGATCAGCAAAAATAGTGCCAGGGTGAGGGTTACCCAACGTGGTGAATGTCCTAAATGCCACTGAATTGTCCACTTTAAAATGCTTAATTTCATGTTATGCAAATGTTTTAAAAAAAGAAGAAAAGAAAAAAAATAGTGCAAATAGAATTCCAGGTAGAGGGAATAGAATGTGTAAAAGTCTGGTGGCTGGACAGAAACCGTAGGTCATTTCATCTGGCTGGAGCCACGAGTTGAGGGGTAGGGGCTGGATGCTGGGTGGTGAGGCAGGAGAGCCAGCCAGGGGCCTTGTGGCCATGCTGAGGAATTTGCATTTTTTCCTGAGTGATTTGGGAGCTATGGAAGGTTGTAGGCAGAGGAAGGACACTATCTGACTTGGATTCTAGCAGAATCCCTAGAAGAGACTGTCAGTGGGTGAGGCTGGATATAGGCAGAGCAGAGAGGGGTGATAGCCACAGTCCAGGTGGGACAGGCATGGCCGGAGAAGTGAAGAGGTGTGGTTGGATTTGAGAGATATTTGGGGCATAAAACTGACATTGCGACGGTTTGGATATGGGGTGAGAGGGGAGCATCACAACAGTGTCCAAGCAGCCTAGGTCCGGAGCCCATCAGGCCCCGGGCCCCATGTCCCCCCAGAGCCCTCCATGAGGGGCAGGTGCAGGCGCCCAGCTCTCCTCCCCCCAGGGCCTCTGCCTCCCCCAAGGCTCCCTCAGGGGTGGCCTTAGCTCTCTCAATTTCTTGGCCTCTGTGGACTCATTTCTGGAGCATCCGTGTGTCTACTCTTCTGGGAGGAGCGTGAGAGGTCCAGGAAGCCACAGCACAGGCAAAGAACCTTGAAGAACCTGTCCTGCTGGCCTCACCCACCCCTCTCGGGTACTCAGAGGGCAAAGGGGGCCCCTGGGGCAAGGCCTGGGCAGGAGGCTCAGCTCCACCACACCCCACGCTGAGGACCAGCCCTCTGCACACCTGGACCCTTGGAGTCTAAACCTCTAATCGCAGGGGCTGTAATCCTAGGCCTTGCCTCAGATTTGGAGCCCCACACTCTGGCGGAGGCTGCCTGGCCCTAGGGACAAACACCCTCCCTCAGCAGCATGGCTTGGACGAGGGTATGGGGGCTGGAGCCAGGGCCTGGGTACAGATCCCAGCTCTGCCCCATCCTGCTGAGCTGCCTTGTGCAAGTGACACAACCTTTCTGGTGCCCAAGGAAAGAGACCTGTCCAGGAGGTGGCATCCCACGCAAGTGGGGCTTTTCCACATGGGGCTTTTCCACATGCAGTGGGGATGAGTCCCAGTTCACAAACTGGAGCTGTTCGGTTTTTTGCAAATGGAGCTTATTCTCCATTTTGTGCCGTTGTTACACCATGCTAGAGGGGACCTCCACCCTTGCCCCCGCCCCACCCCACTTCTGGGAAGGCCCTGGGTTCCTGAGCCTTCTGTGAGGCCTAGGTGTTGGGAACAGGAATGAGGTCAGGGGACATTGGTCTCAGTGTCATCTGCCCACCAGGTATTGCCTGAGGCAGGCTGGTTCCCACCTGTGAGGGTCCGGATGGTGCTGTGGTTGTCCCTTCCCCATCGCCCCTATGTCCTGCGGGTCACTTGGCTGTTTCCTGGCTATTCCCAGGGACTGGCTGGAGGCTGCCTTTCCAGAACCCGGGAGGAGATGCTCCTTCCTGAGATTCTGGTCCTCTTCAGGCTCAGCCCCAGGCTGGGGCCACCCCTGTCACACCCTCTCTGCTTCCACCCTGAGACCCTGGTTCTGGTTCTGGGTCGGGGAGCCTTGCTCACTGCAAGGAGTGAGTTCTTCCTGCTCTCCTCAACTTGTGAAACTCAAAAGCCAGGAAGCCTCCTGGGGTCCCTGTACTTGGTGTCCCAGCCCTTCCTAGGGCAAGGGCCGAGGGGAGAAAGGAAGAAACCTGGGGCCCGGGCAGGGGAAGGACAGGGAAGGAATGCCAGGTACTGTCACACTCCCAGACAAAGGGTTTCAGGGTCCCTTTGCATTTTAAAAAATTATTGAGAACCCTAAGGAGCTTTTGTTAGTGTGGATTGTATCAGTCAGTATTCATGTTAGAAAGTAAAACTAAGAAATGTATAAAATATTTATTTATGCACTTAAAAATAATCATAAATCCATTTTGTATTAATATAATGCAATTTTTAAACAAATAACTGTATATTTCAAAACAGGAAAATTTAGTGAGTAGAGTGGTGTTCGTTGCGTGGTTTACATTTTTGTGTCTTCCTCTCACAGCTGGCCTCGTACAAGGCAGCAGGTCCTCACATCTGCTTCTGTGTTCAATCTGCTGTGATATTTTGTTTTGCTTAAAGCGTCTGAAGAAACACGGCTTTCCAAAGGCATATAGTTGGAAAAGGGGAGAATGTTGTCACATTGTGGATATTCTCCTTTAATGCTACACCAAAGTTCACCAGTGGTAGTTTCTCAAAGTTTAGTTGTAATGTGCAATCTAAATACCTATCAATAAACTTTTAAACTCTTTACGTTCATATGGGAATGAGCGTGAAAATGGCAAATAATTTTGTGAACCCCTTGAAAGGGTCCTGGGGACCCCTAGGGATCCTCGGGCCACACTTTGAGAAGTTCTGTGTTCTTAAAGAAGAAAAATATCCCCTCAGACAGAAAGCTGCTGGTTGACTGCCATGAGGGACAGGTCAGTGGGTTCCATTCCCCTTCCTACTGCTTCCTGGCCATGTGTCCTTGGGCAGGTGACTTTGCTTCTCTATGTCTCAATGTCCTCATCTGTAAAATGGTGATAACAAGACCTACCCTACAGTTTTGTTGCCAGGACTCATGAAAAGCACAGTGTAAATGCAAAGAACTTGTTCATACACACCCCTCCCTACCACAGGGCCTTTGCACAGGCTGTTTCCTTTGTCTGAAGCCCTGTCCCTCCTGGCTTTGCCAAGGGAACTCCTTCTCACCCTTCAGGTCTCTACTCCAGGGCTAACTCCTCCAAGAGGCCTTCCCTGACCTCCCTGGAGGGCCCAATACCTCTATCAGAGGACCTCAGAGCATGATTGAAGCTTTATATTTTTTAGGGTCATTAAGTGATTATCTGTCTCCCACCAGTCCACCAGCCTGGGTTGATTTTGGCCCTCTGCCATAGTAGCCTGTATGGAATGAATGTTGTTGAAAAAATATTAGTCATAAAGGGTCGTCTTTCTTGGTACCTTGGTCTTTCCATCCTTGGGATGAAAAGGCTTTGATAAGGGCCCCTCCCCAGTTCCTGACCTTCTGTACCATAAGCTGGACTGCACCAAGGGAAGCAACGGTCCATGTTCTGAAGTTGCAGGGCTCTCTCTGGGGACCCAGCCCCTGCCCAGACCCCCTTTATGCAGGGTCCCCTGGAGGCCTCTGGGGTCATGCTCCCCCTCCCTGGCAACTCTTCCCTTTCTTCAGGTGGTTGCTGCCCAGCCCTGCAGAATCTCTTAGGCTGGCAGACACACTGCCACCTCTGTTCCAACATCCTGCCCTTCCCTTACTCTCCCTTCTCGAACCAGCCATGTCTCTGTGTCCCTGTCATCACAGCACAGGTTGCATTGCCTGTTTGTCACCCTCTCCCTTCCCTCTCCCTCACCCTCATCCCCTGCAATCTGGCAGCATGTTCCTCAAAGGCACAATTGTGCCTGCCTCATCTTTGCCCCTCCAGGACCAGACATTGAGCCTGGCATGCAGTATGTGTCCAATGCATGTTTGCTGAAATGACATAAAAGCAGAACTTTGGGAGGGGTTCCTGTCATTGTAGGGGGGTGTATCAGTTAGCTCTGGGCTGCGCGTAACAGAAACTCAGCTCAAACAGATTTAAACTCTAAAAGGGATTTTTGGGCTCACATTAACAAAGAGCTTAGTAGCAGGGTGAGCTTCAGGCTTGGTTTGATCAGAGTGCCAACTCTTCTCCTCAGCCATTTTCCCAGCTCTGCTCACTTCTGTGCATCGGTTCTTTTCCCCTCTGGCTGGTTTTCTTCATGATGTTAAAACAAGCACAGCAATTCCAGGGCTCGTTCTGTTCAGACAAAGATCTCTTTGAGTGGCTACTTGGAATGCATCTTTTCCAGAAGCCACTATGTTGAGTCTTCTCTAGACTCGAACTAAACTGGTTACCTGTCCATCCTTGAACCAGTAGTGGCAGCCAGAGGGTGTGACTTAGAAAGTCAGCTTGGATTTGGAGCCAGGAGGATGGTCAGCTCCCCAAAAAGGAGGGGTGCATGACAGAAGTGTGGCTATCCCCCAAAATTGGAGTAGGCAGCAAAAGAAGAGAAAGTGGATAGGACACTCAAAACATCCACTGTAGAAGTTTAATTATATTTAAAAATATGGAGGAAAAAAGTTGTTCTTTGAGCAAAAATCAACCCAGGAAAGCTTTGCCAAATGTCCAGATATTTCACCAGAACCTCGTGCCAAACACAAGATAACAGATTTCTCTGCTCTCTGATTGAATTTTGCAGACCGAATCCATAGCCAATTCACAAAGCCACAAATGACTTTACTGGATATTTTTTGAAAACATGTTTGTTTTTCTGATTATGATAACAATACATGTTTGTTGTTAAAATATTTAAATAATGCAGAAAAGCATTTAAAATAGTGGTTCTCAACCAAGGGTGGTTTTGTCCCCAGGAGGCATGTGGCAATGTTGGGATACATTTTTGGTTGTTATGACTGGGGGCGGGGGTGCTACTGGCATCTAGTGGGTAGAGGCTGGGGATGCCGCTAAACATCCTACAATGCACGGGATGGTCAATTTTTTGCAACAAAAAATTATCTGACCCAAAATGTCAATAGTGTCAAGAGTGAGAAACCCTGATTTATAGGAATATAAAAATTACCAAAAATCTCACCACCCAGAAATAAACACTACTGTCATTTTGGTAAACATCCTTTAGGATAAATACTCTCTTTAATATATGTCCATGCATGCATGTGAACACAGAGCTTAACACAAATGAGACTGTGCACATGAAAATGTTTTTCTCTACAGTGTTATGTCCATCTCTCTATTGCCATTTTTAATTAGTATTTTTAATACAGCTTAACACAGTGTTTTGTATTTATTTAATACAATTTAATATAAGTTTTAATATGGTATTTCATTATATGGGCACCACTGTTTACTTAATGAATCCTCTGTAGTTTGGTATTTCAGATTTTTTCCCCAATTTTTCCTAATTATGAAAAATGCTGCAATGAACACCCTTCCCCATAGAGAATTCTTGGCCTATTCTATCTTAGAAAAGATGCCCCAAAGTTAAATTTCTAGATTGCTTTAAAATTTCTGCCCATTGAACAGCATGGCTCCCAGAGACCCTTGCAGAGCCCCCATTTCCCTACACCCTCTGCAACACTGAGAACCACCAATCATTTTTTTGTCTTTGCCAATCTGGTAAGTGGAAAATGACAATATCATTGCAGCTTTTATTTGAATTTCCTTGATTACTGGTGGGGTAGAACTTGTCTTCATATGTTTTCTGGCCTTTTGTACATCATTTGTGAATAGTTGATTTTTAATAAGTATTTACCTCTTCCTATTGTTTTGTAAGAACTCTTTGTATATTAAGGATACTAACCTTTTCTAAGAGTCCCATAACTGACTACAGAAGTCTCCCTCCCTCCCTTCCTTCTTTCCTTACTTCCCTCTGTTCTCTTATGCTTTCTAAGGATATGCCTAATGTTCTGGCAAGCATTTCATGAATTACATTAGGAAATTACTTTTGTAACAAACCCATTTAACAACCATTCTTTGTTCCCCGCCTCCTGATAATGCTCGGAGCCACAGCGGCAGCCTTTGCCCAACTCCGTGTCATTAACCCTTGATCTTTTCCTGCCGAATAGCAGATTGCTTTCCGGGGCTGGGAACACGGTTTCATTTTCACCTTCCCAGCTGATGGAACTGCCACTGGCTCTGTGCCAGACAGCTGTTTATATAAGAAATGATTTGATTATATTGTACAACCAATAGCAGCCTTTCTCAGAATGAAGAAGCCAGAAACATATAATCAAAGCCATTAACTGTGTACAAAGAAACACGGCCCACTCTAAATTTCCCACCAGCCATAATAACAGTTTTCCAGGGAAAAATAAGAACAGGGTTATGGTTTCCTACCAAAAACGTGTTAAGGGAAAGACTTTTAAAAGAAGATTGTGGCTTTAGCTCAGTTGCCCTCTTGAATCAGACCAACCTTGACTCAAATCTCAGCTCTGTAAATGACCGTCTTTGTGACCTTGGGAAAGTCACTTAACTGCCCTGAGCTGTGAATAAAAGGTTGTGATAGTAAAATATCTACCTCAGACCGTTGAGAGGCTTGAGTGCAATCATGCATATGAAACACTTTCTTAGAATATCTTTAGCCACAAGGAACAGAACACTTGACTAAAGAAGACCAAAAAAAAAAAAAAAAAAAAAAAAACACCAAGGGGGAGGAGGATTTATCATTTCATTGAAGAGGGTTGTTTAATTTGGAGGCATAAAGATGTAACTAATGACACGTTCTTTCCGTTTTCCTGCTCTGCCCTTCTCAGCAATTTGTGGACACCCCTCCTCACGGTTTCAAGACAGCTGCTGCAGCTCCAGGCATCACCTGCAGACATGATAACATCAAGCAAAGAAGAGAAGACACACTTTCCTCCCAAGCGTCTCCTTTTATAAGGGAGAAAATTGTCCCCAGATGTCTCCCCTGCACACTTCCTATTGGCCAAGATTGTCTCACATCTATAATTCCAAACCAATCGCTGATGGAGGAGTGAGGATTACAAGTGGCTTAGATCTATAATAACTCGCTCTGAGGCTGGGGAGGGGAATAGCCACTGTCCCTGAGCGCTTGAGTGGATGCACACCCAACGAAACTGAACCCTGCTAGTGAAGAAGCCATGGGTGTGCAGCCACCATGTCTACCGTAGCACAATTCCTGGCACACATGAGGTGCACCAAACACCAGCACTGGGCAGGCTCCAGACTGCGAGTCTAGGCAGTGCTCCACATGGGAGGACCATGAAGACCACAGGCCAGGGAGCCCCTCTGTGTGCCAGACCCCTGTGGCCAAACACCCACTCACCATCTCCATTTGGAAAGCTCACAGGAGCCTCAGATCCAACACACCATATTTGAACTCAGTGTCTTCCCTTCAAATGACCTCCCCTTCCTCTCCCTCTGGTGTTGCCTACCTTGTTCAAGCCACAGCTGGCTGGGCCCGGAGATCCCCTGCTCGCCCTCCCCAACTGCACCCAGGTCTCCATCTCTGCCATTGTCCTCCACCCGGATACCCGCCTCCCGCCCCCCACCCTCTGCTGCTGTCTGGGCAACTACAGCCCATGCTGCTCTCTCTGCCTGTTCCCCCTTCCCCTTGCTCAGGGAAGCTCTTCTGACCCCCCCAAACAACCCCCCCCCTTGTAGACCTCACATGCTTGCACACCTCCCCTTCATTCCCTGATCACACTTGGTATTTATTTGTGTGCTTATTTGACTCATGTCTCAGCCCACAAGGCTGCAAAGCAGGGTGGGAATTGGGTCTCTCTTGTTCATGGATATTCTTTAGTGTCTGGCACATAGTAGGGCCTCCATTTTTTTTTTCTAAATATTGTACATGAATAAGTTCATTCCCTGCCCTGTAGCCAAAGAGATCTTTCTAAGGAGCAAATCCGACCACCTCCCCTTCTGCATGAAGCCTCCCTCTGCTCCCCTTTATCCTCAGAGCAAAGTCCAAAGGGCTCACCGTGGCTTTTCCAGGCCCTTCCAGGTGCGTCCTGCCACCTCTCCTGCCCCATCCCACCTGCCTCTGTTGTCTTTAAGGTCCAGCCACCCTCAGCTTCTTTAGGTGCCTCCAAAGCCCCGCATTCTCTCTTGCCCTTGGATTTGCCTACCTGCCACGCCTCTCCCGGTAACTTTGTCTTGAAAAAATCCTCTTTCTGACTGTCAAGCCTCTATTTTAAAGTTCCCTCTTTGGGGGAGCCCCCACCAGGCCAGGGTAAACACCCCTGCATGTCGGCTCCCTGACAACATGTGTTTATCCCTCTGCATAAGTCAGGCCCCCCCTCTCAGCTGCTGTAACAGAGACCCTCAACAGAATTTTATTTCCAGGGCAGAGGTGAAAGGTCCAAGGCTTGGTGGGTTGGTTCAGTTCTGCAAAGTCATTCTGGAAATCGGAGTTCCTTCTATCTAGTCGTTCTGTCATCCTCAGTCCACAGCTTGCAGTCAGGTCCAAAGTGGCTGCTGTAGCTTCTCCATCACGTCTGTGTTCCAGGCAATGGGAAGACAGGAACAGTAGTTCCTCTTGAGGACATGACTCAGAAGTGGTACCCATCACTTCTACTTACATCTCACTGGCCAGAGCTTAGTTATATGACCACACCTAACAGCAATGAAGGCTGCAGAACAGAATCACTGTCTGGTGATTATGTTAGCATGTGCCCCACTAATGCTCCAAAATTAGGAAAAAGGTGATGGGCGTTGGTGGGCACTGGTAGTCCCCACCAGAATCATCCTCACAGCGCTGAGCACAGTGCTACCTTGTTACTCTGCCCAGCCAGACCGCAAGCTCCCTGAGGACAGGGACCATATAGGGTGGTCACTGCAGCATCCCCAGCAACTAGCAGAGTGCCTGGCATGTGGCAATGAGAGTGAATTGCAGAGACCAGAAGTGCAAGGTGGAGAAACTGAGGCAGGCCCCAGTTCAGTTCCACACGCATTTTCTGGGTTCCTGTTACATATAAGATCCTGGGCTCACAGCCCGGAGCAGGGGACCGGTGTGCAGTGAGGCTTGTCTGGTCTGGCGGTATCCCAGCAAACGCGGGGTCTGGGGCTGCAAGACCCCAGCTGATGGGGAAGCTGAGGAGTCCCAGGGAGTGATTCAGAAACAGAGCAGAGTCCACAGTGAGAAGGAGGAGGGGCCACAAGGGCCCACAAGTGGGGCAGGTGCCGAGTCCTGATCCCGCCTGGCCCTGGGCCCACCGCACTTCCTGCCCTGCCCCAGCTTTATCTGGCCTTGGGCCCAGCCCTGAGCACTAACTCTTCCCTGCTCTCCAGAGAGAGGGCTGGGTGGGGTCCCTCCTCTGGGGGCTGCTGTGAGCAAGGCCTTATGGGAGCTCCCCAGGCTCCAGCCCCAGATCTAGGCTCCAGCCTCACGGCCGTCGTATTTACTATTCCCTTTGGCTGGATCTCTTTTCCCTGCTGGTCCAGCTTTCCCCTGCTCTCAGCTTAGATGTCACCTCCTCACTACTCCCAAAGAGCCACCTCCAACCCAGGTGTCTCTCCACCACACTGCATGTCTTGTTGACCTTCCAGCATGGATCAGCATGTGACTATTATAAGAACATTGTTCTTGTTCATTCATTTGCTGGCTCCTTTGCTCTCTGTCTCCCCCAATAGAGCACATGGACCTTGTCTGTCTTGTTCGCCACTGTATCCTGAGCCTAGCACAGGACCTGGCACATAGCAGGGGCTCAGTCAATATATACTAACTAAATGAATACATACATAGTGGAGAAGGACAGAGGAATTAGCACTGATTGCGCTCCTACAACATGCCAGCCACATTGAGTCTCACAACGTCACTGCCTGGTTAGAATCATTATCCCCATTTCACAGCTGGGGAAACTGAGGCTCAGAGTAATGAAGCAACTCTATCGAGGTCACACCAATAAGAAGGGTAGATCATAGATTTGAAGCCAAGCCTGAGACTGGTGGAAATATTTGCAACTAAATATGAGGATCTTGAAGAGGGTAGTAGATTCCTGGGTGTACATCTATCAAAGCTTGTCAAACAGTACACTTTAAATCAGAGGTTCTCCACCAGGGATGATTTTATCCCCTAGGAGACATTTGGAAATGTGCAGAGACATTTGTGGTTGTCATGGGGGTGGGGAGGTGCTACTGGCATCGAGAGGCTGGACGCCAGGGATGCTGCTAAACATCCTGCAATGCACAGGACAATCCCCCACAGTAAAGAACTATCTGACTCAAAATGTTAATAATACCTAGGCTGAGAAACCCTGCATTGAATGGAAACACTTTATTGTACATAAATTATACCTAATTTATTGAGGCATAATCTACTTTATATAGATTTTTTTTAAAAAAAAGACCTATATCCAAAATAGAAAAGGGCTAATACCGATTAGAAAAAAATAACTAAGTACAAAACAATGGCCAAATAATTTAAAAAGGCAAATAACAGATCAGAAAATACAAATAGTCAAAACAGAAATGATGAGGGGTTCCACCTCAATACTAATAAGGGAAATTCAAATTATAACAAAAATAATCACAATGGGGAAAACAATTTTTGAAGTGATACTATCCCGGCTGGCGAGTGTGGGGGAAGCAGGCCCTTGAATACGTGGGTGGAGAGAGGGTAATGGGCAGGGCCCCGGGGGTGACTTGGGAGTACCTCCCAGCATCTGCCCAGCAGTTCCAATTTTGTAGAAATTGTGTACATGGGTATAAAGAGTCTGCATGGGCATGTTCACTGTTCTATTGTATATATAGTGAAATTTTGGTGGGAAAATATAAATATCCATGAACATGGGATTAGAAAAATAAACTATGGTACATCCATGCCATGGAATACTATGCAGCAGGTCAAAATAACAGTAAGGCAAATCTCTAAACATACATCGTTAGGTGAAAAAAAAAGCAAGCTGCAAAGCCATATTGATGGTCTGTTTCTCTATAGGTAACACAAGACAAATCCAGGGCAGTTGCCACCAGGGCTGCCCTTCATCCATCGCCCCTTCTCCTCACTAGTAGGACCCTGATTTTGGATGGGGTGTCAGTGAGCCCAAACAAAACAATCACCTCCCCAGTCTCCCTTGCCCCGACGTGTGTGCAATGGGGTGGCCATGCGACCCAGAGGGCCAGTGAGATGTAAGCAGAAATCTGCCAGGGGGTCCTGATCACCACGTCCTTGATCAAAGGGAAGGACTCAGCTGGCACACACTTTGCCCTCCCTGCCCTCCTGCCTGGGCTGAGCACACATGTCAGGTGGGGAAGCAGCCCTCTCAAGCCTTGAGTTTGAAAGTCAGGTACCAAAGTGGGAGACCAGAAAGCTGGTCATTGGTGACATCCCTGAACGAGTCCACCAGCCCAGACTTGCTCACCTCTGGACTTCTTTTTTACACAATAAAAATGGAACTCCCACCTGGCAAAACCACCAGTACTTCTTACTTGCAGCCAAATGCGATCCCCAGGATGCAACAAACTCACAGTGGGGAGTATGTCGCTTGAGTCTTTTGTGACAGAACTGTATTCAAGTATTATTTATATGGTTAAGATTTTTTTTTAATTAAAATATAAATCAAATAAAGCCTGTCTGGCTAGAGTCTGTGGCTCCTTGCTGTTCCTTTTAAAAAGTGTTTGCTGATTGGCTCAAGTTCCTCTTGACTCAAGCAAAAATGCCAAGGGAAAAATGGAGGGGCACCCACAGGTTTTCCCCTGACCCATGGGGGGAGTGGCTGGGGGTGTTAGCTTCTCAGGGAAAACTCCATTTTCCTGATAAGGGGACTCAAGCCTGAGTCTCTGACCTGGAAGGGAGGCTCAGGGGTCAGTGCAACCAGCCCACCTGGGCTGGCCCCACTTCACAACCCCTGTCCCTCCAGCCTAGACATGCAAACCCCCAGGCAGTGGCCTGGCGGCCTCTCCCACCTGTTTGTCCTCTTCCCAGAAGCAGGACACTCCCTTTATCTCAGGCCAAAGTCCCCCCCGGGAAGGGGAGGAATGTCACCTGTCATCACGGGGTGGATGAGTCACCTCTGACTGGCTGGAGGCCACAGCCAGCCCGACCTCTCCCTTTGGCCCCCAGCTCCCCGCTGTGGGTGGGGAAGGATGGGAATATCATCCTAAAAATCACGACAGCAACAGCTGCCATCTCCGGGGTGCTGGCCTGGAACCAGGCCCCGGGAGGTTAAGGCCCTGGGTTCAAAGCCTGCCTCCCATCCTAACCTGGTGACCTGAGGGTAGGCACTTAACCCCTTCCCGATCCCCATTTGTGCATTTGGCAAACATTTATCACGTGAGCACTCTGAACACCCCTGAAACAATCCTGCCCTGTGGATCGTGATGGGTAGAGACATTCAAAACTAACGATGATAATAACTTTAATAAATGTGAAAATTCCACGTGTGAATTGGTGATGGTGTCATGGAGAGGTAGGGCAAGGAGTGCTGATGCAGAGGGGCTTGTCCGTGTGATCCAGGTGGTCCAGGATGCCCCTAGACACATTCAATGGAGAAGGTAAGGGGGCAGCCATGTGGTTATTTCTGGGCAGGGAGTCCCAGGAAGAGGGCACAGCAAGTGCAAGAGCCCTGAGGCTGCAACATGCCTGGTGTGTTCCAGGACCAGGGAGGCCAGTGTGGCGGGAGAAGAGTTGTTAGAGAGGCAAGGAGGTGGGGTACAACCACACAGGACTTACGGACCACGGCCAGGTCCTTGTCTTTTACTCTGTGACATGGGAGCCACAGGAGGTTGTGGAGCGGAGGAGGGACGTGATCTGACTTCCTTTGGGTAGCAAGACAATGGGAGAATGGGAGAGAGAGTTTGGAGGCCATGGCAATAATCCGGGCAAGCACCAGCGGTGACTCACGCCCGGGTGGGGCAGCAGAGGCTTGGAGGGAGCTGGGATCCCAGATGAAGGCTGAGGGATGGGCGGTGGGGGTGGGGGCTAGTGAAGAGGACACTGAGCATCTGGAAGGACAGAGGTGTCATTTTCCAAGGCGAATAAGATGCGGGCGAGGCAGGATCACTGCGGGAGGATGAGGAGCTCGGTTCCTTACCCGGAGGTCCGAGCTGCCTATTGGGCATGTTGAGTCGCAGCTGGATAGTCAAGACTGAGCTCAAGGTAGGAGAGGCATGTTTGGAAGTTTTCAGCATGGAGATGGCATTAGATGACTCAGTTTCTTTGTAAAATGGGGCTCAAACAGCATCTGCTTTGCGAGGCTGCAGTGAGGCTCGGTTAAGTGCTGAGAGGCCCCAGGCAGGTAGCAGAGTGCAGGTAAGTGTTGGCTCTAGTAGTAGTTCCACGCCCAACTCACCGAACCCCGTGAGGTCATTGCCACTGCCATCGTCTTTGATTTTACAGATGTGGAAGTGGAGGCTCAGAGAGGTTAAGTGACTGGTCCAAGGTCACACAGACTGGAAATGGCACAGGCTGACCTTCACCTTCCCCGCTGCTGCCTGCTCCGTCTTGCCCGGCACCAGACTCCCGGGTCCTGACCTGACCGGGCCGGGGAGCGCCTCATCGAGACGGGTGATGGTCGGGAGTGGCGCTGCCTCCAGGGCAGGTGGGACCCGACCCCGCCCACCAGGGGCTAATGGGGCCACGTAGCCTCCTGGTTAAGAGAAGTGCTATGATGCTAGGCCATGCAGGTCACATTTGGCCCCGCCCCTTATCTGCTGTGTGACCCTGGAGATCTGACTCACACTTTTTGTGCCTCAGTGTCCCCAACTGTGAAATGGGATAATGCAGGTTATTGGGAGAACTGAATGCGCTGGTCGGTGCAGAGTGCTCAGAACAGGACCAGGAACTGAGTAGGTGCCTAATAACTGCAGGCCCCTGCTATCACTGTTGTTGCTACAGCTCAATTTCCACTAAATGTGGGCTCCCAGGGCCAGGGGCCACCTGCCATGCTTCTGGGTCCCCACCTACTACTTGCTCAGGGTTCCTATCTCGCCTGGGCTGCTGTGAGCTATGTGTCTCGGGGTTTCTCACCCAGCTTCCTTGAGCCTGCACTTCCCCAGCTGGTGGGGACGGCAATATTTACCCATGGGAGGGCCCAACAGACCCGGTGCCTGCAAAGGACCCTGGATTGTGACTGGGGTGTGTGCGGACGGTCAGGACAGCCATAAACTCAGATGCCCACCCCCTGTGGGCTGCATAAACAAACCGTGGAACATTCCTGCAGTGGAATACTACTCAGCAATAAAAAGGAACAAATGACCGATACCTGAAACAATGCGATGAAACTTGCAGGTGTTATGTTGAGATGCAAAAGAGCATTCCCAGTGTTTGAAACTCTAGAGGAAACAAGACGAATCTGTGGTGACAGCAGGCAGATCAGCGGTTCCCTGGGGCTGGGGGCGGGGGGGCGGTTACCATTTGGCAAGGGGCACGAGGGATCCAGGTCTTAGAAATATTTGCATCTTCTTTTGGGTGGTTGATTCTCTGGTGCATCTGTCAGAACTCATCAAACCAGACCCATAAGGTCTGTGCATTTTATTGTATGTTCATCATATCCCACTTACTTTAAAAAGCAGAAACAAAGTCTGTTGTTGTTGTCACAAATTTATTGTTGTTTCTCCTACTGTTCTAGGGCTACCAAGACCTCCATTAGCCCCTTCTCTTGGTGCCAATGGAGACCCAGAGCTAAGTTTGGGATGACTTTTCCCCACCTCCGGCACGTCAGGGAGATGACCTAGCACTGGAGAAAGAGCCCTTGGACCTGGTACACACCTGGCTCTGGATCTATCTGCCTCTTCCTTGCTGTCTGCCCCTGGGTGGGTCATTTAAGCCTCAGTTTCCTCATCTGTTAAATGGGGCTAATAGTATTGCCCTGCTGGTAAGGCTGTTGCCAGGATTCACAGAGAAGAGAGGTGTGGAGGGCCGTGGGTGTCGGGGGTTCACAAAGACAAAACACTCCCACCCAAAGCAAACCAAATAAAACAAAGCAGCCGTGAGAGGGTGGAGACGACTGAGAGCAGCCAGGCTGCTGGGGGTCGAATCCCAACCTCTGGGCCAGTCCCCAACCTCTTGAGGTTTCATATCTTTACTTGGAAAACAAGGATGATGTGAGCACCCACCCCATAGGGCTGTTTGAGGACTTAATGAACAACCCATGGGGACATTTAGAACAGCGCTTGGCATGCAGTCTGTGCTCAAGGGCTGGCAGGTTTTGTTGTTGTTATACTCAGGGTCTGGAGGGGAAGGTGTTTACCACCTCAGGGGTGAATTCAGAGAGCCCAGGCCCTCTTGCGTTGCTGCCCCAGCCCAGGCCATGGTGCCCTGGTAGGTAAAGGGGTGGGCAGCCCAGCCCCAGCCCTGTCAGATCCAGCTGCAGGGGACCTGGGTCTCGGAGTCACCAGGCATGTCCCGGGCTCCTCAGGTCAGCTCCCCATGGCTGGGGCAGATTGCTTCCTTCCTCTCTTCTAGGTGCCAGGCAGGCCCAGAAACCGCCTGATGTCAGCAGGGCCTGCCCGCCCACTGGTGGGGAGGAAGTGGGCGGGTGCCCAGGGACAGATGAGCTGGGCAGACATGCCCTGAGGCGGCACAGTCAGGGCTGACGTGGGCATCACGCACTCTGTGGCTTACTGAGCTGGTCCCGGTCCGGTTTGCCCTCACCAAGCGGGTCAGAGTGGAACAGAGCAGAGGGGTCCGAGGTCAGGGCATGCACCGGCCAGGCGGTCTATCCCCACTGCTCAGGACAGGGTGTATGTCCTAGGAGGTGTGACTTGGGATGTGCATGTGTGTGGGGGTGAACGTGTCTGGCGTGCGAATGTACATATGACTTTAAGAAGGCACGTGGGCTTGTGTGTGTGCATGTGTGCATGTGTGTGTGGCAGAGCACGTGCTAGTGAGTAGGTGTCTGTGAGGGTGCCAGGGCAGGGGCAGTGTGTATGGCTGAGCCAACACATTGCTGAGCGTGCGATTGTGTGTGTCTGGGTGCAGGAATGACAAAACGAGTGTGTATGCTTAACTGTATGAGTGTGTAAGTATGTGTGGGGAGGAGGCGTGTGTATTCCAGTGTGTGTGCATGTGCACATGTGCATGCTGTTGTGAAAGGTTCTGCAAGGAACTCCTTTTGCGTGCAGAGCTTAGCTCCCGTACATGAGAATGTTCATGAACAGGTGGGGTGGATGTGTTTAAAAATCTTAATAAAAGTGGCCAAGAAGCTCTCCAGAGAGGCTTGTGGGAAAGGAAGAGGGGTGACATCAAATTGAGCACTGACCAGTCAGAACAGGCACCAGCAGTAAATATCCAGGCCAGGCGAACCAGCCCTGGTTATCCCAATTTCTGCTGCCACCAGCAGTATCCAAGAGGACTATGACCTTGGGCCATTCTAAGGCAGCCCCCAAACCAAACCTGTAAATGGTCAGCTTTTTATCAGTCAATATTAATGCAAACATTCATTCATTGATTTACTGAGCACCTACTGTGTCCAGACACAGTTCTTGGTCCCTGGGATGTAGCTGGAAACAAGATGGACAAACATCCCTTTGCTGGTGGTGCTAGCATACTGGTGGGAACAAGCAGACAATAAAATAAATGAACAGCATGTGGAGAGGGTTAATTGGTGCTAAGTGCTGTAGACAAAAATAAAGCAGGGGCGGGAGATTGAGAACACTAGATGGGCTTGCTGTTTTAAAAACGTTGGTCAGCTGAGACTTCAATGGGAAGCTGACATTTGAGTGAAGTCCCGAGAGAGGTGAGGGGTGAGCCAGGTGGCTTTCTAGGGGAAGACCATTCCAGGCAGAGGGCATGGCAAGGGCAAAGGTCCTGCGGTCCTTGCTGGCTTGTTCAAGGAGGAGAAAAGGGGCCAGGATGGATTCAATAGCTTTTTAAAAACTGATTATAAAAGCAAAATGGTGCTTGTGGAAAGACCAAACAATAGAGATGTGAATAAAGGAGGAATTGGAAATCCACAGGAAGGGGTCGGGGGACAGCTGGAACAAGGATCAGGATGTCTGTCGCACAGTTCACTCCACAATCAAAGCGGTTTTCCGTTTTGACAAGGCAGCGTCGAAACAGTGCAGCTGCGCCCAAACTTCCCACCGCAGCAACACGCCTGGCATTTTTACAGCTCTCACCCCAGCCCTGTGCTGAGCCAGGCACATAGTGGGTGCTTGCTGTGCCTCACATGGCCTCCCAGTTCCCCCGACGTAGAGACTGACTTATTCCCGAATTCCCGTGGGCCTTCGGCCAGGCCCCCAGCGGCCCCGGAATGACAGCGTCGCCTCTTCCTCTCCTGCTTTTATGAGCTGCGAAGGAGGCTTGTCCCGCGTTGCACAATTGCTCCTTAATTGCTATTTCCTCTCAGTTATGAATTATGTCATGGATACGGTCGCTCACGTTATTAAACTTCTTCAGAGGCCTTATCGTCTGGACCTCGGCCAGCCACCCGGCCTGACCTACTTTCCCACTGGATTTCAAAACCGCCTCCCTCGTCCTCTTGTTGGACTTTTCCTAAGGAGACTCTGCTGTGCCCGAAAACTCAACGCTAAAAATAAAAACTAGAACAGCGAAGGGGGGCCACAGCTGGCCCCACCGAAGGCCCAAGGCTCAGAGCAGCCCCCGGTGACTGGGGCCAAGCTCCTCCCCACCTAGAAGTTTCCTCAGGAAGCCTGTCCTTGGGATGCAGGGTTCCCACCAAGACAGGCCGGGACACTGGCCACAGTCAAGCGGCCCTGGCTGAGTAGACCCCACTCCTGCCTTTCTCGGTCACGGTTGGGACAAGTGACTTTGGAGGCAGGTGGACCTGGCTTCAAATCCGGCTCTGCCACCGAGCAGCTCACTCACACATTATCCGTTCATTCATTTATCCCACAGGTATTTGCAATCTCCTGAATGCTGGCACTGTCCTGGCACTGGGGAAACACCCGAGAAGGAGCAACACACAGTCCCCACCCTCACAGAGCTTATAATCTAGTGGGCAGAGCTGGCATGAAACAAATAATTTTGTAATGAGGGCAACGAAGAAACAAGACAGTGTGGTAGGTTGGATGGTGACAGGGACACCGTTGGCTAAGACGGTCAGGGAGGCCGCGCTGTGACGGGGTTGCTTAGCCGAGGCCTGCACGAGGAGAAGCCCCAGATCTGGGAAGGAAGGCCCGAGCGGGAGAGGCACAGGAGGCACCCAGCGGGCAAGACAAGAGGAGGGCTTGCTCTCGGGCTGGGTCCAGTGCAAGCTGGCACGTGAGAGTGGGAGCCTCCTGAAAGCCTCACCCTGGGCACCTCACTTGTCTCAACCTAGCCCTGGGCCTGGCGGGAAGGAAAGGAATCCAAGTCAAGGGCACAGCAAGTGCAAAGGCCCCAAGGTGCCGCTGAGCCTGGTGAGGTGGTGCAGAGAGAGCCGGGGAGGGGTTCAGGGAGGAGACAGCAGGGATGAAGCTGGAGAGGTGGGAGCAGATCTCAGAGGGCCCCTTGAAGGCCAGGGCGAGAGTTTGGTAGGAGGCGGGGACCTGTTGTGAAGGCAGAGCCCACAGTGCTCATGGGTGAAGTGCTGTTTGCAGGAGAGGAGAGGCGGGGAGGATGCAGGACCAGTTCCCAGGCTGCGTGGAGGGTGGGAGCGTTGCTGGTATAGGAGAGACTGGCAAGTGCTTCATTCCCTTGCATCCTTTTGTCTTCATCTGGGAAGTGGGGACAGTAACACCAATCTCCCCAGAGAATGTACCATGACTCACCTGGGGTCACCCGGATGTCAGTGGCACGGCCAGAACTAGAACCCAGACCCTGCACTCTGGAATGTGCCGAAACAGGGGGCGGGGCTGAGCCTTGGCACAGGATTTTCCAGCGACGCAACCTCCCAGCCAAACAGACCTCGGCAGTGGAGGCTGGATTTTTTCCTTTCTGAGTTGTGCTTATGCATGGGGCCGTATACCTAACTTGGCTAAAGCTTGGGTCCTGGGCCTGTAAACATAGCCTTTTAATTATTATACAAATGGTACATGTTCATGGAGTAAAAATCTGAAAATGCAAATAAGCAAAAAAAAAAAAATACAGCAGAGAGAGAGAGAAAGGAAGGAAGGCCCAACTATCTAAATTAACACACGTGCACCAACATGCATTATATAAGGACCTTCACTGCAGCATTTATTGACATAGCAAAAGACTGAAAACAGCAGTATCCAAGAATAGGGGCCATTTTTAGCTGCATAAATTAAATAGTATTTCAAGTCTGTGTAGCCATCGAAGTGAATGAAGCAGACCTCTATGCACTGATTTGGAACAACAGCCAAGACGTGGTGTCAACTGAGAAAAACAAGATGCGAACAGTGGTTATAGAATGCTACAATTTGTATGTGTGTGTGTGTTTTAAGGAGAGAGGGGGGAACGTATTTACCTAATTTGCTGGTAGACTCACAGATCACCCCTGGGTGGGACACAAGGGGCTGGTGACAGTGGCTGTTCCAGGGAGGGACTGGCGACTCAGAGAGTCGAAGGGAGGGAAAATTATTTTTTGCTTGTCTTTTTGCACTGTTGGAAAGCTCTTGGCTTTTGGTTGTTTTTGTTTTGCCATGTGCGTGCCTGTCTTCTGTGCTGTTTTAAGGATGTTTCAAAGATCAGAGACTCCCCTCTTGGACTCGGAGACTTTTCCAAAGGCCTTGAGATAACCTGGGCTGGTGTTTCCAAAAAGCACCCCCAAGCCCCAGGTGCCAGCTCGGCGCCCATGGGCCACGGGCCTGGGGAGGAGGCTGCAGGCCGCCCGGCCCTCCTCCCTCTGTTTCTCTTTTATCTTTTTTTTATTGGTTAGACAACCCTTTTCAGCTGTAAAAGGGTTTTGCCTGCTTTGAAATGAAATTTTTGAAAAACTTTGATCTTGAATAATCTCTTCATTCTACCGACGAGGAGACAGAAGCCCAGAAAGGAGAAAAAAATTTTGTCTCAGAGTTGGGCAGACCAGGGTTCGAGTCTAGCTCTGGCTGTGTGCCTTAGGCAGTATATTTTCCCCCCTGAACCTTAGCTTCCTCCTCCGGGGGGGGGAAGAAACCACCAGAACTTGATCAGTCAGGATGGTCCACAGATATCAAAAGTGGAGGTAGACCCTGAGTCCTTAGCTGAGGACCAGAGGGATCCCAGCAGAAAGATGCTCAGGAAATCGGACTGCCTCTGTCTCCCCATTGGATTTTCCAGGAATGGCAGGAGTGTTCCCTTTTCCCCCATTTCACCCAAGTCCAGAATCAGGCATGCCTCAGTTTATCAGAAGTCAGCCCACTGCAAATCTCGGGTATTCACCGAGATACATTCAACTGCAAGGAGCAGGAAAACCCAACACAAAATGGCTTCATCATTAAGGAAGTGTCTTCCCGTCTGTTCAGAAACCCAGAGACAGCGTGGTGGCTCCATCAGGCATGCATTCAGCTGTAAGGAACGCACACCTGACCGCTGGAGGCAGGGTTTTTACTGCCTCCTGCTGCCGGAGATCCACGAATAGCCGCCCAGGGCTGATAGGGTGACCCAGGGGTGCCTCCAGCGTCTCGGGTTCTTTCCCAGTCTTTGCTTGGCCATCTTGAACGTGTGGCTCTTGTCCTCATGTTGGTCACGCTTGCAGGACGGCCCTTCCCCCTTCAGCTCATATCCACATTACAGGCAGGAAGAGGGGGCCGGGGTGAGCAGTGTGCCCACCACTGTTGTCTCCTTTCAAAACGCTTTTCCAGGGGCCCGACTGGGCAAATCTGGCTTCCTCTTCATCGGTCACACCTGGATCATGTGGCCTCTCCTAGCTGCGAGGGGGTCTAAGAGAGTGATGCCTTTAGCTGGCCTGTTGCCCTCTGAATAAAATCAGGGCTCTGTAAACAAGGAAGGACGCAGAGTGGGTATCGGGCAGGAAGCCAGCAGTGTCTGCCGCAGTAGTTCGAGGGTTGTCAATACAACGGCTCAAAGACATTATCAGAGACACGTGTTCCCTTTGTTTCCGCTCTACTGTCATCAGTGTGTGGGCTTCTTTCCTGAGACTTGATTTGTCCCCTCAGTCTGAGGAGGGCTCCCTTCCTTGAACACACGTGCTGATGCCCCCCTCAAACAAAAGAGGGTTCTCCCACCGGGGACAGAGGAGTTGGAAAGGGCCGTGGTGGCGTGGCGCACGGTGCCTGCTACACCGCTATCCACCAGAACTTCTTTCACCACATCCTCTTTTCTCCTCAGCTCACTGTGATCTCGGTCGCATCCTACCGCGTGCGCTGATCACCTATGGCGACAAGAACGCTGCCTAAGAAACCACCCCAAGCCTTTTGTTCCCGTGACTATGGAGCTGGCCGCCTGGAGGTCGGCTGGCTGGGCTGGGCTGGGCTGGGCTGGCTCCGCTTTGCCCCCAGGGTCCCATCCCTTACCCATCTTCTGGGACCAATGGGCCATTCTGGGCATTCTGTTGATAGTGGTGGCACAGGCACAGGAGCCAGGTGGAAACACGCCAAGTCTCTTAAAGCCTAGTCTCAAAATGACACAGTGTCATTTTCATCTCATTCTATTGGCAAAAGCAAGTCACGTGGCTGAACTCAAGTCAAGGGTGTGGAACTACATGCCACCTCTTCTGTGGGAGGAACCACAAAGTCCCGTGGGGAAGACTCCCTTGGCTTTCATGTCACCACTATCGGCCGACATGCCTCCCACCTCTCCGGCTTCTTTTCTGGTCTCGTTTATGGGTTCCTCTTCTCTCTCCCTTCGAACACTGGGGGTCCCCAAGGATTTCACCTCTGCTCTCTTCTCTTCCGTCTCTGCATGTGGTCTCTGGGCCATCTCAACTGGGTTGGAGTCCTCCGTCACCACCTTTGCACCAGTAACCCCCAAATCTGCAACTGCAGCCTTGGCCTCTCTCCTGAGTCCAGCTGCCAATTGGACATGCCCAGGACATGCCAACTGAACATCTCACAGGACTCCTGCTCTGACCTCAGCACCCTTAGCGTCAGCCCCACCCCCAGATTCCCTCCTGCTTTAATCCCCGTGGCATGCACCCCATCCCCACAGCTGCACAATCCAGAAACCCGGATGTCAGTAAGTCCCCTCGTCTCCATGGTCCCATTCATGCTGCAGCCGACACTAATAGTGACCACTGGCTGAACACTTTCTATGCGCCAAGGACGGAGCTAAGCCTCATGCAAATATGATCTGATTTAATCCCTGAAACATTCCTTGGGGGAGGCACTATCATCAAGTTGACCGGATTCTACCCAATACTGCCTGGGGTCTCGCCTATGGCACATGCCCACATGGGACACGTGGCCTCTCTGAGGCTGCAGTGGTCTTTCCCAAACCCATTGATTATATAAACCCCCAGTTTAAAATCCATCCTGATCCTCATTGTCCCCAAGACTTGAGCTAACCTCTTTGGTTTGAAGTAGTTGGGCCCAAGATTCTTTAATTTATCCACACACACATAAAAATAACTGAGCTCACTCAATGTGCCAGGCAGTATCTAGGTACTAGAGAAACACAAAAGTCCCTGGGAACTTAGGTCCAATGGCAATAAACAAAATACTAGATATCTAACATGTCATGTCATGACAAAGAGCTACAAAGAAAAACAAGCAGGGTAAGGGACTAATTATTCTGGGGAGGGACCACTATATTAGGTGGGAATCAGAGTTGGCCTCTTCCTGTAAGAAGGTATTGCCCTGAAGGAAGTAAGGGGGCAGCAAGTGCAAAGGCCCTGAGACAGAAAGGGGCTTGGTGGTGGCTCTCGCCACGAGTGTACGAGGTGGAGGAGGCCATGGTAAGGGCTTGGCTTTTACCCTGACAGAAGTGGGAGCCATGGGGAGGGTTTTGCGCCGAGGACCTGCCCTGACTTAGGTTTCCACAGGATCTCTCTGGCTGCGTGTGGAAAACAGTCCGCGTGGGGCCCAGGATGCGGACAAGTCTGCAGCAGGAAGCAGGGTTTTGCAGGCCTCATGACACTTAGATCACAGAGGGGAGTCAGGGGTTTGAGTGACATTCTCAAAAAGCACAGGAAAACCAAACAGGATTTTCGTGTTAACCAGAATGTGCCAGAAGATGGAAGGTATCCACGTGCCCTAGCCCCAGGCTCCCCGGTCCACCAGCCTTTTCTGCAGCATCGTCAGGGTGCGGGCGCTGTGGTGCTGGCGCTGCTGGCGGGTTTTCCCCCGTGCCGCTGCCTGGCTGTTTTGGACGGCCTTGGGGAGGATGTGAGAGCTCAGCAGCCAGCGTGGTCTGGGCGACGGTGGCCCAGCTTCTGCCAAAGATGCTGACGACTTTGAACCCGAGAACAAACCCTGACGCTCTTAGTTCTGCAAAAACAAGCCCTGCGTCCATGCACGCTGTATCCCCCAGCACCAGAGTCACCTTATCTCACTGCACAATCCTTCAAAGAATAACACAGCATATTTTTATGCCTGTGGTTTGGGTTCCCAAAACCTGTGACATCAGATAAGTGCGATGTTCACGAAAACAAACAACATCGCAGAGAGGGGAAAAAAAGCTACCAAAAGAAGCCCCTAGTTTCAGCCTCAACTTCCTCTCCCAGGAGGAAGGGGCTGTCTCTGGTGGAGTGTCACCACGTCGAGGCTGGGGGGTTGGAGGAGTGACGTCCTGCCCAGTCCTGAACGGGCTCCCATCTCAGCCTTCCGTGTTTGACTTTTGGAGCCTTAAAATCTCACCTGCAAAACGGAAATGCTAATCTCCACCTCCTGGGGCTAATGGAAAAAAAAATAATAAAATGACAATAAAAATGCACCAATAATTGCGAATCTTTGGGTCGATCGTGTTCCATAGGTCACTTTCTTGGGAAATCTTCACATTAGCATGTGTTTCATCCTCACGTAGGATGGCTGCTAAGAACAGCTCCAGTTGATAGATGGGGAAACTGAGGCTTTCCATAGGAAAAGGAGACAGTTACAAAACACTACCTGGCCACTTTTTGTATATAAATTAAATAAATAAATAATAAAACATATAAATATAAAAATATAGTTAGCCAAAAGGTTTGGCAGGATATATGGCCAAAGGCCACAGTGGGTGTCTTGGGTGTCAGGGTGTCCAGGGAGAAAGGGATGCCACAGCTGTCTCTCTCTCACTGTTCCTGTCTCGGCAAGACGTCACCTCTGCTGGGAGGCCCTCTCCAAGCCCCCGTCTCGGCCGCCCCTCCAGGCCCTCTTAGCCCATTCACCTTATTTCATCTCTTCATGCGCTGACTGTGCCTGGGACGCACCTCATTCTTTCGTCCACTTCTGGGCTTCCCACCTGTGTTCCCTGCCCCACAGCAGCAGGAACTGTGCCCCGTCCCCAGCATCTTGAGTAGTGCCTGGCACCAGCGGGTCTCAATAGATAGTCCTTGACCAACGGACTATGTTTTCTTATTTTTTAAAATTTGCCCTTTAAAAAACACACCCTGTAGGTTATTTTTGATTGTTGTTTTAAGTGCCAGTCACAAATGAGCTGGCTGCGGGCTTATCTGGCTGAGTGTGAAGGAAGTGGGTACCTCGGCTTCCCGTAGAGTGGGTCAAGCAGCAAAAATCCCAGAGTTTCTCAGCCCAGCCTGCCCTGAGTTCTCTGGGCCTGGAGATCTCCCCGCCTGGGACAGGGTTATCTTTGAACGACAGTGTGTTTAATCTCCCCCGCAGTGCGAGGCTGCACTGAATCTCTAGGGCGTGTAGGGGCAACAGGGAGTCCCCTCCACCCCCGGGCCAAACACAGCCCCTGGGAGGTGTTACTTGGCCTATGAGATTCAAACAGCTTGGAATTTTGCCATCATTTTAAAAATCAAGAGATTTTGGAAGAAAACAAAACAAAACAAAAAGCCCAAAAAACAAAACAAACAAACAAACAAAAAACTTTCCAAAGGGCACAAAATAGGATGAGAATAAATGGACAATTCTGCCAACATATATGAACTTAATGCGGTTTCAAGTAATGACTCACAGGATGTTTTTAATTGGATAAGGCAATCTTTAAGTTCACAAAGAAAAGTATGAAATAAAAGAACGATGGGAAAGATTAGGACAAAGGTAGTATTTCAACTCACCAGGAAAATGGAATATTGAATCCCGGATATCAGCTGAGCATACTATGGGCAAAAATTAAAAATGGACCCCTACTTCCTACTACTTCTACATAGAGAAAAAAATCCAGAGATTTCACACAAAACATCTGGAGTTCCAGCTTGCCCCAAAGCCCCCCTGGCCACACTGGGCCCTCACTTTTGCATGGCAGCAGTGGGTTGATGCTAGTGGCAATTCAAGGGCTCTCCAGGTCACCACAGTCCCCACCACTCCCTACTGCCTCCTACCTGACCGCCTCCAATCATCTGTGTGTCTTGCCTGGACACCGTCGTCACGGGTGTTTAGAGCCCCTGAACTCAACACAGCCCAGCAAAGGGCTAGACACAGCAGGGGGACTCGGGGAACATTTGAAGCTGGATTTCTGCTGTTAGCCACCTTTGTACTAGTTTCATTTGCCCTAGTGGAAATGTACATGTGGAGGAGAGATGTGGCTCGGGCCCAGGAGTCAGAGAGTCTGGAGCGACCTCTCAAGAGTGACTTTCCCTCTCAGTGCCTCAATTTCCTCTTCTGCCAAATGGGGATAACAAGAGCTGTCCCTCGTCAGGCTATTTGTGGGAATCTGGGCCATCGTTCCCACCAAATGCTCAGCCCCGGGCCCAGCGCAGAGTCGGGGCCAGGGAAACAGCACGGTGGTGACAAGATTCCTCCCCTTCACATCCAGGGCTTTTAGTTCTCAGGCTTCTAAGGGACTAAAGGAAAAGAGGAAGAAACGGAGGGAGGAGGTGTGCAGAGCGGAGGATTTGCTTTCACCTTTGATCTCCTCTTGCCAAAAAGCAGGAGGAGAAGTAAACAAACAGCCCTGGCCTCTTTTGATTCCACCGCCTGCCCGCAGAGCTCTGATAAGAACTGGCCAAATTCTAACTTGGCAACTGCACCTCCCGCCCAGCCTCTCCTTTGGCATTTGGAGTCTGAGACCCCTAAGCCTCGCCCCGCGCCCTGCCGTCAGTGTGCCCCGTTAATTTCCTTGTCGCCATTTCTAACAATGGGTAGAAAAGATGGAGAAAACTTCCCCACTGTGGAGAACACCGCACAAAGCAGCCAGCTGGGTTTCGAGATGAGAGAAAGGACTTGGAAAGCGGCCTCCGCACACACTAGAAACCCAGTGCCCCGATCCCAGGAAGGAGCCCCCAAACTGGGGACTTCTGGGAAAATGAAACTCTCGGGGATTTGTGCTGGCAATGAATGAAGCAGAAGGGGGATGAAGTTCTCAGTGAAGCGCGGCGACACTTCCTCACCCAGCGGTTGGTGGAGAGAAGCCATATGGCACAGTGGTTAATGGTGTGGCTTTGAGCCCATCCATTTGTGGTTGTGCGACTTTGGGTAAGCGACTTTGCCCCGTTGAGCCTCAGTTTCCTCATCTGCCCTGGCACCTGCCTCACGGGATCGCTAAGGGTTGTGCCTCACAGGTACATGAGGTTGTGCCTATTGGGTGCCCAGCACATAGTAGGTGCTCACGATTGGATACTATTATTATCAAATGGCTTAGGAGTTCCAGGGCAGCCTCAGGAGGAGAGAACAAAAAATAACCAGGCCTCTACTCCAGGAAGATAAAAGAGGATCAGTTTGAAATCTCTAAAGGCACCAAGGGCCGTGCCATAGACAAGGTCAGGAACTGGGTTTGTTTGAAGTTCAGAAGAGGTAAATTTAGGATGAAGTTTAGCACAAACAGAAGACACTTCCATCATGTGACCCCCAAGGAGGCCCCAGCTGATCGCTGCTAAATAGCTAAGAGCCAAAGGCAGGGGGCTGGGAAGAGCGTCTCTTCCCCTACCTCTTCCCAGCTGTGCGACCCATGCACCTGGCCTCCACCTGAAAAATGGGTTTTGAGGATAGAATATATAATACATGGCATTCAGTGAGTGCTCAGTGCATGAGCAAAAGCCACAAGCAAGAGCTACTTCAAGCATAAGGTGGCAGGATCAGGGGTTGGTGGAGGAAGAGCTGACAGCTCTTCCCTAGTAAGTCCCAGGGGCCCAATTCCACACCCACTGCCTGACCGCGTGCCCTGGAGGCAGGGGCTTGCTCTGATTTGTGCATCCCAAGTGTCCAGGGCTGGGGCAGTGTCTGGCATGTGACAAGTATTTGTTCAACGAGTGTGTGAATCTGAGAACTCTGTGGAGTCATCTTCCACTGAGAGCAAAGGGAGGCACAGAGAGGCCAGGTAACTTGCCCAAGGCCACACAGCCTGCCTACCCACCGGGATCAGAGCTGGAGCTGGGGCTGAACTGAGCCTGGCCCCCACCTGTCCTTGCTCTGTCCCTTCACCCCGTGGAAGCCCGCTGTCCCCACCTAGCAGAGGGGATGCAGGGAGCTCCTCTGGTGACTCTTCCAAGTATGTTCTTTCTGGCCCCATTGCTGGTGGCAAGGATGAGCCTTCCCCTCTCTCCCTGGTAGGCTGACAGCCAGAGACTCACAGCCTGTGGGCCTCATTTGGCTTCAGACATGTCCTGTGTGACCTGCACTCATGCGTGTGTGTGTGTGTGTGTGTGTTTTTCCTCATAATTTTGAATCATTCGCCAACATTTAAATATTGGAGATTTCACATAAAACCCAGAATTTCCAGCTTGTTTTGGAAAGCTCTGGCCACTGAGGCCCACTTCTCCTCTGGCACCAGCCAGCTGGAGCTTCGCCCTGGGCCCCTCCTTGCATGTCCCTCACCCCAGCCTGGCCCGCCTCACTCAGCTCTGGCTGCTCTCCTGCACCCGCCCCTGAGGTCCCTTCATGTCAAGGCCCAGGCTTGTCACTAGGACACTGGCACCCGCTCTCCCTGCCACCATGCAGGGCCTCCTCCACTCATTTGCCTCCCAGGGTGCTCTCAGGAAAGCCAAAAAGGCCACCTGGAGCTGGGCTCTAGGTTCGCAGCAGGCAGAATAATGGCCCCCAATGGTGTCCACGTCCTAATCCCTGGAACCTGTGAATTTGTGACCTTACATGGCAAAAGGGACATCAAAGATGTGATTAAATTAAGGATCTTGAGATGGGCAGATTAACCTGGACTATCTGGTGGGCCCAATGCAATCACAAGGGACCTTATAAGAGGGCGGCAGGAGGGTCAGAGCCAGAGAAGGAGAGGTGACGGTGGAAGCAGAGTGGAGTGATGCCAGCCACGAATGCCCTTAGCCTCTAGAAGCTGGAAAAGGCAAGGAACAGATTCTCCCCAGAGCCTCAGGAACTCCACACTGCCTAACACCTTGGCATTAACCTTGTGGGACCCCTTTTGGATTTCTGACCTCCAGAACTGAAAGATAATGAATTTGTGTCGTTTTAACCCACTGTGTTTGATGTAATATGCTACAGTAGCAACAGGAAACTTCTAACAGGGTTTGAATCCAAGCTTGACCACTTCCTAGCTGTGTGCCCTTGAGCAGGTGACTAACTAGCAGTGAGCCTGGGTTTTCCCATCTGAAAAGGGGGTAACTAGGGACCTCCCTCAGAAGGCTTGTAAGAGTTAAGTCAGCAGTGTAGGTCAAGGGCAGAGCGCAGCCCCGACAGGTCTCATGCTCGATACCACCACTGCTGGCATCACCCTCGTCCCTCCCTCACTGCCATCGAAACCAGGTCAGGGCAGGCTTTTGAATCTGCCTGTTGCTGCCCAGGAAAAAGCCTAAACTTCTCACTTACGGACTTGCACAATCTGCCTTGCCTAATAATAATAATACCCACTAGCACTTATGAAGCTCTTGGCATGGACCACACAATAACCATGTACTAACTTCATTTAATGCTCACAGCAACCTTATCATTTCCCCCATTTTTCAGATGGGGAAACTGAGGCCTGGGAGATTAAGTTACTTGCCCAGGGTCCCTTGGAAGGGTGGTAGCTAGCTAGGATTTGAACCCACGTAGTTGGGCCCTGGAGCCTGGGCACCAGCTACTGGGCCGTGCTGCCTCCATATGTAAACAGACTGAGGATCAGCACTGAGGGTGGCCCGAAATCCAGTGATCGTGGCCTCCCCTCACCCACTACCTGTCCCAGGTGCAATCCTGGGGGTCATGGCTCCTGGGACACGGTTGTACACATGAGTGTGTTTGTTCCACAAAACAATTTCCAGCAGTGCCCACTCTGTGCCAGGTACCAGATTCCAGAGAAAACACAGACCCCTCCCATACCCTCAAGATTGTGGAGGCAGATGAGTGTACAGGCTGTCATAGCCCAGTGAGGGACACTGGGGATGGGGGGAGGTCAGGGGAGGCTCCCAAGGAGGGGCCGTCTAAGGAGAAGCCCAAGGAAGTTGACGCTGGCAGCAGAAAGGCTAGGCAGGGTGCTCCAAGGGAGGGACAGCCCAGGAGGGCTCTGGGCAAGAGGAAGCCCCTGTGCTTAGAGAACTGGACGTGGTCACAGGTGGCTGGAGTGTTGGGATGAGGGGAGACATCAAGAGGTCAGTTGATCAGCCCAGGATTGGCCACTCACTGTCTGTGTGACCTTGGCAACTGACACTACATTTCTGGGCCTCAGTGTTCTCATCTGTAAAATGGGAATAATGAGCGCACCCATCTCCTGGGGTTGTTCTGAGGATTCAGTGCATCAGCACATGCAGAGACCAGTGCCTGGCATCAGGAAGGGCTATACATAAGCGTGAGTCGGTCTTGTTTACTGCGATTATTTTGGGTGAAGCATTGAGTCCCCCAGCCCGCTCACCACTTCCCCTCCCAAGCACCTCCTCAGATGGAGAAGCCATGGAGCCCCCATCAGTTCATGCGGATGACCCAGGAGGTACAAGTGGGGAGCCTCTGTCAGCAGGATGTCTCACCAAGAGGCAGTATGTCTGCCATCCCAGACCTGGAACACAGACCAGTGGGCCAGGTTTCCAGCTTCAGGCACTGTTAGCCAACCTGCCCCGTGTCCCGCCTTCCACGGCCCTCCTGTCCTTTTGTTTATAACCTTTATCTTTCTCTTGACTCACTTGAACTTCTTCCTCATCTTGAACAATACCATTTGTGAACCACATTCAACGTTCAAGTGTCTCTGTTTCAAGCATGTTAGCAACAAGAATTGCTGAAAGTTTGTGGGCACTTGCAGGAGCCTGGCATGGCCTGAGCACCTCCCCAGTGCATTAGAGTTCATCAGTAAGCAACGGACAAAGGTCCTGCCCCCCCCTCACCCCCCCCCCCGTGGGGCTCACATTTCAGGGCAGGGCAAGGGGGAGGAGTAGATAGTAAATAAACCTGCAAAGTCTACAAGCTGCTCCTTGTATACATAAACTCACGGAATCACAGCAACCTTATGAAATGTTTATCCCCATTTTCCAGGTGAGAAAACCAAGGCTGAAAGAGAAGTGACTTGCCCAAAGTCACACAGCTAGGAACCGTCCTAACTGGGATTCGAACCCACCCCTGCCGGACCCCAGCACCCACGCTGTTTACCTCCCTGGGAGCCTGTCTGCAAAGGTATTAGCCTCATTTCACCTACAGTCATCTGCCTTGCCAGCGGCACATTCGGGAAGGTCTACAGTGTCTGAGGTCAGGGGTGCTGGTGCCCGGGGGCCCGGCTCAACTACCACAAGGCCTCGGGCAGGGTGAGCTCTACCCTCCCTTCCAACAGCCTCTGACCGGGAAGGCCAAGTGCACGGTCACTCTCTGGCCAGAGCCTGCGGGAACAGGACGTCCTGGTCCTCCTGCCCTGGCCGGACCCAGCGAGCTATTTTTGGGCACATTTATTGATGGGACTCGGGTGCCCGGCTGGACTCCTGGTTCAAGAGGAAGGCCCCAGGCTGGCCCATGATGGCCCTGCTTCTCCAGGCCCTTGGTAGCCCCAGGACAGCCACCATCTGCATCATGTCCACACCTCAGGCCAAGGGTGTAACCTGAGCTGGCTGGCTCCAGGAAAGGCAAGGGTCTCTGATGGTGTGGACAGATGCTGGCAGTGACATGGACTACTGTTTCCCAAAAGTCTGGAGTCTGATTCAGTTTAGGCAAGAAGAACACAGAATGAACATGAGAACAGATTTTAAGGTCAGACAGGGGTTCAAACCCCAGCTGTGTCCCCTCTAACAATTTTACTTTGGGCAAGCCTGGAGGCTCAGTTTCCTTGTCTGTGAAATGGAATTGATCATAGGCCTCACTCATAGGAAGGGAATGAAGCTTAAATTTGATAGCACACGCAGCTCAAAGCCTGGCACACAGTAAGTACTCAGTAATTAATAACTTTGCAAATAGTGATTGACAGCTGACACTTATTGGGAGTTTAACATGTGCTAGGCACTGGGCTAAATTACTGACATTTAAAAATCTCATTTCACCCCCCAACAATTCCAGGAGGGAAGGGAGTGATACTCATCTAGGTACCATTGTTATCCCTTTGCACAGATAAGAAAATTGAGGTTCAGAAAAATGAATGATTTGCCTAATACTGCACAGCAGGTATGTGGCAGAAAAGACCTGCCTTTGAACACAGGCCCAAAGAGGGGACAGGCCTGCAGAGCTGTACCCCATGTCCCCCCTCAACCCCCGGGGACTGGTTACAATGATCCTGTAAATACTTGAGTCATGCCAAACCGTGTTCACCTCGGCCACCCCCTCAGTCCCAGTAAGTGACCTCCTGAGCTTTCCTGATCATGGAAATCCAAAGAGCAAACATTCCAGAATATTCCCTTGACCCTTCATCCTCCCTTCAGGGTTTTGTTTTCCTGGTTCATTGGCAAAAAAATCTGAAGGAAGCTGGCTGGGTTGGCAAAGGCTGATGTGGAGGGTGGCTTGCTGTGTATGCTGGGGACAGGGGTGCCAGGGGAGCTCATGGCCAGAAGTCCACACGATGTTTCCTTGACTAAGTGCCCTCCTGGTCTGCACCTGCTTACAATCCAACCTAGCGCCCTGAGGGTACACCGCAGCCTCCTTTGGCTGAAAGCAGCAGCCTTTTGTGATTTTCCCTCTGCCTTTCTTGCCTTCATTCCCACCGCTGTACCCCCTCCAAAAGACCATCCTGCAAAAAGACCATGCTTTTCCCTGCTTCCAGGCCTCTGCTCCTGCAGTTTCCTCCTTCTGGGATGCCTTACCTCCATCATCCACCTGCCAGATGCTTCTCCTGATACTGCACAGCTCCCCCTGCACTGTGAGGCCTTCCTGGAACCTCCCCACTCTCAACCCCCAACGGCATTGCCACCCTGGCTTGGGGTTGCCGCCACAACAGAGAGACATTGCTTCCAGAACAACCTCGTACTCCCGACTGCAATGCCCAGCTGGCGAGTTGACACCTCCACGTGGGTTTTACACAGGCCCCTAAACATCACAGAACAGAGCCCTCCACTTATTTCCCCTCCTAATATCCCAGCCTAGTGCACCTGTCCTCCCATCCTGGGAAACGGCGCCATCCTCCACACACGCACTCCGGTAAAACCCTGGTGGCCTGATTGGTTCCTCTTTCCCTCACCCCACACATCCCATCCATCACAAGTCCTCGACTGCCAAATACATCCCGAATCCATGCCCTTGTTGCCACGTTCACAGCCACCACAACAGCGCAGGCTGCCACCCTCCTCTCCCACCTGGACTGTGGCCGTTGGCCCCCCATCCCTGCTCGCCTGGCTTCCAGCTTTGTTCCACTTTACCCACATAATTGGAGGAAGCATTTTAAAAGACAAATCATGTTTCTCCCCTGCTGAAAACCCTCCAGGACTCCCCATCTGTCTTAGAATAAAAATCCTCCTCCTCACCATGGCCTGTAAGATCTTGTATGATCCGACCCTTGCCCACCTCCCCAACCTCATCTCTACCCCTCTCCCCTCACCCACTCTGCTCCTGCCACCCTTGCCTCCTTCCCGTTCCTGAACTAGCAAGTTTGTCCCTGCCTCCAGGCAGAAACTTGCTGTCCCCTTTGCCTAAACCTTCTTCTGCCAGATGTCTGTCTGGCTCACTCTCTCACCTTATTCAGGTCTGTGCTCAAATATCACCTCCTCAGAGAAGCCTTCTATCCTCCATCACCGTCTATCCCTCTACCTGCTTTATTTTCTTCACTGTAGTTATCACTATCTGACATGGTACATATTTGTCGGTGTATTTATTTGTATCTGTTTTGCTGTTAAATGTTTAACAACTGGTTCTCAACGAGGGGGGAGCCCTGATTTTAACATTTGCCAATTTCTGTGGTGTAAATGCTCCCACCGTGGCCAATTTCAAGCTACCAATGTGACTTCACTGAACGTGGCATTGGGAAGGCCATTATATACTATTTCCACCATATGACATGGCATATGGTACAATGTGACACAATACATGTCAACAACTTCAAGAGCATGAAGAACAGTAAAATAATTAGAAAGTGATGAGTTTTGAGCAGTTGTTATCTTTGTTTTTGTTAAATTTATTTAGTTATAAGTTCATATAATTTAATTTTTAGTGATGGCTGTGGGTAACAACTAACTTGCAGAACTTGCAGGCCTGGAGGAGCTGGCTCCAGCAGCCCCACTGGATGTAAGCAATGTGGACGGGGATCTTGTCCACCTTGCTCCCTGCTTTTCCTGGGGCCTAGAACAGTAGAAGGAGCTCATGGTAGGTGCACAGCCTGTATTTGTTGACTATTTTATAATGCACCTGTTTGCATCAGAGAGCACAAATTGTTTGCCTCAACTTGACTCTGTGGGTTGAGTCCAGCCCACAATCAGCTGTCAGAATGTTTTCAACATTTTAAAAAATTCATTGCCAACATTTAAAAGTCAAGAGGTTTTTTATTTTTTATTTTTTATTTTTTTCATGAAAGCTCACATCAACCTAGATTTGTACCTTCTCTTGGAAAATCAGAAGCTCTGGGCACACTGGGCCCAATTCCCTCGTGACAACAGAGGCCAGAGCTGGGAGGCCTCCACTCCTTAGACAGGGCATGAGCTCACCACTTTACCACAATCCCCACCCCTCCCTCTAGTCCCACACTGTGCCTGCTTCATTCCTTGACAAAACCCACTGGGCCCCGTGAATATTTGAGTTGCAATTGCTGTCTTAGCCTCGATTTTAGCACTCATCATGGTGTGGGACTGTCACAGTGTCCCACCAGACAGTGAGCACCTTGAAGACAGGCTCTGGGAGGTAGACCCCCTGGAGCCTTTGTTCCTACTTCAGGGCCTGGCACATAGTGGGCCCACAAGTTCTGGAATTTGATTAAATGTTTGCTGTCCAACACATCCCAAACCCCCAGCTACCCTAACTGGGGCACGCACTGAACTCAAGCCCCGACTGGAATGTGTGACAAAGAGGTTGGCCGAGGCCAGGGTTTAAAAATACTTCAGGGCTGGTCAGCTGCGAGGTGCCGGGAGGTGTTGAAACATCCAGGCAAAGGCTGGCCAGAGGCCAGCGCCAGACTTTGCTCTGTGTGATGTGGGCTAACAGGAGGGGTCACCGGCAGTTCCTGGGGGGTGAGGGGTGGGGAAACTGGCTGCAGCCCCATCCCCTGTGGCCCTGCTCGGGAAAGGTCAGTGCTGTTTATAAACAGCATCTGGTGACACGACACAATTTCGCATAAAGAGTTACCAGGCAGGGAATGGACGCAGGGTGGCCTCCCCTAATGTTTCCACGCTGTGGTCTCCTGGCGTCGAGAAAGCCAGGATGTTGTTAGCACTGTGGTCCTTCCGCGGCCTTCGGAGCCACGGCCCAGCCCGCTGGAGCCATGCTTAAAAATAACGCTCCCCGCACGGTCTCCTGGGGGACAGCCAGCATGGGGGCTGGCCGGGGAAGGGATGGGCTCTGATGGAGCGCCTACTGGATGCCAGACACCGTAGAGGCATTAGCTCACAGAGTCTCACAGGGGCCTTGCGAGGGAGGGATCATCATCCCAGAGGGGGAAACTGAGGTTTGGAGAGTGATGCCACTGGCTCAGTTTCCTGGTGAGTAAGTGGCAAAGCTGCCACACAAACCCATGAGATGAAGTGACAAGAAGTCAGGGACTCTGTGTCCTACTCTGCTGGGTCCTGAGCCCCTGGAGCAGTGTTTGGCGCTAGCAAGAACTAAGAGGTGGCTCCCACGGGACTTGTCCCCAGCTTGGTCCTCCCGCAGGCTGCTTAGCTCGGTCAAGGGCAGCTCCATCCCTCCAGATGCTCAGCCCAGAGAACGGGGCGTCCTCCCCAGCCCCTCTCCTCTCACCCCCACACACGTCCTTGCTGCTCCTGCTCTGGCCGGTCCCGCCTCTCTCACCTGGCCCCGCAGGAGCGGCTTCCACCCTCGCCCCACGGTCCACCCTCACCCCCCACGGTTCACCCGCACCCCCCACCTTGCACCCGCACCCCCCACAGTCCACCCTCGCCCCTCGTGGTCCACACTCATACCCCACAGTCCACCCTCGCCCCCCTGGTCCACCCTCACTTCCACCCTCGCCCCCACGTTCTCTCTTCCATTGGTGCCTAAGGGACACATTCACCTCGTTCGTCCATCACCCACATGTATCAGGACACAGCAGGGAACAAAACACAGACATCCCTTGCCCTCACGGGGCTGACATTACAGGGTTGGGGGAGGACTAGGAGGACATCCCTTAACAGATAAATTAAATATATGCATTTCAGATGGCAGCAAGTGCTGAGGAGGAAACTAAACCCGGGAAGGGCGTAGAGAACATCAGAGAAGTACAAATCTAAATGGGGGGAGGCCAGGGGCAGGGACACTCTCACCGAGCAAATATTTGAGTACAGACTTGAAAGAGACAAGGGATTGGGCAATGGGGAGTTCTGAAGGAAGAGCATTCCTGGCAGAGGAAGCAGCAAGTGCAAGGTCCTCAAGGTTGGATCATGCCTGATGGGTATAAGGATGACAATGAAGGGGCCAGTGTGGCTGGAGCAGAGTGAGTGAGGGGCAGCCTGGGAGGCAGTGAGGTCATAGAGCTAAGGGGCAGATCCTGCAGAGCCTTGCACATTGTAGGAAGGACCCGGGCTTTTCTCTGGGGTAGGTGGGAGCCATGGAGGGTTCTGGACAGGAGAGGGCTAACTTAGGGTTTGAAATAATCCCTCTGGCTGGGTGTGGAGAATGCACTGTCAGGGGCAAGAGGGGAGGGGGACAACCAGGGAGGAGGCCCTTCCCCGGGGACCACAGGGGACCTGCATGAAGGTTATCCCCGATGTGGTGGGCTTTGCTCGCTGAAATTCCTGCTGGGTCAGATCAGGATTCTTCTCCAGCACCCCCATCCCATCCCTGGCCCAGAGTCCCTTATAAATTGTGCAGGAGCCACCAGGTCCCTTCTCTTCAATTCCTAAAGAGCAGCAAATGCTTCACTAGTCCTTATCGTGTGCCTGGCAAGATCCTAGCCCTTTACCTTTGTTAACTCATCTGGTCGTCACAGCAATTCAAAGAGCTGAGGACTATTAGGACATCTATTTCAGGGACAGAGAAACTGAGGCCCACAGAGATTAAGTCACTTATCCAGGATCACACAGCCAGCGCACGGGAGAGGCAGGATTTGACCCCAGGAGCCAGGCCCAGGGCTCATGCTCTTAACTGCTATACTGTCGCATGAGCTGCTCACCACTGGCCACGAGGCACCAAACTGGGCTTGAGGGGCTGGGGTGGGGGGAGAGGGCTGCAGTTACCATTTTCTGGGCACCTGTCCTGTGCCTAGTGCTGTACTCAGGCTTTCTCTGTTCTGCATGTCAGCTGAAGGGGTAGGAATTACAATGATTGCACCCATTCTACAGATAAGGAAACCAAGACTCAGAGAGAGGAAGTGCCATGTCCAAAGTCACACAGCCAGGTGTGAGAACCTGGGGCCCGAGACCCTGTTCTGTCCCCTCCTCCATACTGCCTGTGCTTGTCACCTGCTTCCTGCCTTGGTGGTAGGGCCCATGTTGCCTTTTCTTTCAGCTGGCTGGTGTGGGACAAGGAAGCAGGCTGTGGGGAGAAGTACTTGGGGATGGCACAGCTGCATGGATTCCAGCTTTTTGGGCTCGTAGATTCTGTCTGTTACAACCAACATCTCTGAGGCCAGTTCTGGGCCAGGTGCTGCGCAGCTAAGCGTGTGAGACAGGTTGAGGCCATAGCTGACTCTGACAGGGTAGAAAGTGGTGGGGTTGTCATGGGAGTCCAGGTCAAGAGCAGCTCAGAGGAGCAGGTGTGCATGAATCTTGTGCCCGGAGCAGCCTCTTCACCTCTCTGGAACTCAGACTCCACTTCCGTGTGACGGGATGATGACGCCTGCTTCACTAGGCTGTTGTCAGGACCAAAGCAGATCACCAAGGGGCACGCGCCGTCCACGACTTGCTGTCTGCTGTCTTCCAGGACAGGAAGTGCACGGGACCTGGCTTGTCATAGGTGTTCTGGGAACCCGGCACGTAGGAGGGGCTCAGAGCCTGCTGGACATGTGGAAGGGAAGAAATGAACTTCCTGGGGACTCACTTTCCTTCCCAGTAAAGTGAATGTTTTCCATTTACTTTACATGGACACGGACCCTCTCCATCACCTGGCAAGGTGAGTACTGAGATCACCCTCACTGAACAGGTAAGGAAATTGACACCCAGAGAGGTCATGAGATTTAACCAAGGTCACAGAGCTAAGAAGTGATGGGGCAAGGATTTGAACTTGACTCCCTCTGCCTCCTCAGCATTAGCTCTTCAGTCACAAAGCTGAAATAATAATGGCATGCATTTCGTTGGGTACTTATTATGTGCCGTACATTATCCCAAGCACTTTACAGGCATTAACTAATATTAATTTTTACTTCAAATGGATGAGAGAGGTGATGTTTTCTTACCATTTTACACATAAAGAGGTTAAGTAACTTACGCAAGGTCACAGAGTTAGCATGTGCAAAGCCAGGATTCAAACTCAGACAGTCTAGCTCTAGAGTCCTTGGTCTTAAATCACAATGCCCTACTTGAGAGGGTTAGTAATGACATGCACGGCACAGAGCCCGGCACACAGTAAGCACTTACTGAATTGTGAAAATCTTGAAAGGCATAGAGTGGAGATGAGCAGGGCTTTCCTATTCTGAATCACACAAGGGACGTCTCCTCGCTTACTTCCACGCCTTCCTGTTGGTCCCACTTGACAGAGGAGAAGGGACCCAAGGGCCATTTTTCCCCTTGTCCCCCTCCCTCTGAGAAAATTCTGTGCAGCATCCACCAGGTCACAGGCTGCTGGCCAGAGGACTGGCTAGAGCAGAGTTTGGCCAGGTTATCGGGTTTCGTGGTCAGCCACCTTCGCCCCTGACCAGAGCTGTCTTTCCAAAACAGAACATTCAGTCACCGCCTGTCCCTGCGCTCAGCTGTCCTTGTGCCCCGACCTTGCTTTCTGCCCACCCGCCTGGGGTTTTTCCCAGTGTCCTTGTCTGTCACTGACATCTCGCAAAGATGACAAGAGCAGAGACAAGAGAGTCAGAGAACGGGAAGCTGAGAGGCTCAGAGCGACAAGGAGAGAATCTGAGAGACTGTGAGACACTAGCAGAGGGAGACAGAGGCAGATATGGGGAGACAGAGATGCAGGAAGAGACACAGAGAAAGAGACACACACAGAGACGGAGAGACAGAGAGAGCCCTGCAGATGCCCTCTGGCCTCTGAAGCTACCTCGAGGGCAGTGTCTGCCACCTTGTGTCTCCTTCCAATGGGTCTGGACCTTCTCCCAAGGCAAGAGCATCTTCTCCCAACAACCCTCCTCCCCCCAGCCCAGCAGGTCATGGGAGACGCCCCCCTGCCTCTCCCCCACACCTCTACTCACAATCCCTCACCTAGCTACCTCCGGCTCGTCCCCTTCCTCCAGGAAGCCCTCTCTGCTCTCACAGCTCCTCTGTCTATACGGATTACACTTGTCTCACTACTTTGTGGTTCATTTGTAGGTTTGCCTCCTCCACCTCCCTTGAGGTGCAGGGACTGGGTCTGTCTTGCTCGTCCTGCATCCCTGCACTCAGCACGGTGCCTGACACAGTAAATACTGGTGCTCAGTAAATATTGGCTGAATCAAGGATTAAACCAGTGCCTTATGTGTAACCTCCACGGAGAGTCCTTCCCTGGCTTGCCTTATCACTGTTTGCATTTCATTGTGTGATTATTTGGTTTAGGGTCTGTGTCCCTTTTGGTCCCAGGAAGGCAGGGTCTGTATCTGTGATGTTCATCCTTGTTTCTCCATCACCTGGAACAGTGCCTGGCACACAGTAGGTGCTCAAATATTGGTTGAATGAATGAATGAACAAGCCAATGAATTAATCACCAGTCATCTGGAGGTTTTAAATCATATATTTTAACCTGTTTGAACCCAGTTCAAATGCTCTTTATTGCCCTTCAAATCAAACCTCGAGTCCTTGCCAAGGCCTACTAGGTGCTGCAAGATCTGGCCCCTGACACTGTCTCCAACCTCTGCCCTTCTTACTTCACTCCTACCAGCACTAATATCTCCAGGGCACCATGCATGGAAGATGATCTTAGCTACCCCCTCTGCACCCCACCATTAGTCATGTCAGAGGAGTTGTTTTTTTCCCGTGAAGGAGACTGCCTAGAAAAATGGAGCACACATTTGTACAAACAACCTCAATGTCACCAATGGACCTTGGTCACTGCAGCAGTCTCCAAGGTTTGGCCAGCCAGCTTCCCAGGGCCTTGCCCTGAGACAGGGCTTGAGTCCTGGCTGCTTTGTCCCTCCCCTCCCTTCTCAACTCTCTAAAGGGCTGGCTGGGTGTCTTGGGGGCCCCTGAGTCTGACCTTCATGTTCTGCAGGGAGCCAGAGGGGGGTGCTAACTGTGCAGATCCCATGTCATCCTTCAGGTTCAGACCAGACCCCACCTGCTGCCTTGGCCACCTTCCTTGCTCCTGTGGACCCCTAAATGTAGCTCGTGTCATGCTCAGCTGAAATTCTCTATTGGACTGATTTGTCCACTAGACTGAGCTCCACGTGGTGAAGGCCAAGTCTTCTATCTCTTGGTGTCCCTGAAGCCCAGGTCTGGCATGTGAGGGGCACCAGCAAACATGGGCTGAATGAACAAAATGACTATGGAACAAGCACATCCTGCCTTGGTCCATAGTGATTTCTGTCCCTGTCCCCAGGAGGGGGGCCCAAGGACCTTGTCTCCTTTGTCTTTGCTCCCCAGGGTCTGCCACTGCTTGACACATAGGAGGCACCGTAAAAGGTGTGTGCAATGAGTGAACAAGCCCATCCTACCTTCCATCATTTCTGTCTCTCTTGCTGGTCTGGGAGCTCTGTGGGGTCAAGGACCAAGTCTTATTTGTTTCTAGTTCCTCTGAGTCCAGCACAGGGCTTGGCAAAAAGGAGATGCTTGGCAGGTGGTTATTAGACGGATGGATAGATGGGTGAGTGGATGCGTGGGTAGATGGAAGGATGGACGGAAGGATGAGCGGATGAAGTTTGAATTGATGGGTCACTGGAGGAATGGTTAGGAGGTTGTCGAGGGAATGAATAGGGTGGGTGGATGGACGGCAGGTGGGTGGATGGAAGGCTGGATAGATAAACACTACAGTTCAGGTTGTGAGTGTGGGAAACATTGCTTTCCATCCCCCCCACACAAAAAATCCACCATTTTAGAAGAGCCAAAATCATTTTAGAACAGCCAAAATGAGGCCAGAGAATGACTCAGCTAGAGTTTTCATGTGAGAGATATTTAGGAGCAAAAAAATGTGAGAAGGGCCTCTGAGTCTCTGAAGCTCTCAAGCAAAACCCTGTGAGTTGGCCATGCTTTCTTGCAGCGTTTATGTGATATTCATTGAGGGCCTACCATATTGAGTGCCCCTGTGTTCGGTCTGAAAATAGAAAGAAATTTCAGATGTGGACCCTGACCCCAGGTTGCTCAGAGTGTGGTCAGAGAGTCAGACATATGCTCATACAACTTAGATGGGTCTTCTTATTGGGGTTATTCCAAAGAGCAAAGGTTTTAGAGACAAACAGCTTGGATTTGTATCCTGACTTCTTTTCTGTGTGACCTCAAGCAAGTAGGTTGATCTCTCTGAACCCTGGTTTGCTCATCCTCTTCCACAGGGTGGCTGTGGGCATACAAAACGCCGAGCCTGGGTCTGGATTACAGTAGATGATTAGCAAACACTAAGCTGGGCCTCACTGTGTGATGCTGCTGACTTGTTGTGTGACGCTGCCTGAACTTCTCAACTTTTCTGTTCCTTCATTTCAATACAGGGGCACCTTTAACAAGGGCCATGAACTGAAAAAAGAGCTCAAACTGAGGAATCCAGTACACCTGGGTTCAAATTCAGGCTCTTCCGCTCCCCAGCTGCATGGCTTCAGATAAGCCACGCATCTGCCTCCCAGGCCTCCTAGCACAATTGTCATACCTGCACCCAAGCCGCAAGAGAGGGTGAGAAAGTGAGTTTTCTGGTGTCTACCTTGAGGAGGCTTCATGAGAGGAGGGTCCCCGTGTATACTAATCGCTTCTGTGTCCCCAGGGTCTATAGCCCAGCCAGGCACACAGTCTTTGTTAGGAATATGTGTTGAGGCCAGGTGCAGCGGCTCACGCCTGTAATCCCAGCACTCTGGGAGGCCGAGGTGGGAGGACTGCTTGAGCTCAGGAGTTCGAGCCCAGCCTGAGCAAGGGTGAGACCCCCGTCTCTGCTACAAATAGAAAAATTAGCAGAGTGTCATGGCGCGCGCCTGTAGTCCCAGCTATTCGGGAGGCTGAGGCAGGAGATTGCTTGAGCCCAGGAGTTTGAGGTTGCAGTGAGCTATTATCGCGCCACTGCACTCTACCTGGGGCGACGGAGTGAGACTCTGTCTTAAAAATAAAAAATAAAAAAGAAAATGTGTTGAATAAGTGGATGGGTGGATGGCTGGATGAACGCATGGAGAAGTGAATGGATGGGTGGGTGGATAGCTGGGCCGGTCGGAGTCAGTCAAGGGGCTTAAACACACACACGCACGTGTGCACACACATAGAGGTGCCCAAGCCCTGCTCCAAAAATAAAAATGAGTCAACACTTAGTGAGTACTTACTGTATACCAGGCCCCATGCATGCAGGGCAGTGGTCCTCAACCTTCTTGGCACCACCAGGGACTGGTTTCATGGAAGACAATTTTTCCACGGAAGGTGGGCGGTGTGTGGGGGGAGGCGGAGCCCAGGCGGAGATGCAAGCAATGGGGAGCGGCTGTAGTACAGACAAAGCTTCATTCACTTGCCCACGGCTCACCTCCCGCTGTTGGGGGCTTCGTGGAGCTCAGGCAGGTGATGCGCAGCCCAGTTCCTAACAGGCCGCAGCAGCCCTGTACCGGCCTGCAGCTAGGGGTTGGGGACCGCAGATGTAGGGCATTTCACCTAATCCTCATGGCCACCCTCTAAAGTAGGGACTAATGCTACCCTTTAGAGGACAAACTAGAGGCTTAGAGAGGTGAAATCACTGAGCCCAGGTCACATAACTGGGAGGTGGAGGAGCCAAGATTTGAGCTGAGATCTGTTTGATTCCAGAGCCAAGTTTGCTCTTACAGGGCCAGTGGGGACACCTGGGAATTGGGGCAATGCTCCCCAGGTGACTTTGACGCACAGCCAGGCTGAGAACCCCTAGGCCAGAGCATTGAGGTCTGGGGGGAGCCGGCTGGCTTCGGGGCCAGCTGATCTGGCCCCTGTACTGCCCTGAAGCCTGTTTCCTCACCTGTGACACGCTGGGGGGATGGCAGCACCTTCCTCAGAGGCATTTCAGGAAGATCAAATGAGTTAATCCACCCAGCATGTGAAGCAGAGTGCCTGCCTCATGGTGAGCGCTTCTCACAGCTCCCCTGGGGACAGACAGACACTTCCCCAACATCCTCCTGCAGGCTTGGGAGAGACAAGCTGGGAAAGGCCTCTCAGTGGCACGCCCGAGGCTACAGCAACTGAGAGTGAAAAACAGGGGTGCTGTAGCAATTCTCTCCCCAGAAATACATCCTGCAGAAATACTCACACGTCCACAGGCATGCACACCCTGCAGACCACTGCTGTGTGGCTCATGACAGAAAAAGCAGGAAGCAAGCCCAATACACCTGTACAGGGCAGGGGTTTGCCACCTCAGCACCATTGACATATGGGGCCAGATAATTCTCCATGGGGGTTTTCCTGTGCATCGTAGGATGTTTAGCAGCATCCCTGGCCTCTACCCACTAGATGCCAATAGTATGTTCCCACCCCCAGTTGTGATAACCAAAAATGTCTCCAGACATTGCCAAATGTCCCCTGGGGGACAAAAATCACTCCCAGCTGAGAAACTCTCATTTAGGGCTTGCTCTGTGCAGGGCACGGATGCCCACACTTTCCATGAACTGTCTCCTACCAGCCCTCTCCACAGCCCTGGGAGGTGGGTCCTGTTCGCCATCCCATTGTGCAGATGCAGAAGTGGAGGGGTTCATGCTTTGCCCAACGTCATGGAGCTAGTATTTCAGCATCACGGTGACCAGAACCTGTGATAAGCCCCAGGTGCCACATTTCCTAGGCACTTTTTGTGAGTTCCTTAGACTTTTCTCCATTCACAATGCTGTTGTCTATGGCTAGAAATAATTTCATTTCCTCTCTCCCCATCCGGCTGCCTTGGCACATTTGAGGACAGAACTTGCACAACACAAATTGTAGCTCAAGAGGATTATGTAATCTGCATAGGGATTCTCTTTCGGGAAGTTAAGTTTGCTCAATTATTGAAAATTTGAAAAATAGAGAATAGAAAGAAAAAATAAAAATTGTTATTGGATCACCCACAAAGACCAATTTTCTAGCAGTTTTGTTCTCCAAGTGGCTTTCTCCATTTTGAAATTTTATTACAAAGTTGTAGTCACCCTCTATACACAATTTCAAACCCTGCTGTTCCCAAATTGTACAAAATCACGTTTTTCATGTAATTACAAAATCTTTGATACTGTTTTTAATTGTTGCCTATTGTGACAGGATCCCTGTTCCTCCTTAATTCCCTGATCTCTCCCTCTTCTGTAACAATAGAAATTGCAAGTTTTTGCTGTGCATATGGTCACTCAGGAAAAAAATTGTATTTCCCAGCCTCTCTTGCAGCTAGGTGTCCATGTGACTTAAGTTCTGGCCAATGGGATATAAGCAACTTCCAAGTAGTGTCCTTAGGGAGGGTGTTCCTCCTTTTCTTCCCATCCTACTTCTTGCTGGCTGGAGTGCAGATGTGATGGCCAGAACCTGAGTGGCCATCTGGGCCAAGGTGCAACAACAAGAGAAAAGGATCCTGAGTCCCTGATGAATTTCTGAAGCCACTCTACTGGCCCTGGACTGCCACCTCCACACATCTTTTATATAAGAGAGGAACAATCTTTTGTTTCATTTGAGCCCCTGTTATTTTGGCTTTTCTGACACTAATCTTAAGTATTGATGAACTTAATCTGAAGTGTTGCACTAATATTTTGTGGCGAAGTTGTCTCTTACATTCTTTTAGGAAGCTTTACCTAATTAACGTCATGATTCCCTGCTCATTGGGCATTTAAATGGATTCTAATTTCTTACTACTCTTATTAATTCTGTTGTGCACATCTTTATGCATTGTCACTATTTGTGATTATTTCCTTAGTACAGAATCCCAGAAGAAGGATTTTGGAGTCAAAGAACATGAACACTCTTAAACCTGTTAATACCTGTAACCAAACTGCCTTCCAAAATGGTTCAGCTGATATATATCTCCTCCTCCCCCAGCAAGGAATGTGAGGATCCATTTTGGGGCCAGGATAAAGATTCCAGCGTTCAAAATCCTTCCCTCTAGCAGCCAAAAATGAATCAGAGATAGTCATTCTTGATAGTTCTTGAATAAAAGATATTGATGAAAAGTCATTAACCACGAAGCTAAGGAGACCTAGAATGATCTCTTGTCAGTGAAGGGTCTTAGTTGCAAGCAATAGAATCCAGCACTCTGGCTAGTTTACACAGAAAAGCAGTTTATTGAAGGTTATTGAGTGGTTCATGGGACCCTCAGGGGGGTCCCAAGGCCAGGACTGGAGGCTACGCAGCCATGAGCAAGGCCCAAATTTTGTGGAGTGCTGCCCCAGTGAGCCCCTCCCTTCTACCCAGAGACCACTTCTACCGCATCCTCTGGGACCAGATTCTCTTCCACACCTCTCTTGTCTTAGTGTTCTCCTCTAGTCACATGCTCTGGTCACATGCTTGCACCCAAGCCGCAAGCGAGGCTGGGAAAGCAAGTTTTCTGGCACCTCCTTTGGAGAGGTCTGGGCTACTAAGGCAGGGAATTCCCTGAAGAGTGTATGCAAGGTGTGGGGCAGCCAGAAAGCAGGGCTCCACGAGCGAAGACCTGGCCGGGCTTGCGGGAGGAATGTAAAAAGAGTTCTAGCACTACTTTTCTATTTCTCCTCCACTTACGGCGAGAGAACAGCAGAGAAAAGTAAAGGTGACAACAATACTGTTCCCATTTGTGTCATTCATGTGGTTTTCCCAGCCCTGCAAGGGCCAAGTGAGGGTGGGGACCCACATCACAGACCCCAAGATTTGTCCTCACTCCACCGCCTCAGCCACACATCACCATGGATGTCGTTACCTGGTGTAGGATGTCGTTACCTGGTGTAGGTAACTCCACGACCACTGACCATATCCTCCAAGAGGAGGGCCGCGTCTGCCCATCCACTGATGGACAGGCCCTGGAACACAGTAGATGCTCAATAACAAATCCTGAACGAATGAATGATGGCATTTGGCTCTCAGCCTCGGAGGAAATCTTGAAGTCCTGGAGTTGACGTTGATTGATGCAACCAGTATTTCCTGAGCAGCTACAGTGCCCCAGGCCTTATTTTAGGTGCTGGGGATTACTGTGGGAAAGAAAACAGAGGCCCAAGTCCCTTCCCTCACAGCGGAGGAGATAATAAATAAGAAAACTGAAAATATTAATATAACATAATACAACATAATATGGTATAACACAATTCCAGGTAGTGGCAAATATGTTATGAATAAATGTGAAACTGGATAAGTGACTTAGGGTGCTAATTTAGAAAGACAGTTGAGGAGGCCTCTCTGATCACGAATTCCTGACCTCAAGCGATCCTCCTGCCTTGGCCTCCCAGAGTGCTAGGATTACAGGTGTGAGCTACCTACCATGCCTGGCCTTGGAGGCCTTTCTAAGAAGGTAACATTTGAGCAGAGACCTGAAGAGCTGAGCAAATATCCAAGGGAAGCATATTCTAGTTAGAGGGAACAGCCAGTGCAAAGGCCCTGAGGTAGGAATGAGCTTGGCATGTGCTTCTAAGGGTAAGGTAGCCAGGGAGGCAAGGGTTACACCAAGTTTCCCAACTTTAGCAAATCTACAGAACCCTTAACTGGCGGAAACAACGGGTGGGGAGGGACAAGTTCTTCACTCTTAAGCTTCTCTGGAAAAACATGATGTCAAGGACAGACAGTAAATCTTGACTTGTCCCAGAAAACAATGGGCCCATGTAACCAATGAAGTGTCAGGCTGAAAGTAATCGGCCAAAGGGCTGGGGCGCGGGTGGCTCATATGGCATTTGTTAACAGATCTGTGTTTCAAAAAGAGTCTCCCAGTTAGGGGCAGAAGAAGCTTCTGGCCAACATCAAAAAGATGTTTATTGTGGTGACTCTGTGCAGACAAGAAAAACGGAGATTCGCTGCATAGAGATGTGGAAAGATGTACCCGACATGTTAAGTGAAAAAATAGGTCACAGGATACTATTATATATGGCACAATCCCTTTTGAAAATTCACTCATTCATTCAGAAAATGTTCATTATGGATCTACTATGTGCCTGCACACTGCTGGGTAGGGAAGACACAGACATGGCTGTCCCTGCCTCCTGGGACTCACCGCACAGTGGGGAAGGCAGATAATGATCCGATCAGTACACAAATGTGTCATCACAAACTTAGATCGGTGCTAAGGAAAGATACCTGAGGGTGTGCTCCAGAATATGAAAGGGGGAAAGACTTCCAGTCACTCCACTTTCCTTATGTCCCCTTTTCTTTGGATTGTCTGTAGGTTCTAATTTGTTTGTAACGTCATGTTTTCTAATTGAGTGAATTTTAAAAAGTAACAAAGGGAGTGTGTGGGGGGGTGGTTTTTGAAATCATATGTCTGAAGATGATTTAAAACCAGGGAAGGAAGGACACACAAGAAACTGGTGGCTGTATTTGCTTCCAGTGGTTGCGGGGGGAGGGAAACTTGATTCTCACCGGACGCCTTTTGAGCCTTTTGAATGTGTTTGTATTCGGAAAATGATAATAAGCAAAGATATTTTAAAATGAAACTTCAAGTCAAGTTTTATTTCCATGAAAAAATGAGGATGCAGACAACAGTGGGATCTCAATATAAATATGTTAGCTGAGCGGAATCCCACCAACATCTTAAAGTGATTCTCTCTGGGTAACTTTTGTTTTTTTCTTTGTACTTTTCTGTATCTTTCTATATTTAAAATAAGAAGAATTTTTAAAAAGTTTAAAAGGCTACTGTATGTAGAGCACTTACCATGGCAGGACCCCGTCCTGGGTGCTTTACAGATGCATCTTTGCATCGTCCTCACAATAACTCTCTCATTCACTATTCCCATTTCACAGATGAGGAAACTGAGGCTCGGAGGGTGAAGCCGCTGGCCCCAGGTCACACAGCTGGATTCGCCCCACATCTGTCTGATCCTAAAGTCTGTTTTTAAACCATGATGCTCAGGTGCCCTCCAAATGTCCTTCAAGGAAATGACATTGCTTTGAAAATCAGGGGGAAAAAACAAACAAACCAAACAAGAAATATTACATTTTTTTAACCACTTATTCAAGCTCTGATGGGGCCTGAGACCAGCCAGGCTTGGGGAGGGTTTCTTGGCAGGGCACTGTTTGTATTTTGGGCGGGGGGGGGGGGGGGCTGTCCTTCTGCCTGGCTGTCCCCCATGGCACATCCCTGCCTGCTAAACACCAGCCATGCTCCCCTGTCACTGTGACACCCAGACCCCCACCCCCACCTCTGCCAGCCTCCCCTCCAGGAAAACTGCTTGTTTAGACTCTGCAGTGACTGAGCTCCGGCTGCTGTGCTACAAGCCACCTTGTAGGTTGACCCTCCCTGCAGACCTTAGAGGCAGGTGCCTCGGTGGCCTTATTTTATAGGGAGACGAGGCTCAGAGAGGCTGGGTGACTTGTCCCAGGTCACACAGCCAGGACTCGGCCCCACGCTGTCCTGTCCATCTCGGGGACCAAGTCTCTTGTGGCCGTGGGGAAGGCGAAAGGGCAGGGGAGGGCTGCGGCCCCAGGCTTGCAGGCAGGGCGGCCACGAGCGCCTGCCCTCCACTCTCCAGCCAGCTGAGGCCAGGCCGGGAGATCCAAAGCCCCACTGCGAGGCCGGGCCGGGCGACGGGCAGGCGGCCACTACAGTGGGGACCGGGAAGCCCAGCGCTCCCTCCCGCCTGCCCGGCAGCGTCCCGTGGCCGCCTGCCAGGCCCCGCCTGACGTCAGGGTCTGACCAGGGACATAATGTGCTGGCGCTGGGACAAGGGCTGACTGCAGAGAGACAGGGCCGCGAGGCGGGGCGGGGTGGGGGGTGGGGGGTGGGGGGGTGGGGGGTGGGGGGGGAGAGACAGAGAGAAGGAGGGAGAGAAACAGGCAGGGGAGAGGGAGAGAGGGAGAGAGGGGAGGGCAGGAAGCAGGGGGAGGGAGGGAGAGAGACTGAGACAGAAAATAAGAGACAGAGAGAGAGAGAAAAAAGCGCAAATGGGAAGATGTTCAGAGGAAGTCAGAGAGAGAGAGGAGAGAGGGACGGGGGAGAGACGGGGCAGGGGGAGGCGACACGCAGAGGAGGAGGGGTGTGGGCGGAGGGCGGGTGCTCCGGAGACCCCAGACCCGGGCTGGGGGCTGGGATCTGGCTCTGCCCCTCCGGGAGCCTCCCACCCCTCGCCTAGGCAACGGGAGCCAGAGAAACAGGGCCTGGCTCATTTGGGGAGGGGACAGAGCCCCCCATCACGGGGGAAGGGCGGGCATCAATCTATGTAAAGTGCTGTGATAGCGCCCTGCACTGCACGTAGCAAGTGCTCAGTGAACCGGAGGGGAAAATGAAGAGGGCATCAGCAAGAGAAACGCGATGCCCAGCGTGGGGGTGGGGGGTGGGAGTTGCCCCCGTGGAAAGCAACTCTCCCTCCATAGCACCCCCTTCCCTGTAGCCTTGGAGCACCCCCTTTCCCGCCCCCTGCATGACTCCAGCATGAGGCCACCAGCACAGACCTTGGCCGGGTCTTGCCAGTCTTGGGGCCCAACCCCCTGTTTATGGGCTCAAGAAGGCCATGATCCCAGGGCCATCACGTCACCAAAGCCAAGCAAGGCCGGGCCCTGGTCACTTCTGGCCTTCCAGCCACATCACCCCTCATCCAGCTTAATTATTAAATGGCCCGGCAGGGCCGAGGGGCTGAGCCAGCTGCCCTCCCGGGCGGGGACAGCTGTTCCCGCGCGTCCTCCATTAGCGCAGGGCCCACACTACAGAAAGCGCAGGCAGCACGTGGAAAGGTGAAGATGCAAAGACCCCTTCCCCTCACTCCCACTTTCCCCAGAAGCCGGCCTCGCCCTCATCCTCATCCTGAGAATTCCCACGTATTGAGCACTCACTGTCAGCCAGTCATGGTCCCGAGAATGTCACAGAATTAATTTACGTGATCCTCCTGACAGCCCCCAGAGGTTAACTGCTGTCATTATCCCATTTTACAGATGAAGATGCTGAGGCTCAGAGAGCTGGAGTCACTTGCCCAAGGCCACCTGCTAAGGAGTGGCAGGGCCAGTCACCCACTTAACCAGAGAGCAGCCACGATTTCCTGAGCAACTCCTTCAACCACCAGGATAATGCCACCAGCAGTGGTTCTCAGCTGGGGGTGATTTTGCCCCCAGGAAGCATTCGGCTATATCTGGGGACATTTTGGGTTGTCACAACCGGGGAGAAGCTACTGGAGGTCAGGGATGCTGCTCAGCACCTATGATGCACAGGACAGCCCCGCAGCAGAGAATTATCTGGCCCCAAATATCAATAGCACCAAGGTTGAGAACGCTGCTAGGAGGTCAGTTCTGTTATGATCTCCATTTTATAGATGTGGAAACTGAGGCACAGGGAGAGGGTGCCACTTGCCCAGGAGGCCCATTTCACATCCCTGCTTGTCATCATGTGACCCCACTGCCAATCCTGATAGCTCCCACCTTAAGGGACTCCTGCCTCCATTCTAGGCCCTTCCAAGTCCTCACTTGCTTGTTACAGATGATGCTTTACCTCCTTTCTATGTATGAAGATAGCACTTTAATCATTGAGAAAATAGATCAAGCCAAAAAGTCACTAGGAAGGTAGGGATGCCTTGAAATGAATTTGTATGTTATTCACAGCAGCATTGAGGGACATTTGAAATTGACCACACACAGATTCATGGAGCAAGCATGTTGTGAGCACCTACTGTGTACCAGGTTCTGTCCTTGGTGCTGGAGATCCAGTAGAGAGGCAGGCAGACCCAGCCCCTGCTGACAGTCTAGTGGGGAAGGCAGACAATAAACAAAAAAACAAATACACAATGAAGATCATTTTAGACTGTGTTAAATGCAACTGTGGGCAGGGGGAAAGGCCACTCTGGAGAGAGTAGTGTCCAACAGGACCTCTCTGAGGAGATGAGGCTAGAAGGATGAGAAGGGACAAGGCTTGGGAAGAGGCAGGAGTGAAAGTTCCAGGTAGAGGAACGGTATGTGCAAAGGCCCTGAGGCAGGCACTTGCCTGGAGTGTTGAAGTACAGCCAGGAGGCCAGTGACTGCAGCCGAATGAGGGAGGAGGAGAGGAGAAGCAGATGAGATTTGAGTAGTAACAAGTGAACACATGTGCAGCACCTGTGATCACTGTCTTTACAGGGGGAGGTGGAAGCTGTGGTGGGATTTTGAGCAGAGGAGGTACTGGGTCTAGTTTAGGTTCTAACAGGATCCCTTTGGATGCTTGGGCAGCTGAACAGTGCACCCCCCCAAAGATGTCCATGTCTCAATTCCTAGAATCTGCAAATGTTACTTAATATGACAAAAGGAACTTTGCAGCTGTGATTTAGTTAAGGCTCCTAAAATGGGAAGATTACCCTGGATTATCCAGGTGGCCCCAATGTCATCACAGGAGTCCTTATAAGACAGGAGCAGACGGAGATCTGACTACAGAAGAGGAGAAGGCAGAAAGAAGAGAAAGTGACAGAAACAGAGATGGGAGAGATGTGCCTCGAAAGTGGAGGAAGGGGCCATAAGCCAGGGGATGTGGGTGGCCACTAGAAGCTGAAACAGGCAAGGAAACTGATTTTCTCCCGGAGCCTCCGGAAGCAGCCCTGCTAACACCTTGACTTCTGATCTCCGGAACTGTAAGAGAATAAATGAGTGGCGTTTTAAGCCATTAAGTTTGTAGTCATTTGTTTTGGCAGCAAGAGGGACTAAGAGAGATGCTGTGGGGAGGACAGACTGCAGGAGAGCCAGGGTGGGAGCTGGGGACCAGGCAGGGAGGGGCTACTGCAATAGTCTAGGCAGGAAATAGTGGTGGACGGAGAGAAGTGGACGCCTCCCTCAGCCATCTCTGGCCAGTGCCCAGGACACAGAGCTGGCCACCACGTGGTTCCTGCTCTGAGGAAGAATTCAGCCAGAGGAGGCCCAGGAGTCGTTCCGGGGGAATGACAGCCCAGGCTTAGCTGCCCCAGAACCTCTCTCCTCACACTGTCCAAGTCTCTGCCCCAGTGTCCCCTCCTCAGGGTGGTCTCCCTGACCACCTGCCTCAGGGAGGCACTACTCCCACTACTCTGGTGCCGCCACCCTGCTTCAGTTTGCTGTGTGCGTCTTACTGTCACCTGACGTGCTACACCTTTGTCTGTTTCTTTATTGTCTGCCGCCAGGAGGGGAAGGACTGTGTACACCTTGTTCACTGTGCGTCTCCAGCATCTAGAAACAGCCTGGTGTGAAGAAGTGCTCAGTACACATGTGCTGAATGAATAAACAAACAGATGGATCCCCATTCAACCCCAGGAAGATGGCTGAAAACTACAAGGGATGTGACTTACTCAGGGTCACACAGTTGCTAACTGTAGATCCAGGATTTGAACCCAGAACTGACTCCAAAGTTTGCACGAAATAGGCCATCTCCTAACACCAATGACACTACCTGTGTTCCAGAAATTTCCACTTTGTGGGAGTAGTGACCTATCCTTCTTGAGGTGTCAGACATTCTAAACACAGCACCTTAGGGAACCTCCAAGGCAACTGACCTGCCCAGGGCTGTTACTGGACAAGGAAACTGAAGCGGAGAGGTTGGGGTCTTCCCCAAAGTGCACAGCTGCCCAGTGGCAGAGCCCAGAGCTCAGGTTCAACCCTTGCCAGATCCCACAGCCAGAGTCTTCTCTCACATTCCCAGCATGCTGGGGGTTCCTGAGAAATACGAAAGACTGTCTTGGCCTAAGAGGCAGAGTAGGAACAGATCACCCTGCCCGATGTCCTGGCTGAGCCTGGAGGAAGTCCATCAACACCTAAAGCTGGAAACTTCTCGGAAATGAGGATGGGGGCTTAGGATCCAGGCCCCTGGGGTCAAACCCCAGCTCTGCTCCTCCCCTGCTGTGTGGCCTCAGGCAAGTGGCCTCCCCTCTCTGGCCCAGGGCTCGTCTGGTAACTCCAACTAAAATTCTGGGCAGAGTTGATAAAGCCCTATAGACTGTATTTTAAAATAAAAAAAGACCCAGCATGTATTCTAGCAGACATGTTATATCAGACTACACTACTTGGGGCACACAAATGTAGTCATAATAAAGTATCATAAACGTAATTGGAAAAACTCAACAATAAACAAAAGACGAGTTTATTTTTCTCTCGTGTGAATGAAGCCCAGATGTGGGCAGTTTGGGATGGGTTTGGCAACACCAGGAAGCCCTCAGTGTCTCAGGCTCCTTCCTGTACACGACTCTCCCATCTCTAGATGTAATCCGCCTTCTCCTGGTCCAAGTTGAAGGCCACTGCACCAGCCTTCATGTCTGCCTTCCAGATGGCACGATGGGGAAGGAGGGAGGAAGGGCAAAGGGCAGAGAAAAACTGAATCTCTAGGAAAGATTCCAGAAACTGCCACACAATTCCTAATTTCAACCCCTTGGCCAGAACGCAGGCACACGGCTGCACCTAGCTGCAAGGGAAGCTAGGAAGAGCTATGTTTATTGTGCATGGTCATGAACTCAGCTAAAAGTCAATTGAATATTTGTAAACAAACAAGATGGTTTCAAATAGTGATACATCCTGTGAAGGAACAAAACAGGGCAATCTGGAGGGGAATGAAGGTGAGGGGACAAGGTGGCTGATCTAAATGATGATATGGCCTGAGGGACAAGCATTCCAAGCAGGAGGAACAGAAAGTGTGCTGCCCCGAGGCGGAAACAAGCCTGGTATGGTGAAGAAACAGAAAGATGGCCAGCGTGGCTGGAGCAGGGACAGGGATGGGGTGGGGGGGCACAGCTGGAAGGAAACAAGGTCAGAGGGGTCGGCAGGGCTAGATGCTGGGATAAACTGTAAGGCCCAGGGAGGAGTTTGGGGTTTTTTTCTCTGAGTGCAGTAAGGCGGTATTGGAGGGTTGACCTGGTGTGATGTCACTGACTGACAGAATGCCGAGCTCCCTGAGCCCCGGGGATTTACGGGAACCCTTCTGAGAGCTTCATTCATTCATTAGCCTCTAATAACTATTAATTGCTGACCAGCTATGTGCCCGGCTCTGTGCCAGGTACTGGGCTGTAGCAGAAGAAATGACCCTTCCCATCCCCGCCCTCAGGAAAAGGGGAGACAGATGGAGCAAACACAGAAGTGTAGAAATGCAGCTCAAAGGTGGTTGCACGTGATTTGGAGGGAAGGTAAACGGGCCCAAAAGAGGGCCTGAGTTCGCCTGGGGATTACAGGAAGGCTTCCCACTGGAGGTGATATTTGAACACTAAGGACGCATTATCTTGGGGAGATCTAGAAAAGAGGAGAGAACATTCCAGCTTGTGCAAAGGCCTGGAGGCCGGAAGAGAGTTGCACGTTCTAGAAACGCACCAGGCTCCGGCCTGGCCAGAGTTGAGGAGGACGAGAGGGAGGTGTCTGGGGACGGCCCTGGAGAGGTGAGCAGAGGGCAGATCACAGAAAACCTGGGAGGAGGGCTCAGGGATTGCATGTTCTGGGGAGGATGATTTATTTGACCCCAAATCCCTGGGAGGGGCCCGCAGCCGATTCAAAACAAGCAGGGACCCAGATCTCCTTGGAGGGTGTTTACAAGCTCACTGATGACACAGGCCTCTGCCTTCCTGTGGGTGCCCTGTGCCGGGATGTCCTTCTTCTGGCTCCTCAGCCCTGAGCCCACACCCTGACTCATGCCTCCTGCCCCAGCCACCCCTGCCATCACCACCGAGGCTGCCAGCCGCGCCCCCACGCCCTTGAAGGGTGCACGGAATCGCAGGCCCCGGCACCCGGAGGACCACCTGCGTCTCCGATCAGACGTGCCCACTCCGCAGAGGGAGGAACGAAGCCCCCGTGAGGAGGACACCCTTCCCCAAAGTCTCACCCCAGGACTGGAATAGAGCCAGGGCCTGGTGCCAGGTCCCCTGACGCCTGGTCCTAAATACACCGTTTAGTTAAAGAGGAAAAAGAAGGATAAGAAGGGAGGGAGGAGGAAGAGCTTGAAAAGCAATATTCACATCGACAACTTCTAAGCCTGAGCCCTTCCTGGGCAGCGTGGGGGCGGGGTTGGTGTTTGCTGGACAGCCACTCTGCACCGGGTACCTTACCTATGCCAGCTTGTTCAGTGGGACCCTCACAGTAAGACGGGTACAATTCCATACTCTGTTTAGAAAACAGAGAAGCCATGCAACCCATCCACCATCACACAGCAGTTATCTGGCAGAGAGGAGAACTGAACCCGGGTCTGGCTGCGATTCCTAGCCCCCAGCGTGCTCCAGTCCCCAGCCCGGCCTCTGCCCTGCTCCCTTCTTTGCAGCAGTTGCGGTCCTGTCTTCCAAAGCTAAACAGCAAAGGTTTTCCCCTGGCTGCCCACAAGCCTGCAAATATGCTTCCTTTGGCCCACAGGGCATTTTAATTAAATCTGAGCCAATGTTCACAAATCAAGAGATTTCACATAAAATCTCAGATTTCTGCCTCCCTTAACTGTAAGATTTGACTGTGCTGGGCCCACATACCTACCTGGCAGCAATCAACTGGGGATGGGGATGTTTGAAGGGGACTCTCCGGTTTCCTGCACTCCCCACCTCTCCCTACTGCCTCCCTGGTCCTGAGGCTGAATGTCAGGTGCCATTTATCACAATACACACACTGTTGTTTTTTTGAGAACAGGGACATATTTGTCTGTACCCGTATCTCTCTCAAAAAGAGGAAAACAAGTAATAATCCAAGAGGGACAGTTTTCATGAAAAATGGGAGAATGCCTACTTCTTTGTGGAACTGAGGGATATTGCCTGGTGTTTATTACGCAAACAAAGTGTGCCTGATCCACACACCACTGCTTAGGCTGCCTGCCTCGTGACCCTCGTAGGATTGTCGAATTTAGTAAGTAAAAATACAGTATGTCCAGTTCAATTTGAATCTCAGATTGACAATGAATGATTTTTCAGTATAAATATATCCTGTGAAACATTTGGGACATTCCTTTTACTAAAACATTTTCTTTGCTGACTTGAAATTCTAACTGAACTGGGCATGCTGATTTCATCTGGCAACTCCCTCTAGGGGGGTTGAGCGTGGGTCCCGAAGGGGCTTGCATTTGGATCCAGGTCCCTCCCCTCCACCACTCACCCTGCTGAATGATCTTGGGCAAGTCACTTAAGTTCTCTGGGCTTCAAATTGTTCGTCAGAGATAGGGATGATGACAGCGTGAGGACTGGATGAGACAATACATGCGAAGAGCTTAGGACAGAGCCTGGCTCACTGCATGTGCTCAGTAAATGTCAGCTGCTGGGGCACCTGCCACCTGCCCAACAGCTGTGCCCTTCCCCTTTGCTAACTGAACCCTGATTGCTGCCAACACAATCTGGGGCTGGTACTCTGCCCAGCCCCCGCAGATGAATGTGATTGGTCAAGCCAGTCATGGCACACCCATTCCAGACTGCCAGGGATTGGTCCAAATTCAGCATGAGACCTGGCTCAGCCAATGAGACAACAGGAAGTCTACTGGGAGGAGCGCTCCAGGGAGACTTTTCTCCCCCTAAGGCGTTGGCAGTACTGCCCCTGTCCCTACCTTTTCCCCTTGGACACATCCATGGGAAGAAGGGACATTCTACCCCAGCTGTCATCTTATGACAGTGAGGTGGCAAAAAGCCAGTGTGCTGAAGATGGTGAAGGTCAAGGTTGGGTGGAGGACTCCTAGGCTGACTACACCAAACTTCCTTTCAAGTGAGTGGTACATGTCCTTATGGCTGAAGCCCCTGATAATCGGCTCTAGAGTGTGGTAGGTAAGAGTCTGGCCTCCAGAGTCAGGTGCCTGGCATCACGTCCCAGTTATGTCACATACTAGCTCTGTGCCTCAGTTTCCCCACATGAATGGAGGGAACGATAGTATCAGCTTCATAGGGTTGTTGTAAAGATTAACTGAGTTCATGTAAGCGAAGTGCTTATTACAGGACCTGGCAAGTTACACTCACCATATAATTTTAGTCACTCTGACTCTTCCGTTGCTTGCACCTAAGCCTTTCTAACGGATACAGTCAAAAATTCCCTAAATGCTGTGGAACTCTGAGAGTTGACACTACATCAAAGCATCTAAGCCCCAAAATATAAGCAAATGTTGTGCCTGTTTTAATCAAGTAAATGCCAAAGGTTCCCCCAAGATGTGTGTTTCTTTACATCTCATTCACCCTGCAGAGGATCCAAGCAGATTCAACAGGATGCTCGCCATCAGCTCCCAAGGAGAGGAGGTGGGGCACAGGGAGGTCAGCCACTCCTGGGAATAAGGGATGGTCCCACCATCTGCAATTTTGGGTGGAAACTCCAGGGCCAAAATATGGTGGACTAAACACAAGTGTGCTGGTTGGGAGTGCCCCATTAACAGTGGGTTAAACATAAAGGCATTTAATGATTTCACAGACAAAAAGTCTGGAGGTAGACAGTTTTAGGGGCAAGGAAGCATCTCAACAATGCTGTCCAGGATCCAGCCACTTCCAACCTTCCCATTCTGCTATCCTATGTGTTGGCTTTTTGTCATTATCCTTGTTGCCTCCCAGTCACAATATAGTTGCCACAGCCCCAAGCATTACATCCTTAATGAAGTTCAAAACAGGAAGAAAGTGTTGGATGGTGGGTAAAAAAAAAAAATCTTTCTCCTTGAGCTCTTTTAATCTGGGAAGGAAATCTTTCCCATGATCTCCTTGGAAGGACTTCCCTTCACATCTCATTGACCAAACTGGCCACATGTCTGTTCTGTGCTGCAAAGGAGGCTTGAAAAATGAGTTATAGCAAAGAGTAGCGAGACAACGTGACTGGTTTGGCCCAATCTTAATCTCTTCCCTGGGGGTGGACCTATCACCTCCCACCCCCAAACAAAATCAGGGTCTTGCTGTTGAGGACTCAAGGGTCCAGCTATTGGGGGTGTTGCCATAGTGTAAACCTCTGCTTCTTTCAGAAATCCCACTAACAGGGTGGTAAGGGATTAAAACAGAAAAGGGCATAAACACACACAAGAGAACAGGCAGCTAGAAGGCAGAGAAGGAGTGATGCAGCTGGGTTTTAAAAACTGAAGCATGGCTGATGGATAAAGGATCCTGCTGATCTGGCTAGAGAAAGCTGACATCGGAGTGCAGAAGGCGGCTGATCGCACCCCAGAGCCCTGGAAGGGCTGGGTCCTCTGCAGGGGGCACTGAAACCTGACGGATGGGATGAAAGTCCCCCAGGGCACTTCCTCCACCCCCGTAGAAGATTCTGAGGGGAAGCGGTTGAACTAGGGAAGCTCTGGCCCTGGGATTGGGGCTTCCACACAGAAAACAAGGACATCAAATGTAAATTTACTTACTGAACAGTGAGACCCCCAGACCCCTTCCCTCACCTGGCCCCCAGAAGCAGCTGCTTGGGACAGGAGATGAAGGCTTTCCTATCTTGGGAAGTGCCTCTGACCAAAGACAAAGAGAAAAAAACTCAGAGACACCAACTTTGGGGTTCCCCACCAAAGGCCATAGCTTCACCCAGGCACCCCACTATGTGACAGGCCCTGCACAGACACACAGAGCTTCCACCGCTTAAATATCAAGGAACATTAGACACGTGAGGAGAGCTGCCAACATGAGACCCAGACAAACAGGAAAAGGCCCTCCAGGGAAATGCCAGTGCTCCTTGTCTGGGGACCTAGCCGGTTCTGTCAGGAGCCGGCTATGTGGCCTTGACAAAGTCCCTTCCCCTCTCTGGGCCTCCATTTCCTTGTAGTTTAGGGGAATTTTTATGGCTGGGAACTTGCCTCAACACATCTCCCACCTGGGCATGGAGGAAAATGAGGTGCCATGGGGTCCTTTGGTCTGCTTGAGAAACTATCCCAAAAAACCTTTGACTTATCTTGTGGGTCTCACCTGGATGACCCAAAGGATATGGGTTTCAGAGGCAGAAGAAAATGATCAGGCCTAGAGGTACAGGAAATTCCAGCATCCCCCTCTAAAGGGCACCCTCAAAACTATAAATTGCAGTGGATGATACTGGCTTTGAGCACTTACAGGGTGCCTGGCATTTTATATACATTGTCTTATTTTATTTCCTTATTCTCTTTGTCACCTTGGAGGAGACACTTAACTATTCTGTGCCTTAGTTTCCCCATCTGTGAAATGGGATATGGTCGAGACTGCTAGTTGTCCCTCAGTATCTTCCCCTACTTCCATAGCGATGGACTGTGGCTAAGCACAATGCTGATTAGATAAAAACTACATTTTCCAGCCTCCCTTGCAGTTAGGTGTGGCCATGTGACCAAGTTCTGGCCAATGGGATGTGAGCTTAAGCTACGGAGCCAATTTCCAGTTTGTACTTTCAAGGGAAGGGATATTCCTTTCTCCTTTCCTTTTCCCACTGGCTGGAATGTGGGCATGAGTTCAGGAGGGTTCTCCCACCCTAAGGAGGGGAGAAAAGCAAGTTAGCAGCCTGGGCACTGGCAATATGGAACTGCCATGTCAGCCCCAGCCTAACAAGTTTGTTGTAAAGATTCAATGCGTTAAGACATGTAAATCATTTAACATGGGGCTTGGAACGGAGTAAGCATTCTGAAATTGTGGATTGTGTTTTATAATTATTATCAACATTATTATTATAATCATAACTCCAAATGAGCCTATGCAGGAAGGAATCTTAAGTCCCATTTTTCAGATGAGAAAACTGAGGCCCAGGACAGTAAAGTCCCTGCCCAAATGATCCAGAGGGGAAGTAGCAGAGCCAGATCTGTGAATCTGGGGAAGGAATAAAGAGATGCAGTGGACTTAGAGGCAGGAGTGAGGGATGGGGACCAGTGGTCCCAAATGCCCATGTCAGCCCTTTTGTCAGGTTGGTTCAAACCCACCCCAAGGAGTTTTCTTCTGTCTACTTGTGGGTCTAGTACAGTGGTTCCTAACCAGGGTTGCTTTTGCGCCCCAGGGGACATTTGACAATGTCTGGAGGCATTTTGATCATCATGACTGGGAGAGAAGGCCAGCTACTGGCATCTAGTGGGTGGAGGCTGGGGATGCTGCTAAGCATCCTACAGTGCACAGGGCGGCCCCTACCACAGAAAATTATCCGGCCCCAAATATCAACAGGGCTGCGGTCGAGGAGCCCTGGTCTAGCGGGAGGATGCCACCATTGACTGGCGCCCACGGGAGGCAGGAGGCCTCGGGGCTTCCAGGTAATGGGCAGGATTCTTTGGTTTCCTCTGCTGGAAGGCGTCCCTCCGCCCACCGCATCTTTATACCCCTCGCCCTCTCTGTTCGCACAGGCCCATTAGCAGGGCCAGGGGATTTTCATCAAGGGGAAACTCACCTCATTGCGTTCCTGCAGCTCACCCTGGCCGCCTGGGGACACGTTCCAACAGCTCTGCCTTCCTCCCCATCCGCCCGCTGCCAGCGAGGCCAGTTTCCGGGTGGTGGGTGGAGGGCATGCTGCCATCCCGCGTGGTGCAGTGTTCCCCGGTGGGGGCAGGAGAGCAGAGTTTTGCTCCTGGAATGCAGGGCCCACACCATCAGGCTGCCCATTCGTCGATCTGTCTGTCTGTCCAAGGAAGGACTGAACCTTGAAAAAGAAGGGCAAACTGTGGAGGAAACCGCTTCCTAGAGAAAAATCCAAATTTCTGCTCTCCAAATTCCCAGGATGTAGTGAGCCCCAGCCTCTTGGGATGGCAGGGCAATCTTCCAGAACCTTCTAACGCAGCCACACAGAAGCCAAGAGGCTGGAGCAAAAGCTAACCCCCTGAGGAACTCTGGAAATTTGCTAAAAATTCGAGAGGAAGGGGTGGCCCTGCTAAGGTACCCGGAGGCATGTCTCGGCCTTGGCTGTTCTGCTGGTGAGCAGCCGTTCGTGTACTTGACTATGGACTGCACCCTGCAGCACTCGCCAGTCCTGTTCACCGATCTAATGGCTTCCAACCGCCAGCACTTATATCTCTTTGCCGAGGGCCTTCTCTGGCTGCCACAGCCCACTGAGCCCTTGCAGGACAAGCGGAAGTGCCTGAGAGTCCATGCCCCTGGCAGCGGCCCTCAGCCAACCTGGCTGCGGAGTTGGTGGATGAAGCCCCCAGTTTCCTTGCCCGTTGGTGGGAATAGCTTGGAGGCATGTTCTAGACTGGCTCCCTGAGGTCCCCAGTGGGATTGAGCCCCGCTTGCCCACAGCAGTAACTTGCCCAAAACCTACGCTGTGTGGGCTGCCTTCCTTTCCCTGTCTCACGTCCCCAGCCCCTTACTTCCTGAGATCACCTCCCAAATGAGCGATTTGAATCCTTGTCTCAGCATCTGCTTCCAGGGCAGCCAGCCTGAGCCCGACATGTGCTATGGGTCAGATACACAGACATTTAGGGATCATAATGAACATGGCTGCCCCCTCTAGGAACCCACAATGAGAGGGAAAGCCAGACACCACTCAAATAGTCACACAAAAGCAGCATAGCAAACGGTGACAAAGGCTGGGGCTGTGAAGAAACACAGGACCTTGTGGTTAAAAGCCTCCAATGGCTGCCCTCTGCTCTCAAGCCATAGTCCAGGGTCCCCACTGTGGCCCTCAAGGCCCTGCGCCACCTGCCATTCGCTCTACCTCCCTGAGCCCACCTTTCCCCACTCTGCTCTGGGTATTCTGGCCTCCTGGCCGTTTCCCAGTTGTGTTGGACACATTCCTGCCTCAGGGCCTTTGCACTTGCTGTTCCCTCTCCCTGTGTGCTTTTCCCCAGATCTTCCCATGGCCGGCTCCTTCTGCTGGTTCAAACCTTGATTCAAACATCACCCCTTCAGGGAGGCCATCTAACCCCCCAGTCCTCCACCCCTCCCACCAGTCACTCTCACCATGTCATCTCGTTACGTTTACTTCATAGCACATATCACAGCTTGAAGTTTCTTTACTTATTTGTAGAATGATCCCCGAATACAAGCTACACAAATATGAGGAAGAGCTATGTTCCTGGTGCCTGGAACAAAACCTGGAGCAGAGTAGGTGCTCTATGGATGTTTGTTGGATAAGTAAATATTTAAGTGACTGGGGGAAAAATGAATGAATGAATGACATAGGGACACTTAACAGGGGGACCAAACCTTGTCTTGAAAATCAGGGAAGGCTTCCCTGAGGAGGTGACATTGGAGGGGAACTATGAATGTGGATGGGGTATTAACTGAGCCAAAAGGGCAGTAAGAGCTACCCAGGCAGAGGGAACAGTGTGTGCAAATGCCTGGGGCAAGGGGGGGTCCCAGAGGACACACCAGAACTGTGCAGGGGAACAAACCAGCTGTCACTGAAGCTTTTCCTTAATACTTTCCAGCCTACTATGTGTCGGGCTCATGGGGAACACAGCAGGCAGATTGCTGTCCCCCTGGAGCTCCTAAACTGGTGGGAGGACAGACAACAACCAGTGGGACCAATGTTTATTCCAAAAGGCTGAGTTGCCATTGCATGGCCTCCTGTTATGGCACGCTGTGAATGCTCGTTTTCCAAAATTCTAGATGCCATGGAGAAACACATTTGGCGCGCGCACACACACACACACAACCCCAAATGAAGAATTCCCTGCATTGTCCACCAAAAGTAGGCAAAAAAGATATTCAATATAGTTCCTTTTTGTTTTTAAAAATTTAATTAATCATCCTCTACCAATGTGATCACCATTAGCACGGTGCTACAGTTTCCTGAGTTCAAGAAAGAATGAAACAGCTATGCCATTTATATTATAATGAATACTCCCATATAAATTCTCCCCCCTCCAGTTTGGCAAGAGCCAAAGTCAGGCCCAGTCACCTAATGGGTTCTATATTAAGCGCTGGGAAGGTGCCAGGTTTTATCTCCTGGCCTCCCAGTTCAGGGCTCATGTTTTGCCCCTCCCAGCAGTCAGAAAAAGTTTCCAGCTGGATACTCAAGCCTCCCCTGCCCTGTGTGGCCGCAGCAGAATTGGTCTCACTCCACGGCCCCACCTCATCAAAGTGTCCGGCACCAGCAACTCCGGAAGAGCCTCTTCCTCCTGCCTCACTGGGGCCTCCACTAGAGAGAGTCCTTGAGTGTCTGACAAGCTGCAGTAATGGAGATCAAACTCAGCAATTAGGCAGTGATCAAAGGACTCTGAGACCATGGAGCCCAATGTCCTTGCTGTGCCCCAGAGAGAAGAAGTCACTCGCCTCCAGGCACACACTCCAGGTCCTTTAACAGAGGGAGTTTAACACAGGGAATTGGTTATACCGGTGGTGGAGCAGCTGAGAAGCCACAGGAGGGCAAGGTAATTCAGCAGCAAAAAGCTGCTACTGTCTCTGGGGCTGGAGGGACAGAGATATACATCTAATGCTCAAAGCACAGAAATGGAGAAGAAATACCTGGGTTTCTCTTTCCTCTCCCCTCCCATCCTCCAATGCCACCTCCCATTGGCCAGACTCAGGAGGAAGTGGAGGGCAAGTGGGGAGGTGTATTCCTGCCAAACAGAGCAGAGTGAGGAGAGGCAGGGACTGGATTTGAGAGCCAACAGGCTGCTGACTGCCCCAGACACGCCCTTCAGGTCTCTAACTGTGACCTTGCTGACAGACATCCTGGGGGTCAAAAACTCAAAAGCCTTTAGGAACGTAGTAGGAAATGCAGATGCGTGAAGGGGGTTAGTGTAAGGAAACTACATCGTGCCAAACAGCAACTGATTCTTGGTCTCAGGGTCAAGGAGACAGCAGGGAGGGGTGGAGTCTGGGGCAAACTCGAGACTGTGTGTCCTGTCTAAAGGGAAGCTGATGGTCATCTCCACCTGATCCTTGCCAATGAGGACGCATGCCCAGTGCTGCCAGAGTGTTCCCTTTTGTTCCAGAGAAGACAGAAGTTTAGATTTTTATATAAAATCTCCCAATTTCTAAAGGTAGACAATCAATTTAATTTCTGTGTATGTGTGCATGTTATTTTTTTAACACTATGAAGAACAATTAAAATACACATCCACAGTTGGGACTGCCAGTTCATGACATCTATATCATCGAGCCTTGGGAATAATGGTGCCCAACTACAGCCTACTGGTCCAGATTATACAACGAATAAATGTTTGTTGACTGACCAAACAACCGACAGCGGGCACACTGAAAACCTCCAAAACACACCATCACTCCCACAATCCCTGGCTCTATTCCAATGCAATTTTATTTTTCCCAATTACCTGCACTTCTGGTGCCTTTACATTTTCATAGCTACTCACATTAACAAGTTCTTAAATTCATTAAATGCCTACTATGTGCTGGACTCTGGGAAACAGTTTTAATTCAAAGTTAAATTATCTGGGTCTCTGCCTCCAAATTGCTCAGAGAGGTGAGGGACCATTCCCACGAATGAACAATCAGATGGAGAAACTGTGTCTGCTATGTTCACCATGTGTCCTCTGTGCCTGGAACAGGGCCTGGCATACAGTAGGTGCTCAATACAGTCTGTTCAACTGAATGCATACAGTGCACTTAGTTAGGTGCTATATTAGCATGCATTCTCAACAGGGGCAAAAAATCTTAGCTACTACAATGGTTGTGGCCCTCCAAAGGGCTGCAGTACATAGACAGATATACAGTATTTCTATGGTATTAAAATTTTATGAGTGTTGATTTATTCATTGCACAATGTACACATATTTCAAAACATTATGTTGTACACCATAAATAAATACAACTTTTATTTGTCAATTTATAAAAATTCTTAGGGGAAGGGAGTGGGTGATTAGGAAAAAATGTCTAAAAAGGCTCCTGGGGTGGGAGAAAGTTGGGAAACACTGTATTAGAGTGAAGCGTGGGGCTATAGGAGCACCTAGTAGGGGCTCTTAATCCAGTCTAGGAAATTACAGAATGCTTCCTGGAGGAGGAGGCATAGCAACTCATTCTTAAAGGCTAGAGAAAAGTCAGCAAGATCAGAAGTCAGCAAATCTTCTCTGTAAAGGGCCAAATAGTAAATATTTAAGCTTCACGGATCTCTGTCACAGCTACTGTTGTAGATCTAAAGCAGCCATAGATAAAACTTAAATAGATGTGGCTGTGTTCCAATAAAACTTTATTGACAAAACCAGGTAATGGGTCAGATTTGGCCCCCGGGCCATAGTTTACTGACCTCTGAGCTAATGATGGAAGAAGGAAAGGCAACCAGAGGGCACAGTTTGAGCAAAGGTGTGGAGGTGTGAAAAAGCCAAGAATTAGGAAAGAGCCAACCCTGCGGTTTCCCTTCTCCCTGGGGCACTGAAAGAGACTCTGTGTTTACACAGAGTCTCAGGCTCTGCCACAGCTGAGTGCAGCATCCTGAATTCATTCGATCCACAATATTGACCGAGTGCCTACTACGGGCCAGGCACCATTCTAGGCACTGGGACACAGAGGTGAACAAAACAGATGTTCTCATGGGGGAGACAGACACTAAACACACAGACAAACGAACACACAAATAAGCAAAAACATACAGCTTCCTCACTAGTTGTGTGACCTTGAAGAAGCTGCTTAACCTCTCTGTGTCCCTGGAGGATAATACAAGCAAATGCAGGCCCGGCACATAGTGTGTGTTCTATCAGTGTTGCTGCTGCTATTATTTTAAGTCAGTATGCAAACAAATACAGTTTTTAAAAAACAGTGACAGGTACTACACAGGAACAGAGCAGATGCGTGAGAGAGAAGAGGGGACGACTTTGGATCAGGTAGTCTGGGAGGGCCTCTGAGCAGGTGGCAGTCAAAGCTGCCCTGGATCACACCCGTGAGCCAATGTCCTGGAATTGGTGGTGTTTGCAGCCCCATGCCCTGCGGCCTTGAAAGAGGCAGTTAATTAAAAATACCTGCCTCTCTGGAGTGCAGGAAGGTGTCTTCTCTAATTAGTGTGTGCGTGTAAAGTGCTTTGAAATCCGAGGATAAAAGGGGACCCAGGGGTGAGGCTCTGGTCACAGGTCCAGGGCACCCCACTGGGAACTAATCCATGAACCCGAGAGCTAGACTCGTGCCCACGCTCGCTTGCTCGCTTGCAGGCCTGCTGGAGCCGACCCTCTCTCAGGGTCTAAGTGGAGTTTAGGCTGGTGGGAAACACACCCACCTAGGGCGGGGTGAGAGGCGCAGGACGAGGGCAATGGAGCTGGACTCCAAGGTCATGCACTTAAAGCAGTGGACCCAGCACACGGCAACTAATGGTGCCAAGTCGATGTTAGCTGTGTCCAATCTTGTTACATTATTGCTTTTGTTGTTGTTGTTGCTGTTGTTACCCATCACTTACTAGCTGGGTGACCCTAGGTGAGTTACTGACCCTCTCTGAGCCTCAGTTTTCTCTTCTCGGTCTCAATGTTCTCTTCTTTAAAATGGGATGATTATAGTATAGCAGTGCCAGATGCAGGTGAAGCACGTGGCACAGAGCTGAAATAATAAGACTTCTGTTGGCGGATGCTCAGAGAGCATTACTTTGTGTTGGCACTGCTTTAAGCACGCTATATGTGCTCAGTCATTTAATCTTCACAGATATTGCCCCCATTTTCCAGACAAGGACCTCAAGGCCACCAGGAGCAGCCACGCACTTCCCAGCTCCAGTGGGCCCCAATCACACAGACCATGACATGAACAGCCCTGAAGCTGTGATACACAGAGAGGTTAAGTTACTTGCCCAAAGTCACACTGCTAGTACTTGGCAGAACCAGATTAGACCCCAGGCAGCCTGGCTCCAGAGCCTGGCTCTTCACCCTGGGTCGGTGTTGGCCCTGGTCAAGGCAGCTGTTGTAACGGAGGGTTTCTGGGGTGCAGAGAGGTTGGTTTCCCTTTGCCCAGGCAAGCAGGCATCAAGTCTGGATCTGCTGATCTGTCATTTCTCTCTATCCCAAGAGCTTGTATGTTTCTGGGGATTTTTGATGCTCTTGTTGTCTCCTAATTTTATAAGAGCAATACGTGTATGTTTTGGTTTGTTGTGCATACTGCAACCCTAGGAAGCTTTTGAACATGCTGGGACATCAAGCCTCGAAGATTGACACTGAATGAGTCCCTCCCTCCATAATCACACGCTCAAGGTCTTCACTTGGCAGATGGGCTCAGAGAGGCAAAGTGGCTAGCCCAAAGTCACACAGCTGGGAAGTGGCAGAGCCGGACTCCAACCTCATTCTTAATTCCCACATCTGATGTCTCAAATTGGTGGCCCATGGGCCAATGCAGCCTGCAGACTGTTAGATTTGGCCCACATGATGTTTTCAAAAATTAGACCTTATTGTCAGTATGTAAAGAAAGGGATATATCCAGTGATAATATTCAAAATATTTAACCACACTGGCCTGGGCATTGACCATTCAGAGTGGATGCTGGTGGTCCAGCTGAAGCCATGGATAGTGCAAGAAAAAAGCAATAAAAAATCAGATCTGGAAAAGGCAAAACTATGGAGACAGTAAAAAGATCAGTGGTTGCCAGGGGCAAGGGGTAGGGAGAGATGACTAGGCAGAGCACAGAGGATTTTTTAGGGTAGCAAACCTACTCTGTATGATACTACAATGGTGGACGCATGTCAGTATGCATTTGCCCAAACCAATAGGATGTACAACACCAAGAGTGAACCCTAATGTAAACTACGGACTTTGGGTGACAATGATGTGTCCATGTAGGTTCATCAATTGTAACACGTGTCTCTGGTTAGGGATGCTGATAATAGTGGAGGCCATGCATGTGTTGGGCAGGGAATATATGGGAATTCTCTGTGCCTTCCTCTTGATTTTGCTGTGAACCTAAAAGTTCTCTAAAAAATAAAATCTATTTTTTTAAAAATTCAGAAAGTCTGACTACACTGCTCCTACATTTCCATGGGGCCACAATGGGCAGCAGCTGAGTTCCAAGTTCCTCCTTAGACTGAGCGAGTGTGCCTGAGTCCACCAGTGCCCTAAGCCTGCCTCCTTCCAGGGCATCAGCCACCCAGTCCTGACGGCATCTGCACCGTGACTCAGGCATGAAGAGGATTCTTCGGAAGTTCCTGGGTGAAAGTGTGGCCTGCAGGACCGGCCAATGAAGAGAGGAGAGAAGGGGTGACGGCTGCCTCGGTCAGACCCTGCTCACCATCTCCCTGGCTGGAGCCTCCCATGCATTTCCCACGGGGCAGAGTGAGCCGCTCCTGATTCACCTTCATCTGCCTGGGCCTGCGGTGGGCGGGTGCCCACCGTGGTACCCGGCCTGTGAGCAGCCATGCTCTGCCACTGAGGTAGGCAGAATCAAGGCTTGGAAGTCTGAAAGGATGCCAACCAGCAAGATTACAGTAAAAATGGGCAGGACATGAAAAATCAGAAGCTGCCTACCTACCCCTAAGAAATTATCCCTGAGGTCATGCCCTTCCCGAGTTTACTTGTATCACCACTCATTTAACAAACATTTTTTGAGCACTAAGCATGTCTAAAGGAGGCCTCAAGCAGAGAAAACAGGACAGTTGAGGGGCTGATTCAGTGGCCAACTGTAGTTTGCACCTGACCACTGTCTACCTGCATCTTCTGCTAATAGCTCCCTGGTTTTCCTTTCAGGGACCGCTCCTCCCCGACTATCACACCACGTGGTTCCAGAGGGAGTGGGCTGCCTCTCCAACCAGAGCAGGTGAATGGATCAGGCCTGGGAAGTCAGCACATTCCAGCCGCCCGGCCCCAGGGATTGGTTCTGAGATGGGCATGTGACCCAAGTCTGGCCAATCACAGTCAACCCCCAGACTTAACCTGTGCTGGGACTACATAGAAAAGTCATCCTCCACTCACTTAGCTTGTTAATCTGGCAGAATGGAAGCTGGGGGATGCTGAGAACTATCTTTGCCACCACATGGGGAGACCCTAACTGACACAGAGGAAAACAGAGCTGACAGTTGGAGAGAGCGTGATTCCTAAACAACAGGTGCACATCTGGATCCAGCCATTCCTGAAGCTGACCCATCTCAAGACTTTTCATTTACACAAACCAATACATTCGCACAACACACACACATTTTTTTGCCTTAAGCCACTTTGGGTTGGGTTCATTTCTATAACTTTCACCTCAAGGACCCTCACTATACAAGCAGGCGTGTAGCTATTTCCAGGCTGGAAAACAAAGAGCTACAGCAAAAGCAGACCATGAGAGAGCCACATAAAATCTAGGAGTTGAGAGAAGAGAGAGCCAGAACTGGCGTCAGAGATGAGGCCTTTTGTTTTCATTCCACAAATGTTCATCGCTCATTCGGAGTTTTGATATTCTAATAGCAATGACCATTTAGCAAACACCACGTGTCCAGCCTGTGCTGACCTTTTCCCAGCCTGCGCATCCTCACAACAGCACCATGAAGTAAATACTATTATCCCTACTTTACATAAAACAAAACTGAGGCTCAGAGAGGTGAAGTGACTTGCTCAAGGCCACACAGCAATTAGATGACAAAGCACTGACTTCTAACTCTAAAGCCTGAGCCTTTCACCCCTCTGCTGTACCGCTTCACTTTCACATTGCCAAAATTTTAAAGTCTCACCCCAAAATACGTTACCCAGAGATGGTAAACAGATATTTGAAGACAAAAATAATGTGGTGGACAGGAAGATGGGCTGCTCAGACCCTCTTCAAGGAAGGCCTTGCTGCTTAGCTGCAGAGAGTGTGGTCAGAAAAATGTGCTATTTGTCACATCTTAAAAAAACACAAAGCTGTGTTGGTGTGATGGCGGTGAGCTCCCTGTAGAGTGGACACTGGCAGACGCAGCGTGGGTGACGGAGGCAGTGCTGGGTGGTTGTGCCCTTCATCAAGCAGTGACGGGGACCCCACACCCAGGATCACATCCCTGATGTTAGAAACAGGACAGACCCCCAGCCAAGAGACACCCCCATCCCTGTGCTGACGGGGATCTTGGGAAGCCGTATGCCAGCATCGTTCCCACCTCAAGCAGAGGAACCTGGGCTTAGAAAACTGAGGGCCCCCTTGAAGATTATGCTCTAGAGACTGTGCACAGGTGGGAGGCCCCAACCCCTCGCCTTCATCTCCCTGAATCTAATACACCCTGTAGCAGGCTCTGTTGGTTGCCCACAGAAAAAGCCAACCCTTTCCTTCTGGACACCCCAACTCTGTTTTCGTCCTTACCGTCTTCCCAGCAGCCATGTGCTTTGGAGGCCAGGGCAGGTCCCAGCTCTAGTCCTAGAAAATGGGCTGTGATTGGTCTAAGCCAATCATTCCCCTTGCCAGTGACTGGCTTAAGGGTGGGCATGTGACCTGGTCTGGACAATGAGAGTGGAAGCTGCAGGAAGTCCACTAGGGACTCTCGGAAAAGGTTCCTTGCTCTTGACACCAGAAAGAGGGGTGTCTTCTCTTCTGGCCGGTGTGGAGATAAGACGCCCGGGGGGCCAGGAGCCTCGTGGGACTAGGTGGGGAGGCAGCTTGGAGACCTGCTGAGGATGGTGGACTGGATGATGTCCTCAGTGACACTGTAAGCTACCCACTGAATTATTTAATTCTAAATGACCCAACTTCTGGGCTTCTTATTGTCTGGTGTATGTGAATAAATTGCTTATAGTTTACACCACTTGGGTTGGGGTTTTCTGTTACTTGCAGCCAAAAGCATCCCAAGCGATTTGGTCCCTGTGCCCTCCAAGTTTAAGTCATTGAATCACAGCATGTCACAGCTGGATGGCCCAACAGGTCATATCCAGTGATTTTTTTTCAAATTATTATTGTTCCCAGAATCCAGTCTTCAAATGAAATCTTACTCAAGTGTGTAATTTATAATACAGATAAAAAGAGATGTTGCTTAAGGGAGAGAGAAAACTAGGGTAGAAGGAAGCAGAACTCCACCCACCATGCCTGCTGTTCATTCGTTCAACAAATATTTCTTGAGCATCTACTATGTGCAAGCACTGGGGACACAGCAGTGAACAAAATAAACAATCCCTGCCTACATGGAGCTGGCATTCAAATTAAACAACAAATTAGGCTGGGGAAATTGAGGAAACTCTGAGAGCAAATAGTGACAGGCCTGATGTAGACTCAGGAGTGGCTAGAAAGGGTTTCCTTGTGGAAGGAACATTGGCATGGCCTAGAACATTCTTCTCTCTAGAACAGCTTACCTACCTGCATGGCTCCCTCTCACCTCCTTCTCCCTCCTAGCTAAACCCACACTGCACTTCACTCTGGATCTCTTTAGCCTACTTTATTTTTCTTCACAGCACCTATCACTACTTGATACTGTATTATTAACTGGTTATTTGATAATCTGTCATCATCTGTCTTCCCCACTAGAATACAAGCTTCGTGAGAGGAGAGGTTTCATTGATCAACTGTGCCGCTATACCCAACGTAACTAGAACAAGGCCTGGCATGTAGTAGGTACTCAATTAATATCTGTCAGAAGAAAGTCACTTCATGTATCGTCAATGAAACAGGGATCATAAGAAAACCCACTTCATTTAAATGCAGTAAGGTGTGGCAAGCCCTTGGAACAGGCCTGGCATGTGGTAGGTGCTAAGCAAACGAGTTGTTTTTATTCAAAAATGACAGACCCAAGTTCTAAAGGATGAATGTGAATTAATTATACATTTTGGGTGGGGGAAGGAGTGTTTCAAATACAGGGAAGAGCACATGCACGGGCCCCGAGGTAAAGTGAGTGTGGCGAATTTGGAAGGAGAAGGGGACCGGGAGGAGGAGGAAGAGGATGGCAGGAAGTAAGGCCAGAGAGGAGCAGGGAAGCAGTTCCCGCAGGGCTTGAGAAACCACACAGGGCCGGCTACAGAATTAGCAGGCCTGTGGCAAACCAAAATGCAGAAGCCCTTATTCTGAAAGTATTGAGAATTTCAAGATGCTCTTAGCAGAGTGTTAAACCGAGCCTGGGTGCTGTGTGACCACACAGGTTTTACACCCACGAAGCTGGCCCTGAAGCTATGGCTAAGAGCTGGATTTTATTTTCCATTCAGGTAAGAAATGGAGACTCAGAGACATGAAGTGACTCTCAGAGTGCCACAGAGAGCCAGCGTGAGAGTCAGGATTCGAATTCAGGTCTTGTTCTCACAGCATCCCTTGTAGCTGGGAGGGCCACAGAGGGACAGTAGTGGCTCTGGACGCCCAAGGCCTTGGGGACCAGGATTAGGGGTTTGCTGCCCTAAGATCCAGCCGTCAGCAGACCAAATCCCATTACCTACTCCCTCTGGCCTTTCCCCACGGTGCCCAGATACTCACTTTCCCAGCTGCCCTTGCGGCTGGGGCAGGCATGTGCCCGTGAGGAGAGTTCTTCCGGCAGTTCTGGGAAAGCTTTGACTTTGGGATGAAGGGAACAGATGTGGCTGGTGATATCCTTCTTTCTTCTCCCCACCTTGAGAAGTGCTGGACAGCCATGCTGCATCCCTGAGGGACAAGCCAAGAGGACTGTGGAGATGCCAGCAAGGCCCTGGTCTTCTTGAGCCACTGAATCAAGACCAACAACTGCCTCCCTCTGAACTTGTTATTAGGTGGCATAAACATTTGCTGGTCTGAGCCACAATTTCCAGTTACTTACAGCCAAATGCATTTTTTCCTGTCACAGTCACCTCCTCAGGACCACAGGTTAGCCCAGATGCCCACTATCCACGTGGAGATACTGAGGTCTGGGATGCAGAGAAAACTTCCCCAGGGTCACACAGTGGGGTCACGAGTTTAGTGACTCACCATCCAGTGCTCCCTCTGTTCAAGCCACACCTCCTGGTCCATTTCCTTTCATCCAGGCTGCCGCAGGCATGGCCAACAGCTGCTTTGTAAATTAAACACTTCTCATGGAGGCAGTGACGACCTTGTCCCTGAGTCTTCCCAGTCTCTTACGCAAATAGCCCCAGGCCACTGCCTCCATGCCTTTGGACCCAGGACAGCTTCCCCACATCCTTTAAAAAGATGATATGATCAAATACAGACCCAGTGCTCCTGGAAAGGTGTGAGTCACGCATCATGGTGCAGAAGGTTCACAGCCAGGAGTCTGCCTGTCACACTCGCCATCGAGCACCCCAAGGCTTGCATCGAGCTTGTTCACTGAAGCACTGACTCATCTTCAGCTTGCGGTCAGCTCTGACACTCAGATCGTTTTCTGCTCATCTTGTGCCCGGCTAGTGGCCTTTAATTAGGTGCTGTCAACTTCCTGTCTCTGTCCACGTTGTCTTTTTAGAGGATTGCATGAATCCTAAAGACATGATGATGATGATGATAGCAGTTAGCACTATGTTCTAAGGCTTTAAATGAATTTAAAATTTTTTTCTCAAAAATCACTGTCTGAGATAACTAGTATTAGTATTTCCATTTCATGCGCAGGAAAACTAGGGCTTAAAAATTTAAGTCATTTTTGCCCGGGGTAACAAGAGCCAGGAGGACTTGGTGGAGCCGGAATTTGACCATGAGTGTGTTTGACCCTGGAGTCCGGCTCTAAAGCACAAAGCCAGTTGGGTCTATTAGGATAGTTTCAGAGGCTTCACTACAGCAGTTTAGACTATAATAACATTTATTGTTTGTTTAAAAGGCCTCTGGAAATTGGAGACCTCATGTCGTATTTGGCACCTCAAGGTTGTCGCAAAGGACCTGGGCTGTTTGCACCCTCCTCTCTCCCATCAATAGCAAGTCAGCAACTTGTCCCCAATCTGGTCCGCACGTCACAGATGGCTGCCACAGCTCACCCATCACCTCTTCACAAAACAATATCCGTAGCAGGCAAGGAAGGAAAGGGGCAAATAGGTCTCCCTTCATCTGCCTCTTTCTTATCAGAGAGGAAACTCTTTCCCAGAAGTCCCCAGCAGAGTTTCCCTTCAGCCAAACTGGGTCATGTGACCATCTCTGGCCCAATCACAGGTCCAGGAGAATAGGATGGCCAAGGTTGGTGTAAACCAAAGGTGGTTTTTACCCCAGGGCTAGACACGTGGCCAGCTAAACATAGCCAGGGGTCTGCCAGAAGGAAGGAAGAGGGAGTGGCAATTATCTGACAGTATCTGACACCCCAGCATTTTAAAATGTTTAGCACAAGCACCATTGTTGGTTTGCAAGATTATTGTAGGTGGTACATGTATGAAGTTGTGTGTGTGCTTGTGTTTTTAATAATTTTATCATTTATTATATATTTAAGTCCATTTCAAAAAACATATATATAGCTAACATCAGTTAAAACCATGAACTTATGAATATTTTTCTCAGGAAAAAACACAACTGTATTTAAGGATTTTTGAAAAAATATGAGTTAAAGAAAAATATTAAATAAATAATAGATCATTTGTTTCAAAATTTGGCAATTTATAAGAATAGGAAACACTGTTCTATGTTATCCTGTTTGGCATTTTTTCCAACTTCTCAGAGGCGTTCTGCCTTCAACTTCCCTCCTGAGGAAAATAAACACCCACAAAGATTTTTGCATCATCTGCAAATATGATTCAAATAAAGCCTTGAGCTCAAATATAATCCAGGCTTCCATAGCTGGGAAGGGCAGGCATCTTGACTCCAACGCTTTCCTGGTATTTCACCTCTGTCTTAGGGGTTTTATGCTTTTGTTGGGCCTGCCCCTCCTCTTGTAAGCTGCCACAAATCCAGTTTCTGAAAGAATATGATATAAATAATAAACAGACTGACCCTTTGAGATTTCTTGTCCTTGTCAGTAATTTTCAAATTTTCGTAAGATACAGAATCTTTTAATTTAAACAAGAATTTGGGAGTCCATCATAAGAATTGGATAAATTATGGCCTAGTGATATAGTGACGTGTGTTATGGCCTTTGTAATAGGAATGAGGTAGTTCAGTGGTCTCTAACCTTTTTGGCACCGGGGACTGGTTTCATGGAAGACAATTTTTCCATGGACTGGGTGGGAGGAGGCGGAGCCTGCTGGGTGGCCCAGTTCCTAACAGGCCGTGGACCCGTACCGGTCCACAGCCCGGGGGTTGGGGACTGCAGAGGTAGATCACTATGTGCTGATACCAAAAGACCTCCAGGATCTATCGTTATACGAATAAAGCAAGGCACAGAATCATGTATATAGCATGAACCAGGGGTCCGCACACTTTTTCTGCAGAGGGCCACATAGCAAACACTTTGGGCTTTGCAGGCCACACAGTCTGTGTTGTAACTACTCATCTTTGCCATCATAGCATAAAAGTAGCCACAGACAGCATGTAAACAAATGGACTAAGCTGTGTCTCAATAAAACTTTATTTATGTACACTGAGATTTTAATTTCATATAATTTTCACGTGTCATAAAGCATTAATCTTTCAGTTTTTTAAAAATCATTTAGAAATGTAAAAACCATTCTTAGCTTGCAGGATGTACAAAGACAGGAGGTGGGATAGATTTGGCCTGAGGGCTGTAGTTTGCCATTTCACCTATAAACCACCGACACAAAATGAAATTGTAGAGAAACATTGGAAACAGAGAGATACTATGTGTGTGGGTGTGCGCGCACGTGCACACGCATGGGTTTCACATCCGTGGATTTAGCCAACTACAGATCGAAAATATTCAAAGATAAAAAATGACATCTGTACCGAACATGCACAGACTTTTTTCTTGTCATTATTCCCTAAACAATACGGTATAACAACTACTTACATAGCATTTACATTGTGTTCGGTATTTTAAGTAATCTAGAAATTATTCGAAGTATACAGGAGGATTGTGTAGGTTATATGCAAATACGACACCATTTTATATCAGGGACTCAAGCATTCATGGATTTTGGTATCCGCGGGGGTCCTAGAATCAATCCTCCCTGGATACTGGGGATGACTATATACACACAGAGAGAGGAAATCCAGAGTGTGTGTGTGTGGTGGGGGGAGGGAGAGAGGTTTGTTTCTATCTCTTAAAAAGGACACACTAACAACTAACTGGCAACAAGAAGAGCTTCTGAAAAGGGGCGCTGGGAAATGTCAGATGAATGTAGAAGGAGGAAATGTTTTTCACCACGTGCCCTTTTACACTGAGTTTTCCTCCACGTGCTTGTGTTACTTTTACAAAGCTGAAGACATTTGCCAAAGCAAAAAGGGTTTCTATGCCACAGTCAGTAAAAATGGAATAACCTAAATAAACATATACAGGCATGTGCCGAATAACAATGTTTTGGTCAACAGCAGACCGCATATAGGACAGTGGTCCCATCAGATTGTAATACTGTCTTTTTACTGACCGTTTCTATGTTTAGATATGTTTAGATACACGAGCATTTACCATCGTGTTACAGTTGCCTACAGTATTCGGTACAGTCACATGCTGTACGGGTTTGTAGCCTGGGAGCAATAGGCTACACCACGCAGCAGCCTAGGTGTGTCGTAGGCTATGCCGGCTAGGTTTAAGTACACTCTGTGAGGTTCACACAATGACAAAATTGCCTAACGATGCATTTCTGTCAACAAGCAATATATGACTGTATAGATAATCACAGCACAACTCCAGGGGGTGCCATTCTTAGGGCCATTTGTGGAATAGAGCCCTTGGAACTGTGCAGGGCACCCCCCGAGTGGCAGCCCTCTTGGTAACAAAGCTAACACCAAGAATTCATATGAAGTGAATTTAATAAGTAAATATTGAGGGGGCAGGGCTGGGGGGAAGTTGTGGGAGGGGCAATAAATCTCGCTATTTCCGTCTTATGCTGTTCCTTATCTGGGTCACAATAAAGTCAATGTCCTGCCCATATTTGCCCTTGATTTTTGTTCCAGAGTGGAGGAAAGATGCCCAGGCCCAGCAGGAATAAGGGTGAAATTTCGAGTTAGGAGAAGAGAAAACAGCTCATCGTGAAATAAAATCATCTCAAGAACCTCAATATGAAAACGCCATTCATTTCACAGAAACACCTAAGGGCTGAGTCTGCTTGTGAAACACCCCCTCTTGGAACTCCAGTCAGATTTCCCAGAAATTTGGGATTCTATGAAACCCATCTGGAAGCATTTTGACCCAGGTTAGAGTCTCCAACAGCAGTCTCCCACCTAAGTAAGCAGCGGATGTAGATTTTTAATCAGCAATGTTTTTAAAATCAAGACATTTAACAGAAATATAGAAATTTCTGACTTCCCTTGAAACACTTGGAGCTCTGGCCACCCTGGGCCCACATTCCCACATGGAAACTTTAGGCTGCAGCCAAGTGGTAGTTGCTCCTTACAGATGGGGCGAAGGCTCCCAGTTTGCCATAGTCCCCACCACTCCCTGTCATCCTCCATCAGGACTGCATCACTCATTTTTTTCTTTTGTCCTTCATTCACCCAACCAATGTTTATTGAGAACTCACTATGTGCCAGGCACTGGGGGTGTAGCTGTGAACAAAACAGACAAAAATTCCTCACTTCATGGAACTTATGTTCCAGCTGGGGAGACAATGAACAACAGAAGAAGATAAATGCATAAGTGCCAGATGGTGGTAAGTTCTAGGGAGAAAAACAACGCAGCACAGGTGGAGAGGACATGCTAGGTGTGGTCAAGTCTTATGGGGAAGGTGACATTTGAGTAAAGACCTGAACCAGGTAAGGAAACAAGCCTTGAGGATGTCTGCGGGAAGAATGTTCCAGCCAACCAGAATAGCAAGTGCAAAGGCCCTGAGGCAGGACTGTTCCTTGTGTGTCTGTGGAGCAGCAAAGAGGCTGGTTCAGCTGGACAAGAGTGAGGGAGGGGAATAAAAGGGGAAATGAGGTCAGAGAGGTGGCAAAGAACCAATCTTATAGGGCCTTGTAGGATCTTTGGCTTTTATTCTAAGTAAGGTGGGAGCCATGAAGGACTAAGCAAAGGAGGGACATGGTCAAACTTAGCTTTTGATAGACTCCCTCTAGCTGCATGTGGAGAATGGACTGCGTGTGTGTAGGGGTGGGGTGGGGGACAAGGGTGGAAGCTGGGAGACCAGTGAGGACCTACTACCATAGTCCACATGCAGGACAGTGGTGGCTGGACAGGGGGTTGGGGCCTGGACGTACTGTGTTTGCTGCCTTCTTTTGGCACTTAGCAGAAACCCCCCTCACTCACTCAGCTCCGGCCACATTGTCCTTGCTTGATCCAGCCTCAGGGGCTTTGCACGTGCTGTTCCCTCTGCTCGGCACTCCCTGCCCCCAGATATTCCTGTGGCTTCCCCCTCACCTTCTCAAGTGTAACCACGCTGCTGCAGTAGCCCACATTCCCAATGCTCTCGTGCCTCACTCTGCGGGGTTGGTCTCCCTAGTGCCCCTCTTGCCATATGTATACAGTAGACATTTTTTGTCATTGTTCAGTGTCCACCTCCTCCCTTAGAGCATCAGCGTCATGAGGGAAGCAGTGATGTCTCTCTGGTTCGCTGCTATATCCCCAGAGTCTAGAACCGTGCCCGGAACAGAGTAGGTCCTCAGTAAGGTTTATAAAAGAGTGAAAGAGACAGACCAGTCTGGGCCCTGCCACTCATTACTGCATGACCTTGTGCAAATGGCTTCTGCCCCGCACTGTCCTCTTCTGTAAAGCGGGCCTAATGACATAACCCTCGTGGGGTGGTTGCGAGGACCCGGGAAGCCACTGGAGAAGGGCCCTGGCACCGTGCAGGGCTCTCGCAAGCTGCCCTGAGCGCCAGGTCCTATTGCACCTCAGGAGGGGATGGGGGCAGAGCTGGAAGCAAGTCTCCCCCGCAGAGGCCAGGAAGGAGGAGAGAAGCGCATTCGCCCTGCAGTGGGACAAGCCTGTTTTTTCAGGGTTCTCAGTAAGAAAACAGAAGGGAATCCGAGAATCCCAGGACGCAGTCCAGGCCGTCAGTTACTTGGCCGTCCAGCCCCGGCCCCCCTTCACCGCCTCCCTGCCACAGCCTGCCGCTCCCCTCCGTGCAGCCCTGGGAGCCTCTGCTCCTTTGGGAATGCTGTCCCCGCTGGCTGGGTGCCCTGCCCCTCCTCCGTAACAGTGGATAAGGGCAGCTGTTCGCGCTGTTGTTGCTGTCATTGCTATTATATGAACCTGTCAGTGGATCCAGCCCACCCAACCAGCACCAGGAAGCCAGAGAAAATGCCAGAAGTAATAATAGCCAGTAACTATCTAGAACCTACTGCGTACTGTACTGTATTGTATTAATATACAGGTACCGATGCCAAGCCTTTCTTGCTATTAACTGTCACAACAACTGATGAGGTGGTTACTATTGTTAACTCCATTTTACAGATAATGAAACTGAGGTCTAAAGTGGTTATGGAATTAACCACTGGGAGGCCAGGATTCATATCTGTAGTTTGGCTCCAGAACCCACTCTTTTAAAAATACATACACTCTGCTGCCTCGTGGCATTTCATTATTTGAATTGGTAACATTTCCTGAGCACTCACTGAGTGCCAGCTACTAGGCTCAGCTGTCATGGACATCACCTCTGTCAATCCCCTACAGACCCTATGAGTTCATTTGATTATTAAATAGCCCCATTTTACAGAAGAGGAAATGGAGGCCTAGGAAGTCGACGTGCTCCTGTTGACACGGTATAGCAGACCGTGTTTTCTTAAGCTGCTCACAGCAGTATCTCCCACCCTTGTCATCTTTTTCTTCTTTTATGAAATTAACAGCTTTATCGAGATATAATTTACATACCATAAAATTCACCCCTTTAAAGTATACAATCCAGTGGGTTTTGGTATATTCACACAGTTGTGCAACCGTCACCACTATCTAATTTTAGAACATATCACAGCCCTCAAAACAGACCTCACAGCCATTAGCATCACTCCCCGTTCCCACCATGTTGTGAGGAAACCCGACCTAGCCAAGTGAACAGACCACACAGAGAAGTCACATATAGGGTGTCCTCCTGACAGCCCAGCTGAGGAACCAGCTGCCAGACAGACAAGTGAAGGCATTCCAACAGATGCCAGCCCCCTGAGCCACCAGGTCACCCCCAGCCTTCAGCCTGTCCCAGCCGAGGTCCTGGGCATCGTGGAGCAGAGACAAGCCCTCTTGCTGTGCCCTATCTGTGTTCCTGACCCACAGGATCCAAGTATGGCCAATCCAAGCAAATAGAATGGCTGTTTTATGCCACTGTGTTTGGGTGCTGTTTGTTATGTAGCAGAAGTAACCAAAACACACAGCTAGCAAGGGGCAAAGCCAGGATTCGAACCCCAATCTGTCTGGCCTCAGGGCTACCCCTTTAACTACCAGAAAGCCTGGATGATCCCCTGGGTGCTGCAGGGCACCAGTGCTCCCTTTCTTGTGTAATTTGTACAATGCTTTGGTGACATCCCCTATCTCAAGCTGACCTTCTGGAAGCAACATAAATAAATCACTGACAGAAAGGCCTTCCTTTGGCTGGTCAGTTTGTTGCTGCTGCTGCAGTTGTTGTTTAATACTCAAGAATTCATGTTCTTATTCTTTGCAGAAAAGTTAGCATAAATAGATAAACACAAAATCCACCTGCCATCCCACCACAAGGGAGAACCTTCACGAGACACTTGAGTCTGTGGTAGCATCGTATTAACCCACACTGTCTCACCACACACCTTGGGCCAAAAAGGGTGAGGGAGACAGTAAGGATCTAAACAGTTCAGGTGGGTCCAGCTGGCAGATCCTATTCTTTTGTTCAGCATGTCTCCAAACACAAGATAACCCCTCCATCCAGTGGCTGTTTTGATTTCCTGAGAGTTTATAATGCACCACAGTTGAGAGAAAATCGAACATACTTTTCAAGATCATTTTTGACTCTACATAAAAAGAGACCTTTTTTCTCCAACAAAAATGGGATTGCTTTACGTGTATTGTTTTGTACCTGACTTTTTCGCATACCAAGGTACTTTGAACTGCTTCTGTGTAAGCTTTCTCCTGCCCTTCTCCTCTGTAGGAAGGAAGCTCTGTCGAAGGCCACATGCTCTCTGGGTCTCAGTAAAAGTCTACTGAGGCACCATGAACCCCCAGTCCAAAAACAGCAAAAGTAATCTATGAGGTTAGAATTCAGGGTAGCAGTTAACCTTGGGGGAGCCAACTGGGGGGGGGACAGGAAGTGGGGGGCTTCTGGGGTGTTCCGTGTGCATCTGGGTGCTGATGACACAAATTTGCCCACTTGGTGAGAATTCACTGAGCTCTTTATGTATGACGAGTGCACTTTTCTGTGCAATTAAAATACACGCACAAAGTTTTCAGAGCATTGGTTGTGCTATATGGAAATACATGTTTAATTTTTGCTGCATATGGACATATGTGAATGTTCAGAGGACTGGATGTGAGGTTGAGAACCCAGGTCTGAATTCAGGCTCAGCTGCTATCAAATAGGTGACTGTGGGCAAGTTACTGAACCTCTCTGAGCCCCAGTTTTCTCATCTGGGCTCCTTACCAAGCCCACAAGACAGAGGATCAGCCCCTGCCCACCCTTCCACCTGGCTCTCTTGTCCCTCTCTGGCTCTCTCTCTCTAAACTCCAGCCCCACTGGCCACTATTCTGTTCCTCCCCCAGCAAAGCTTAGTGTAGCCTCAGGGCCTTTGCACTGGCCACACCTGCTGCCAGAACTATCCTCTCCCTGATTTTCTTGTGGTTGGTTCCTGTTCCTCACTCATGTCTCAGTTTAAATGTAACCTCCTCAGAGAGCCCCTCACTGACCATTCCCCACACCAGCCATCATCAGTTATATTCCCTGGTCTCATGTTCTGCCCAGCATCTCTCACTTTCTGGAATTGTCGTATTTATTTTTTTGCATTGTTGTGGTGGTTGTTTACTTGTCATTTGTCTGGCACTCCCTCTAGACCCATAGATTCTATGAGGTCAGGGATCTTGATTGTCTTGTTCATTGCTACATCTCCATCACCTAAAACAGTATATATTTGTTGAATTAATTAATCAATCAATCTATACAGTGATCTGACCCACGGAATCCTTAGGAGGTTCAATGAGATGATGTTTTTGAAAGTGCATTTTAAGCAGCCAGGTTTATAAAACACAAGGAACTTTGAAAGATTTGTTTGAGTGTGGTTAACCCCGACTGAGAGGACCCTCGATGGGCCTAGGATTCCCTTTAAGCTACATCTTCAATAATTTCATCTGCACTGAAAGTCACTACACCTTTTGCAACCCCCGCACCACCGCCACCTTTTGTGTTATTGGCCATTTGCCTGGAACAAAATCACTGGTATTCTGGTTAGTTTATTTATTCCTATACTATTTCATTGACATGGTTTTAAGATGTTCAAAAGGTACCAAGAGTGCATAATGAGGGGTCTGTCCTTGTCTGACTCTTGCCCCAAGGCAGCTAGTGTTTCCAGGTACCTGGTAAATGCTTCCAGAAATTTTCTATGCATAAGCAGCCTTGTGGGGATATATATCTTCTTTCCTGTTTACACAAAAAGGATCTGATTATACACACTGCTTTATATCTTTGCTTTTTCTTTTCTCTACTTTAAAATCTATCTTGGAGATTTTTCCATATCACACATCGTGTGTGTGTGTGTGTGTGTTTTAATTGCACAGAAAACTGCACACGTCATACATAAAGAACACAGAGAATAAGTGGTCTCATTCTTTCTAAAGACTATAGAATACTATAGAATAAATATTGGTTTATCCACTCCCCTACTGGTGGACACTTAGGGTGACTCCAGTCTTTTGCTACTGCTGATGGTGCTGCAGTGATGGTCCTTGCATACACCTCTGGGCCCAGGAAAATCACGGGAGTCCTTTTGAGTCTGTTAAGGGGACCCAGGAGCTTACCCGCCTCATCCCACTCCACCCCTACTGGTGTTTGTGTTTTGGCCTTTTAAAGACTTTTTCAAAATTGACTTTGGCTTCTTGGCCTGAACTCTGAAGTGTTTGAGCTGATAAGATAGCAGGCTTGGCTGAGGGGGGACAGGGATAAACAGTGACCCTGGAGGCCCTCAGCCAAGCAGAGGAGGAGCCACGCCACCCAAGTCTCTCCCTGCCTCCAGAGCCCTCAGTGTGCCAAGGAGGCTGGATTAGGGAAGGGGGAGGAGGCGGGAAGGTGGCCCCGCACAGACCTGCTCCTCACCGGCTCCTCTGACTTGGAGGACAGCACCAAGAGTGCTGAGCGTGAGCTCGCTTGTTTACTGGGCCTCTCCTGAACCAAACAAGACGCTTCGGGCAGGTCAGAGCAAAGTCCCGGCAAACCTAGAGACACAGGCATATCCCAAAGAGGCCACGTACCATGAGGAGCTGGGTGGCCCCAGGAGGTGCCCTGTCTCCATGGCTGTGGCAGACAACATTGGCACGATCTCGGCACGGGGTCACCATGTGGTGTCCGCAGGTATCACATTCCTGCGATTTTACCTGCCTGGTCCAGGCCACAGAAGTGAACAAATCAGTCCAGATTCACACCCTCTGCAACTTTCTCCAGCCTAGGAGGGCAGAGAGGAAACAGACAGTCAAGAACTGCCCAGGGCACTGGGGCCAGAGCAGGGGCACTGCCCAGCCTACGGGTGGCCACATCCCAGCTTAAAACCCCTCCGGGACTGGATAGTCCCAGCCACTCAGGAGGCTGGGGCAGGAGGACTGTTGAGCCCAGGAGTTCAAGACTAGCCTGGGCAACATATCGAGACTGTGTCTCAAAACAAAAACTCTCTGGGGTTTCCCGGGGCTTCTCAAGGCTCCCAGGACCCACGGCCCCTCCGTGCGCACCTCTTCCAGCAGGGTCTGCGGTGCCAGCCCGGCAGCACCTCTCGCCTGCTCCTACCTCAGGTCCTCCTACTGCTGCTCCCACCTCCCACTAGTCCTGCAATTGTCAGCTGAGACATCACCTCCTCCTCCAGGAAGCCTTCCCTGATGCCCCTGGGTGGGCCCAGAGCTTCTTTGGGACTGTCACATGCTCGTTTACATTCCCTGGCCCAGTTTCAATCACTCTGGATTGGGGTCACTTGTTTGTGGGTGACGCAAAGTAGCCCAGCATGGCCAGAGCCCAGGCTCTGTGGCTGACCCAGCTGCATTCAAATGCTGGCTCTGCCTCTTAGCTGTGCAACCTGGGGCCTCAGTTTTCTTCTCTGGAAAATGGGCACAGTGGTGACACCTGCCTCATAAGGTGGTTGTGAGGAAGAAGCGATTTAATACAAGTGCTTAGAATGGCATCTGGCACTGAGTTTGTACTCAGTAAATGTTGGTGGTATCATTACACCCTCTCTCTCCACAGACCATAGTAGGTGCTCACTTAACATTTGCTGGCTAAACAAATGCAGCCCTTCAAACATGTTCATGAAAATGAGCAATGGTGGGAAACGCTTAGGATACACAGATGCTCCCCGACCTGCGATGGGGCACGTCCTGATAAACCCACCGTAAGTTGAAGTTATCATAAATCAAAAGTGCATTTAATACACCTAACCTCTGGAACATCATAGCTTAGCCTCGCCTACTGTAAACATGCTCAGAACACCTACAAGAGCCCTCAGTTGGGTAAAATCATCTAACACAAAGCCTATTTTATAATAAACTGTTGGATACCTCATGTAAAGTATCGTACTACATATCACTAGCCTGAGAAAAAGATCAAAATTCAAAATTTCTACCAAATACCTTTTGCTTTCATACCATTGTAAAGTCAAAAATCTTAAGCCATCATAAGTCGGGAACTGTCTGCAATGGAAAAGTTTTTAAAAACACAACACTAAGTGATTGAGCAGTATGATTTACAACTACGCAAACACACACACACACACACACACACACACAGCCCAATACCCTGGCTTAGGGAAAAGAAAAAAAAAACAGATTGTTTAGTGCAGTTGCATTAGAAGGATGGGACAAAAAAATAATTTTTCTTCTTTTCTTGTTTGATGTGTTTTTTTCCTAATTTTCTTTAATAAGCATGGTTTCAATTTAAATGGGAAAAAATAACAACAAATTTAGAGACGAAGGAGCCCGCGAGCCCTTTCTGTTCCATAGAGTTTTCCCACAAGCTGGGGCGGGGGCGGGTGGGGGCTGGGGTGGGGCGGGGCGGGGCGGTCATAGAAGGAGCTGCCCTTTAGCAGTGAGGCAAGAGTGGGAAAACCTGAGTGTGCCAGGCAGGGGAGGGCGTCAGCCTGACCAGGGGGAAGTTGAGCTGAGTAATGACAAAGCAACCCCTCTGCCAACTCGAGACACAGTGGGACATTTTGAATGCCACCACCCCCAGAAAGTCTCCCCATACCCCTAGATCGAGCTCGTGGCCCTGCCTAATGCCACAGCCCTATGTTTCTCTGCATCACACCACGGTGTCCGCAGACAAGGGGCCCTGCCACGAGCCCCACAGTCGCATGTTATCTAATCTTGACAACGTGTCTGCAAGCAAGCAGGGAGTCACTGCTGTTAGCCACATCTCACAGAGGGGAAACTAAGGTTCAAACAGTTTAATAATTTTCCCAAAGTTGCCCAGCTGATGAACGAGAGAGTCTGAATTTAACATCACTTGGTTTCATCCTTGTCTGTGGTTGGCTGTATCCTCATTTCTGCTAAACCAGATGGTGAGCTTCTAGAGGACAGGGATTGGGTCACAGTCTTCACTATGTCCTGAGGGCCTGGCCTAGGGTCTAGCACACAGTGAGGGCCTAATGATGAGGGTTGGGTAAATGAACTAATGGATGGATGGATAGACGGATGGATAGATGGATGGATAGATGGATGGATGAACAGAGATGGATGGATAGACAGATGGATGGATGAATAGAGGGATGGATGGATGGATAGATGGTTGGGTGGATTAATGGATTAATGGATGAGTGGGTGACTGAATACATCAAAGAACTAACTAAATAAATGATGATGAAAGGCACAGGGAAACTAAGAGTGTGAAAGGGTTTGTTCCTGGACATTGAATGTGCCCTTCAGAAAGGTTGCAAACTGGCAGTTCTCAGGCTAAATTAGGCTCCAGACATGTTTTGTTTGGTCTTCCAGGGTTTTAAATGTTTAAACTAATTGTCCTTATTTAAAAATTAGGATAGTTCATATTAAAAATCCAGATTTCTGGCATCTATTGCAAAATCGAGACAGAGCACACACCAGGAAACAATGTGTCAGAACCGACAGGGCTGAGCCCTCTGGAACACTGCAGTCCCCAGCACTGCCCGGTGTCCTCTGTGGGACACCACCGTCCTCAACACTCCCCAGTGTCCCCTCTGAGACACCACAGTCCCCACCACTCCCCAGTGTCCCCTCTGGACATCATAGTCCCCACCACCATTCCCCATGTCCCCTCAGGGACACCACACTCCCCACCACTCCACAATGCCTCCTTGATGTTGAGGTTGGGTGTCAGCTGTCATTTATTATGGCACTTTGTGCTGGTGTTTTACTCATAGCACAATTATAAGGAAAATAAAAAATCTCTTGTAAGTTCCTTTCATCAAAAGTGGGAATATGAAAATAGATAGAGAAAACTTGGAGAGAAGTATTTCTTTGTGGAAATGGAGAATGTTCCTGTGGATCTGATGCACAAGCAATGCATATTTTCCTGAGGGACAGTAGAGTTCAGTGGTTAAGGGTGCAAATGCGAGTCTGATAGCCCAGGTTCAAGTCCCAGCTCTACTATGTGTATGGCTGTGTGGCATTGTGCAAGTCACTGAGCCTCTCTGGGTCTTGATGTCCTCATCTGTAAAGCAGAGACGGTGTTAGTCCCCACCTCACAGGGTGTCAGTAATTTCCTACACGTGAGGCTCTCTAGGCATGAGCTGTTATCATCTTGCAAAGGGCTGGCTTCTGCCATTTACATGACCTGCCCAGCCCCTGAGGATTACAGCTGCGGTTCTCAACCAAGAGCAATTGTGTCCCCCAGGGGACATTTGGCAATGTCTAGAGACATCTTGGGTTGTCAAAACTTGGGTGGGGAGGGGCTACCAATATCTAATGGGCAGAGGCCAGGGACACTGTTAAACATCCTACAATGCACAGGACAGACCCCTATAGCAGAAGATTATTCTGCCCAATGGGAACAGTGCTGAGGCTGAGAAAGCCAGACCTATGGGAATCCAAGTCCCCAGAGAGGCTGGATTGGGGCCAGATACTTAGGAGTCCCTGAAGGCTGCCATAGGTGATTCCCTCCAGGGAGGCTGAGGCAGAAGAGGCTCCCCGGGTGTGGCAGAGGACATCCGCTCTGGTCCTGAGCCACTCCAGCCCCAGCATCATCAGTCCTCAAACACTGCCCCATCCCAGGGTGACTGGACCCAGCCTGTTCCCAGCCCCACGCACCAGGCAAAGACTGTGCCCCTGGCGCCTCCTGGTGGCCTGGCCCCTGAACTCCATGACACTTCCCAGCCTTGGACGGTGGGTTGGGGGGAGGATGGGAACTTTCCTCAGTGCTGTTCAATTCAGACTGGCTGGGAATGCGAGAATTTTAGGTAATGGAAGGTTGCAGCCAAGGTTTAGAAGACAAATTGACATGGGTTTGAATCCCAGATCCTCCACGGACCAGCTGGGAGGGCTTGGACAGATCCCACGACTCCTCTGCACCTTGGTTTCCTCATCTGTAAAATGGGCATAACTTCTCTTCACAGCACTGTTGAGAGGATTAGATTAAGCAAATCACGTAAATAGATGGGACATATCAGATGCTTCATAATCGTCCTCTCTGACACTTGCTATTGCTGTGTTCATATGAATTCATAGCTATTTGCATTTGATGAACTTTCAATGTACCCAGAGTGATTTTTCAATAAATATCAACAAATAATTTTATTGCAAAGACATACAGATATGGAAAGGGATCCACAATACATTGTCAAATGACCACAGGCCTCAGAAACATTGTGTACAATGGGATTCCATTTTTGTTTGATATAGCTATATTTTAACAATATGTACATTTATAACATATATGAGAAACAAAGACCTCATTTTCTTAGTATATAAAGAGCTCTTGCAGACCAATAAAAAAAGACAATTATCCAATAGAAAAATAGACAAAGGACATGAATACTTTGCCACCAGAAAAGAAATGCAAATAGCCTTTGAGCTTATTTTTAAATTCCCAATCCAACATAAAAGAATATGCAGACTAGAACTATGGTGAACACCTTTTTCCCCTAATGGCAAGGCCAAGATCAAGAAGTCTGATAATACTTGGCTTTGGCTGGAGTGTGGGGAAACCAGAGCTCACGTAGGTTGCTAGTCTGAATGACGATTGGTAAGTACAACCTTAGAAAGCATTTAGACAATCAGCATCAAAAATTTAAAATGCACCTGCCCTATGACTGGGCAATTCAGTTGCTAAGAATTTATCCCACAGAAATAGATGCGCATACATGGAAAGACTTCTGTGAAAGGGCTACTAATTGCAGCATTGTTTGTCACAGCAAAAGACTGGAAACACCTCCATGACTATCACCAGAAAACTGGTTAGATAAATTATTATATTCAGGCAATGGAATATGCGAAGAATGCTCTCCTAGTGCGGATCTGGAAAGATCGCCAAGGTACATTGTTAAGTTAAAAAAAAAAAAAACAACCCAGTGCAGAACAGGCTGTGTAGTGTGCTTCTATTTAGAGAAACGGCACAGGAATCCATGCACATGTTTGCTTATCTGCATCCTGGACATCTCTGTGATGATCCCCAAGAAATAATAACCAGAATGGCTTCTAGGGTGAGGAGCTGGGTCGGGGGTTAAGAATCAGAGGGAGAACACCCACCGCAAATCTTTGGTACCTTTTGAATTTTTATCATGCAAATATGTTTCCTTATTAAGTTTTTAAAAGTTTTTAATGCATTGATAGATGAGAGAGTAAAAAATGCCAAAGCATCAGCAGCACTTCTCTCTGGGTGGCTGATGTGAATTGAGGGTGACTTTTATTTTGTTCTTTTTACTTAAATGAATTTTCTAATTTTTAAAAATAATTATCAAGGTATATAGGTCATTTTTTCTTAAAGTAAAAACCTCGGTGTTTTTTAGGTGATCAGAAGAAAACTAACTTCTACATCAAAAAAGACAAAAAACACACACACTTCCCTAAACAGATTATTTTCATTGCTAAGAACACTGGAATCTGAGGTCAGGTGGCTGGAGATACAGTCTACGAAAAGGTGAGAATTAATACAAACCGTCCCAACACGCACTCGCTGGGCACCAGAACTCCAAGCTTCTAACCCAGATCTGGGTTGGAATTCTGACTGCTGCTCAGGTCACTGCAACTCTCTTGGCCTCAGTTTCCCGGTCTACAGTAAGGGGAAATCATACAGCTGCTGGCAGGCGCCGGTGAGATAGTGCCGGCGACGCACTTAGGGTGTACGCAGAGAGGGACCCAGTTCAAACAGGGAACAGGCAGGAATTCTGCACACCCACGGGTGACAGGGCGGACGGAGGACACGATGCCCGCCTGGGATCAGTTTGCAACTGGCTGCGCCCCAGTCCCCCGCACTCCGCGCGGCTCCGCGGGGCGTTCTTCCGACGGTTTGCAGAGAGTGACACCAAGTGTCCAAGCCTGAAACTACACCCTCAGGCCGCAGGTTTAGGGCATCTGCTCCTCCCCTGACTGTGGTCATGAGCCAGGCTCTGAACTTCCCTGAATCTCGGTTTTTTCAGCTGTAAGATGGAGGTAATGCTGCCTATCTGGCAGAGCAGAGGGGAGAATTAAATGAGGTATCCCGCGGAAATCCTCTGCAGGGCCCCATCATAAAATTGTGCAGACACAGCACCCTTAAGGCATCTGGCTATGGTTGTCCTGACTCCCATAGACACTGAATTTCCTCCTGGCCTCCGCTAGAGTGGTTCTAAAACAGAGTCTCCCAAAGTCTAGACCAAGAACAGTGGGGATTCATGGGAAGATCTTAGTGGGCACAGAACCACTCCATCAAATAATATTCCACTCTGTGATCATTCTGGTCACGTCTAGGCAACAGTCTCAGTTTAACAGTAGCAGGTCTTTAATGCCTTCCTAATACTTACTGTCTCTCTTTTGAACTTTTTGTTCAAGAGTGGGCCTCAGACTTAGCGCCTTCGGAAGACAAGTTTATTTGGCTAGAATTTAATAGTTACATGTTTTCATAATACTTACTTTTTGTGGTCATCTTCTATTGAGAGCTAGTGGTGCCGGTTTTTCATTTATAGTAGATGTGGCAGATCGTATGATTGTCAAAGTGCTTATTCCATTGGCGGTTCCCTGGTGACCCTCCCTACTGAAGTCAGGCTTGGCTTTGTGACTTCCTTTGGCCAACAGAATGTGAGCTCAAGGCCAGGTGCAGTGGCTCACATCTGTAATCCTAGCACTTTGGGAGGCTGAGGCAGGAGGATCGCTTGAGCCCAGGAGTTCGAGGCTGCAGTGAGCTATGACGATGCCACTGCATTCTAGCCCAGGCAACAGAGCGAGACCCTGTCTCGATTTAAAAACAAAACAAAACTGTGAGCTTAGCTTCAAAGAAACATCTTTGAGAGCCATGATGTGGTTTCTCTCTGCTATGAGAATGTCCTGCCCCAGGGATAGGCTACATTGGATGAAAGATGACACATGGGCCAGAGCTGCAGCCCACCCACAACTGACACATAATGGGAAAGTAAGTGAGGATTTGTATTCTCAACATGAATGAGAAGTAAACCTACTGACATTCTGGGGTGGTTTTTTACTGCAGCAAAACATTGCCTGGGTTGACTGATACAGTAGAAATATAAAATTTCCTTTAAAAATAAATACTTAAGTGAAATAAATGTGTTTGTTTAAAGAAAAATATTAAGTCAATAACAGTGCAGGAAATAGGAAATGTACATAATGAAAATAGTGGTTAGATGACTGAAGTTTGGGAAAACTGGTCTAGAGTTTTAAATGCGAAAATTCTCGCTCCAGGGTGCATGTGGCTCGTCTCAGAGCCCCCACAACACCGCCCAACTCACATTTCGAACTCTCCACTCTGCCTCTCACCACATAGCCAGAGTGAGTTTTCTAAGTACAGGTCTGATCAGTTTCCTCCCCTGCTCTAACCTCTTTGATGGCTCCCTCATCCCTCAGGATAAAGTCCACACTCTTCATCATGACCTACCAAGCCTATCACAACCTGTCCCCTGCCCAGCTGCCCAGCCTCATCTCTTTCTTCTCTCCTTCTTGCTCTCTCTGCTCTGGCCACTCTGACTTCTTTGTTATTCTTCAAACAAGTCACTGGAGCTCTTGTCTCAGGGCCTTTGCGTTTGCTCTTCTTTCCAACCAGAATGCTGTTCCCTGAGACAGGAATGTGGTAATTCCTCACTTCCTCAGGTCTCTGCTTAAATACCACTTCTTTGAAGAGTTCTTCCCAGCCCATCCTATACAAAATAGCAACCCCCATATTCCTGCATACTGCTGCCCCCTTAGCCTGTTTAGTTTTGCTGTTGTTGTATTGTTTTGTTTTGTTTTTTGCTCCATATCACCTATTACCCCCTGCCCATATTACACATTTGTTTGTTTATTGTCTGTATCCCTCCCCCCATTAGAATGTTAGCTCCTTAAAGGCAAGGATTTTGTCTATTTTTTTTTCATTGTTGTAGCCCTAGTGCCTAGAATACTGCCTGACACATAGTAGGTGCTCCGTAAGCCTTTGCTGAATGAAGGGATAAATAAATGATGGCAAAGGTAGACAACAGCAGCTCTAGGCCCATGTTGCACTAGCTTCAAATCCAGCTGAAAAAACTTCTATTTCCCAATAGTTCTGAAAAAAGAACAGAATTGAGTCCTTGGAATGGAATATACTGGTTGTCTGAGCCTGGGTCAGATGCCCATATTTAAATCCAGAAGTAGGCTCAGCCCCATCTAAGTCATATGAACTGGCAGTGAGCCAGGAGTGTTCTCTACAAAAACTGTGATGCTGTCATCAGAGACAGAGGAAACGGGTGCTGGATAGACAAAAACAATAGTCATCCACCACAAAAAGGGGAGTTATTCACCTAGCTGAGTGCCTAGGACTTAGTGTGGGTCCTATGAATCAGGAGAGTTCATTTGCCTTCTTTCCTTATTTGGAATCAAGTTGTACTCAGGTGGGGATGGGAGGAGACTCCATTTACACCCCAGGTAGAGCCACAATAAGCAGGAGGTGATTCGGGCAGTCTCCGGACACCAGCATGTCTGTGGTGTTAAAGCACTGTTGAAAGAAAGTAGAAGTCTAGAGCCAAAAGAAATTTCAGTTTTCTATATGTAACTTCTTACACAATCAGCAAAATATTAATTAACCTCTCTTCTGACACTGATGACAACACCCTTGAGAAGGAATTTAAAAATAAACCTTGTTGGCTCTAAACTATTATTGTTGATTAGCTTGAGGGACCCACACGTGCTTATTGCATTATACAACCATACAGCATACCACAAAGCCCAAGACCAGCCAAGTGGGCCTCCTGAAATTGGCAGTCATGGTCAGCTAAAATTCTGAAACCATATGGCGTAGCGCTGTTACTGGGAATGAGTAATCTATTTTGTTACAGAATCGAAATTCTAAGCTATTTAATAATGCCCCCAGTGGTAGAGTCTGAGAGTTGTCCCCAACACCAGTTTTCCCCTTATTCACTTCTTTCCATGGAGTGATAGGCGCTCCATGGAAACCCATGGCTGGTCCGAATAAAAACTACATTTCCCAGTCTCCCTTGCAGCAAGGAGCAGCCGTGTGACTGAGGCATGGCCAATGAGATGTGAGCAGAACCTGGGACCGCAAACATGGTGGTCAGCCATTTGGACCTTGCGATGGGGACCTTGTACTGGTAAGGACGGGGTAACAAGTTGGAGGTCCAAGCCCCTGACAACTTTCTGGTACCACTTTCTGGAGCCCCCATTCCAGCTCAGGCTTCTGTGTGAAAGACAAATTTTATCATATTTCAGTCTCTTATTTTATGTCTCTGGCCCCCACAGATGAAATTATATTCTAAATAATACACCTCTAAAAAAGTTGAAAAATTCTATAAAATATTTAGGTAAATAAATCCTCTTTTTCTTTTTAATAGCAAGAAGTATACAGATTTGATTCACTTATATCAGTTTATTCCTGCTGAAAAAATACTCAAGACAGTCGAAAGGAAGACACCTGCCCAGGGGGCCCCTACGTCTTGACTGCTTTAACAAAAAACACTCTTTGGCACTTTTAACTTAAATCCGCGAGGTCCCTGATTCCCAAAGCAGGCTGGCTGTCAGCAGCATGTGGGGAGTCTTTTTAATATAGATTCCTGGACCTTAGCCAGTTCATTTAAAGAAGTAGGATATTGAGAATTTGTCATTTTACAAACACTCCCCATCATACCAGCTGTGTGACCTTGGGCAAGTTGTTTAACTTCCTAGTGCTGCCATTTTCTCATCAATAAGAGTGGGAACAATAATAATGCCTACCACATAGGTCTGCTGTGGGTGTGAATTTCTATTGTATGTACGAAGTGCCAAGCATAGTGCCTGGAACAGACTGAGATCTATAAGTGTTAGTTATCATTACGCCTGTTGGTGGGAGTATAAACTGATGCAAACTTCCTGGAGGACAATATGTGCTATCTACCAAAATATTCAATATGTACTCTTTGACCCAGCAACATGATGGCTAAAAATTTAGCCTATGATTGCTCTCACTCATCCAGAGCACAAGAATGCTCATTGCAGGATACATTTCTTCAAAAAGGATTCATCAAGCACCTACTATAGTACTGTTGTCAGGACACAACAGGCTATGCTGCAATAACAAACCCCAACATTGCAGCAACTTAATACAGCAAAAGTTTATTTCTTGCTTTTGCATTATGATACAAATTGAGCACCCTTCTCCATCTGGAACAGGTGGTCTTAGAGATGGACACAGCAGGCAAAGAGAGAGCTAGAAGGTTACATGGAATTTCTTAAGAGCTAGGCCTGGAAGTATCTTCCATCACTTTTGCACATCCCATTGGGCAGAAATGAGGCACGTGGTTCCAACCTAATTGCAAGGAAGGCTGGGAAAAATAGACAAGTATAGAGATATTGAACGAGCACTGTCTTTGTGGCAAGTGCTATGTTCAAAGGACTGTTCTAGGAGCTGGGGACCCAGAAGGGGGCAAGACCAACAAGCCCCCAGAGAGCTTCCCTTATAGTGGGGGAGGTAGACAGTAAGCCTCTGTTCTAAACATGACCTCTGGCATATGTCATTTTGAACTTGAGCAAGAATATCTGAAGGATACATTTGCAGAAGTTGGGGCTGTTGCATCAAAGGGCATATGCCTTTGTCACTGTGATGGATATGGTCAAATTGCCCTCCATGGGATTGTGCCAATTTCCACCTCCACCACCAAAGTACAAGAGTGCTTCTTTGCCTGCAGCCTTGCCAGCACAGTGTGTTATCAGACTTTTGGATTTTTGCCAATCTGATAGGTGAGAAATGATCTCTCTGTGTACTTTTAATTTGCGTTTTTCTTATTATAAAGGAAGTCAAACATCCTTTCATATGTTTATGAGCTATTTGTATTTCCTTTTTTGTGAACTGTGTGTTCATATCCCTTGTCCATTTTTCTACTGAGTCATTGATCCAGGATATTATTAAATGAAAAAATGAAGAGACAGAACAGAATGCATAGTATAATCGTTTTTGTGTATTAAAAGCAAAACAATATCTTGGCATGTATGCATAAGTATTCTTGTCTAAGCACAAAAATTTTCTAGAAACAACCACAGGAAAATGTTAACAAGGGAGCAGACTAGGTGCCGTTTTTTTTGGTCTGTGAGAGTTTTAAAAAGTTGATTATTTTAATCCCCTGAATTTGAGGCTGGTTTGTTATGACTGAATGCTATTTTTTTTGAGCCTTTCCAAATGACTTCACTTTTCTAATGATGCACGTGTTACATGTATTTTTTTAAAAAATGTCAATAAGCATTATTTGACCATTTTTGTTTGTTTTTATACTGTTTATATTCTTAAAATTCAATATATATTATTTTAATTTTTAAAGACTTTAGAAGCATATTTTATCTGCAAAAACATCATCATCAGGAATTGAGTCCAGTCCCAGAATTCAGCTCATGTCTTGCATGGTATAAGTGCTTAAGAAATATTTGTTGGATTGAAAATGGAAACTTCTCGGGTGGAGGGGCTGGGAAAAACTCTCACTGAATGGATGTGGGGAGCACAGTTTGGGAGATGACCACGATTGTAGCTCTGACACGGGCAGTGCATGGGCAATATATATAACCAAAGTGTTGTACCCCCATAATATTCTCAAATAAAAAAATAAATTAAAAAAAAAAAAAGAAAATGGAAACTTCTCTTTAACTGAATCACCAAAGACCCAGATGTAGAATTACAATATTCTTTTGTTTTCAAGATCAACAAGAAGGAGACCAAAGTTGCTTGCTCAGGGTTTTTTTTCTCTTTTTTTTTAGGTGAGGAGAGTGGTCCCTTTGTCCCCTAAAGTCAAGGGCTGCAGAAAACACTGGGAGGCAGATCCTGTGAGGATGCCCCTATCTCAATAATACGGTCAGTCCAGAGGTTGTGTCTCCCTGGCTGAGCATGTGCCCATCACAGCCAATCACTGTTGCCAGGGGCGGTGGGGGGGGGACTACTAATTGGTCACCTGTCTACCTGAGCCCTACCCAAGCCACATGGACCAGGAGCCATACAGGTGTGGTTCCACTCAAAGGAAAATTGAAGTGCTGGTACCAGAAGCAGAAACAACAGATGCTGGAGGACAAAAACAACAACAGATGCCCACCAGAAACAACTGCCTATGTCCAAGGCATTGTGCAAGCTGCTGGGGATACAGTGGTGAAAAAGACATATGTAGTCCTTGCCCTCAAGGAGCTGATGTCTTAGTTGGGGGGAGCAGGGACAAATTAACAAATGTTTTAAAAATTACAAATTGCCATACATTCTATGAAAGACAAAAACAAAAGCCTGGGCCGGGCACAGTGGCTCACACCTGTAATCCTAGCACTCTGGGAGGCCGAGGCGGGAGGATCGCTCGAGGTCAGGAGTTTGAGAACAGCCTGAGCAAGAGCGAGACCCCGTCTCTACTAAAAATAGAAAAATTAGCCAGGCATGCCGGTGTATACCTGTAGTCCCAGCTACTTGGGAGGCTGAGGCAGGAGGATCACTTGAGCCCAGGAATTTGAGGTTGCAGCGAGCTATGATGACACCACTGCACTCTAGCCTGGGCGACAGAGTGAGACCCTATCTCAAAAAAAAAAATGCTGAGACAGAAAATACTTTGAATAGGGTAGTCGGAGAGGAGGTGACATTTAAACTGAGACAAGAGAGAGGAGAAGGAAGAACCAGTTAGCCATAGGTGAAAATCGAGTTGGGTCCTACTTCACATCTAAACCAGGACAAATTCCAAATGGATCATAGATTTAAACATGTAGTAGAACAAAACTGGCATAAACTTTTTTCTTTCGTAGAGACAGGGTCTCGCTCTGGAGTGCAGTGGCACACAGCTCACTGCAGCCTCAAACTCCTGGGCTCAAGCGATCCTCCTGCCTCAGCCTCCTGAGTAGCTGGGACTACAGGCACCCACCACCACACCCAGCTAATTTTTAAATCTCAGCCTAAAATAGTTTTAAAACCTGAGCAAATACATTAAATCTTGTATTGACCAGGCTGTTAGTTCAGCTGCAGGATTAAAAGCCAAAATAACTGGCTTGAATAAAATAAAAATTTAATCCTCTCTCATGGAACAGCCCAAGGGTAAGTGTCCCGGTGGGATGTGATTGTGTTTCCACCGCGTCTGGGATTCAGACTCTTGCTATCTTGTTGCTCTGTACCCGCAACATGTGGCTCACACCTTGTTGTCTAAGGGGCCGCTTTGCTTCCTGCCATCAGGTCATATTCCTGCCAGTGGGAAGAGGGGAAGGGGAAGGAGAGGGCACCTCTGTCCTTCTAATGGCACAACCCAGACTCTCGCCATCACAGAGCAAGTCCTGGTCTCCAGCCTTCTGCACTGTGTGCCGTGACCTTTGTGGACAGCATCAAAGGGCTCTCTTGCCCTCTGTCTTCTGCCTGGCCATGGCAAGAGCACTGAGGGAACACACACAAGGTGGCCCAGTGGCCCAAAGGACAGAGCGCCCTCAGTCTGGGGTGAGGGTGTGGGGCTGTGAGGAGGGGCTTCCTGGAAGAGGTGGAGATCCTCCCCATGGAAATAACAACCATACCTACTTCACAGGGCTCGGGAGATTAAGTGAGATATACCTGTGGCAAGCTTAGCACAGTGCCTGGCACAGTGAATGCTCAAATAAATGGCAGCTCTTACGTGACTATTATTGCTATTATCATCACCATCATTATTATCACATTATTATCTTGCTCACTCTGCAGAAATAAAAATGCCCTCTTCTCAACTTTAGATATTTTGCAAATGAAATTATCTTCAAAGGATGCTGACCTCCTATATGTGTTTTAAAAGCACAATAGGTGGCCGGACACAGTGGCTCACGCCTGTAATCCCAGCACTTTGGGAGGCTGAGGTGGGAGGATGGCTTGAGCCCAGGAGTTTGAGACCAGCCTGGGCAACAGAGCGAGACCCCATCTCTACAAAAAAATTGGCCAGGCATGGTGGCGGTGACTGTAGTCTCAGCTACTCAGGAGGCTGAGGCAGGAGGATCACTTGAGCAGAGGAGTTGGAGGTTGCAATGAGCTATGATTGTGCCAATGCACTCTAGCCCGGGCTACAGAGTGAGACCCTGTCTCAAAAAAAAAAAGCACAACAACAGGAAACAAAAATTCTTCACTTTCCAGGACAGAAACTGACTTTGGGAATGACAGATTTGTACCCACTCAGGAAGAAATGGATTTGAAAGCTCCATATTAAGTTTTTATCTCAGACTTTTAGCTGCTATTCTCTCTACTCAATAATAGAAAAGAAACAAGAAGAGATTTTTAAAATCTTTTTGAAAACACCTAGATAGTTTGGTTCTCCTGAAGATGCCAGAAGAAAGGCGGATAATTCACATTTTACTCAAGCAACCCCAAGAGAAACCAAGTTTCCTGGAAGTACAAAAGGCAAGGCAAGATCTATTTAGAAGCAAGCTCAGAGTGAAAGCAGATTGTGTGGGGACCACAAGGCAGCCTTTAAGCTGAACCTCAAAAATAGCATCTGTCCCCTGGATATTTTGGGAGTGTCCTCAGCAGAGCATAGCAGGAGCCAGGGGCCTGTTTGGACATCTCCTCCAAGGGCACACCTCAAGAATGCATCACCCGGCAGCCCCCTGACCCCAGGCCCACCCAGCCCCAGAGCTGTGTCAGCAGCAGTATAAATGGTACCGAGATAAAGGGAGACATTTAAACGCCCGGAAATCATCTTCTAATTTAGGAACTGAGTTGCAAAATATCTTTCTCCCTTAATGGCTTGAGTTGGGAATTTGGATTTTGAACCTCCCCTCTTGTCAGGCCACCAAAAACGGCTTCATGTATTAATAGAAGGCGAGTGTAAGGCTTTGGGGACAAGAGGGCTGTGGGCTATGGGTCTTAGAGTGTCTAGAATCAGAAGAGTAAGACCATCAGAGCCTGTTCTAGGCCTCTTTGTTTACGCCAGCCTTCTGCTGGGGCGTCTAATCACCTCATCATTGCTGCTATTTTGCGGTAATTATTAAGCACTTTAATACTTGCACAAGGAGGATGCAATCCTTTAATTACATTACTCCCTGCCTCATTGTCAGGAGGTGAGTTGGAATTGTTCTCCCTGTTTTGCACAAAAGAAAATGAAGGCCTGGGTGAGCGAACAAGTTCAGGGTCAAAAATTAGTCAGCACGAAGGAGATGGCAGGGTGTGGGCAGGAATCCAGTAGGCACTAGTTCCAGCCCAGCTGAAAATCCTGAAGGTCTAAATTCAGGGTGTGCGCTTCATTCTTGGAGAAGTAGCTGAGGAGTGTGTGTGTGCGTGTGTGTGTGGTGTCTGTGTGTGCTTCTGCGTGTGCATTTGTCTGTGTGCTGCAATGTCTGTGCATGGTGTTTCGTGAGTTGGTCTGTGTATGTTTGTGTATGTCTGTGTATTTCTGTGTTTGTGCGTTTGCCTATATGCTTCTCTGTGTGTGTCTATATATCTGTCTGTGTTTCTGGCTGTGCATATAGGAGGAACAAAGGTGGCAGATGGAGGGTGTCAGGAGATGAGGAGGGCATCCAGTTAATAGAGTTTGGAATGGCAAAGTTAGAAGGCCCCTTAGAAATCATCTGGTCCATACTAGATCTCATTGCTAATCTGGGTAGTGTGATAATAGCATGGTGGTCTCATGGAAAAAAGAAAAAAGTGAGCTTCAGGTATTTACTGGTGAAATGACAAGAGGCCTGCAATTTGCTTTAAAAATACTCTAGCAAAGAAAGAGCAAGTTGTGAGAAGAGAATAAAAACGAGATTGGCAAAGTGTGGATAATTACTGAAATGGATACCCAAGAGTTAGTCATATGATTCTATTTTTGTATATGTTTGAAATTTTCCATAATAAATTTTTTGAAATCATATAAACCAGTCTCTGCAAAGTGGTATCCTGTGGGTAAAATACCACTCACAAAAATCTTGCTCCCCCTTTAGATGGGGCCTTTGCCTCAGTCCCCACTGTTCCCTATTGTATCCTGACACTGTTCCTCATCGCTCTGGGGTCACTGTTTCTTTTTAAGTAGGATTAAGAGGAAAGTACATGAATTAGTTCTCTTAGGGCAAAGACTGTTATTTTCTCTCCAAATGTCCAATCTCACTTCTTTCTTACTAATAGAAACTCCCGCACTACTGCGGGTGGCGATGTATTTAAAGATTACATTTACCAACTTCTGGGGAAACTAAGAGTTGCTCAGTGTTTCTCAACCGAGGGTGATTTTGTCCCCCAGAGGACATTTGGCAACGTGTGGAGACCGTTTGGGTTGTCACAACTGGGGTGGGGGTGGGGCGGGGGGAGGTTCTACTGACATCTGGTGGGTAGAGGCAGGGATGCTGCTAAACAGTCCTACAGTGCACAGGACTTCCTCCCACAACAAAAAATTATTCAGCCCAAAATGTCAATAGTGCCAAGGTCGAGCCGCCAACGCATCATAAAGTGGAAGTTAATGGTAGGGTTTCCAAGAAAGCCTCTGATTGGACCAGCTTGTACCACATGTTCATCCCTGAACCAATCCCTGAACCAATCATAACTATTGTACCTTGGCTGCTCTTGATTGGCTGGTGTTAAGTCACATGCTCCTGCATGGGGTAGAGGCTCAAGGGAACTTCCTGAGCACAGAGAACTTCCGGAAGGGGTGGTTCCCGGGTGTAGATGTAGGTTACTCAGCTTGGAAGAGAAGGGAATGGATGCAGGGCAGCCGCTAATCAGCAAACATCTTTCATATTCGTGCTACGAAATGAAAGAAAAATTAGAAAATAACATAAAGTAGCATGGTACCGTTGGTAAGTGCTGTGGGACTTCCCATCAGCCGTCTGCAAAACTTTTCGGCGAATGAAAGTGTGGAACCAGGCTGACTCTCCTCTGCCAACATTCAACATGAGTGTCCTCAGAAAGTAACTGCATAGGAGCAAGGAGTGACCCCAGCTGGAGACCCAGGGGGCATTTCCAAAGCTACCAACAGAGCATCCTCTGTGTTCCAGTGAGAGTAACTTTCCGTGAATACAACAAAGAAGTTCATGTGAAACAAAGAGGGTGATTTATGTACCAAAGGGTGGGGTGTGAGGCTCGTGAATGCCATGGGAAAGATGAGGTCCTTCCACTCAGGGAATAGGAGTCATCTGCTTCAGCGCCAGATGGTAAACAGGAGTGCCGTTTAACTGAAGAACAGCATGTCCCATTCTGTTCTTTTGGGGTGATTTAAAGCAAGACTGTTTGCAATTGGATCTAACTGACATCTGTCTTAGTTTGGAATCCCCTGCTAGCAGATCTTGTATCTTACTTTAGACTTCCCCAGATGCAGACCCTGAGACGATGATTCAAGGACAAGTGTAGAAGGCAAAGGAGAGAAACACCAGTTGGGAAGAGGAAAGAAAGCCAGGGAAGGGAGGACAACCAATATTAAGCAAGTTATCAAGACGGTTACTGCCGTGGGCAACTGAAGCTTAATCCCACGGGTGTAAAACACATGTCTGAGAGTTCTCCTACCCAGGGACTGGGGAGCTGGGGTATTTATACTCCACCTCCTGCCATTCATTGGCTGCTGGAGGGAAGAGAAGGAGTATTTATTTTCCAGCCTCTTCTAGGCTGCTTGACTCCAACAGCCAGAAGAAAACCCAAAAACCCTCATATGAAAAGATGTAGATGCTGCCAGTTAGAAGTTGGGCAGATGAAGTTGAGCAAAACAGTAAAACCTGGGGGCACAGACAGCACCTGCCACTCCCTAGGTGCAAATAGTCCATCTGGGAGGCAATCTCAAGAGGAACAATGAGCGAGAGGGAGCGTGAACTAGGGGAGGGAGGAATACCAGTAAGGTATGTCAATGAGCTGGTTATCTTTATGGGCAACTGGGGCTCAATCCCAGTGGGCCCTCTGGGAGATGGTGTGGAGTACCCTTCAGGATCATCCTGTAAAGGGGTGAGGAAGCTGGGATATTTCTCCACGATGCCCATCACTCAATGGTAGAAGGTTTTTCCTGGGGCCATCAACTCCCACACAATTCCCTTGTGTCCTGACATGTGCACACTGAGCACACGGGCTCTGGGCAAAGAGATACAGATGCTGGAGGTTGGAGGCCATGGGCATGTATAGAACTGTCCACCTCGCTTCAGGCCGTCCCCTGGGTGGGCCGAGGAGGATAAGAGTGAGCACTGATGCTGGCCGGGAAACTCAGGAGGAGGAGGAAAAAGGGAGGAAGGTACAAAACTAACACTGGCAAAGTGCAGAGTACTTGACCTCCATTAGCATGTTTAATTTTGTTTTTATAATTCCCATTTTACAGATGAGAAAAACTGGGGCTCAGAGAGGTAAGGTGACTTGCTGTTGGTTATGTGACAGTTAAGTGACAGCGTGGAATTCCAGCTCAGGTTGAGTCTACAGAGACAGTGTTCTCTACCTCCACCCTCCTTCTCTCTCTCTCCCTCTCTCTCATTTATTTTTTCCCAAATGACGTTTAGAGGTCAAGACAGAAGTCAAGAGGAAAGCCCTTTGGTATCCTCAAATTAAAAATTTGCTTTACAAAAGATGGTTTTAATTCACTCTTCCATTCATTCGACACAGTTGCTATGATATGCGATGTATAGGGAACAAAGACACAATCCTTGCCCCTTAGGGTTTATATTCTAGCAGGGAAAAGAGACACTAAACAACTGCGTACAGATACAGGGTGGGGCGAGGGAAGCATGGAGGGAAGTGGGGAGTGGGGTGGGAAAGGGAAGGCAGCCACAGAAGGCATTTACTGGATTACAGTTGTGATACAGCTTTCTCACCCTCAGACCTATTGACATTTTGGCTGGATCATTCTTTGCTGTTGGGGGCCGTCCTGTGCTTTGTAGGATGTTTAGCAGCATCCCTGGCTTCTACCCACTAGATGCCAATAGCATCCTTACTCTCGTTGTGACAACCAAAAATGCCTCCAGACATTGCCAATGTCTCAGGAGCGGGGTAGGCAAAATCCCCAGTTGAGATCTATTGTGGTAAAGGTTGAATAAGAAAGGTGGAGGAAGATACGAAAACATGTAACAAGAGAACAGAACCTAGTCACACCTCTGAGGAAGTGACTTTAGGATGAAACCCACGTGATGGTAGGCGTTAGCCAGGCGGAGAGCAGAATGGAATTGTGAGTAGAATGGACAGGATGTGCAAAGGCCCTGTCGCAAGATCTGAAAGAAGGCTGGAGGACAGAGAGTGGCCCTGGTAAAACGGGCAGAGCCCAGGTCACACAGGGCTTTGTAGTCTGAGTTATGAATTTTAAATTTTATCCATGGCCACTTTTACTTTTAAAATTATTTTAGGAATGGTAATAATAAAGATAAAAGTAAGCTAAACTACAACAGACAACATCAAGTGCTGATGAAAATGTAGAGCAACTGGAACTCCCACACATTTGGTGGAAATGCAAAATGGTACCGCTTTTTGGAAAACAGTTTGGCAGGGTTTTTTTTTAGTGACATTAAACATACCACTACTATATAATCCAACAATCCCACTTTTAGAAATTCACCCAAATAAAATAAAAGCTTTTGTTCACACAAAAACAGATGCAAGAATGTTTATAGTGGCTTTATTCATAATGGCCAAAAATGGGAAACAATCTAAATGCCCCTCCACTGAGGAAGTAATAAACAAACTGTGGTACGTCCATACAGTAGAACACTACTTAGCAATAAGAAGAAGAGAACTCTTAATAGATGCAATGATATGGACGAATCCCAAAAGCCTGATGAGTTGAAGAAGCCAGACTCAGAAGCTATGTGTTATATGATTCCATTTATACGACATTTTGAAAAAGGCAAGACTATGGGAACAGAAAACAGAGAAGTGGTTACCAAGGGCTAGAGGTGAGCACAAGGTAGACTACAAAGGGTCCCCAGGGAATTTTGGGGGATGGTAATAGCATGGTTCTGTATCTTGATTGTGGTAGTGGTTGGATAACTGTGTGCATTTGTCAAAAATCACAGAACTGTACACTAAATAGGGTAAATTTTACTGCAGGTAAACTATGCCTTAATAAAAAAAGTGAAAAAATTATTTTGGAAGAAGACTCTACAATAGGACTATCAGTTGCACATTTGATGGAAAAATCAAGTTTGGTGAGCATTACGGAAGCAAATCTTGACTACAGTGGGGGACTTGGGTAACAGGGAGCTAGAAAGTCTAGGACTTGGTTAAGCTCAACCATTCAGACCACACTTGCTTGGGAGTAACTGGAAGAGCTTTAAGGAAATGCGGACATTTGGTGTTGGATGTGAGGAATGACTGTTTTCCAGAACATAAAAAAAGGATTATTCCAAACAGGTAAATGCAAAAGCAGTCTTGAGAAACACTATTGGACTTCACACCTATCTTTGCAGGCTTAGCTCATGGATAGACCAACATGCTGGGGGTTGGGGGAAAACTCAGCTGAGTAGAAAAGAATCCTGTTTGCTCAAACTCTTGGCCATCTTCACACTATAGATTTGTCTCATCTTGACTCCATTGCAGAAGCTTTGCAGATTTTCTGTAAAATCTAATCACTAAAATCTAATCTCAAAACCAGGAGGTTGACATAACAGTGAAAATTCAGCGGATCTTCGAAGTTCCATCTGGCCCATCTGAACCCCAGATCAAATTGGGACTTCATCTTCTTAAAATGAAACCCTTTGGTGCCAATAACAATAAAGACTAATGAGTCAACGACCCTTGTGATTTCACAACTGCACTTTTCTTCTTATGGCCAGTGGGGACTTCCACAGAAGTCACAACGTTAATACCGGGAAAAGAGTGAAAAAAAGATGCAAATGACACAGTCATAGACCAAGGTCCACATGTTCACGTGAGTGCGAGTAAATCCTATACTAGAGGTGTTTTTAAGGACAACCAAAAATGGCAAGGCCATCATGTGTCCCCGGTTTTGCAGTAGCAGCTGTGTGGCCTGAGGAAGTCCCTTTACCTCTCTGAGCACTAGCTTCCTCATTTCTAAAGTGGAAATGGTAACAGTACCTGCCTTTATAGGGCTGTGGTGGGAACTGAATACGATGATGTGTGTAAAGTGCTCAGTAAGGTGATGCATTAGTTTTCTATTGCTGCTATAATAAATGACCACAAATTTAGTGGCTTAAAGCAACTTTATTATAGTTCTTGAGGCCAGAAGCCCAAAAATGGACCTTATGAAGCTAAAGTCAAGGTGTCTGCAGAGCTGCATTTCTTCTGGAAGCTCTGGGGGGGTCTGTTTCCTTGCCATTTCCGGTTCCCAGTGGCGCCTGCATTCTTTGACTCATGCCCATCCTTTGCCTTCAAAGCCAACAGTGCAGCATCTTCCCGTCTCTCTCTGACGTTGCTTCCTTCCTCACATCGCCTTCTCTGACTACCACCCGCTTGCCACCCTTTTATGAGTCCTGTGATTCCATTGGGCCCTGCTGGATAATCCAGGATCCTCCCCCCATCTTAAAATCCCTAATATAATTACACCTGCAAAGTCCCTCTTGGCACATAAAGTAACACATTCACAGGTTTGAGGGATTAGGGCACAGACGTCTTTGGGGGAGACCACAATTCTGTCTACTACAGGTGGCTATTATTATTAATAGTATAGCTTGCTGATTACAGACTCTGTGGCAATGTAGGCCAGTGCGGTTGCTCACGCCTGCAGTCCCAGGTAGCCAGGAGGCTGAGGCAGGAGGGTCGCTTGAGCCCAGGAGTTGGAGGCTGCAGTGAGCTGTGATGACGCCACTGCACTCCCGCCTGGGCAAGAGAATGAGACCCTGTCTTTGAAAAATAAATAAATAAATAAAAATATGGCAATGTAGGATAATAAGGATGACATAATAGTCAAGGGGAAAAAAGATGCTCTCAAACTACTGTATTGAAAGCTTACATAGGAAAATAACTGGAAGACACAACTAAGTACTCATGGTGATTGGGTTAAATTCATGTAACTAGAGGTGGTATTTGGCTTTTTTCTTCACTTTTTACAATGTTTTTATATCACTTTTATAAAACTATTAGTAAATATGAAAATAGAAATATCTTAATTTTGTACGTACGTTATATTTATGTATTGTTCTGGTTATCAGTGGCTGCATGACAAACCACCCCAAAACTTAGTGGCTTAAAAACAACAATTTGTTAATACCACTTATAGTTGTGTGGGTTGACAGCTCAGCTGAGTGGCTCTCACACTGGAGTATCTCATGCAGTTTTAGGCAGATGGCTACTGGGTTTGATGTTGTCTTGACTTGGGCTGGAAGTCCAAGGTGGCTTCTTAGCGCTGTCTCAGCAGAGTAGCTGAGACACCTTCCGTGGCGGCTCAGGGCTACCAGAGGCAGGAAGTCCAGAGCTGACCCAGCATCACTTCCACTATTTTCTATTGATCAAAACAGTCACAAGGTCAAGGACAGGCCATATTCAAGGGGGTGGAGAAGCAGACCCCATATCTCAAGGGGGGATGGCACATACACACAGGGGGGGAAGGAATTGATGGCAGCCATCCCTGAAGTCACGCTGCTCTATGTCTTACACTTCCTCTACCCACTCCTCTTCTGTGTCATTCCAGGATGTCCTACTTTTCATCACTGCGGGAAATGTCATTGAGGAAGTTCATCACAGTTGAGGTGGGCTTTCTTTTTTCTTGGTTAACATCCATTCTGCTTTCTGTGCCAGCATCCCAAGCTTCCTATGGGGGAACTACTGGTCAACCGCAGTGCCTTGTGTTCTATTAGCCTGTGAGTGGCATGTGACCCAGACCAAGCCAAAAAAACCGTCTCTGAAATTTGAATCTTATAGTGACAAAAAAAAGTTTGCAGTAGAAACTCTAGGTGACTCCTACCGGCTATTATACCCCAGGATGTGCCTGATTTGTCTAAGCCAGGGTTTGTCAACCTCAGCACTATTGACATCTGGGGACAGATTCTGAGGTGAGAGACAGGGAGGAGCTGTCTTATTCATTGTAGGATATTTAGCCACATCCCCAGCTTCTACCCATGAGTTGCCACTAGCACCTCCCCTAGTTGTAATAACCAAAAATGTCTTCACACATTGTCAAATGTCCCCTGGGGGCCAAAATCACCCCTTGTGCCTCTTGCTGATGTGTGGTTCAGGGGTGAACAGGCCCACACCAGTTTGGGCCAATGAGACGCCAGGATAGATTTCCTGGGGACTTCTGGCAGCAACACTTCCTTACTCTCAAGAGAGAGCCATGGAAAGCCACTCCCTCTTTCTCCCACACTGGATGTTTCAGCACGTGATAATAATAGTCATAATTACTATTGGCAGCTCCATTTTGCAGCCACAGGGAGCTAGCATTCAGATGAAACCAACGTGGGGATGGTGAAGGGAAGAAAGAGAGAAAACCTGGGTTCTCAGTTGCATTCTTGAACCTCTGAATCAACCAACCTTGGAGGTGCCCTTCCTCCCAATAAACTCCCTTACAGCTTAAGCCAGTTTGAGTTGGTTGAGTTTTCTGTTACGTGCAGCCAAAGCATCCTAAGTGACACATCCTCAGATTTGAGAGAACACTAGTCAGTTGATGCAGCCCAGATCCCCCAGGGCATCCTGTTTACAATTCTTTCCAAACTTGGTTCTGGATTTTTCTCTCTCCGTTTTTTCAAAGTGCCTTACATCCTTGTAACAAATTTCATTTCTGTTCCTGTTGGCTATAACAAATCTCTGTGATATGCAATGGAAGAATTCTGTTACCTCAGTTGGATAATTTCAGCAAAAGAAACCCAACATTCCTAGCCACCGTACCCGCTGCCATGGGGCTACCTTAGAGCCTGTTTGCTGAGTATGACTGACTCACCCTGTATTTCACAAAGTGCTGCTTACAAGACCCACAAGAAAGATCAAGCCTCATGTGAACAGGCTGATGGGAAAATCTACACAGAAAACATTTCGATAAGTTCTAAGGCAGCACCACAAAAGGGGGTCATGCCAAGGGCAGCCCAGTGGGGTCATCCCAATGCATCCTAAGGACCACTAGATCCAGCAGGAGATGAGAATTAGGAAAAAGGGCAAAGAGAATAGCACAATTCTAGGGTCACAAAGACCCTGGCTCCACCACCAACTCACACTGTAACCCGGGGGAGTTGCTTCCCCCCGGAGCCTCAGATGCCTCATTTGTCAAATGAACATCATCGTATTAACTCCTCAGGGTCAATGTGAACTTTAACTGACATGACACACGTCTAACCGGTTTAGTGATACGTCTCAACTTGTTGAGGTGTAACTACGAAATCATTTTATTTTTATAATAATTGGTACCAAATAGTCTTTGTTGAAATCTCCTTTCTCCCTCTGGGCAGTAATCAGGGTGATAGAGTGGTGGTGGTGGAGGCGCACGGAGGGGACGGCAAGCTCTCACGCAGCCCTTCCTCTGTGCCAGGCGCTCGCCTGAGCACTTCGCGTGTGTCAACCCACCGAATCATTGCAATGCCCTGTGAGGTAGGAACCAATGTTTATCCCCATTTTACAGAAACAGAGGCAAAAGAAGTTAAGTAATTTGCCCAAAGTCATGCAGCTCTTAAGGGGTGGACTTTCTCAGCCTACCTTTCCCCAATTTTAAAATGTGCCAGGCTCAGTTGGGGAGTTGGAGAGTGAGACAGGGAAGGGACATTGATGAACGAGTTGCCCCTGGGCCAGTGGGATGCAACCCACTGGGGACCCCTGAGAGACTGCCGAGGACCTGCCTCCAAGTTTCCCTACCTGAGGAGCAGGAAGCTGGGGTATTTACCCACCAGCTCCCACTTGTCCTCAGCTGAGGGCTGCTTCTGAAGGCACGAACTCCCTGGCACCCCTGGCCAGGCCCTGAGGTGAGCTGAGCCCACTCCTGTGGCCAGAGAAAGTGCTCAGCCAGAGAGCTGCAGGTGTGAATCCCAAGGGCTGAGGGGATGCAGGTGGGTCCTCAGCACAGCCAGTGCACACATATCCCAGGCTTCTTGTTCTGTGGGGAAATTGACTTGGATTTGCTTACGCTACTCGTAGTCAGACTGAGTGTTACCTGTAGCCGAAAGCATTCGTGATACATGGAGAGCAAGAGGAAGCTGGAGAGCAGATCAAAGCCACAATTTAGAGCAAGAAGAGACAGGTGACAAGCAGAGTTTGAGGACAACGTATTCAGATTTCCCAGAAATTATTGTGGAGGAGAGAGGACTGGATTTCCAGCCGCTTCAAAAGACGGGGAATATGCCATGCTGATTGCTTATTAAAGGGAGGGATGACCCCGCCACCCCTGAAGGCTAAAGAACTTGGAGACATTTAAGTTTGATAGAGAGGAAGAGACAAAGAGACAGAGACCTGGAGAAAGAGAGTGAGAGACAGGGGAAGGGCTGGGGCCAGGGGCAGATGGAGCTGACGAGACAGAGAGAACTGAAGAACCTGTGACAACATGCTTAGGAAAACGTTAGCAGTGACCACCACGCACGGTGGGACTAAAAAGTAAGTTGTGTCGCTTTCATAGCACTTTTCAAGTTTTCCTCATTAAATGTGTATTACTTTTGTGACTAGCAGAAAAATTAAGAACAATAAAAATGTCCCACCTCCAGCGCTAGAACTTGCAGTTTTGCAGGAGAGAATGTCACACCTGTAATCCCAGCGCTTTGGGAGGCTGAGGCAGGAGGATCGCTCGAGCCCGGGCGTTGGAGGCTGTAGTGAGCTGTGACTACACCACTACACTCCAGCCTGGGTGACAGAGTAAGACTCTGTCTCTAAAAAATAAAATGAATTACCTTCCATGTTTCTTGAAATGATTTAAATACACACAGAGTTTCCTTCCTTTTCTCCCTCCTTCCTTCTTCCTTGTTTTGAGAAGACCCAGGTCAGGGTCGGCTCAGTGCTGAACTGGAGCTGAGGCTGACAGTGGGTGGATTAAGGGTAATTTAAGACAAGAAGGATTAAAAGCTGCTTTGGAATTGAGAATTGGGTTAACCTCCTCTTCTTCCTTGCTCTGTCTCTGCAAGAACCATCTTGCCCTAGAGCAGCGGTCCCCAACCTTTTTGGCACCAAGGACTGGTTTCATGGAAGATAATTTTTCCACGGGCCGGTGGGGAGAGGTAGGGAGGGTGGTGGTGGAGCTCTACGGCCCAGTCCCTAAAAGGCCGCGGACCCATACTGGTCCTCAGCCCAGGGTTTGGGGACCGCAGCCCTAGAATAATGAGGGAAATTGGCTCTGTTCAGGGAGGTGATAAAATGGGGTTTGGATGATTGATTCTTTCATGTCTTCATTTGACAAGCATTCAGGGAACACCTCCTCTTGCCAGGTCCTAAGCTAGGCTCTGGGGTTGTACCAAGATGAATACTACACCGTCCACATCCTGAGGGCTGAGAGTCTGCTGAGAGAGACACACGCTCGGACTGCTAAGAGCAATATAAGTGGATCAATCCATACCAAAACAGATGTTTTCACAAAGGCTGAAGTTCTGCTTTTGCCCCACTAGATACAGTTCTCGCTCCTAAAATGAAGAAGTAAGGAATGACCAGGGAGATTCTTATTTAGAAGGACAGTGGTAACAAGTTGGCACAGGTAGTTTCCAAAAGACCTTGACTTCCAAACCAACTAGTGCTCTGGGGAAAGAACGTGGCTAAATCTGAGACCCACAGGGCTGGAGGAAGGTAGAGGCAGAAGACAAAGACTATGTATCAGGTAGCGTGTGCCCTTGGCTGCAAGTAACAAAAAAGTCAACCCAAAGTGGCTTAAACAGTAAAAATGTTTATGATCTCTTCAAGTAAGTCCAGAGCTAGGCAGTCCCAGGGACAGCTCCACAACTCAACGATGTTGTCAAGGACCTAGGTGCTTTCTATCTTTTTGCTCTTTCATCTTAGCCTGGTGAAAAAAAATTCCTCCCCTATGTCTCTTTTATAAGAGGTGGAAACCTTTCCCAAAAGCTCCTGGGCAGACTTTGCCTCATGTGCCATCGGCCAGGATTGAGCCATATGCCCATTCCCTAATGCAAAGGAGGCTTAAAAAAGGGCCATCTCACTTTTTCAGGCTCTGTGACAATGGGTGGGCTCTGTCAGCAGAGAAGGGGGAAGGGGACGAGTAGGGAAGCAAGTAACAGCATCTGCCTCAGAAGGGAATTAACATTCACTGGGCCCAGTTTACAACCTCAGCTGTCCTCCAAATTTCCAGCTTCCCCTTTAATACCTAACAATGGGACCCCCTGACTCCAAGAAGTCCAGAGTTTTTTCAGGTTCTTTCTGCAGCGTATTACTCAGGATATTGCCTGGCAACCACAGCGAGCCATTTCTCCCAGGGCTTCTGGTGTCCTTTTTGCCATCTCTTAACTGCCTGCACCAGGATGCTGCTCCTGTCCCCAACAGCATCTCGCCCTGGAAGTGGTATCCAGCCTTCTTCCTTAACAGCCCCCCCCCAAAATATGGCCGGACTGATTAGAATATAGGGTCAGTTACTGCAACTGAGACCCCCACTAACAGTGGCTTGCTTAAACAAAGCAAAAGTTTATTTTTAACCAATCAGAACGCTGCCTGTAAGTAGCCAGGATACTGCAGCTGCGCACATCAGCTGAGTATCAGCCCTTTCATGTCTCTCTCGTGTATCCATCAGTGTGTGTGCGAACAGTCTGGGGCTGATGGGGCAGGTGCATGTCAGGGTCTCAGCCTCCTTCCATCGTGTTCTCTTTCATTTCTACCATGTAGCCCCTTATCTGCACAGCTCAAGTTGGTGCCCACCATGCCACATTCCAGGAAGTAGGATGGAAGAAAAGTAAAAGAAAGACTCTCCCCTCCCCCCAACACTACCCCCTGTACCCAGCCTTTAAGGGCATGATTTAGAAGTAGACCCCATCACTTCTGCTCACATCCTATTGGTCAGAATGTAGTCACATGGCATGTCTAGTTGCAAGGGAAGCTGGGAAATGTAGTCTTTAGCAGGGCAGACACGTGCCCAGCCTCAATCCTGTTTCCCTGAAAGAGGAAGATAGTCTCGCTGTCCTAAGAATAGGGATGGCTCTTAAAGGCATGAGAGGACGATTTAAGATAGAAAATAAAAATAAAAAGTAAAAAAAGATGAGAACTGATACTGGGCACAATTAGTATCTGACCCAACAGCTAAGACAAGCCCATAGCCGTGAACAAAATTTTACCGAAGCCTTGGGGATAACAGGTGGGAATTACAATGCAGAAAAGGAAAATGCAAAATGAAATTGTAAATAAATAGCTCCTGGAGCCCGTGTACCTGCTTCATGCTTTCCCCCACTGGTTTCCACCCTCCTCTCTCTGTAGCATGCCACCATGTCATGGGAGCCAGCCTGCCTTCCTCTCTAGAATTTAGGACCCCCTCTTCCTCCTCTTGGCCCCTGATAAAGCAAAATCCCCCCCCCCACTTCCCACAGGGAGTCTGGCTTCCTTGCCTACCCCAGGATATGGGCAGCAGGAATGTCCATATCCTTTGGGAAAAAGCTCCATCCCCACATGGTTCCCTCTACAGCTCCCTTCCCTGTGGCCTGGGTAAGGCCATCATGAGAATTGTGATGAGAATGTCCTTTCAGCCACCCCAAATGGGAGTCCTCTCCACAGGCTTCCCTCCAGCACGAGGAGAAGAAAAGTTCAGGCCAGCCCTCTCTGCATGGTCGAATCTCAAACAGAAGACCATTTCTACCTTCAGGTATAGAAACCACTGAAGCAAATACTTGATCAAAAAGACACATATCTCTCCCAAGGACCCCAGGAACACTTCTAGCTACATCTAAGCTTAGAAATTCATTCCTCTTCTCTAAAAGGCTACAAGTCCTGCTACAGATTCACCCAACTTATATTTGACCCTGATGCCGCTGTGCGATGGGGGACAAGTCACATAACCACTCCAGTCCTCAGTTTCCTCATCTGAGAAATAAGGTTAATGACAGTCCCTTTGACAGGGTTGTTGGAAAGATCTAAAGAGATAATAAAGGTAAAGTGTTGGCGTAGCACAGAGCCTGGCTCTTAGTTAATGTCTACTACATGTGCTATTGTAATTACTATTATTAAACTATAGTAAACAACATGTGCACCTGGATAATGTCACTGTTTTAGGACTTCTCCCAAGAACAGTGGTTTCTCCCAGAATGAAGGGGGAAGACCATTTCCACCTTCAAAGATAGAAACTGCTTCAAACCTTCTTCAAGAATTTGAAAAATCTAGATCTCACCTCCACGACTGGTTACATAATTTGTGAGGCTTAATTCAAAATGAATATGCAGGGCTCCTTGTTCAAAAATTACTAAGAATTTCGAGACAACGACAGCAGAGCAAATCAAGTGCAGGCGCCTGTTAAGCACGGGACTCTGCACAATTGCATGGGTTGTACACACACCCACGAATCTGGCCCTGCTCATCTTCAGCAGCAGGATAAAAAATAGAGATGTAAAATAGCAGGTTGCAACATATATTGTGAAAACATCTGGAGACAGCCTGCCTTTTCCACTCAGCAACCTACATAATTATAATAACAACAGCCACATTTATTGAGCCCTTGCCATGAGCTAGAGACCAGGCTGAGTGCTTTACTCACACTATCTTGTTTAATCATCACATCGCTTGCCTTACATAAAAGATGGAAAACCAAGGATCAGAGAGGGTAAGGAACTTGTCCAAGGGCACACGAGCCCAAGCCAGCCAGATTCCAGAATCCATACCCAGAATCACTTTGTGTGCAACAAAAGTGTCTCCTCAACCCCAACCAGAAGGATGGAGGATGTTGCAGCGGCCCCTAGAAACTCTCCTTAAACTCTTCCTTTGCCCAAAGCGTGGAGCTGGGTTTGGTTTCCATCCTTGGGTCCAACTTCCGTCCTCGAACTTTCCCCCATGCCTTCTTTCTCAGAACACATGTGATTGCTCTAGTTTCCCTGAATGCCTCCTCCTGCCACCGGGGAGGTCACTCTTATTTGCCAGGCAGCTCGGGATTATATTTATGTATTTATTTTTGTTTTATTTTTAATAAAATAAAACTTTGGAGTAAAGTTTAAAATGTTTTCCAGGTGGTAGAGAGGTGGGAGCATCTTGCTAAAAATGGGGAAGAGCCCAGTGAAGATGTGAGTAAGGAGATTCTAGGCTGCTAACCTTCCTGTGCATTCTGAAATGGTACAGATTTCTTATATAGTAATAACATTTCAGAACTGGAAGCAGCATGTAGAGCTAAACTGGGTTCAAATCCTGGCTCCACCATTTCTTATCTGTGTGACTGCAGGCAAGTTGCTTAACCTCTCTGTGCCACAGTTCAAAGGGGATCATCATATGTAGTATAAGGCTTCACAGTGGTGGTGGTAAGTAACAATTTTCACTATTATTAATATTATCCTCATTTTTATTAGTTTTAGAGCTCATGGGAGTTCTTAGAGAGACTGCATAGCATCATGGCTGAGAACACACATGCTGAAACCAAACCACCTGTATCTAAGTCCCACTTGACTACTTACTAGCTGTATGACCTTGGTTAAGTAATTGACCTCTCTGAGCCTTGGTTTCTTCACTTGTCAAAATTTCCCTTAGATTGGCTTAGAGATGGCATGTGAGCCTCAGTTGGACCAATGAGGCTCAAGGCCAGAACTTGTGCTGGGCCCACCAGGGAAAAGAAGCTCTTTCCACTGGAGTTGTGGAGCTGGCAGCCTATGAGCCCAGAGCTGCTGGGGCCATCCTGGTTCCCTCTGGAGGACGGCCTGCCCGAGAGTGAAGCTAGCACATGGGGAGAAAGATAAGAGAGCTGGAAAAAGGACAGAATCACAATGACATTGTTTGAGCCCCTGGATCTGGCTGTGCCTGAAGCAAGCTTCTTTGGACTTCCTTGTTTCATGAACCAGTAAATTCCCCGTTTTGCAAAATCCACTTTCAGTTGGGTTTTTCCCGCTGGAAAGTATCCAGGCTGACACCAGGAGGTTAAGCAACTTGCCCCAGGCCTAAAAGCTAGTGAGTAGCAGACCCAGAATTTAGAAGCTCCTAATGAACTGTACCACGATGCTCCACCATCCAGCATGCAAGCCAGAATTTTGTACTTGGGTGTCCATGGATTTCACCTCTTTAATCTCCCTGAGCAGCTATTTTCTCATCTGTCAAATGGGGATAACACCAGGCTTGCAGGGCTGTTGGGAAATACAAAATTCAAGGTAACACTGTTAGCTAGCATGGTTTGTGGCTGAAGGTTGAAGCTCTGTGCATCCAGTTTCTATTGTTTTCAGCCAACCAGTCAAGGTGCCCAAACCCTCTTCAGTGAGCACATGTGACTCTCAGAGGGGAGGGCTACCTCCGTGCCTGGATGTATGTCCCCAGTGATGAGTGCAGGGAGCCGAATCACCCTGAGGACACTTGAGCTCTGAGTCTATGAGGTGGAAAGAAGCCCTGTCATCTCGGTTTCTGGAACCTCCCAAGGACTGGTGGGCTTTTCTGGGGATGACCTGCAGCTCAAGGAAGACAGCATTGAACCAAATTGCCTAAGTCTCTTTTCTTCAAGAAGTTTACGTTTAGTGGCAGAGACGGATGATAAACACATAAAACAACTATGTAACATAATAGTACATGGTAACACTAGGAAAAAAATAAGTCATAAATACCCGGTAAGTGTCAAGAAGGAAAAGGGATAGAGTGGGAGGGCACTGTTTATTAGGAGGGGTCCAAAGAGGCCTCTCTGAGGAGGCAACATTTCATTAGAGACCCAGTTTGGGCTCATTCTGGATCCCAGGCGCTTAGAACTGTGCTATCTCCCATTTTAATAGGAAACTTGCCCACAGCGCTAAGTCAGGAGTCAGTGATCTGTTGGAGGCTTAGTAAACAGCCATCCTTCTCCACTGACGACCCTTAGGACATTTTAAAAAGTTTAATGGGTCATTGATTTGTAGGGCTGATTTCCTCCATTAGCTAAATCCACGAAGGAAAGGCCAGCGTAGAAGCTGTGTGAAACCATTCTTCAGGCATGCCTGCCAGGAAAATGTTTTAGCCATCATGACACATGGTCATTTGTTTATTTTCTAACCAGTCATCACTAAAGATTCCCAATCACCACCACCACCACATCACTGAGGGACCCCAGGGCGTGGCCGCTTCTAGGCCAGGCCTTGGCAGAGACACACCAGAGCTTTGCAGATCAACACCAAACCTCAGAGGATCTCTGGCACCTGAAGTCCCTCCTCCCAACCAAGTATCAGACGTTCAGAGAACATGATAGTGGGGCCAGGAGAAGGAAACAAACCAAGCAAAAAACAAAAACCTAAGCCAGAGATGAGTGCTAAGATGCAAATAAACAAGATTTGTGGTAAAGAGTGACTGGGGGCTATCTTAGGTAGGGTGGCCAGGAAAGACCTGTCTGGGAAGGTGACACTTGACCTGAGACCTGAAAGGCGAGAAGGTGTGTGAGGGGCATGATCCAGGCAGAAGGAACAGCTGGTGCAAAGGTCCTGAGGTGGGAACTAGCTCAGTTTAGGGATGGATAAGAGACTGGAGTGAAGAAAGCAAGGGGGAGAGAGGTTGGGAGGCAGGCAGGGGCCAGGTCACATGGGCCGTATGCGCCAGGGTTAGGCATTATTTGGGTTTTATTCTAAGTAGGATGGGAAGCTCGTGGAGGGTTTTGCATAGGAGGGTTTCATGATCCAAATATTAAAAGCTCTCTCTGGCTGCTGCTATGTGAAGAATGGATATAGGGGCAAAGTAGGTGGCACCTGAAATTAGGGGTTTCATTCAGGATCAATATTTGGGATGAGGTTTCACCCTCTGCAACTGTAGTGGATCAGGCAGGGCCCCCAAAATGATATGTCCAAGTCCCAGTACCTACGAATGTGACCTTATTTGGAAAAAGGGTCTTTACACATGTAATTAATTTAAGGATTTCAAGATGAGATCATGTGGATTACCTGGAATTGACAAATCATTCTGGGTTAGGGTGGGCCCTAAATCCAACGACAGGTGCCCTTGTAAGAATAAGGCAGAGAGAGATTAGACAGACAGAAGAGGAGGAAGCACAGAGAATAAAGCCACGTAAAGATGGAGGCAGAGACGGGAGTGATACTGCCACAAGCCAAGGAAGGACTGGAGCCACCAGAAGCTGAAAGGGGCAAGGAAGAATTCTCCCCACGAGACTTCAGAGGGAGCATGGCCCTGTCAACACAGGATTTTGGACTCTGAGCCTCAAGAACTGGGAGAGAATAAATTTCTGTTATTTTAAGCCACTCAATTTGTGGTAATTTGTTACAGCAGCCCTAGGAAATTAGTAAAGCCACTAAACAGCCCAAACTTGGACCCTGTCCCAACTCCCCTCTCCCCCACCAAGACTGTGCATAGCTTTGGCCCCATTCAAAGGCTGCTCCAGTCTCTGGGTGGCACCCCCTTGTAGGCACAAGGGCCACTTGGGTTCATGATGGGCATTCGATTTATTTACTTACTTAGCTTGGCATACAGGGATAGGAATGAACCAACCCTATTTTCTGTTCCAAGGAGCTCTAAGGGCTGTGAGTTCCAGACAAACTCGAACTCAAATAATATAAGGGTGGGAGGAGCATATGTGTCTGAAGAGTCACTCAGAAGAGCTAAGACTTAAATTAGGCAACTTCCCAGTGAGGCTCCCAAACTTTTCACCAGAATGGGCATCTTTTGTTAATTTTCCCTCAGCTAAATGCTGAGCTCTGGAGTCAGGCATGGGTTTGAATGAGCTTTGTGATCTTTTGCAAGTTATTTAACCTGAATCTCAGTTTCTTCTTCCATAATGTAGGAATAATAAAAAATGCTGAGAATTGTTGTGGTCTTTTGCACCCGTAAATAACATCCCTTTCTCCTGCTTGTGTTCTGAATCCATTGAGACTTAGGAGTAAAGAGCTGGCAGAAAGTGACCAAAATAGTACTGTTGTTACTGATAAAGGGTTGACAAAAAGATGTGGCTTATGGGCTTCTAATGTAGAATCCTAAAATTGGGTAGACATTTCCACCAAGTCACAGGCTAGTTTGACCACAAGCATCTTCTGGTGAGGGAAAGACGCACATAAACTTAGATTTTAGACAGTGGAAGCAAAAGCATTCATTCCTTGTTGCTCCCAAGGGGAAGGGGCTGAAGACTCAGTTTCTAAAGACATGGCCTATCAAACCAGCTACATATATTCAATGAGAATTCATTTATCTCCCCACTAGTTATCATTTAAAGGTATGTCGTAATGACAGTTAATATTTAATGAGCCACCCACTATACTAAGACCATGATATGTACTCACTCAATCTTCACATCACCCCTGAGGTGGGCAGTTTTATTATCTCCATTTTACAAAGGAGAGCATAGAGGCCCAGAGATTAATGGTAATTTCCCCAAGGTTGCACCGCTAGTATTTAGTAGATCTGGAATTTGGACCCACGCAGACTGGCTCCAAATCAAGCACTCTTCTGGAGATCAGGTTAGAATCCTGGTTTCCATACCAATGTGCAGTCCTACGCTAGACAAATGATTTTGCCTCTGTGCCTCAGTTTCCTTGTCTATAAAATGGGAACAATAGTGCCGGTATCGGAGGGTTGTTGTGGAGATTAAATAAAAGTGTGTACTTGGAATGCCAGGCCCAGTGCCTGCCACAAGCACTCAAGGAATGAGCTGGAATTCAAGTGATAATACCAGGCAGCTGCTCTGGGCAGGCTTGTGATGGTACCAGGGAACAGAGATGATTTTGTCCTCTAGGTTCATGGAGTTCACAATCTCCATATAAAGCTCAGAGGTGGATGGTTTAAATTAGAGCCCCCAGGAAGGCAACCTGACCAGCCCTTGTCATGCGTGCTTCAAGGACCAAAGGTATGAGAATTAACCCGAGTTAGTGAAAACGCAGATTCCTGGACCTCACACCCAGACCAGAGGTATCTGACTCTTTTGAAGGTGGGCCCAGGAACCTGCATTCTTCAACACACTTCCCAATTAACACTTTTGATTGTTAATGGTCAAAAGACAAAATTATAACAAATTTAGTTTAAAGATCTTAAGTGGCTTTGCTTGTGATTCTAGAATTGGGCAAGACTTCCTTCCATAAACTAGAATGAGTGTTCCACTGAGCAGAGGAGTTTGGTTTTATAGACAGAAAAGGGCTAAGGAAAGCAAAAACAAAGAACAAAAAGTAGATTGGTCATTTCAAATTTACTTTCCTTGTAAGGCAGGAAGAGGGAAACAGAACAATAGAGAAATAACAGATTGGTTCACATCAGGTTACTTTTTGTAGACGAATTAAAAGCAATGGAAACTTCATTATTACGCCGATTGAAACTGGCCTGTTTCTCTCTCTCTCCCGATTTCTTGAAAGGTCGTTGGTGACTTGGCGACGTGGAACTTTTGCACGAGTGACTCCATGTTGATTTTTAGCCTGGTCTGTTGGGGCCTAGGGCAGGAGCTCAGTCCAAAACGATGGCCTCCTGTGATTTTTATTTAATGTAATGCACCACGGAATTCGTGCTCCACTTAGTTCAGGGCCAGCAGGATTTCCTTGATACTTTGTGAAATACTGAAAACCACGCCAGTACTCCCCTCAGCACCCAGGCAGAGGTTTCGTCCAGAGACACCCCGCCAGGGAGTAGCGGGCCTTCCCCCGCAGCCTGGTGAATCATGAAGCTCTCCTAAGTTTCATGAAAAAAGGGCGGATATCTGGCCTGCGCCGGGAGGCAGGAAGTGTGGGGCATGCTGCCCTCCGCCCGTACTCCAGCTTGGAGCACTGAGGCCGCCGCCCCGGCGCTGCAGAAAAGACGCAGGACTACGCCAAGGTCAACCGGCCAGCGGAGGCTGCACGTCCACACCCGCCCGGGCCCAGCGAGCCCACGCGCCGCGGGCGGGGCTGTCGGGGGTCGCCTAGGCGACGGGCGCGAGCCACGCCCGAGCCCGAGGCCCCCGGAGGGGAGGAGCGAGCGCGCGCTACCAGACCTCTCGCGGTGCTGAGGCCACTTCCCCTAGCCCCTCCCCCGGCTCCACCCCGCGGAAGTGCTCGCTGACATTCTCGAGCGCTGATTGGTTCTCTCTCTTCAGGGGCGGGGCTCTCGGCAGGCGCGGTGCGTACTTCCGGCTGCCGGGTTGACATGAAGAAGCAGCGGCGGCGGCTAGGGCGGCGGTAGCGGCGGCAGTCGAGGCTTGCAGCGGGCCTCGGGGCTAAGAGCGCGACGCGGCGTGGAGCGGCAGACGGCGCAGTGGGCCGAGGAGGAGGCGCAGCAGCCGCCCTGGCCCGTCATGGAGATGGAAAAGGAGTTCGAGCAGATCGACAAGGCCGGGAACTGGGCGGCCATTTACCAGGTGCGGGAGCGCTCCGGAGCGCAGCGGGCCGTTCAGTTAGGCCGCGTGAACCTTACCCTTAGACCCCCAGGCCCCCCTTCTCCTCTGGGTCCCGCACTCCTCTTCGGCGGCCCTACTGCTTGAGGGCTAGATTGCACAGCGGCACAGACCGCTCTCCTCTCTCTTTGTCCCGGGTGGGCCTGCGTCTCACCCGGGCCTCGCAGCCCCTTTCGACCCCCACCAACCTCATATCGTCCAGCCCGGTGGCCTCTCAAGCCTGGGGGCCGCCCGTCTATGCTTTCAGCGTAAATCCCTCGCACCCTGACCCCGCCCCCCTGCCTATCCACTCTTTGTCCCCTGGGGTTGATTTAACACCCCCACTACTTCCTTTTCTGTACTGGACCACCTCAGACTGTCTTCCTTTGTCTCCCTGGGGGAAAAGGTTACTCCTCCCTCCCTCCTTCACGTTTCCTTTCTCCTAGTCTCAGTATGTGTGGAGTCCCAAGGATGACAGTCCCCTTCCCCGTTCCTGTTCATTCATTTATTGGATACGAACTGACGTGCCTATTCCATGCTAGGCGCTGCTTAGGCGCTGGAGATAGTATTTGTTAAACAGGACAGGCGAGACCCTATCCTTAATGGAGCTTAGAATCGAATAGGGCAGGCAAACACAGAAACAAATAATTTCCGATGGTGACAAGTGATGTGAAGAGAGGAACATCCTAACGGTGTAGAGGGTGACTTCGTGGAAGGCCGGCTACCTTAGCGAAAGGAATCAGGGAAGGTCTGTCAGAGGAAGAGACATCTGCTCTGTGAGCTGAATGAGGAGGAGGAGAAAGCCAAGAGAAGATGGGGCTAAAGAGCCTTTCAGCCAGAAGGCCTGCAGTACCCACTCCACTTAGGCCAAAACATTACCCTTTCAGGCCGGGAATAGGGAAGGTTAACGTTTTAACTCTCTCTAAAATAGCATCTTCCCTCAATTCTTTGGTCATGGCTGAGATAATCTTTGTCTTCCAGTCCTCATCTACTTGTGGGTTATGGTGGTTCATTAATAAAAAGTTAGGAACTAGGGTTTCTCACATATCTGTAAAACACCATATTAAAAACACGAAGAAGTGTTCTTTCACAAGCAGCTAAATCCTGTAAAGAATATATGTACTCCTGATTAAGTGTCATTGCGGGGGTTGTGAGGATTAACCAAAACTACACTCGATCAGTATCTTAAATAAGCGATGTACGGAATAGAGAGATTTTGTTACTTGTGTAAAGGGAGAAGGCAGTTTATTCTGTTTTCAGCTTAGAGGCTCAAAAGGAAAATTGTGAGATCCATCAGCTGTGGTATTAAAATATTTTGAACTCTGCTTAAAAAGGAAAAAATCTTTAAGCAGTTTTTTGGTATGCTTGACTAACAAAAGCCTTTTTTTGGGAGCCTTGATTTCATGTTGATTTGCATCAAGCTTATTTGACAGGATTCTTTTTATTTGGACTGTAATGTATATTAGCTTCTGATAGACTAGTATTTATAACCACTGTAATCTGTGTAAGTATGACCAATCAATATATAAAATTTGTATTCCATGTCTAGTCTCTGTGAATTAATTGAATGAATTCACCAGTGACTTTGAGGATGTGTAGATAAATTTTCTGCATCAGATTTAATGCATTAGAGTCTAAAGTGACTTTAAATGAAAATTGTTGGTCTGAAGTGTTGGAGTCGATTATGATATACCCCATCACAAGTGGAGACATTGGGGGAGAACCTTTTATGGTGAAACTGACTAAGTTGGCAACAAGAAATGCGTATTATAAATACGTTCTTGGTTGAATTTGATTTCTTACAGTTTTAGGCCAGAGTGGCCTGATTTGTCACCCAAGTGTTGTTAAAACTATGTTATTAAGCATGCTACTAGCATGGAGCCTGTTGGTCTTCAATTGATTTCCCTCGTTGTTCTTAAGTTTCTCTACCACATTTAAACCCTACAAGTTAGTCAGAATGTTGAGATTTCCCCAGCTTCTGAATGGATTGTCACATTCCTGGAGGTGGTTTCTTTTGAATTGTCACTGTGGGTTTTTCTAACCTCTACTGTGCAGACATTTTTCTTTTCTAAAATCGAAATCAGAAGCTCTTTTCCTTTTTAAGTTTAAAAAAGACCCTTTATCGTACAACTGTGGCATTTTTAGAAATGTAGAGTTCAAATGACCTTGAGTGAGTCTAAAGTGGCTAATTTTCCAAGATATGTCAGTTTACCAAAACCATTGTTTTTCAAGGATTCAAAGAAATATGTTTAAAAAACACGTTTAAAATGGAATGTTTAAAAAAATTAGTATTTTATAGCATTACAAAATGAGGGCAGCATTATACAAAGTCATATTTTTGTTTTTGTTTTGTTTGTTTTTGAGACGGGGGCCTCACTCTCTTGCCCAGGCTGGAGTGCAGTGGTGCTAATACTGAAACCTCGAACTACTGGGCCAAGAGATCCTTCCGCCTCAGCCCCTTGAGTAGCTGGGATCACAGGCGGGCCACCACACCTGGCTACTTTTTCTATTTTTTGTAGAGGTAGGGTCTCATTATGTTGCCCAGGCTGGGCTCAAACTCTTGGCCTCAAGTGATCCTCCAGCCTCGGCCTCCCAAAATGCTCTGATTACAGGTGTGAGCCTGTCATATTTTGAGCTTGCCTAGTCTATTGTGATTAGAAAAATAATGTGTAATTTTTGCTTAAAACTTTAACAGAGCAGTGTAATCATTCCTCACCATTCTTCTTTTCTAATTAGAACACAAATATGCAGAAGCTTGGAAACAACTGGGAAAAGCACTAAGGGTAAAGTGGACTTTTGAGTGCGGAGGAATGTGGCAGTTTAGAAAGCAAGTATTTCGGGCCGAGATTCTGTGCTAGCTCAATTTGATAAGTGAGCATAATCATATTTTTAATCTTTAATGCTACTAAATAGCATAACTACTAATACACATTTAGGTCTATAAAAAGTCAGCTTTGCTAGCCTATGTGGATCGCTTTAAACATTGTTTTCTAGCATTTAAACGATTTAAAGTCATCGGGTTTGAAAAGCGGAAGTAATACTTGGTGAGCCTCAGGTTTGAGTTGGTCTGGCTGTCCGGAAGAGGGGATAGAGCCCAGATAAGGAAAAGGGATTAGTTTTAGCGAGCTAGAATAAGAGGGGAGAGGGCTTGAATGAATGAAAAGAATAGCTGATGTGCTGTAGTTTGAGAGGGTTTGGGTCAGGTGTTTGGCTCTTTTTCTCATCTCTAAATGCTTTGATTCTCGGACATCGTTCACTACACTTCAGTGTGAATGATTGGATTGTTTCAGATAAAGGAGACAGGAACAGTAGATCGTGACTTGAAGGCAAGATTTATTCCACGTTAGAGGCAGGCTTTGTAAAATGGGCCACTCTTCCAATTGATGTTTGTTTGTTATAGCTGTTTTCATTATGAAATACGATCTAATGCCTGACTAGCTTAAAACCACATTATAACAATAGTTCACTGAAATTCCTTACTCATGTACAGTTTATATTTTTATATTCCAAAAAGATGAATATTAAAACTTCCCAATAATGTTTTTTAAAATACCATTCTCTTCAGAGGGGGGAGAAAAACTATTTTGTGCAGAGGAGAAAGATCTATACACTATGACTCACATCACTTAAAAAAAAAAAAAAAGACAAACGGAAATGACATGGAGAGACTGGGAAGTTCTAGTCATCTTGAGTGACCCGTTAGATCTAAATGTTCTTGTTTAGCCCTGGTTTGAGTGAACTAAATTTAGTTATCCGATCAGCACTTTGGAAATGGTGTAAAGACCTTTGTAATTGTCTGGACTGATACTAAATTAACTAGGAGCACAAGTAGAAATAGTGGAGGGAAGAACTTTTTGCTATCATTATTTGACATCACTGGCATATTTATAGGGATACTTTGGTGCTTTTGCAAGTAAGCAAACCGTATCAGATGGTTCCGAAAAGCCCGCTGGGGAATAACGGGAATGCAAATGGTTTTTAGCTGTAAGTTATCTATGCTTGGGATCCTGGCGTCCCTACTACATTTTGCGTTTTAGCATGAATAGCTCCTCAAAACCTATAAAAATACCTGGTATTGAATAATGTATTGAATGTATACTGAATTTCACGGTAGAAATGAATAAGAAATTTCCTGAGGAGGTTTTTCAACTATAAACTGCTAAAATAACTGCCTTTTCTTTGTCTTTCTTTCCCTTTTTTCTTTTCTTTTTTAAGGAAAATTGTCTGTTTTCTGATCTCTTAGATTGCAGAATCCTTTTGGCAATTTTTGTTCTATGCTGTGCTTTTACTTGTAGGTATTTTTTCTGAAGCCTACCTGAACTGGTATATATTTTGCAGAATTTGGCATTCCTCTCTACAGTGTTTATGCAAATTTGTTCTTGGTAACAACTAATACTGGCAAATAGTCTGTGCTTGTTCCTTTATATTGCCCATGTTCAGGAAAATTGGAATTCTAGCTGGGTCCTTGTTTCCCAGACGATGTAGTTTGGCACCAGCCATTTGGTGTGCTCGTTTTGAGCGTCCAGAAACGCTGGGGACTTGGAGTAGTATGTGATTCCCTCTGTCACATTTCATTGGTGAGTCACCACGGCATCCTTTTCACCACCCCAGTGGTCTAGGTTCTCATTTTGCCTGTAAGCCTGCGTTGTTTCTAGTTTCACGCTGAGTGAAATGAGTGAAACTGGTTACCTATTAATAGGGTCCCTTGACAGTCCCCACATTCCCAACTCCTGCACCATGTATATTCTTCACATTATCACTAGAATGATTGTTCTAAAACCAGATCCAAGCCCGTCACTGCTCTGTGTAACTACTTCTAATGCTTTCATAATACCAGGAAGGTCCAAACTGCTTAACATGGCAACCAAGTTCCAGTCATCCCCTCCTATGTGGCTTCTATTCTAGCCACATCAGAAGGGGCAGCATTCTCCAACTCATCCTCATCTTTCCTTCCTCTCTATCATTGCTCAGCACTTTGTCTAGGATGCTTCTCCCACTCAGTCTAACTTGCACCTTCAGGCTCAAATGTGTGCTTCCTCTCACTAGAGTTTTGCACTGTCACCTGTGTGTTTCCATACAACCTGATACATATCTCTTCTAAGCCCTGCTTTCATTGTAGCTGCCTCTTTATATCCTGGGCCTGTCTCCTCTAGAGCCCAAGCTTGCTGAGTTCACCTGTTCTAGCTTGCTTGTTCGTCTCGGAATTCTCTGCACCGGGCACGAAGTAGGTGCCTAACAAATGCTGGGGTTGAATTGGTTGTCAGCACTTTGCTAGCCTGACATTATAAAGTTGTGAAAACATGGTTCCCAAATCCTATTCTAGTGGGGAGAGGGGGAGGAGAGAAACAAATAGCTTAGCCCACTCTAGTACCAATGGCAGAGGTCACTCTGGGAAAACACCACCACAATTTGAGTCATGGCCTAATGAGGTAATTTAGTATTGCCTACTGTAGTAGCTTTGGAAGAAAGGCTTGAATTCTTATCCAGTAGAAGTTGATGCCACCAGTTTGTTTCACAGAAGCTTTAAATTTAACAACAAATTTGTACTTGACCTAAGGCAAACTTTACAGGCAACTTGGAAGTAATATTCTGCCTCTCTAAGAACTGTTGAATCACTCTTTCCTCATCACTCTTGACTATTAAATAGTTCTTAAAAGCCTTCTAGAGGGCCTTTGCATGTGGTTGGTTCATAAAATATTTTTTTATTTTGGGATATAAAATATGGTTCTCCATAAAATTGCAACCCTTACAAAGACTTTCCCCCCCACACACACTATAAATGGTAAAGGCAAACATTTTTTGGCCTTTGATCAGACCACCCTAGGGCCAAGAAAGTAGTTTAATCTTTTGTTTTTCTAGTGTCCTTAGTGCCTGGGTGTATTTGTAGTCTCAGCTGTCACACTAACAGTGCTGAATGGGTTCCTTACTTTCTTTGGGCCTCAGTCTATTCCTTTGTGAAAAGATCCTGGAGTAACTGATCATTAAGTTCAAGTTAAGTAATAAAAGTCCTTAATGTACTCACAAAGAGAATTTAATGTTCCTGAAGTAATCCTTGTAAAAACTGCAGTGGTTACTCAATTTTGTAAGGTGTAGGTGGATACAGTTAGGCCAAAAATGTTACAGGAGGTTTGTGAGTATAGTTAACAACTCAAAAGAACTGGGTCTTTTTTCCCAGGAGGCATTAAACATTTTTAATAAATAGGGTTCATTTGATTTGGTAATGTGGGAAAATGAGTAACCCTGACACACGAGTTATGCTTGCAGTTTTTCTCTAAGTAGCAATTGGGTGGTTTTTCCTGTAAAAGATAGAGGAACTGATTCTCGAGAATTTACGAAAGATTCAGCCCCAGCTAAGTACACTAAGAGTAGCTGCCCTTTATGTTGTAATTTTAGAAAGAAACCTACATCTGGTCTAAGCTTAATTTGAATAATATGATAGTTTATACATCTGCCATGTTTGAGAAGAAAGTACCTAAGTCTCCAGCATTTTAGAGATAATGCTTAACTTTGTGTAGAAGTGGTCTTCAAAGTTTATTAGCTGCTGCCCTCTCCTTTTTCAAGGCAGTTTGACATAATCATGAGTATCTTGCTGACAATTTGTAAATTTTGAGTGTCTGAAAACTGGAAACAAGACCATTTCACACAGAAGATTTTTTTTTCCCCCTGAAAAGCCAAAGAAAAGTCTAGCCCCCAAATCTGTTGATCTCTGGGTTTTGGTACAAGTAAGTCACACTGCAGATAAAATGATACTAACTACTGATAAATAATTTTCAGTCATTTTTTTTCTTTAAAAAATTTGTGACATAGTTCTATTTACAGTTCTGAATGCTTATGATTCTACCAAGGCAGTATAGTGTTCTGATACCCCATGGTAATTAGATAGAATTAGTGCTTCAAGAAGTCAGCTCTATAACATGGACTCAGAGTACCCATGGCAAAGCAACACTTAAGGTCTGCATTTTCTCTGGGAAATATACATATTCCTTACTACTATTAAGCTAGTACTGTGCGAGGAAATTCTAAATCCTTCTTGAGGGTTAACCACTTTTTGGAGTAAACGTTTAGGTCCAAGTGGTCTTGTGTCCCTGGCTCTGGTCTCTTCACTTCAGAGGTTTCTTCTTAGAGACTGAGGCATGTTTTTCTTTTATAGCTGAAGAAGGAAAAGCCTTGGCTGTGTTTGTGGCTTTTGTGGGTGAACAACACCACTTGCAAAGATAAGATGAGCATAGCAAAACTAGGTTTCCAAAATTATATGTTTAAAATTTATTAGTGATTATAGAAGGAAAATTCTTTCCTTATCTCTGTTATAAAATATTTTTCTCCTGACTTTTTTCTTTCTTCCTTAATGGATCTCTTATTGGCACATTTCTTCCTTTTGAAGAATCTTATTTAAAAATCGCCACACTGAATTCTAGCAAACAACTTAGCTACTTTTTATTCTGATGGGTACTGGTTAGTTGGAGGATTATGCACTATTGCAAATTGCTTACAGGAAAGTGAACATGAAGTAATTATTCCAAATAGTTGGCGTTCTCTTAAGAACATGGGTTACTTAAAAATGTCTAAGGATGAAATCACTTCTGAATATAACTTCATTCAAGAGAATAAGCAAACTGTATTTAGCATAATACGGTAAATTAGCTTTAAATTCTTTTGGTGGTTGAACATTTGTCATTTTTATATTTATCCCTTTTCGGGATACTACTCCTTCACTATTCAAATAGTCAGGGCTTAGTTTGCTTCTGTAAGGATAAAGGCAAAATATGCCTTGACTGGGTCATAAATATTTGTGTGGCTAAGTTTTGCACAGAGAGAAGGTGCCTCTAAGAAGGTATCCAGTGGTCTTCTTTGGGGGGTAGGATATATTATTTTGTGGGTTTTTTGGTGTCATTGTTTGCTTTGTTGTTTTTACCCTGATTTGAACTGTATTTTAATAGCGCCTTTGAATGAAGGGCATTACCATTGTTGTTCTCTACTACCTGGACACCACCAGGTTGCCAGTGTCTTTAGGATCATCCTTGGAGGTGGGGTGAAGCAGAATGGTGCTGAGATCAGGAAGTTGCATTAAACCACATCAGGTTGACAGACACAAAAGCACATTTTTGGAGCAGCCCCCAGCACACCAGCTGGTTTAGCCACACTTAAGGGCCAGCTGGTCCACATCTCTTGAACATTCCTTGAGGAATCCACACTCCCATGTTGCTGGGTTTTAATGGACCCTTTATGTACCTATCATGGTACCACTGCTAAGCATTTTAGATTTCTTGCGTGTCCTGCTGACGGTTTCTCTTGATTAAATCCTAGGAATGTTAGTGCCATTAGCAAGCAGTATATTCTTTAGTCTGTTCACACCACAAATAACTACCCAGGGCTGCTTTTTTCCCTTATTTCTCTACCTGCTAACGAGAATGCCTTTGAAAGTTTGAATAACAGGATTAAAGAGTACACAGTGGCACTTGGTAGGTTCTATACTTGTCCTTAACCACTTATTTTCATCCTTTATGAGCTTGGATTTTCCCCAGAAAACTTGTCACAAAACTTACCAAAACATAGGTATCATGCAGAGAGAATCACTGTAAAAGTAGTTGAAGTTTAACAAACCTAGTGCCTTTTTTTCCATGAATGCATATTTGTCAACTAAGCCACGTTTTGCAACTTGTTCCACTACTTGATGATGACAAACTTTTGTGTTTCCCAACAGACTTGGAAGATGTTGCTTTTGAGAGTACGAAATAAATGGTGTTAGAAGATGGAGGCATACTTTGGTTTGAAGTAGGAGCCTGGTATGTCCTTAGTTGTCAGTGTGAAGTGCAGCTGGAGATGGGTGTGGGCCTTCATCTAAAATTTCCTATGTTCAGTTTGAGGAGGTGGTTACCCGTCTAACCACTTAAGAACTGCATGGTACGTGCTGTTTTATTTACAAGGCAAAAACTGAGCTCTTAATGGTTTCCCTTGTACTTGCCTTCAAGTTAATAAAATGTCATCCTTTGGTAATGTTTACATGTCAGGTACATTTTGGAAGGAAGAAAGGATATAGCTGAAGTTAAAGGATTCTGTTGGCATCATACCTTAATTTTGTAAGTGCCTTTAATGTTTGATTTTTGTAGGTTGATCATAAGGAAGTGATAAGTATGTTAGGTTATTTGTGGTTTGAGCTAATTTTAGTCTCCCTTTCACAGCTTGCTTTATGTCCTTTGCCATTAAAACATGCTTTCTAGAAAGATAAATTTTGAATGTAGGACACAGTCTATATTGTATAGTTGGCTACATTTCAAAAAATATTTTCTTGGTGCTTTGGAAGTTAGACAGTTTGAAGTATAGTAACATTATTTTAAAATCATTGATGCCTTTGCTTAGTGACTCCTCCACTTTTCCAGCAAGTAAATTAGATTCCTTCATAGAGGTTTGGAACTCCTGCTCCAAGCCAGTAGTTAAAAAGGCATAGTTGATATTAGAGGGTTTTTAAAAGGTTATGACCAGCCCTGCAATGTATTGAAGCAAGGCTTTGCTGGGCTGTATGTAGGAAACTTTCCCCAGCCTGTCCCCTTGGTTGATAGAGCATTTTGCTCCTAAGGGCAGGGGCTTGTATCTGTCTCCAGTACTGGTTAGCTTCACAGAGAATCGCTGTTTCAGAGCTGTAGTCCCAAGCTGCCCTGCTGCCCTTCACCAACCACCCTGAACGTACATACCCCAGGGACATGTGAAGTAATGCAAAAAGAGGACTCAGGGGACCTGGGTTTGGGTTCTGAGTCTGCCTTTAACTATTGTGGGACCTTGAGAGTTATATATAGGACTGTAAAATGTAATGATTAGACCAGACAGCCTTGTAGCATGACCTGGATCTGACATTCTACAATGACAAGTCACACGAGGAACCTGGAGGGTGGGGCGACCTTTCTGGAAAAATTGGGGCTTCACGTCCTACTTACGCTGGATTTGGTAGCATTGTGTGGCTGTTCCCTGATCCCCCTTATCTAAAAGTGGGACAGAGCTTTCAAATTTCATACTAACTCAAATTAAAACTTGGAAAACACATTATCGATATCCTTAAAAATAATAAAATGCCCTGTAAGTACATAAATCAGATTATATTAATATAAAATTCCCAAATATCACATGGATGAATGCAGTTCCCTTTGAAATTCTTCTTATGTCTAAAGAGGAATGTTGGGTTTTGTAATTAGACCAAAATCTCCCATTTGAAAGAGAAACAGTCTTTGAATGAGAGCACAGTCTGCTCCATATTCTACCCTTGTTCAGGATAAAACCCACTAATAGGTAACATTTACTGAATTCTGTTTTGTACCCCAGGTATTATGCAAAGTGCTTTACATGCAGTGCCTCTTATTATGCACCATCAATTGGTCTATAATAGCAGGAAATGTTTTATGAGGACACTCAGGTCTCAGAGCTTCAATGTTCTTCTCTGCCAGGTCTCCGATGTCCTGCATCCAGCTTCACAATACCATTGTGGCAGTGTAGCCATTGCTTCAGCTTCCAAATACATGGCTGTGAAGAGGGACAAGGGATTGTGCTAAGCCTCCTTGATTTATTAGGACATGTGAAGAGATAGTTTATAGTTTTTGACCTTTGCCCAGTTTTCTAACTTCTTACCTGGATGTCACAGATTGGTTACCCACAGTCACATTTTGCTTGGTTCATACAGTGTTTTAAAAAAAGAGGAGTTCTCCAAAATCCACAGGACTTCCAGTAAAAAATAAAATTAAAATAAAAAAAGAGAAGAGTTTAATTTTTTGCCATTGTTTATAAATACATCAGGAGAAATCACATGCAAATCTGGATTTCTGGCTTCTTTTGAAAAATCTGAAAGTCACACTGTTTGAGCCCACGTTGGCAGTGGTCTGCTTAGCTGAGGGGCACAGCTCAGGGATGGATACGTGTATCTTCTTTAGTTTACCATAGTCCTGTAGTGGGTCACTCTGTCCTTGTCTGTGTGTAGTACTTGGCCCGTGGCAGCACTTGAGTGTGCAACCGCTGCTCTAAGCTGAGTTTTCTCTTGAAGTTTGATGTTAATATTAGAGCTAACATGATGTTTGGCCTTGTAAATAGTTCATGTATTACATTAGATAAAACCAAAGCAGAGGGGCAGAGGTTTGGAGGCCTGAAGGAGTGCCCTTGACAGTGAAGTCCAGGATAAAATCCCAGGCAGGTCCTGCTTTCCTTCCTGCCCTTCCCCTTTCCTCTTCTCCTTAGCCCCCTTCTGCTATTTGGAGGAAATGGGAAGCCACCATCATTTTTTTCCACCTCAGGCAACTGAGTGTGACTGTATTTTTGTCCCATGTTCAGTTATTTCCAGGAACTATTTTTGATGACCAATTTAGAAGTTAAATTGGGTGGGCCCTATGGGAATTGATAAAAAGAACGACTTGCCCAAGTATGCTTGCACTGAGAAATCTACAAAGTGATGTTTTTAATGACTTGGTTTGTGCCTTGGTCAAGTCATGTGTCTGAACTCGTGATTAGATGGTTTCTCTACCTTATCCGCTCTGTCAAGTGATGAAATAAACGATAGCCATGAGAAAAAGAAAATAAATATATAAGTTGCAAGGAATGTGTGTTGTTAAAGGTCTCTCTATCCCTGTTTAGCAACAAAAGTGCATATTGTATTGTAGGATGTGCTGCTTTTTCTTTGATCCTTCTTGAACATTTATTATTCTATAGAGGCATGTTGTATATGGCACGTTAGAGGAAGCAATAGATAGGGAGATTCTTTACCATTATAAAACAGTCAAGGTCTTTGTCCTAAGTTTTGTATGTATATATCAAAAGGTGCAAAGGCTGAATCCCAAAAGGACAAACCAGCTCAGTGTTTTAGCACTCCTGGATCATGTGGTGTGATGGCATGGCCACTTTATACTTTTTCATATATATGAAACTAAAATCAACAACTGAAGACCAACTTCTCCATGAAGCTTTTTGTCCATCTTTCATTTGTTCTTCTATTCTAGATTGTAAACTCTTGGCAGGCAGAGTCCATTCAGTCATTCAACAAATACGTGAGTAGCTACTAGGTACCAGGCTCTGTGTTAGGCAGTGGGGATAAGTGGTGAGCAAGACAAATTTGGTCCCTGCCCTTAAGAAGTTTAACACATTGACTGCCACACTAGAAAAAAAAATTTTTTTCCTTGGGGCCACAGCATTTTATTACGAAAATAGAATAAAAACTTTGAAAACAAAATGATCCTTTCTAACTTAATGAAAAATTTATTATTTTTTATTGTTTTCTGTGAGTGAGTTATATGCAACTTGAAAAATAGTTCACACGGCTCCCAAGGTAGAGACATGTCAGTTATATATGCTTCATTAGGCCCCGGGCTCAAAACTATCGTGAGTTAAATACAAACTCACATGGCAGTTAATGTGTTAATAGTCCAGCCGACAAAGTGGCTGAATAGAGAGATAATCCCAGTTCAGAGTGATAAAAGCTCTCATAGGCCTAGGCGCAGATGCTGTGGGGACACTCAGGAAGAGGTATCTAATTGGGATTGGGAGCAGGTGAAACAGATGGAGGATAGTCTATAAAGATAACATCTAAGCGGAGATCTAAAGGGCAAGGAGGAGTGAGTCCCATATGTTCTCTGGACTCTTTAATCTGGGATTGACTCCTCTGTGCCCTTCTCTGTCATGTTGAGTGTCACCTAGGCTTGAAAGCATAGGATGTTTCACTTTCTTCCTCTTTGGTCCTAACTCTCCTCCCTTAGCTCCACACAGAGTGCATATACATCGTGTCTCTTAGTGTATATATTTTTCCTCTCTCTTTTAATCTATTTCTTCTGCCGTTACTTTTAACCTTGACTGCCATAATGGCCTCTGAACCCTTCTAATAGGGTAGCATAGTGGAGGTTACCTCATGCTACCATGTAGTGAAGGCATCTGTATAGGTGTCTTCTTTGGGAGGATGGTGTTTCATTGTCTGTTTTATAGCCCAGATCACACATCGCATTACACTTAGTAGGCAGACAGTACTGTACTCATTGAAATGAAGTGATAACTTTTATCCAAGTGTGTATGCAGATAATCTTTGGTCTTTACGAAAAGCAGAATTATAATATATTTAATATGTTAAAATAAAGATTTTTGAAAAGAATCTTCGAATATTAGCCTGCCCACTAAGAATAAGGTTGAAAATATGTGGCTAGCCCTCTGGTATGCAGCTGACACTATCAGAATAAAGATCTCATTTATTTGTTGTGAATTTTAAGGGATAGTTTTAATGATGTTGGTCTGCTTATTAGCAATTCTGGGTACACAGATGACTTTGAGTGATTCTTTCAAGTCAAGTTCCTTATAAAATAACTTAAGTTTACTGATAATTATCTTACTTTTAAATGGCTAAGTGATAGGACTTAATTTTTAGGCATTTTTACACTTCAGATATGATTACAAATTCTGAGACTTTTATGGTTACTTAAATTTAAACATAAAAATTATCATCTTGAGTAATTCTGAATGATTACTGATTGCTGCCTATTTTCCATTCAGATATTTGTTAAACTTTTTTTGCCATATAGAAGCGGTCAGAACTAGATATCTACAAACCATTCAAGTTGTGAAAACATCTGCCCTTTTTTCCTATTTCTAATTCTAGCTATGAAGATTATGTATAGAAGTAGTCCTAGATTTGACTTTTTTTTTTTTAAAAGTTGTTGATTACTGATCATTTCAAGATCTGAAAAGGGAAAGGTTTTCCTTACAAATGGATGACAAAATAGAATTAAAAGATGCTTTGACTATTTTTTTTTCTTTGGAGGGGGGATGATTTTTTTTTTTTCTCCCAGTTTTATTTTGAAGTCATTTATGTGTCACTGAGTGGATACCAATGAACTACAGTCCCCAACGCCCAGGCCCAGTCCATGGCCTGTTAGGGACCTGGGCCACAGAGCTCTGCCGCAGCCCCCCGCCCCAATCCCTGGAGAAATTGTCTTCCATTAAACCGGTCCCTGGTGCCAAAAAGGTTGGGGACCACTGCCATAGAACGTATGTGGCAGAAGTAGATGCGTGGGGTAGGAAAACAATAGTTCATAAGCCTCTTGACAGAATTGCTAAAACATAGTCATTATATGGCCATACTGTTGCAGGGGAAACAACTGTTTTTAAGAAGGGGTTGAATAAGAATGAATCATAAAATGGCATCCTTTATAGAAGTCCAAACTCTGGATAAGACCCCAGTTCCTTGATTATGCTTTGCCTTCCGATTTGCTGAGGAGGGTAAAAACACTTGGGGTGGGGGAAGATATAGATGTTTGTGTAGACCCTCCCTCTCACTCTGTGTGTGTGTGTGTATACATGTATGTATCTTAGGATTCCATCAAGCTTTCCTAGTCGATAAATTGCCATATTGGGGAATTGTTTAATGACTTGCCTTGTATTGTTATATTTAGTTGTATTTTAAATAGGCCCTTTTGCATCACTGCCTACTCCTCTTAATTTACCTAGTGCACAACCTGTCTTTCCATTCCAAGGCTGCTGTCACCTCTGGGCGTGTCAGTGTTCATTTGGGTAATCCACCCAACATCTTCACCTCATGTCCCTGGGAACTTCATGTCCCTCTCCTCCCTCCCTTTCCCTCCCTGGCCCTTCAGATCATCTCTACCTTGGACATGTGGTTAAACTCAGGCCTTCTGATCTCCAGTCTCAGCCTCCTGTGCTTCCACGTTCCTTCACTCAATTACTTTCTCTCCTCTGGGTTTTCTCCTTCATGCAGATTTCCAGCTGTCACCCCTGACCCCCAAAGTCCTCACTTCCCCTCCTTATGCAGCTAAGACCATGGTCGATCACTTTAAATGGTATCTCCAGTGTCCTTTTGCCCATCTTCTCACCTGTCACCTCTAGCCCTGAACCAGGCCAGTCTCCTCCTTTGTCTTCTTGGGCCCAGGCTCCTAAGTGCTGCTGGAGAGAATCTCCCAGTTTTGCAGACTGAGCCACTAGAAATCCAGTCTTTAACCTCAGATTGGTGGCCATCAGCTCTGAAGCATGGGCCATCCTTTCCACTGCCTTTCTCTCACAAGGAAAAAGGAGGCTTTGTTTCTAACCAAGGCAGCCCTTCAGTGTGTGCTCTTGACCCTCCCACCTCACCTGTTCAAGATACCTTGCTCTGATAGTTTAGTGACCTTAGGAATGTGTCCTCAGCCCTTCCTCTCTGTTACCATCTAGGTGTGCCAGTGCAGCATTCTCAGCTTCTTCCGACGGAGACTTTCCCTGCTCCATAGTTTCCTTCTCTGGTGGAAATTTTTTAAATAAAGAGGTCACTGTGCCCGTTGTTCACTTTCCAGTCACTCCTTGACCCAGGGAAGTTAGGCTCTGCCCTACCAAGCCACAGACATAATTCTTGACAAGATCACTGTTAGCTTGCTTGTTGCTAATCCAGTGGATATTTTGCATCCTTATTTTAGCACCATTTAATGTGATTGACCTTTATTTGCTTCTTGAGTATTCTCCTCCCTGGTTTCAATAACCCTCTCTTTTTCCCTTTCCCTTTCCTTTTATTTTGTTTCTCCTACTTTTCTTGCTAATCCTAGGTCTCCCTCATGGGCTTTTTTCTCTATTTGTTCCTCAACAGAGGGAATTCCTCAAGGGTTTGCCCTAGCTGCTCCTTTCATGCAAGTGTCTTCTCTTTGAGCTGTCTCATTTATTCACCGAGGAAGTAGTAATGGCGCTGGAATTCAGAGCTCGCACATACACGCCCTTGCACACTGGGGCAGCCTTCAGAGGCACTTCTAGTTCCTGAAATGGTCGTGTTCTTTGTCTCTCATGCATGGAGCTTTGCATATTCTAGTTCCTCTGCTTGGAACATTCTATCTTCTACCTAGCCGATTCTTTTTCTTCTTTTTAGTCACATCTTAGACATTTCTTTTGAGATGCTTCCTCTGATTTCCCCTTTCTCCAGGTCCAAGTTAAGTGCCTCTTCTAGGTCTTCCTGTGGCCCCCTGAACTTCTCCTTTCCTAGCTCCATGTGTGAGTATACTGTAATTATACCCTTGGTCCCGTAATGGTCTGTTTACTTACCTATTGCCAAGTAATCTGTCAAGTCTTATAATGGGTAGGACTGCTTTTGTTCCCGTCATTTGTATCTGTAGTACCCAGTATAGTGACTGGCATATAGAAAGTAGTCAATAGGTAGTTCCTGAATGAATAGATGAGCTGTGCTATTTAGAAGGTTTGTGAATTGGAAACTGAGGTTGATAGGGAGGCTTTGAGTTTATGGTGTTATGTTGAACCGTGTGTTACCGACCTACCATCAATTTAGCATACCCTTTGTTTTCTCTGTTCCCTTTTAGATTAATTTTCTGTGTGTGGTGTTGTGTTAGTCCGTTTTGCATTGCTGTAAAGAAAATTCCTGAGGCTGGGTAATAAATAAAGAAAAGAGGTTTATTTGGCTCACAGTTCTGCAGACTGTACAAGCATGGCACGAGCATCTGTTTCTGGTGAGGGCTTCAGGGAGCTTCCAGTCCAAGCGGAGGGTGAAGGGGGAGCAAGCGTGTCACATGGTGAGAGAAAGAGCAAAAGAGAGAGGAGGTGGTGCCAGTCTCTTAAACACCAGCTGTCAAGTGAACTAATAAGGTGAGAACTCACTCATTGTCTCAGGGAGGGCACCAAGTCCCTGAGAGGGAGTCATGAGGGACCCGCCTTCATGACTCAAACACCTCCCACCAGGCCCCACCTTCAACACTGGGGATGGAATTTCAACATGAGATTTGGAGGGACCAAACATCCAAACCATATCAGGTGTATCCCCCTAGTGAGATTATACTGTTTCTGGGCGAGAACTGTGTATAATTCTTGGTGTCTCCGTCACAGTGCCTTGAGTGTAGTTGGACTCCATTTCAGTGGGCCTAATCCCAGCTATGCTGATGCTCGATGGAGCTAAGTCTCCAATCTTGTCTCATCAGCTGGTCCTGCCGCTACGCCTTGCACAGACCTTGCCACTCCGGAGAGGCAATTTCCCTGTGGTTTGTTAGTCTTGTGTTCCAGCGTGCTGGCCAAGTATGAGAGATGTCAGACGTCAGTGGTATGAGAGAGTCTGCCTCGTTCAGACTTCATAGGTTTGGTAGCTGGAAGTGACCAGTGGTGACAGGAAGTAGAGGCATTTATTAAAAGCCAGAGAGTTGTCAATTTGCAGGAAGCAGAGCTCTTGTTAGTGTATGATTTTGCGGTTGGGCTGGTGGTCCTCCATAAAAGTAAAGAACTGGACGAGAATGGGGGGAGTGTGCTTGGGTCTCTAAAAGTTAGATCATTTTTCCTAAGCAATTTGCCTTTAGAGTTTCATTGGATTGGAATTTCCTGAGATTTTGATCTTGCCAGAAAGTTTACAGCAAAAATTCTGAGCAGGTGAAACTTTTGCATCTGAAACTAAATCATTGTTTTTGTTTTTGGCTTTTTTCTGAACGTACTACCCTTGATTCAGCCCTGAAGATTATTCTGTTACTTGTGGATCTCAACTTTCCCCCCATCTCCTGGATCTTAGGAACTGAGTGATGCTGTTTGAATGGAGAAGAGGAGGGAAGGCATAAAAATAAACTTAAGAGCCTTGTTCTTGACTAGGCAAGCTTGGCTTTATAGCTTGGAGCTAAATGGCATGTCTGTTCTTGTGAGGAAGGGCTATTTAGGGTTGGTTTGGCTTCTTGTTGTATTTGATTTTTTTTTTTTAGGTTTGTCTTTTAACTGGAATTTTTGTGAAATGTAATTGAATTTAGAATAAAAGCACTTAATTTCACAATTCGTAGAGCATTTTTCTGTTACTTGTTTTAAACGGTAGAACCCCTTATGGTAAATGACTTGGAGCAAGGATTGTTTTTCAAGTGAACTGAGATCCAGCGTGATTAGTGGTCTCAGAGGAAACCCAGGACCAAAAGGGAATTCTTTTCTCCCCGGTCCAGCTACTTTCCTCCCACTCGCTGCTTTCCTGGTGCTCTTGACTGCCTTTCATCAGAGTAACTGAGTTGAAACAGAATAGACGTTTCTTCTCCAGACCACTGCGCTCACCAGCCTTCATTCTGCTCATCTCGGTCAGACTAGTGGTCCTGAATCCTCAGTGTTACTTACTCAGTGTTTTTAAACATAAAAATGGCTTTTAACGAGATTGAAGGCCAGAGGTAGGACAGTTGAGAACAAAGTAGAAATAAAGCTTTCAAGACGGGATTGTTGCCAGGAGTCTTATCAAAGCTGTTGTGGATCACTAGGAACCAAGGAGCCTTTGTATTTCAGCGTGCTAGGTTTCGCCTCGCTTGCTCCTTCTCCTGCTGTATTCTGTGTGTTACTGAGTCCCCACCCACAACTGTACTCTTTGTCCTGCTTCCCTCCTTACCATACTCTCCCCCTATGGCTGCCACAACTACCGCTAGCAATTACTGACATGTGGGATCTTAGGGCTACTTCCCTATAAGGATGCAGGACATGTGGTGTTGGCTATATACATGGTAACCAAACTCTGTGGGTTCTTTCCTTGTGTGCCTTGTGACATGTGATTGACTGCAAACTAGCAATAAACTACTTCTTTTGATACTGAATCTGTCTGTAGTTACTTTCTACCTCTGTACTCCAGGAGATATCTGTAACCTTCCAGTGCCAGTTGAAGATGATGGATGATAGAAGTAAGCATGTGCTTAAGCAAGTTGGGAGAGATGTTAGGAAACATCCAAAAACCTAACTATGATAGCCTGTGAAATAGAGCAGGGTCCATTCATGGCAAAACTTTGTGTTCATGAGTTTTGTTTGTTTTTAAATATCTTCACATAACTATTTTAAATCAAAAGGCTTTGGGTAAAAGCCATGGCCAGTCTTTTGTGTCATGGAGTACCTGGCTTGTGAGGTTCAAACTTTATTACTTACAGAGTGTCCTTTTAAATCTTATTTGGGTCAGATCACAGAATGATGTTCAGATGGACTTTTTTTGGCTGGCACTGGGTCAAAATGGTAATGAAGCATGAAAGTACAGACAGTCCCTAATACACAAATGTGTCGTGCTTAAAAAGTTTGAAAGTTGGTTGTCTGGGACTCTGAATGTATTTTCCTGTAGAATCAGTGTTGTGAATGGAGGTTAAATTCCTAGCTAGCCCACAGAACCTATATAATCTGCAACATATGTGAAGTATTCCTATTAATATAATATATGATTTCCCCATAGAACTATATGTAATGATTACTACATATGATATTTAATGTTACACATAATGATTTTATGAATAACAAACACTCTGGGTTCCATCTGGAGGGTGCTATGTGTGTGTATGTATGTGTGCAGGTGGGTGTGTATTCATATATCCCCTTCCCTGCAACCCTGGCACTGGAAGCGGTTTTTATCACCTCTAATTAAATTTGGCTGCCATGGATTTTAGTGTACAGACTGGGTTCCAGGGTGCAGAGAGTAGATTAAAGCCCTGAGAAATATGATTAGGCTGGAGTTTCTGGGGCTGCAGATCAGTGACAGGTAGCTCCCAGGGACAGTTCTTGGGCCTGGCTGTCTTCATTACCCGCTTTCATTTTCTTCTGGGGTCCCCACGCATTGGCTTGTTTTGTTCCTTTGTTACCATTTTTTGCTTTTGACCAGGGTTTTTGCCTCTGGTCTACAACTGCATATCCTATCTGAGTCTCCTGTGTTTGAAATAAGCATATAGTCTTTTTGAGGTATTCTAGCTAATTTCCAAATCTAAATGTTGTGACAGTTATTACATGTTAATTTTGCTGTGAGAAGTCCTAGAATCCCAGAGGAGTAATCTCTGTAAATGCGTTTCTGTCTCGTTCTCCTGCATTGTGTATCACATTGCAGAAAATAACAGCTTTCAGAGTTTACATTGCCTCCTTTGACTATATGTTAATATCTTACTTAAGGTTAATTTTCAGACAAGACCTTTTCTTGGCAGTATATGAAACTGTACAGTGGGCTCCTGACTTGAACGCTCTAAAACTGCCCACTGCTGTATTTTCAGAGTCCAGGATGTCTTCTGCCAGGAGGCTGGATAAACCTTTGGGTAGGTAACCTCTGTGATCCCTTATGACTCAGTCACATGGTACAAAGAAAGTTGATCTTTCAGGGTGACAACTGGCAGCATAGGACAGTCACAGCAGAAGGAACCTAGGAGAGGATCTGAATGGCACAGCTGCCCCTGGCCCTGGCAGTGTTGGGAGAAAATTGTCTGTCTTTGGAGCTCTCATCTCCCATAAATATCATATTACCCTTCCCGAACTTGGAGGCATTCGACCTATACTGTTTTTGTCCTCAACCAAACACTGCTGAAATGCTAGTGCAGAAGATTGTTAGCTGATGAAGATGCAGAATGAGAGACTGCCATGGAGGGCTTGCTCTTTTAAACCAGCGTGTGGAGAGCTGGAGGCTCCCTGCCTGTTCACATAAGGCTTTTTGTCCCTGACTTGACGGTTGCTGTTCACTTCTCAGCAGGAAGGGACACCCCTGCCCTCCCAGAAAGGAAGATTTGATGTAAGGTTCTGAAAGGTTTAGTCTGGCATCATTGTAACCAAGAAGGTGGGTCAGGGGAGGCTGGAGGTGGAATGGGCTGCTCCCCAGAGCTACAGATGGTTCCACAAGTACCTTCTGGCAGAGTGTGATGGAAGTTTCTGGGATTTTTTTCCCCAAAATAATGATGAGCACAGAAGGCAGGGGCATGTTGTCTGGCCATGGAATCTGTTGTATTAAACAGCATTTTCTGCTTTTAGCAAATTTTATCCAAATGAGACTTTGGGTTTTCTATCTCTGACTTACTGGCAGTTCTTCTGAAACATATTATTTTTGCCAGAAGCACTTAAGCTATTTTTTACCTGTGAAAATAAGTTATATTTTAAAAATTATACCAGAAGTCAGTTACCCATAAAATTTTATATATTTTCAAATGTACTTTTATATTAAATAGGTTTCTGTTGGCTTTCTGATGTTTTTGTTTGGATAATGTGTTTTGTAATGCTTTATCTGTCTTATAAGCTGGATTTTTGTTTTTTTACCACAACGCATTTTTTCTTTTTGCTGTATCAAGAAATCCATTGAGTAATTTTAAAATCAGTGCAGATTTGTGTTTACAAGTTAATGTTTGTATATATCCTTAGTTGCACCAACTCAAAACCTAAGGTAACCTTCAGCTCTTTAGTTTACCCACAGATGCAGTTGATTGCCAAGTCTTGCAGTTGTGTTCTTGAGATGTATGTCCGGACTCCTTTCCTTTGCCTTCTTCCCGTGCCTTGATTCAGGCCATGCTCATCTCTGGCCTTAAGGTCCCCTTCAGCTGGTTCAGCCTCTTCATTTTTGTCGCATCTTTATGGGAGGACATGTGATGTATCAAAGCTTCCATTGCTGAGAGTATTATCTCCAGATTCCTTGGCCTCGTCTGACACAGGTGTGTAAGGCATGCCTGGATAAAAGTATTCACCCAGCTCTCCTGACCAGCCTCCCCACACCCACACCACACACCCCAAACTCTGTCTTTATTGGTGCTGTATCTTCTGCCTGCTGAGCTGCCACCATTCTGTTCGTAGTGCCTGCCTCAGTGCAGCACATGCCTCCACCTCCCTACGCTGAGCTGTTGTTTGTGTTGAATCCCTTTCTCTCCTTTTTGGACTATGGGAAATATTTTATTATGAATATTCTTTCTCTGTTGCCTCTGTGAACACACTGACTTTGCCCTAATCCACCTGAGGAATCTATCTGCTTAAGGGAACATTAGGATTTGGTTGCAGAAAGCAAGCCACTAGAAAGAACAGTATTTAGCTTCTGACATGCAAAACAGAATTTTGCAGCATGCTGTTCCTTTTTAACATTTAATGACATTTTATATGAATTAATATTTCTGTTCTGTTGCTTATACATTATTTTCTCCTTAGCTAGAATATGAACCCTATAGAAATATGGGATTGTCTTTCATATCTTTGTATCCGCAGCACCTGACGTACCATAGTGCCTGGCCTAGAGTTGCCTGTGGGCTTGTATTCTACATGCACTGAGCCTTCCTTCATTGAACTGTGCATACTGCTCCCTCTTCCCCTGAAAAGAGAGAGAGAAATTCCTTTAAATACCACATTGTCAATATCAAACCACACCTTGGCATCCTCTGGGAAAATAGAGGCTATAGTTTAAAAGAGAAGAGGTTAAAATCTGAGCATGAAAGCATCTAAGGCTTAGATGCTGGCCGTTTAAGGTATATTTTCTAGGGGTTAATATTAATTGCATGCAATTTTTACCTCATAGCTAACTGTAGGATTTAGTTGCCATGTAAGATGGGATACTATAAATCTATAAATCCTTCAGAAATGTTTGTGGAATTAAATAAACCATATTCAGGGCTCAGCACTTAGGAATAATCTACATAAGAATTATTCTTGAACAGATGAGTCCTACTTTTCCCTGTAAAGCATTATGACGGTCATCTGTAAATTCATATAAGTTATGTTGGCACTTCATTGAAACTTTATCGGGTGACCGCAGTTGCCCAGCATCATGCTGATCAGGAACTCATCCGTGAGGTCTCTTCTATAGTCATAGGAGAAGCCCAATGTGAAATAGTCACACAAACAATTAATTTTAATTGTGGAGGAAGTGCCGGGAAAGGCAAATAAAAGGTGCAATGAGAGTGTTTACAAAGGGGCTTTGAGCTGGTTTGAAGGGGTCCCTGAGCCCTTAAGCGAGGCCGAGAGGGTGACAAGAGGGTGACGTGGTTAGAAGTAGCTTAGTGATTTTAAGGAACCCGGCGCAGGTGTGGCCAGAGCATCAGTCTCCAGAGCATGTTACCTGCTCTGACATAACCATTCCCTACGTTAATTTTGTACCAGGGTAAAGTTGAGCCCCTTTGTTTATCCAGATTTGTTTAATTTTAAGAATTTTCCTTATAAATAGAATTTTGTGATTTGTTGAACAGTCTTGTATTCACTTCATTCATTTTCCTTAAGATTTTATAAAATATTTTTTACATGTCCCAAGTCTTGATTGTATCCTTTTACCCTTTGTTAAGAATTCTTATTTTTTAATTTTATACTGTGTTCCATGTTTACTGTGGAAAACCAAAAAAATGTTTTTTTATTCCTATCACTGCAATATATGCACGATAAACATTTTGGTCTGTTTTCTGCCAGTCATATTTTTTAATTGAAATTTTATTGAGATAATTGTGGATTCCTGTGCAGTTGTAAGAAATAGTGGAGAGAGATCCCATGTACGCTTTGCCCGGGCCCCACACCCACTGCCGGTAACGTTTGCAGAGCTATAGTACAGTCTCACAACCAGGATATTGACATTTGATACAGTCTACCCATCTGATTCATATTTCTACAGTTTTGCTTGTATTCATTTGTGTGTGCATTGTTTGTTTTCAGTAGATTCTTGTGTTAGTAATGCTATTTTCAATGTGATTTAATTCTAGTTTTTATTGTTCTGCCCTCAAAAAGCATCCCCTCCCCTAATTATATCTCCCTCATACCCTCATGTGTTTTCTCTAAACCTGTTTTAGAAAGCAGCCGCCTGTAAGACAAATAGTGAGGCTGAAAACAGAATTGTCACTCTGAATGTACTTCACCAGCCTACTGACAGTTGAGAGACAACTTAGCCCGTTTATAGTTTCTGATCTGGCTGCTGAAAGGTGCTCCGGGTGGTATCTAACTAAGAGGGAACCATTGAGTGCCGATCAAAATGGGCTGAAGTATCAACAATGTCTGCAAAAGGCCTGACAGTGATACAAATGTCAAGTGGTCTGTAGTTTAAGCAGAGTAGAGTAAGTAGAGGAATCAATATGGTGAAAGTAGCAGTAACAAAGGAGGCTTTGAGAGCTTGCTCTTAATCTTGAGTGACTGTTGTTCTCAGGTGGTAATAGATCATCTAACTCTCTTTACTGAGAGTTAAACCATACCTTGGTGTTGGCTGTTTTGCATTGTTCTCCCCCCAAAATCAATATGTTCTTTCAATATGTAGTTTCAAATCTTTTCTTTTTTTTTAAGAAAATTTCGGGAAGATCTTGAATTAGAGTTTTCAGTATTTCTCCTGGTACATGGGTTTGGTGTCCTTCTTCAGGAACTCAGCCTGTTATGTGTATGCTTGGTCTTCTCTGCCTGTTTCTTTCACTGCCTCTCAAATTTTTTAATCTTCATTTATTAAAATTTTTAATATAATTTCAAACCTACAGAAATTATAAAAATTATAAGAATAGTACAAAGAACTGATTTTGCTTTTATTTTTAAAAAATGTTTCCTTATTGTTTCTTTTAAGGCATTAAATGCTGTGTTTGTTTATTCATCCTTTGTCTTTAGGTTTTTTCTTTTAATTCTTTTTTGATAGCTTTCATTTGTTTTTAAATCTTTTTTCTGGTCATGTCGTTTCTTTGATTTCTCATTCTGATTTATATTGCTCTATAATGTCTATCATTTTCTTAATCTCAGCTTGTTTGATTAGTTTTCAGCTTGCTGTGGACATCTCTGTAGCTTGCTTTTATTTTCTACGGGGATATTGTTTTGTCCCTTATTCTCTTTCTTCTTATAATGCTACAAGGAACTCAACTGCTCCTTTCTTTCTGCCTGTCTTTAAGTGGACAGAGTTTCCCTATAGTTTTAGGAAGGAAGGAATGGGTGAGTATAGATTTTCTAGCTCAGGGCTCTCAAACTCCCTCTTCACTTGTCTTTGTGAAGTGATTTTAAAAACGACTTTGTACTTTCTAAGATCTTCTGCCTCTTAGCCCATCTTTCGTCTCAGCCTTTTTCTTGCTTTGCCCCTTTTGTCTATATCTTGCTCATTTTGTTTTACTCCCAGAATTTTCTTCTGGGCAGGGCTTTGTCTTAAGCAGGGACAGTTTTAGCAGGTGTCGTTTTGAGAGTCCCTAGGGCACAAGGCCTAGAGCCTAGACTGCTCCAGCACCCTGGGGGGAGAGGTAGCCTGGCACTTACCTGGGAATTGGAGCCCAAAGAATCTGCTCCCAGTTTGGCTGCTAACCCAGATTGGCCTGCAGCACTTTCCAGTGAGTGGCTGATGGTGATTTGGGGGCTGGATCTCTGAGCATCAGAGTCAACTGTTGTCTTTATCCCACTTCCTCCCACCCAAATGCTGATACCACATGGGTCTAAATAAGTGGCTTGTCCCCACTTACTTGTACTTTCAAAATCCTAAGGGTGCCTTTTCCCTGGTTTTGTTTAAGTAGTTGTCTGAGGGGTTTGTCTGTAGTAGTTTTGCTATCCTGTTGCTCTGTTTATTTTTATGGAGGGATTCAGGGAGATCCCAAAACTGTGCCAATGCTTCTGCCATCTTCCCTGAATTATAAAGTCAGAGTGATCTCTCAAAAACATATCTGATTGTATCATTCCTCCCTACTTTCTAAAAAGTCTTTTTTAAGACTCTCCTGTAGGAAAACTTTCAAATATATATAAGTGGAGAGATTAGCATAATAAACCCTTACCTATCCATCACCCAGTTTCAATAATTATAAACTTATGGCTCATCTTCTTTCATCTGTACCCCCCACCTGTTACCCCCTCGTAGCTCTTATTTGTTTTGAAGTAAATCCTAGTACCATAACAAATACTTTTTTCCAAAAACAGAGGAAAAAAATGGAACACTCATGGGTCAGAGGAGCCATTACCACCTCTACTTTGGACTCAGGGAGAAAGGCGACAGAAGCTGCTACCGTCTAGGCTCTGGACTGAGGTGCCCATCAGCCTGCAAGTACACTCAGAGCTCAGCCTCTAGGCAGCTGATCATCATGGTGAGCTCTGCTAGGCACAAGGAGCTTAGGGAGACAGTGCTTGCTACCCCTGCCTGAATAGTGTTTACAGCAGAGAGCTCTGTTGGGTCCTTCTGCCACTAGGAATGCTGTGTATCACACTGGCTCTTTGTCAGCCTTGCTTCAGGGTCCCATATAAGAGCCTTCTTGATGCCCCAGCCATTGACCTGCTCCTTCCCTAGCTCATAGGGAGGATGTGGGGAGCCTAGTTTCTATGTCAGATGGAAATGTATTCTTCTCCAGGAACACACCACATCAGAAAATGGTACTGCCTACCAGAGAAGTAGAGGGGAAGAGGCACACTCTTCCAAGAAATGTTTCTCTCACACCCAGCCATTCCCTGGATATCATAGCAGGAAATTACTCATTACTGGAAAATAACCCATGAGCCTTCTTTTAAGGAGGTCAAAAAGAGAACAGAGTTCTCAAAGTTGGTTTTGTCATAGGTACTTTCTTACGCACTTGTTTTGTGTTTTCCACTGTTATCCTCATACTATATCTATTTTCTTAATCCAAATCCACAGCTTTCACCTTGGTTCTTTCTGACCTGGTTAGCACACTTACTCAGTGAGTTCTCACAGAGGGCCTGCTGTCTGTAGAAATCATGCTGCGCTGGTGAACAGGCTAGACCTGTGAGTGTCTGCTCCTTTGAGAGACATGGGGAGGCTCTCCAGCCCTGTTGAGCAGAGGCAAGAAGTTCGGCAGTTATTTGTGTGCCCTGTGCACCCCTAGGAGCCTGGGCACATAGATGTGGGTCGCAGGTTTTTGTAGTATGGTGGGAGCTCGCTCTCCTTTCTGACCTTTCTTTTCATGTGATGGCAAGGACTTAGAGAGTGACACAGGCAGCAGGCCTCTGAGGTTGCTACAGTGGAGAATGGCCCTCCTTTCTCCACCCTGGCCCTCATTGCTGAGGTTTCCTTTTAAGTAACAGTGCCGGAACAGACTGGGGGAAACAGCTTGAGTATAGCTGTATGATTTATTTCCTCCCATTGATGCCAACCAAAGTCTGTAAGGAGAGGCGACAGGTCACTGGTGCCTGGCAGCTCTCTCTTTCCTCTGTACCAGATGTGGCTGCTCTGCAGTTAATCCTAAATTTGCTACTCTCATTTTTACTAGCTAATCTTGATGTCTTTCCCTTGTTCCTGTAGAACAGACTTCCCCTCTGACCAGTACTTTCTACTCAGTGGTATTTGTTTGTGGCCACAGGTGGTCTTCCCTCCCAAGTGGAAACTCATTGAGGACAGGGACCATGACATAACTACCTGCCCTGTCAACACTTGGCACAGCTTGAAACGAAAGGACAAATATTGGCTGCAAGTATGATAATATATTGTGGTCTTGATTCTGAAGGTGATCCTCAAAACTTGGCTTTGGTATCTATTACCTTAAAGAATATATTTGGTTGGTAAAACCGGCTACTTTTAAAAGAGTTTTACGATTCTGGCTTTCTATCCTGTCCTCTAATGAACATATCTTAGCTAAATTTGATACTGTTTGCCCTGAGTAATCTTGTAAAGATTCATTTTTTTAGCCCAGGAAAAACACATATTGTAATAGTGATTTTTTTCCCCCAAGTTTATGTATTGCTGTTGCATGAAAATGAGACTAGACATAGTATTTCTAAAGTTCATTGTCCATCCTGATTTTCGCAGGTCCTAAGGATTTATTTTCCTTTTAGCCTGACTCAAATGTTGTCATTTTGTGGGCCTTGGAGGAAGAGTATATAACTAATTGTGTAATATCTTTAAAGGATATTGCCTCTGCAATAGCTGTTAGTAAAGCCTAAGTTATTTATGTAATAATAGTGACCCCGGGTCTGTATCTAGCAGTATGTATATAGATTTTGGTTCCTGTATAGTTTTAGTTGTGGCATTGAGGTATTGAGCAAACCCTCTTAAGGAAGGATTTGGCATCCATCAGCTTTCAAAAGCTTCTAAAAATTGATCATATGTTATTGGCAAAGGTTTACTGCCTACTTCTATTGTGTAGAAATTTATTTTTTATATATTCGGCTCTAAGAAGGCCGGCCAAAAGATCATACAACTGTTACCCAAGGCTTACGAGTAGAGCAAGGAAAGAGACCTTTTAAAAAAATCCTATTTTACTAAATATGTTGAGGAGGTGGTAAGGTGTACTAATTTGCTGAGATTTTGCCATTTTATTGTTGGATATTATTTGAAGCAGTTACTCTGAATATTGCTTTTTAATTAAATATACTTCAGGCACAGCATATTTTATTTTATTAAGTATATTTAATTAAAAAGCAATGTTCAGAATAACTATCACAGAGAGCTATGCTTTTTTTTAAGATCTACTTATGAACATTGTGAACAGAAACAATTTAATGTTTTTAATATTTTCTTGTATCTTACTACAAGTTTATATACAAATAATACATATCAGATAAATGGGGGGATATTTATTCCAGGGCCATTTTGCTCATTCTTTCTTTACAGAAGAGGAACAAAGTAACAGTATTCATTTTAACTACAGAAATACTATTGTAGTTTTTAAAAATTCCCTGTATTTTAATCTCTTGTGTTCCTCTTGATCTTTAATTTGCTAAATAGTTGCAAAGAATGAACATAGCCTACATCATCCTCTTAAAAACCAACTCTACCTAGTTGTAGTGCTTTGTCTATCTCTGGAAAATAGTGATTTGTGCATTCTGAAATCAGAAGTACCAGATGCAGCTGCATTTTGTTACTACTGAATTTAGGAGAGGGAGGAGGATGCAGCCTTTTGAGCTACTGTGATACACAAACAGAAAGATGACATCCAGCATAGTGGAACTGTAAGATGACCAAACCAGAGGGAAATGCTTATTCTTATCATACTATGAGACTTAAAAAGGGTAAGAAAATGTGCATAATTGAAAATTATAGAAGGAAAATAACCTCCAGATGGATTAACATTAAATGTTTTTTTAAAAAAGTGATATTCTCATACTGAGGAAGAAGACTTTCTACATTTAGAAGAGGTAAAGGAAATTGCAGAGGAAAGGTCAATAGGTTGGCGTACATAGAAATTTAAAGCTACTTTTAAACTTTTTATTACACAGGTAATACATATTTGCTGTAGAAAAAAATTGGAAAACAATGGAGAGTAAGGGTCACTCATAATCCTGCCCTGTAGCAGTAGCAGCTCTCTTGTTTCTGCTACATTGACAGTTTTGTGATTATCCTCCCGCACTTAAATTTAGTTTTCCATACATGAAATTTTAAAATGTGCAAATAAGTTGGAAATGTGACTTCCAACAAAGACAAAAAGTTGATGGTTTTAAAATATGTAAAGAGCTTATATGAATAAGAAAATCACTAATATTCCAAAAAACTAGAAGGCAAAGGACAGAAAGAGACAGATCTCTAATGTGTGTATCATCCTACAGACATTGAGTGCTTGCTAGCTAAATTGCGCTTTTTATTGAAGTTATGTTTACTGTGCATATAAACAACTGTTAGAGGGACAGACATGTCTTATATTGTCTGTATATTTTATTACACATTTGAGGCATAGTGATAAAGATATAAATTAAAATGTGCAGAAAATATTTTTCTTCTTTAAATGAACTTTCAAAAGATAAGGTAGGAGAAGGTGATGGTCCTTAAATAAGATATCCCAAAAAAACTATTTTATAGGAAAAGATTGATAAATTGAACCATGTTTTTTTAACCTGAAATTGTGAACATATGAACTACGTTTAAATTAAGAACTTCTGTTCATCCTGCCAATATGTGCTAGTTTAAAAAAAAAAAGAAACAACAACAAAAAAGAACGTCTATTGATCAAAAAACACCACTAACATTAGGTTGTTTGCAGAAGTAGCCACAAATTTCCCCTATCCCTGTGTGCATATGCCTTTGAGTGTGACTCCCATCAAGGGGTAGAGTCTCTTTCGTCACATTTTTATTTGTGCTTGGCCACGTGACTTTCTTTGGCCAATAGAATACTGGCGATCATGACATAAGCAGAGGCTAAAAGAGTACTTGCATATTGGGGCTTGCTCTCTCTTGCTGCTTTTCAGAATTATACGGTCATTACGTGTGAACAAGCCCAGGCTAACCTGTTGGATGATGAGCAACATGTGGCTCAGTTATCACCATAACTTGTTGACAGCTAGCCAAGCATCTGATACGTGAGTGAGGCCATTGGGCCGCCAGCTGACCACAAATGCGTATGTGAATTCAGCCAACATTACATGAAACAGGGACAAGCCATCTCAGCTAAACCCAGCCCAAATGGCCAACCTATAGAATCGTGAGCAAATAAGTAGTTATAAGCCTCTATGTTTGGGGGTAGTTTGATACACAGCAAAAACTGATACAGAGAAAGATATTTGCAATATATATGACCACCAAAGGTGGTGTGCCCAAAATTCATAAGGAACACTACGTATCATGAAGAAAAAGATGGACAGCCTAATGGAAAAAGTGGGCAAAGGTATGACCTGTGTGATACTGTGTGACATTCTGGAAAAGGCACAACTATGGAGACAGTAAAAAAGATCAGTGGTTGCCAGGGATTGGGGGAGAAGGGGGGATAGATGGATAGGTGGAGCACAGGGGATCTTTGGGGCAGTGAAAATGTTCTGTGTAATACTCTTATGGTGGATACATGCCATTAGACATTTGTCAAAACCCATAGAAAGTACAACACAAAGAGTGACCCCTCCTCCAAAACACCTCGAGGGCTGCTATTGCCTGTTGCAGTAGTATCATGTCTAGGTGTCTTGTGAACAGGTGTGACATGTGCCACCCATCATTTGTTAATGATTTTTAAATGCCAGTGTTTATGATTAAGTTACTTTAAAATAACTAGAGTGGCTATAAAGTCATTTCCAGAATGTTACTTACACTTGATTGCATTCAGATATGCTTTCCTGATCAGGAATTTCAAGTCACCCTGAATATTGCGTGACTTCTTAGTGGGGAAAACAGACAGAAAACCACAGGCCATGGGCTAAAATATAAAATGAATTTTGTCTCTTGTAAGTTCATGATAAGACATAGCACATCTTAGCATGGTTAACAGTAAGCACTCACTAAACTGATGGTTTTAGTTTTTGTCAGTTAGCCCTCTCTTACCAGATTGGCCCAAAGAGACTTTTTTCCTGAAGCCCTAAAGTTTTTAAGATCTTTGCTGTTTATTCAATAATATCCTAAATTAGCTGTTTGTTAGTGGAATTGTGTCTTACTCATGGATTAGGGTTTTTAAAAGATGAGAAATCTGTGTGTAGACCAAGTTATCCATAAACTACTCATAATGTCTGATGCATGTGGTTTTATGTGTACAGCCTGGTACCATTGCTCTTAGGCACATTTCAGTACTGGGACTCTTCATTTAACGCCCAGGAAGAAGCAAAAAGAAAGATGCAGGTGCAGATGGAGGTCATGGCCTTTGAGCCATTCATTCTGTCTTTACAAGAGTAGTCAGTCAGATCCCTGGTGTTTGGGAGATTGGTGGGGGGTGGAGGAAGAGGAGGGTGCAGGGGGAGTAGGAAATGTGTCTACTTGCTTGGGGTCTTTAATCTGTTTTGTTTTACTGTTAATCTTCAGTAACCTTGATGAATAGTCATGGATGTGTTAGCTCAAAGCCTAGCATCTGTTTGGCTATCTTCTTCACTGGAGCACAGGCTCTATGATGGCAGGACTATTATCTCTCTTGTTCATCTTCCTATCCTTAGTGCCTGCCACATAATTGGTGCTCAGACAATATTTGGATGAATCGAAGGGACTCATACATTGACTCTAAACCTTGCTTCATTAATGCATATACACAGAGTTCTTTGGAATGCCATATGGAAGAGCTTGGTTGCCCACTTCCTCTCTTCCCCAAATTGTCATTGGAATATTAAAGAAATTCTTAACAAAACTAGCTTCATTTTGACATTCTATTTTCCTCCCATTCACGCTCCTAGATTGTGCACCAAAGTATACCAGTTTTATCAAGATGGTTCTCAGTTATTTCAGGGTAGTAATATCATACGGGTTCTCATAGTGCCTCACTCCCTGGGACTGTGGAGGGAGGAAGCTGGTGGTTGGCAGTCTGCTTCCCTGTAAGGAGAGCTGTGAGCCTTCCACTTTCAGATGTCTGCCAGCTACTTGTGTCCTTAGTCAACTGTACCATTGTCCTCTGGCAAACAGCCAGAACCCCAGGGCCTGAAATTCTTAAGCTGTCATTATCGAAAGCAGAAGGTAAACAAAACAGAAGTGAAAGTAGATTTAATTTTTCAGACTGTTCTATTACAGGAATGGTTTTGTGGTTCTCAGCATTTCAAAAAATACTGGTTCCAATATGTTTTATTGACATCAATTACTGTAAAGTCTGATTCATTTTCTGCCTATTGATTTCTACCCAAGGTGAAATTCATGACATTTAACAGAAAACATAGTGATTTTTAAAAAGCAGACACTATTAAGGACTGCAAAAATAAGGTTTAAAGTCAGGAACACTTGAAAAACCAATTTTTATACCATTTATAATGATGCTATTCTAATTCTCTGTATAAATAATTTAGATAAAGGGTCTAGTAGCTTACTGTAATGAACTCAGAATGCTGTTTCTAAATTCTGGTTTAAGGCCCAAATTCATTTTACCTGCATTAAAATTTTTCAGTAGTAGACTACCATGTCAATATGGTTTCACTGATAACATGTTTCCTTTTTTTTTTTCTTTCCCCAAATGTTTAGAGGTAGGGTGCTCCATTTCCAGATGAATCCCATTATTGCAGCTGGAAAATAATTTTCAGTTCTCAAACTGCATCAGACTTCAGGGAATCAAAAATAGCTATTAACCACAAATACATAAAGTGGCTTTGTTCTTTGAAATGATTTAGGGTCACCATCAATGACACTGGTGCCTTTTTTATATTTTTAAGAGTTTATTATTTTAAATGGCTGCATAACCGTAGAGTTTTTAGAATTAGGTAAGTGACCATGTTAAAGCTTTATTAAGCTTCCAAACCATATTGCAATTTACTTTGGAGATTCTTTATTCTCAGTGTCCTGCAGCATGACCCTTCCTCTCGTGTGTCTGGGTACTGATTTATTTTGAGGTGTGAGCTGGAGTCTTCCTGTCCTCCGTGTCTCTGAACTGTGCCCTCATGTTTCATGTCTTCACCCTGCAGTCTATTCTTTCTTTGACGGGGTGCAATCCAGAGTTTATTCTGTCTATTGAAGTTTTAAAAAAATTTTTTAGTGATTATCAATTTCATTTCCAAGATTTCTCATTTATTCTTTCCTATCTCCTTGTTCTGGTTTTATTTCTTCCTGTTTTTATTCATAACATCTTTTTGATAGATGATTCATTTCTTCATTTATTCCTGATCTTAAGTGTATTTATCTTCAAAGTCCCTGACAGGCTATACAACAAATTGCACTTAGAATGGATTTATGTTCTAGTGGATTGGTTGGCAGTCGTTTTTAGAACTAGTTATCTTCTGTGTTTTTGGTACCTTGCTTGCAGGTCATTTTGAGTAGGAAGCCTTTTGTTTCATTTTTATTTGCTCTCATTCTTGTTCTGTTTTTGAGCCTAGCTGTGCCTTTGTGGTTTTCTCTAAATTTAATTGACCGTTACTTTATGTTTGGAGCAGAGGGTGTACATCAGAGCGTGAAATCTGCCCCACGGTCTGTACCAGAAGTTCCCCTTGCCAGCTTTGTGAAGGGTTTTCCATACCCCCGTTTCTGCCCTCATCCCTTGATTTGTGGGGAATTTGTAAAGCAATTTGATTGTTTTTTCCATGTAGTTTTCCAAATGCACATCATTGTTAGTGATTTGTAACTCCATTATCTTTTAACCTTGCCCCAGACCACTGTACACGCTGACCCAACACTTCCTCCAGCTCTGGCAGGGATGGTTATTGTGTATCCTGCTGCCTTAGTTCTATGCCAACCAGTTTTATTCCTTCCTCTCTCCCTTCCTCTGTCTCTTGTTCAACTACCACATAAGATTCTTTGGTGCTTGGTTTACTTTTTATTATCTGTAAATTTAAACCAAAACAGGCTTGGTATTGATTAGCTAATTTATAAGCATTTTCTTTATTATCCAAGCATTATAGTGTATCTTAAAATTCAATAATATTGAGTATAAAAATATTTTCCTAAGATTTTTGTAGTAAATTATATTGTTCCTTTAACTTCCATATGTAAAGAATATAGCATTGCCTTCAACTTGAAAGACATTTAACCTCTGATGATTTGTATATTTCTCAGAGTAGACCTTGTTATGCAGAAATTTTATGTTCCCATTTATAATGAGATTTATGATTAACAAAATTTGTTCAACATACTACTTTGTAGATCTGGTTTCTAAAATTTTAGGCTAGCCACACAGCCCTCCATTTCTATATATATCTCCCTATTCAGCGACTACTGTAAGAGTTCCAGGAAATGTACACCCTGTATGTTTACTAACTGCATTTTAAATTATTGCCTTTGCTATACTTACGCATTTCCCTTCAATCTAGCTCTGCCTGTACATTTTTGAGAGCCAGTAGCTTCCCTAAAGTACTAGGTAACAACTCAAACAATCAAATTAGGCAACCATTTGTAGAGTGGGGGTTTGAGGGGAGCTTAGAAGATGACATGATAGACACTAAGGGACTTTGTTGTTCCCTGAAGTTCTAGTGAGTAAGAGGTACCATTGGAGTTTTTTCTTCTTTAGACTTTTCAAACAGAAACCTCTGTCAGAACCATTCAAAAATAACCCTTTGAAGCCATGTTTTAGTAACTATTTTGGTATTGTCTTGTTAGGAGGCTGTGTGGGTCAACCTCAAAATGTAATTCCAGCAACTTCCACTTTGTAACAAGTAATTGAGAAAATAGGATTGGAGCAGACATTTGCTTGTACATATTCCCTTTCAGGAGCACTTCTGTTCTATAAAGTGAAGAATGTTGGTATAGAGTTAAGGACTCTTTGAGCTTTGGGAGCCTTTGGAACCATCTGTTAATTCAGTCAACAAAAGTTGAGTGCCTGCTCTGGGCCTGGGCCTGTGCTAGGAGGGGACAGAGAGTCGAGGAGGCCCTTCTTGTCAGACTCCTGACTGCTAACAGGATGCTGTCTCTACCTCTTAACTTGGCAAATAGTTTTAAAATGAGTAATGCATTTTACCACGGAGCCAATAAGAGACATTTACCCAGTTGTGGGACTGAGGAGAAGGGTGTTAAAACCCAAATTGCTATGTTTCACTTAATGAAGTGCTTAATATAAACATGGAAGTGTTTCTGCAAGGCTAGACTGGCTTTTATGCCTGTGTGTTTTCAAGAGAAATAGAAATCTCAAATCAAACATTGTTGGCTTATCACCCTGATTTGACTTTTTGCCTAATTGAATTTGGGAGGTATTTGAATAATGGATAATGAGCTTTTCTGAATAAATACAAAAATTAATTAACTCCAAGCCCTAATTCATTCTGTTAGCAGCGTTTTATGTTAGCCCTTTGCATTCACTGGGACATCATCTGTTACCTTATTAAATGAGCAGAGGAAGATGGGAAATCAGGAGCTGCAGCTCTAGGAACTATTCAGGTGAGGATAGTTCCTGCCTTGCTCACTTTCACGCACCTTTTAAAATCTCCAGCTCAGCAGATGCTTTGTTTAAACTTGATTAAGTGTTTGTGAATCTTCCTGGCCCCACTAAATCATAACTTTGGAAGAACTTGCTTTTTTTCTCTCATGAAATGGTTTGCCAGAGATGATTCAGATCGCTTTGGGTGCCAGATGCCTATGTAAAATGATACAATGAAATTTAAACCATTTACCTGTGAGCTTTGACCAAACCCAAGGCCTGCTTCAGGAGCATGCTATCAGCCTTACTCTCTAGGGGGCCATGTATATTTGACATCTATTGCATGTGGTGTTTTATTTTATCACGTTTCTGAAATCTACACTGAGAAGAGCAAGTAGGCTCTTAAAAAACCACTGAGGAAGAGGCCAGGGGACATAAAGAATCTATTTGTTATGTATTGGTCTATTTAATTTCCCACTGGTAAAATTTCTAATTTAGTGTGACCCACCCCTGAAATGCTGAGGTTTACATTGACTGACTCCTGACGTGTTCAGTGTTTTTGTTGAGGGGCCTCTTCTGGGAACCTGTTTCATGGCAAGTTTATTATTCTCTTTTGGCTTGGCTCCTAAATTTACCCAGCAGTCATTTTCTCATCATCAGCTTTAAGGCCTTTATTTTATTTTATTTTCTCTGGAAATTTTATACATGCAGTAGATTCAGAATTATTTATTTAATCTTTGGTCAACATAATAAAAGATCTTCTAAGGATATTTTATGCTTACTATGAAGGTCTAGATAAACTTGTTCATTAGTCATAAATCTACTTTTTCTGCAGCTATTGGAAAGTTTACCTTTGATACAGTTTTAGAATACAGAAATCCTGTTTTGCTGTAATTCTGTAAAGTTTTATGGTACTATAGTCTACTTACTTGCTTTCTTCCAAACCATTAATGTTAGTTACCTTTAATTGTATAGGTACTTACCATTCCTCAATTTTAAAACTATAATCCTGGCATTTTATCTTACTAAGTATAATATAAGCACGTGTACTCAGATCATGCTTATATTTTCCCATATGCCATTCTAAAGGAGAGAAACATGAGGGATTCACCAGAAACAGTGTGATTTCTAATAAATCATCCAGAAACTGACTCCTTCTCATCAACGCTTTACCACCACTGTGGCCCAAGCCACTGTCATCCTTTGCCTGCTTTATAGCATTAGCTTCCTGACTGTATCCTTCCTTCCACCCTTGACCCTGCAATCTCTTCTGCATAGAGCAGCCAAGAGGGATCTTGTCATTGCCAGGATCAGAAGTTTTTTGTGCCTTCCCTTGTGACTCAGAATAAAAGCCAAAATCCTCCAAATTGCTTCTAGGATCCAACGTGCTCTCCCCTGACTTACAGCTTCATCTCTACTGCTATGCTCTCACTTACTCCAACCACAGTAAGCTTTCTTGCTCTTCTTCAGACATGCCAAGCATCCTCCTACCTGGAATATTTCTCCCCTGATGTCCCTACGGCTCACTCCCTCACCTTCATCACATCTCTTCTCCAGTGCCACTTTTTCTGGGAGGTCTTCTGTGACTATCGTACTTAAAATAATCTGTCCAGCTTTCTCCCTTTATATTCTCTGCTTTATTTTTCAACTTAGCACTTATCGTCTGACATGAGATTTATTTTATTTGTGCCTCTCTACCTTATAGAAGGTAAGTTCTATAAAGGAAAGAATTTTTATCTCTTTGGTTCTTCACTATAGCTCCAATATTCAGAACGGTACCTGACACACAGTAGGCCCTTTGTATTAGTTGGATAAATGTTGACAGTCTGAAATCTAATTATTGTTTAGTGACTAATACTAAAACTATAGAGTGATATTAAAAGTATTACCTGAATAGACTGGAAAGGGATATAAGATGAGCCCTATGATTAACTGTCTGCCTTGCAGTCACACTGAGTTTAGGAGCCAGAGATTGGAGTGCAAAGAGGCTGAAATGGCTGGAATTTACAGAGTACTGGAGATGAGAGAGCCATGCAGAAGAGCTCCAGAAATCTGCAAAGAGGTCTCCTTGAGTCTGGCTGAATACAAAATGTACTTGATGGCATGAAACTTCATAAGCCTGGATTAAGAACAACTTGTGGGGAAAGGACAGTTCCCAACATTCATTCATGCTTGCACCAGCCAGCATGGAGAGACCTCTGTAATACATAGGTCATTCAGTAGAAACATCCAACAAAAAATGATCAGATATGCAAAAAAAAAAAAAAAAAAAAAAGAACAGAACAGTGTGATTCATAGCTAGGAGAAAAATTAGAAAATAGCAACAAACCCAGAAATGACAGATGATAAATTTGCCGATAAGGACATTAGAACAGCTATAATAAATAACTCAATATATTTAAAGATTTAAAGAAAAACAACATAATGAGAGGATAAATGGAAGTTGACCAAATATTATAGTATTTCTAAAGAAGAAAAATACAATATCTGAAATGAAAAGTTTGCTGGATGGCATTAATAGCAGTTTAGGCACTGCAGAAGAAAAAATCAGTGAATTTAGAGACATCCAGATAAGAATACCCAAATGAAGTACAGAGGAAAAAAATTTGGGTGGAGGGGATCCTCAGTGACATGTGGAACAATATTAAACAACCTAATAATATCTGTTTAGTTGGAAGTCCCCCCAAAAATGTTTGAAGGAATAATGTCCAGATTTTTTCCAAGTTTAATGAAAACTATTAAACACCTACAGACTCAAGAATTTTAGCAAACTCCAAGCAAAATAAACACAAAACCACAGTAAGGCACATCATAATCAAATTGCTGAAAACCAGTGATAAAGAGAAAAGCTTAAAAGGAACCAAAGGGGGGAAATTATATACATTATGTACAGGGGAACCAGGATGAAAATAGCTGCACCAAGTGCTTCAAATGAATAGATAGTAGAATGGCATCTTTAAAATGCTGGAAAAGCTGTCATGATATATCCAGTGAAACTCTTTCAAAAAGGAAGGCAAAATAAGGACTTATTTAGGAAAAAAAAAAAAGGCTGAGAGACTGTGTTGCCAGCAGACTAGCACAAGAGAGGTTAAAGCAGGAGGGCAGTGATGAAAGGTGGAAGTTGGGTGTGTACAGCGAATGAGGAATGCTGACAGTGCCATACCCGTGGATAAATGGGAAATGCATTTTATCATTTTTAAGTTTGAGATACGATTGTTTAAAGCAAAAATAAAAATACACTGTGGTATTTATAACACATGGAAGTAAAATGTGTGATAACAATAAATAGCACTAAGGGTAAGTGGAGGAAATAGAAGTACTGTTCTTACATTTGTGGTAAAGTGCGATCTTATTTGAAGGTAGACCATTATGAACTAAACAAATACTGTAAACCCTGTTGGCTAATACGCCAACAGTGGAGATGAGATGCAATAGCCAAAAAGAAAAAAAGAGAAAGAGGGAAAAGGAGCAAAGATCAAATGGGCCAAATAGAAATCAGCCAGACAACTAGCGAGATGGTAGGTTTAAATCTAGACATACCAATAATTGTATTAAATGGTGTAAATACCTGAATTAAAGGATGAAGACTGTCAGATTAGGTTTTACACAAAGCGTGACGCAACTACATGCTGTCTATAAGAAATTAGAAAAAGAAAATCAAAGTAAGTCCAAAATAATAAGAAAGGGAATAGTAAAGGTAAGAGTAGAAATCAGCGAAATATAAAACAATGAAGAAAATTAATTAAATGAAAAGCTGATTCTTTGTAAACATCAATTGATAAATCTCCAGCTAAATCGGTCCAAAAAAAGAGAGAACACACAAATTAACAATATCAGGAAGGAAAAAAGGGAATTCCCCTGCATAATAAGGAGTATTATGAACAACTTTATGCCAATAAATTCAATAAGTTAAGTGGCATGGAAAAATATTTTGAAGGATACAAAGCAGACCAGTGGTTGCCTTGGGTGGCAACGGTGGGTAGAGATAGGGAGGTTGAATTGACTAGGACCAGAAGCACAAGTGAACTTTTTGGGATGATGGGAATTTTCTGTATCTTGGTTGCATTGATAGTTACATGAGTGTAGACATTGCTCAAAAGTCACCAAACTGAACATTTAAATGGGTATATTTTATTATTTATAAATTGTGCCTCAAAGTTGGTTTAAAGAAACTTAGTGAACTATGCCCTTAAGATCTGTGCATTTCACACTATGAGTATTTTAATTTTAAAATCTAGTACTAAAAAAGTGTTGTGCAGATAACTTTTATTTTCCCAATGTCTTTATTAAATGACATCAAGTTTTACTTTCTCTTTTTTTTGGCACCAGAAAAAAATACATGTTAATAATCCTTTGGGATGAATAAAATCAGTTGCAAATGTTATTGAAGTTTTGGCCCTTATTTGTTCATAGTAAATATCTGTGAGCCCAATGGTTTATCTGTTGATTGTTAAATTTCTTCCAAATCATTCTCCAGTCACACCAGCTGCACTGACCAGATGGTTTCACTTCACAGGGCAGAATTCGTACCCATTGCTAAATGCATAATAAGTAGAACAACAAATTTAAAACTTAGATTTTTACTCCTATAAATTGTTTTTCTATGCTCTGTAGCATTTCCCTCAAAGCTTAATCATAGATAAATAATGTGATGGATGTGTTACTACTGGGTTAATTTGTTTGATCTCGGGTAGGTTTATAATCTATAATCATGCTGTTAAGTTATTAGCTGGTCTCTAATATGAGTCAGAAACTTCCCTGCCATTTAGTAGTTTTATGAATATGTAAGTAGAATAGTAGAATGTGGGCATTCTTTTTAAAAATCCAAGTTTGAATATGCGTGACTCAAGAAGTCAAATAGTACTATAATAGGTTATAATAAAATCCAGTGGTTTGCTACTCCTCACCTCAGACTATTCCCCAGTCTTTCACCTCATGGACAACCACTTTCAACTTTTGGAGCTGCTGATTCCAGTTTGTATATGTCTCCATGTTTCTCAGTAAAATGTTTATCTTTTGATTTATTAATTTAGACCTTTATTAAGGTAGAGGATTTAGTTTTCTTAAGCAGCCATCCCCTTTGGTTTTCCACCCCTCGTCTTCTGCATCCCCATTCTCTTACTTTTTGGTTAAATCAATATTCATTATTTACATTATTTGCCTAAGCACATAGACACAGATAGCGTTGTACTATACTGTTTATTTTTTTTAAATTTTTCCTGTTGTCAATAATTGCCTTTTTCATTTGCATAGTTTTCTTTGTACCTTTTGCTAATTCTTCCCATACCTTCTTATAGCCTCTCGGAACAGTTGTCCACAAGGTCAGTGAGTGCTATCCAGTAGAAATATAATGCAGCCCACATATACAATTTTACCTTTTCTTATAGCTATAGTAAAAAAAAAAAAAAAAAAAGAGGTGAAATTAATAGTATATTTTACTTGGCCCAATTTGTTTAAAATGTTATTTCAGTAAATAATGAGTATTTAAAATATTTGAGATATTTTACTTTCCTTTTTTTGTACTAATTCTTCAAAATCTGATGTGAATTTTACACTTTTCAGACTGGCCACATGTGGCTAGTGGTTGCTCTGTTGGTCAGAGAAGATACAGGTGATTTTTCAGATTCAGGTTTTTTTCCCGGAGACACGCCTACTGGAGATTTCCATTCTCAATCTGTCTGGGTGGTCGGTCTGTAGATTTGCCTCACACTGTTGTTATCTCAAGACTTCCTTTGCTTTTCTTCTCTGTTGAATCCTCTATTTTCCTGGATTTTGGGTCTTCTCATTTTCCTCTAGTAGTTTCAGTAGGTCATGGTTATTACGGCGGAAGAATGCATGTCATTGACACAGATTTCTCTTGAATCATACTGCTCCAGTCTGGCCTGCTCGCCTCTTGTGTCTGTCACATAGTTGTTACCCTGGTGTCTTGTCCCTGCAGTTTTTGTGGAAATTTCCTTTGCCTTCATGCTTGTGTTGGGTCTTTTTTTTTCTCTCCTGTGTATCCTATATCTTTCTCTTTCTTGGTTTGTTTCTTTATTCAGGTGGAAGACATGTTCCAGTGGAATGCTGAGAAAAGGGAGCATGGATGGCAAAGTTTTTGAGACCCTGCATGTCAGGGAATGTTCTTATTGTCCCTTCTCACTTGAGGACTGTTGAGCTGGGTATAGAATTCTAGGTTGGAAATCAATTTTCTTCAGAATCTTGAAGGTATTTTTCCATTGCTGGCCAGCTTTTGGTGTTCTTGCAGAGTCTGAAGCCATTCTCATCACCTTATCCTTTGAAAATGAACTGTTTTTTTTCCCCAGAAACTTGTAGAATATTCTCTTTGTCTGCAGGATTCTGGAATCACATATTAATGTGCCTTGGAATGGGTATGTTTTTATCATTATGAGGAGCACTGAGAGATTTCCTTCAATTATTTTTTGATGTTTTCTTTCCTTGTATTTTTTTGGTTTTTTGCTTAATTTTATTTATTTTTTTCTTTTCTTTTTTTCCTTTCTTTCTTGGCTTTACCTTCTGGAGAGATTTTGTCTGCTCTTATCTGACTCTTCAATTGAGTAATTGACCTTGTCATTTTTGCTATCTTGTTTTTAAGTTTCAAGAGACATTTTTGTATATTTTGTATAACATTGTATTCTTAATTCATAGAGACAAGATCTTTTCTTGGTTTTGCTGAATATATTAATAATATATATTTTAAATCTTTCTATTCTCTGCTGTTTATTTCCTCCAAGGAGGTTTTTCTTCCTGGTTTTTGTTTTTAGAGACTTTCCTGTTGCATCTAATCATTGGTGGTATCTACGCATGTTTGAGAGTAGGGGCTTATAGGAGATTGAGAGCCCTGAGCAGGTATGAGGGGCCTATTGACACTGCGCTGGCCACGGGGCCTGCAGGGAGGCTATTAGTTGCACACTCTGATGATAGTATCTTTTGGTCTTGCCTCTTAACGTGGTCACATCATCTAGAGAGCTCTCTGCCTCCTATCTGGAGGGGAAGGGTCTAGCTGCCAGTTGTGTAAGTATCTAATGGAGAAAGAGGGCTCCTGGTATTTGGCGTGTATGTGGCCCCTTAACCCCTTGTTTTTGGTAGAGCACTCACATCTTCCACTGTGCCAGTCTTGCTTCAGTCCAGAGACCTCTGGTTTACATTTTCTAGAAAGTAGATCTTCAGATTTCTGCGGAAGTGTCAAGTGCATGGAAGGAGCTCACAGGGTGGGACGGCAGTCCAGCTTTTCTCAGACAGGTCCGCCCCTGTCCGCTGCAGGGCATCCCACCCCTCCTTCCAGAGTGGCAGCATTTCCTCAGCCTTTGGAGGAATCTGGAGTGGAAATCTGGGGTGGTTCTTGGCTTTCCCACTGCTGGCTTATAATTACACTTTCTCAGACCTGCCAACTATGAATCAGTCTGATTTTCAGCTTCCAGAATTCTGTTGCTGTTGTCTGCTTTCCTGTTTTCCCCTTGGAGATTTGTCTTTTTTAATTGTGGTAAAATACACAAAACATAAAATTTACCATTTTAACCATTTTTAGGTGTACAGTTTAGTGGCAATAAATACATGCACATTGTTGTGTGTATTTTTTAATAATAAAACAAATTATAAATAGAAGATTGTATAATGTGATTATAGTGGTGTTTTAGGAGAGAGCAAAATTAGACACGTGTGATCAATCTAGCAGGAGACCTGGTGCAGGTCTTCTCTTAACCCAGGAGTGATGGGATTTGCTTAGCACCTCCTAGGAAAGCAGTTGGATAGTTTGTTGGCATAAAAGTGCATTTTAAGTATTTTTAATAACTGTCGCTTTACAGAAGGTTGCAGTTGAAACTCCCAGGCTTGGCACTTAAGGCTCTTCAAGATCTGGCCCCCCACCTTTGTCCTCCAGCCATCTGCCACGCCTCCCACTGCCTGCTCTCTGCTCTGGCATAGTGTGGATCTCCAGCTCCCTTGCCTTTGCCGTGCAGGGTGTTCTGGAGTAAAATATTCCCCCTTCTGCCTCTGCTCTCTTCCTCATCTTTCAGCTTCCAGCCCCCATCACTGCTTCCTGCCCCAGGCCTGTGCTCGGTCCTCTTCATTTTTCCTCCTGTGATCTTGTACAAACCTCTGAATTACCACCTTGCGTGTCCCATACTGCCTGGCTCTCTCTGATGTCTGTTTCTGTACCAGGTCTTCCTCAATGCCTGGTGTTCAGTTAAATGTCTGGATGAATTCTTGAAGCCAAAGATCTCAAAGGAAAACTCTTTATCCTTTTTTGTAGGATATCCGACACGAAGCCAGTGACTTCCCATGTAGAGTGGCCAAGCTTCCTAAGAACAAAAACCGAAACAGGTACAGAGACGTCAGTCCTTGTAAGTATCCACGTGGCCAATACAGATCTCGCTCTTCCTCAGCTGCAAGGCCTTTCAGTCAGGACTCCTTTAGCCCTGGGGTTTGGTAATAAACCAGTAGCAGCAGAGGTTTATGACTTGATTGTTTCCTATAATAGAAGACTTGTAGTAATGGTTCATTTCTCCACCATTGTAGAAGGGGTAAGGTTTCAGTTTCTGGAAAATTCAGCAAAGTTCAAAGTACTTTTTTTTAGCTTTGACTATTTTTGTGATGAATCATTTTCCTACCAGCTGAAGCAGAGTGTAGCAGGCATAATATAACCTTTTCTGCGTGACTCAGCAACAGTATTATTAGACCCCAAGCATTGTGTTGAACTGTGATGATGCCCTGCACAAGCATTCAGGGATGGGAGCTGTTCATCCCCTCCAATGACTGTGCAGGTCGGCTCTGCTTGGAGTCCCTCCAACCCTACTACCCTGCCCCTGCCACCTTCCTCGTTTTTCTCCCTTTTTCCTGCTGTCAGCTCTTACTTATGGTTATCAGTGTGCCTGCTGGCCTCTGGCAGCCTCCTCTGCCTTCTGAGGGATTGGCTATCAATCTGCTGATATCTTAGACGTCAGTAACTAAACATGATAGTATTTGTGTAAAGTAAGAAAAACCAGAGCTGGTTACTCAGGACCCGAACTTTGCCATGTCCTCTAGGCCACAGAGGCCTTTTTGACTCCTTCCAGAGTCTTTAGACATTGTCAGTTCGTGAGGGCTTGTGGCTGCTGACGTCTCCATAGCAGTATGCTCTGCCAGGGACACAGAAGATTCAGTAGTCAGTACTCCAACAGACACTTCCTGCATGCCCTGTGCCCACGCTGTGAGTGGCAGCTGTCAGTGCTCTCTGCCAGGAGGGTTAGCAGCGCATCCTGCCCTGACTGTATGGTGCCCAGATCCCTGGAAGGGGCATAAAAACGGACCTAGAATTAGTATAGAGCATGTGCCTCTTAAACTGCCGCTGTGGTGCCCTGCCTGGGTTTGTATCTCAGCTCTGCCACTTAGAGCCCTGTGGCTTTGGGCAAGTTGTTCTCTTTGATCTAAAACAGGAGTCACACCTATCTCATAGTGTGTGAAGATGAAATGAAACAATATAGCCCAGCGTCTTGCTCAGACATAGTAAGTAGTGAATAAATGTCAGCTGTGGTGGAGAAGGTTGTCACCAGGAACATCTGAAGTGCAATTCTAGGTCATGAGGTGATGTGATTGCACCCCAACACCCAATACTCTTGATTTAGCATGTCTAGGCTGAGGTATCTCATAGGTGTTTATTTAAAAACAAAAACAAAAGATCTCGGTGATTCTGCTATGCAGTCGTGGCCAGACACCTCCAGACAGCGGATCCAAGTGCAATAGAACAATCTCTTCACCTCTTTCACACAGTGCCGGGACACCCTGGGTTTCTAGCTCTTGCTGTACTTGCTCTGAGTTTGGGTCTGTAATATTCCTTTGCTACGTTTCTTTTTTTATCATTTCTCATCTAAATGGTTTTATGAACCAGTTTTACAAGGAAAAAATAGCAATTGAAATGTTCTTCCAGGGAAACAATTCCCAAGATTTTTCCCTCCAATCTCCCTCCTTATCTTTCTCCCCTACTCCTACCCTCCCGTAGAAAAAGTAATTTGCTGTGAAGGTTATAGGAGAAGTGGGGAGAATGATTCAAGGTAGGAGGTGACCTACCGCCTCGCTCACAGTGCTGGTGGTGATGACAGCAGCCGCCAGCAGTTACTGGGCACTTGCCTCGTACTGGGTGCTGAGCTAGGCTCTGTACATGCGTTACTCGTTGGCTCTCACTGCAGCCCTCTTGTCACCTACCATTCAGCAAGCGAGAAAACCAAGGCAAAGAGAATGAGTCATTTGCCCAAGGTCAGCCAGTACTATTTGAACCCACTGGCATAACACGCTAATGCCAGTCTCACGGGCTTTTGTTTTTGTTTTTTTTTTGAGATCTTTGTCTCAATGATCCACTTAAAATTTACCTAAGTGTCTCAATTTGTATTAAGCTTGGAGTTCATCATCCCTTGTGCCATGCCAGAAATAAAAGTACCCACCTGCTCTTATTATTAATAGCTACACTATAACAGGATAAGAACAGTGGCCCTCAGGGAACCACCGCTTTTCCGAAAAGTAATGATGACAGAAAAAAAGTGACTATTTTTTCAGTAACCTGGGGCAGAACTTCCAAACGAGTTTATTTCTAAAAACTAATCTAAAAGGTACATTTAAAATATATATTTTAGTGTTTTGGATTTGGAGATTTTTCCAGTTAAATTCTCATTAAATGTCTTTGGTTTGATTATGATATGTTCTGAATTTGAAAATTTTAGGATTATTTAAGTTCATTATACTGGAACTTTAAAAAAAAAGAAAACTTATATAGAGGAATTGAAGGTATGATTTTGGATGCTGCTGTGTACTTAATTTTCAAACCAGTGGACAGAGGTTAGGTTGAGGTACAATCATAAATCCTACCTACTATAGCCCATTGTACCAACTACAGCTGTGGGGACTAGGTGGCATTTTTGTTGGCTTTAGTTCCTTCTTAAAGATTGAAGCCACTGTATTTCTTACCCTATAAAAGTTTATGTTAAGCATCAGAGAACAGATCCTTTGATGCCCCCCTCCAGCCTGTCAGGTTTAGGGGAGAGTAGTAAGCATCATAGGAAGATATGACCTAAGAACAGATTTCCCAAGTAGGACATATCTGTGTTTTAGTGTAGTTTATCGCTATTGCTGTGTAGTGTGAAGTTTCAAACACTTTAGAAAAACCTTTCTGAAAATACCAGTCACTCCATATTGATGACTAATTCTTGTCTAAAACAGCAAGGCCTCAGTCACTGTGAATGGCCTCAATGCCATTGCCCCACCTTCTTTGCTTTTCTGTGGGGTACACTGCCTGTGTGTAGACACCCCAATCCTCCAGGATCAACCTCTGAGTTCTGGTTTGCCTTTCAGTTGACCATAGTCGGATTAAACTACATCAAGAAGATAATGACTATATCAATGCTAGTTTGATAAAAATGGAAGAAGCCCAAAGGAGTTATATTCTTACCCAGGTAAGCAGATTTTAATGTCAGCTTAAGAGTTTTAGAGTGCTGTTATCTACACCTCAAATAAAATCTGCCACATGCCTTAGAGGGTATGGTCTTAAACAAACCAAAAAACAAGCGGGGGGAAAAAAATCTTCCTTCAGAGGTTTAGTTTGTTTGTAACGCTAATCTTTTTGGGGAAGTATATGACATTGCTGGGAATGAGAGCTTATAGAAAGCAGCATTAACATGTCAGAGTTGCCTGTAGTCTGTTGACAGAGGCGGCAGAACTGTGGCTGGGGGAGGGCCTATACCTATGTTGATTCCAGAAGTATTTGCCCCAGAGCATCAAATGCTTCTGATGGCAAATCTAAGAGAGTTAGTAGTAGATGAGGAATCTTTGTCCAGACAGCCATTCAGAACACCTCAGCAGGTCCTCATTCTTTGGCCCAGAAAAAACCATCATTAGATCATGTGAACAAGCACGAAAATCCACGTGAAATTCCTATTGGCTTTTGGCATCTTTATGGAAAAAAATTGTGAGAGTGGTTTAATAATTGAGCCTCTTGTAAAACACTCAATGGTATGTGACTAAAGACCATAGGTGTCCGGGAAAGGGGATAAAGTAATTTCTTTTTAACTAATTTTCTTAAGTCTTAACCTGTTACCTGTAAGTAGGTCTAAGTTTCTTGTTCTGTTTTTCATTGTAATTTTTGTTTTCCCATTCCATATCAGCTTATCAACTTACGTATGGCTTTAGGCTATAGGGTGATTTTGAACATCATAATTCTGCTTAATATTTGGAAATTAAAATTCCGGGGAAGCCAGAAATATTGTGAAGAAGGGCAGCTTTGGGCAGGGAGCTAGATCAGGGCATATCTAGCCAAGGCCCTTCTTCAGGGCTTTCTGGTCCCAGCTCCTCCCTGTCCATGACCAAAATCAGCCCAGATGCCTCCTGGTCAGTGTGTGGAACACCACCCCAGCTGTGTGTAGTCTCGTGGGGCCATCGAGGAAGTTCTTGGTGTGTGAATACAGGGTAGGCCTTTACCAGGCCCTGAGACCCTGGACTTCCCAACACCTCTAGGGTGTTTAGGGTGGGCTGGTGGGGGGGGGGTGGTAGATGCCTGGCGGGGGGACGCTGGTGGGAATAGGTTGAGGCAAAAGTGGCTTCTCGAGGACTTCTCTTTTTAAAGAAGTCCAATTTCCTACTTCCTGATTTCAGCCATTCAACTTAGGCATGGAGTCAAGAAGCTCTTCATACACCCATTAGAAGGTGTGTATGTCAAATGGAGCATTAGGAAATCACCATGGAAACTCACACCACTGTCCTGCCCACCCCATGCCCTAGCAGTTCCTTGGGATATGTGAGGTTCTGTCCTATTTGGAAGGTGGTACCAGGAATGTTGGTAAGCTGCTTGCACCATCTCCCTTTGCCCTGGGATTTACAAAAGGAATTGAAGCAGTCTGACCCCAAAGGAACACCCCTAGACCCTATAACTGAAACATTTCCCAAGCCCCAAAACCCTTCCCATTTTTTATTTTCAGTGTTGTTCATTATGCAAATCATACAGGTCTCTATTCTCATATTTTAAAAGTCAGAAGTATAGAAGACTAGAGGATAATGTCCAAGGGGCCCCTTCTTCACCTCCCCCACAAAGTATCAGCTAAGTGTGAGGTATGCCCTTGTAAGTCATGTGATTGTCACCCTTCAGACGCATTCTAAACCAGGGTGGTGTTGAGGGGTAGGGAGGATCTGGGTGAGTAGCTGAGAGCCTCAGTGACTGGGGTCCTCATGCCCGGGGTGGAGGATGGAAGGCCAGTTGGCCATCCAGGTGCCATGAGGTTTCTGGCTGCCAAGAGCTGCTTTCCTGTTAGCTGTGGGGAAAGGATTACCCATGTGTTCTGCTCCGTCTGAGTCCCTGCAGCACAGTGCTGACTTGTCTGGTTCAGGCAGTAAGTTCGAGATGAGTTCCGGGAAGAATGAGAGGCACCGAGAGCTAGCGTGGTCATGCAAAGTGTGGCGAGACTTACAGGGCAATGATTTAAAGAACAAGGAGAACCTGTGTGGGAATAGAGGCGAGGAAGTGGTGCTGGCCCGAGGAGATAACGGGCTCTGATGTGGAGGTGATGGGTGGTAACCCTTCCAGGCAGTGCTGACAGTTGGGACAAGCTCAAGACATTCGTACCCTGTGCCCACTGCCAGGTGGGCTGGCGTGAGTCACAGGCTAGCTGCTCAGCAAACACCCTACTATGTCCCAGTGACAGTGTCCTGCTTGGGCCACCTGAAGGACCATTTGTGTGTCCACATCTCTTAAGTTCCTTGGTCCAAGGATGAAGACTGTCTATGGTCACGTTCATCATTACTAATAGTAGGAGTTGTAGCTGTTATTTTATTAGGTGCTTACTGTATTCCAGGGACTGAGCTAAGCCCTTTATATATATGAATATAGTTAATTTTCACAGGTCTATGAATAGGTACTGATGTTAGGTGAGATAGATGGGGAGACTGAGGCATGGAGAGGTGAAGTGACTTGCCCCAGGTCACAGGATGATAAGTGAATGGCGCTGGGGCTCAAACAAGGGGAGGGTTGAGGTTGGTCCTGTCCCCATGCTGCTTCTCGCCCACACCTGGGAGTTTTGTCCTGTAGTGCACCTGCCCTGAGGGATGGGTCTCAGCGGGGCCCCTCAGCCACTGGAGCCAGAGAGCAGAATCAATGTTTTTCTGTCCTGGGTTGGTCAGCCCTGAACTGAGATGCGGAAATGACCTTTCACTGCGTGGTAGAAAATAGAACTACCGTTACTGACCACTAGGCAGGGAAGAGGTGGGTCCCTGTCCCAGCCTCGGCCACCACACTACCTCAGCTGGTGAGGACCAAGGGCGCTGTCATCTGGTAACCACCAAAGGTGAGCTCTTCCTGTAGTATGTTTATGTTTCATATGTCACACATTGTATAATTGTGTGTTTGCAGGGCCCTTTGCCTAATACGTGTGGACACTTTTGGGAGATGGTGTGGGAACAGAAAAGCAGGGGTGTTGTCATGCTCAACAGAGTGATGGAGAAAGGGTCGGTAAGTCGTGGATTCATTTGCTATTTATGTCACCACGTGTATACCAGTCCATAAAGTTACCATTTTGTCTGAATTTCTTTATTTTCTTTATTGCTTTTATATATCCCTTAGCATCATTTTTATTTAAAAAAATAAGAAGCGCAGTATAAATGTGTGTTGTAAACAAGTCAATTAAGTGAATAAAAGCAGGGGAGTAAAATTGCCCTTGACTCCTTCCCACCACTTTTGGTCAGTGGCTGCAGAGTTTGATGTGTGTGTTCTGTTTTTCCTCTCACCTGTGGTTCCTGTGCTGCTGCTGTTGCATTATGGAGTTGGGTAAAGGTTTTATTTTGGAAAGCAAGTTTTTGGTGTATCTTCATCATGTCTGGTTTTGTGGCTGGTAAAAATGTGTCTCCTGCTGAGCCCCCACTGCTAAGCTGTGGGAGCAGCTGGACTCTGAATGAGAAGTGCCTCCATAAGACACCTAGTCCCATCTCTTCAAAGTGGACGTGGTCTGCTTGTGCACTTACTTCGGGATTTGTGGCATTACACGTTCTTTGCAACTCTTAGAACATCCCTCAGGATAGCATGTGGACGCAAGGTATACGTTTGGGCAGGCCACCACCCCTCACGCTTCTGTGCTTGTAGCTGCTATCCCCTGCCTCTCAGTGTGCTCCTTGAGTCCATTCTGCATCATGCTTCCAGAACGATCTTTCTCCCTCAAGTCTGACCACAGCTCTTCCTAGCTGGAAATCCTTCCATGGCTCCCCTCGCCTCACAAGACAGTACATAACGTGGCTCACAGAACCCTGCATATCTGGCATTGTTCCCTGGGCCCGGATGTCTCCTCTCTGCACACTCCAGCCGGGAGAAACATTCTCTTTTTAGTTGCTCGCCACATGCTCTGGGCTGAGGAATCGCAGTGCCCACGCCCATCCTGCTCCTGGGCATCCTCAGGTGGCTGCCCTCAGCTCAGCCTCTGGCCTGCACTCGCCCGTGCCCTTCTTGCTCTGTTGGCATTGCCGCCTTAACAGCCTCTCTCCTGCGTCAGACGGTGTGTGTGTAGGCTCTTCTCCCCTCCCCTGCCCTCGCTTCTCCCCAGCCCTCCAGCACTTCTGGGGCTCCCCAGCCTCGGGGCTCGTGGCCCCAGAAGATGAGCTGAGGATTGTGGAGACCAATAGGAACATGTGGCCCAGGAACAGAGAACTGGGTGTCTCCGGGCCTTGCCAGGTCTGGGCGCAGCTGGGTCACTGCTCTCACAGCTGTCCTGGCTGTCCTGGGTCACAGACGTGGCTTGCCAGAAGAACATGAGGGCTCCAGAGAAGCCACCCCTCCAAAGAAAGCACAGTCATGGCCCCAGAGCGTAATAAATACAAGTGTAAAGAAGTAACACATCAAAGGAAACTTCACAGGGAAAACTTAAAGCATTAACCACAAAGCCTTTCCCTCCCCCCACACAAAAAGAAACGGTATTTGTTACTCACATAAAATATTCCTTTTTGGACAACACATGTTTAAAATCATAGAATTTTGGGCTTTGGGGGTCTTTTTGGGGTTTTGTTTTTTTTTTCCGCCTCAGCCCACTTTTTTTAGTGAAAGTATGTATTTGCTCAACAATAACAGATAAGGAGTGTTCAGTTGATGAAGTAAGGCATCTTGTCTTAGAAAATAACTTTTTCAGTGAAAGTGGTTTTTATTTTTTTTCTTTCTGCTTCAGTGGTTTGATTAGTAAGATGTGAAGTTACAAATTTGAAGTAAATCACCACCCTTCACGCTCTTGTCAGCAATTTTGAATAAAGAAACAAAACATTAGGTTCCCACAGCACACACTCTCCACAAGGGAAGTGGAAGTGTTCAGCACAGATCAGCACAGGGGCAGGCTTCTGAACCTCAGCACTACTGACATTGGGGCCGGGTCATTTTCTGCTGGGGAGCGGGGGTGTTGCTGTGCTTTGCATTGTAGGAGGCTCAGCAGCATCTCTGAGGCCAGTAGCACCCCCACCCCCAGGTGAGGCAGTTAGACATGTCTCCATGTCTGGACTCCAGATTTTATCCAATGTCCCCTGGCAGGCAACATTCCGGTTGGGAACACTGGTCTAGATGATACTGAGGGCTAGAAATTTTAAATCAAGACGTTTATTCAAAAATCATCAGGTATGGTAGCATTTGCTTTTTATTTCTTTCGTTCTTTGTTGCTAAAAGTTCTGGTAAAACCTCTTTGCTGTTAGTTAACACATGGTTTGGTTTAGCAACTGTTGTCACATTACAGCAAGGAGCCGTGAACAGCACCGTAGTTACACAGGCCCTACTCTTAGTCGTCTTCCACCAGAGGCTGACCATAAACGGATCACAGATCCACTGTGACAACCTTTCCCTTTGTATTTCTGTGTTGACCATCAGAAAACATGGCTGGTTGGTTTTATTATAGTTTACTTTGGTAATGTGACAGTAGTCCCTGTTTGCCTCTTTAAGTGCTCCATTCCACTCAGGGTTATTTGGGCATGCAAATTGGTGTGAAGAGCGATGTATGGTTTGAGATTCTTAAAGTTCCACATCAACATTATCACTCCTAGGGGGCTGGCTGGGAAAAATCATGAGAAGTCACAGTGTCTTATTTGCTCAGCTGATCTAATTATAAACTATCCACACAGCCCATGGTAAAACCAGCTTGTGGGAAGTTTGCATTTAATGCATATTTGTTTTTTGGTTTCCTTTCTTCAACAAATAGTGCAGTATGCTCCCTCTTATTTTTGGCAAACCTGCCTATTACCTTTTGGGACCCCATGTTTCCTAGAAGTCAGTTATACAGAAGATGATGGTGTGTGTTAGACTGGGGTCATCCAAATGGCCAAAGTTCTTATTGGTTCAATTTAAAAACTGACTTTAGACATGTCGGGGTAGAGTGTGCATGTGTGTGAGGATTGGGGTGGTTGTTTAAACTTGGGAAGTAAGCAAGGCAGGTTTAATTTGCCATTGCAGAACACTGCCTATATCTCTCCTGAGATGCCTGCTAAACGACTTGTTTGCTTTCAGGGGCTTTTGTACACAAGACGCTGCATTTTGTATCACGAGTACCTTAGGATTCATTCATCTCTCGTCCTCGGCTTACTCTGTGTTAGTAATTCTTTGGGAAAACCAAATCCTCCATCACAGGGTCATCACGGATGACTTTGATAGGTTTTTCTTAAGATCACCTAGCAATTAGTTTGGGAAGGCCCAAGGACTGTCTCTGTCTGCCTTCATGGTGGAAATGGCAGCTATGAGACATGCCAGTATGTTGGCACTGCCACGTTCCTGTCTGATGCCAACCCAAGATAGGACTCGGTTTGAATCCTGGTGTGGGACTGACTGCTTTCTAATACAAATCAGTCTCCTTTTCAAGTCCATATTTGTCAGTATAATAGGATACCTGGAAATAGTGATCCTGTGTCTAATTTTTTATTTTATTTTGTATGTTTAAAACAAAAATTTCTACAGGAAATGACAGAGAGCAGAGCATAGCATGTTACTGTAAGTGCCTAAGTGTTCTTAAAAATAAATATTGGGTGATCGACACTTAGTTGTATGACAGAATTCCTCAGTTGTATTCCAAAGACTTGGGTCCAAAGTCTTGGGTCTTTATCTAGATTATAGAGGTTTATTAAGCTTTATATCTGGTTTTGAAAGTGAATGCTTGCTGTATGGAGGTGAGATTTAAAAGACTCCTCTACCCTGCTCATGAGATGAGGAACATTGGCCTCTTCCTCTGTGGCAACGGGCCCTTCTGCATTTCTGATCTCTGCTTCCTTCTCTCTCTGCTCGCTGTGTTGAATGCCCACTACAGCACAGGTGGTCTGGAACCTACCAAGTCAGTCTCTTTGTTTCTGGAGTCTTGAGGCATTACAGGCTCTAATTATTGCACGAGTGGGAATAAATGCAACCTTTCACATTCTTCTGAGGTCTTGCTTTTGGCTGCCCCACCCACTCTGGCTGAGCAAGGGTCTTGCTATATAATTAATGCCTTTGTGTCCTGAGTGGCAAAATTACTTCGGCACTGACAAATTGGCCCCATTTGAGGGGTTTGTCTTTGGCAACTCATCATCGATGTAGGCAGGTAACGTGGGCTAAGACTTTAAACAGGCCATCCCTAGGCTCTTGAGGAAGCTTTGTTGGCTTCTGGCCTGGGGCCATGAAGTTTGATGCTATGCTGGCCTCTCAACCTGGTGTTTCTTAATTTATTTCTCTTGCTTTTTGCTTTGGTTTTGTTTGGGAGGCAATTTCCAGCTTCATTTGAGCAGGACCAGTAGGCATTTGTGGTTCTGTCTTCACTCTCCTCACGTGCCTCCCGGCTCCTCATTGCCCCAGACAATGCCACAGTTCCTGGGCCTGCTGCCAGAGTGGGCTGTGATCGGGCCTCTGCTGGCCTCTTCTCCAGCTGCTCCTCTGAGCCTGGCTTCTTTGCATTCACTCCCTAGCCTAGAACATCCTAGTTGTCCTTCAAAACCTGCCTCTTCCATAGAACTTTCTCTGATCTCTCTTTTCTGTAACCTCAGCCAGCCTGAAGCATTTCCCTTTTCTGAATTCCTATGGTACATCCATAGTGTTTCCCCCTCAGCCCTTCCCACAGTCCACCTTGTCACTACTAGGCACAACAGTCTCTCTGGATGACAGAGGGCTGGCCCTGAAGTGGCTTCTTTCACACACACCATCCTTTGCCCCAGAGGAGGTATTGAGTGGGCCAGTGCATGTGAACTACAAGTGTCATTTACCAAAGAGCTGTTTACACACTGACACTTGGTTTGATGAGAATCATAAGGTCTTTGAGGTTTCCTCTTCTAGGCACGTGGTCAGTCCTTCTGGCACATAGACCCGACAGCTTAGCACCTGTCAACCTGCCAATTTTGTCCAGAACATTCATCCGCAAGCCAAAATGCTTGAATAACTGGTGCAGAAACTTAGTTCAAGCAGAGTATGCCACTAAATTTGAGTCAAATTTTTTTTCTTAGATCCCAAATGAAACCAAATCTTTATGACTTCACTTGTTTTAAAGAAAACTTTAATGAGCTATGTTTAAATTGAGAACATCAGTTTCTGAAATTAGCAAAATAGAGCATCAAAAGTATTTTTCTGAACTGAACCAAACCAGAATGAAAGGGTGTTCTCAAACCCTGAGGAACCCTCTGCACACCTCTGAAAGGTAGTTTGTGTTTGCTTATAGCCCTTCAGCCTCTCCAAAGGGCTTCACCTACAGTCTCTTCCAGTCTTGTTTTCAATTGCGTATGAGTTTTCTTTGCAGGGCAAGGCACCTACACCCTATGCCAGCAGCCCACTCAGGTCCTTGGTAGTGTTTGAAGTGGCTACATAAAGGAGTTTGTGAAAAGCGAAGCTTTCTGTGCAATCTGGCTTCACCTCCTAGATGGTGACAAAGGGTCAGACCCCCCATAACACCTCATTGCTGCAGATAACCAGGGACTGCTGGGTTTGAAAGTCTGAGCCCTGTCTGCATACCCAGCCCTGGTCAGGATCTTCACAACCCCCGCCCCCCATCTCCCCAAGAGTCCAGCAGCTGCACTAACCACGACTTCCATGTTCAGAAAACCCCAGGCCTTTGGGTTATCATGAAGCTCTTGGAATGTACTCCACGCTTCCTGCCATAGGAAAACAGTCAGTTGCTCACAATAATTCAATGTTACTTCCTCCCCTAGTTAAAATGTGCACAGTACTGGCCACAAAAAGAAGAAAGAGAAATGATCTTTGAAGACACAAATTTGAAGTTAACATTGATCTCTGAAGATGTCAAGTCATATTATACAGTACGGCAGTTAGAGCTGGAAAACCTTACAGTAAGTATGGCCTGCTCTTAAGTGCTTCGGGCGGTTACTGGTTGAGACGTCTCCTTCCTTGCATGATGTTCCCTAACACCAGTGTTCCCAGGTTTTGGATACCTTGAGCAAGGTGCGGTTTGGGCAGTGCTGAGTGGGGCTTGTGCATGTAGCTGCCAAGTGACCAGGTGCCTCGGGGCAGGGGCTTAGGTGCTGCCTTCTCCATAGAACACTCTCTCCAAACTTTAATGCTAGTTAACACCAGTTCTTAGGGAAAAGGGAGTTTCTTACCTAAAAACGACCGGTTCCTGCCTGTGCCACTGCAGAGGGACTGAAGTGGCAGCTGCAAGTTCAGTAGCAGCAGCGCACGCTGCCACCTTTGTGGTGCGCAGTCCCCTCGTCTGAAGCGAGGGACGAAGGACCGCAGGGCTGTTTCTAGTCTCCTAGCCAGTGGAAGCTTCCTAGGTGAGGTCTTGGGTTTATTCATTGTGGGAAGAATGTATAACGTCAGCTGCTGGTGCTGAAAGATGGTCTCGGAACACGGCAAGGCACTGTGCTAAGCAGCACCGCCACCGAGGGACCTGCCCCTGGGATTGGGAATAATTCACCTGGAGCCACGACTCAGAGGGGTCCTTGCTGGTGCCGAGAACAGTGAAGAGAGCTCTGGGCAGTGCCTAGGAACACCAGGAAACATGGTGGTCAGCACTAGCCCCTGGAACTGAGCTGTCTGAGGTTGAATCCTGGCCCCATCTCATCAGACTGTCAGGCTTGAGGCAAGGGACAGCACCTCTCACAGTGTCTCAGTTTCCTTTTCTGTCAGACTCAAGTTTGTAAGGGTTTGGGAGGTCCCAAATGGGAAGGGTTGGACCGGTACTGGCCTCAGAGCACTTGCTCAGAAAGGGGTGGCTGGTACCATGGGGGGCATCACATGGGCTTGTCTGGGGGAGCAGTCACAGTCATTGTCTGAAGGGGAGGCAGGGTGATGGGAGACCACTTGGAGTGGGGCTCCTGGGCTGTGTGGAAGGGTAGGGCTCTGCTTCTGGCCTAATCGATGTCTTCACTTTTCATGCACTGCTTTGTAGTCATCATGGCTCCTATTACTCAGTTCAGAGTTAAATGGGGTAAGATCTAGAACTTAGCATAGGTTACAGGGAAGTAGAGGAGAGGTTCAAGCTGTGTGGCTTCTAAGGAATGCAGTGGTACAGCTGCTGTGATTGCTTTCTGCCCTCCCTGGCGCTGGAGCCACCAGCCCTGCTGCAGCCGTGGAGAGGGCTCTGCAAGTGTGCTGGACGGAGGTACTTTATGGAGGGTTCACAGGAATAAGGCTTGCTGCGTGTTGGAATGTGCCTGGAGGATTATGTGGTAGACTTTTTTTTAAAAATGCGTTTTAGCACTTGCAAGCCTGAGATTAAGAATGACTTCTGGTAAACTCCTGCTTGTTGAGGGAGACTGGATTTAGACAGAGCACAAGAGCTTTGTACTTTTTGCTTTGGTGGAACAAATACAGCCAGCTCATAGGTTTTGATGTTAGTATGTTTGCTCCAACAAACTTTGTTTTTAAAAAGTCTTTTCTCAGCCATGGGTGTCTGTTCAAGCACAAGCCTAGAATGAATTCCTTGCAAGAGGGTGGGCAGGTGTGAGGGAGGGTGTCAACAGGAGGGTGCCCACACCTTTTTAAAGATGGAAAGAAAAGTTGCTTTTGGCATGCCGCCTTCTTATTTGGCTTTAAAAATATTTTTTAAGTGCTTGTCTTTCCCCCTGAAATAGAAGAGGTATTTCTTTCTCTTTAATGCCATTAAATGGAGATCATTTTCTAGGGAGGAAAGAATGGACTTGCTTAGTGTGATTCTGTAAATTATCCTAATGTGCAGATTTCTCCTGGTTCTGCGGAAGCTATCAAATGTACTTAATAGCTGGGGCAGGGTTAAATTGTCTTGTGTGTTATGTGTTTTCATTACAGTAGAGTTGGGGAAGTCATAGTAACTGTGCTGTGACTCTGTGAGGGCAAGGTAGTATCTTTGCCCTTACGTGCCTGGCGTGGTGGCTGTCACATGGTTGGCATGTTGTGGACATTTGCCAAATGAAGGAAGACATTGTTTGTAAGCAGGTCTCTGGCCTGAAGCATTTCACCATCACCTGCTCTCCAGGTGGCCTAGGGACTGCCCTGGCACCATGGAGCAGGGAGACCCTCGAGGCTTGCATGGTTCCTGTCTGCAGCCTTCTTGCCATGCCCACATTAGGAGACTTGAAGTCCTGGGGCCCTTTCCCTCTCAGAGCCTTGCTTACCAACTGACCACGTCCCCATTTCCTACATGCTCTTAGGTTATTAAAGGTCTTGAGCACTCTCTGCCAGTAAGAATTACCTTTTGGTCACGGCCACTGGAAGGCCTGGGGAAGGAGCAGAGCTGGGAACAGCACCCAAGGTCATTCTTCCTTCTGCTCCTTGGGGGCAGACCAGTCCAGGGGAAGAGATATTCTGGGACAAGGGCTGAGGTTCTCCTTCAGAAGTATCTGCAGCAGGCACTGAACATGGCTCTCCACCTGTGAGCCTCAACCTACTCATCAGGAAAGCGGGGATAATGGGAGTGCCTGCCCGCAGGGTCGGTGGGAGAACTCAGTGCCAGTGCAGTACGCTCTCAGCTCCCGGGGCAGCTGCTGCTGTTCCTGTCACAGCCTCCTCATGGCCTTCTCTTCAGCTGGGCGTTGAGTCTTCAGAGACTGAGTTGGTTACTCTTTTCTCTAAAATGACAATCCTCTGAAACTTCGAAATGGTCTTGAAAAGCCCTGAGTTGCCAGAACTGGTGCCCTGCACATGCAGTGACTTTTTCACTCTTTTCATGGGAAGCCTTGCAGGGATCTGTGACAGGATTCTTGTGGGTGGTAACACAGTGTCGTTGTGACTTGTGAAGCAGAGAGAAACCATTTGTAACCATGTAGACCATGGAAGTGACAGGGACATTGGAGAAAAGAGGTGAGGGGACAATTCCATCTTGAGGGACAGTGAAATCTAAGCAGGAGCACCCTGCAGGTTCCGTGTCGAGGACAGGCCTGGCACCCAGTGCTTGGTATTTGTTGACTGGGTGCAGGGACCCTGGGAGAAAATCTGAGAATGAACATTCCTCTTAGAGTTAGGTGAGTGGAAAGTCACTCTGTGTGTACTTGGAATTAGTGATTTACGTACAGATGATTCTCTTACAATCATCATGAGTATTTTTCTCTTTCAGACTCAAGAAACTCGTGAGATCTTACATTTCCACTATACCACATGGCCTGACTTTGGAGTGCCTGAATCACCAGCCTCGTTCCTAAACTTTCTGTTCAAAGTCCGAGAGTCAGGCTCGCTCGGCCCAGAGCACGGCCCCATCGTGGTGCACTGCAGCGCCGGCATCGGCAGGTCGGGGACCTTCTGTCTGGCTGACACCTGCCTCTTGCTGGTAAGGAGGCCCTTGCAGGTGCCAGGGAAGAGCAGGGAATGCTTTTGAACTCCTGCCTTGCCCTGGCCACAGCTCCTTTGTTACTGTCTTTGCAAGTGCGTCTCCTCAGCTTTGAGATTTGCTTTGTAACAGCTTCTCCCTGTGCAAGTAGCTTTGTCCTAAATAGCTTTGTTTGCAGGGATGCTCCTAATTTTGATGTGGAATCCAGATAGAACCAAAGAATCCTCTTCTCTCTAATTCTTAACTCTTTTAACCCTGTGCTCAAGTGGTCCCGATTTCATGCATTTTCTCACATTTTCTAGAATTCCTCTGCCTGCCTACTGTGGTTTTTCCTAAGTAGAAACTGGAGCACTCCTTCACAAACGTGGAAAGTCACGTTGCACTTGAAAGTTGGACCTGGGTGAATTGTGTCATTTTCTCCTTGGCTTTCAGATGGACAAAAGGAAAGACCCTTCTTCTGTTGATATCAAGAAAGTACTGTTAGAAATGAGGAAATTCCGGATGGGACTGATCCAAACAGCGGACCAGCTGCGCTTCTCCTACCTCGCTGTGATTGAAGGTGCCAAGTTCATCATGGGAGACTCTTCAGTGCAGGTCAGCATCGCTTTTGCTTTAATCCAAGTGTGATGATTTTAAGTTTTTGTCTTTGAAGGTGGCTGTCAGTTGTAAGAGTTCAAACACTGTCAGATGTCAGGAAATAGCTACCCTTCATGTTTAAAATAGCTAGAGAGTTGTCGAAGTGTTCACCATGTTCCAGTTTCTGCCTTTGAAGTGCTCACATAGAGAATATTGGTAGGCAGAATAGACTGTTTTCAAAAGATTTCATCTTCCAAGGATGTGGCTGGAGCCCTGAGAAGCTGAGAGCCCTCACCAAGCCACCCCCTCTGCTTACTAAAAGGAGAGTGGATTTCCTGACAAATCAGCCAAAAGTGAACACTAATGGGACTTCCTCTTGCTGCTCTTTCAAGGATCAGTGGAAGGAGCTCTCCCACGAGGACCTGGAGCCCCCACCCGAGCACATCCCCCCACCTCCGCGGCCACCCAAACGCGTCCTGGAGCCACACAATGGGAAATGCAAGGAATTCTTCCCAAACCACCAGTGGGTGAAGGAGGAGACTGAGGAGGATAAAGACTACCCCATCAAGGAAGACACCAGAAGCCCCTTAAATGTGCCCTACGGCATGGAGAGGTAATGTGAGAGGGTCCCATCTTGCTGGGGGCAAGGGGAAATGACCTTCTGTTCCAGAAACACATGCTGGTATTGAAAGCCTATGGACGCAGCCTCCCCTTGGCAAGCCGAGCGTTCACATCCTTGGAAAATGGGGCTGCTGCACCGCGGCTGCTCCTCTCTGGGCTAGGGAGGCCCGGTTTTGGGCACACGCGGCCCTGGGAAGGGAATGGCTTCGGTAGGGTTCTAGCACCACCTTGTGGTGCTTGTTGGAATGAAGGGCTTGGTGCAGCTGCGTAGGGTGTTTTTGCCCGTGGCAGTGCCGTCCCCACGTGGTCCTTTGGGGAGCTTAACCTTTGTATGTAGTCTTGATTAACTCAATTGCCTTGTCACTTCCTTGTGGTTTGATGAGCATTGAGCACCTACTGATGGGTGTGGAGTACTGAGATAACTAGAACATGTCCCTGGCCTGTGTTCTGGACCATGTTGTTGGGAAAGAGGCAGACCCCAAGTATATTGTGGTGGGAGCCCATGGAAAGTGATACAATAGAGGTACATGCTGAGGTGCTCAAGGAAGGCTGCCTGCAGGAGGTGGCACTGCATGGAAGCTTACAGAATGAGAAGGAGTTAGCCCAAGCCTGAGATGCTGGTGGCAGTGCCCTTGGTACCTCCTTTTTGGGGGGAAATTTTAAGATGTGGGTACCCTCTGACCCAGCAGTTTGTGTACATCCAAAAATTTAACCAGCAGTTCTCAAACAAGTGTGTAAAGATACGTATATGTAGTTGTATTTGTTGTAGCATTGTTTATAATAGTGAAAAATTAGAGATGAGCCAATGACATACCCAGGGATTAGATAGATTATGCTTTTTTCCTGTGTTGGGATATCCTGTAGCTCTTAAAGAATAAGAGCTGGGTGTACCGATGTGGCCAGACATTGGAGTTGCAGTACTTGAGAAAGCAGGTTACACAGCAGTGTATATACCGTGGGTCCTCCAGCTGAATTGACCCTCACAATGATCAGTTACCCAGGCACCTTGTGGCCCCTACCCTGGGTGTGGGTGTTGGCCAGAGTATCTGGGGGTGGGTGGGTGACAAATGGACTTCAGGCCGATACTGGCTTTGGCCTGGCTCTCCTTCCAGGCAGAGGGGACTGACTTGCTGGCATGGGTTAACATTACCCTGCTCTGTCTATATGTGGCTCATTTCGTCCTAGATTTTGTCCCATAATAATGGTGTCCTTGCCATCTGTCTTCCCCAAAGTGAGTAACCTATCTCTGCCTCTCTGATTCCTCAGCATGAGTCAAGACACTGAAGTTAGAAGTCGGGTCGTGGGGGGCAGTCTGCAAGGTGCCCAGACCGCCTTCCCCACCAAGGGGGAGTCGTCGCCACCCAAGGAGGAGGAGGACCACGCTCTGACTCACTGGAAGCCCTTCCTGGTCAACATGTGCATGGCCACAGTCCTCACGGCCAGTGCATACCTCTGCTACAGGGTATGTTTTCACTGACAGATGCGCTGGCGAGACGCGCGTATGCAGAGAGCACTGGCTGCTAGCCCGGTGTTAGGATTCAGTTCTGTGGAGTATCTGAGCCAGTCTCAGAAGAAACAGATCAAAGGTTTTTAAAGTCTGGAACTGTGGAAGGGCTAACAAGAGAATTAAGGATTGATGCACTGGGGTTTTAAGGAGCCCTGTCGTCCCAAGAATATAATAAGAGTCTACTCTCAGGGCCTTAAACTATTCAGGAGTAAGTAGAGAAAATGCCAAATATGTCTCTCTCTCTTTCTTTTTTTTTTTCTGTTCATTTGTTTTTGGAAAAAAATAGAATTACAACACATTGTTGTTTTTAAACTTTATAAAAAGCAGCTTTTTGTTATTTCTGGAACAAAACAGACTAGGCACTTATGAAACTTTCTTGTACCCTTAGGTGATGTGATCAGATATACAGTTTATATTTGACTTCCCGGGGAAAGAATTCCAAACTTTTACGAATGTAAACCCCCTTGGAGAAGAGGGTTAGGACACTGTTGCGCTCAGCGTGCACACTGAGCCTGGACAGTGTCTTCGAACTTTCCCACTTTAAGAAGAAAACCAACAAAAGGCCGCTTCTAGAAAACAAAACCTGGCTTCTGCTTTTGCTCAGGGTGTCCCCACGGTTTCCCATTTTTCATTTCTCCATCAGTCCTCCTTGTGACAGCCATCTCACTCACGTACCAGCCCTCGTCACCCTGTCCCCATAAGTGGGTTTCCCCAAGGCCCCTGCCTCAGGGTCAGAGTTCACCACAGGGTGGCCACCAGCATTTCACCCCGCTGTTGGTCCAGAGGAGCGGGTTCCACTTCATTTGGAGAATGAGTGCCATTTCAGTAGAAATCCACACATGAGACGTGTGTTGCTGTTAAAGTAAGGGGAAGAGAGAGGATTAGCCTCAGGACTCTGGTCATGGAAATCAGCTTACAAGACTTTTGTCATCGTTTTAAATATTTTACCTCTTTCCGGGTGACCATCTTTGACTACATGAGATGGTTTTGCAAAATGCGAACAATTTTTTCCTTAAGGGTGATTTTTGGAGAGGGGGGATTGTTAAAAAAAAAAACAAAAAACCAAATCCCCTTGGCTACTTCGCTGGTGGCTCCCTCAGAGGTTGGAGTCGCTGGGGGGTGTGGCCAGGGTTGTGCACGAGTCGGCAGCTCTGTGGGTACAGCTCTGGGCTCATCTGAAATGTTTGGTTTCATTCCAGTTCCTGTTCAACAGCAACACATAGCCTGACCCTCCTCACTCCACCTCCACCCACTGCCCGCCTCCGCCTGCAGAGCCCGCGCCCGACTAGCAGGCAGGCCGCGGCAGGTAAGGGCCTCCGGACAGCGCAGAGCCGGGCCCCGGACAGACGTTGGTTCTGCACTAAGACCCACCGTCCCTGGCTGTGTGTCTCCCCTTCATCCTTTTAGTTTTTCCCCCATTCCCTTCCTTCCTTGGAGTTCCAAATCCACAAGCCATTTTTGGAGGAGAGCAAAGGAGAGTACCGTGCTGGTGGCGCAGAGGAAAGGTGGCCCGCACCAGTCTCGGGGCTCATCCCACCCAAGCGCTCCCTCTTGGTGCGTCCCAGCGCGTCCCAGGTGGGCGGCACACCGACATCCCCCCCCACGAGCCTCCGTGGAGTCTACATGTCCTAAGCCTCTCCACTCCATATTTATTTTTAAATTTTTTCCCCAAAGGTGTCCATAGTGCACTAGCATTTTCTTAAACCAATAATGTATTAAAATTTTTTGATATCAGCCTTGCATCAAGGGCTTTATCAAAAAGTACAATAATAAATCCTCAGGTAGTACTGGGAACGTAAGACTTTGCCATGAGCCTGCTGCGTCAGACCAGTACTGGGAAGGAGGACGGTTGTAAGCAGTTGTTATTTAGTGATATTGTGGGTAACGTGAGAAGATAGAACAATGGTATAATATATAATGAACACTTGGGTATTTAATGAGATACATGATGTGAGATTACTTCGTCCCCATTATCCTCTCCCTAGAACCTTGTTCTCAATCACTGCTTTCCCTGTGTGTATTAGAATGCATGTAAGGTTGTCTTGTGTCCTGATGAAATACCATGTGCTTGAAATGAGAAACTTCGATTTCTGCTTACTAATGTGCCCCATGTACAAGTCCAATCTGCCTTTGCATGATCTGAAATCATTACATGGCTGTGGTTCCTAAAGCTGTTGCTGAAGTAATCGCCACTCAGCAATAGAGTGATGTTTTCCAGTAACAGATATTTGCCTAATTCCTGGCATGACGCTCTGGTGACTTCCTGGTGAGACCTGGCTTGTCTCGGTGCAGCTGGGTCTCACTGTAAAACTCAGACATTCCAAGGGTTTTGGAAGCCATATTCACACCTCACACTCTGGACATTTAGGCAAGCAGGGACCCCCACCCTTTGGGATCAGCCTCCACTATTCCAAGTTCACACTCTTCTTGAGCAGACCATGATTTGGAAGCAAGGCAGCTGTTGGAAGCCACACTTCTTGAAACAGCCTGGGTGATGGTCCCTTAGAGTCAGCCTGCTGCTGTCTCCGTCTGTGTTCGCCTTGCTGAGAGAGGCACGTCTGCCCTGCCCTTGAACCCTGTGGGGACTGATGGTGCTCACGACTCTTCGTGCGAGGGGAACTTGAGCCCTCCACATTAAGTGGCTTTTTTAACAAGAACAAAAAGGCAGCTGTAGCTCCTGAGCTACTCTCTTGCCAGCATTTTCACATTTTGCCTTTCACGTGGGAGAAGCCAGTACAGAGAAATTCTGTGGTGGGAACATTTGCCGCATCGCCCCGCAGAGCCTTGGTGAGGTGTGGATGAGGCTTAGGTGCCAGGCTGTAAGCATTTTTGAGTTGGGCTTTTTTTTTTTTTTTTTAAGTCCTCTATATGTACGTAGTAGTTTGGGTGTGTATATATAGTAGCATTTCAAAATGGATGTACTGGTTTAACCGCCTATCCTTGGAGAACGGATGGCTCTCCACCTTGTTACACATATGTTAGAGAGGTAGCGAGCTGCTCTGCTATATGCCTTAAGCCAATATTTACTCATCGGGTCATTATTTTTTACAATGGCCATGGAATAAACCATTTTTACAAAAATAAAAACAAAAAAAAGTGAGGTGTTTTGGTATAATACCTTTTCAGGTGTGTGTATACATGGATGCATGACTGGGTGGGTGGGGGGTGTGCCTCAGGGTCTTCTGTGACCTCACAGAACTGTCAAACTGTACAGTTGTCCAACTTGCCATATAAATAATGGGTTTGCAGTTTAGTTGCAACAATAAAATTTTTTTCTAAAGAACATGGATTTGGGGTGCCTCCCATTTCTTTGCTTAATGGACCTAAACCAGGATGGGCATCCCTGCTGATGTGAAACAGATGTTGTCAATCAAGTGGGGTTAGAGTTTTCCGCATTTAAGAGTTACGATGGCTTTCTGGAGTCATGAGTGCTGTTGAGCCGGGACAGCTTTCCCTTACTGGGGAGCTTGCTTAACACTTCAGGCCTCAGCCCATTTCCTTCCCCAAAACCCACCCTTCGCACGTATAGGGCCCTTGGATTAACAAACTTGAAGTTGTTTGAAGAACTGTTCTAACCTCAAAACTGTGTCCCTTAGCCAGTTGCCTGTAAGAGACACACTGGTTGCCACATCTCAATATGTCTGTGAAGTCATATTTGGTGTAGAATTGATTTAGAAATGATAAAAAATTAGTATAGTCTCTTGTGTACAAAATTAAACAATGTAAATTCCCCCAAAGTGATTTTTTGACTTTTTGTTTTGAAGTAATTTTATACTTGCAAAATGTTGCAAAAATAGTATAAAGAATACCTGTGTACCCTTCAAGGTTTCTTGACCATTTCAAAGCTGGCCTCCCAGCTGGGCCCAGGGGACTGGGAGACAAGTGACAAGTACAGGTTGTGGTCATGTGGCTGTTGAGTTTCACATATAAAAGATGGCATCTAAGCTTTCAAGAAGAAGGAGAATGCAGCGTAGAAAAGTTAACTAAACTTATGACTTTGGGAGAGGAATCAGGTGGGGCAGAAGGCCAAAGGCCATGCCACAGGGGGCCCACACAGGAGAGGGTGTGCTAGGAGCCTTCGAGAGCACGTGGAGAATCCCAGCGCAGCATCCAGGGCACACACCACCTGAGGCCACCCTCCCATGTCACACAGCGCCCGAGGCCACCCTCCCATGTCCTCACACATCTCGAGTGGAGGGAGCACCACAGGACAGCAGGGGTGACTTTCCCCAGCAGGTTGGGTAAACAACCACTATCTACTTTTTTGGGTAAAGTTAAACACCAATTAAGATAGATAGTTTAATCGAAATTTCAGAAAATTGAACATATGAACAAGGCAAATAAATACTAAGTTAAACCAAAAAAGTACAAAGTATATACAGGATGTTTAAATGAGAATGTTTAAGTTACAAAGTCGTCCAATCCCACTTTTGAAAACAACATTCAAACTCCAGGTTATTTCTACATTATTGACACAGAGACATCTCAGGACCATGGTTTGTTTTTTAATATACTTAAATAGGGGAAATAATTTTCTTTCTCTAAAGCAACATATTCTTCAGTGAAATCTTCCTTCAAACCAGCTTATGACTTTTGGAGCGATATATTTAATAGGCCCTAAGGCGACTTATTTCAAAAGTTGGACTCCCTTTTGATGGGTACAGCCAAAGGGAAGGGTTTTACTGCCTGTGATGCTCAGGGCTCTGCGGCTGATGTATTTTCTTCTTTCCTTTATGGTGCTGAACATGATGAAAGTAAGGTCCATGCTCAGCCAGCTGCTGTCCCTGGCTCCACTGGCATTCAGGCTGCAGCTCAGGTAAAGAGTGTGGGTTGTGGAAACCCCAGCTGTGAGCCTTCCCACCTTCCCCAGCTCGCCAAGGTGACAGCTGGCTGCTGCTGAGATGACTGGAGCCACCAAAGTCTTTCATTAGCAGGCCGGGCCCGGCAGCCTCCTCACTCCCAGTATTTATTGAACCAGAAGTGCTGAGCAGCTGACATGCAGGGAGGCCTCAAGTTCCACATATTCATCTTGGAGCCTTTTATTCAGGGCCTCAACTTGCCTGGCCTTGGCCCCTTTTGTAGCATGGCTGGCTGGTGGCTGGGCTCAGCACTGCATCCTGGGAAGATCAGGCAGATTCTCAGAGCCAGAGTCCAGCACTCAGTTGAGGCTGTACAGCTTTGGAAGTGCGTGGTCTTTTCCTGCTTCTATACAGAAGCCGCACTCGTGCCCCGGGGCTGTGTGAATGGTCTGGCGCCTCAGGCGCAGCCCTGGCCAGCTCACCCGTCTGCAGGAGCACACAGCACCCCCCTCCCACAGCTCAGGCACTGCGTCCAGGCCGGGCAGCAGCAAAACACCAGATGCATCAGCCAAGGCTTTTTAAAATATTGTGATTTCAACATCTGCCTCCTGGCAAAAGACTTCTCTTTGTTCTGAGCAAAGTTTGTCCATCCTCTCGAAAGCTAGGTATCCTTTTTCACCTGAAACAGTAAGGTGATCTGTCACTCAAGTTGTCTCCCACCTGGGTGTTTCCTACTCTGGCAGGCCAAGGTGGCCTTAGTGCTCACTGACGCCTGGGTCTCGGGGGATCTCTGTAAAGGGGCATGCCAGGGGGCTCTGGGGAGCTCCCACCCCGTGACTCTCGTGGCCTGAGGCCCTGTCCCTACCTCTGCAACAGGCTGCTGAATTGAAACCTTGCATCTGACTTCGATTTGCCAAGTTTAAGAAGTTACTGAAGTTTAATACGACAATAGAACACTTCCTGCCACCTCAGCCATGAAGGAAACCTGCCTTGGTGGGAATGCAGTGAACGTGGAGGTCGACTCTGTGCCAGGGTTGCTAAGGGTGCAGTCCCAGGTGCCTTTGTGCCTGTTGTGAGAGTTGGGAGTGGCCTCCCTTGCGCATCTCTTCCCAGGACCCCGGGAACCCCACTGCACACGTTTGACGCTCTACTTTACCGAACGACAGTGTGGTTTCCCGTGCTGCCGCTCGCACGGCCTCCAGGTCAGACTGGCACAGGCTGGCGATCTGATCGATGCTTTCAATGCCCTGTTTGAGGTTAGGAGCAAAAGGGTCCATGAGGGGATGTTTTCAATAGCAGGTAGAATCTATTTTTCTTGGCCCTGCAGGACCAGCCCTAGTATGGTCTTTGAGGCCTCCTCAGCCCCTTCCTTTTCTTGAGGCTTCCAGGTTTCTTATGTGGCCTCAGGTCCATCAGAGGCACCTTTGGACTTTGGAATCGTCTCACCTCTGCAGTCCTGACATCTGCTAGTGAGCCAGGCCATTAGCAGAGCCTGTCTTTATGGCTGCCTTCGGAAAGGCCTGAACTGGAGAGAAGGAGACCTCTTTCCTTCTGGACCTTCCCACTCCCCCCATGCTCTCCTAACCCTACCCGCCAGGGCAGCCCATGCCAGGAGACTCCCATTCAGGCAGGCATCCGGGGCTGTTCTCCCAGAGGCCAAGGACCACCGTGCACCACAGCGCCCTCTGCTGGCCTCCCACCCTCTTGCTGGATTTCTGATTCTATCCAGGTGCATCTCCCAGAATTTCCCAGAATGAAGGGGGTGAGTGAGTTCAATCTGTATTGCACTATCTTTTATCTAGCAAATGGGCAATGATGTTTTAAAACGAGAATTCCAAATGCAGATGAGGTTGAAGTAAAGCGGGCACCCCTCACATCTATGGGAATGTAGATGGGTGGGTTGTATCAGGAATCTCAAAAATGTTCATATTCTCAGACCCTGGAGTAACAATGGGGGGGGGTCTAGCCTAAGGAACTATCCTGAACGGCATGTGTTTTTTTAAAAAGCCTCATGCACAAAGATGCTCATAATGATACTTATGATCAAAAAAGTAGATTTAAAAAACCTACATTTTCTACAATGTAAGAATGGGTAAGTAGGCTAAATTATACATTGGATAGACCCTTCATAAGGAATTCTAAAGTGCTGCCAGTCTAATGCAGTTCTCATTTTGTTCACTGTTTTAAACTATATTTAATATGCTCAACAACTTTAAATGTGCACACACCCACAAACAAAAAAAATACCAAAATGTCAACAGTGGTTTCTACTACATACCTGGGTGATGAATAACTTTCTTTTACATCTCTGTATTTCACACTTTTTCTTTTTACAACAAGCTTATTGTAGTTTAAAATTTTTTAATTGTGAATTTTAAAGCATATAATTGAAGAGCTCAGAAGTAAATCCCTGGGGCCACTGTGTATTCACCCAGAGCCAGAGCAAATGCTCAGTAGGTGTTGTCACAGTCTCTGATAGTGGAGCTGAAGGCTGCTCCTCTAAAACCACTTGTTTAGGTGGGTTTTTTTGCTGTCAGTGATTTCTTTTTTTTGGTACCAGTAGAATCATGTTGAAGTTAACTAACTTTAACATTAACCACAAGCAGGTCCTCTGTCGGTCACTGGTGGGGAAACAGAACACTCACCTTTAGCTGCTTGAGCGCCAGGCATGCAGCCTGCTGGAGTTCGGGGTCATTCTCAGTCAGGGCGTCTGTGTAGAAGAGCAGAGCCTAGGAAGTAAGATGGCCGTGAATCGAGGGGCAGGGGTGCATGTGGTTCTGGGCTAGCCATTCTCCAGATGCTGACAGTAAGACCAACTCTGCCTACCTTTTTCTAGACGAAGTTCAGAACGTGGTCTGTTAACCTTTGCACCAGCTGTACACAGTCACGAGATCTATACCCCGGTGTTTCATTTATCCCTAAAAACTGATCCCTGAGCTGACAAAATGAAGAAGGCTCTTTTTGTCTAATAATGTTTCAGAAATACATTCAGAAACTGCTGTCCATAAAATGCTAAATCAGAAATCAGACGTCCAGCTGGGACAACAGAATTGGATATACAGGGGGAATCGTCCTCATAGGCCAAAAACAGGCAAGGCTGCTGCCTCAGACCAGAAGGAAATATGTCTCTTCTCTTTATCACCCTTTTCCAGTCACAGCTCTGACCCTGCCCTCTTAGGTCACACAACCATGGCCAGGTCACTTCTTCACCTCTCAGCCTAACTTGACTCAGCTGAAAATAAAGCTGGCACTTGCTTCACAACTTATTGAGGATTAATTAGAAAGCACATGGGGATGTGCTGGCCCACAAGGGAGGCTGTAGTTCTGCCACTGTAAAGGGAAAACCCAAGAGTGGGTTTGCATCCACTCTTGGTTGAGTGGCCACACCTTCAGTGACAAGGGTGATGAGGTGGAAGGGCCCAGGCACAGAGTTGGCTCCAAGGGACCTGTGTCCAGAGCCAAACAAGAGAATGGCTGCCTTCCCATCTAAAGAGAACTGTCTGCTTTGGGAAGACAGGGAGACTGATCCAGATCCTCCTTCTCCCCACACAGGGCATTGGTGAGAAGTGTCAGGACACGTCGGTATGGGAACATCACGTTGTCTGTCCACTATCTCTAACCCAGGAGTAACAGGATCATAACAACTCTGCTCCCTCCCCTGCACCCCAATCTGAGGCCACCTCTAAGGGTCTGTCACGTGAAGGCCTTTTTTACAGTATTAAAAGGTACACATAATCTATACCCAAAATAAACCTGAATCTAGTGAAGTCTTTAAATCTAACTACTAATTTTCAGGAACTACAGAAGACAGAGAAACATGTTAAACTACATCATGCTGTCAGCAAACTCTAGATATTACAGGACAACCTGGTACCTTCAATAAATAAATTGCAAGGGAAAAGACATAGGTACACTGCAGCTTAAATGAAAATTGAAAGACATCAGCCAGTCACAACACTTGCACCTTATATAGATCCCAGGTTAACAAAAAGCCAAAATAAAACACTTAGGATACTTGAGACATGGAAATTTGAAGAATAGATACATGATATTAAGGAATTAGTGATTAATTTTTAGATGTGATAATGATATGGTAGTTACAATTTCTGAAAGAATTCTTATCTTTTGACATATAAGTCAGATAGGATGTCTGGGATTGCTTCAAAATATGGGGGAATGGTGTGGGGGGGGGGCAGGATGGGCCACAGGTTGACAGTGGTTGGGTTTGGGTGACGGGTGCATGTGGATTCATTATATTATCCTACTTTTGTGTGTGTCCAAAAGTCCAGATACAATTAAAAACAACCACAAAGCAAGCATATGTGTTCCAAGGACTGTTAACAATGTGAGTGGAGAGTTCCTCTCCTGTCTGGAGTTGAGACCAAGGGTGCAGCCTTAATGTCACACTTCCCGCCTCAGCATCTGATGCCTTAAACATACAATAGTCACAGGCCAAGAACCAAAAAGGCAAAGGAGTCCAGTCTGTTGGTTTGCAAATGGACTGAACACAATGAACCATTACCAGCTAGCCACTAATATTAATTGAAACTAAATGAAGATAACCATCAAAGCTAAAAAAACATTCAACATGCAAGTGACATCTGAGAGACCAAACATGTCAACTTTAGAAATGCTGAGACAGAGGTGGTAGGCTTGCAGTGTGAGCCTCAGGCGGCCTGACAACACCGGCCCAGGCCCCTCCATTGAATATCTCCCGCCAGTGCAGCCCCCTTCGCTCACTCCTTTGTACCTTTCTGTGAGATAGAGAACACCTGCCTCCCCCCACTCACACACCTGCAGCCAGGGGGCTGCCACCTGCCCCCGGCACTGTACCTTGTCCCGGAAGCTTCTGTTCCTGGCTGCACTGGCCAGGCGAGCACTGGCTGCCCTGCACACCCGCGGGGGCCCGTCCAGCTGGAGCAGCGCCCAGGCTCTTAAGGTCTGGGGCAGGGGCTGGAGCTGGCCCAGCCGCTTTCCCTGCAGCTTCCGGACCGCCTTGGCCTGCCCTGCACAGCGCAGCTCCTCAATGAGCGTCACTGGAAGACAGGGGAGAAGTGGGCCCAGGTCCTCCAGGCTGGACCTGGGCAGTACAGCTGCAAGTTTGTGTGGCCGCTGCCATTAGCCCAGAGAAGCAATCCCAGAGCAAGCAGAATGATCACCAAGGTCCAGTCTAGACTGGTTTCAAAGGGGACCTCCTGGAATCTCTAGGAAGGCTTTCTAGCAAGGGATTAAATACACCCTGAAAATTAAAACTATAGCCCATACCTTCAGGGACTCTGGCCAGCCAAGATCACCCTCCTATCCAACTCTGACCTCTGTTCTGTGCTTTTTAAAACTGCCTTCCCTTGGAGCTAACTTTACCCGATCGGCTGAATGTGGAATCTTATTAAATCTAGGTTCTCAAAAAAACAGCTGGAGGGGAAAGATGCAGTGGTTCTGAGAAACTGTCTGGGACCGAGGGCTCCACAGATACTCCTGTGCTATAACCACATCACTTTGAGGGCATCTGCCACCACCCCAGCCCTACCTTCCTTGGTGAGCTGGGCAAAGTGCTTTTCCAAGTCGGAGACGTTCTGCCTCTGCAGGTAGCTGTGAAACTGGAACCAGGTGACAGTCTGTTCTTCCAGGAGCCTGGCCCCAGGCAGCAGCCCACCGCAGCTGACCACCTGCTCCAGGAACCTGCGGCACACTGGCCAGAGGGCAGAGGGTGTGAGGAGAAACATAGCTTATGGGTGGGTGTCCCCCACTGCACTTCCTATGCCCATGAGGGAAGAGCGTGCTCCAGCTGGAGTCCCCAGGCCCCAAGTCAGCTGGTCGTGGGTGTATCTCAGTGCCCTGGGCCCCATCCCACACCTGAATCTGAATCTCAGGGGCAGGGCCTGGGAATACACGTGTTAACAAGCAGCCCAGGTGGTGCTCAGAGTACGACTGTCACCCTTCACTTATTCAGAAAAAATGCTATAGCTGTGCATTCTGGGGCAGGATCCAGCCAACATTTCAAGATGCCCTTGTCAGGCCTTGCCTGCCACCTTCCCATAAGATTCTCTCATCACCGCTTAAAGGCTCTGGTGGAAGGCATGGAATCTCTTCCCAGAAAGATGCACCGACCCACTAATGTGTGCGTGCAGCTTCGGGGTTTCACAGACTGCTCAGAAGCACATCTGGGGAGGCCCTTTCTGTCCCCAGTAAAGGGAAGATGACTAATCAAGCTGAGAACATCCTCCATTCGCGGCCACGAAGATAGGGCTGAAAGAAGGCCTACTGTGACAACCCCAAAGGCCCCGGAGACTCAGTATGCCTTTCCCATGAGACAGGGTGGGGAGGGAAGCTACCTATTTCCAGTTGTCCCGGGTATTTCCCTCTGACTCTGTGCAGGAATGTTTTCTTGAGCTGGTTCAGTAGTGTCGTAGCGGGGCAGGACAGGACCCCAGCGGGCCCCGTGCACCCTCTCCACAGCTTCAGGCACCCCTTCCTCCGCGAGGCCTGTGGAATGACTGAGAGCCCAGTTCAGAGCCCTGAATGGCGCACAAGGAGAGGAAGGGACAAGGAGCCCAGAGATTTCCCTCCACTAGGATCCGAGAGGCCGGCAAGTGAGGGAGGGCATGACTTGATGCAGGGTCCCTCCCCTGCATTCCCATGTGACACAGAACGAGCAGCTTCAGCCCCAGTCACTACCCTGCGGTCCTCATAACAGCCCTGGGAGTGGCCACTGTCACCAGCCTCTCCTTTTGACAAGGAACCTGGGCTTTTGAGAGGAGAGGTCCCAGGTGGCAGAGGCAGAACCGGGATCACAGCTACTGTTTACTCAGGTGCATGCTCTGGACCTTGTATGTGGCCTGGGGATGACCTCACTGAGCCCTGTGCAGTGCCCTCTGCACTATACATATGGGGAAGCTGAGGCTCAGAGAGGTGAATCGTTTGCCCAGAGTCACACAGCCGACTAAAGAGCAGGTGCTGCTGACTCCAAGGCTGTCCACCTCCCTCACCTCCCCCGAATAGCATGTGCCACTGCCTCCCTCACCTCCCCCAAATAGCATGTGCCACTGCCTCCCTCACCTCCCCCGAATAGCATGTGCCACTGCCTCCACTCGGCTCCAGTTAACTTTGGTTATCGGGAGGGAGATGAGGCTCCCCTGGGCTTTGTTCCCCATTACTTCCTGCCATTCACATGAGCAGCCTGTGGGTGGTGGGCAGTTACTTACTCTCTTCAACAGATGCTGCCTTGCTGACCTTCTCAAAGTCAAGGACAGAAAGGGTCTCCAGAACCTGCTTTTGCTGTGCTACTTCTTCCAGGAGGCATTCCTGCACCATCCTTGACAAATTAGGGGAGGCCAGTTTCTGGGAAGCAGCCCACAATGCTCCAGGTTAGTGGGCAACACACCCTCTGAGGTCACTCGTTTTGACTGTGGCTCCCTGCCCCATGCCTGTCTCTTCCATCCCTGTGGTAGCTCTTTATCATCTGGGATTCCCCTTCACCAAGGTGGCTGAGCTGCCAGGGCCCACCTTTGCCACTGGAGGGGGCCAGCCTGCCTGAAAGTGGAGCCAACCCACATGGCAAAGCAGAACTGAGAGGGAGAAACCCAGTCCTGATGGCATTTGAACCCCTGGATCCAGCGGGGCCTGAAGCCCACCTCTGAGCCTGTCAATACCATAAGCCAATACATTTTCCTTTTGGTTGAGCCAGTTTGCATCAGGGTTCTGGCATCTGCAAATGAGAGTCGCAGCCACAGCCTTTGGCTCAGGGCTTGGGCTGCGTAAGAGCCACATGACTATTCACCCAGACCCTGGCCTGCACCTTCCACAGAGGAACAGCCTTGGTCTCGCTGGCTGTCAGGGCGTGGGCCTCTCGCCCCTCGCCACACCTCCCACCACCCTCGACATGGGACTTTACAAAGAGGACTCCCAACCCCCAGCCCAAAGTCCCCCAGCCCACCCCCTCTGCCACCTGCAGCAGAGCCTTGCAGACTTGGAGGTGGGCTACGAGCAGCGCGTCCAGCTCTGGGGCGCCGGCTGTGACTTCCCTGGATGACGCGGTCAGTGACGGCGGTGGAGGCGGGGTCCTGTCCTTGCTGAAGCGGGGGGAGAAGAACTGAGTGACCGTCCGGTTGGCAGTTCAGCGCCCTCTGAGCGGGGAGGAAACCCACCCTCCCCGGAGAGCTCTGGACCAGGGACACCAAGTTCAGGTCCCAGGTAGTTAAACTGAGGAGAAAACTAAGAGAAAAGGAAAAAGAGCAAAAGGCGGCAACAACTCCAAATAGGCGCTGGGGTGGTGCGGGCCCGAGCCCGGGGGCGGGCAGCAGCTGTCCAGGGGAGCCGATTTGGAGTCAGAAGACTGAGGTTCAGACTAATCCCGCTAATCCCAGCTCTGTGGCTCTGGGCAAGTCTGCCTCCCCAAGGCTCAGTTTACTCATCCGTAAAGTGGGCACAGGAATCCCAAGCTCAGGCCCGGGAGGGCTGCCTCTCTCTGTCCACCGTGTGGTGGCAGCTGAGGGCTTGTAGCAATTCAGGAAAGGTGGAGGTGACACTTGGATGAGGCTGCAGATACCACACCCTCCCCATGGGATTGTGACAGACGAGAAGAGTAAGGAATTGAGACTTTATGCTCTTCTCTGCTGCTGCTGCTGAGATTTGGGTACAGGAAGAGTCCTTGTGACTGGGGTGGGTGGGGCTGCCTAGCCGCAAAGGAAGCTGGCACTGGGGCCAGGCGGCGGGACAGGGAGCAAAGCATCTGGTACCGCAGCGCCTTGGCGAGGTGGAGGCCAAAGAGCTCCCACTGTGTGCTCAGTGGGGTTTTTCCCTTCTTCATTTGAGACGGGGTCTCACTCTGTCACCCAGGCTGGAGTGCAGTGACATCGTCGTAGCTCACTGCAACCTTGAACTCCTGGGCTCAAGCGATCCTCCCGCCTCAGCCTCCCAGAGTGCTGGGATGACAGGCGTGAGCCACCACGCCCGGCCTTCGATGTTATTTTTCTAAGATTTAAAAAAAATAATAACAAAAGCCCATTCCTTGGAGCAAAAAGCTCAGGTGGGGTGTTCTCATACACTGAATGGTCACCAAGGCTCTGAGCCAGGCTGTGGACATTCGGGGATGGGTGCAGGGAGCAGAGCACAATGAATAATCACAGTAAATAAGAGTCAGGCAAGGGCGATGGGAGAAACAGACCAGGAGGCCGGCAGGAAGCATGGAGCTATGGTGATCTGCAGGGAGTGTTGGTCAATAGGTCACCGTTGGAAGGAGGTGCACTCACCAGGGACCCTGGGAGCCCCCAAACAGGGACAGCTCGTCCGGGGCAAAGTCAGCGTTGAGGAAGGCGAAGCTCTCCAGGATGCACGCCATCAGGCTCTCGGCCGAGGCGTGCTCCCGCCGGGCTCCACGGGGCTGTGGATGGAGTGGCCAGACCTAAGGGCAGTGCCAGGCCCCACTCACCAGGCCCTCACTGCAGGCCTCGATGTTGTCATGGTCACAAGCCCCAATCCCACACACCATCCCTCAGCACAAGCCCAGCCACCGGCCCAAGGTGGGGCCGAGATAGGCACTTGGCTTGGCATTCCCCAAGTCCCTCCTGAATGACCTGTGACAAGATATGGAGCAAAATCTCAAGACAGATAGATCTGAAAAGCCTCCCCCAAGTCCCAAACACCTGCAGGGATAAGGGAAATGACAGGAACGTGTGAGCGGTTGGAGCAGGAACCACGGGAAGCTTCCCCAAAGAGGCGGAGCCACGCTCTCTCCAGCACTTGGGGACATAGGCCAGTGTGGCCAGATGGCTGTTTTCTAAACATCTGGAATTTTATGAGAAACCTCCCAGTTTTTAAATATGGACAAATTCCAAGTTATTTTAAATATATGGTCTAGGTCAGGCAAACAGGAGGCTCAAAAGCTCCCAGGTAAGCCTGTGGATTCCAGGCTTCTCCTCTCCCCGGGGAACATGCAAGGAGAGATGTGTGTCAGCCTCCGACAGAGGAGGGGAGCGTGCTAGAGCCACTGCTCCGGCCACTGGCCAAGTCATTAGAGACTCCCTATGGCAGCTCCCTCCGTGGAGGTTTCTGTCTTCTCATCCCCCATGCCTGGCTGTCTCCGGGGCTAGTTCCCATGGACACCCAAGCGTTGTCCCACACAAACCGCACCCAGGGCACAGCCCAGGCAGAGGCTACAACCCAAAACAGGGATCCTAAAAGTGGAGCCCAAAGAGAAAACCTCTGCAACATGGCTAGTTGCAGAGATTTCATTTCCTCATAGAACAAAAATGTATGTATATATGAGATATATACACATATGTGCATATAGACAGTTGATTCTCATTGTTCAAGGTAGTTTTGTTCTATAAAGTCACAGCAAAAAAACAATTGGCAAATGCTGGACCATTGCTCCTAAGGGAAATCCTGGGTTAGGTTCCTGCGAACCCCTGGTCATAGCATTTTTATCAACTGACCAATATAATGAACCTTGTATGTGTGTTTCTGTTTAAAGATACTGCTGATTCATTAACATTGAACTCAGAGCCAACCGCACTACAACTCATGCCTGAAGGAAGCTCATTTAACACACTGATTTTCTTTATAAGGCACAGCACAGCCCTCTTGTACTTAGGAACACTTGCCAGCACTGAAGCACTACACTTGGCATTTAAACATTGAAACCATCAACAAAAAGCACAAAAATTTGAAAAACGTGGCACTGAATAGACCACTAGAAGGACACTTGTTGACAGTATGAGAGCTGAAACAAAAAGGCAGAACACCTCGTTCAGCCTCAGCTGGGAATGTGCACATCAGGTGACTCAAATTTTTTGCCATTCTGCAAGTCTCCAAAAACAACTGTGGATAGTGACTCGAGTATTGATTTGGGGGTTACAAATAAATTTTAGCAAGCAGGTGAATTTGAAAATACAGAATGCATGAATAATGAGGATCAACTGTGTATATGTGTGTATATATATGCACTCACACACATTTATACACATAGAAATGTATATGTGTGTAATTTCTCTAGGAAAAAAAATCAAACTAAAAGCCATGGTCTATAATCATTTTTATTGTTGTGACTTGGTTTGCCAAAAAAAGTTCCTCAAGATGTTTAAAATGATTATGGTATTACTTTCAGACTTTTATGTAAAGTGGGTATAATTTTTCAAAATACAGGTATGCTACAGAAGCTGCATGCATGCTGACCCAAATTGTTCTATAAGAAAACACTGTTAAAAAGTACAAAAAAGATGACGTTATTAAATTTTTTTCTTGAAATTTCCAGGCAGATCTTTTTTAACGACCATGGCAGTGGCAAACAGCAAATATTTTTTAAAAGTTACTGGATATTAAATGAGAAATCAAACTTTTTTCACCTATGCTGATTTGTAATGTTGAGGATGAAGGTGGGGATAAAACAATTAAAACTCATGTTTGAAGAGAGCCATTAACTCTCACTGTCAGTGTGTGTCTTACACAAGAGAGTGGTTTCATAAATTAATTGCTTTATCAGAACATATTATGTACTTTTAAATTTACATAAACAAAAAAGTCAAATAGAAGAATCCACCCAGGCCCGCACCTCTGAGAGTCACCTGCCACCTAAGCCCTGGTGACAGCTGGCAAGGAGAAGGTTCGCTGTGGGGTGTGTGGTTGAGGCAGGCTACTGCGTGGGACCTTCTATGGAGCCAGCTGTGACCCTGAGAATGCCAAGCCGCAGCCCCACCCACCCAGGTCAGAAGATGCGAGATGGGGCCAGGTTCTGGCTGGACGAGGAGCAGGTTACCCACTGTAAGCCCGGCTTCCTCCTACAATCCTCCCAGCCCAATGAGGGCTGTTGTTATCCCCACTTGTCAGATGAGGAAACCAAGGCTCACAGAGACATCGCCCACCCGGGTCATGCAGGGGTGAGCCCTGCCTGCCAGCCCAGGCTGCCTGGCCCCAGAGCCCCCTCCCCGGCGTTACGCCATCAGCAAAGCAGGGCCACCGCCCATGAGTGGTGGGTGTACCTTCAGCCGGTCCCTGAAGCTGAGGACCTGGTACTCCAGCTCCCGGAGCTGGGGCTGGGCAGGGTCCGTGGACCTCAGTAACTCCAGGACCTCCTGCAGAGGCCTCTCAAGGGCCACGCCAGGCCCATCCACTCTGCCCCTGGTTTCTCCTTCATCTTGGCCTTTCTGGCTACTCGAGATTGTGCAGTTGTGGAACAGGGAGCCCCGTGGCAGGTTGGGGCTCTCTACTCCCAGGTTCCTCCAGCCCGGCCGCTCCACAAACGTGCCTCCTGCCAGGTGGGCCATCTCTGGCAGGAGGCCCAGGGACAGGGGGTCCTCCTGGGCCTCCTCTTCAATGGAGGCATTGGGGCCAATGGCCAAGGGCAGGAACCCCACGTCTGAGGTGGATGCCGACGTGCTGGTCTCCGTGTCTCGAGGGTCCTCAGAGCTGAAGGAGTCCATCTCAGGCAGCTCCTGACTCTGGCTCCTTAGGCCGGGACCCTGAAGGTCGCTGTCAGACAGGTAGCTGAGGATGGAGGTGGCCCTCGGCCCACCTAGCAGCAAGGCCTGCTGTGCTGGCTGCCGCAGGACAGACTGGAGAGGGACACAGGAACAGCCTCACCAGCCACCCCAGGGACCACACGAGGCCCCCAGACACAGCTGTGCTCTCAGGGTAACAGAGGTCTGCCAAGGCGGCCAGCATCGCAGAGGTGGGACAGGACCCTGTCCCCCTCGCCACGCTTGTCCCCTGTCACCCCATCTAACTCCCTTCCAGCCTCGGCAGTCTCCTTGCTGTGTCTCACACATTTCTACCTCAGGACCTTTGCGCTGGCTGTGCTCTCTGCCTAGAACGTTCTTCCCCATATGCCTTCATGGCTTGTGCCCTCACCTCAGGTCCTTACTCAGATGTCACCCACCTTTCCTGGGAACCCTTCCCTGGACACCCTCTTGCAAGCGGGAACTCCCACCTGGCCCTAGAAGCCCCCTCCCTTCCTGCTCTGTTCCCCATGGTCCTCGGCTGGCTGCGCGGTTCTCTGATTTGGACGTCTGTTTCCCCCCATAGAATTTCAGCTCCCTGAGGGCACAGTCCTCGCCCAGCGTAGAGCAGAGCCTGGCACATAGTTTTGAGTGAAGTGAACCAAGGAAGGGCCTGACACACGTGGTGTGTTTGTCATCACAGTAACAGCAGCGTCTGTCGTTACGCATTCTGGCCTCACCTGCCCTGCTTCAAGGGCCTCCACGTCAGCCCTCCTGAACCGCCCCACACCCCACGAGGGTGGCACCGTCCTAAGCTCGGAGGGGTCGGTCCTCAGGCCACACCGGCGGGGAGTACAGTGCCGGAATCTGAATCCCTGACTGTGCCTTTCCCAGCCCTGTCATCTGGGCCGATCGTGACAGTTCATGTTCATACAGTCTGGTGCCGTCACACATTCTTTTAAGCATTTCCCATTTACTAACTCACCCGACGCTCACAATATCCTCATAAGGGCCGTACTGTTATTTTCACATCTCTGATACAGAAAGTGAAGTCCAGAGAGGCTGAGTGATTTGCCCAAGACCACACAGCTGGTAAGAGGCAAAGGCGGAACTTGAACCCCGGCTGTCTGGCTGCAGAGCCCATGCTCTTGGCCATCAAGGATTTTTTAACCAAAGTACGCCGGGCCCCACGATGCCAGACAAGAAAGCTCCCTCTGCCTCCACAAGTTGCCAGGCTCGTGTGAAGCCACCTTCCCCACCGAAGGCCTAGGGGGTGACAGGAGGTTTGTCCATCTCAGCATCACCCTCCCGTGGGTTGGACAGGATGTGCCTGGACTTTGTGCCTATTCTTGGGGCTCCTTATTGTGAATGAGTCTGGCCCACACCCACACAGCAACCTCCACGTGCCAATGCCCAACCACACGCCTTAGCGGGGGCCCAGGCACCCCAAGAACCTTGCTGTGGCACCTGCTTTGGGGAGATGCATTCATGTAGGATGATGTGTGGATGAGGTTGTTTACTGCCCTGTCATTGGTCATAGCAAACAAAACAGAAACAACCTCCAAGACCTGTTCAACTACAGTACAGCCAGTGTGGCTACTACACAGTGTCATTAAGGGACGAAGAAGCCCTCTGGGAAGTGAAGGAGAACAATCTCCAAATACATCATTAGGGTTAAAAGTCCACTCCGGAATGAAAGATGGAGGAGAATATGCATTTGCTTGTAGACGGCACAGAGTGTCTCTGGAAGGATATGGAAGAAATTGACAGCAGGAGTTGGCTCTAAGGAAGGGACCCTGATCCCTGGAAATCACGGGAAAGAGAGACATTCTGCTGTACACTATGCCCAGTAATACCACTGGAAACACACATGAAGCTTAAAACAAGTAAAATGGGGCCGAGGCCACAGCCGGGGTGGAGAGAGCCCGTTGCAGGAGCCCGGAAGCAGCAGCCAAGCCCAGGACCCAGTCTAGGCTGGAGGGGCGGGCAGCAGAGGGAAACGTACAGAACATCACCCAGGATAAGCCCAAAGGCTGAACCCGACACCTGCCACACCTGGGAGTGCCAGACTGCTCGGCCCAGCCCCCACTGGCTGCCCCCCCCCCCCATCCCAGCGTGACCACGACATCCCTGCGCCTGGGAGGAGGCTCACTCACCAGGTAGTATCTCTCCCGGAAGCTGGGGGTGCTCGGGGGTGTCCAGTTGTACAAGGAACCCTTCCTGCTACCCACAGAAAACTTGCCCGTGGGGCTGGGTGACATCAGGAGGCTCTCAGTGTCAAATGGGCTGGAGGAGAGAACAGAAGGCCGGGATGTCATCAGTGCCCGGAGGCCATCTCAGGCCCCAGGGGCCTGTGGTTACGGGGCAGTTGCCTTCATCTTACACAACAGTAACAGGTTTTCCTGGGCACACATGGTGTGCAAAGAGCTCTACTAATTCTTTACACGAATGCTTTTTATCCTCAAGACAATGTTCTGTGGCAAGGAAAATTATTAATATTTACAGGGGAGGAAATGAAGGCTCCAAAAGATGAGTAACTTACTTAGGCCAGTGTCACAACCAGTCACAAGGGACAGAACTGAATTCACACCCAGATTTCTCTCCCCGCAAAGCCTTAAAGATCTAAAAGTGGTGCTTACTCTCCAGACATCACTGTGCCTGATGGACTTCAGTGCAAATGGAGGCTTGGGGAGCGCCAGAGACGTGCCCAAGGTCACAGGTGCAGCCAGAGACTCTAGGTCCCGTGGTCTCAACTCCCTTGGACACCTTTTCTCAGACTCCCACTGCCCTGAGGGCCCTCAGCCGGATGGTGAGGGACAGTGACCGGCCATCACACGTGAGCAATACCCTCCCCCCCCAGGCTTTAAATGCCCTTTGGGCAGCTCAGCAGACCAGCTGGGGACACTCAGTTCTGCCATTTTCTGGGTAAACCATGCCAGACCCCTCATCTGTAACAAGGGCACCGTACAGAGGAACACCCATGACGGACACACACAGGCCAGGGTGGGAATCCAAGGTGAGCGTGTGGAAGCAATGTGGCAAGTGACACTCGCCTGGGCCCTGCCCAGCCCTGCCCTTGGAGCAGGTGGGTCCTGGTAGTTCCTCCCTGCCTCAAAAAAAAAAAAAAAACAGCCCTGCTCACTGCGTTTGCACAAAGGCCTAAGCTCTCAGGCCACAAGGGCCAAAGCTCAGAGGCACTGCGGGCGCCTTGCTCTCTTCCCGGGGCACCTGCAGACCGGCGGGACCCCCGGCTCCTTGAAATTGCCCGGCCTTGCCCACGGCCCTGTACACTTGAGGGGCTCCCCAGGCAAGATGTGTTCTCAGCCCCAGCGGACGGATGAGCGCCCCGATGCACCTGGCTCACAGGGGGCCCGAGCAGCAGCTCTCGTGACCCCGGGCTCTGACGCCCACCCCAGGGAGGGAGAACGGAGAGACCAGCCCCAACTGGCCAGAGCAAGCCCAGGAGGGAGAAGTGCCTCTCCGCCCCGCCACACCTGCCCCGGGAAGAAGGGGGGAGCGCCCCGGAAATGCGGGGCTTGTGTGGAACCGGGAGCCCTGGAGAGCCCAACCCAGGGCAGGGTGCTCCCGCCAACATCGGCCTCGTGGGGCTGCGGCCCGGGGGGGATTCCAGGAATAAAACTCGGAGGGGCGGGCAGGGCTGCCGAGAAGGCCGGGCCTCCCCGCTCAGGGCGGAGCGGGCAGGGACCCCGGCGATAGCGACGCGGGCCGGGCATGAGCACGGTCATGCCGCCGGGGGTTTCGGGCTGGCCCCGCCGGGGAGGGCCAGGGCCCACTCACTTCCACAGCACCTCCAGCTGCAGCTTGATGGTGCCCAGCTCCGTGATGTCCACCACGACCACCTGCGGCCGCGTGGTGAAGAAGTCGGCGATGTCGCACGTGACTGCGCCCACGGCCAGCGAGCTCAGGCCCCGCAGCTCGGTCACCTGGGAGTGGGGGCTGGAGGGTGGTGTCTGAGCCGAGCACCAGGCACCCCGGCCTCACCCCGGGCCCCGGCCCACCTTGATGTCGAAGTTCTCGTGCAGGGTGGGGATGAAGGCCTTCTCCTCCTCGTCCCAGGTCTGGCTGTCGTCAGACTCGATCCGGCCCTTGAGCTTCCAGCGCTGGCGGCCCAGGCGCATGAGCACCTGCGGGTGAGCAGAGGAGAGGTGCCGTCAGCACCCCAGGTGGGCACCCCCTTGCCGCCTGCCCGGGGCCCTCCCTGCCAGGCAGAACCCCAGCCACGACCCTGGTTCCCAGAAGCTCCGGAGGGTGGCCATACCTCATACTGGTCTCCGGGACATAGGCGTGCGTAGCCCACCAAGCCTGGAACACAGAGACGAGCCAATCTCCCCTCCACCCCCCTCTGCCCCTGCCAGGGGATTACAGGCCCTCACTGGGGGGACTCCCCACGTGTAGGTTTTGTCTTTTTTTTTTTTTTTGAGACAGGATCTCACTCTGTCACCTAGGCTGGAGTGCAGTGGTGTCATCATAGCTCACTGCAGCCTCAAACTCCTGGGCTCAAGCGATCCTCCTGCCTCAGCCTCCCAAGGAGCTGGGACTATAGGTACACAGCACCACACCTGGCTACCCCAAGCACAGGTCCCCCAAGAAGACCTGATGCCCCATCCAAATTGGCCTCCCCCCACCCCCAGCCCAGTTACCTTTCATCCTGACATGGAACTCGCCCAGGTGAACCTCCAGGGCACCCTCGATCAGCCACATGTCCTGCAAACCCCCGCAGGTGGCTCAGCTGGCTGCTGGGAGCTAGGCCACGGGGCCACTAACCATCCTGCAGCCAGAGGCCACAGCAGAGACACACGTCCTCCGGGCCCAGGGGCCTCCCCAGGCTGACCTGTCCCACAGCCTCCCTCCTGCACTGTGCCTGGCCCACCTCCGTGCACTCGTGCAGGCTGCGGCCCAGCTCCTGCAGGCTCTCGCGGGAGGCGCGGCTGGGCGGGCACCTGGAGAAGGCCTGCTGCATGTTGGCGGCGCCGTCGCGCAGGCGGCACTGGATGCAGTAGCCTTCGTAGAGCTCGTCCACCTGCGGTGGGCGCACAGGCTGGTGGCACTGCCTATGCTGAGAGGCAGGTCCCACACCTGCCTGCCGACCTCTGCCCTTCTGGGACAGGCCATCCCTGAGCTACGTCCAGCCAGCCTCTGCGGTGGTCACCACCCTGCACTGTGCCACTCACAGCACTCGTAGAGCGTGAGCCCACAGGGCAGGGACCACAGCTGCCTCCTCTGCTCTGCACCCAGCACCTGGCGGCTGGCACACAGTTGGTGCACAATAAAAACAAGTGAAACGCACCAGTGAGCGTGTCACTTCCCCTCTCTCTGCCTGATCTGTCAACTATAAGACAGGAGATGGGTTTGGGATATCGGGCCACCCACTGGGGGACTAAAGCAGGATCATGAATGGTTCACAGACATAAAGCTTAAGGGACCTGCTGTGTGACCTGGGGCAAATCCTTGTTCTTCTCTGGGCCTCTACTTTCCCATTTGTACAGTGCGGTGGGGGACTCACCCTTCCCAGCCCTCTAAGGTTAAACATCAGGGTCTTTCTGCATAAACCAAGGAAACAGCCCACACAGCCCTGGGGGAGCCCCAGACACCCGCCCCACTCCCACCTCAGGGCTGAGCCCTGCAGTCCTTCACCCGTCCCCAGGCGCAGCCTCAGCTCCCTCCAGCTGCCCCCGCGCCCAAAGGCCCTTCCGCCTGCTCAGAGGGAACCTCCCCAGCACCTGCTAACCCAGTTGAGGCCCCGCAAGCTGAGACTGCCCCACCCCACTCTGTGACACCCCAGGAACCAGCTGACCTTGCTGATGTGAAACTCCATCTTCCGAATGTGCCTTTCCACAGAGCGCATTTGCTTCTCCCAGAAAAAGGGAAGATGCTTTAAAAGTAGCCTGGGCCACTGGCCAGCCCCTGCCACCCTCCTGAAGGCCCTAATGCAGAGAATTGGGCACGATGCCAGGCCAGCCCCTCACCACCCATGAGAGAGGCTCAGCCCTGAGCCTCAGTTTCCCATTCGTAACATGGGGAGGAAACCCAGTGTTCCACCTATAGGGCAGCCCGGTACGGAATGCAGCGCAGACAATGTGCTTGTCCAGCTGGGCCCTGCCTACCTTGCTCCCCACTTACAGACTCACCTTGTCCAGGTCGTAATAGAAAGCCTGTGGGGGAGAAGGGGTGGGGGAGGGAGCAGGTGTCAGAGCCCCGGATGCTCCTCTAAGGCCTATGAGGCTACATCCCAGGGCACCTGAGCTTAGAGTCAGAGGATGAAAAGCCAGTGCCTGCAGCCAGCCCTGCAGACAGTGGGCTGTTGTCCAGGCCAAGGAGGCAGAGGGATTAAACACATGCACTTTGGATGGGGCACTTCTAGGTCTGACTCTGCTATTTCCCAGCTGTGTGTCCTGGGCAGGTCACTCAACCTCTCTGAGCCTCTCATTTCCTCATATAAAAGGGGTTAATGATCACACCTGCCCCATAGGGCTGTAGTGAGGAGTAAAGGGCACAGTGGGCACGCTACAAAACGGAACCCTTGTGGTCCGATTGTTTAAGGGATGCCTTCAGCCATGACAAGATGATCTTGAGATCGGGGAACGGGGGAGGCAGCCGGCACCACCCCAGTTCAGCCTTAGGGAACAGTGAATTCCTAAGTCTGTCCATGCAGGGGCCAGGGTGTGACTAACAGAAAAAGAACATATGTTTGGGGGCAGGCAAACCTTTCTATAAAGGGCCAGAAAGTCAATATTTAGGCATAGGTGGGCCATATAGTCTCTGTTGTGACAACTCTGCCACCATAACATGAAAGAAGCTGTAGACAATACATAAATGAGCAGGTGTGGCCAATAAACACTTTTTTTAAAAAAAAAAACAAAAACAGGCTGTTGTTTGCCAACGTAGATCAGAGTCACCTTCTCTGAGCCTGGGGGGATTTCCAGGAGGCGGGAGTCGCACTGGGTAGGAAAGTGAGACAGGAGCCCTGAACTGTGATTTCATTTTGCAAGACAACTATTGGCCCCAAACTTCCATATGCATTTATTGGATATATGACCAGGGAGAAAAACATGGAAAGATAAATACAAAGTTATCCTCAAGGGTTAAACAGGGTGGGGCAGAGAAGACTGGGGGTTGGGGGAGTAAGTGTCAGTCGAGAGGGAAAGAAGGATTAAACCCCCTGAAAAGTCTGTTTTCCCATGTCTGTATTTATGTCAAATTCTGCATGTGAGATCATGAAATTAAAACTCCATTCAAGAAGAAATAGGGGCCGGGCGCAGTGGCTCATGCCTATAATCCTAGCATTCTGGGAGGCCGAGGTGGGAGGATCGCTCGCGCTCAGGAGTTTGAAAACAGCCTGAGCAAGAGTGAGACCTCGTCTCTACCAAAAATAGGAACAAAAAAATCAGCCGGGCGTGGTGTCACACGCCTATAATCCCAGCTACTCCAGAGGCTGAGGCAAGAGGATCCCTTGAGCCCAGGAGTTGGAGGTTGCAGTGAGCTGTGATGACGCCACTTCACTCTACCCAGGGTGACAGAGCGAGGACTCTGTCTCAACAACAACAAAAAAAAAAAAAAAAAGAAGAAGAAATAGGGAAAATCTCAAGCCTTTGAAAGGAAGAGTGACTGCCCAGCAGCTTCCTGGAAACAGATCTGGTTTAAATGAGAACCAGCAACGTCCAGGGAGGAAGGACCCCATGTGAGCATCTCGTGTGGCTCCAGCACAGTGCCTTCCCTGGCCTCAGTGTGCCCATCTATGAAATGGGAGCAGCTAAAACATACATGGATTCGTACACTCACCTACCTTAGAGTTACTTCTAGAACTGGGAGGATGAGGGGAGGGACTCTGTGGGGTGAGGATCTGCACCCACGTGAGGGGCTGGTGCTGGGAACTGGGGTGGGATCTTGGCACTTCCCCCCACCAGCTGCTGCTGGCTGCTGCCCAACCGCCCACCAAGGGTGAGGCACGGCTGAGCCTGCCAGGCCTCTCCCTCCCCTATCGGTTGGCACACATGGGGCTGATCCCAGGCCTCCCCTGCTGGAGGCAGGATACAGAGGTGGCTGGCTACTGTTCTGACCAAAAACTCATCTTCCCCTCCCCGTTTCCCAGCCCCTCAATCAGGCTGGTGGCCTGCTCTGCAACTGGATGCTTTGGACTCTGGGGTGCACTGGCTAGGAGGAGAATCCCGCAGCAGCAAAGCCTCCTTTTTTTCCCCCTGAAGTCTCATCCATGAAGGGTAGGTGGGGTTTTCACAGGGCAGCAGTGGGGCACAGAAGAGGAGGGAATTCCCACACTGGAAAGAGAGACCCTCCCACCCAGGGGACAGAGTCCCCAGCACAGCAGGACTCTGGCAGTGTGTCCAGGTAAAAATACAGGATACCCAATTAAAATTAAAACTTCCAATAAACAATGAATAATTATTTTAGGATGAGTATGTCCCAAAGGTCACGTGGGATATACTTATATTAAAAAATTATTTGTTTGTCTAAAAGTCAATTTAACCAGGTATCCCATTTTTTTGTTTTGTTTTTGGTTTTGGTTTTTTGCTAAATATGGCTCTGCTAAGGGGGTGGCCAAAGCCCAGAGCAGGTGAGCCTTGGGCTAGACAGGGCCAGGGCCAGCCTCAAAGATGCTGCCCTGGTGACGGCAGGAAAACTGCCAGGCAACTGGACACCAGGGGAGCATGAAGTCTCGATCAAGGACAGCGTCAGGGGCCGCTGTGAAACACCTGAGATTTGATGCCTTTCCTGGCATCACATAAGCCGCCCCAATTCCAGGGCACCCGGTAGCCAAGGTCTATAAAATAGGACCATCTAAAACATACATACTTCTACCCTACCCTAGCGTTACTTCTAGAACCAAGAGAGAATGTGAGGTTGGCCTGAGGTGTGTGAACTGCTGTACCTGCCCATGAGGTTAAATTCATCAGGGTCAAAGTAAAGTTAATCCAGCACAAAAGAGAGTCTACTCCCTAAGCCTTGGAGTTCCTAGACAGGCTCGTACCCGTGGCACAGGTGTAGGGGAGAGGGAAGGTCCATCTGAGAACTCTCAGCCAAGGCTGCTTGGGTGGGAAGAGGTGGGGAGGGCTCTCACCAGCCTGGAATTCCGCCGGGTGTCCTTGTGGCATCCAGACAGGTAATCGAGCTCAGTCTGCTGGACGCACAGATATTCCCTGCAAGGAGAACAGGAAGAGTTTTAAATCGAAAAGGAACCAAAAAAGGAAAAGCAGCAGGCCAGGTGGCCAGTGTCCCAGCTCAGAGAGCAGCCATAGTTCCCAATGAGGCACAGGGGACACCCGGACAGCTCCCTTGCACTGAGGGCTGTGTGCCCAGCACTGCGCAAAATAGGCTATAAGGAAGCTCTCGGTTAATTCCCGAGCCCCACAAATAGGTTCTCTTATTATATACATTTTTAAATATTAATTTTTTTTAAGAGACAGGATCTCACTATGTTGCCCAGGCTGGTCTTGAACTCAAGCAACCTACACATTTTGAAGATGAGCAAAGTGACCCTTGAAGGCAGCAAGCAATCAGGCCCAGGGTCACACAGCAGGGAAAAGGCTGAACCTAGGTCTGAAACCACACAGGGGCCTTCAGAAGCCAAAACCTTCACCCCCATGTTATGCCGTTTCTGAAGTTGGGGCCCAGCCCAGGAGGAGGTGAGCATAGCATGCCTCCCTCAAAGCCAGGGGTCTGGACTTGGGGGCCAGGGCAGGGTGCCCATCCTACTCCATTGTGGATTTGCTAAGTCACCTCAGGAAGGTCACTTACCCTCTCTAGGCCCCACTTACACCACCTCAGATGTGGAAGAGGCAGCTCTCGCTATGCTACCACTCACTCAGGGGCTGGGCTCCCCAAGAAGGAGGAGGTGCCACTGGCTCCCAGACACAAGTCTCAAACATGCCATCTTTAGGGGACACCAGAAGCTGTCGTGGGAGATGAGCCCCTTGGGGTAGGCCTCTCCCCTCCATACACACCCCCAGCTCCCAATCTGTCCCCCAGTGCCGGGCAGAGGGGGACAATGAGGGTCACAGGAGGAGGGTGAGGGATGCTCGCGGCCTGGAGAGCCAGGCCCCAGCAGGCGTGCGGGAGGTGACATCTGCCCCAAGCCCAGATGAGACAATAGAGCAGCTCAGCATTGGCCCTGGAGTTGACTTAGTGGCTTCTAATACCACTCCCTGTTTACTGGCCGTGGGATCCTAGACAAATTGCTCCCCATCTTTCAGACTTAGTTTCCTCATCCAGAAAGGAAGGCTAAGGGAGTCCCTCGGGGTGTTTGAGGGAGTCAAGGACACAATCAATTTAAAGCAAACATGTCGTAGCGCGGTGGTTGTTATTAGTGAGAGATGAAGAGTAGGACCACTGAGAGGTTGAGGAACTGTGTTGCATTTGGCAAACGCTGCCGCCAGACTGGAGAAATGGAGCCACCAAGGCCCCCCACCCCGCACTGCCCCCAAAGCTGTTTGGCAGGAGCCGAGGCACAGGCACGGGAAGGAAGATGGCAGTTGGTGATGCCACACAGCCGAGGCACTGTGGGAATGGGGAGTGAGTCACAAAAGAAAAGTCTGGAGAGACTGAGGATCAGAAAAGACCCTGAAGGCCCTCCCAAGGGCAGTAGGGAGCCATGGAGGAGACTTGAGCAGGGGAGGGCATGGCAGGGTAGAAAAGGGAAGGTGGTGGGGGCAGGGGCTGTGAGAGCAGCAAGGAGGCTGCTGAGAACAGACCAATGGAGAGAGCAGGGGACCCAAGCCAAGCCAGCCAGGGAGCAGGCATTATGGTGGGGTCTGCAGAGAGCTCCAGCCCACACAACTGGGGAGGCAACGTGGTGTCAGGGCCGGTGCCGCCCCTTTCAACCAATGGGTGTGTGCAGTGCACTGGTAACCAGTGGCCAAGTCCATGTCTTGACTCATGGGAGAATACTCTCACTCAGAGCCAGATGACTTTTACTTTAGACACAGTGATAACAGGCCTGGAATTCTGGTCTTTCAACCCACAAAGATCTGACAGTGGGAGATCTTTGACAGAAGCAAACAGGTCCCCTTGCCTCAGCAGCTGCTAGAGTCTCCACAGTACTGCAGTGGGAGGGGGTGCCCTAGAGCCACCTGACTGGTGAGTGTTGTGGCTCTGCCCCTGCTCTCCCTTTCTGACGAGAGGGAAGGCCCCAGGCAGGCCCTGTGCCCAGGGGCAGCGTGGGGGGACGGGGCAGGGGGCATAGATTGTCCTCCTAGTGGGGCATGAGGAATCAGGAAGCCAGTTCTGCCACCGCGGGGGCTGCCTTTTGGAACCAGCCCTCCCACGAGACTGATCTTCTGACCTCCTTCGATTGATTCAACATTCAGAGCAGCTTGAAGGGCAGGATTACTGCTCACCCTCCAAACCCTGATACTTAGGAGAAATCTGACAATTTCTGAAGATAACCCCACTTGGCCATGAAGACAGCATGAAAAGAGCATCTTTTCTCCACTTTAAGTATCCTGCTTTGAGTGCATATTATAATTTAAAGTTAAGAAAGGATGTATGTTTTGAAAACCACTTCATTCTAAGGTGGTTTAAATTTTTAATCAACTCTGTTTCCTCTGGGGCTGCCCTGTCTATGAATAAGGGGTGGAGGTAGGGGGGAATCCCAGGGTCTGTGTACCACTCTATCTGGGAAAATCACTCCAGAAGCCACTCTTTGGCCCATAGGCCCCCATTGACTTCACCCTCTTTCTCTCTCCACGCTGGCCTCCTTGCTGTGCCCCAGGGCCTTTGCATACATGGTTCCCCTGGCCCGGAATGTTCTCCCATCATCTGCACGGCTCACACCTTCACCCCTTCAGCCTGTGTTCGAATGTCACCTTCTTAGCGAGGCCTTCTCTCCGACCACCTGGTTCAAAATGAACCCCTCATGCCTTGTTATCTGGTTTGTTTTCCTCCTTAGCACCCACCACCATCTGACATACTCTATGTCACTTTTCTATATTGTTTCCTGCCTGTCTGTCCACCACTAGGAGTCAGCTCCATGAGGGCAAGGATTTCCGTCTGTTTTGTTCATTCCCATACCCTGGGCCTGGCCCTTCATAAGCCCTCAATAATTATTTGCAGAGTGACTGACCCTTCCTGCTCTGGCCTCTGGCCAGCGAATCAGTCAGACTCTGGTCAAGTCTGTCCTTCACTCAGAATCCAGCCACCCTGGCCGCCTGCTGTTGTGCAAGCTCACAGCCCCCACCCTGGGGCCTTTGCCCGGGCCATTCTGTCTGCCTGGGATGCGTGTCCCCTGGAGGCGAGCGTGGCGTTGCCTTCTCAGACCATTCGTGTCTCGGAAGCCTCTCAGGGAGTCCCAGGACCACCCTGTCTGCCAAGGCCGTCCACGCACATCTTTCTTCATTGCACTCGGCGCCGGCGGAAGTTGCTTACCCATCACATCACTGTGTTGCTTCTTCATCACCACCTGCTCCTCTGCACCGGGAGCTCCACGAGACCAGAGCCCTCCCGCCTTATTCACTGCCAGTCCCCAGCGCCCAAGGACCAGGCTGAGCATGTGGCTGCACCCCGACATGCTAGTTGACTAAACGAATGACCAGGAGCTCCCTCTGTCTCCTCTGCAGACAGACCCACCCGCGCATCCCCAGGAAGAGGCAGAGAGGAGGCAGGCGAGGCGGAAGGATGCACTTTTTAGAGGCAGCACACAGCCCGTCCTTACTTGAGGCCTCTCTTCAATGCTTCAAAGATCTTCTTCACCTGCTGGGGCTTGGGGTCCGAGCAGACTGACCCCTTCCGCAGCGTGCCGTACGTCTTGGAGGACTTCACAGGCATTCGTGACCTCACGGAGTTCCTGTGGATGGACTTCCTGTGAGAAGGGATGGAGGGGAGGAGAGGTCAGAGCAGGGCTCCAGCAAAGCCCTCCCCAGGGGCAGGCACTTCGGGAATAGTGACCAGACCCCCAGGGAGTGGGGAGACCTGCCCGAGTCCCACCCCCACCTCCACCAAGCTGTGTGGTCTCAAGAAAGTTGTTGAAACTCTCTGGGCTTCAGTTTCCTCATCTGTAAAATGAGAGGCCTGGATTTGAGGATTAGAAAAATGATAATAAAAACCTGGTATCAGAAATAAACTTACAGTGATGATACAATCAAGTGGCCCAGATGTTGATGCTCTCTGCTCAGCATGCTCTGCCTGTGCAGGCAAAGTTGTGTGGGAGGCCAAATTGTAGCCTTGTGGTTTACCCATGGGGCGGGCCCCTATTGGCTTTACCTACCCAGCATCCATCTCCCTCCCTCTGGGGCATCTTCCCAACTCTGCTTTTGATACTTGTGGTTTCGGGGGAAAGGTGGCCTGACAAATCAACACGCACACACACATTTGCACATGGACACGTATACACAGGCATCCTGAGGCAAACCCACGTCCCAGGCCTGGATTGGCGAACATATTCTGCTCCTATGGCCAAGGAGAGGCATGAGACACAAGTCTAGCCAGTAACCAGCCAGTTTTGTTCAGAATTCACAGGGGGGAGAGGGTGTTTTCCACTGGCATTGCTAACCTGGGAAGACACCTGGGACTTCCAGCCTCCTGTTTTTGCTGCCATGTAGGGAGAACGGAGCCAACACAGGGAGAAGCAGATGGATGCAGACTGAATCTATGTTACACTGAGTTCCTGGATCCAACTGTGCCTGAAGCAGACCCTGCTGATGGACTAGGTAAGTTACACGAGCCGGCTGGCTCTCTTTTTGCTAAAACCGGTTGGAATTGGGAACATGGACTGCAGGAGCCTAAGAACTGTCTCCCAGCAGTGATAGCTGGTCCCTTAACCTTCAGAGATACAGCAGCATCTCAGGACATTACAGCAGTATGGGGTCGGGGCTCCCCCATCACAGCACAAAGCTGGTTTCTTTGGCATCTAAGCCTCCCTCTCACGATCCTGTAACTTACCCACTTGGCTGAGGACCAGGATGGCCGGTGCAGCCTTCGCTCACTAGAGGTGTTAAAGCCCACTCAGACCTCTAAAGGCACCAGGTATGACTTCATGACTACATCCTCATGAAAGACACGGGTAGAAGTGACTCTTAGAACTTCTGGGTCAATTCTTAAAGGGGAGATGCTAGCACTTCTCTGCGATGACTCATCTTCCCAGGGGCAGGAACGAGGATGCTCTGGAAGCCAGCTTCAACCACATGCACAGGGCCCCCGTGGAGAGCAAGCAGAGAGAAGGAACAGCCCCTGAACAGCCTCGTGGATGAAGACCCCCCAACCCCAGCCGCCCATTGGCTCAGGCCTGCTGAGAGAGGGAGGAGTAACATCTTACTTAAGTGCCTGTATTTTGGGGGGTTCTTTTGTCAAAGCAACTTTACTCCTGCACTAACACTGCACTAACACACTACCCAAGCCTCAGTTTTCTCACCTATAAAATGGAGGGAACAATAAAACCTATATCAAGGGTGGTGCTGAGAAGTCTATCAGATGCCAAGCCAAACGTATGACGTAAAGGAGGCTTTCTAAGTGTTAGTACTGTTGTAATAATCACATCCTAGCTGTATCTGTCCCCTGGCTCCCAGCCTGGAGAATAGTAGGTGCTCAGTAAATACTGAGCTACACTGAATGGGGGAATACAGTGTGCCAAGGGGACTGGAGAACAGAGAGGCCCTGGCCTCGAGGCTCTCAGCTTTCTCTCGAAGGCAGAGCAGGACAGCGGGTATCCCCCGCAGGTAGTCCCAGTTAAGGACAAAGGGAGCAAGGGTGGAGAGGGGAAGCTGTGTGGTCTGTGCGTGGACAGAGGAGCAAGTCCTCCCCAAAGCAGAGGGGGGAGGCTGCCAAAAGCCTGGACCTTCAGCCTCTCTAGCTTTGGGGACCCAGGAGAGGTGGGGAGAGGAGAGAGCTCCCAGAGAAAGTCACCACCTCCAGACACCTTTACAGTGAGAACAAATGTCCCTACAGAGCAGAGAAGCTCATCTCAGGCCACGGCTACTGGGCTGCCGGAACAGCTGACACCATGAGCCCAGGGGCCCTGGAGGCTTGGTGAGAACACGTCAATCATAGGTCCACTCTGAGTACCTGCTGTTGCCAGGTGCTCACGAAGGGCTTTGTAGAAATATCTCATTCAACTTTCACAACCACCCCATGAGGCAGGCATTATTTTTAAACCCATTGCCAAGTAGGGAAACTGAGGCTCAGATAATAGAGTTGCCCAAGATCATGTAGCTTGTCTGTGCAAATTCAAACTTGTACAAACTCTCAGCCTGGGGTCTTATGAACCCAGCTGGAAGCAGATGCAGCACCCTCTCGGGGGCTTCAGAAACTCCTGGAGGACTTGACCGACTCAGATTGCCGGCCCCGCCCCACCCACAGTGTTGGATTCGGTAGGCCTGGGGCAGGTCCGAGGATGTGCACTTCTGACACGCTCCTGGGTGCTGTCATTGCTGCTGGTGCACGGGCCACACTTTGGGGATTCACCACCCTGCTTTACTCGGGAGATGTCCTCCTGCTAAGGAGACCAGCTCTGAGAACTCCTCGGAGCCTTTTGGAGTCAACTGCACTTCTGAGGTATAAAATCAACGGCAAGGGACTCACTTAACCACACACACACTCACAGAGCGGGCTTCCCCCGAGTCAGGTGCTGCGGTGGGAGCCGAGGGGCCTGGGTCCTACCCTCAAGGATTCCCAGGCCACAGGGGGAGGAAGAGGAATATGGTCTGCAGAGCCAGGCAGGGGACAAGCAGGCAACCTCGAGCTTCTTTGCCAGCCCTGAGAAGAAGGCTACTGGCCACCACCCTGCCCTGGCCCCCAGGAAGTTCAGCAGGCAGCCAGGCTGTATTTCCAGCTGGGCCAGATGCTGCACATTCCACACACACATGCGGACGCCCACTGTTGACTCAACATGGGAGCTAGCTGTCCAGGCCACCCCTGCTGATGGGGACGAAGCCCCTGTAGTGGGTCTGCACCACGCCACACGGCCGAATCACAGATCAACACGCCAGAGGATCTGAACTCCACCCTGGACCCTCAGGGACCTCACTGGGCTATGAGCCCATACCGTCTGGTGGTTAGGATACAAGTTCCGATTCAGCCCCCCATGTTCAAACTCCAGCCCCAGCACTTAACCTACTCGAGCCTTAGTTTCCTGATCTGTAAAAGGGAGATAATAAGAGTGCCTGCCCCCATGGAGCTGTCATGAGATAGTCATTCATTTAACAAACATTTACTGAGCATCTACTCTATACCAGCCACTGTTCTAAGGGCTGGGGACAGAGCAGTGACCAAAACAGACAAAACCCCTGCCCCCATGAGCTGACAGGCCAGCTGGGAGAGACTGTGGTAAGTGGTAACAAGCGTACAGCCAGATGCTAGTGTTTATGTCCGACTACCCCCCTTTACAAGCTGTGTGACCTTGGGTAAGTTACTGAACCTCTCTCTACCTCAACATTCTCATCTGTGCAATGGGGTCCAGGGCAAGGTTATATGGATTAATGGATATAAAGGACTTCAAGTAGCACCTGGAGAAGAGTAAAGTGCCATATATATGTCAAAGCTAAATAAATTTTAAAAAAGAAAAGAAAATCAGTACCAAGTGCAAAGGAGAAAAATCAAGTGGGAGGGGAGGTCATGAATTTAAATAGGTGGACAGGAAGGCTCCTCCAAGCAGGTAACAAAGGCAGGCCGGGAGGCAGCTCTGAGGTGAGGCTGCATGTGCCCCCTCTTGCCAGCTCCCGGGGGCCCATAGTAAAGGCGATGTACACAGAGCCCCGGGCACAAGCAGGGTACATTGCCAGTGCTCAGTCCCTGCTACTTGTTGCTGCTGCTGCTATTCACATATGTGAAGTAACACTTCCCAAAGCCAGAGAGGCATTGTGCCCTGTCCTCCCCTCACCCTCCCTGAGGCCACATCACCCACCTCTTGGACCGGGCCTTCCACAAGGTTGCCATCTTCAGGCCAGTGGAGACAGGCAGGGCTGCAGCCTCAGGGAGAGGCTGGTTTCAGACAGGCTAGGGTCTCCAGCAGGCTACGGTCCCTAGCAAGTGGGCAGCAGGCAGGCAGGGTGGGCAGGCAGCTCTAAGGTGGGGCTGCAGGTGCCCACTCACCTGCCAGCTCCCAGGGGCCCACAGTCCCCAGCAGGTGTACACCCTTGGCCTGGCCCCCTCACTGCTGCGGTTGTGCCTGGAAGCACCCACTCCCAGGGAAGCTCTGAGCTCAGTCCTCCTTGTCTGAGGTTCAACAGGACAGGCGTGGTGGCTGCTCTGAGGGCCAGCCCAGCCAGGGAAGGTGACGTGCTGGCGGCCTCCGGATGGCGAAATCAGGCTGCATGTCTGGCCCGGGTGTCACACCAGCCAGGCAAGAAGCAGCCTCTGGAGGCAGGTGATTCGCCATCTCTGGGAGGACTCAGTAAATATTAAACAGCCCCTGGCTCGTCTGGAAGACGAGCTTCCAGACAGGCACGTGCAGCCCACTGGCCCAGCCCTCACATGAGGCCACAGCAGTAGTGCTGCCCAGTGTGGTGGTCGGAGGCCTTGGCACGGGGCAGCTGCAAGTGCAGGATCTGGAGCCAGACAGGCTGGGCTCAAGCCTGGCCTCTGCACCCAGCCTCCAGGCAGGGCAATTACAGGAGTGACTGGAGGGGCCTCAGGTGAGGACTCCATGCAATGAGGACATGAACTAACCATTTATCTGGTGTCCAGTAACATAGGCCAGTCGGTGATGACGACAAATGTGCACATGGCACTTGCAAAATTCAAACTCTACTCTTGGTGATTTGTGTGTCCTGACCTAAGTCTATCAGGCCTATCCCCCTCGGTGATGACACTGAGCTTACATCACTCGCCTCTGCTCCAGTCTGTGCCACTGGCTGTGTCACACACACAGGGCCACCCCCTTTCTGTCCTCTTTCTCCAGCCCCCTCTCCTTGAAAAAAATCAAGGGCTGCTGTTTTGTTTGCACACCCCCACTTCCCAGCCACCTCAACAGAGGAATTTCCAAGGTGGTGGGCATCTCCTGGTGCCTCCTCACTTAGGGGGCCCCTGCCTGGCAGCCTGGGGGGAGGAAGACCTGGCTGAGGAGGCGCAGGAAAGGGGTGAAGGGTGGCTGTGCCTTTCCATCGGGGAAGAATGGGTAAGAGTTGGGGACTGGCCCTTTCCATCCCTCCGTCCATCCTCCCATCTCCCCCGCCCCCCAAATCCAGCTCTTGGGGAATGGCCCTTTATAGTAGTCATTCACACCTTCGTGTAAAATTCTCCCACCAGGTTGCTTCTCCAAGTGAATTCTCTGGTTGTGGAATAAAAAGGCCTGTCTAGAGTCAAAGGTTTCAAGGTGCCAGGGTGGGAGGCAGGGACAAAGGAGGCGTCAGCCCCCACCCCAAGTGGAGCCCTGCTCTCCCGTCGAGGTTATTTTGCCCAACTCGCCCCAGCACTGAGTGCCTGGCAGTGCAGCGGTTTCAGCCTGGTTTGGTTACCTGGGAAATAGGGCCAGAAGGTGAGGCTGAAACCCAACCCAGGCTGTCCCGCCTCGGAGCCAAGGGTCTAGACCCCAGGGAGTTGAACAGAGACAGAAAGTTACAAATAGATGTGCTTCTTCCCTGTCGTTGTGGGCGGCTTCTTCCTCACCCTGCACAAGGGGACTGCAGAGGCAGAGGGCAGATAGTGGCCTTTCAGGGACCTCAGAACTGGCGCAGGCCCAGCATCCTCTGGAATCCTCTGACACTGGGTGGGGAGCCCGAGGAGGGGTCCAGGATATTTGCAGCCATGAGGGCTATCTTTCCTAGACTAGGACTTGGACATTGCAGGACCTTGCTGACGGCCAGTGAGCCCTGGTGTCATGGGGCCGGATCACCTCTGTCCTTTTCCCACCCAGATGCTGATCCTGGGAACCCCAGAAGGTAAACAGAAGGCAGGGCCCACCTGGCAGCACTCTCTGGTCATCCCCATTTCCCATGGGTATAGGAAGTTCAGAGGCCTCCAAAGGCCTGGCAGGAGGAGAGCTGCAGGCAGAGCCAGTTGCAGAATTTGTGTGGTCCCGTGCAAAATGAAACTGCAAGGCCCTTTCGTCAAAGTTTTAAAGAATTTCTGAATGGTGACAGCAGAGTGCTGGACGCAAGTGCAGTGCAGAGGCTGCATGCTCACCCAGCCTGGGCTGTGGGGTCTGCAGACCCTTCACCTCCTGCCAGACCACACAGGGCTCCCTACGGTGCCTCGGTGGACCAGCTCCATACCAGGGCAGCTCGGAGGGGTTCACGTGGGCTGGATGCCCCTGTGGCCTGCACAACTGACCTTCTCAGCCCTGGTGACAGACCCCATGGGGGACCCTGAAGAAGCCCAGGTAGAGGCAGCTCAGAAATGGTTAAGTCAAGAAACAGCAACATTTCCTGGCTGTTTATACCTACACTGTCTCAGCAGCACTTACGGAGAACCTGCTGTGTGCCTTTCTCATAGCAGTGGCCACACTTGCCCCTCTCAGGGGCTTGGAATCAGGGGCACTGGACACTAGTCACTCTGGGGCTTTGGCCAAACTTCTTCCCATCTTGGGGCTTCTGCTAACCCCTCCAGAGGCTCCCCCACACTGAGACTGTCTCAACTCCTCAGTGTAGCCCACGAGGCCCTGCAGGGTCCCCCTCCCTCCCTGACCACTCTCCCACATGCCGGCCACACACCTGCTTTCTGTCCCTTAAAGCTCATTCCCACCTCAGGACCTTTGCACATGCTGTCCCCTCCACCTGGGAGGCTTCCTCACCCCGCTCCCATCTGCACATGATCAGAGCAGCTCCTGTGATCTCTCAGGCCTTTGCCTACTGTGCCCCTGCCTCACCGAGGCCCTCCCCGGAGACCCCGGCCACCCTACCCCACTCCCCACCCCATTTTAGCTCCTGCGCAGCACTTGCTACCAGCTGAATCTGTCTGGATTATTGTTGACTTATTGTTTGCTGTCCCCTCCCCCCCAGGGCTGGAGCCTAAGAGGGTGGGGCCTGGGTCTGTCCCCAGAGCTTGGGACAGACCAAGCCAGACCTGGCCAGAATAGCTTCTCCATAAATGTCTATTGGGTGAACAAGGGATTCCTAAGGGTGCTTCCGGCTGGGACACTCCAGGGTTTCAACTCTGAGCTGCCGCTTCTCCCCTCACACCCGGGAACCAGGCAGCCCAGGGACAAGGAGAGCACACTGGGAGGGCCTGACCTCAGGGCAGCATCGCTGGGGGACGGGGTGGGGTGTGTGTGGGGGGGTCTGTCACATACCAGTTGAACCCTCAGGAAAGACCTCAGGGAGCACATACAGAAGGACCTGGCCTGGTCCAGGGCTCGCAGCACCCCCGCCCCAAGACTTGGCGTGAAGCCAAGGCCTGAAGAAGACTGAGCAGGAGCTGTGGGGGAAGAGGGACAGCAAGGGCTGCTAAGGGCTGGAGGGGAGAAAGGCGGGGCAGGGCGGGGCTGAAGCACAGGGGAAGAAATGAGGCAACCGGGCCAGGCCCCAGAGGCCGCTAGGGGACTAGATTGTATTCTAAGTAGGATGGGAGCCTTTGGAGGGTCTCAATCAGGGGACTGGCATGATGGGATTTGGTTGTTGACCGACTCACTGACAGATTGGGTTCTGCACCCTGCTCTGGCTGGGGACCCCACCTGTCTACCCCATCTGCTCTGACAGGCAGAGGTTTGGGCCCCCTCTGGATGTCTGAAAACTGCCCCCGCCTCAGAGCCGGCCAGCTGCTTGGCAGTTCCCTGGGGCCTTGCACAGTGCCCAACATGAGGGCCTGGAGCCAGGGGCAGCAGGCCTGGGCTCATTGAGCTGTGGCCTCCACGAGCAGAAACACCTTCCTCCCAGGGACTGATTACCTAACACTGAGGGGAGGCCCGGCCAGGGACTCACAGCCAGAGGGTCAGTGCTGACCCCAGGCCCATCCCTGCAGAGGCTGCTCCTCACCCGGAAACTTCCCGCAAGCTCCTACTGTGTGCCAGCTGTTCGCCACGCCTCACCTCATTGAGCCTCGTGACAGCCCCGTGAGGGAGGGACACTCGTGATTCCTATTATTCAGATGAGGAAAACAAGGCTTAGAGAGGTGAAGTCACTTGCCCCAGGTCACAGAGCCAGGATAGGTGGCACTATTGCCTAATCTTTCAAACAGGAAGAACATTCCTTCCTAACCCCACCCCCAGGAGACTAAGTCCCAATTCGGGACCAGTTTTGCTGTATGACCTTGGGCAAGCAGCTCTACCTCTCTGAGCCTCGGTGTCTTGATCTGCCAAGTGGGCCTGATAATCCCAAGCAGAGCCACTTCCAGAGTACTTGAAATGACAACTGTTCAGGTGTCAAGGAAACGATAGGTTTCCTCCAACACCAAGAATCACACACGTGCACGCTCACGCACACACACTGTGCTGGGCGCCAAGCCAGGCATGAGTGTGAGCCTCAGGGTCACTGGCAGCAGGGGGATGTCCCTGCCCTTCCCCGGCCCTGGAACAAGCCCCACACCCACCGCCTAGGCGGAACTTACGCGATCCTCCGGCTCTGTGCGCTGCTGAAGCCCGCGAAAGAGGCGCTGCGGCCCACGACCCCCACGGTCCCTGCGTCCCCAGGGGACAGGAACCGCACCCTCACCGACATGGCCGTCACCTGCAAGGAGAGGACCAGAGAGTCAGCCTGCCCCCCACACCTAGTGAGTGCCAACCATGGCTGGCTACCTCCCACCACCACCTCCTGGCCTCATGACAGCCTCGGAGACTGGGGGCAACTGGTATTGTCCACAAGTCCCAGATGGGCAAATAGGCTCTGTGAGGTTAGGTGAACCTGCTGGGGGCAAGTGGCAGGAGCAGAATTTGAATCCGGGCCTCTATACTCTGCACTCAGGTTCTTAATGCCCCAGCAGCGCTGCCTCCGCGAGTCGGGGGACAGTACCCCCTGAACCCAGCGCTCCTCCCCTCCCCCAGCCCTCGCTGAGCACTGTGCTGGAGACACGCACTGAGCAAGACAGGCAGAGCCCCTGCCTCAAGGGCTCCCGGCCTAGCAGGACAATCCCCAACCACCGACAGCTGCCGTACAGAGTGTGCAGTGAGGTGGTGGTGAAGCCGGGGTAGCTGACCCAGCCCTGGAGGAGGCGCCCAAGAGCTGAGGAGGAAAGGCTGAGGAGGGGCGAAGGGGAAGGGTGTCTGAGGCAGAGGGAACAGCGCATGCAAAGGCCTGGAGGCGCGAAAGGATGTGGTATGATCCTGAAACAGAAGGAAGTTCACTGGGCTGGGGTGAGGCTCCAGAGGAGGTCGGAGTGGCCAGTGGATCTCAGGTCCTGAGGGGCCTTGGCAGCCCCAGGGAGGGGTTTTGGCCTTGCAATTGGGCAAGTAGCTGGAGCCATGGGAAGGTTTTGAGGAAGGGCTGACAAAGCCCGATTCACATGAGGACAGACCGCTGGCATCGGGGAATGCCATTGCTCTGGACCCATCACCCTGTCTCTGACCCAGCCTGCAAGGGGGTCAGCCCAGAAGCCTGGCCATCTTCTCTTTCTTCCAAACCATCTCTAGATCGGAAAAATGCCACCACATCCCTTGGAATCTAGCCCAGCGTCTTCCAGCACAGGCAGCTGGAAAGTTCTCCTTCATATCTAACCTAAATCTCTGCTGCTATAGTTTCAGACCTTGCTCCTCAGCCAGGGTAGTGTCAATCCAAGGATTCCAGAGACCCTACTGCCCAGACCAAAACTACAAAAAAGCTCCAGTTCACCAAGGCCCTCAGATTCCTGCCTGGGGAGACCCCTGCGTTCCAACACCCTTTTCCCCGAGTAGCCTCCAAACCTTTGTCCACGTGGGGGCCTCTGCCTGGAATAACGTCCTCTATCGAGCCATATTTGCCCAGTGTCCAGTCTTGCATTTGGGTTTTAGTCAGCTCCTGCCGGGGGCTCCAGAGCCCTCGCTCTGCACCTCCTGGCAGACCCGCACAACGCCCCACCCCACAGCCCCACGTGTGCTTTAAATAGGGAAGCTTCGGAAACAAGCCAGACCTGGGCTCAAATCCTAGCTGTGCCACTCACCGGCTCTGGGCCTCAGTGATCACAGTAGTAAAATGGGATTCAGAAAAGGTCCTCCCTCAGAGGCTGTCGGAAAGACCAAGGAGACAGTGTACTGAGAGCCCACGGCGGGCAAGAGACACTCCGGCAGAGCTGGCTGTCTCTGTGTGATTGGCTGAGCAAAACCCCAGCCCTGGAGGGGAGCCGGGGGGTCAGGGGAGGGACTTCTAGCCCTGACAGAGGAAGGCTATCAAGCCCAGTGCCAGGAGCTGTCACATACTATAAATCCATTAACAGCAGTGCTGTGTATAGGTGGGGAAGTTGAGGCAATCTGGTAATGAGGCATCATTCTTCAAGTGCTCATTATTAAGCCAGCGTGTGCTAAATGCTTTATGTAAATTATCTTATTAGGAGCAGGACCTATTGATGACCTAATTTGATAGATGAGGAAACTGAAGCTCAGAGAGGTGACAAGACTAGCCCAAGTACCCTAGCTAGGAAGCATCAGAGCCAGGTTTAGAACCTGAGGGCGTCTGATGCCAATACTGGTGATTGTTATCATACATGGCCTCCCCTGGCCCCACACCCCCACCTGTGCTGTGCTGCTGCCAGCTGTCCCAGCTCACAAGAGTCAACTGTTAAATTTGCAGGAGCTGTGTGAGCCAGTAGACATCATGTTGGTGTTTGAAATCAGCCGGAGTAGGAGTATTTACACCATGGAAATTGGCAAATGCTACAAGTCAGGGCTTTTGTTTTCTGCTGCTTGTTAAGCATTTACCAGCTCACCACCACCCCTACCCCTATCAGCCCATACCCAGGGTGGGCCTGGGAACCTTCTGGAACTGCTTGATACCCCCAGCCAAGCTGGACAAGGGAATGAGGAGGGAGCAGGGAGGGGGCAGCAGCCTCACTTGGATCCTCAAGGTCAGTGTTTGGGATGTGGACTCCAGAGCCAGCCTTGGTCCCGCCCCCCTCTCCCCTCAGCAGCCTTCTGGGTCATTCCTCCAATTTCACCCAGGTCGCTCCACTTCAGGGTCAGAGGGAAGGACAATTGCTAAACATTCCCTTTCCATGCAGTGCACTAAAAACAAACCCATGTATGTCTTCCTGCTCAGTGTGACAGAAAGGGGGACAGAGGAGAACTAAGGTTCAGTGCAGACCCACAAAACGTGTTACGGCCTGACTGTGGGTTCATTACAACAACACTATGAGGTTCGGTGACCCCATTTTTCATATCAGGAAAGAGAGGCCGTGAGGGGTGTGATGGGGCCCAGGGACTCGCATTTTTCAAACTGAGCTCTGGCTCTTTCCTGCACACCATCCACCACGAAAGATTGGCTTCCTGGCTAACCCCTCCTCATCTTCCAGCCCAGACGTCACCTCCCCCAGGAAGCCTTCCTGGACACCTCCCACTCCCAGCAGTGTCAGGTGCGTCCTCTGGGCTCGCATAGCCCCTGATTCCCTCTGGCTACAGTGGGCCATGAGTGGTGACTTGTCCATCTGCCCCACTAGCCCAGGAGCTCCCTGCAGGTAGGGATCTGGTGTGTTCTTCTCTGGTGCAGGAGGATACAGCACATCTTTATGAAACCAGAGAACAATGAAGGAAAGGCCAAGGCTGCCTGCCCCACTTCACCCAAGGGGCAGGCAGCGGCATGATAATCATAAGAAGAATTACCACTGTGTGCTAGATGCTAAGAAGGCAGAGGTGGACAAATGTTTTCTGTAAAGAGCCAGATAGTAAATATTTTTGGCTTTGCAGGCCATATGGTTTTTGTCACAACTTCTCAGCTCTACCATTTTAGAGTAAGAGCAGTCACAGACATTATGAAAATGAATGGCCATGGCTGTGTTCCAATAAAACTTTATGCATAAAAGCAGCAGCTATGGACAATGATAGGTAACCCTGCCTCTGGCCCTTGGGTAGCCAGCACTGCCTGCTACCTGTTCTAAGGGCTTAAAAATCTCATTTAATTCTCCTAACGCCATATGAGACAAGTACTATTATCACCATTTTGCAGATAAAGAAATCGACGCTGGGGATGGGGGGGAATGAGTCCTCTAATGTCACACAGGTAGGAAATGCCAGAGCTGGAATTCGATCCTGGGCATGTTGGACTCCAAAGCCTGGCCTCTTAACTCTAGGCTGTGCTGGCTTCCCCAGCTGTGCTGAGAACACACACACACACACACACACACACCCCCCACCAGGAGCCAGACTCGGGCTGGAGGGGAGAAAAGGGACCCCAGAATGGAAGCAGGATTGTGAAGAGGACCTGCCAAGCCGGAAAGGGAGCACTGAGGAGTGGCCTAGAAAAATCAAGCCCCATCACCCGTAGGCTTCAGGGCGTGGGAGCTCAGGCCCCCGTGGGCCCCAGTGGACCAACCACCAGCGACAGCTCCCAGACGCTCAGCTGTGCAGTGAGGCCAGCAATGCCCCCTCTCAGCTGGGCCTGGTGGCTGACTGCTGCAGCCTCACCCAGCCAGGTTCTCTTGTGTCAGAAAAACAGTCATCCCCTTGGAAGACTGGGGATGGGACCCCAAAATCTCAGGAGTCTCCATGGGCAGCTCCTGACAAGTCCCAGAGTGACATTCCTAATGTTTAAGCACTGGCACAGCAGGGAACCAAGGCAGGGTGCTGGAGTAGAGTCTTGAAGACCCCCTCCCCTCCACAAGCTTCCTCCCCCTGCTGCAGCTGGTGTTAACCCTGTAGCTGCTGGATTGTGGGCAGGTCTAGGAAGTCCCTGGGGAGGCATCTGGGTAAGGGGGAGGGACACTCACAGCTCAGCTCTGGGCAGCCCTGGGTGGCCAGCACTCTGCAGGGCCCCTGGGCAGAGGAGAGAGACACAGAGGACATGCAGTTTTCAAACCTTCAGTGGCAGACAGGATGGCCTCTTCCACTCCTGTGTCCCTCGCTGCCTCTCTCCGGCCTGTCCCCCAAGGCAGTACACGCTTAGACCAATGTCCCAGCTGGTGTATGCAGGGAGGGCAGGCCAGCTGCTCCCAGACACTGGGGACTGTCCTGGGCCTCTGACCCCAAGGTGCAGTTGGAAGAACGGAACCCGCTCCCGCTAAATCTGTCTTGCTCACTGCTGGCCAAAGCTGCCCTGTGTCTCCTCCACCCACCAGCCAGAGGGAACCTGCAATTTCACCTCATTTAGAGGTGAAGCGTCTAAATTTAACGTCGCAGGCTCTTGGGGCTGGGTGGCTTTTATGCCTGAGTCCCTCACTTAGAGCTCTTTTTAATCCACTGAAATGCCAGCCAGGGCTTAGTTTGCTTATAGGAGTTTCCAAAATAGCTGCTTTGGTTTAGCATGAAAGGAAATGGCAAAGTAGCCCGGGATGGGGAATGTGAGTTTATACAGAAGGCGGATGGGCGTCGCACGGAGGCTGCTGTGGGAGCCAGATGTCTGCACCAGAGGGGGCCCCACAGAGCGGAGTCCACCTCCCCCATTTTACTGGTGGCAAGACCAGGCCCAGGATGGTCACATGACTTGTCTGGACACCCAGAGGTGACTGGAAGAGCCCGAAGAACGCAACCTCCTTCTTCCTGCCAAAGCCAGAGACCACCTGCAGGCCTTTGCACTGACTGCCCTCTGCCTGGCACACCCTTGCCCTTGGCCTCATCCCCAAGCCCACCTCCCCTGAAAGGCCCTCCCTGACCCCTGGCTAAAGGTGCCTCACCCTCACCCTATTTCACATCCTATAGAGAACGGATCACCCTTCCCAATTGTCTTATCTGTTCTTGGGCTAATTGTGTGTCCCTCACAAGAATCTCAGCTCAGGGGGCCCAGGAGTTTTCTTGTCTTGTTCACAGCTGTGTGCGGCGGTTGAATGAGTGATTATCGAACAAACAAATGATTGAAGGACATCTCATCAGAACTGTGTCTGGGGTTCCTTCACTCAGTTTGTTCACCAGCACACATGTACTGAGTACCTACTGGATGCAGGCACTGGGCATACAGATGTGGACTAGGCCAGTGGAAGGGACTCGGAGAAAGGCAATTAGAGCACAAGGTGATGTGACCCCCATGACAGGGAGTGAGCCCGGGCCTGTGGGAGTCACGCAAGGACCCCTAACCATGCCCCGGGGGAGAGAGTGACTGCAGACAACTCCTGCGGGAAGTGACATCTTAGGTTGAAACCTAAAGCAGGAAGAGGAATTGGCTTGGCAGAGGGGGAGGATGGGGTAGAAGGGTGTGCTGGGTATCGGGAGCACCATATGCAAAGGCTCAGAGGCGAGAGAGATAGGACCAGTTGGAGGGAGTGCAGACAGTCCAGTGGAGCATCAGGTGCTCTCAGAGAGGAGCTCTGGGAGGTGAGGCGGAGACCAGACCCCGATGGGAGGTGAGTTTAAGCTGCACCCAAGGAGAAACAGGCAGGGCAGGCCTCCCGCGCCCTCTGGATTTTGGCAATGGCATCCCTTTGAGTTCATTCAGTGAACTCAATGCTGTCAATGCTGTGTCTCAATAAACATGGAGTGAGTGCCTGCTGCACACAGGGCCCTGACATAGCCTCCGTGGGGACTAGGAGCAGTTGCTCTGGGGAGGCCTCTGCCTCTTTGGCCCAAGATCAGAGTCTCCTGGGCCAATGCAGACCAGATTGTTTACAGGAAGCTTGAACCCCCAGGCCTTCACCAGCTTGAGCTGGGTTTTTGCCCCCTGGATCCCATGCCTGGCCCACCTACCCGCTTGCTTCCCCACTGCCAAGGCGGAGCCACTGGATGGTGCCCCTCAGTGCCCTGTACCAGGACCCAGAGAGGGAAAATCCTGCAGCAACCTGCTCAGGGCACAGGCACCTGCTGAGGGCACAGCCACACCCCTGGCCCCCAGGCTCCCTGCTCAGTGCCCCTGTCCCTCCCAGCTGCAGGAAAGGAATCTGTTTAGCTCCTTCAGAGCCAGGTTTGTTTTTTTTTTTTCTTACCTGCTCAGGACTAGGGTATACAGCCAGGTTTTATCCGGGCCAGGAAAGGCGTGTGCAGGGAATGGGGAAAATGAGGCTCTAGCTGCACGTGATCTTGGACAAGTTCCCCCGCCCCCAGCCTCTGTTTCCCAGTCTGTAAAATGGGAAGATGGGGCTAGAGCTCCGGGTTCCCCCAAGCACGCAGGATACTCTAGGCCAGGTGAAGATCACACCCCAGACCCCACAGCACACTCTGAGAGAAAGCTGTTCTTGCTCCAGTCCCCCTCGGTGTGGGCGCTAACACTTGTCACTCTCCCCACTCAACCAAGCACACAGCTGGCTCCAGGCACAGTCGGAGGAGCCCTCAGGTCATTTCGTTTGGTTGAATTTCTTGTAAGGTAAACTCCACTTAGAGCAAAGTGTCTTCTGCATGATATGAAGTGTTTGTTTTTAAACAGCGTCTCTAAATGGAGGGAGTGACCCTTGGTTTGAGCAGAGCAGGTAGGAACCCTCTTAGGGCAGCGCTCACTCCTGGGGCCCGCCCCCTGGCTCTGCCGCCCTCTGGAACCAGCTAGAGCCAGGAGGGGACACCCCAGGTGTGTCCCTGCAGAGGCCGGTGGCCTGATGGACAGAGAGCTGTTGAGCAGGCTTCTCCTAAACCTGATTTCTGGTCTAAGAGAAGAACAATCAGCTCCTTGGGGAGCCCCTAGTGTGCCCCCAGGGTCCACTGTCCTGGGACTGCAGGCAAATGGACAGTCCCTGACAGCCAGAGGGCTCCACACCAGGCACGGGAGGCAGGACCTGCGGCCAGGAGGCCCTCACCTCTGTTTGTCATGGTCTGCAGCCCATGCTCACTCCGCTGGGGTTTGCCAAGGTAAAGGTGACTCATGAATTTCTGTGAAATCTCCGGAGGGAATTTTAATTTAAATGGCCCATCACTGCCAGGGTCACCCACTCCCACCAGCCATGCGGGGTCGGCCAGGGGTCACCTGGAAGACAAGCACCTCTTTGGGGAAGGGGCCTCTTGAGGCCACCGTGGGGGTGGAGCTGTGTGGGGGTGCCAGGCAGGAAGGCGGCTGGACTGGGAGGAGGGAGCCCGGGGAAACATGACAAAGGTGGGGTGGGGGGTGACAGCCGAGCCTCGGGACGCACGGGGCTTCGGATCCCATCTCAAAATACCCCCCAGTCTGTGGCTGTAGGGCCAGCAGTACAGATGGGGATGGGAGGGGGACGGAGATGAGGTGAGCACTGGGGGTGCAGAGAGATCCTCCTGGCACCGTGGGAGTAAGGGACCGTGGTCAAGTTCCGGGCCAAGCGCCTCTGTTTGATTGTTGTGAATCTGAAAACAGTAAGAACGCTCACGACAACCAGCACTTCCACAGCACATCTCTGTGCCGGGCATCGTTCTAAGGATTGACTTACTTAATTCCCGATACCCAGGAAGTCGGGCCTCGAGCCTGCGCTCTGGGCCCACTAAGCAGCACCCCCTTTTGAGGTCCCAGACGCTGTCCTAAGCACTGGACACAGAGCACCCCCTGAGAAGGGCACTGCTGCCACCCCATTTTACGGACCGGGAGACTGAGGCTCACAGAGATGGAGTCATCTGGCTGGCAAGTGGCAGCGTTTTCTCTCCAGCGATTCACCTTCAGACACTGGCATTTAGGTGGTGTGGCAGCTGTGTGTAGCCCCGTCTGCACCCCAGAGTGCCGAGGTGCCACATGGGGTGTGCACCCTAATTAGGAGCCCTCACCCCGAGATAAGCCATGGGAGGGTCTCTCAACCTTGGCACTACTGACATTTTGGGCTGGATAATTCCCTGCTGTGATAACTGAAGATGTCACCAAGCACCACCACATGTCCCCTGTGGCCAGAATTGCTGGACGAGGACCACCGCCTTAAAGGCAGCTCTACGGACCTGGGCCGGAGGGCTCATTGATTAGCATGGTGGCTTAGGAATAATTTTTTATGAGTGAAATGGGTAGTATTGAAGACACTGTGGTGTTTGGTTGGTGACAATATTGGTCAGACATCTTCCCCCTCACACGAACAGGGTGTGGGGATCTGGCAGGCCGGGCCCCTAGGTCTGTGGCTTCCACTGGACCTCTGCCACCCTCAGCCCTGAAACACACACATCTACATACCCACGCACGTCTGGTCGCCTGCCTAGGATGTGGACAAGGGCCTGCAGGCCTGAGACCGAGGACTGGAGCTAGGAGGAGCAGGTTGGATTCCTCCAGCGTTTGGGGCCTGTTTGCTGGAACAGCAGAGTTCTGCATGAGACCTGCCTTCGTGTAACCCCCACCTGTTAGCAGGCCTGTAGGTAAGGAGAGACCAGGTCAAGGGCTACCTCCCCTTTCTATCCAAAATAACCTGACCCCTGTCTAGGTCAGTCCCACATGGCAGGATTTGGATTCTAACCAAATGGCTGAACTCCCAAGGCCACCTCAGGTGCCCACTAGTCACTGGAGTGGGCTGCCCCCAGTCCTCTGTCCTCTCAAGGACACAGACCCCCCAACCTCCACAGGCCCGGACATCAGAGCTGCTCCCCCCTACAAAACAAAGAAAAAATTCCATTCCCGCAGCCATCTCTGGAAGAACATTTAAGTTCCCTTCCCGGGGCGACCTCTGTATTAGACACACAAAAACTGAACTTTTAGGTCAAAAAAAATGTTTTATTATATAATAGTAATACATCTGTCTTTATACCCACACAGTCGTAATATACGCTATTACATATTTTTTTGTGTTGCGAGGGTCCCATGAAGGCCAAGGTACTCAGCGCCCAGGGAAGTCATCCCAGGTCCCTGCCCTTGGCCCCTTCCAGACCTCCTGGGGCCCGTCCCCACCCACCTCCAGCCCACAGGCTCCCTCCGCATCTCTTCCCAGCCCATGCGCTTGACTAGGCAGGTGGGTTCAGCTTGTCCTACTCTCTCCCTCTCCGGCTCTCCCTGTTCTGCAGTTGCTCGGCCACTGGCCTGGCCAAGGCAGAGGGGCTGGGAGCACCCAGCAAAACCTCTACCTGACCTCATCTTCTCACTTAACCCTCGTGAGGTGCAGTGCTGTGGCCACTGTGTCCCCTATCCAGCCGCCTCTAACTAGGGCTGGAGGAGCCAAGACATGTGTTTGCACCGTCCCAATAGTACATCCCCCACTACCCCCACCAACTGGCATCTCCAGCCCTCTAGACCTCCTGCCCCCACCGCCCAGCCCCTGAGGACTCTTCACCCACGCTGCTGCTGGGTCTGTTCCGCTCACACACCCGGGCTCCCCTGCCCCATCTCTGCCGCCTGGACCCTCCCAGTCAGAGCCTGAGCCCCCCTCCACCCCGCAGAGCCCTGGCCAGCTCCTCTAGGGGAAGAGGCTCTTCCTGCTCCCACATTCCCTCTATTATATTTGAAGACTACTCCTAGGGCTGCAAGAGGCTCAGACAAGGACACAAAAGAAACCAGTTAACAGGATCACCTCCTGGGGAGGGCAGCCGAGGGGGAGGGTCTGGCCAGCAGACAGGTGGAGACTTACTTTTTTTTTTAACTGTTTACTCTAATATTGAAGTATAATTTATGGACCAATAAAACACACAGATTTAGAGTGTATAGTTTAAACAGTTTTGACAAATGTATACACTTGAGCAACCACCACGCAAAACAAGATAGAGAACATTTCTATCACCCTGTCCCCCTTTCAAGTCAATCCTGCCCCCCCCATCACTGTGATTTCTCTGCCCATCCTTTATTTTTCCTCTTGGAGAATTTCACAGACTTCTTCTTCTCCTCATGCCTTTATTAAAGTTGAAAGGGGAAGTCCTATGCCTGTGTTTCTCATTCTAAAATAAAGAACCCCACCCCCAAATCCGGGCACACTCTCTCACCATCACTAGTTTCTTTTCTTTGTGGGTCTCCAAGCACTCTCTGACGTGACCCTATTTCTTTGCGTGTCCTGGGTCTGCCCACCATGGCCAGACAGGTCTCCTAGTCCCCCCGAACAGAGCTTGATAGGAGTGATGTGAACACTAACCACTAACAAGTGTTCCACTGAGATTTACTGAGCATCTACTATGTGCCCGTCGAGATAATTCACTGTAATCCACACAGCTACCTTGTGAGGTGGGGCTTTTATTATTTCTATTTCACAGATGAGAAAACCACAGCTCAGAGAGGAGAACGATCTGCTGAAACTCACACAGTCGTTAGGTGGTGAGGCCAGGATTCAAACCCTGGTTTGTGGCACTTCAAAGCCTGTCTCTCCACACCTACACTCCACCACCGTGGTCTCACACTCACCAGTAGCCTCCTTGAGGATACCCGGTCCCCAGGGAGGCTCCTCACAGGGCTGGGGGGTGAAGATGAGAAGAACTGGTCATCTTCCGCCCACCGCACTGGGCCAGAAAGAGAATTCTGACCCCGGTGTCAGGAGCAGTTTGACTTCCGGGGGTGCTGGAGAATGGGGAGAGCCTTGGGGAAGCTCAGGCTTTCCATCTCACGGAGGGAGGCCACAATGCCAGTGACCGAGGCAGTCCCAGAGGGGACCCTCAGATCCACAGAGAGAAACCACCACCCAGATCCTGGGTCCCTTGGTGTTTTTTTCTTCATAGGAGCCTTGGAAGAGAAGTCCCCAGAGACCAGAGAGAAGGGATTGTGGGAGCTCCCCCCTCGCAGTGGCGGGGTCTACTGCAAGAAGGCCTTATGGACATGGCCTTGAATTTAGATTTTCTTTGATATCTCCAAATAACATTAAGGGCAAACACATCACCCTTACGATGAGCCAGGGCTGTCCCAAATATGTTATGTACATAATTAACTCATTGAGCACCACCATGAGATTTACAACTCCCTTTTCACAAGTGGAGAAACTGAGGCACAAAGGAGTTAAGTCACCGGCTGGAGACTACACTCCCGGGATTCAAAGCCTGCCACTGACCCACAGCCCACAGGCTTCCCAGCCATGCTGGTCACTGCTCTGAGATCAGATGTGGCACAGAGGCATGCTAGAGTGTCACAAGAAGACCCAGTTTCCCAAACACTTATGTCCTCTTTCCACGTGGCACCACTATCATCTGCACATGACCCGTGATGAATTCGCAGTTTTCATAAATCCCATCACTGTTTGTGAACCAGATTACCGCAGGGCACCTGCCATATCACCATAGTGGGACATTTACAATTTAATTCTGTGGAAGGTGCCTCTGGTAAGCAGACTAGGGTGGGAGAGAAACTGACTCTTCACTGAGCACCCTTTTAAACTTTGTACCATAAGCACATAAGACCCAGGTTAAAAAAAATAAACAATAACAAAAGAGAAATCTATCACAGTACAAGTGACACGTATATAACATTCAGAATGATTAGTACTGTGTAAGGCTTTCTGTTTTATTGAAAATTCTTAAGGAACATTTTTGACATGAAAAATGTGATATTTTATATCTATCAAAATAAATACATCAATTCTTCTACTTTTTTTCTGTGCACAGAAACAAAGAAATTACTACCTTGGTTTGTCAGAAGGGACATGTGTATGTGTTAAAAAACATTAATTTGTTTAATATAAACACATAATAATTTTTATAACCTGGATTGGGTATTTCTTATTACAAAGAAGTTTGGGGGGAAAAAACCTCTTTCTGCAGTGTCTAAGGATGGATCCCAGATGGGGATGGCCATCGCCCAGGAAGGCAGGGGCACTGCTGTGCCCCTTTCCCTCCCCTCAAAGGAACTCACAACCAGGTCATATCATAGGAAAGGCCAAGCCTGGTCATAGTCCATCCTCTTTCTGCTGCTCCTCCCAAGCCCGTCAGGCAGGCAAGACGGATGTCAGCTTCTCCAACACCCGACACACACACAGCCGGGGCAGGTGGAGCAGGAGGGAAACACTGGCATTCAAAGGCACCGGAGGGGTGAGGGGACAGGGACCACATCGGAAGGACCCGTAGGTGGGTGCTTGTCTAACCTAGACCCTGCCCGCCCTGAGTTTCATTGTGGCTCCAGAGTCCAGGGCTGCTGAGTCAACCCCCTGGAATGCCTCGGCCCCCCCGGGCCAGCTGATCTTGAGACTCCTGCACTGGCACGTGGGCCGGTGGAGCCGGGTCTGTTTGCTGGTGGAGGCTGTTAACAGCATGGGAAATGGTCAAGGGTTCAACAAGAGATGAGCCATCTGCTCCTCCCGAGGTAAACAATTTACAAGAGACAAGTCAAGCCAGCCTGCTGTTCTGGTTTTTCTTCGACAGTGAGATGTGCACAGTTTCCTTTTCCTCCCAGTGCCAATTGGACAGACGCTGTCCCAGGCACTCTGACCCCAGCTCAAGTGCCTCCCTGGGGCAGGATCGTGTCTGTGTAGGGAGGCAGGAAAAATCAGATTTTTTTCACATCTTTCTTGTTCCATTCTCAGGACTGAGCGACTTTATGCCAGATGGTTAACCCACATCCTAAGGAGAGTGGATTTTCTCCCAAGGGAATGGACTTACTTTCTAGAACCCAAAGCCTTGAATTTCAAGAATCTTTAGCCTTAAATCCATTTTCTGTTAGAAAAAGACCCCTACTGGTCTCCCCAGGCATGGCATCCCTGCTCTACCAGCCCCTACAAGTGACCACACAAAAGGAAGAGGGTGGGTTCCATTCTGGATGCTCAGAGTGGAGTCAGTGAATTCTCAAGCATGTGAGATATGTATGTGGCTTAACAGCCAGAAATAAACAGCTTGTGCTGGAATTGTAATGCTGGAGTTTCCAAAAGTGTTGCAAAACGTTTCAGGCAGACACTGGTGTTTGTGTACCAAAAGCTGTTTATCAATTAATTCCTTCTTTGCCAAACATTCTTACTCGGGTCTACTGGGAGATGATTTCGGTGGGAATGCATCTCCAACTTTGTAATGAAAGTCATCAGGGAAATAGGGCTTGCTTTACAGAGGTTCATATTACAAAAATGTGGCTAGAACAGGTAGTTCCCATAAGGACAAGGATAGTGCTAAGTTTTGAACCCATGTAAGAAAAAAGAAAGTGACATCTGGGGACAAGGATTTTGGGACTCTTTGCAGACATGCCAATAACCTGTGAGATACACATCCACAGATGCACATGGAGGGTGGTGAGTATAAGCCTTAGGGTCAAAAATCACAAGTTCAAGTCCAGCCTTTGCATCTTTCTAGCTACATGACCTGGGACAAGTCACTTTCCCTCTTTGAGCCTCAGTTTTCTCATCTACAAATTGGAAGCCACCAAAATTATCTTACAGTTACCTTACTTTACAGTTGCAAGGACTTGCTCTTTTCTCCTCCTTAAAAGGAAAACACAAGCTATAATTTATAGCTTTTCCTACTGCTTTGTGCTGCTAAGGTTAGAGACCTGGGGTCATGCATTGGTTTCCTAGGGCTGCTGTAACAACGTACTACAAAGTGAGTGACTTAAAACAACAGAAACTTACTGTCTCACAGTTCTGGAGGTTAGAAGTCTGAAATCAAGGTGCGGGCAAGGCCATGCTTGCTCTAAAGGGTCTAGGAAAGAATCCCTCCTTGCCTCTGGCAGTGGCCATCAATCCTCTGTGTTCCTCAACTCCTAGCTGCGTCACTCCAATCTCTACTTCTGTTGTCACATGGTATTTCCCTCTTCTTATAAGGACAAAATCATATTGGATTAGGGCCCACCCAATGACCTCATCTTAACTTGATTACATCTGCAAAGACCCTATTTCCAAATAAGGTCACATTCACAGGGGTTGGGACTTCAACATATCTTTTTGGAGGACACAATTCAACCTGTAACAGATAGAAAACATGTTGTTTATCCCAGCAGTTTGATGATTTTTTTTCTGGATGTGCAAAGCATTTTAATGAGTTGGTTTTCTTTTTTTTTTTTTTTTTTAATAATCCCAAGCACTAGTGTGGTGGGAGGGGACACGCTAGACTGTTGCATATAAGAAAGTACGGAGATGCTCATCTCCATGACTGACAGCTAGAGAAGGGGAAAGCTGGGGCGGGGGGCAAGACATGAAATTCTCTGGGCAGTGGAATTTTAGGATGAGGATTCTAGAATTTAGCTCCAAGTATGTTCCCCCAGGTTCCCATTACCCCAGATTCTGTGGACTTTCTCTCTTCTTAATGGTACCACGTTTTCCTTTTGAGGAATTCTTTCCCACCCAGTGCTGTTGACCTGATGGGACTGACCCAGAGCCCCACTGTCCCCCCCACCAAGGGGAAGCACAAGACCCAAGCCAGGCTCACTGGACCCCACTCCCTGGAAGAGGAAACTGGAGCAAAAGGACAGGGAGACAAACACACCGGATTTTGTTCATCCTGGCTGCAGCGGTGCCCCGACTGGAATATCCGTGGTAAGTCTGTCTGGGCTTCCTCAGCCCTTGGTTCAGGCCTGATTCTCTGGACACCCCCCTCCTTCACCTCCGCCCACCTCCACCCCCAGTCAACTCAGTGAGCACCCCAGCTGCCTTCCAGGAGACCCTCGGCTTAAACACCGGTGCACAGCAGACAGCCGTCACAGCCGCGTCCCAGGCAGCCCTGCGTCAGCAATGCTTCAGGAAAATGGAAGAATTGGGGCAGTGTCCCACGTGGGAGGAAAGGAAAAGACGGCAGTTTTAGGAGAAGGATAGAGGATTTTTAAAAATTAACAAATCAGCACAAATGTACCTAGAAGAAATGTTAAGATCCTCGAGAATCCTTGGGGACAGGGAGGGGCGGCAGGGTCCTGAGTTTCTCACTGGGGCTTCGGCTGTGGTTTAAATATCGAGGGAGGGAGGGGTACCCCAGCAAGAAGTCTAGAAGATATGGGCCCCCAGGGGTGGCGCCTGGCACATGACAGTGGTGACAGTTCTGACATGGTCTCCTCTGGAGCACACGCACCCCTTGCTGTCAGCCCGGCACCCCAGCCTGGGCCAGGCCCGCCTCCCCGCTGTTTTGACTCTCCAGCCTCAGGCTTTATTGCTTTTCCTGCTTAATGAGGTGAGGCTCACTCAGCCCAGTGGCCATTCCTGTAAAAGCCTTTTCGATGACCCAATGTGGTGAGTTACGGGGAAGCGCTCCCTGAGGGCTAGACTGGCTGGAAGCAGATGCCTTGCCCATTCCAAGGACATAATGAGGGCTGAGGCTTCTAACGAGAGGCAGGGGGTGCTCCAGGCGCCAAAGCCCTGGACTCAGGTCGGAAGAGCAGGGCTGCAGCCCCGGGTGGGCTAACGAGGCATCCCCCTCTGAGCCGTGCTCTCCTCGTGGGTAGAATGGGACACAGGTACATGAGCCACAGCCTGGCTGTCAGGCTTGTCGTGGTCTTCTCGGGCTGCTGTAACAAAGAACCCTAAGCTGGGTGGGCGGCTAATAAATGACAGACATCTGTTTCTCACGATTCTGGAGGCTGGGAGCCCGAGGTCAGTGCCAGCACGGTCGGGTCCTGTGAGTGTCCTCTTCCGGGTTGCAGGCTATGGTCCTCACATGTTGGAAAGAGGGCAGGAGAACTCTCCGGGGTCTCTTTTACCAATGATGAGGGCTCCACCCTCAAGATCTAATCCCCTTCTGAGGCCCCACCTCCTAATCCCAGCACATCAGGAGTCAGGTTTCGACGTATGAATTTTAGGGTGGCACAAACATTCAGTCCACAAACAGCCTCCAACAGGATTACACATGTAGAGTCAGTCTGAAACCCACAAGTTCTAGGCAAATGAAAGGAAGTACCAATATCACCGTCACTCTCATTATTAGTACTAAGACCTTCCTTGGTAGTCAAAATATCAAGATGACCCAATGACCTTCCACCTCTAAAACCTCCCTGTGAGTGTGGGTGGAGCCTGTGAATATGGGATGACTCCTGCAGAGGTTATCCTGGAAGGGGCTGACCTAATCAGAGGAGCCCTTAAACAGGACTGGCTCTTACTAGCAAGAGAGGTTCAAAGTAGGAGAAAGGTCAGTGTAGGGGAGGTGGAGACTCCACTGCTGGCTTCAGAGATGGAGGGGCCACCCCCCGGGGAACATGGGAGGCCTCTAGAAGCTTTCAGCAGCCCCAGCTGACATCTAGAAAGGAAATGGGAACCTCAGTCCTATAATAACATGGGTTTGGAAGTGGATTTGTCCCCAGAGCCTCCTTACCGACATCTTGAACTTCAGCCTAGTGTTACCCTGAGCAGAGAACTCAGCCGGGCCAGGCCAGACTTCACCTACAGAATGGTGAGCTCGTACGTGGGTGTGGTTTTCAGCTGCCAGGTTTGTGGTCATTTGTTACACAGCATAAAACACCAATACACCCTCTGTAAAGGAAGCCTGAGAATGGAGGCCTCCCACTCAGTCTGCCCTCCCAGCACAGGGCAGTGGCCACAGACCAGGGCTCCAGAGTCAGAGCCACACCAGATACTGGCTACACCACTCCCTGCTGTGTGACGTCGGCCGTGTTCCCTCCCTCACCTCTCAGAGCCTCGGTTTCCTCATCTGTAAAATGGGGATGGAACTGAAATGCATGGAAATCATCAGAATGGGGTACGCATCACAAGGGCATATAGTAAATGCTCAAGAAACGTTGCACATGTTAAGTATTAGAAACCAGCTGACACATAACACTGATGCACCCGTGGTCTTCAGTGCACTGCCCACACACCAAAGAGGGTGGGAATGAGCCCTACCTGCTGTTGTGGGGGCTATAGGCCAGTTGGGAAATCAGGAACCTAAAAAGCAAACCAACAACCTCAGAGGTACGCGCATAATGTTCTTAGTGGGCACAGCACGGCACAGAAGACCCGGCCTTTGCACTCTGAACTCCCCCTTGGAGTCTGGCACAGGCCAGGGCTTAGCTCCCTCCTTGATACCCCCTTTGCACTGGCTTCCCTGACGAAGAATTTTTTTTAAGGATTCCACAACTGAGCTCCTTTCTCTCTGGCCTTACGCTTGTGAGGAAGAAGCTGACCCTGGACCCAAGCAGAGGGGTGAGTCCAGTCTCCCAGCTCTGTCCCTAGCATGGGCCCACCCCAGGCCTCACCCCCCAAATTCTCCCAGGCTCCAAACCCTGAGGCCCCTCTGACCACTCTTCTCGAGAAATTACTGAGCTCCATCCATCCCACCCACATGCTCAGCTTCAACTAGAAGTCCTGACTGCTGGGGCATGCAAATATGCAAATTGGGCCCACAGTGAGATGCCACTGCACACGCCCTAGGATGGCCACAATCAAGAAGACAGACAATAACAAGTGTTGGTGTTGATATGGAGCAATTTGGAACACTGGTACACTGCTGGTGGGATGTAAGATGGTGCAGTTGCTTTGGAATAGTTTGGCAGTTCCTCAAATGGATAAGCATAAAGTTAAAATACGACCCAGCAATTCCACTTCTATGTTTATACATCCAAGAGGACTAAAAACATGTGTCGACACAAAACCTCTACACAAATGTTCACAGCAACATTGTTCGTAATAGCTAAGAAGCAAAAACTACCCAAATGTTCATCGGCTGATGATTGGATAAACACTATGTGGAATATCCACGCAGTGGGATTTTCAGCCGCGTAAAAGAACGAAGTACCGATGCACGCGGCAGCACAGATGAACCTTGAAAACATTCTGCTAACTGAATGGAGCCAGACACAGAGGCCACATATGACTCCATTTATATGCAAGTCCAGAACAGGCAAATCCATAGAGACAGAAAGTATTAATAGATTAGTAGTTGCCAGGGGCTGAGAGGAGGAGAGAATAGGAGTGAATTGCTAGTGGGTACAGGGCTTCTTTTGGGGAGGGGATGAAATGTTCTGGAATTAGATAGTGGTGATGGTTGCATAGCTTTGTGAATATGCTAAAAAACCATTGAATTCTATGTTTTAAAAGGGTGAATTTTATGGCATATGAATTGTTTCTCAATTTTTAAAAAGTTTTTTTTTTTTAAGTCCTAACTGCTATTTACTAGCTCACAAACTTGCACAAGTAACTTGGCCTGTCTGAGCCCCAAATTCTCCGTCTGTAAAAGAGGATCACAACAACAGTGATTAATAACTTTCTAGGTTGGCCGAGATCACATAATAAAATGTGGGAAAGCTCTCACCACTGAGCAAGGCTCAACAGATGGAGGTTTTAGAATTCATGTTTGAATCAGTTACCGGGCTAGTATAAACTTGGGGTGGTCTCCCCACGTGTCCTTCTTGGCAGGTCAAACTCTCCCTTGCCTTCAAGCAAGCCCTAGCAGCACCTCCTCTGCGCAGCTTTCCCTGACCCATCAGAGCCTCAGGGAACAGCTGTCCCCATCCAGACACCTGAAAAGGAGGCGCTGATCGAGGCTGAATCACATCGGGTGCTTTCACCTCCCGAGCCAGGCTCTAAGCAACTTGAGAGAAGAGTCTTGTCTTATTTTAGCATGTCCTAAACTTCATTCACTTATCGTCTACACCACTTTCCCATACCACCTACGTTTGGTATGGGAGTTTGAGTACCACCTGCATTATAAGTGACTTGATTCTTTCCTTTAAATCAACTCACTTTTCAAAAAATAAGTGTGCATTAAAAGGACACTTGAATCATTACTGGAAACAAAGCACCAGCATTGTTTGCCATTAATGATAATATAAACAGGGAGTAGAGAATATTCACACCAAACCCAGAACCATGTTCTAGTCTGGGACGGCACATGTGACTGCTCAGCCTCTGCACTTTCGAGGGGGAGATCAGTTGGTCTTAGCACAGCATTGGTGACACAGGAACAACAAACAGAGGCTTGCTCCTTGGCCTAATCGGGGCTGAAGATCATTGAAAAGGGACTTATGTGATCCGTGAGTCACTCTCATTTAGTGCCCTCCCCTCATCTCCTGCCTGTTGTGGCTTCCATGTCACCCTCTCGTGAGGCCTTTCCTGGCTGCTTATCTGAGAGTATGACCACTGAGCTCCCATCTCCCAATTCCCCTCCCTGCTTTACCTTTCTCTTTAGCATTTAATTCCATCTGCCATACTATGCATTGCATTGTTCTTGTCTCGTGCCTGTCGCCCCAGCTAGAATGCACGCTCTAGGAGGCAGGGCTTTGGCTGTGTGGTTCACCGCTAAATCCCCAGCACCCCGGGGATAGTACCTGGTGCATAGGAGGCCTTCAGCAAACATCCACTGAACGAATGAATGGAGGAATGAACGAATAAATGAATCCCTGCATATCCAGTGGCTTTGGACTCTCTTATACTAGTCTTGTACCAAATCGTGCACTTAGGAGGTAGCGACTAACAAAGATCAAGTGAGCAAGTAAATTAATTAATTAATCAATGAGTTTCTGCCTGAATAGTGAAACTCCCAGTTTATGGAGTAACCCAGATTTCTTCAATTGTGTACGTTTCCTAAGTCTATGACTCTAAATTCTTCCTGAAGATTGTCTGCAGGACAAAGAGAATGGAGCCTTTTGCCGAGAAAGGGTTGCATGCATCCTCAGGCCCCCAGTTTAGATTAAATAATGGTGGTTGAACAGGAAAAAGAATTGGGGACCCCAAGAAGTTGCAGGGAGCTCAGAGGGAGAGGGGAGAGCGTTCTCCAGGGACAAACTCCTTCTGGCCCCCCTGCCCAGCACCCCGGGCACACTGCCAGCGGGACAACAGCCAGACACACGGGCTCGCGGCAGTTACCAGGCGATCCTAAGTACATCAAGATGGGTGCACTGACGCCAGCCACTCTGAGTGGATCTGGAATGAATTGGGGGGTTGTTAAGATCACCGAGTTAAGCCTCTTCTCACAGGAAAAATATTTATTTCACTGAGCTCTGCATTTTGGAAAGCTGTGCCTGTAACAGTCTACATCGATCTAGCAGAGTTTTGGCTACTGCTGGTTTCTGTCTCCCTCCTGTCTCGGTCGGCGTGGGCTGTGTGTGTGTCCAGAGCACACACTCCCGTAATTGAGTAATCGGCCAAAAGACGCCGCCAGGACACTCTGCTCTTCTTTAACGAGAAAAAAATAGACGCAAACTGAGTTCGTGGCATGAGGCACGAGACCTGAATGAATGTTTCATCTTCAAAGATGCCTTCTTGAGAGAAGCAATTGCTTCTTCCCATCCCTTTTTATCTAATAAGCTGCTTCCTCCCACCCTAGTTTGGGGAAAAAAAACTACAGACAAGTGTGAGGAAGAAAGTAAAAATCACTGCTACTCCTCCAAGGGACCCTGGTTAGTCTTCACTGCGTGGTCGTCCTTTCCTTTCCTTTTCTACTCTGTGGAGCCGAGGGGCCTGGGTTGGAATCCCAGCTCTGCCACTTGCTGGCTGTGTGACCCTGAGAATCACGTCACCACTTGGAACCTCTGTTTCCTCATCTGTAAAATGGTATAGTAATAGTGCCCACCTCTTTGGACTGTTGGGAGCAGCAAACAAGAGAAAGTATATACAAAGCTTAGTAGAGTTTTGGCACTTACTAAATGCCCAATAAATGGTATCTGTTTGTGGTTTTTTTTCCTTAGCTTCCCTATAGCAGCAGTGGTACCTGTTTTTATAGGATAAATATATATAATTTTTATACCTTCTTTTTCATGAAACAGTATATTGTATACATGCTCCCATTTCACTATTGTCATAAGCATTTTTTGGTTTTTTTTTTAGAGACAAGGTCTTGCAAGGTCCCAGGCTGGTCTCAAACTTCTGGGCTCAAGTGATCCTCCTGCCTTGGCCTCCCAAGTAGCTGGGACTACAGGCGCACCTGGCTCGTAAGCACTTTTTTTTTTTTTCCCCAAAACAGGGTCTTGCTGTGTCTCCTGGGCTAGAGTGCAGTAGTGTCATCATAGCTCACGGCAACCTCAGACCCCTGGGCTCAAGCCATCCTCCTGCCTCGGCCTCCTGAATAGCTGGGACTGCAGGCAAGTACCATCATGCCTGGCTAATTTTTCTATTTTTTGTAGAGATGGGGTCTCGCTATCACTATGTTGCTTGGGCTGGTCTCAAACTTTTGGCCTCAAGTGATTCCCCCCTCCTTGGCCTCCCGAAGTGCTAGGATTACAGGTGTGAGCCACCACACCCAGTCTTATAAGCAGTTTTAATGACTATAAAATATTCCATTGTGAGCCTATACCTCCATTAGTCTTTTAACTTTTCCCTGTGGATAGAAATAGAGGTTGCTTCCACGATATTATAAAGATTACTGTGATAAGCATCTCTAGACTCAAATCTCAGTCTACATTTGAGGCTCTGTCTTTAGGATGAATTCCCAGAAGTTGAATTGTTGGGTCAAATGGTATGATCACTTCCAAGAGCCTCAATATATCAAACTTAGCACTGCAAGCGCAAGTTGTTCTCCAGAAAGATTACCCACAGATGTGTGTAAGAGAATCCATCTTACCACTACACTGAGGATTATTACCTTTTAGTTGTTGCTAATTTAATAGGCAAAAATGACATCTCATTCTTTAACTTGCGTTTTAAAAAATTTCACCCACTATTTTTCTAATCCTGGTTTTATTAGCTACAATGTGTTGAGCATTTATTATATACCAAGCATAGGATAAGTGCTCTCTGTAAAATATCTTAATCAAACTTCAGGTATATACCCCAAAGAAGTAAAAGCAGGGAATCTAACAGATATTTGTACACTATGTTCATAGCAGCATTATTCACAATAGCCAAAAGGTAGAAGCAACTTAAAGATCCCATCAACAGAGGAATGGATCAGCACAAGGTGGTATGTGTATATGTAACGGAATATTATTCAGCCCTGAAAAGGAAGAAAATTTTGACCATGCTACGACATGGATGAACCCTGAAGACATTATGCTAAATGAATAAGCCAGTCACAAAAGGACAAGTATTGTATGATTCCCCTTATATGAGGTTCCTAGAGTAGTTAAATCCATAGAGACAGATATCAGAATGGTTGTTAGCAGGGGCTGGGTTGAGGCAGGATGGGGAGTTAGTGTTTGATGGGGACAGAATTTCAGTTAGGGAAAATGAAAAAGTTCTGGAAATGGATGGTGGTGATGGTTGCACAAGAATGTGAATGTACTTAATTCTGTAGAACTGCATTCTTAAAAATGGTTAAAATGGTAAATTTTATGTTATGTATATTTTACCATAATAAAAAGTCTTAACTGATCTTCAAAACATCCTATGAGGTAGATGTTATTATCACCCTCCCCTCTTCTTTCAAAGATGATGAAACTAAGGCTCAGAGAGGTTAAACATGTTCCTAGAGTCACACAGTTTATAAATAGTGAAGACAGGTTTAGATGCCAGGTCTTACTCTTCAAGGCTACGTTATGCTGCAAGAATTCTGGTGGACCTGGGAGCCAGAGAGGAAATTAAACCAAATTCAAGGTAGCACATGAAATTAGCAAGTGCACAGTGCCAAACGGAACTGTTGGCCCTGAAGGCCCAGAGTTCAGTTCTAAATTTATTCTCTCTGACCTTCTTGTGGGTTCTAAATTTGGCCAAACAAGTTCTTCCAGACCAATTAATGACGTGGGTACATTGTTTTGAAGATCAAACCTTTTTCCTGGAATGAAAATAAAAAAAAATAATGCAGAGTTTGCTTGGAGAAGCAGTCTTGCTGCCTGTTAGCAATGATCCTGAAAATGATCCTGAGTTTTCCACCTGATGGTAGACACATGTGATTGTTGACCGATTTCTCAAGGACAGTGATTAAAACCATTTCCTGAACCCAAGTCTGAATTTCTCCTCCTGAATGAACCAGAAACAAAGCCTTGGAAAATATCTAAGCATAAAAATTCTAACAAGAACCAAACTTAAAATTCTCCTAAAATTACAAAATAAGAACAAAACAGGCCTCTTTGGTGGTCTCCAGGCCAGGGAGGAATTACGGGTCTTTAAGGACTCTCTGGCCAAGTCCTGACTTCTCTGGGAAGGTATCAGGGTTGCTGACCTGCTTGAGACCACTTCTCAGACACCCTGCTTCCACTGAGGAGGAGCAGGCACATGGTCTGGCCACTGATGACTGAACAAGCCTGGGACACTGGGCCCAGGAGAGACCATCCATTCACTGGTCACAAACATATGACTTCTGGTGCTTGGCCCAAAATGATGAGCCCGGGCATCAGACTCCCTCCCTCAGGAATGTGACTCAAGAGACACAAAAGGACATTATAGTTGGTCCAGATACTTGAGCTGAAAATTCATGGAGACTTGGGCTTGGGGTGGCCATTCTGGGGGTACATGGACACAGATGTATGTGGAAGAGGGGCAGGTGCTGTGGGATTCTGAATCCCAGTGATAGTGTCAAGTGGCTGGATCACACTTCACCTGAAACCCACCCTATCTGTCTTAGTCCATTTTGTGTTGCTATAAATGAATACCTAAGATTGGGTAATTTATAAAGAAAAGTGGCTTATTTTATTTGCAGTTTGGCAGGCTGAGAATTTCAAGGGCATGGCCCTGGCTTTCTGGTGAGGGCTTTCGTGCTACATCACGACATGCAGAGAAGGTCAAAGGGGAAGCAGACATGTGTGAAGAAGGAAAAACCTGAGGAGTGCCCTGGCTTCAATAACCCATTCTCACAGGAATGGATTCCACTGGAGAACTCACTCGCTCACTACTTTGAGAACTGCAATAAGCCATTCATGAGGGATCCACCCCATACCCCAAACACCTCTCACGAGGCCGCACCTCCCAGCACCACCACAATGGGGATCAAATTTCAACATTCACTTTGGTGGGGACAAAAAACCATATTCAAACCATAGCATGATCCCTGCACTTTTCAGTTACATGAGCCAACAAATCTTTCTTCAAATTAGTTTCTTTGGGTTTTCTGGGTTTGAAAATTTTTTTATAATCAAAAGAAAAGTCTTGATTATTTAATATCTTGCAACACATCCCTTTTTTTACCTGAAGTTGTTAGAGCAGATTTCTGATCCGTAGAACCCAAACATTCCTCACTGAAGCAGGCAGAAGCCCTTTGGGAGAGTTTAGGTTCAAAGCAATGTCCCTGCACGTCCCAAGTGACGAGCTCCCCTTTCCTGGTCTGAAGCATTTCGAGGAGATGCTGAGAGGTTAGGGATCAGCTACAGGAACACACTGTCCTCAGGACAACCCCTTCTCAGCCTCGGGACTGCTGTTATCAGAGTTTCTGTTGTTCTCTGAAGGTCCTGGACAAAGGGTGAGGCCAGGAACTCCTGAAGCTAAAGGTCAGGTCAAGGGCCTGGGAGAGGAGGGAGGTGGCCTGGGGCAGGGATGTGTTTCCAGTTCCTTGGGGCTCCCACAGTACAGCTGCTGTCCTCAGCCAGCTTAGCCCACCACAAGGACAAATTGCATGCACTCAACAGGCAATGACCCAGTGCTAAGGATGCTACTGGGGGTAAACTGAGTCCCGCTGGGATGAAGGGTCTTAGCAGTGAGTGCAGTCTCTGGGATTTGAACCTGGGTCTGGTGGGCTCCAAATGTGGCACCTTTTCCAATATACTGTGGGAAGCGCTGACTGCCGCAGATCTCCCATTGTGGCTACATCTGCCCTTGCGTTTCCCTTCCAGCTGTTTCCACAATCAGCAGCCCCTCCAGATGTCCCTCAGAGGCTCCGAGGAGCTGACTACTGATGAGGAAAAGGATCGGCTGTGAACCTGAGTCTTCTGCCAGCCTCCTCCAGACCCACCGGAGGCGTGGGTGTGTCCCAGCCCACCTGGGAGCATCTGCTTTTGTCATCAGAGAGGGCCAGACCTCCTAAAGAAGGAGCTCTCAGAAAAGAACGGGAAAGCCAAAAAGGATTAAATTTCCAAACGGAAATAAATGAGCAATAATAATTGGCCACATCAGTGAAATTGGGCACTAAGTGCCAGGCATTGGGCTGTGTTACGATTTCACTCAAGGCTCAGGGCTGTGCTCAGAGGAAGGTGCCGAGGCTCTGGCAGGTGACACACCATGCCCAAAGTTGCCAGCTCGTGAGCGGCAGGGCCAGGTCTGAGCCCAGATGGTGGACTTCATCGGCGCAGCTGTGTCACTGCAATCCTGCCCCTGGGGGAGCTGGCACAGCAGCGAGGTGCAGCATCCTGCATGCCTGGTGCCTCTGTGCACCCACAACTTTCCTCTTGAAGGGTCCCCCACTGCCCTCCCACCGCGGTTTGTACGATCTGTCCTGGGAATGCAGGAGTATCAGCTGCACCAGGAACCCACTGCTCACTGGCCATGGGAAATGAGGCAAGTCAGTTACCCTTTCTGAGCCTCCGTTTTCTCATCTGTACAATGGGGGTTTGTACTAGACCAGAAGTTTTCAAACTACTGACTGCATCTGTTTCTGGGCCATGAGCTCAACCGAGGGTGTCACGGCAGGCATTTATTTATGTCACCCAGCCTCTGAGGCCACCATGCTTTCTGCAGCACACCCCAGTCCTTCCTGGGAATGACCTGAGGGCAGGACTCCCTCCTGGCATCTTACCCAGAGCTACTACGGATACAAGGTGCTTAGTGGTTCTGCAAAATCTCACATACTCTGTTCTGTTCCTCCTCTGATATCTGCCAGCCCCTGGAGTGTGGTGCAGTGGCTGAGAGCCAGGCTCAGGCAGGGTGACCCCACCTATCCAAGCCTCCAGCTCAGCATCTGTTCATAGGGATAACTCCACCTACTTCACATGGTGATTTTTGAATATTAAGTAGGATAATGCACGCAAAGTTCTCAGCATTGTGAGAGGCACATAGAGAGCCCGTCAGTCCACTAAATTATATTGAGTTCATATCACATACATCACAATGGGCTCCTGAGGTCAGGACACCCTTTTGCTACCTTCCTCCAGGCACATAGCAGCTGGTTGTTTGGCACCTGTGTCCTCCCTCTGATTCGGCCAAGATGAGCTAGGAGAATAATAGCGGTGTCGGGGCCTGCTCTGCACTTCTCAGCTTCCCCAGACCGGTCACTGGCCATCTGTCGCCCCTCCAAGACAACCCTGATCCCCATCCCAGAAGGAAATAACTTCACATCTGCCCCACATTTGAGAATGTCTGCCTACTAGAGCAGGTTACCAGGCTTAATTGTATTTAAGGTAGGGCACCAAAAAGCCCATGGGGGTCCCTATGGTGGACAAGTGGCGTGACTGCTGGGTGCTCTGGGAGTCCTCCTGCCTGTGCGCCCACCGTGACTCACAAGGGCCGGGCAGCAGCTGAGCCTTCCACTCTCCTCTGGCCTCGAGTCTGTTTCTTCTCCGTGTGCAGCAGCTGTCTGCAGTGGAAATCTCCACGGAGGGACAGACTTTCTCTCAATACTCAAATCAGGCAGGGTCCCACAGGAAAGGGGTTTGGCTGAGAGTTAGGGGGTTCTGCGGCTGAGTTCCTGTGTGACGTGGGCAAACCACTCAACCCCAGCGCTGCAGCGCTCTGGCTCCATCGGCTCATAGCGAGAATCGCAAGCGGTTTTCAGCCCGTGTTCCAGCGCCGACTGGCAGGTGCTGGCTGCCTGGGGTGTGGCGTCGAGATGGATTCTGAGGCTGTGTTGGGCTCGCTAGGAAAGGGTGCTGTCTTCCATCGGCAACGTCTGCCATGAATTGAAAGAATCTCTCGTTGATTTGACCTTCTCCCACAGGTTCCTTAGGCATAGTCAGGCCACCGTGATTGGTTCAGCCAAGGAAATCTCCTCCGAGCCAGGCCAAGGAAAATCAGCCCTGACGCCACCCCCACCCCTACTCCCATGCACGCCACTAGATCCAGCCATATCTGAAGCCAAACCTAATCCTAGACTTCTAAATCTTATGAGCCAATAAGGTCTCTATTTTGCTTAAGCCAGTATGAGTCAGGGTTTTGTCCTTATAACACCACGAGTCCTAATGACAGATTCTGTGCCTTTCTTTTTCCAATCAGGCCCCAGAGTGGGGGCTAAGGAAGGGTTTGGCTCATATGACAGTGAGACTACCTGAGGCCTTTTATTTTTCTTCTGTTCAGTCAAACCAAGTCAAGAGGCCTAGAATGCAGAGAATGGACACCATTTCTTCAAACGTAGGGAGAAGCATCTTAGGGGGGTGATACCTCCCGAGGGGCCATCTTATGGTCTTGTGTGGTAAGACGACCTCTGCTTTGGGTGAGTGGAGACAAAAGCGGGGCAAGGTGTCTGGAATATCCTTCCAGACCTCCTCCTAAAATGAAGTTTTCATGAATGCTTTTTCCTTAACTTCCTGGGACACTGAACCTAGCCCGGTTGAATTTTGTTTTAAAACATTGGCATAAATCACGAATACCTTGGGACAGGAACATTAACCATCAAAGTCCCCTCCACCCCCACTTGTCTCCTCCAGTTAAATGGACTAGAACCTCCACCCCACCCCCAGAGGACACTTCCGGCCTTGTCCTTGAACATTTCAAAATTAGGTTTCTGCTTTAAGTTCTTCACACAACCCCACCACAGCTCAGCTCACTGCCTGCCTCCTGCCCAGCAAGGGGAAGGCAAGGACTGTGACACCGAACGAACGGCTCTGGGCATTTCTGAAGTCTGGCTCTTGGAGTTTTTTCTAGGGCAAATCCTTCTCTTCCCCCTTCAGGAACCTGCGAGTTTACACGGCAGCTGTGGGGGTGAGGGTGGCAAAGGCTTTGGGGTCAGATAGACCTGGGGACACATTCTTCTTTGTGATTATGGACAAGTCGCTTAAACTCTCTGAGCTGCAGTTTTCCTTTCTATAAAATGGGGATAATAATGCTACCCACTGTGGAGGGCTGTTTCTGAGAAGTCAACGTTACAATGCTTGTGCAAAGCCTGACCTAGCAAAGGGTAGTTACGGTGTTAGTATTCATGGCATGTCATTGAGACTGGGCCAGAAGGTGGGGAAGAGTGTTTGGGACACTCTCAGAACTTATGTATCATTCTGCCATGGGGGACCCTGACCTGCTCTACCCCGGCTGCCCTCAGTTTGAGACTAGCTCTGTCAGCCCCTGGAGAACTGTCTGCTTCATCCTTCCAGAAAAGACAGATCTCTCTCCCCAATGCACAGGTAGGGAAACTGCCTCTGACCAGACCTTGTGCTGATGGAGGCTCCTCACCAGCCATATGTGGTCCTCCCAGGGCACCTGGAAGTACAACAGGTGGAAAGGAAGGAAGCCCTGATGTCCCATCTTCCCTGGCTACACTGGGGCCTCCATGGACAAGATGTGGCTCAGCATGTCCCTGCTCAGGTAGGGGACACCTTGGCAGGTAGAGTGACCCACAGAAGGGGCTGGTGGTGGACAGCCTAGGCAGGGGGTTAGATGCAGTGGCAAGTAGGGGTTTTGAGTCAAGGTTGAGACAAGTCCGCCAGGCAGGGCTCCAGGCCCAGAGCACAAGTTCTACCAGCTGCCAGCTTTAGCCAAAATGCCACAGAGACAAGCAGCAATCCTGGGCATGGCCGCAGCTAGAGACCCAGACTCCTCCCTCCCTAGGGAGACTCATCATCAACATGCCTCCTGGGACACAAGCACACCTTAGTGCCAGCTTGGGATCTAGGGAAGAACAAAAGGAAATCTGAGACCGAGTATCACCTAAAGGCCTAAAGAATTGCATCAGATTAAACTGACCAGCTTAGACTAAATCTGGTTTTTTTCCTTGTTGCCCTATGACTGAGATTTGTGAGAAATATCAGATCAGTTACAGGAAATAAGGAAAAGACATTTTCTCTGCATACCCACATGGCAGGTGAGTAAATGTGCAGCCCCAGTGGTGCACTCCCATGGGCAGGTGCCACTCCGTCCTGTGGAGCGCTGCATTTGACACATGGTAGGTGCTCAACACACACCCACAGGAGGAGAGAACATTCGATTAGATTCCAGCTCTGCACGGCAGTGCAAAGGCGGCCTGTCTCTGGGACTGGGGAGGAAGAACAAGATTCTATTCTAGGAGGAGGGGGTTTGAAGTCAGATCTGACTGGGTTCAAACCTGGCTAGGAGCCCACCTCCTAGCATGAGTGTGGGTGGACACTTCTAATGAATAAAATATGGCAAAAGTGATGGAGTATCGCCTCCAAGATTAGGTCATAAAAGACAGTGACTCCCCCCACCCATACACACACACACACACACACACACACTCAGAGCTTCTTGGCTTGCTTACTGTGACACAGCAAGTTGCCACACTGGAGATACCCACGTGGCAAAGAACTGAGAGCAGCCTCCAGCCAACAGCCAGTGAGGAACTGAGACCCTCCATCCAACAACCCACTAGGAACCGAGCCCTGCTCCAGGTCACTGAGCAAGCTGGGAAGTGGATCCAGCCCCAGTCGAACCTGGAGATGATGCAGCCCAGGAGAGACCCTGAAGCAGAGGCCCCAGCTAAGCCACACCTGGATCTTGACCCACAGAAACGAAGAGATAATAAACACGAATTGTTTTAAGCCACTAAGTTTCGGGGTCACTTGTTATGCAGCAATAGATGACTAATACTGCCCTCATTGGCTCTGTGGTCCTGGACCAATTTCTTAACCTTTATGTGTGTACCCTCATCTAAAAATGGCCATAATAGTAGCACATCCCCACCTTATAGGCTCACTGTGAGGACCGAGAAAATGAATGAATGAATGGGTGGGTGGATGAATGAATGAATGGATGAATGGGACCACTGGCTGGGGCAGTGAGAGGATCACAGAATCAGGGAATGAAGCCTGAGGGGTAGGTCATGATATGGCTCTGAAGAACCCCCACTGAGCAGCTGTGACAAGGCCAAGAGTCCAGCTGTCCTCTCCCCGGGGTGCAGCCCTATCTCTGTCCTCACTTTGCCCCAGCCAATTCCTCCTGGGGCTCCAAAACACCGGTACTCAGAGCTGCCTCTGGCCAGAAGCCAGCAGAGGCCTGGGAGAGAGCTGGGCACTGCAGGGGGGCATGGCCAGGCAGCCCAGCATCCTCTGCCCTCTACTCGGCCACCCCCACACCAGGTTCTGCCATCCCTTCTTCACAGATTATGCTCCCCTTGGGGCTGCTGTTGCCTAAAAGCTGGCTGGGCTTGGCACTGCGGAGACAAACAAACCAGTGGCCACAGCATGATAGCCCAAGAAACTGATCCTTGTGGGAGAGCCCCAACCGGCTGGCCTGAGTCCCACAGCCCAGACCTGGCTCCCTTGGCGTTCAGTCCTGGGGGCAACAGGGACAAAGGGGAGAGTGAGGCTCCGGCCCTTACATCATAACAGATGCCAGACTCCAGGCCAGGAGAACAGACTTCTCACCTGGGTGCACATCACAGCACCCGGGAGCCTTAAATATCATGCCCAGAGCCCCCACTCCAGGTCCATGTGGTCCCCAAACCTGAGTGGGAACTGCCGAGCTATCAGCCTCTGGATCAGAAGCTGGCCACAGACTTGACACCTTCCCTACCCACCACCCCAAGCCTGGCTGCCCGTGGAGGCACACGTGTGTCCTCCCATCCCCTCTGGGGCTGGAGCCATGTGGGCAAGAGGGCCAGAGGGACTGTGTGGCTATTGTCTGTCCTGCCCTCACTCCTAAGCAGGGTTGTGAAGACAGACCCTTGATGTCCACAGGCGTGGAGACTGCTTGCCAGGCCACAGTATCGGATAGATATTTGGGGGTAACCCCAGTGTTGCTGGATGCTTGGGCTGCCCCACCAATGGATGTGCTAAGGGCCTGACCGGTAGATGTCTCCCTGCTGCCCTGTGGGGCAAGTACCAGGAGAAGGCTCCTGCCCACTGTGCAGAGGGCAAGGCAGAGCCCAGCCCTCGATGCACAGCTGGAAGGTGGCAGGGCCGCACCCTTCTCTAGACACCATCACCACCACAACAATGGCAGTTAACATTTATTGAGGACTTGCCGTGTGCCGTCTGCTCACAGAACACCCACAAACCCCTCTGAGTGGGTCCTGTTATAATCCCTGTTCTACAGAGGGGCTGTCCAAGACCTGGCTGGTCAGTGGGGGAGGCAGGATTTGAACCCAGGCAGCCTGGCTGCAGGGCGCTGCTCCCTGCAATGGGACTGGCTCCTGCATGCTCACCAGCCACCCCCAGCAAAGGCGGGCAGCCTGGCTCTGTCCTTGGAGAGTGCCTGATGTCCCCAGGGGCTTGTTGTTACAGCCAGCAGCTGTTCCCCAGCCCCAAGCCTCAGTCTCCTTCCTTCCCCACCCCGAGCTTGTGGCTCTGAGAGGCTGCTAATTGCACCCATCCCCCATCAGCCAAAGCAAGCTATTTCCATGTCCAAGGCACAGGCGTGTTAAAATGTAAACTGCCGTACATCATCTGGCAGCGCGGTCGTTTGTCTCTGTCAGGCCCCGCTCCAGCACCGCCAAGCCTCTGCTGTCTCCTCGATGTCAAAGAAACAGCCTCGTCCTGCCAGCGCCTTCGCCAGGCCTGGTCCGACAAGTCAGGGCTCCCTGACCCGATGTGGTGAATCATTTCAAGCATTTATTTAATAGCATTGTCTCCATGATGAATAAATCACACCTTCATGGACCATTTTTCAGTTTGTAGCCCCAAGTCAAGACTCCCAAAATGTTACCAGATGTCAGGGATGAAATGTACGCCTCTGGCACGCTCTCACACACGCTGGGGTCACACGGGCTTTCTACTCGCAGGAGAGCCGGGCACGAGCGGTCCAGAGCAGGAACAGAACCCCGCGTTGGCCATTATAAAGGTGAGATTCCTTCTGCCCCTTTCCGTAGACTCCCTGGGGGAGAGGTGTCTGGAGGGACGGCTGGGCCAGGAAAGAGCATCTCTCCGATGCCTGGGATTCTGGGACAGAAAGTACAGCCGACTCCGATCTCTTGGGACGGGATGGATTGGAAGGTCTCAAAACCTTGCCAGATTTGCAGTCAGAGAGAAAAGTCTTAACCCCAGCTTTGCCATTTGCTAGCCCTGTGACCCTGAGCGAGTCAGTTCACCTCTTTGGCCCTCAAACAGAGATAATCCTAGTACCCTCTTGTCAGGGTCACGGAGAGGATTAAACAGGAGAAGGAACAAAAGGAGCTTAGAGAAGTGCCCAGCGCTTTGTATGTGCTGAGCAAACGCCGTGGTAAGGGGATATTTATTAGGTGGGCTAGTGCGTTGAATAGTGTCACCTCTAAATTAGTGTCTACCCAGAGACTCAGAATGTGACCTTATTTGGAAATAGGGTCTTTGCAGATGTAATTAGTTAAGACGAGGTCATACTGGATTAGGGTGGGCCCTAAATCCAATGGCTGGTGTCCTTATAAGAAGAGGACAGGCTGCACAGGAGAAGGCGATGGGACAATGGAGGCAGAGTTTGATGATGTGGCTCCAAGGAACAACAAGCCACAATTCCCGACCACTAGCAGACACTAAGGAGAAGCCAGAGAGGATCTTCCTTAGAGTCCTCAGAGGGAGCACGGCCCTGCTGACACCCTGGTTTCCAACTTCTAGCATCCAGATTTGTGAGAGAACAAATTTCTGTTGTTTTAAGACACCCAGGCTTAAAACTGGGTGGCTTAAAACAATTTGTTTGTGGTACTTTGTTACAGCAGCTGTAGGAAACAAATACAGGTGGTTACTATGTACCAGGTGCTCTTGTAAATGTATCATATGTATGAATTCACTTAAATTCTCACAACAACCATAAGAGGTCACTACTATTATTACTGTTATGCCATTTTACAGAGGGAGTGATCGAGACTCAGAAGTTAAGGGACTCGTAGCTGGGTTGTAATTTGAATTGGGTCTATCTGGTCTAAAGCCCACTTTCAAGGGCTGGTTCCGTATACCAAGAGCTGGAGCTACTTCCTTGTTCAGTCCTTACCATGATGTGCTCTCTTTATTCACACTTTGCAATTGAGGAAACAGAGGTTCAGACAGGTGTGTCCAAGGTCATCTGACCCCAAAGCCAAGGCCCATTCTGGTAACCAGACCATATTCGGCTGACTTCTCAATGTGAGTGCTTTGTGTGGCCCTGAAACGCAGGGTGGGGAACAGCCCCCACGGTGCCTGGAAGGCAGCAGCTGCCCAGGGAACATCTGCTCACTCCTTTGTTCCCTCATTCAGGGCAGGAGATCCAGGGCCAGTATCAAAGGTGCAGGAAGCCCTCTGGCCCCTTAGATATCCTCAATCCCTGAAGTTGTTCCTGGATTTACTGTCACTGGGTTTTCTATAATTGCTGCTACGAAGCAGTAGGGTGGGGGGAGATGGGAAAAAACAGGCAAAACGACACAGCAGCAAAGATTCCTCACCCCAGGTCAGCAGTGTTTTTCCACCAGGAAACAAGAACAGTTCATCTGAGTTTCTTCACCCTTTGTCCCAAGAGGCAAAAATGTCAGAAATGTGCAAGGGCTCTGGCCGCAGAGGGACACTATCTTGCCCCCACGGTCTGCTTCCTGCATGGGGCTGAGGATCAGGGGAAGTGGGTCTGGTCCCTGCTGTGTCATGGACTTGCCATAGGGTGTGGGGTGAGACTCCCCCTGCTCTGGGTCTTGGTTTTCTTATCTGCAAAATGGGGGTGATCGTGCCTGGCCCACCATCTCATAGAATTAAGCTGTAGCCGACTACAAAACTGCAGGCAAGGTCATGGCAGGCATTTCCCCTTCATTCTCCCTAAGGGGCCCACAACATTAGAAATGGATCCCTCTCTCCACGCCCCCTCCAGATCCTACTTTATAACAAGCACACTCAGCCCTGTCAGTCAATCCATTTGTATGCACTAAGCACCTACTGTACCCCTGTGCCAGTCTCTGGGAGGATATTTACAACTATTAACATGGATAATTAATAATAGCAACAATACCACCAATTTATTGAGGATTTGCTAGACCCAAAGCAATATGTGCTTTGCCTCATTTAATTCGCACAACAAACCCATGGGATACATTTCACTAGCACCTTCATTGTCGAGAGAAAACTCAGTTCAGACGGAGTATGATTTGCCGAGGCCACAGAGTTAGGCTTAACCCTCTTTAGACTTGGCTTCCATCTCAAACGCTGCTGCCTGCAAGTGCCTGTGGCACAAACACTCTCATAGATGGGACATTTTCTAATGCTGGCTTGTATTTTCTGTGCCAGACACAAGGTTCCACACTCCACATGCATTATGTCTCTGAAAACTCACAAGACCTTCCTGTGAGGTTGTTACCACTATTATTAATTACTATCCTGCTTTTCAGATGAGGACACAGAGGCTTGGGGGTTACATGGGTAGAGACACTGGGAAGTCAGGACCAAAAGCAGCTGTGCTGACTCCACATCTCCCGTTCTTAATCATGATAGGTTTTGTCCACCCAAAAAGGGAGCCAGATACCACGGGTGTTAAGATCGTGTCAGATACAGCAAAGGGTGTTGGAGCAGAGATTACAGGGGGCTTCCTAGAGGAGGAGGATCACAAAGGAGGCGAAGAGCACAGATTTGCTGTCTCCAGACCACCATGAGGGCATTTGCCAGGAACCCGGGGGCTGGATGGTCCTGCCCCAACCCTCTGAAACTCACCCTGTGGCACCTCTCTCACCTGAGGGACTCAGGAGGAATCTGTCCCACCTGGCTCAGGGAGGGCCTGCCCCCACCTCCCAACGAACCCCACAGGCCCGTCTGCATGCCAGGCCCAGGTTGGCTGTGTGCCCGCACATCCCTCCTTGTTCTGCAGGCCCCAGGAAGGAAAGTCCAGAGGCAAGGTTATCGTGGGGTTCACATATTTTAGGGGTGGGGTAGAGAGGCTGGCATACCACGCCACAGGCTGTGCAACAAAGCATTATGTGTGATCACAAAAGATTGGAACCAATGTCACGTCCATCAACAGGGGACCAGAATAGGATACTTTGGCACAACCCTGGATGACTTAAGTGTCAACAGTGAAAGAGCGGGAGAGTCATGAATAAATAACACAAGCTGACGTTTATGAATGATCTTGAACATTGTCAGGCCTTCTGTCAAGTGCTTTGCATGTATTAACTCATTTAATTCTTACATCACTCCTAGAAGGGAACATTATCATCCCTTTAAAACGAGGAAACTGAGGCACCAAGAGGTTAAGTCCCTTGTCCAAGGTTCATGGCTAACAAATGGCACAGCTAGGATTTGGTGTGGGCAGTGGGCGCCAGTGCCACGCTTGGACTGGCTCTCCCAGCTTCTCTGCTTTGTCATGGGTGCCTCTGCCAGGAGCTCCCTGGAACACGGGAAAGAAGGGAAGCACACAGACAACCATCAGCACCCCCACCCCTCCACTGGCCTGGGCGAGCAGGTGTAATTAGAAGAGGCTCAACTGAAACCTCCATCTGAAACAGATTCCGATAACTCAGACGCTGTGGTAGCCAACTTCTCTCTACAGTCAATTAGGGCCAGCGGGGCCCACTGATTATTTTTATAGCCTTTCCTGGAATCATGACAAGGAAAACTAAACGATCCACAGGACCCCTTTCATCACTAACAGCCAGGTTTCATGGTTGGGGGGTGGAGGAAGGAGAGAAAAATCACTTTTTTCCCCATTTTGAGCTAATCAACAGAACTGGAGGCCGGGCAGCCAATGTGTCGGTGTTGAGAAAATCTGTTCTGAAGCAGAACTAATTGGCAGCAGAAATGGAATTTTCTCCCCCCAAAAAACATAAACATGCTTTATCCCAGAGAATTACCCTTCGGAATAGGTATTCCAGACATGTCATGTGCAGCCACCCGTGTGCGGCTGGCAGTCTTGCCCCGACTGGCCAAAGGGTGCCTGTGCTGGTTACAACTCAACCAGGTCGGCCTCTTTTGCAATAAGATGGTCACGAAGGTCAGTGGCCCAAATCCGCCCAGCCTGCCCAGAGTGGACCTTTGCTTTCCTGTTGCCCGTCCTCTTTTCCTGGGAACAGCCTTTGGCTTTGGGGAGCCCCACACTCTGATTTGCAGATACTGGTTTGAGTGGAACTAATACCCCCTCCACTCCGGGAGTGAGCCCAACAGGCTTAGGCCAATGAGGCTGTTCCAGGGATATTCAAGGAGGGGCATACACCCCAACAAGAAGCAACAGGGTGCAAGTAAAAACACTTCATGAGGCTTCTGGAAAAGAGAGCTCTTCTCACTGGAGAGAAATTGAGGTTCAAAGAGGTGAAGTAACCTGCTCAGAGTCACACAGCAACCTGCAGGGGGTTCCAGGATTTGAATTCCAGTCTGTAGAACTGAGGAGTTCGTAAGGCTTAACTGCTAAGGTCTACCAAGAGGCAGCATAAACTCTGGAGGAAACCAGAATAGCTGTATTTAAATCCAGTTCTGCCATTTACCACCTGTGTGATTTCTGGCAAGTTACACAACGTCTCTGTTCCTCAGTTTCTATATCTGTATAAGTAGGGCTTGTAAGTGCACCTCCATTTGCAGGACCTGATGGAATGAATTAACAGCAGTGTACGTAAAGTGCATGGAACAGTGCTTGTCAAGGAGTGAGGATTTTTTCCCTGCCTGACACACTGTTTCCCACACATGGTGAGAGTCAGACTACATAAAGGCAGGTGGAGGAAGCAAATGTTGATGCTCTCAGGTCTTCAATCCCTACCCGACGTGCTCCTTTCTATAGTACAGCTGTCAGGCTTGGGTCCCCTCTAGGAGCAGCTGTACCACAAAGATGTGGGACATCACGAACATGTGGCCTGTTCCAGGCTTTTGGATATTCCCAGACCTGGAGATATACAGTTCATGGCGGCAGGTCTATCCTTGATGGTAGTCAAGATCAAGGGGGAAATTCCACACATTCAAGTAGCAAAAAGTGAGACATCTGACAGATGCCACGTGGTGGGGGATGGCTATGAATTAGCCATTGGAAAATAATTCAGCGTACTATGTCATAGTCCATGTGACCCAGCAATTCTGCTCCTGGGTCCATACTTGAGACATACTCCTATATGTGCGCACTAGGATGGGTGCAAGAACACTCAAAGCAGTAGTGTTTAAAATAGCAAACAAGGCCGGGCGTGATGGCTCACGCCTGTAATCCTAACACTCTGGAAGGCTGAGGCGGGAGGATTGCTTGAGCTCAGGAGTTCGAGGTCAGCCTGAACAAGACCGAGACCCCCATCTCTACTAAAAATAGAAGAATTTGCTGGGCGTGGTGGCATGTGCTTGTAGTCCCAGCTACTCGGGAGGCTGAGGCAAGAGGATCGCTTGAGCCCAGGAGTTTGAAGTTGCAGTGAGCTATGATGATGCCACTGCACGCTACCCAGGGCAACAGAGTGAGACTCCTCAAAATATGTATATATATATGTATATATACACATACATAATAGCAAACAAAACAGACACATGGAAACAACTCAAATGCCCATAGATAGAAAAAATCAATTCTGGTGTATCATAGAATAGTATACAGCAGGGAAAGTTGAATGAACTATAAGCTATATGCAAACATATCAATGAATTTTAGTGATAAAATGCTTTATGAAATATAAGTGCCAGAAGACAACATATAAATCTTTTTGTAAAGTTCAAACATAAGTAAACGTAAGTAGTATATTATTTTGGCATATACATGGTAAGTGATAAGACAATTTTTTTTAAGCAGGGGGCATTGGGATGATGAAAATATTCTGGAAACAGATGGTGCTGATCATTGCACAACCTTGTCAATGTGCTTAACGCTGCTGAATTGTACACTTGAAAATGGCTCAAATGATAAATTGTGTGTTACCACAATTTTTAGAAAAGCAAGAGAAAGATAAACACAAAATTGAAGATATGAATAGTAACTAAATTATCATCAAAGTTCTAATTCTCAGCTGGGCCGTGGGTTCAAGGCGTTTATCATTTATAACCTGCTGTGGAGACAGTGTGAGGAGGAAGGGCAGGTGGGCACGCAGGTGCCTCTTTCAGTGTTTCATAAGGGGATTGTGATTCATTCAATTCCACTTATTTAAGGTCCATGTTTAAAAGACTAGAGGAAAGCTACTGGGGGGCCAACTTGGGGGGCAGGGATTTAATGGGGGCCCCTAGCCAGTGAGTGAAAGCCCATAGGCTGCTCCCTTAGCTATTAACTGGGCATCAGGTTATCTGGTCCCTGGTGGGGGCATCGATGGTGTCTGGAGGGAACACTCAAGCCCCCTCCTCATGCGTCCACCCGCAGGGTCCTCCCATCCGCCACCAAGTGAGTTTGGAAGGTGATACCTGGCACGCTGCCTCTTCTCCCTCGGTGCCTCCCTGCCGCATGCAGCTCAGCAGCCGCCGGCTGCTCCACTCAAGGAGCAACACAGTAACAGCTGCATGGCCACTACAGAACCTGAGTCCTGCAGTCTGCCCAACTTCAGGTTTATCTGGACTCAGGTGAAAAAGAGGGTGCTGTTTCCAGAGCCCTCAGAGCCCATCTGAGACAGACCCCAATAGGTACATGACCTAGGTGCTCCATCCTTGGCTGTCTCCCTTTGTTTCTCTGCTGGCTGCCTCAGAGCCTTGAGGTGACACCAAGAGGGGTGGGTGCAGAGGTCACTGGAAAGCCTGGGCAGCGACTCCTGTCCTCGGTTCTGACAGGCTGATGCATAGTTCCACGGACTCTGGTTGTCACACAAATGAATGGCCACTTCTTGAGTCAGCACAGGCTATTAAGATGTGGGATTCATAAATCAAATGCAGTGTGCTGCTCGTGGTTCCTGGTCACCCTGACTCAGGATTCTCCCAAAAAAGTCTGGCTGCCTCATCACCTTGGTGGCACAGCAAAACAAGTGTTTCAACAAATCCTTATTGAGTGTCTACTATGTACTGACAAGTATTTATTGAGGGCCTACTGTGGGGTACAGCACTGAACAAAACAGGCAGAAATTAAGATAAATCCCTACCTTCAGGAAACTCACATTCTACTAGGGGACATTTAAGAAAAGAAAAATATGTGTGTGTTAGATGATGAGACTTGGTAAAGAGAAAAATTAACTGGAAAGAGGGTGGGGGAGATCAGGGGGTGGTGGGGGTATAATTTTAAATGGAGGGTCAGGAAGGCCCCACTGAGAAGGTGATACTGTGTAAGACCTGGAGGATATGGAGGTTTGAGCCACATGGTATCAGGAGAATGAGTGTCCCAGGCAGAGGGAAAAGCATGTGCAAAGATCCTGAGGTTGGCCCATGCCTGGCATCATTGAGAGCAAATGTGGCAGGGGTGGGAGGTGAGAGATGAGGTTAGAGAGGCCCAGATCCTGCAGGTCCCTGTGGGCATGGTGAGGACTTTGCCTTGTACTCTGGGCAAGGTGGGACCAGGGCTGGGGGGAGGACAGTGTCCTGAAGAGGAGGTACAGGATCTAATTTCATTTTAACAAGCCCCTGCTGGCTGCACATGGAAAACGGATCATCAGGGAGGCAAGAGGAAAAGCAGAGACACTAATGAGGAGGCAGCGACAACAATCCAAAGGGGGACGATGGCCGCTTGGCTGAGTGTGGAGGCAGCGGGGGTGATGAGAAGCTTCCGGATGCATATTGCGGGGGGAGACAATCGAATTTCTTCTTTACTGGAAAGCAGGAGTGCCTGAGCTCTACTCGGGTGTTTTGGGGCCAAGAAAGTTCGAGACCTGGTTGCAAAGTATAGACGTGGTCATCAAAGCCAATCCCTCCCTACAACCTTGCAGGACTTGTGTGACGCAGGCATTAAAGGGATGTTTTAGGTCTTCACGGGCTAACACGGAAAAACATCCAGGATACGTTGCCAAGTGAAAGAAGGAAGATGCAGAATAAAATGTATAGAATGATCCTATTTTTGAAAATTAAAATTACATAGAAGAGAAAAATACGAACAGGAGTAAATGAATGGTCTGAAAAAACGGACACCTTTTGCCAGGGGTTACCCAAGGGTGAGAGCAGGACCACTGAGACCGAAAGTCAGGACTGCCCTTGCTACCACACAAAACGCTCATGATAAAACCCGCGCACTTTTAGTTCTTTTTAAAACTGCCACGGGCACGGCCCCCTTCTGGTACCACAGTTGCGTTTGTCTGAGCTAACGCCCCCACCTGGGCCTCTTGCTTGGCCTCGCCTACGAGCGAAGCGGAACTTGGGAATAAGAAAGATTTTCCTCTCGTACTTGCTGGCTTGGGAGAACTGGAAAGGGCCCACCTGGCTCCTAGGGTTTCTAAAAATAGGAAGTTGTCTAAACTTTCCTATAGGTTTGGCTTAGCTGTTCCTTTGATTTGTTCCAAGATGCCGTTTCTATTAGAGCATCATTCGCTGCACATGAAAATAAAGGCTGGCAGGAGGGAGACCTGAAACAGGATGGAATTAACAGGGAGCCGACACTGATGGGACTCCAGCAACGCCCCGAGAACGCAGAGACGGTGGATGCAATGGAGAACTCGTCCCGGGACCTTTGTCACTGGGGGAGCTGGGGCACAGATGCTGCCGGTGTAGACAATACCTCTCCCTCCACCAAGCCTCTGCATCCACTCCAATGCTTAGGCCAGGGGAGGGGAGTTTGGCCGCTAGTTCGTTTTAAGCAAGAGGAGGAAGTTGAGGGGGTTGTGTCCAAGGCCCTGTGCCTGGGGTCTGGGTCCCTTTGGGTGGGGGCTAAGGACTACCCATGATGGAATTTTTTTTTTTTTAGAGATAGTCTTGCTCTGTTGTTGAGGCTGGAGTGCAGTGGCACAGTCATAGCTCACTGCAACCTCAAGTACCTGTACTCAAGTGATCCTCCTGCCTCAGCCTCCAAAGTAGCTGGGACCATAGGAATGCACAACTGCGCCTGGCTAATTTTTTTATATTTTGTAGAGGTGGGGTCTTGCCATGTTGCCCAGGCTGGTCTCCAACTCCTGGCCTCAAGCAATCCTCCTGTCTTGGCCTCCCAAATTGCTGGGATTTTAGACATGAGCCACTGTGCCTGGCCCATGACAGGATTTTTGAAACCGTGGGCATAAGTGTATATCCCGTGAAGCCACTGATATGCTGGTAAAGGTTTAACAATCAGCTCTCCAGGGGAAGTGTGTGTGTGTGCGCACAGGAACAGGCACACACACATATATACACATATCCATACATACATATGCACACATATATACTTAGGCTTCTTATAAATTGTATTGATGTAAAGGATGTGCAGCACACAATTTACAAATATAAATAAAATTTATATTATTCTTTTTTCGGTAAATTTAATATAATCAATTTATCTAAACATAACATTTTTGTTGATTTTTGCCTCCAGTTCTTGTACCTGTAATCAACCTATGGTTACAATCGATGAAGAAGTGTAGTTCTTCAGAAATAGCGTTTGGTATTTTCCTCTACCTTATTGAGCATGGCAAAAGTGAAATGACCAAGAGCCTGTCAGAACTCTATTTGTTCGTCAGCGAGGTGAGCACCTTCTTCAGCTTTCGGTGCTATTTGCAATGTAACAGCTACAGAGATAACACACATTTAGGTTTAATCGGTGTCATTAATTTTTTTCCCCCACATTCTCAAATCTAGACAACCAACAGAACAGTAAATCAAGCCATGAGCTGTACTTTTTGCCAATTTCCATAGTGTAAATACTCCCACCACAGCTGATTTTAAGCTACCAGGTTAAAACCACTGACAATGGCGTAGGGAAGAGTATGTACTATTTCCACCATTAACCTCAGGAGCACAGATAAAAGCACAATGTGGTTTAAAAAGGGGAAGGGACAAGCTTCAAGTACTTGTCACCTTTGTTTTTGATATGACTTGTTTAATTGTAAGTTCATATAACTTAATTTTTAATAATGGCTGTGTCTAGCAACCAATTCACCAAATTCCTGAAAATCTGACAATCAGCTTTTTCAAGCTGTACAAGCTGACCCCAGCACACCTCTGTGTGTCAACCACACAGCAAAGATTGTCACCGAGCTGGGAAGGAAGCCATTCTCTTCACATCTACCCAGAACCCAGAGCATCTCCAGCACTAAAGGGTGGGAAATTTGGGAGTTTCCTGAGACAGCACCATGCATGCTGGTGTGCTCAGCTGGGCAGGGAAGCTTCTCCAAGCGGCCTTAGGGGCAAGAGGAAGCGTAGGAAGGACAAATAGGACAAGAGACCAGTTTGTGAGCACATGTGACATACCCCTTTGGAGCTCCCAGAAAGAACTGGGGACCCCAGGGTGAGTGCTGACGCTCCGACAAGGAGTGGGTGAAGGCTGTGCACCCAGCAGCCATCTGGGTCCAATCGCTCAGCAGACACTGAACTGTGGGGCCACACTGTGCATTCGACAGCTCACTAGGCTTGTCAGAAGCTGCGTGGCCATGGGGTTGTTATCACCGACATCCGTGACAGTGGTACTCCAGGCCATCGGTCATTTCTCCAAGCCCACCCTCGTTCCAGCCTCCCCGGCGCCTTGCCTGACTGCTCTGGGGAAGTGGTGGTGAGATTCTTCTCCTGTCTAAACTGGGGTCTTACCCTCAGACACCCGCACCCAGTTCAGAACTTAAGTGCTCTTCAACCAGAGTCACAAAATCCGAGTGGCAGAGAGAGTTTAGCGATGTTCTAAAATAATCCCTTTGTTTGATAGATGAGGGAACTGAGCCCAAGAGAAGGGAAATGACTAGCTCAAGGTCACAAAGAAAAGCCAGGGTGGAACTGAGTAGGGTGACCAACTGTCCCGGTCTACCTGGGATTGAGCCGGGACCCTAGAGCTGGGACCACAACTCAGGTCTTGACTCGTCCCCAGAATGGGGTGGGGGTGGAGGTTGTAGGTGGGTGCTGAGCAAGTCCCTGAAAGAAAAGTTCAGAGCTGCTTCGGGATGGAATTTTCCATGGGAAGAGAAAAGAGAAGGCCACATCTCAGTGTTGGGACCTTTACCTCTGGCCCGATGCCTGGCGCCCTAGGGATTTCCCACCTGCTACGGCCTTGCTGTGTGTTTCCTGGCCCTTGAATGTAAGCTGCATCCTCCTTCTCTGTGCCAGGGAGACACTAGCTGACTTTATCTGCGTCTTATCTCTTGGCTGCTGCCAGCCACAGCTGCAGGGATGTATATGCAAATAGCCTACAATAATATCAATATGTGATTCCCCCCGGGAAGGCATGTGGAAAGCACTGTACGTGTTTCACAATTCTGTTTCATCCAAAGGAGCTGCGTGGGCCCAGAATGATTTGAAACAGATTTTTGAAAAGGCAAAATAAAATTGGAACAAACCTAGTTGAGACATGTGCCACTCTCCTTGCCCCCAGCTCTCTCCACTCCTGACATATAAACCCTCTTCTCTCATGCCCCGGGAGCCTCTTGCAACAAGGCAGCAAATCTAGGAAATTGCATCGGGTACTCATCATCCAAGCCGGGAGCCCCTACCCCATCTCAGGCAGGGTGCCCCAAAACCCTGGGCTGACACATCATCCAGATAGTTGAAGGATGCTTGCCTGGTGTCAGCCTGTCACTTCCTCTGCCCAGTCTCTGCTTCCCTAATGTAGGTAATGCTCCCTTGACACTGTCTTCTCTTTCACTGCACTTCCTGGGTGCAGTGAAATTGCAGAGCCATAAAATACAGAACACAGACCACCAAGGTGGACAGAAGAGTTTAGCCAAATTAAAGTCAGAAAGACCTGGGTCCGATTCTCATCTCTGCCACTGATGGGCTGTGTGACCTTGGGCAAGTCACTTCACTTCTCTGAGCCTGTTTGCTTGGTATACAATAAGGATAATAATTCCTACCCCACAGGGGGGTTGTGGGGAATCCCTGAGCTAGTGCTTCAAAAATGCCAGCACAGTGCCTGGCATAGAGCAGATGCACAAGAAATAAAATAGCCGTCATAATAAGAGTCTCTTAGAGATCACCTAGTTCAACCATTCCGTTTTAGAGACGGACAAATAGAGGCCCAGGGAGGGGAAAGAACTTGCCCAAGGCCGTACAGCAAGATACTGCCCTCCCACCTCAGCCTCCAGCCAGGCTGTCCCCTCCTGCCTTGGGAGCTCCAGGTGGGACGTGAGGAAGCGCTGCCCCCAGCCCCCACCCCTCTAGAAGTCCGGTCCACACAAGGTGGCACCAGGGAGCACATGGGAGCCGTCACTTCACACTCACCATCGAGCAGGTCTGGACGTGCAGGTCCAGTCACGCTGTCCTCCTTGCAGCCACCTTGCTTCCTCTACTGCTGCTGGCAAATGTCAGTGCCTATCTGCCGCCGGACCCGAGCTCGGGCTCGGAAAAGTCCATCTGGACGGGCCACTGGGCGCCAGCCCTGCTCTCGGGGAAGATTGCCTCGGAGGATCCCACTGTGCCCCGTCTTCCTTCTGGGGCGTGGGGACGGCGCTGTGCTGGCTCTGATAGTGCAGCCGGGGCTCTTATCTGGCCTGTGTCAGGGCGCAGGCGGCCACGCAGCCGGGGTTCCAGGAAGCCACCCAGGGGCCCCCCAGCCGGCCCTGCTCCCCCGACGCCGCCTGCTGCTCTGGACGCAGCCGATTGCCTGTCAGTGTCACTGCGAGCTCTGCCAGAAAGAATTCCATGCTGGCCCCCAGCAGGCGGGGCCCCCACCCCCTGACGTCCCACCCCCCACTCCCATTTTGGCAAGGGGACTGGGAGAGGCAGCTAATTTGAGGTCCGCACGGCGTTTGTGGCCATGTCCTGAATCTTCCACGATTAATCACAGAGCATCTGATTTCTGCTTTGCCTCAGAGGGGGGCGGCGGGGACGCCTGGAAGTTTCTGTTTACTCCATTCTGCACTGGGCTGTGTGCTAATCACAAACAGACAGGGACACAGCCACCCTCCCTCCTCCAGCCTCTCCTCCCTCTTCTTACCTTGCCCTTCCTCCGGCCCTTCCTCACTCTCCTTTCCCTCCTTCCTCTCCTCTTTCCCATCTGTCCCCCTCTCCCGTGGGATCTGGCCCTTCACACACCCCTTCCGCTGGCCCTGGGTTTCCCCAGGTCCCCTCTCCTCTCTGCGCCTCCCACTGCTAGGTTGTGAATTAGCTTGGCCCTTTGCCTTTGTGTGGTGAATGGTCAGGGCTCTTTTGCTAATTTTTTTTCTTTTTTACAACCTAATTATTTCAGGGTTTGGGGTTGGCCCTCACCCCACACCCCGTTACATTTGTGTGTGTGTGCGTTCGTGCATGCATCTCCTCCAAACTTAACAGGGTCTCCCAGTCAAGGGATGGGGTCCGGGCTTGGGGAGCCAGCGGCTCCTTTTGTCAACTGGATACATCTCAGCTTTCTGATTCTGCTGAGGGATGGACCCAGGAACAAAGCACTCATTTACTGCGTCCCGAGGAGAGGCCGGGCCCTGCAGCACATCCAGAGACTGTGACACCTAGAGATGAATTCCTCTCTCCCTCCCCTTGGCTTCCTTCCTCCCTGCAGCTAGTGCAGAAAAGAAACCAGGAATACACAGGCCCAAAGAACAGAAACTGACACTGCTCCCCATCAAAGCACACACACTCTGAAGGTTAATTTGGCAAGAACTTTGAACACCAGGAATGAGCATCTCTCACCATCCAGCACATCACTCGTGCATGTGCACAAGGGGGCACACATAGAGGTGCTTGCTGAGAACTGTCTACCATAGGAAACCACGGGAAATCACTTAGGTATCCATCCAATAACGACTGGTTGAATAAAACGTGAAAAAGTCGCACAATGGTGTGTCAGGCTGCAGTTTAAAAAGAGCTATATCTGTATGTAACAACAGATATGGGTCTCCAAGACATATTATTGAGTGAAAAGGGATCAGAATGAGACATTTCTTATAATCCTGATTGTGTAACATTCCCCCTTTACACACATAAAACGAAACACTATAGAAACACATATAAAGTCAGAAAGATAATCTGCAAGGATATAAACCAAACTGTGTTGTAACCTCCGGGAAAAGGGTCTGGGTGGTGCTCTTGCCTGTAATCATTTCATTTCTAAAAATGAAAATGAATTAATCTATTACTTCCATCCCAACTAGCTTCAGGGACACTGCACCCTGTATGTGGAGGAAATTTCACCCCAACCATTTGCCTCCTTGGACGAAACTCAAAGAATTCTACAATAGGTCAGGTCTGAAATAAACAGCAATTCTTAGGGTGAACCCAGAAATTCTGCACACACTCTAATTTGAATCACTTCCAGTTAAATGTTTAGACTCTGGAGCCAAGAGTGACTTACTACAGAGTGAAATTCCTTCAGGGCAGGAGAGCTGTCCAAGTGATTTTGTCGTGGCCTGAGTTCTCCTGGAAATGAGGACAGCAGACACATATTTGGAAGGAGGGTATGGGGAAGCGATGACTTGGTTTCAGGAAGCAATGTTACCAACTCTCACTTATAAAACATGAAAAACATTTTGAAGCATTTTTAAGGAATGAATGTAAACAAGTTCAGACATGATGCAAAGGGTGGTTGAGAAAGCACAATTTCAGTTTAGCCACTTCCCGCCCCTGCACTGACTAAACGTATGGCCACGTGCATCTCGCCGGCCGGACAGCCACTTGGCCCTTGTGTTCGTGACAAGGTGCTCGCTCACGTGTTGTCAGTAGAATTCCCCAGTGTGCTCTTTTCTGTCTTTCATTTGTCAAAAGCCTGCCAGGTTTGGCACACAACTGGGGGAGTTACCGTAGAGAAGATAAATGACTTTCCCCACAGCCCCCTGCCTGTCCAGTCGGGTCACCCAGCCCTGACCCCCAAACTCAGGGGAGAAGGGAGCTCCAGGTTTGGAGCCCGACAGTCTCAGACCCTGGGTGTCCAGCCACCTGCAGATGTGGCATAGCTTGACCACATGGTGTTTCCCAAAGCAAGGCTCCCGCAGGGTACGTGCCCAAGCTGACTTTGGGTGACACACAGACCGAGCACTAAACAACACTGAATCTCACAGTGGGAAAGTCATCACACTCCTGTGGCAATGCTCCTTCAGTCCCATTTGGCCTGGGAGAAAGTCTTGAGCTAGTCTGTCATTAACACCTCTGTAACCTGGGCTAATCTCCCTTTGTAACAGAGAGAACGCAGGCCCCGGGCTTAGGTCACTCAGCTACGAGCAACATCTAGCTAGAATTGTGTTTGACAAGTGGTAATTGTTTTCCATGGACACATCCCTATTTTTAACTTGTTAAAGTTTAAAAGTGAGCCCACCAGATAAAGGAAAAGCTAACAAAATCTTAATAAAGCATCCAAGTTTAGTTAATAATAGTGTATCAACATTGGTTTATTGGTGGTGACAAATGTACCACAGTAATGTGAGATGTGAACAATTAAGGGAAAGAGTAAGAGATTAGTGCAGGGTATATAGGAACTCTTTGTACTCTTTTTGCAACTTTTCTGTAAATCTAAAACTATTCTAAAATAAAAATTTTATTTAAATATCTTTAATGGGCCCAGAACAAAATAAGCCTATGTTGGGGCTTTTTTAAATGTATATATGAAGAAAAAGAGAGAGAAAGCAAATTGTGGCAAAAATGTTAACAATTGGTAAATCTAGCTGAGGAGGTATATTGATGTTTTTTGTACTATTCTTCCAAATTTCCTATAGGTTTAAAATTTTTCAAAATAAAAAGTTGGGGGTGTACACATGGACGTAGAGAGTGGAATGATAGACAATGGAGACTCAGAAGGGTGAAGGGCTGGGGTGGGTGATGCGCAATTAGCGAACGGGTACAATCCATGTTATTCGGGTAAAGGATACCCTAAAGCCCTGACTTGACCATTACACAGTCTATGCATATAACAAAATTGCACGTGTACCCCATAAATTCGTACAAATTTAAAAAGTTGGGGGGGAGTGAATCAATTTAAATACAAATATTAAGTACATAAAAGCCCAGGTGGCAAATGGATATGGCCAAAGTTGTCAAGGTGGGAGTTGAGTTGGTGGCATTTGGGGGACACGAGGCTAAGAGGTGGTCTGGCAGATAGCAGAGACATTTGGGATGCTTTAAATGACCTCGACAGTCCCTAAGCATCCATACTGACTATCCCTTGCTCCAGAAGCTTTGCCATCCATGAGGGTCCCCCCAAGAAGGTGTCTTTGGAGAGTTCAGGGGGCACTTCAAGGAGCCCAAAGGCATCTGTAAGCCTCATGGTGAGCCGAGGGGGCACCTCTTATCCCCACCCCTCTACAGCCAGAGGGTCCCTCCCCCTCTCCCAGTCCCCACCCACACCCTCCAAATGTTACAGCATTTCTAACACTGTCAAACGCTGTCCACAGCTCTACCCATGCTACCCTTGCAGCATCTGCATGATGTAAGCAGGGCAGGGACTGTCATCCCAGATGCTGGAACAAGGAGGAAATGATCTGGTGGGAGACAGATGTGTATATGGAGAGCCACAATGCCAAGAGCTAAGCGCAGGGCGGGGCAGTGGAGGTGGGTTCAGGTCTCTGCCTTTGAGCCTGCAGGGGGCGCCCCAGGGAAGTATGCGGATGAGTGAACAGAAAGTGGCCTGATCTTTGTAGGTTGCAGATCTGATCTGGCCCTCAGGGTAAGGCCACACGGCAGGCTTAGGGCCCTCTCAGAGTGCCAGCCTCTCTCCTGGGGTTCCCCAGCCTGGAACTCTCTCCCCAGAGACCACCCTCTGTGGCTTTCACCTGGTTAATACCTTAACCCTTAACCTGTTGCAACCCAACTAAGGAGTCACATCCTCCCGCAGCTTTCTCTAGGACCCCATTCTGGGCAAAGTGCCCTCTACCAGGCATCCCCGCCGCCTCGCCATGGCAGAACTGGGGGAGCATGCAGGCCTCAGAGTCCGATCCTAACTTCTCTGCTTCCAAGCTATGAAAGCCTCCATTTCCTCATCTGTAAAATGGGGATAACAATAGTGCCTCCTTTCGTTGCTCTGAGCATTTGATGAAGTAACACCTTGCTACTCAGTGTGCACACTATGGACCAGCAGATTTAGTGTCCCCTGGGAGCTGCTATTGCAGCATTCCAGGCCCCACCCCAGACCTACTGAACCAGATTCTGCATTTAACAGGATCCCTAAGCGATTCCCCTGCACACACGTTAGATATGAGCAGCACTGAGGCATTATATGTGAAGTGCTTAGACCCTGCCTGGCACGTAGCTGGCTCCTATTAAATATACATTGCTGTCATCGTCATCATCATCATCATCGTTGTATTCTCACAACATCGCCTGCTTTCTCATTCTGCTCCATCTGGGAGGAAAGACCACGACTGTTGTGGGCACCATGGCATCCTTGTGCCCAGAGCACAGGAGGTGCTTGATAAACACTGGAAGAATGAAGTCATTTGTCTAATTCACGTGGAAAAGCCAGGCTGGAAGCCAGGCGGCCTCATCTTTTGGACTCATCACTTTCCTATGCCCCAGCATCCTGCAGACAGCAGGGGCACAGTCAGGATGGCAAAGGGGTCTCCCCCTCAGGAGAGGAGGCGGGGAGGGCTGGGGGGATGGTGCTTAACAGGTGGAACAATCTTCCAGACCCATTCTACTGGGTAAAACCCACCATTTTCCTGAGGATCACGGCATCGGAACCTCCCCTCCTGTATCAACCCCGTCGACCTTCAGCATAGACGAGAACTTCAGATGGCTGCATCCTCCTGGACACGAGCACTCTAACCCCCCTCCCAGGACTCTCTCCCACGTTTATCTCCACCCACCTGCAGCCTCATTCCAGGCACCCCTGGTCCCCTGTGACAAACTCCCGATCCACCAGATAGAACAGGGCTCCTCGGGGCTGGCGCTGGCGAGGGCCTTTGGAATGACACGTTCTCCCTCCAGCCCTGGCCAGGACCATAAACCTTGGTTCAGCAGAGGAATGAATCTGCCCTAAAATCTTATCAGTTGGGGGATTAGCAAAGGCCGAGTCCTGACCTCAAAGAAAATCCCAGACACCCGCCACACTCACATTGGTACTCTCCAGAGTCGAATTTTTTCAGAAACCAATTCCAGTTAAGTAAATAGTTTCTGCACGTGAGGGCCCACAGGGTTTCTCCGAGGACCTGACATTCTCCACTCGGTGACTGTCATTTCCTTACAAACATAACATAGAAAGCGATCTTTGCATTCCCAACATGATTCCACCAGCTGAGGAATTCTGCAATTCTTCTTGAGCTCAGGGCTGCTGCTTTATTTATTTATTTTGCTTGTGTGTGCTTTTATGACAACACCCCCTAAATGCATCCTGTACAATTTGGTAAGAATCTCTTGACCACCCCCACTGCCATGCGTGTCTTTCTTTGCCACAAATTTCTAGTAAACTGTTCAAATATGCACTGCCCAAATTGAACCCTGATGCTGGAAGCACTAATGAGGCCCTCTCTTCAAAGCGACTCTCTACAACCCAACAGTTTACATGTTGCTGGAAACAATGGATTTAAGCACACAGTTTATTTGGGTTGGCTGGTTTCATGCTGGTTGGAATCTGCTTTGGGGGAAAAACAAACCCTGCATATGTTTAGATTTATAATTTATATCGAAAGCACAAATACCTCATAATAGAGCTAGAATGAGACCCAGTTTTGGGCAGGAGTCATTGCACATGCTGGCTTTGTTCTTTCACGGATGTACTAAGAGATTACAAACTGCTTTTTATTTAAGCCATCTTCTTTATTCCCCCCAAAGAAACATCTGCAGCAGAGCTGTACCCTGCCTGACTTCTGAACGAGTGCTCTGGTCTGGCTCCTTCCCCAGCTGCCTTGAGGAGGTGCCTGCTCTGTGCACAGTCCTTGTACCTAACATTCACCATCCTCCTCAGGTGCTAGCCACCTCTCTGAGCAGTTTGCATCAATGACCTCTCTCCTTCCTCACAGCCCTCCTAGGCCTCCAGATCCCCATTAAGATGAGGAAGGAACTGAGGCACAGAGAGGTGAAGGCACTTTCCCAAGGCGCCACAGTTTATAAGCGACAGAGCCAGGATTCTAACTCAAAGAGTCTTGCTCTCAAATCCACGCTCTCAACCTTTCGGTACTTTTGTAGTAAAATGTACAGAATAACTAGCCAGAAATGCTCCATTACCTTGACTTTTTATTGTGGTTGAGTTGGAAGAGAAAGGAGGCAAGTGGCGAGAAAATAAAATATATCATGAGTCACCCAATGTGAAAATGAGATCCCCCCCACCTTAAACCAAACAAGACCAAAACAAAATCTGGAAAAGAAGACATTCAACCTAATCTCCTTCACCTTCTCTGCCTCCATCTCCAGGCCCAGACAAGGAGATGCCACGTCCAGAGGGGAAACTCAGGGTCCCAGAGGATCCTCCATCAGTAAGGAAGACGCAGAGCTGCCCTTCAGATTTCAGAACAGGGAACGCAACAGTGCACTCCAGGGAGATGGCTGTGGTAGATCATTATAGCACAGGCCTCAGTCAACAGACCTCCCGGGAACCACAGCCCTTGGCCCTGTGCTGCCTCGCCCATCAGGGGTGGAGCCTGTCTCTGCACCCACCTGCGTCTGGGTGGCATTGTGACTTGCTTTGCCCCACAGATGAGGTGGAAGTGTTGGTCTGCCACCAGGCCTTCACCTTGTACCTTCTGCCTTTGTTTTCCTTTTCTTGGAACCTCAAGACCTCAGATGGGGAAGAAGCCTGGGCTAGCCTGCTAGAAGGTGGAGGAGAACCACAGTGCGCCCGCTGACAGCCAGCACCACTGCTGGGCAGGTGAGGGAGGCCTCCTTCGATCCTCCAGACCTGGTAGAGTCATCAGATGAAGGTAGCCACAGGAGTGATCCCACGTAGAGTCAGCCAATGCAATGCCCAGATCGCCAACCCACAGAGTCATGGGAAACAGCCAAATCGTTGTTATTTTAAGCCACTAAGTGCTGGGTTTGTTACACAGCAGCTAAAGCTGAAATAATTAACACAGTTAAAACAAAGGTTCTTTATAGAAACCACAAGAATTCTGGTATGACCCCCCCTCCAACTCTAGCACAACAGTTTGCAGAGGATTTACTAAAACACATCCAATGTGTCCTTAGCTTATTTATCAGAACACTGGTAGCCCAATAGTGATTTTGCTTTCCCTCGTTCATTCAGTATTTGACCACTGTTCTCCATATAAAAGAAAGACTTGTCCTTAACACTGGGGACACAAATAAATCAGGTATAATACTGTCTTCTAGGAATTCCCAGGACAACAGAGAAAGTAGACAAGAACACTCTTACACAATCATTCATTCAAGAAATATCTGTGGCCAGGTGTGGTGGCTCACGCCTGTAATCCTAGCACTCTGGGAGGCCGAGGAGGGAGGATTCCTTGAGCTCAGGAGTTTGAGACCAGCCTGAGCAAGAGCAAGACCCCATCTCTACTAAAAATAGGAAAATTAGCCAGGCGTGGTGGCGCGTGCCAGTAGTCCCAGCTACCTGGGAGGCTAAGGCAGGAGGATCGCTGGAGCCTAGGAGTTTGAGGCTGCAGTGAGCTGTGATGACGCCACTGCACTCTAGCTGGGGCAACAGAGGGAGACTCTGTCTCAAAAAAAAAAAAGAAAGGAAAAAGAAATATGTGCGTACCAGGCACTACGTTAAAGGCTGGGAGTAAAGTGATGGGAAAGTCACAATTCAGAACTCCCGGTCTGTGTCTGGGGGGTGGGGGGACATGGATACTAATACAAAGAAAACACGTAAATTTGGGATGGCAAATGCTGTAAAATGCTATGAAGCAGCAGCACGGGGTGCTCTGAAAGCGAATCCTAGTGAGGGGAGGTCAGGAGAGTTTCCTCGAAGCAGTGCCTTTTCAGTTGACAGCTGAAAGAGCAGGTAAAGTGTCCAGGTAAAGTGACCTGATGCCAGAGGAGGGAAGAATGTCCCAGGCCAAAGGAAGGGCCTATGTTGGTGGTTCTTACCAGGAGTGGTTAGGTTAATCTAGAACCCGACTCCACTTTACATGTAAACACAGTGTTTTTGTGTGGTTTTAACATACACTGCATTTTCCTGGAACGCAATGACCTTATAGATTGACAGAAGGCTGAACTGAACTTTGGGAATGCACCAAGCCTTGCTCACTGCTCTGGGGGACAGCACTGGCAGCAACTCCCCTCAGCGTGCAACACCCAGACCTGTATCTCCCTGCATTGGTCACCATCACCTGCACAGTATTTCCACCCGTGAGTTCAAGCACGTGGCTACTTCATTACAGCTTCCAGCATTAAAATGCATATGATTTTTATTAAAAATAGTTTTCCATTTACTCTCTATTTAATAGTTGGAGAATTACATATACTTGTTTTCATTATCTGGGTAGGCAGGTTATATTATTTTTGAGTTTCATTTCAGGGTAGACAAAGAGGCAGTGGGTCTGCTAGGGTTAAAACCACAGGCATCTTCAAGTACCTACTTTTGCTGTGTGGGACAATGTAAGAACTAACAGGGGGTGTGAGGTTAGAGCCCAGAGAGCCAGGAGCAGTGTGGTGTAAAATGAGGCCAGAAGAGGATGTGCTGGAATCAGAACCCTCATGCACTGCTGGGGGGATGCGAAATGGTGCAGCTGCCGTGGAAAACAGCCTGCAGGTCCTCAAAAGTTTAAACATAGAGCACCATTTGAATCAACAATTCTGCTCCTAGGTATACACCCCAGAGAAATGAAAATATATGTTCACATAAAGACTTGAACACAAATGTTCATAGCAGCATACTCATCATAGCCAAAAAAGTAGAAACAACCAAAACATCCATCAACTGGTGATTGGATAAACAAAACGTGGTCTATCCATGCAATGGAATACAATTCAGCCATAAAAAGGCATGACTATTGACACACGCTACAACGGGGATGAATCTTGAAAACATGGTAAGTGAAAGAAGCTAGTCACAGAAGGCCACATGATTCCATTTATATGAAATGTCCAGAATAAGCAAATCCGTGGAGATAGAGTAGGTTGGTGGTTGCTGGGGGGCAGGGCTGGGGAAGGGGTGGAGAGTGACTGCTAATGGGTCTGGGGTTTCTTTTGTAGGTGATGAAAATGTTGTGAAATTAGAGAGTGGTGATAGTTGCACAACTGTGTGAATATATTAAAGATCACTGAATTGTACACTTTAAAAGGGTGAATTTTATGGCATGTGAATGATTTCTCCAAAACCAACCAAACAGAGATGAAGCTGGAGAGGTGGCCAGGGCCGCACCACTCAGGGCCTTGTGGCCGGTGCTGAGTTATCATCTTCAACCTCAGACTCCTCGGGAGCCACTGAAGGTTTTAGGCGTCACAGTGGCCATACATGTTTGCATTTAAGAAGGATTGCTGTGGAAAATGGACCAGAGATGGGCAAAAACTGGCCACTTTGGAGGGTGATGAAGAGGGAGGCGTGTGGAACTAGCCTGCCTGGGCGGCTGGAGTAGCGGATGGAGGCGGCACCCTTGGCAGGAATGTTGGAAGAGTCAGGTTGGGAGCCACCTGTGATAGATAACAGAGGTTCAATCCCATGGAGGTTTGATAAGATAAGAATGGGCGAATTTACTTCTGACGGGGGACATGGGAAGACATTTGGGAGAGGAGGCATCTGAGCAGAACTTTGCTGGGTCAGTGTGGGGCATAGGAAGAGTCGAGGGGCAGCCTAGGAAGAAGGGACAGCCCCAGCAAGCATATGGAGGCGGGGAAGTGCCCAGGTTTGCTGGGAAGAAGGGAAACAAAAATTCCAGCAACAATGCCGGCCAGCAAAGCTTGTCCCTCCATTCCTCACAACCTCCCTTTTCACAGGTGACCGAGGTTCAAAGAGGTCCAGGTGACTTATACCTAAGGTCACACGGCTACGAGGGGGCCGGCCAGTTCTTAATCTCAGGTCTGTTGGAAAAAAGGTACACAGGTGGGTTCAGGCCAACTCGTAGCACGCAGATTTTATTTTTATGGTCAATAAAATCGTTCTTTCTCTTCTTGAACCAGAAAACTTACTCTTTTCTGCATCTCTGTTTTGTATTACACATTCCAATCCCTCGAATCCTTTGATAACAAGTTTCCTTGAGGGAGAAATTGTGCTCGTTGTTTGGAAAATGTAATCTACCATAACACAGGAGATGATTAAGGACTCTTGACACTTACATGTAGGGATGTAGGGCGTGTGTATTTTAGGTGCCAGAGAAATCAGAATCCATGAGTGCTGTATCAGCCGGGGGCACGACAGCTGCCTGATATTAAATAGGAGATGTGGGTTCTTCCTGCTGCTTAAACTCCCTGACTTTGCTCTGAGCATTAAGTATCAAAAACAAATACATATTTGTTGAATTTTTTTTCATTCTGTTTGGATTCCAATTGTTGAGATATAACCATTTCTTTTATGTAATGCCTTTTTAAAAATGTACTTGAATCTTTACCTTATGGTTTTAACAGCCATGGAAGAAGTCTTAAAATATTTTAAAAGGGAAAGGAGTGGGGCAGGAGGGAGGTGACATTGATAAAAGGTACAATTATCAAAACTTAAGGACCAGGGCAAACAACCTAGTGGGAGACAAATGGGACTTCTAAAGGGAGGGAAATGAACTGGGACAAATGCCAGGCACGTGCCACCAGCTTGCTTCCCACCTGAGAGTTTACTTAGCTTGGGACACCCAGAGGAAGGCTGTCTGAGGGGTAGGAGTGACCCTAGGATTCTGGGAGGCTGCAGAGGACAAGGGGGTGACAGCCCTAAGAACAGCAGAATTGCCTTCCAAAGTTAGCCCCACTGTTTATCCAGCCTTTTCCAAAAAGTACAGTGTTTCCCAACATGCTTGAGGATAAGAAAAGCCACATGTGCTCTTTAAAGAGGCAGATTTAGGGGCCCCACCCCAGACCCAGTGACTCCTAATGCCCAGGAGAGATTGTCAATTGGGTGATTGTGGGCAAGTTGCTCAACTCACATAAGCCTGTTTCTTCATTTTAAAATAGGGATAGGAATAGTACCCAGCCATTGGGTTGTGTAGGGGTTTAACGAAAAAAGTTCAGATGAAGAGCTCAGCAGAGTGTTGGCACCTGGTTAATACCTGATAACTGTTACCTGGTTACCTCCTCTTTTCTGTTTCTGGTAAGGAACAAATCTACAGAATTGTCCTCCCCAACTTCAGTCTCAACAGATGGCCACTGGTAGAGCCTCTGCAGGGCTAGTCTGTGTCCTGATCAAACCTTAATGTTGAACCTGTTTTGTGGTGTGGCTGACACTGCCTGGGCCATTCATTGGCTCAGCCTTCACCAGGTAAAGTAGTGTCGCACTGCCTTAGGTCTGGGCTAAGTGGTCTCTCCTCTTGGAACCACATAGATTTAGATTGAATCGCCCTCGCTCATAAGTGCTGACTGCATGCCACAACTGTTTTAGCTACTAGAAATAAATTAGGAAAAAAACTAAGTCCATGCCTTCCTGGAGCTCACATTTACTTGGGGGAGGCAAACAATAAACACATAAGGCAAGTAAATATGTCCAGAAGTGAGGGTGTGGCAGAGGAAACTTCAAAGGCCATGAAGGAGGGAAGGACTGGTGGAGATAGGTTGGGGCAAGGAAGAAAGAGCCTCGCTCTAGAAGGCTATCTTGAGGATTGTGGTGTTGACTCTGGTGAGATAAGAAGTTTCAGAGGGCTTTGACCAGAGGAGGGACGTCATCTGACTTAGATTTTACCAGAATCTTTCTGGCTTGTTGTGGAGAATCAACTGTAGAGGGACAAGGGTAGAGCTGAGAGGCCAGAAAAGAGGCTACTTGCACTGGTCCAGGTGACAGATGATGGTGGCTTTGCACAGGGTAGGAGATGCGGAGGTGGTAAGAAATGGCTGGATTCTGGATGTATTCTGGAGGTCGAGCCACCAGGACAGGATGTGGGGCGTGAGAGAAGTGGAGTCAAGGATAATTCTAATGATAGTCATCTGCGAGACACAACTGCAAGGATGGAGTTGCCATCTGCCTCTTGATGAAGGCGGGGGGGAGTTCAGTGTGACCGGGTTAAGTTTGAGACGCCTACTAGACATACGTAATGGAGAGGCCAACTACGTAAATAAATATACACCAATGGAGTTCAGGGGAGAGGTTGAGGCCAGAGATACCAATGTGAAGGCCACCAGCACGTAGGTGGTATTTAAAGCCATGACATTGAATGAAATCACACCTTCGAAAGGAGTCAAGAAAGAGCAGAGGTCCTTGGGTCAAAAGGTCCTCAGCATTTAGAAATGGGGCCCAGTCAAAATTTGCACTCCACACAGTGAGGAGTCTGAACTGGCTCGGCTTAGTCACCAACCTCCGGACCTCCTCTGGCTTGCTGAGCGTGGAGGGTCGTGGGACGAGAACAGGACTTAGAGTCGAAAGAGGACCTCTGTCATTTACTATGGGACCTTGAGCACAGCATTTCAGCTCTCTGAACCTCCTCTGTAAAATGGGAACACCACTTCCCCAGCCATGGCATGAGGTGGTTATAAGGATCAAATGAAATAATTACGGGAAGGTGCCACAAACTATAAAAAGCAGAAACTCTTGGTCATCACTTAATTCCTCCCAGGGGGGAGAAGGCAGGTCAGGTTGCTCTGGCTGCAGCACTCAGAGGGGGCTTCTGCGACCTGCCAGGGTGTGGTTTTTAGTCCTGGCAGGAGGTGATGGGGGTCTGACCTGGGGGTGCTGCTGTAGGGCCACAGGGGAGGACCTGCACTTTAGAGGTGTCGAATCAGGCAGCTATGTGGATGGATACAGGGAGTAAGGGAGAGAGAGGGCTTAAAACAGAGTTACGGTCCTGGATGAGCAGAGAAACAGTGATGCCATTAACAGAGCTGGATTACACGGGAGACAGAGAAGCAAAAGACAAAAGTTGATACTTAGGAGACGAGGAGTTCAGAGAGAGATTAAAGTGTAGGGAGTGTCCGTGGAATTTTGGTACGTGGCCACTTCTTATCCCTAAAGAACCTCTGAACGCACTGAAACATTATCTTTTCATATCACTCTAAAGACCAATTGCAGCAGTGATAAGTAAAATGACTCTGACCTCAATTAAATCTAAATTCTAGGAATAAATTGGCTCCATCGGATCCTCTCACTAATGCTCCTGTGTCGGCCTCCCTGCTTCCAGCTCACACAGTGCCCTCTGTTGGATGCCTCCACCACAAATCCAGATCCTCTTAATCGCCACTAGGGAAGGACCGAGAAGGAAACAAACACCCCCCAAGAGCCTTCGACACACATTATTCTCATTTTATCTTCACGATTGCTCTGTGAGAAGGTTGTTACGTCCAAGATGCGGAAGCTGGAGCACAGAGAGGCTGAGCACCACGGCCCTAGATCACAAAGTCGGAGCAGGGCTAAGATTGGAACTGAGTTGGCTACCTCCAAAGCCTGTGCTTCACTCCCTATACCTAGCTGTACCTGCAGGGGACAGGGGTGATTTGACAAGGGACTCAACACAATCTCAAGGACAGAGGCTCATATTGGACATGAATTCAAAGCCTTCACATCTGATTCTGTGCAGGGCATCATACCAGGCAAGGTAAATGGCCACTGGACTTTTAAGAGGTTGGTAGGAACACAGGAACCTCACTGTACAGAGTCAGGAGGCTGTGTTCTTGGCTCTGCCCCCTCACTGTGTGACCTTCCCCCTTATAGACTCTCGACCTGCAAAAGGCGGGCCAGGGGAGTTTCAACAACAAACTTTCCAATTTAAACACCAGTGATGATTGGTACTATCTTTCAGCAGGACAATTTTGGCAGTAGGTACAGAATTTTATTAATAAAATGTGCACACCCACTAACTTCTTGGAATCTGTCCTAAAGAAATACAGATATAAGTGCACAGGACATCCATACAGGATGTTCACTGCAACACTTATGAGTAATAATGAACTAAATGGCCACCATCACAAGATTGCCTAAATAAATAATGATACCTTGGAAAACTATGCAGCCAGTAAAAAGAATGAGGAAGGCATGTACGTGGTAAAGTGGAAGAATCACCATGGTATATGGTTGAATGTAACAGGCCAGATTTGCAAAAAAAAAAAAAAAAAATGGTGTGAACCCATTGCTATAGTTGTATATGCAACATAAGACTTAGAAGGAAAGGGAAGGAGGAGACATTTTTCCCCTACAAACTGCTCTACTTTTGTAATAAAAATTATTTTAAAATATTTTCATCTCCAGAATGCTACAGAAGATAAGTCTGTGTGGGTCTCATTAAGTAGTTTGAGTTTTTGAACTACCAAAAGAACTTGACAATGAAAGATTTGCTTAACCTTCCTCAGACACAGGTGTGTCTAGTGTTTTATGCTTTACCTACACCCAACAACCTTCTGACATGGACTATTTGACAGGGGAGGACATCAAGGCCCCCAGACGCTACTTTTCAAAGCTCTTTCCACTATACATATGATGAATCCTGTGGATTTCCATGAAACTATTTATGTTCCTATCTTCTGGGATCTCAAACCTATGAGGACATTTATTACACCGTATCATAAGTGTGTCCCCAAGTACAAGGCTGCTCAAAAGGTGGTCTATTGAATCTTAAACTAAAAAATTGGGGTTTGTATTTTGTGTATCTTCGGGGTTTTTAAATTTCATTTTCCTGGTAATTCATATTTTACAAAAGTATCCATCTGCAACAATTGGAGAATTTTTAAAAACCAGTCCTTCAGCATTCCATGTTTGAAATGCACTGGGCCCCTAGAGAGAGGAGAGGTGTCTGAACTGCGGCAGGCCCTCCTTGTCTGGTGTATGAACAAGTAAACCACTGAAGGAATGACCGTATGGATGAGTGGGAATAAACACAGGAAGAAAAATGCCCAGAACCTAGGTTTCTCATTTAGAACCACTGGAAGAGTTAGAGCTTAGGACTTCAAGTTCATGGCCAGACTCAGTGTGCAAATCACTAAACCCTCACACTCCTGATTCTAAAGATGACGCCGGGAGACCTTTTTTCCCCAAGTCATGGAGGTGACCAAGAAAAAGTACCAACAAGGGCCACACACAAATAAAAAGCAATTGTTACTGTTCGTGATTTAAAAAATCAGATGAAATTAGTGGACTAAGATAAATGTTCTCCTTTCCATCCTGAACCAGTAACAGGAAACACAGGCCAACATGCACAAACATCCTGTTTTAAGGACCGCTGTTATAAATGGGCACACTCACCTCAGGGTGATGAAATTGATGGGTGAGCAGGATTCAGCCCGAGGGCCCGGTTCCTCAAGTCTGCCTTAAGCTCTCGACTGTGTAGGAAACACCTTTGGCCTAAAGTTTTTACTTCCGGAGATGAGCAAAAACTCCCCAATCAAGAAGGCTGCCGGGTACACCTTGCTCCATTTTGAAAATTCCCACTGGCACTTTCCAGAAACAAATAGCTCTTCTTTATACATAAAGGTACCTGGAATTAGAAAAATTCCATCTGATTTTATTTTTTAAGTTTCTCCTGCAAAGTTGTACAGTAGAAAACAGAGTCAGAATAGACCTGGGTCCTCATCCCAGGCTACACTCCTTCCTCCTGGTGTAAATCTTTACGGCAAACTATTTCTTTTTCCCCTTAAGCCTCAGTCTTCACATCTGTAAATGGAATAATAATAATAGTACACAGGTTAATGTGAGAATTAAATAACAGAATGTGCGTAGAACACTTAGCTCAGGCCTGACACAGAGCGAGCCTCTGACGAAGACCAGCTTGGGGTTCTTTCTCATCACAGACCAAAGTGGAAACCCAAAGGTGTCCTGACCAATAACAGATACCATTTATTCGGCACTCGCCATGTGCCAGAAACGGTGTTAAATGAGATATTTATAAGCTGGCAGAATCCTCACTCCAACCCTCTGAAGTAGCTACTCTCGGTGTCCCATTTTAGAGTCAGAGAGGAGAGGTCCCCTGTGCAAGCCCTTCCAGCTCAGAGGCAGCCAGCCAGGACCTGGCCCAGGGTCCCCGGCTGTGCACCCCATCACCCCACTTTCGTGCTCTTGGCTTCCTTCTTCTGTGTTTCCCAGGAGTATAAAATCGTGGGCATCAACTTTGGCTGGCTTTGCTGTTGTTCTCCAGCCTCTGTCATCATTGGTATAATTTTACATAAACTTGGCATTCCTTTAAATTTTTAAAAATATGTTCACTTCTTAAATATCTCCTGAGGGAAAAAAGATTTCTATAAATGATTCCGTTCTCCCCGCCTCAGTGTTAAACTTAATAAGGCTAAGCCACTGGACCTCCGTTAACAAGTTGGGTTGTTTGTCGGTTTATTTTCATTTTGGAAACTCTTCTCCATGGTTAACCACTCTCCCTCCTCCTTAAAAAAAACCCTGAGTAGTTCTGATCAGCCGCTGGGGCTGCGGGGCAGATCCCCCGGAGGGTATCATGTTTCTGGAAGGCTCCTAGAAGGCAACAAGCCTTGCAACCTGACTCTTCCCTGACTTTTTACCTGTAGGATTGTCTCAGGGCAGGAGGAAGAAGATACAGGCATGCTTTCTGCTCCCAAAGAAGATGATGCATTTCATAAAGGAAGAAAAAGTTTTAAACCAATAATTAAAATTCGCTTGACCCTATAAAAGGCAATATAGAAGGGTGAGGAATCTGGAATCCAGCTACTTGGGTTTGAGTACCAGCTCTGCCATTTATCTGTGTGACACCAGGCAAGTTACTTAACTTCTCTGTGCCTCCATTTCCAAAGCTGTAAAATGGGGATGATAACAGTACCTAAGTCCATGTGTTTTTGTGAAGATGAAACAGAGGTTGTCAGGGACTGCGGGGCTTCCTGGGACTTTCAGGGCTAAAACTGGGAAAGTCATAAGCAAACCAAGATGAGCTGATCACCTGAAGACGAAACGAGAGTGCACATGCAAAGCCTTTGGAAATGGCACCTGCACATTTTAATGCTCCATAATCTTTAGCTATTATTCTTCATGGCTGCGTCCAGCCACAACCTATTCCTTGCCACTTGTTGCCATGGCCCTCAATTCCTCACTGTCCACTCTGCAGGGGCCTATGATATGCCTTTTTCTCCTACCAGGACACTGACATTACACTCCCAAAAGTTCCCACTAAATGTTTCTGGCCAGTCACGGGACAAGCATTAAGAAAATTTATTAGGTGCCAGGCAAGGAGCTTTTCAACAAATCCTTTTCTTCCTCTTCCTCTTCCTCGATATTCAGACAACATGTAAATTAAAGGTTTAAATTAGGGTGGTAATAGGCCCCCTCACCACAGGTGGATGCCCAGGACAGTTTCTTGCTCATCTGACCACTCCCCCTCTGTCTCTTAACAGCCGAACAATATGAATTATATCGACAACTTTTTGAGAGCTTACTATGTACTAGGCACACTATCAAAGCCTTTACAAATGTCTCATTGGATTCTCATGACAAACCACAAACCCAAGGAGTAGGTACCATATTATCCCCATTTTACAGATGAAGAAACTGAGTCAGGGTGGCCAGCTCACTTCCCCTCGTGGCAGAACCAGGACTCGAACCCAAGTATGACTCCAGAGCCCCGCTGCAAGCCCTTCACTATTCTGTGTCCTCTGCCTTCTCCTGCCCCAGCTTTGCTTCCTCCACAAGGTCCCGCCCTGATGACAAGCCATGTGGCCTCAGGCAGGCCTCCTCACCTGTTAAGCCCCAGTTTGCTCTTTGAAGAATAGAAACATTGTGTGTTAACAGCCAGTAGTCGTGAGGGTGGAATGTTTGTGAAATGCATAGCACAGTGTTAGTAGCCACTGTGATTATTATTATATGACTATTATTATTGCTATTCCATCACTATGTCCTTGTTGTGGATTGAATTGTGTGCCCCCAAAAGATATGTTGAAGTCCTAACTCCCAGTACTTGGGAATGTGACCTTATTTGCAAATAGGGTCTTTGCAGATGTAATGAAATTAAGATGAGGTTATTAGGGTGGGTCCTAAATCCAATCACTGGTGCTCTTATAAAAACAGACACAGAGACAAGGATACACACACATACACACACGCGCACACACACACGCTGGGTGAGTGCCACGTGATGCATGTGAGGACGGAGGCAGAGATTAGAGTGATTCAGCTACCAGCCAAGGAACACCAGCACTTGCTGGCCACCACCAGAAGCCAAGAGAGAGGCACAGAACAGCCTGTCCCTCAGCACTTAGAAGGAGCCAACCTTTCCAATACCTCAGTTTCAGACTTCGAGCCTCCAGAGCTGTGAGAGAGCAACTTTCTGTTGTCTCAAGCCACCCGGTTTGTCGTACTTTGTTACGACTGCCCTAGCAAACGAACACAGTTCCCTCCCGAGACCTAAGTCTAGACCAATTCAAGGGCCTCTTCCAACGCAGGCCTGCTGCAAATTCTCTTTCCTTAAATCCATCTTAAAACACCAATTTCTGACTCCCAGGCCAGAAATCTGCAATGACACCCGAGCACTTACATCAGCATGTCCCAAACTTACTTGATGGTGAGAATTGCCAGGATGACAGTTAAAATGACAGGTTCCCTGGGCCCTACCCCAGCCCCCCAGACATGAGATCACAGGGGGGGATGCTTAGAATCTGCATTTTAATAGGCACTTATGATGACTCTTTTCCTCAGGCACATTGGGACACTCTGGCCTACAAGATAAAGTCTGGACGAGACCAAAGATCTTGCTCAATGAGCTCCGTGAAATGGCACCCACCTCCGGTTCAATGTCACCTCCCAAGGTTTTCCCAGGTCTTCTCACCCGCCCGGGGAGCCCCCGCCTCGCTCCCCTCGCCTCCACCATCCCCTACTCAAGCCCCGGTTCTGGCCCTTCTCCTCCCATCTTCTAGATCTGATTCAGACGCCACAGACCCTAAAGTTATTTCTAATTGTTCTGAGACAGCTTCTCAATGGCCTCAGAATAAAATCCAAACTCCTCGTCATGGACAGCAAGAGGTTACACAATCCGACCACGCTCAGGCTCATTCATCTTCACGGGAAGCTCCAAGCCGGGGCTTTCCTGAATTCCTCACACACACCAAGATTTCCCCCGCCTGGATCCTTGGCCCGTGCTCTTCTCTCTGCCTGGATCGAACCACACCCCCCTCAACACCTTCTACTATTTAAATATCACCTTCTCAGAGCTTTTCCCACACCCATCCTAAGTGGAACACACACACACACACACACACACTCACACTCACGCCATTCGCATCAGTCACTGCACCCTGTTTGATCAATTGCCAACATTTAAAAATCAGGAAGTTTCACATAAAAACGTCCAGCCTCTCTTAAAGAATCAGAAGACCTTCCCACTGCCAAGTCCTCCTTCCCACACAGCCACAGGGACTGGAGGTGAGTCCTCCCATGGGGTGGGCGCCGGGGGCACTCTCCTCCCACCCCACATTCAGTGCATTTGCTCATTGTCTGTCTCCCTTGTGCAAAGAGGCAGTTGTATTCCCCAGTGTAGCCCCAGCATCTAGCCTGTGCCTGGCTCGTGGCTAGACCTCCATAAATATGTGCTGAATGGATGAATAAATAAATGAATGGATGCCCTCCCCCCTCCCTACATCCCACAGGCCACACCACTCATTTTCCATTTAATCATACCCTTCCCTGCAAGACTCATTAATTTGCGGCCCCAGTGCCTGCCTCCTCAGTAGATCTTATTAAAACACAAATCTGATCCTTTCATTCTCCAGTTTGAAACATTTGCGGAGAGTCTCCCAGCATAAACTCCTGCTTCCCACCTACTCTTCCAGCCCCGATCTCCAGAGAGGGTCCCCACCCGGTACGCACCCACGCCCTGCTCTCGGGCTGGGGACACACCGTGTTCTTTCCCTGCCCCACCCCCCCACCGCTGCTGTGAAGCTCCCTCTCCTGGAATGCTCCTCCCCGCCATGCCTCCAGCAAACTCCTACTCATTCCTCAGCCCTAGCGCTAACCAAAGTCACTTCACCCGTGAAACACTCCAGAGCCCCCTGGGGCTGACTTAGTCATTCCCTCTTCTGCTCCCCCCCTCGCCTTTCATCCCCTCCTCGGCACTGAGTAAGCTTAAAATAGCAGCTGGTGCCTTCCGAGCCCTGCTGGGTGCCAGGCACCAAGGAGCTTTATCTCCCTTAATCCTCACACCCATCCTCAGCCCCTGCCCCCTAAACCCAGAGAAACACAAGGCACACTTTTTCACCTCCAACTGCCCAGAGAAGCATCCCTGCCACCCTATTTTACATTTTCTTTCTCTCTCTTCTCTCTCCGCCCCTAGGCCTTCCTACGCCACTTCTTGGCTTCTCCATGGCTCGTATCACTCACACACCATAGATTTTAACTCACTTGTTTGTGTTTGGCTCTCCCCCCTGGAATGTCAGCTCCAGGATGGCAGGATTTTGTCTTTTGTTTTCTTTCTACAGTGTCATTAACATCTAGAATAGTGCTTGACATATAATAGGTTCTCAGTCGATATTTATTAAATCAAAGAAGGTAGATATTATTACCATCTTCATGCCACCCCTGAGGAAAAAGAGACTGAGACATGAGTCCAGAGTCCCACAGCTGGATGGTGGGAGAACAAGATGTGACCCCCTGGATGGTCAAGTCTAGTGTCCACTCCCTTAACTCCTGTGCCCACCACCTCCAGGGACAGTTTGTGGTTGTCTCTCCATGGGTCTGACTTCTCAGCTAGACTGTGGGTTCCTTGGAGGCAAGAACTCTGTCATATTCCTACTTCTATTTCCTTGTCTGATCCTTGGTAGGTGTTCAAGGAACGTTTGCTGAACCAGTCTATGCGTAGACAGTGCAGCTCTCACTCAGTGGTAGGAATCACAGCATCATTCTTTTGTTGTTGTTGTCATCCTTTGTCTCCATGCCAAGCACAATGCTATAGACACAGTTGGGACTTAATAGATACTTGATACATTAGCGAATTCCATCATGGCAGTAGGTAATAAAAATAATCAGACAGCAATAATGTCAATAAATAGGTAACATTTTTGGAGTCCTTACTCGGCGCTGGGCTGTATCCTAAGTTCTTTGTATATGAATTAAGACAATTAATTCTACTATCCTCATTTTATGGATGAGGAAACAGAGGCTCAGAGAAGCTAAGAACTTGCCCAAGATCACACAGCTAGGAAATGCAGGGATAGGACTTGACTATACGTATCTGGCCTGAGCTATGCTCTTAACAACCACCCTAGGCCTCCTCTTAGCCTGTCCGAGAGAGATCCACTAAAGGTTTGCCCTCTGTGAAAACAAAAAAGAGTGGTTTATTTATTACACATTTCCACTTTATTTCAAGGAATTTCTTTCAAAGGCTTTGGTGGGCAGCATTATTTGCTAAATAATAACCACTAATATCTGCACCACACTTGATGGTTTTGCATGGCGGTTTCTTGCGTAGTTTCTCATCTGACCCCTGTGACCATCTGATGAGGTAACATTACTGTCTACCTCCTTTTATAGAGGAGCAGAGGAGAAATCTGAGGCTCTGAGTGGTTAAGAGAACAGGGTCAGGGTCACCCAGAGAGCAAGGAGCAGAGCAAGGACTCAAATGAACATCTATCAGTTTCAAAAATAAATAAGATCTAAGTGCCTCCAAATACAAAGTTCTTTTCATGCAACTTAAAATTAAACAAGTTAATCCATGGAAAAGCACTTAGCACAGTTCTTGGCACCTAGTACATCTCTTACAAATGTTAACTATCATCATCTTCATCAACACCTCCTGGGAACTGGAATATTCTGGCTGATGACTGCAGCCTGTCTGTTGACCCTCATGGAAAGATTACTCTTTTCGTTCCAGTTCATCCCTGGTAATGTTGAAATAATGATCAATCTTCACTATCCCTGGGGTACCATAGAATGTTAAGAGCTGGAAGGGGTTGTGGAGATGATCTCATATGGTGCCTGCATTTACAGATGGGGAAATGGAGTCCCAGAGAGGGGGTCACAAAGCAAACTCGTGGCAGGGCCAAGCCAAGGGTAAGGCTGAGTCCCCGTGCCTGGCACGTACTGCCTCCTAGAAAGGTGGGGTTTTACCTAGAAGGGCATCTAACGTCTTAAAGGCTACAGAAAATAATTCATTTGTTTCTCTGGCTGTGAACATCACAAAGTATTACAAACCATTAACCAGAAAACAGATCATGTGACTTAATTCCACCTCTGCTAAAGGGCTTAGAATGCTTGGGTGAGTAGTCGGAGATTCATAAATATACACTTTAACTCTTTCTCAAAGAATTATTAACCAGCTCCATCAAAACTGGAACTTGAGCAACCAAGGAGAAAAAGAGCTGGCAACAGAAATTTCTTGAAAAAAATTTCACCAGCATTATAGATGACTTCCTGCCACCTCTTTTTTTTTTTTTTCCTAATAGTTGGAGGAAGAAGGAAAGAAAGAAGTATCATTACGTAAGATGTGAATTAAAAAACTAATCGTGGGAAATTACAAACTCCTCCTCACAAGGTAGATTTCAAATGAACACAACAGGGTGTTTGTAGAACTTAAAGATAGAAAGTATTGAAAAGGAGCATAAAGCAGAAGTGTAACCCTCACTGACTTCTTTCAGAGGGTGGAGGTGGGCGGAGAGGCCTCACAGTGTGTGGGTGTGGTAATCTCTGGGAGCCCATTCCCAACTAATGATTTTGTGAACCTATAATTTAAAGAGTCCCTAATGTAATACATTCACCTTACTTATCTCCCTAACCTCCTGAGCATTAATTCTCCCAGGCAAGGGACTAGCTTTTCATGCCACATGTAGGTCTTGATCAGCTTTAGCTTGAGGATTTGGGGGTGAGGGAGGGGGATGATGGAGAGAAACAAGGTTAAGGTAAGTCTTCAAACCCAAGAAATAGGAACATAAATCCTTCTCCGTGCTGTTTCTCTGGGCTTCACACTTCTCAAGAAAGGTTGAAATTCAGGCTCTGTGAACAAACTTATGGCCCTGACAGCTCTTGGAATGAAAGGGTTCTCCTCCTCCACAATACTTTTATCAAATTCAAACCATTTTCCACATTCCTTCCTTACACAACCCAGGCGCACCAGTGACGTAGGACTCAGAGCAAATTCCGCCTAGGAGATCCAGGAAGCTCTGGCCTGGCCCTCCCTTCTAGAAAGGAAAGTCCAAGTAAGGAGGGATGCCACACCCGGAGGAGGGGAGAGAGGATGTGACGGCACCTCCAGGAATGCAGGGCCCACGCAGGTGCGCTGGCACCCACGAACTTCCTTTTCAAAAGGGCCTGATAAATCAGTACCGATAAGGAATAAACCTCAACCCCCCACTGATCACTCACACAGAGCTGGGCCCTTGCTCCCGGGCGCAGCCCTGCCAACTGGGGAGAGGGCGTGAAAGCTGAGAATGGAGATCTCAAAGGCTGTGACAAGTCTTCTAGTCCAGCGATGATCAGAGTATGGTCTCGGGAACTCTGGGAGTCCCTGAGACCTTCTCAGGGGACTAGCAAGGCCAAAACTCTTTTCACAATACTAAGATGTCATTCCTTCTTCTCATCCTCATTGTCTCACAAGTCCACGATGGAGTTTTCCAGAAAGGACAAGATGTGTGATGACACCATCGCTCTGATGACTACTGGAATGTGTGCTTGTGTATTCTTGCGTTTTAAACATTTTCTCAGCTTTAATTCTAATACGTAAATATTGAAAGATACAACGCACATAAACAAAATACTTTGGGGTCCTCCATAATTTTTAATAGTTTAAAGGGGGCTTGAGACCAAAAAGTTGAGAACTGCTGTGCTAATCCCAACAGTTAAGAGAACTCTGCAGGCCCTGCAGTTGCTCCGTCAGGCATCACACTTTATTTCCAGCAGAGTTTGACTCACATCATAGGTGCTCTTGAACAGGAGGTGGAGAAGGCAGCTTTATTACTTATTACTCAGCTTGGGATGGTATCCTTTCCACAAGTACTTCCACCCCAAATGGCCATAAAAACCTTAAATCCCCCCCCAACAAATCACTGGTGAACTGAATCCTCCAGGGGGAAAAGATGGGCTTCTCACTCTTGAACCCAAGTGGGGCAAAGCTAGCCTGGAGAAAGCACGTCCCCAGCTGCAGCGCTCAGCAAAGACATATCTGAGCACCTGCCAGGAGTCAGGCTCTGTGCTACTCAATGCGAGCAAAGCGCAGCGCTGGCTGCCTTCCCTTCGGAAGCTTTGATTCTAGGGTGGAGGTGGATTGCTCACAAAACTCAAATGCACAAAAAACTGGGAAACCTGGAACTTGTCAGAAGTGCTGGGAAAAAACCGTGCAGGTGTTAGGAGGGATTTGAGTTAGGCAGGGAGATGAGAGGAAGAAGGTTCCCTACCCAAGTCTTCTTGCCTGTCTCAGGTTGGAGCCCCCCCCAAGCCCCAGTTCTCGGCCCCTTCCTGGCTCCAAGGAGGTTTCAACAGCTCTTTGACGAGCAGGAGCCCTTCCCGCGGGCGGGGGGACCTGGGAGTCTTCTCGCCTCCCCATGGCCTGCGCTAAACAGGGTCCCTGGGAGGAGAGACCCAGCTCGGGGACTTTGAGAGACAAGGATGCTGTGTTTTGTTACTCCGGGACACGGCTAGGTCACTAGGGGAGACGAACACAACCCAGCGGCTGTCATTTGTGGAAACAGCACAGCCAAGAAATGGCTGGAGGAGGGAACAGAAAGACTTAAGACGTTTAAATTTTAAAAAAGAAGAGTCCTGAGAGGCCAGACCACAAGTCCTCAGGGAGGGGGACCTGCGAGGAGCCCTCCCCGGCCTCAGCCCACTTTCTTTCCCGCAGGGCGCCCTCTTGACCCCTCGGGACCTGACGGATTTAGGGGGGTGCAGAGTCTCTTTGAACAAAATCAAGCCAAGAGAGCCCTAAGGTTCTTCCCCAGGAACTGCGGCAGAGGCGGGAAAACTTGAATTTTGCAACCACGAGTTGACGCCTAAACGACGCAAAAGGGTGGTGGAGGGGCGTCGTCGGGGGCTGCAGCATCCCAACGTGGAAGCCGGGAGGGGGCCACAAGGAACCGCGCAGCCCCACCGCGCCTGGGAGAACGACCGGCCGCGCGTCCCCCAGCCCCGGGCCCGGCGTGTGACCGGCGCGTGCTCCCGGCGGTGCCGGGCAACCAGGCGCGCGCCCGCGCGTGCGCAAAAGGTCCTTGCCGCCGAGCCCTTCTCCAGGTGCGCTCGCGCTTCCGGCCGGCCTCCCAGCACTGCCTTGCCGGGGCGGAAACTCCTGGCCCCACGCATGCGCTTTCCAGCTCTCTCGCTAGGTCCGGAGAGGAGGACCACGGCTTCAGGTGATCCCGCCCCTCCCTCGTAGCGCGGGACCAATCGCGCGGCAGTGGGCGGGATTTCTGTGATGGCGGCCCGCCCACGCGCCGCGCGAGGCGTGTCTCGATTGGTTGGCGCCGCGGGCGCAGGTGCGCGCTTCCTATTGGGTGTGGGCGGAGCGCGAGCGGCTGCGGCTGCTTCGGAGGCTGCAGGTGAGCGCGCGCACGCGCCGCGGCGCCGGCCCGGCTCGGGTGCGCGCGCGCGGGCTCGCGGGGGAGGCGGCTGAGAGCGAGGCTGCGGCTCCTGTGGCCTCCGCTCCGCCCCCTCCTCCTCCTCCTCCTCCTCCTCCTCCTCCTTCGTCGCTGTCGCCGCAGCCGCGGAGGCCCGGAGGGAGGGAGCCGCGTCCCCGCCCGCCGCGCCGCCAGTCCGACCCTCGGTCCCGCCGTGTGAGCAGCCAGCCGAGTGGAGCTCTGCGCAGCCGCCCGAGCTGCGGCCGCCCCTGTGCAGGTGCCTGGGAGGAGGCGCCCGGGCCGTAGCCGCGATCCGAGCCGGCCGGCCGCGCACTCGCTCCCCGCGCTCCTGAGGGACTGCCCGGTCCGAGGAGGCCGCCGCGGGGCCCGGGGCTCAGCATGAACCGCAGCCACCGGCACGGGGCGGGCAGCGGCTGCCTGGGCACCATGGAGGTGAAGAGCAAGGTGCGCGGGGCCCGGACCGGGCGGAGCGGGAGGCCTGGGGACCCGGGGCCTGGGAGAGGCCGGGCCGGGCACGTAGGGCTGGGACGCGATCTCGTCCCGGGAAGGCGACAGGCTGAGCTGCCCCGGGGTCTGGGACGGTGGGGCTTGGAGGGAGTAGGATTTGGAGGCAGGAGATGGTGGACAATAAACTTGCTGAGAAGGGGGCGTCGGGGGTGATGCGCTGTGTCTGTTCCTGGCCCAGGTGAGACCTAGTGGAGCGCTTCAACTCGTTCCTTAAATCTCATTCCTGTTTTCAAGGATGGGAGTAAAGGCCAAGGTATATTCGAGGATGGGAAGCATTGAATGCAAGGTGGTACAGAAGGTTTGGGGGAATTCTACCTGCTGGGCTGTGAGTAAAAGGCATTTGGAACACCCCGTTGCTACCCCTTTCTGTGGTTCAAGGGTGCATCCAGTTGCGAGTGGCGAAGGAGAGAGCCCAGTGAACTAAACAGCCTTTTTAAAGTTAGCATTGCTTCCTGCTAGGGCTTTTTCTAGTACTAACTTTGGTATGCATTTAATCTATAAAAGCGGCACTATCACCTTACGTTGGAGTAGCACTTTACAGTTTGAGTTTGGATGATCTTTTCATTCCAGCATGCTACCTATTCACATCAAGTGCTTTCACCCTTGACCAACGGTATGCCAATCTGCTGATAATTACTTCGGTATTCACTGAATTCCTAAGTCGCAAGGCTCGGTGAGCAGGGTAGTCTGTAGGGATTAGTTAGGGAATGCTTTCCAAAGGGGGTTTTGAGCTGGAATTTGAAGGTGATCCGCAGCCATGGGAACATTTTCAGCAAGCGTTTCATAAGTTGAAGAGCCCAAAGGAGCTTAGATAATCTAGTTCAATTCTCTGAGAAGTCAGAGATGAGAAGACTGAGGCTCAGAAAGGTTATGACTTCCCCAAGGTCTGCTTTTATGACAAAGCCTTAACTAAAGCCTTTTTAAAGAATAACTTTTAGGCACTATGTACAAAACAGGACACTGGCTGGGGCCCTGAGAACATACAAAATAGAATTGAAAAGGCCAAAACACAGAAAAGGAGAAAACAAAAGTGTATCAACTTCAAAAATAATGAGACATCATTGATTGTAAGACTACTAAGGAGAATGCAAAATCCAGGAGTGATTTGAGTGAAGTACAGTAGCGTAAGGAAAGCTTCCTGAAGCCTGTGGGTAGAATGGTTTTATTGTCTAGGGTTGATAAGCAAAGTTCTGTAAGTTTCTGTAACTGAGAATTACATAAAGAAAATTTACATTTTTTAAAAACATTTTTAATATTTTACAATGTTGTTTGGCACTTAAAAACTCTTATAAAGATATGCACTAGTTTCAGAAACAGTTGTTTAATAAGAATAGAAAGGTAATTATAGCAATTTAAGGAATATGTGCTTCCCTATGTCCTCCGTGGGACACAGCATAGCAAATTGGAGTGACTTGCTTGAACTAAAGGGTTAAGATGACTCAAAATATATGGAGCTTTTCCTCTAGCAGTATAGTGGCAGTAGTGGTTCCTTGCCCAGTGGTTGAACCTTCTCATGGCATTTCTGTTATAAATCTAGTTTGGGTTTGTGGGTGTTGAGGTTAAGGAGAGAAAAACACTTATGATGTTGCGTAATCTTAAAATTCAGTTTATAGTCCTAATCTTTGTTGCAAGTCTTTAATTTTTTTTCATAGGAAAAAATGAATAGGGATTCTGGGTGCACTGATAAAGACAATCAAATAGTAATTCATCCCTAGTACTAGGAAACTTTGAGTGCTTGGGGACTGGAATTTCAGGCTTTTTGCCTTTCTGTTTTGTTAACTGATTTGTGAATCTTTCACATACTTATGTCTAAATTACATGTTATATATTTGACCTGTCATACTGCACTTTTACTGACCCATGTCTCTTAAATAGAGTCAAGGAATTCTGAGAACATGCACTGAATGAAGTCAGTCCCACTATTCTAACTGTTGATAGACAAAGTATAGGGACCATTTCTAGTGTGTCTGTGACACATGTTTTAAATATTTATTGTTGATACATTTATTTTTAATGGATTGAATAAAACATCTGTCATCTTAACCATTTAAAAAATATTCGGACAGATTTTTGAAACAGTATTTTCTTTTACACTGCTTTAGTGATATCACAGCTTTTTACAAAACTGATCACTAAGAGTTTGTAACCAAAACTAGGTAGTGTGCACCTAGTTTTAGGATCTCTTTCTTCTACATAGAAAACAGTAGTGTCAACTTTATTACCTTTGCTCAGGGAAGGGAAAAATGCTACAGATAATAAAATAATGGATAATGTAAATATAACCATAGTTAAATTTGTGATACTGGCGACCATGTGACTTTTCTTTGGTAACTGGTTTATCTCCCTGATTGTTTCTCTGGAGTTGGGAAAGTTCTTAGTCAATAATCATAGTGGTGTCCTTTAATAACCTTGGAACAGTTTTGAGCCATAAAATTTCCTAATTATTATTCAAAGGCAAATAGAATATTAAAATTAAGTTTGCATTTCTAGAATGTACCAACAGACACCCGCCACCTCTTACCTCCTGAATGGCTAAGGCAAACTAGACCAGGCTAAAAAAAGTTGTAAATGGTTCATAGTGAATAATTGTTGATTGGATCTTAATTTTATCTCCATCTTGGTATTTTTCTTCATGTAGTAAAAAGTTCTCTTAATCCTACTGTTTTGTTGCAAGAAGCATAATAATTTCACTTTGTTTTTTTTTTTCCTCTGACAGCACTGGGAAAAGGGCACAGCTACTGTGAAGCCATAAAATTTTTTATTGTTTTTATCATAACAGTTAAGCAACATAAAAAAATATTGAGCAAAGAATTTTCATTCAAAAGCTTTAGCAAGAACATTGAAGCCTTAAAATATTAAATTATTAGATGTTATTCCCATTCATCTATCAGGGGAAGTAATAAACCCTGTGGATGAATCGGAAAGTACTGGCAACTTTGTTGTGATACCAGAGTAAATAAAATAGAGGAGAAACTGTGACTTTGATAACATCATAAGACTAACTCTGATATGAAGGGTGTTCCCTGAGTTTTTATTTACTTTGAAACATGAAGGTGTGACTAAACTTTTTGAGAGCTTTAGGTATGAGTCACCTTATTTTCTTGGCTAATGTTAGTGTTTATATTTCAGGAATGAAAGTATTTTAATTATTTGTTAGAAGTAAGAGGTGCTTTTAGTGAGTTTTTATTTTAATTTAAAATCAGTGAGGAGTATTCGTATAACTAAGGCAGATGAAGTTTTTAGATAGAGCAAAAACAGTGAATCCAGATGTCCCATAGGGCCTTTGGAAAAATGAATTGACACGTTTATAAACTGCCCAAATTATTACGATAGGAGCTTTCTGTGCGTGATGCTTAAGGTTGTTCCAGTAGTACATTAGTATTTCTTTCATTTTTATTTATTTTTCTTTTTTTCTTTAGATCATACTTTTTTTACATTAGTATTTCTTGCTAATAATAGATATTTAGAGAAAATACGAGTTCAGTGGTTAAACACATTTGGCAAACATTTGTTTAAACATTAAAAAAAAATCAGCTGTAAGACTTAATTGAGCCTTTAATATGCTGGTGTCCACAGTGATTCCTAACAGGGTGATTATAGCTATGGAGCATTTCTCAAACTTACATGACTGGGACACTTTTTGAAAAAGGCTGATTAACCTTTCTTAGGTTTCCACATTTGAGGAAATGCTGCGCTAGTCCCATAGTAAGTTATAAATCCTGTTTATTGTGGACTAAATGAAGCCAGTACTTAGTGTTGAATAAGAGCCACTTTAATGATTTGACATTGGGAGAACAGAGCTGTAGGGAAGCTGACTTGAGGATCAGAAATGATGTGAAGGTAAATATTAGGCATGATGGAGATTGTCTTCCTCCCTATTTGTGTGATCCCTTAATACCTCCCTCAAGTAATTATTCTCTTTACCCGCTAATTGGTGAGCTTCTTGAACAGGCCTAAGACTTTAAATCTCTAGGGCCTAGCACTGTGCCAAGCACATAAACACTTTTATGTTAATTGGATAGTTGTAGGACATATATTTGATGTATTCTTAAAGTTCCTTTTTTCTGCATTAACATAGAGAAGACGCTTCTTATCTCTAGACCAGTTTCTTATATGATACCTCCATTTGTGTCATACCTTAATGCCAAGAAGCTCAGACTTTTTTTTGTATATTTTGTTATTGATTCTTGCCTTATCTCTTGAAATCCTAGTTTATTTTATGGGGAAGGACACTTAGATGCTTTTTGCTGGTGGTCAAAATAAAGACTTGGGCACATCTTTGGTACCCCATGACTTGAGTGAGGAAAGTGTTGCTCTCAGAGTCTGGGCTGCAGACAGGGTTTGAGCTGAGTCACTATGCAGAGCAGTCCCTAGTACTCCAGGCCTGGGTACTCCAGGGATTGAGTTGAGTGCCCTTCAGGGACACAACAGAGAGCAGGCACATTCTTTTGCTTTTTTATCTCTTGATAATGAGATTTCTGATAATGGACTATTTTCCTTATTAAGAGAAATACTTAACTATGCTCGTTAATTTTTCTATGGCATGCATTTTCAAATTGGGCCCTTCTGTTACTTTTGTTTTTTAAAAAAACTTAATATATTTGTTATAGTTTGGAGCTGAATTTCGTCGATTTTCACTGGAGAGATCAAAACCTGGAAAATTTGAGGAGTTTTATGGATTACTGCAACATGTTCATAAGATACCCAATGTTGATGTTTTAGTAGGCTATGCAGACATCCACGGAGACTTACTACCTATAAATAATGATGATAATTACCACAAAGCTGTGTCAACGGCCAATCCACTGCTTAGGATTTTTATACAGAAGAAGGGTAAGTACCACTGTTCAGAAAAATTGTTTTAAAAATAGAAGTCGTGTATTTTCCCCATCGATAGGATGTCCAGACTTTGCCACAAACTTAATGAATAAACATTTTGTGTGAATCTTCTTACTGTGTTAACTAACAAGTAGATTAAAACATCTGTGATACTGTTGGTTTAATTTATATTTTTATACTTCACTAAGTGTACTTTAGAAAATTTGTCATTTTAATAACTTTAATATTTAACCTCTTAGGGTTTTTTAAAAATAGAAATTAGGAATTTATTGAATCTTCACTTGAATGAATGGATTCTTGTCCATTCAGAAAGATGTGAAAAGAGTATGACTTTAGAGTCAGAAATATTCCAGTTTTTTCATGGCAACCAACTTTCAAGTGCTGCATTTACTAATTAATAGATACTGGAAGCAAAGTCACTTAATCTTCCTGAGTCTCAATGTCTTTACCTATAGAATGAATAAATTTCAAGATTATATGAGCTAAGTGCAGTGCCTTAGTTTATAGTAGGCACCTAGTTTTCTTTCTTTTCCCTTTAGGATATTTTTTACTGATATAGTATAAAATTAGTTAATTATCTAGAAAATAAGGTAGCAAGTGAATGTTCTGGAGAGATGTAAACACTGATGTTAGTCTTGCAAAAAAGATTTGAAATGACTACTCTATTTGGTAAGCATTTTCAAATGTATTTTGAGTTTTAAAACTTTTTTAAAAAATGTAGCCTCCTCTGTGTGTGTGTGTGTCTGTGTCTGTGTCTGTGTCTGTGTGTGTCTGTGTCTGTCTGCAGGTGAGCAAGGTAGGCATCATTGTGGTATGTGCCATTTATTCCTTTCTGTTTGGTAAATGAAGAGGTTTGGTAAGCCAGCATGAGAGCATTGAACCTGGTATTGGGGTAATTAAAGCCTTACAATGTTTGTAAACCAACCCAGAAAATAGTTTGAGAGAATGGGTAGGGATTACCCTTGAAGGTGAAACTTTATTTCCAATCATTTGGTAAACACTGGACCACTCCCAAAGCTTTGATATTCCACCGATTATGTGTCTTTGCTTTTGTGAATTTGAAGAAACTAAAGTCCACCAACAAAATAAACCTCCAAGGATAACTTCTGTCTATATCATCTATTTACAAAATATTTTCACATACACAAATTAACTTCTCCAAAGACCCCTGAGATGGATATGGATATTTAACAGGGATATGATGTAATTAGAGTGTGACTTTGGGAAGATTGAGTTGGCTGTTGAGAATGAATTGCAGCGAGTAGCAGTCTTACCTAGAGAGCCAGGAGCAGGCAATGGAGAAGTAAGGAGACTGGCCTAAGCTGCTCCTCAGTAGAGGGGACAGGGAGGAAGACAGCAGTGGGAAGATACAGGGTAGGGGCGGGAATTGGGAGTCTGCACTCACAGCAGCTGGTACACAGTGAAGGAGAGTCCAGCAAAGCATACCTTTATGGCTATGAGTCTGATGGTGGCTGGGACAGTGCCATAAATAAGCAGAGTTTGAAGGAGAGATTGATTTGGGGAAGAAAATTGTGAGTTTTGTCTTAGAGTAAATAATCTTATCAGTCTGGCAAGTTGAATATGTCATGCAGGAGATTGGAAATGGTAGGCTGGAGTTCAGGATGGAAATCTAGAGACTAGTTAGATTTCAAAGTCTTCAGAAAGGGATACTTAAAATTTGGGAGTAGACACAGGGCTAGCTGAGATGAAGGCCAGGGATAGAGCCTTAGAAAGCTGTGTATAGAATGCTGGAGAAGAAAGAATTTAAATAATTGTAATTGATCATAGGCCTTTCCTGTTAGCAACTGTCATTTTCATTAAAAATTTAGTTGCTGTTTGGAATGTGTATTCAAATATAGAATGAGTTTTTAAACTACAGCTATCTGACAAAATGTTGTTGGATTATCCCCTTTGTTAGAAAGATGACAGGAGTTGGGTTATACCACCATGTGTTTTGTTACTGGAATTGTAACACTTGGCATGAGCATGGAATAAATCCTAACATTGCTTAAGAGTGGTTATCTTCAGCTATTTCCTTTTCAATTTTTTACTTATTAATTGGTATAATTTTTATTGAGACCTTTGAAGGTTTTTATTTTTGTAATGGGAATTACAACTTAGAAATATGTTTCTGTGTGAAGAAGTGTTTTCTGTGTAGTAGAAATAAAATATACAATACAATTAGTAGCCCTTATAATTTGACTTAGAAATAGTGCATTCAACAGAAAGATTTTAATTTTTAAAAATACAAATTTAATATAAATATGACGTCAGCAAAAAATGAAAGTAAGTTGGGCAGTTCATTCCTGTTTAAAACCCTCTAATGGCTTCCCATTGCAACCAGAATAAAATCTTTTCTGATTTGGACTTCCCAGCCTCCCCTCACAGCCAACCATGCTCAAACTTGGTAAGCTTGTTGCTGTCTATGTGCTTTTGCACTTTTTCTTCTCTTAAGAATACTTATCCCCCAGCTCTTCCCATGGCTGCCTCCTCCTACTTAGCACATAACTTTGTCAGAGGGATCTCTTCTGCTCACCCCCACACAAACCCACCTTTACCAGATCACCCTCTGGAGACCTGGAATTACCTTACTGAAGTGTGTGTTAACTTGCTTTTGTCTGTCTTATTTGCCACCAGGTCCCACCTAAACCTGTGGCAGACTTATACAGTGCACTGTGATGCATGTTGATACTTTTTTCTTTTAAGCAAAGCTGAACAGATGCTTAAGTAGAAAGCTGATTTTATGTAAACCTTAATGGACATTAAATTCAGAAAACTAATATAAAGTGTGGCAGTAAGTATAGTTACATTTTACTGCTTGATTATAAAACGTTTTCTGGGTTTTTTTTTTCCCCCACCCCCTCTCTGGGTTTTTTGTTTGTTTGTTTGTTTGTTTGGCGATAGGGTCTTGCTCCATCACCTGGGCTACAGTACAGTGGCGTGATCATAGGTCACTGCAGCCTCAAACTCCTGGGCTCAAGTGATCCTCCTCGGCCTCCCAACTCCTTGGTCTGCTGGGATTACAGGTGTAAGCTACGACACCAAGTCCATTTTCTGTTTTCTTGGCTTGTTGACTACAATTGGGAATCAGCAGGGCAGCAATTACATTGATATGGTACCAAGTGATTTTTTAAGAACAAATTTCAGAACTATTTTAAATTTTAAAACCACATGATCTTTTAAAATCTGATATTCTACTAAATAAAGTTGCTTAGAAGTGAAAGCTCATGATTGAATGTGTAACCTACTTCATAGCCTGAACTTGAAGATAGTGTTGCATTATCTTGAAAAGTTTTATGTTTTATAACAATTGATTGTTGGAAGAAAAACCCCATACTTCATTCCTAGGGCTGTTATCATGGAAGCAAAAATTAAACAAAAAGCCTGATATCTTAAAAGTTACTTTCACCCAGCACTTTGGGAGGCCGAGGCAGGAGGGTCGCTTGAACCCAGGAGTTCAAGACCAGCCTGGGCAATATAGTGAGACCCCATCTTTACAAAAGATAAATTTTTAAAAAAAATTAGCCAGGCATGGTGGCCTGCACCTGTAGTTCCAGTTATTTGGGAGCTTGAGACAGGACGATTGCTTGAGCCCAGGAGTTTGCGGTTGCAGTGAGCCATGATAACACCACTATACTCTAGCCTGGGGAACAGAGGGAGACCCTGTCTCAAAAAAAAATTTACTTTCACAAAGGATTTCCAACTCCCATCCCCTGTTGGAATATTAGAATAGAGTTTTCCCTTTCATTGTTTAGGTTTTTATTGTGCATTAAACAGTTTTAGAAAATATTTAAAGGTTGCATCTTTAGAAAATACCCAGGTCATTCCTGTCGGTTTAGAATACAGCCAGGAAAATGTGTATTTTTTAAAGCTTCCCAGCCAGTAATGATAATAAGCCAAATCTAGAATCTGTCAAGATGCTATAGCACAGACTCCTCGCTAGATCGAATTAGATTATCTGTACCCAAACTTCTTGCTATATCACTGTTTTTGTATGACACCAGACAAATATGTTTACATCTTGAATTTATTGTAGTGTTTGTTAGAAACCCTAGAAGGGCCTTGCTTTGAACTTGGTCTTACTTAGAATATGCCCTCACAAAGACATGGCCTTGTGGCCCAGATACCTGTGACTGGGCAACTAAATCATCTGTTAGACTTTGTGCATTGGACATTATTTTGTAGATGTATTTTAAGGTTACATTTTAATGAATCAGAGTTTAATTTAAAATTTTCTAAGGAATATACATTTTAGTAATGAATTATAAGTTATACTTTAACAAAAGGTATGGCCCCAGAAATTAAGAAATTGTGGAGTGACACCTCAGAGTATGATACCAGTTGCTCATGACAGAAACCTAGGTGTCACCTTTGACACATACTTATTTTTTAGTCAGTCACCAAGCCTGTTAAAACTATGTTCTAAATATTTTTCAGGTTTGTTTCCCCATCTCCACTGCCTCTGCTCCAGGCCAGGGACCATCCCAAATCACTGCGGTAGTCCCCTGTCCTCCGCCTGAGTCCTCCTCCAGCTGGTAGCCTGAGTGAGGCCTGTGGAAAACCAGATGAGATTACCATCACTCTCTCCCTTAAAGTCCTTGGTTTTCTTCCCACTGCCCTTAGGCTAAAGTCCATAAACCCTTAACACTTCCCAGGAGGCCCTGTTTGTCTGGTTGGCCTCTGGCTGCCTCTAACTTGGCTCCTGACTCCTCCCTCCTTCTCCCCTTGCTACCCTCCATCCTGGCTATATTGGACTTCTTCATCTACCCACCCCTCACTCTTCTCTATATTGTTGCACCCTGTTGCTTGGAACATTCTTCCTGTCTCCTACCCGATTAGCCCCTGGCTGCCTTTCTAGACTCCGCAGAAACCTCACTTCCCTGGAGGGAGAAGCCATGCCTTCCCTGCAAGCCAGGCTAGGTCCCTGTTACACACCCCCCAGCAAGCTCGGTGTGCTGCTTCTTGGTGCCACCTTTGTAGTAATTTAATTACAGTAGTTGAAATTATTTGTTAGTTGCCATTTCTTCTTTTAGACTGTAAGCACTGTGAAAGCAGTCATTGTATATGTTTTGTTTACTGAATCTGCAGCACAGAGTACAATGCCTGGCATATAGAAGGTGTTTATTAAATATTTGGTGATTGATTTTTTTTGGTATTGGGAAGTGAAGGGGTCTGTAAAATTTGAACATTTAATCTACTTTAAGTGATGTTTAATCCTTGGCGAGTTGTCAGATCTATTTCATTTAACCATTTTGGATTAGACTAAGGGTTGGCAGACTAAGGCCTGCTGGCTGTTTTTGTAAATAGAGCGTTCTTGGAGCACATCCATGCCTGTTCTGTCTATTGCCTATGGCTGCTTTTGCAAGAGAGACTGTATGGCCTGCACTACCTAAAACATTTACTGACTCTTGACAGAAAAAGGTTGTCAAGCCCTGGATGAAGACATTTTTAAAAATTATTTCATTCTTTCCTGTCTTCCTCCCAGCTTCAAATGGGGCATAATCTTGAACTTTTCTTGATGGCTGCACCATGAACTGTTGCTGTTTTGTTACTGTATAGGGATGCTTATGGAGTTTACATAGAGCTTTTGTTTTTTCAGATTTGCTTTTTACTCACCGTAGGCTTTTATTTCTTGTGTCTGTGCCTGCTGCTCACACGTGAACCCTCACCCCTCGCTCTGAATGTGTGACTTAGGAGCCTCTGTGAGCTAAGGAGTGTGAGATTACTGAGCTTTTCATAATTAATGTTTACAGAGTAGGAGGTTCAGGGGGAGACCCTGCAGGGCTCCTCTGTAAGTAAAGCACCGGAGCTTTTGTGTGTAGGGAAGTGAGGCATCCAGTTTGACTGTTTTCGGAGGCCTTCTAGGTGGATCCTTGTCTGTTCCAGTTAGCCGAGATCGTTGGCTGAGCGACAGGCTCGGGACAAGTGCGGTACCGCTGTGCTGGCCTGTATCACGCACTGTTGCATAAGTCTGAGTTGACACAAGTGGAAGGTTGCTATGAATCAAGTCTCCAAACTTCCCATCACGTTCTGAGTTTAGTGCTCTGATACATACATACTCAGGTAGAAAGGCAGCTCCAATGCCTTACGGACATTCACCTTTACACTTTAAACTAACACCCTGCACCCTGGCTTTCTGCCAAAATATTTTCTTTCCCAGTGGCTGGAAACTGATTAGCTAGATGGGAGAACAAAGGTGCCTTTGTGCTGGGGCATATTGCTTTTGAGAATTTAGCAGAGAGCATTCAAATGGAGTCTGGATGCAATGCCAAATTATGCAGATTTGGGGTTTTTTTGGTCAGATTTCCCATGAGTAGGTATTTAGGCAACTTGATTTTGTTCTCAGTTTGTATGGTCTGGAATTTCCCTTGTAAATACTATGTAGGCTTTCATTTTTGATTACTTTAAAATTAAAATATATGTAATTTTGAGAAAACACATCGGTAGAGGACCATTCTTGATAGGTTTTTGGCCACATTTTGCCAAGAATATTCTTGTGCCAATGGATTTATTTCCAAAGCCATATTATATATTTCTGTCTCTATAAGAAGACAGTGTAAATACTTTATAAATGAAGACAAAAGTGTCCTGGGGGGAGGGGGGCAATGCCAAAAATAAGCTACCCCTAGTCTTGTTTATTTATCTGAAACTGGGTTTTAAAGAGTGTTGATGCAACATCAGAAAATAACAGTAAAGCTCTCCATACTCTGACACGCGACTGGTATTTAGCGTTCATTGTGTGAACTTGGGAGATCCCGGCCTAGTAGAAAACCTGGGTTCCAGTCCTTTCTCTGCAACTCACGTGGTACCCTTAGTTTCCTGGTCTATAAAGCGAAGGTGATAATAGCTCACTGATGGGGTTAAGGAACAAGCAAGAGAATGTAAACCGAAGCCTTGGGATTGTCATGCAAGCATTGTCCGGTAGCAGCAGCTGAGGCTGAGATTTTGAACTATTTCTTTTGCAGGGGTGGGGGGAGGTCTTTTTTCCTTTTATTCTTATTGAAGTATTTTTTTTTATCCTTGGAAATGTGGCTTTTTAGTTTATCCTCATTTCAGTTATTTGTTTTTAAATATGGTTTCAGCTTTTCTTCCTGTATTGATTTCATTTCCTTTTTTACCTCTCGTTATCAAATGAGATGTTTTGTCTACAGCATATCTTCCTTCAGCTATATAATTTACAATATCTGGCTTAGGCTTTCTGTTTTCCCTCTGTTTATATCAGATTATAAATTGGTGGCTTTAGGAATGAATTCTTCCACCCTCAGATGTGTTTGGCCCAAACAGGTTTTTTGTTATTGTTGTTTAATTAGGTGGCAGCAATTAAAAACGGGAAGATTTTGCCTAAAAACAAGGCTTTCTGGCATGAGAAAACCTGCCTGGAACTGAGGAGCAGCTGTGCCTTTTAAATGGGGCAGGAGCTCTCCAGTTTGCCAGAGTCCTTATACTCCCTATATGTCACCACCAGTGAGACAGAATGTCATTGCGCTTTGCTGTTTTTCATGCAGTGACGAAAAAAGTTGAAAGTCTTATACCTCTGCCTCTTTCAAAATGAAATTGAAAGATCAAGAATCCCTCCAGAAAACTGAGGAAGTGTTTATTTGCAGAAAATCAAAATTCTATGTGTTCAATGTGTACCAGCTTCACTTAATTACATTATCTGCCCGCCCAGCCGCTAGTACAGGTATATGATTTTGCTCTTTTGATTTACCTGGGAATCAGGTGTCCCATTTCATATCTCTTAGTTGAATATGATAAACATACAAATTGGAGATTTTTTAAACAAATGAAGGAAAAAGATATTTTAAGTAGCTGGTTTAAAATCTTTAAGGATGTGTTTGTAAGATCTATCAGAATCTCATTTGCCATATTTAATGTTGTTTAATAGTCGAGCTTTATCAAATTTAACTTCAACATTTGGTAATTTTGTGGTGTGTATTTGAGATGGCCACCTAGTGGTTTTTTCTGGTATGGCGTCTTACTACTGTACTACATTATGGTTTGATTAGAATAAGCTAAATTTAGGTAGTTTATGTACCAAATGTATTCGAATTATTCTTTCTGTACAGATTCAACTGTAGGTAAATGGGTATTTTTACAGCATTTCTATAATTCTTTTATTTTATTTTTAAACAGAAGAAGCAGACTATAGTGCCTTTGGTACAGACACGCTAATAAAGAAGAAGAATGTTTTAACCAACGTGTTGCGTCCTGACAACCATAGAAAAAAGCCACATATAGTCATTAGTATGCCCCAAGACTTTAGACCTGTGTCTTCTATCATAGATGTGGATATTCTCCCAGAAACGCATCGTAGGGTTCGTCTTTACAAATACGGCACTGAGAAACCCCTAGGATTCTACATCCGGGATGGCTCCAGTGTCAGGGTAACACCACATGGCTTGGAAAAGGTCCCAGGGATCTTTATATCCAGGCTTGTCCCAGGAGGTCTGGCTCAAAGCACAGGACTATTAGCTGTTAATGATGAAGTTTTAGAAGTTAATGGCATAGAAGTTTCAGGGAAGAGTCTTGATCAAGTAACAGACATGATGATTGCAAACAGCCGCAACCTCATCATAACAGTGAGACCCGCAAACCAGAGGAATAATGTTGTTAGGAATAGCCGGACTTCCGGCAGCTCCGGCCAGTCTACTGATAATAGCCTTCTTGGCTATCCACAGCAGATTGAACCAAGCTTCGAGCCAGAGGATGAAGACAGTGATGAAGATGACATTATTATTGAAGACAATGGAGTGCCACAGCAGATTCCAAAAGCTGTTCCTAATACCGAGAGCCTGGAATCATTAACACAAATAGAACTCAGTTTTGAGTCTGGACAGAATGGTTTTATTCCCTCTAATGAAGTGAGCTTAACACCCGTAGCGAGTGGCACAAACACAGAATTTGAAACACATGCTCCAGATCAAAAACTCTTAGAAGAAGATGGAACAATCATAACATTATGAAACCATTGTTTGGATGTTTTCTGAGTGAGGATGCCATGGGGACTTGTACATTTGGCTAATTTAAAGCATATATACCTCTGAGCCAGTGATGTGGAATGGGCATGAGAAAAATAATATTGCAAGCTTAGAATGTTATTAAAATAGTAGTTTGATAATTGTTAATATAAATTTTGGTGGGTCAGAGGTGAATTTAAGTCTAAAAACAAAGGGGCCTTTGCTGATGAAATTGTGTGCTTTTGTTATTTTGTCTTTGGAGAACTGAATGTTAAAGCACATTCTCAGACCTATGTGAGAAGACTAGATCATTTCTGCTTGAAGTGGTTGCAAATTTAAGCTGCTGTGCAGAGCCCAGTTAATTTTTCCTTTAACTATATTTTAAAAATTCTAATGTGAAGAAGTCTGATTCTATCTCTGGTACATTGGGGCCTCAGCTATTACGTTCCCAATATTTTATTTTGATTTTTTTAATGTTCCTCTGTTACTAAGTGTAACAAATTATTTTCTAAATGCATTTTTTTTCTAATTTCTGAGAAATCAAACCACTTGGCTGTTTTCAGGAATCCCTTCCCATGTTATAAAGCGTTGAAGCTATGTTCCTGAATTATGAAACTCGGCAACATTTGTTCAAGTTGGTGTTTGTCCATCGTATAGCTTTCATATTTACAAACTAATCCCATATGGGTATAATTTATGTTTTAAAGGCAATTCCAGTGACTCTGGAAATATGGGGGACTCTCTTTTAACCTATTCCTGTCCTCATTCCCAATCTCATTGGAAATCATTCCTTTTGTTGTTTGTGTGTTTTGTTGGTGTGCTTTTATACTCTTAATGTATTTAAGTATGAATCATTTTGGATTAAAAATGCACCCAAATTAAGAGACTTTTACACACAGGACAAACTTGTGCACTTTTTATACAAAAAAAATTGGGTTTTCCTTCAATGGGATTTGTAGAAACACTGCCTACACTTTATGAAAAATATGTAGTATTCTCCTATGACAGGTAGATTTTATCACTATTAATTTTATGAGGCTATTTATTACTTTCCAATGCATCCACTTAGAACATGTTAAGAGTAAGGCTGCTAACTGTCATTCCTTGCCTGATTTCATTGTACAATGTGCACAAGCACAATGGTATGCTTGTATATAGAAACTAAGAATATTATGAAGTACATAAGTTCCCTATGGCTTATGAAGAGTTATTTATTAATTAATTTTATGGTAGGGCTAGTATGAATACCTTTTTAACAATTGTGTGCTATTAAAACAATGAAGATTCAAATGACTCCGTTTTGAAGGATGTTTTCTCTATATGGTAAATTATATGAAGAAGTCTTGATTCAATGAAGATCACTTGACTCAGAATACTTCAGTGTATTTTGTTCACATTACCATTAAGCATATTATCAGTAAACTGTTAACTGACTGCACATTATATAATACAATGTATGTACTTTTTGTTGAATTCACCATTCTTCCATTTATATACCACTTTTTTTTTTAATGGCATTCCGGCTTTAACATTCTGTGAGTCTTATAAATTTGACTGTTGAATGGCAAAATAATGTTAGTATATAGAAGGTTAAATTTCATTTATAATATAAGCGGTGCAGGGGTTCAACATTTTAAGTAAAAATATTTTTACACACTACCTCTCTCTCTCTCTCTTTTTTTTAACAAAGTTTTAACATCAGAACTTTTCTCTTGGGGGAAAAATACTTCAGGGCTTGACTTTTTGTACAAATTTTAACTGTAAAATACAGATTTATCTTGTATGCATTTATGAAAATGGAAATCAAAGCTGCTAGTGCTTTTTGTTTTAATTATCCTGTTAAGGGTATACGTCAATGGTGTTTTCAGCTAGATCTTTGTCATTTAAATTATTGGTGAAATAATTGATTACTAGACATATTGTAAAACCAATATTGGTTATACAATAAAATGTCCATTCATTTGTAGTCAGAATCAATTATTTCAAGTGCACCATATTAACAAAAATCAGTGGACCCAGTGTAGAATTTTATAGTACTAAATGTCAAGCCTAACTGTGAATTTTGTTCTGTATCTTAAGTAAATTTATGATAATGTTCTCGAGCTATCAACAAAATATATGTACTTTTGTGAACTATGAATTTTCTAATTAAATTTTACATGCTATAACATGATTTTTACATGAATGATACTTTGTTTAAACTATCAAATGTCAGTATTTTACTACAATTTTATTACAAAATGTACATTATCACTAAATGAACTTTGATTTAAAAATCAAATTAGCTTTAGTTGTATATTATTTTTTACAAATAAAGATAGACTTGTATAAAGGCTACTTTCTTGTTTGAAATTATATGAAAAGTCACCCACAAATATTTATCAAGCACCTGCTATATAAAAGGGGTAGGGAGAAAACTACTAAGTTATAACAAGATCCTTGCTTCCTTAACTTTTAACTGTTAAAAGATGAACACCAAATTACATGTACATTTACTGCAACTATGAATGACCATATGACTATGGGCTGGAAGGTAAAATTTAAATTCTGATAGTGTGAAAGATTATGCATGATATTTACCCAAAGTTATCTTTAACATTGTTAAGCTTATTTGAAACAAAAGTAGTTTGTAATGTGACAGTTTTTCTTTTGAAATTCAGATTCACTTAGTTATACTTATTTATCACTTATATAGTATGGCCTATATGGACTGAAATAAATTTATACTGAAAAATTTAAAAGGCCTGAGATAAAACCAACACTTCCTGAGCCATTTCTGATCCCGAATTAGTCACCCTGTCACTGGCTTACTTGATCTTTGCACTAACTCTTCTGCCAACCAATTTAGAGGATAATCCTTCTGATTCCTTCCCCCCAATTTAAAAACATTGAAAAATCCCCTGACTATAAATTGAACACCATGGATTGGGTTGCATTCAGTACTTGATCACTCATCCCTGGGTTTCAGGGTCCACGAAACAATGGTGGGGAGCTAAAACATCCCTTTCACCCCCAGAATATGACCCCAGTGTGATTTGCATCTAAAATCCCTACTGCTTCCTAGTTTCTAGGTCTAGGTGAGAACTTGATAAATTTGATTTTGAGGAAAAACTAAAGTTTGCAAAGAAAAACAAACCCCTCTGTTCTGGTTGTATGTCAGAACAAATGTTTAACAGCCACTGATAAAACCACTGCTGATTGTTTGATTTTCCCTTTTTGATGGAAGGTTTAATTTGCATAGTGAAGCTTTAAGAGTGTGTGTATATCAGTGACTCAGCAGCTGAGCCCTAAACAGAAGTTTGAGAGTGCCTTGCTTTTAAGACATTGAAAGTATTGTTATCTTGTGACAGCATATCACTTGGCGATAGTGGCTGTTACCTGTAGGGTAAAGCAAAATCTAGTTGGGCCTCCTAGTTATGATATCATTGATATGCTACTTAAGTGCTGTCAGAAAAGATATTTTGGAAACCAAAATTAAGTCTTCATTGCCCACAGGAAGTGCATGTGCAGTCTAATGATGTCATTGGGTGGACATCTGGCTATCAGAAGATAATTAATCTGTCAGATTAAACAATTAAAAAGTCCTTAGTATGTAGTAGTCTGCCAAGCTCTTCCCTAAAAACAAGTAAGATTTAGAGAGACACTATTTTAAAAGCTAATGTGTTTATCCAGTTGCTTTACGACACTTGATGTGTATTTTATAAATTAATATGAAAATTCAGTGGAGTTTTATTTACAAGCTGTATTTAAGCGTTTTTCCATTTACAAAAGCTTTCTTTTGGGAATGAAGTTTATTCTAAAAGTAGCATTCTCTGTGTAACAGAATATAGAGAAAATTGAAGGCCCTTATTATCTAGCTCATTATAATCCCAATTCTTGAGTGTCCTCTGCTTAACTACCTTTCTGAACCCAGTGGTGATTTTCTCTGGCACTTACCTGGATAAGAGGAAAACACCCAAATGATACCTAAATCTGTGAATGGTGGACCTGGTCAATGGTCATATTTTTCAGAGTGTTAATTGGGAGGCTTTTGCCTTGGAATTCTTTGGATAGTGAATAAACCTAACTTCAATTGACTTACATAAAAAAGAATTTATTGGCTCATGTAACTGAAAAATCAGGGCTAGAATTTCGGCACAGATACTGTCTAAACTTGCTGTCTGACACAACTTTCTGCAATGATGGAACTCTATATTTGCTCTGTCCAGAGTGTAGTCACCAGCTCACATGTGGCTACTACATATTTGAAGTGTGGCTAGTGCAACTGAGAAACTGAATTTTTTTATGTCAATTTAATTTAAATTTTTTTTACCACAGACAGGGTCTTGCTCTGTTGCCCAAGCCGGTGCAATCATAGCTCACTGCAGCCTGGAACTCCTGGGCTCAAGTGCCTCGACCTCCCTCATTGCTGAGAATACAGGCACGTGCCACCACGCCCAGCTATTTTATTTTTATTTTTTGTAGAGATGGGGGTCTTGCTATGTTGCCCAGGCTGCTCTCAAACTCCTGGCCTCAAGCAATCTTCCCACCTCAGCGTCCCAAAGTGCTGGGATTCCAGGTATGAGTCACCATGCCTGGCCTTAATTAATTTAAATTTTAATAAGCACGTGTGGCTAGTGGCTACTATAATTTTACAGCACAGACTAGAATCCCTCTCCATTTCTTGCTTTTGGTTTCCTCTGTTGGCATTTTTCTCTCAGGCAAGTTCCCTCCCTGGAGGCAAAGACGTCCTCCAGCAACTTCATCCCATTCTGACATTAACAAGCACCAGGAAGGAAGCTGGTCTTCCCCAGAAGCAACTGTCACTGGCCCTGTCTCAGTCATGTGACCATCCCGAACCCAATCCCTGTGCCACGGCTTGGGTCATGGGCCCAAGTCTGGACCTATAGGGGGAGAGGCTTGGTCCCTCAAAGGAAAACCAGAGAATCAGGACTGCAGGGGAGGGAACACAGTGGGTGTCACTTGCAGAATTAAGAAGTATTTGGTATAAATTTTTTATAAAAGAGGGAGGTAAAAGCATAAAGGGCCACATAAAAGGTAAATGGGGATAGAGAGCAGTCTTCTATCAAAGGAAAGTGATAAAAGCGGAAATTAAATTTGGGACCAGAGGGAGTGTTCTATATTGAAAGGGAAAGTTTAATACTCCTGGAAGTGACTACATTAGGACTTGTGTTTTCGGGTATTGCTTATTTTGATTCTATTTAAAATAAATCTGAGGCAGGGTGTGGTGGCATGCGCCTGTAGTCCCAGCTACCCGGGAGGCTGAGGCAGGAGGATCGCTTGAGCCCAGGAGTGTGAGGCTGCAGTGAGCTAGGATGACACCACTGCACTCTACCCGGGGCGACAGAGCGAGACTCTGTCTCAAATAAATAAATAAATAAAATCTGACAAAAATTGAATATGTAAAGAATATATAAATACAATATAAACTTCAATCTGAAAGGCAGGAATTTCAAATGTCATTACTTTCAAAATGCAGAAATGAGAGAACCATGGGTCCTAGAGAAGGGGTTGCAAATTCAAATGTCCAAAGGGCCAGAGTGAGCCAGGGTGGGTGGGGCTGGTAAGCAGGAGACGCCTTCCCACCCCGCACAAGGGGATGTGTGGGCCTAGTGTTGTCAGCTCTTTTAACTTTTCAGAAGATATCAGAAATCCAGAATTTCATATGAAATGTCTTGAGTTTTAAAACAATACATAGGGCAGACCAAACAGACCCACCAGGGGGCTAGCCTGCAGGCTGCCAGTTTTGCCACCTGGGTCTCAGAACGCTAAGGAACTATAAGCTATCAATGGCTCTATTCCTCTGCTGTTAGATGATTTCTTCAAAGTGTTGCTGTGAGGTTTAAATGAGTTAATATGTATGAAAGGTTTAGGACAGTGCCTGAGGCTTGATAAACACCGGTGAGTGTCAGCTGTTCTGTTTGTTTTTCAGTGAGATGACTGGGGCCCAATGGGGTTCAGCAATTGGCTCAAGGCAGTGACCTATAGATGCCTCTTCTAATTCAGTGCGACCTAACAGTGTGGTTCCTGGACTAGCAGCATTGGCCCCTACCTGTTTTACTGAATCCGAATCTCTGCTGGTGGGGCCCAGCAGTTTGCATTTTAACCACATGGTTTATGTGCACATTACAGTTTGAGAAATTCTGAAATCCAGCTCTCTCTTCTGTGTCTCTCCTTAGCTCTTAGCAAAACTGCTTTCATGAGCATGGCTTATTAATTTCTTCTAAAATTCACAAAGATGTATGAAAAGCCCTCATCTACTCATCTTGTGCATAGTGTACTTTTCAATCACTTGGTAAAGGTAAGCTTCAGTCTCCAGCCTGCTGTGCAGAGCATCCCTCTTCCTAAATTAGTAAAATCTGATTTATCAGAATTGCAGTTTTGATTGAATACAGTAACTCTCCACACTAATCATTATAGGTGTGCTGAAAATAAGCCTACAAAAACTCCAGGCTGGGTTTTTGTGCTGGGTTATCTGCCAGCAGAAAGGACAAGAAAGGTTACAATTTGACTCAAAGGACAACCCTCAGATGGTATTAGCCAGCATTCCTCTTCCGTTCAGTCTCTTAGCAGTGCTCAGAACTACAAGGAAACAGCATTCACGTCATTGTTTCTGTCTAAGACCTGGAGCAGGTTACACTCAACGTAAACCCAGTGCAGTTCTTATAGCACATAAGAGTTTTGTTCCCAGGCTGTCTTTGCCAACATGCGATAGCCTTCAATTTATGGTAGGTAGTGAGTTGCATATCAGGTTTTCTCCAGCATCCCCAGAGGCCTTCAGCCACTGTCTCAGGTATGTGCCCAAAATGACTTAGGCAAAAATGTGTATGCTTAGTGACTCAGAAACTAAATCATTAACTTGGTAAATACCTGCATGGGTGAGGAGGGACTGAAGGAGAGCTTTAGAATGTGGGCCTGCCAACGATGCCAATGGTGTCGACTGTGTGAGTACAGCTTCTCAGGTGGACCAGTGACTAACCCTAGAGTCACCTGGAATCAGAAAGAGTCTCAGATCAGTCATTCTCAAGAGTGACAATCCACACAGGGTAACTTATGAAGAATGTTGATTTCATTTGTCTAAATCTGGTAAAGCAAGAAAATGTGGAAAAAGCTCCTTGACTTAAAAATACAGATTCACACAACCTTTGACTAGTTGATTTCAAACTGCGTATGTGCATTTACACACACACACAAAGACATGCGCGCACAAATCTGATCTACCTAGATGTGAAATTAAACTCCTGGTGCCTGCACACACACACACACACACACACACACACACAATGTCAGACAATACCTGAAAAGTGATTCCAAACAAATCTCACCAAAAAATGGCCATCGACTTTAACAATTTTTCAGTGTCCTGTGGAAGGCAACAGTAACTCTTTGCAATTCAGTTGTGACACATGAGGGTTCTTCTGGTGAGCTGGCCTCAATGTCCTTCCTCCACCCCCTTGGCTCATGTTCCCAGGGCCCGTGCCCAGTGGGGCTGGCATGTGTCTCCAACAGCAGAGCACACAGCGCCAACCGAGAGGGAGAAAATAAACGGTGAAGGGAGACACGCCAGGAGAGCAGGCAGAGCGGCTGGGAAGCCAGCCAAATGGCCGCAGGCTGAATGGGCGACATCAGCCCTTGACAATGCCTCCCTTACCCTTTTACAATGCCTCCCTTACCCTTTCTGTCCTTTCTCACTTGCTGCGTGGATACCAGGGGGACACAGACCCCCCTGGCCCAGGTGTCACCAGGAATCCATGCACACGGTTTTTAAAGCAGCATGTTCAGTACAGCAAACCGTTCGTGATTTTGAAGGATGACAAACTTGCTGCAGAAGGTGAAGCCACCTTGACATCCCTTCACCAAGTAGTGAATGTGAAGTTTGCTCTGCCATGTTGGTCTCTTATTTCGATCATAGTTAGATTTTCTCCTCTTCAGAAGAGCGTGTGTAGAATACTGGTGGCTGTTTTACGGGAGAGGAAAGATGATGACTGATAACGCTGAGGATGTGGGAATTTTCTCTTTCCTCTTTTAGCTGTGCGAAGACAAATAATGGTTAAGGGTGGATAAAATATTTAACAGTGGCCATACATAATTTATTCCTGAGTTGACGCTCACTTCCAGCCCAATGGTTTGCTCTCAATTAGGAGTTCTCAGAACATCGAGCCACTGTGTCTCCTTGGCAAATTGATACTGTGCTTATTTTTACTCTTTTCTTCCTAAGGCTAATTGTTTTTACCTTCTTCTTGTTGATGTACTCATTCCTAGATGTTGTTTTCATCAACAGGCAAAAAAAAATAAAAGTTGTAGGCAGGGTTTTTTGTATTCATGTGTGAGCCTTAGCGTTTACTCAGAGCTTCAGAGACATATCCAGGAAGGAAAAAAATGCATATTTGTATATATTAATATAATGTTGCATATGAAAAGTAAACTAGTTAAGGAAGCTGTGTGCCCACAGAAGTAGTATGTGATTTCAGGAGAAATTTTATGAAAAAAATATGGAAAAAAGAAAAGTCACCCCTGAAAATCACTATTCAGAGATAACCACTCAAGTTTTTCAGCATATATGCATGTCATGTCAAATGTGTATTTTGACAAAAATAGGATATAATACATATAAATTATTCTGTAGTTTGCTTTCTTTAGAGGACTATATATTGTAACTATCCTTTCTCTGTCAATATAGCTATGCATCATTTATAATGGCTTCATCAAATTTCACTGTAAAGATGCACCATCATTTTGTAAAACCAATTCCTTATTATGAGTTTCCATTTATTCACTATTATAAACAGCGCTATGGTGAACAGCTTTGTAAATATATCTTTTTGTTCTTTGTCCAATTATTCCTTAGGATAAATTCCTAGAAATGTAATCCTTAAGTCAAAGCAGATGCATTTTTTGGAAAAAGTGGAGGTGGTTCATGAATATATCCAATTTCCTTCCTGAAAGGTTGTTCTAATTTACATGCTTACCACGGGCATGTGTGTCTTTTTCGCCTTGAAAACACCAGATTTATTATTTTTATTTGGTAGGGGGAAAAGAGCATCTCATTTTTATTTTACTTTGCATATCTTTGATTATTAATTCAAAGGGTTTTTTAAAATTGCTTATTTGTATTTCTTCTTTTATTGGCTTTTCTATTTGGGTCCTTTGTACAACATTTAAAAAATTAAGGTGTTGATCTTTTCTTTTTTTCTTTTACTTTTAAAGACAGTGTCTCACTCCTGCCCAGGCTGGAGTGCAGTGGCACAATCATAGCTCAGTGCAGCCTCACACTCCTGGGCTCAAATGATCCAGCTGAGACTACAGCCACACACCACGCTCAGCTGATTTTTATAATTTTTTGTAGAGATGGGGGTCTCATTATGTTGCCCAGGCTGGTCTGGAACTCCTGGGCTCAAGCAATTCTCCTGCCTCGGTCTCCCAAAGTGCTGAGATTAGAGGCATGAGCCACCGTGCCCAGCCGATCTTTTCTTGCTATGTAGAACTGCTTTATGTATTAAGGATGCCAAGCTTTTGGCTGTAATTTTTTCCTAATTAGTCATTTGCCTTTTATTATGCTTATCATTGGCTTTTGTATTTATCATTTAGGAATTTTTTATTTTATATATATTTAGCCAGGATTTAAAATTTTATGTATTAAAATCTTTTAAATTCTTTTCTTTTAATAGTTTTCCCCTCTCAAAATGATATAAATATTTACCCAGATTTTATCCTAATAGTGTATTTTATGATTTTTTTTACATTTAAATATTTAATCCATCTGAAAATCACTTGGCCACAAGGTGAAATTAAGAGGTCTTTTCATTTTTTAAAACACGCCATTAATTGTTCTAACACAATGTATTGGATAAGACACTACTTTCCTGGTGAGTTGAAATTTCACCTTTATCGTTTACTGAATTCTTAGATGTTCTTGGGTTTGTTTTGGCCAAATCATTCTGATTTGTTGATCTCTTTGTCTACTTGGACCCCTTTCATACTGTTTGGATTATTGTTAGTTTTGTAATATATTTTAGTAGCTACAGAGCAAATCCTCCTCCCCTCCCTCCCAAATGATGTTTTTTACAAAAGTAGTTATTTGAATGGTTAATAAATCCACATGGCTCAAACAATAACAGAAGTTCTAAAAAGTACACAGTGAAAACCCTTCTTCCTGTTTTCGTCCCCAATTTACTCCATCCTCGTTCCCTTCCAGCAGGTAACAATTATGATCGGTTTCTTGCTTATCTCTCCATGTATTTTTCTTTAATGTAAATGAGACAGTATTAACATATTATTTCCCCCCTTCTTGTTATATAAAAATAGCAACATTTGACCCTTTACTTTTCTCGTTTAATATGTCTTGGTAATCTTTCCATATCAGTCCATAAAACTCTTCCCCATTCATTTTTTTCCATTCCTATTTTTTAATGTAAACTTTAAATTTTGGAATTATGTTAGATTTACATGAAAGTTGCACAGACAGTGCAGCTTCGCCCAGCTTCCTCTAATGCTGGCATCTTGCATAACCACGGCATGCTTGTCAAAACTAAGAAAGTAACACTGTGCATGAATTCACATGCTCGGGCTGCCATTAGAAAATACCACAGACTGGGTGGCTTACATGACAGAAATTTATTTTCTCACAGTCCTGGAGGTTGGAAGTCCGAGATCAAGGTGCCAGCTTCGTTAGCTTCTGGGGAGGCCTTTCTTATCCGCTTGCAGACAGTGGCCTTCTTTATACATCCTCTCGTGGCTTCTCTGTGTCTGCAGAGTGGAAGAGAGAGACACTAATCCTATCTGATCAGGGCCCCACCCTTACACCTCACTTAATCTTAATGACTTCCTTAGAGGCCCCATCTCCAAATACAGCCCTCATGAAGGTTAGGGCTTCAACATATGAATTTTGGAGGGACATAATAGTATATTATAATATAGTATAGTATATACTATACTATACATAATAGTACACTAATATATATTATTATGTATACTAATATACTATACTAATATATTATGTGTATACTAATATATGTGTATATGTGTAGTACACACATACATATGTGTATGTGTATACTAATATACATAATAGTATATTAGTCCATAATAGTATATTACTGTCAACTAAATTTTAGACTTTATTTGAATTTCACCAGTTTTCTACTAATGTCCTTTTTCTATGCCAAGATCTAATCCAGGATACCACATTGCATTTTATCCCCATTCATGTTTACAGCTCCATAATATGTAACCAATTTATTTAACAATCCCATGTTGTTGGACTGTTAGTTTTTAATCAGTTCTTTTACCATTACAGCTATGTGGCAATCAATAATTGTATTGATAAGTCATTTTGCACTTGTGGAAATATATTTGTAGAGTAAATTAAGGAGAAATTATGGAGTCAAAAAGCATATGCATTTGTAATTTTGATACATACTGCCAACTTGTGCTCCTTGAGGGTGTGCCAGTTTCTGCTCCCACCCACGGAAGATGAGAGTGCCTGTCCCCTACAGCTTTGCCACTTCTGTGCAGTTTCACCAATCTGATAGTTGAAGAATGTGTCTTATTATGAGCAAGACTGAACATCTCTTCATCTGATTATGAGCTACTTGAACTATCTTTTCTTCCAACTGTCTTTCCATATGCTTTGCTCATTTGATGTTTATCTTATCAATTTCCAGAAGCCTTATATATATGAAGGAGATTACCCTTTGACTACAATATATGTTGGCAAATATTTTTCCCAGCTTATATTACTTTTCTAACAATCAACTTTATTGAGGTATAATTTATGTCAATAAAATGTACTCCGAATGTGCAGTTCAATGAATTTTGACAAATATAATACCCTCACGTAACCATGAATACAATCAAGATACGGAACATTTTTATGACCCCTGTGTTATTTATGCTTATGGTGGTTTTTTCCGTGCAGAAACTTTGAACTTTTTTATAGTTGAAAATTTATTTTATGGCTTCTGCATTTTATATCATAGTAAGAGATGCTTTCACACTCGGAGGTTTTTAAATGATTCATTCTTTACTTCTAGTATATTTAAGCCTTCATTTTTTACATTTTGCTCTTCAATCTATTTGCAATATAGCATGACATTGGTGTGAAGTATGAGTCTAATGGCTTTTTCCAAAGTGTCTATCCAGTTGTCCCAACCCTACTTAAAGTGAAATAATAGTTCACTAAATCTACTAATTTATGATATCATATACTAAAGGCTTGTATCTTTATTTTTTTATTGTTGTTTTGTTTTTCTTTTTTTTTTAAGGGATGGGGTCTCACTCTGTCAACCTGGCTGGAGTGCAGTGGCACAATCATAGCTCACTGCAGCCTCAAACTCCTGGGCTCAAGCGATCCTCCCAGCTTGGCCTCCCAATTATAGGGGATTACAGGCATGAGCCACTGCACCCGGCCAGGCTTGTATCTTTGAATCTATTTCTGGACTTTGTATTCTGCTCTATTGTTTTGTCTCTTCAACCATTTTCTTACTATTTTAATTATTGAAGATTTATAGCAAATTTTACTATTTGGTAGTTCTAGCCCCCTGTGTTAGTTTACTATTGCTTCTGTAACAGATGCCCACAAACTTAGTGGCTTAAGACAACAGATTTATGACCTTACAGTTCTAGGGGTCAGATGTCCAAAATGGTTCTCACTGGGCTAAAATCAAGGTGTCTGCGGATCATGAAGTCTCCTCTCTGAAGGCTCCGGAGGAGAATCTGTTTCCTTGCCTTTTCCAGCTTCTGGACGCTGCCTGCATCCCCTGGCTGTTGGCCCAGCCATGGCCAGTTGACTCTTTCTCACACTGCCTCCCTCTTCCACTTTTAGGGACCCTGTGGTTATATTGGACTCACCTGGATAATCCAGGATACTCTGCCCACCTCAGCGTCAGCTGATCAGCAACCTAAATTGCATCTGCACCCTTCAATCGCCCTTGCCACGTGACACAGCCTATTCGAAGGCTCTGGGCATCTCTGGGTGACCATCACTCTACCGACCATGTCCCCTTTGTTGTTTTTCTTTTCCCAGGTTTTTTGCGCATTAGATATCCATAGGGATGTTGGAATCACCTTGTCTAGTTAAAAACAGAAACAAAAAACATTTGATATTTTCATTGAGGTCACATTAAAATTTCTATATATTAATTTGGGAAGATTGGCATCTTCATGACCCTGAGTTGTCCCATCCAAGGACATGATAAACATTTTCATTTGGACAGACCCCTGTCCTCAGGAGTATTTAATATTTCGTCACATAAGTCTTGCAAATCTCTTGTGAGGCTTATTCCTAGTATTTTATCTTACAATTTGAGTCTTTTTTTCCATTCTATCTTTCCTTGGGTGGTTGTTCTCCTAGAGAAATCAGTCTGTTTAAATTTTCTGCCTTTTCTAACTTCCCCAGGAAATTGTCCATTGTGTCCAGGTTTTCAAATTTCAAATTTAAGCAGAGCCATCTCCCATGATTCTTTACACTTCTCCTATATCTAAAGTTATTTTCCCCTAATCACTTCTTATTTTATATATTTGAGTCTTTTTCCTTCTTTTCCTTAGGTTAGCTTGCTTTTTATTTTTTTCCCTCCAAATATATACCTTTTGGATTTACTGTACTCTTGCTATTTTCTGTTTTAATAATGTCTGTTTTTGTCTTTATTAATTTCTTCCTCCATTTTCCTTTGATTGATTTTATCATTCCTTTCTAATTTCTTAAGTTTATACTTTATGTTCTTTCTTATTTATTCATGTAGGTATTTAAGGGTATGCATTTTCATCTGAGGACAGTTTTATTTGAATCCCACAGGTTCTATGTTGTGTTTTCATTTTTTAAAAAAATTTTTTAGAGACAGGGTCTTACTCTGTCACCCAGGCTGGAGTGCAGTGGCACAATTACAGCTCACTGCATCCTGAGGCTCGAGTGATCCTCCTGCTTCACCCTCCCTGGTAGCTGGGACTACAGGCGTGCGCCACCACACTGGCTAAGTTTTTTTAAAAAAATTTTGTATTTAGTAGATGTCTGCAATTTTGATTTGTGCTGTGGCAAAGAGCTGTTTAAGAAAGTCCTGTCTGTTGTTATGATATTTTAAAAATTGTCTAGTGTTATATCGCCTTGTGATCAGAGAGTGTTGTCCATGCTATTTTCATTCTTTGGAATTTTCCTCCAAATAACTCATTATAGGGTCAGTTTTTCTGTTCCATTGGCTCTTGAAAGGGAGAGTATGTCATGTATTTTCATGGTTCTGCATCCAAAATATTTTTAGGGTTCTGATCTTTTGCATTCTTCTACATCCTTACTTATTTCTGTCCACCTGACCTGTCATGAAATGAGAGGGGTAATTATTATGTTTTTGAAATTTCAATTGCTCCTTATTCAAAACTTTGCTGGCGAATCTTGACAGCTTGGTTCATTAAATCTAAGATGCAACCTGATCTCAAATATTTGAAAGGTGTGGGGAAAAGTGTGTCTTAGAATCAGTAAAATATTGTATGTTTATTCTTGCAGATGAACTGTGGGATCTTTTTAAGTTTCAAAAGAAAAATCCCACTGCAGGTGTAGATTGGGATTTTGTCATATTTGTAGATTATTTTGGGAAGAACTGAAAACTTTAAGACGTGAAGTCTTGTCTTCAGCAAATATGATAATTCCCCACTTCTTTCTTCCTTTATGTTCTTTCATAGAGTTTTTTAGTTTTCTTCTTCCAGCTCCTATACATTTCCTGTTGGGCATATTCCTAGGGATTGTTCTTTGTTCTGTTATGAAGGAGGTATTTTTATCACCATATTCTCTAACTGGTTATTGTTGGTTTATAATGCCCCCTTTTTTTGGTATAAAGTTATTTAATAAACAGCTTCCTCACTATTTCTAGTTGGTTAACACTTCCAGAGGATAAGACAATAGAGGATGCCTTAATCATCAAACGCCACCAGTATTTCATGATTAAGAATAACTTTTTAAAATAAACAATTTATTTTTCTCCTTGCAAAAGTAATATACATTCACCGCAGGTATTTATAAAATTATAGAAGATGAAAATTAAAATTACTATATTACCATCATTTGGAAATAGCCACTGTTAGCATTTTGTTGTAGGTATACATAGCACTTTCTCTTTTTAAGGTTGGTTTAGTGACTCATGCCTGTAATCCCAGCACTTTGGGAGGCCAGGAGTTCAAGACTAGCCTGGGCAACATAGCAAGACTTCATCTATACAAAAAATAAAAATGAGAAAATTAGCTGGGTGCCGTTGTGCATACCTATAGTCCTAGCTACTCAGGAAGCTGAGGCAGGAGGATCCCTTGAGCCTAGGAGTTTGAAGCTGCAGTGAGCTCACGAGGTCTATATATGAAAGTTCCCTCATTTATATCAGTTCTCCTAACGTTTGCCATTTAAGCAATTTCTAATTTTTTACTATTTTAACTCTGCAAGTATTTGCACACGACCATGATTATTTTCTTAGGAAAGTTCTTAGAATTGGAACTTCTGGATATAGGGTTGTGCAAGATTCTTAAGTTTTCAATACATATCACCAGATTTCCCTCTTGAAAGGTAGTTCTGAGTTTATCTTCTGCTTGGTGGTCAGAGCTCTTCTTCACATTGTGGTTGACACTAGACACCATCCTTTTTAAACCTTTCATAAGTTGGTGTGTGAAAAGCTGTTTTTAAAAGTCCTTCTGATATGTTGACTTTTTAACGAGTAGCAAAAACCATCAGATAAGTAAATGGTGAGAATAAAAGCCAACGTCAACCAAAAAAACAATCTACTAATTGCTAGTCATCATTGGCCCTTAAGAACCAACCCAAGTGTCCATCAGCTGGGGAATGGATAAGCAAGGTGTGGTCCACCCATACAATGGAATATTATTCAGCCATAAAAGAGAATAAAGTGTTGACACATGCTACAACATGGATGAACCTTGAACACATTATGTTAAGTGAAAGAAGCCAGACACAAAAGGCCATATATATGATTCCACTTATATGAAATGTCCGGAATAGGCAAATCCATAGAGATAGAAAGTGGTTGCCTTGGGGATGCAAGGGAATGGGAGCATTGGGGAGTGACAGCCAAGGAGTGCGGGGTTTCTTTTCCTGGGTGATGAAAATGTTCTAAAATTGATTGTGGTGATAGCTGCACAACTCTGTGAATATACTAAATATACCATTGAACTGTACACTTTACAGAGGCAAGTTGCACAGTGTGAATTTATCTCAAAAATATCTTTAACAGATATCTCAATATCTCTTCAAAACAATTCACAAACTCCACTCATTCCAAATATGTCAATTGTCCACTCTTTGTGACATGATGGGAACACAGCAATGACCAAGACAAACGCAGTTCCTGTCTTCATGGAACTAACAGTCTAGTGGACTTGATGTCCCACTCTGTCCTATATCCTTGGAAATAAAGTATGCATAAGAAAAAAAATCTTTCCGAGACCATCAGAAATTCTACGGGCCTCTAATTTACGTTTCTTGAAGAATAGCCCTCTTCAGAGAATTGAACAAACCTGACTAATCAGAATCTGCATTTTGACAACATCCCCAAGTGACTGGTCATTCACCTGGTACATTTGAGTTTGGGAAGCACAGAGGTTATCTCTTATCCAAAGCACACATCCTGGCTGCGCTACCCCCATGTCAACATGCTACGCCAAGCACAAACTCCATCATCTATACCACCCCCTTGTGTCAGGGACAGCCTGAGAGGTGGCAGTCTCTGCTTGAGTCCTCCCCCCGCGGGGACTCGCTACTTGGAAAGCCTACCTGCCCGCTTACGTGTGGCTCACCTGTAGAGAACTTTTCCCCTGTTTCCAGGTAAAGTCTGCTTCCCTTTGGCACACCTCTATTTGTTTTCTATTGCTGCCTGACTAATTACCGCAAATTTAGAGGATTAAAACAACACACATCTGTTATCTCAGTTCCCCTAATCAGGAGTCTGGGAAGGGGTTAGCTGGGCTCTTGCCCCAGGGTGGCAGGAGGCTATAATCAAGGTGCTGGCTGGGGCCGTCTGAGCCTCGGGGCCTCTTGTAAGTGCATTCGGTAGTTGGAAGAATTCACCTCCCGCAGTTGTAGGTCTGAGGCCCGGGGCTCCTGGAGGCATCTGTAGGTCCCTGCCACAGGGCCCCGGCAGGCAGGTCACAGCTTGGCCGCTTGGGCCTGCACGAGCCCATCTCCGACTTCTTCCATTTCTGACTTCCTCCACCTCTGACCTCTAACCCCTCTCTTAAGGGCTTGCCTGATTAGGTCAGACCCGCCCAGAATACTCTCCTTTTTGGTTAACTCAAAGTCAACTAACCAGTAACCTAACCTCAGGAGTGATATTGCACCACGTCCATGGGTCCAGCCCCTACCCAGGGGAGGGCGTTATACAGGGAATGTCCACCAGGGGGCAGGAGTCTCGGGGGCCACTTTGGAATCAACCTCCCTGAGTCCCCCCAGCACAACACCTGGCGGCGCCATGCAGATGGTTGTCTATGTGGGTGTCATTCTGGAGCCAGGCAGGTGCTGTTTCTGTGGCTTTTGTCTCTCTGGTTTAGTGGCATTCTTTCCTTAGAAACCCGACAGAATTCACTGAATCTTTCTTCCTCCTGATCTTCCTTCAGATAATCCAAGCTTTTTCCAGGCAAAACAGCTCCAGCTCCTTCACACTGGCATCATGTGACACGACTTTATATTAAGTCTGTCTCAACAGACACATACTGAATGCACACTTGGTGACAAATATCTTGCCTGGCAGTTTCACCTGTTCTGTTATTTATCTAGCCGTCTTCTTTGCCCTTTCTTGAAAACAGTCTAGTTTGTCGATATTCCACTTGAAATGTGGTATTTATTGAGTGCTTACGCTCTGCCAGACACTGAAGCAGCATGTGTAGATTATCTCACTGAATCTTTTTAGCAACGTTGTGAGTTGCATTGTGCCACTGTACTGATGGGGAAACTCAGGCACAGAGAGGTTAAGTAACTCCACCAAGATCACACAGCTTGTAGGGAGGGAGCTAGAGTTAGAGCCCAGTTTGGGCCTGCAGCCTGTGCAGTCAGCCACTGTGCAAAGCTCCGTCGCAGAGCTACCCTCCGTACCATCCTAGATGGCAGGGGCCTTCCCAGAGCCAGAGGACGCTCACTTCTAGCTCTTCACACCGCATTCCGTATTTTTAAAGCAACCACCTCCATCCCCACTTGCTTTTCAGCAGGTGTGCTCTTGCATCGCCTCAACTTGAACTCAGAGCCATTTTAAATATCTCCATGTTTGTCATGTGAACTGCTGAAAGTAAGGTTTCCCACGCCCTCACTAACGTAAACGCATTTAACAAAATATTTTTTTGCCACATTTTATTGTGTTTGCTTTTGGCCGTTGTTACAACCAGAGGCCCCTCTCAGCTTATTGTTTGTTACTGATATGATTTCAGTGTCTCATTTATGAGTACCTACTGTATACACAGTATACAATGCCATACCTTGTATTCCAAAGACAGGAAAGGTCCTCTGAATCTTAATGAACAGAAATACAAGTTGCTAAAACAAGAAAACAAATACATTCAAAATAGCCTCTGATAGTTTAAAGAATACTGTTTTTACTAGGGTATTTAACAATTATCCGGCATGTTCTGATCCACTTCAATGTGATATCATAGAAAGAGCCACTGGGTTCAAAGTTTAACTTCTCCACTTAAACAATTACATGCGTGGGCCTGGGCCGCACACTCAGTCTTCCTGAGTCTCAGTTTCCCCAATGTGGGGTTGGAAAACAAGTCTACAATCCCTTTTTTGTAATTTTGAAATCCAGGAAATGCCAAAACCATTAGCTTTCTTCCCCATCGGTTCAGCAGAAATTCACTGAGCTGAACTGACAGGAGGTTATTTGAGGCCTCTATGTAGCTCATTTTGGGTGAATATTCACACGTTTTGCTGAGAAATATGATTACGTGGTAAGAGTGTGCTGCCCCAGCTCGCCTGGGAGCCGTTACCTGTTGTGTAGTATGTGCACTGCATTAGTGTTCTAACACCAGAAGAATTCCCATTCCGAGACTCGTCTGGCCGTAGTGGTTTTGGATAAGGGTGGTGGACCCGCAGCCCTCAGGGGTGGCTGAGAGCAGTGGATGAGAATTCATAGACAGCACTGAAGCTCGCACTCAGGCACCAAAGTCCTGTCACCTCTGACCTTCTTGCATTGGGTGGTATTTTCCACCCACTTAACTATTTAGGTAGAGGCAGAGATAAAAACCAGGGGCACAATTTCAGTAGCTGGAAGGGAGCAAATTCCTCTTTCCTCCAACCCTGAGAGTGACTCTCCTCTCGCTGTCAAGACCAGGGAAGCTCTGCTGCAAAGCTACATGTTGACACTTAGGGAGCACTTTGAACCTTGACACTTGGCCTCTTGCCTCCAAAGCTGCAAGACCCTTCATGTGGCAAAGGAAAGGAATAGAGAAAAACAGATCAAATTACTTCAGAGAATTAGAAGCTTTCCCTGTTAATGGGAGAGGACGGGAAGCGGCCATTGCTGTCTCTTGTGACTATATGGTGAGAATTTCAAAGTGATACATAAAAGTGTTTTGAAAACCTGGTTTTTCACTGTGCTTCTGTGAAGATGGGTTGTATTTGAAATTATTTCCCTGGGGGGAGTAGGGAGTAGGGAATAGACACTAAGCAGGACAGTGACTTCACGTTTTAGATATATGTGTTTACTGAGGACTTACAATGTGCCAAGGCACATTGTACTGCTGGACGGTGAACTTAACAAGTTAGCAGAAGGAACACAGCATCAGAGGGCAAACTTAAAGGCCATATCTGTTTGGGAGTCAGGAAAAGGGCTTCTGAAGAGAGGCCTTGAAGGGGCGGGGTAGAGGGCGGGGTGGGGTGGTCAGCTAAGTGAGTAGCCTAGGGCATTCCAGACTGGAAAGGCTGGACATAGATGCGGAGGCCAGCAGACATGGGCACGTTCAGGGGACCCAGAGTCACAAACCCAGACACCTTTAGGGGCCAACAGGCCAGTGAGAGACTGGGGCCGGGTGGGGAAGTCTGTGGCAAACTTGGACAGCTCCTTAACTGGTCATGTATCGCCTGGCCACAATGCAGGCCATGGCTTCCAAAATCTTCCTTTCTTTTCAAGAGAAGCCACAAACCTGGATGTGTATGGAACTATAAAAGGCTACCACGTTAGCGTCATCCAAACCAAACCCACCTACAGGGACAGGGAAGGAGATCCCACGCTCAGGTGTGGACCCTGTGCATCGAGCACCCCTGACACTGTGTGGTCTGAGTGCCCCACCTGCCTCTCTCTGGTTTGGCCCTGCCTCTCGGGCTCCCATTTGTGACTTAGGGTAGGGTCTTAGTGCTGTGGTCTTTGAACTTCGTCTGGTGGGCACTGGGGAGCCATAGAAGAATCATGAACAAGAAGAGAGGTGACTGGCATACAGTTTAGGAAGGTAGTGGAAAAGGCAGGGACAGGCCCAATCCCAAGGGCTTTCCCAGTAGGTTTGGACTAGGGAAGCCAGCAACAGGATCCAAGGGCAGGGTTGCCTTGCAGGAGGCAGTGTGGTACGCATAGCAGGTAAGAACTTGGGTTCTGGAATCAGACTGAACTCAAATCCTGCCTCTTCCATTCACCAGTTAGGATCCTGGGTGAGTGACTTAGCTTCTCCTTGCCTCAGTTTCTTCTTCTGTAAAATGGGGATCATAGCAGGGCATACCTACCTCACAGGGTGTGGTGGAGATTCAATGAGGTCATCTATGAAAAGTGCCTGGCACATAGGAAGTGCTCAGGACACGCTAGCAATGAGTACTGTCGCAGAGACCTGGGGACCTAGAAACTGAGGCTGTGCGATCCCCCAGGCCCACACAGTTAAGCAGGTGCTGCAACGGTGCAGACTGGAATCACAGATTGGAGTCATCCAGAGGATCTTTTAAAACTCTCAAAGTCAAGGCCACACTCCAGACTAATTAAGTCACAATCTCTGGGATGGGGTCTGGGCATCAGTATTTTCTGGAAGTTTCCCAGGAGTTTGCAATGTGCAGCTAAGTTTGGGAACTGTCGCTAGTCTAGAACCTTGTGTGCCTGAGGCCTGAGCTGGGAGAACTGACTTTGAAAAGACACTGCCAGGCCATGTTGCTGCCAGAGGTGAAGCAGATAAGGTGGGGACGGAAGGGTGTGTGACCTGGGGCCCAGCTGGGGCCACGGCTCCTGGGGGCCTCCCTGGCCTGCGGCCTCCTGCACCCCAGCCCCAGGCTGGGATGGAGCTGCCGCCTGCACCCAGGGAGGCCTCCAGAGCAGGAGGCAGCGGCAGCAGCTCCGAGCCCGGCTTGGGCACCAGAGGGAGCTCGTGGGAACGCGCCACGGCTCCATCCCTGAGCTGGTTCAAACTGGTTTGGGCAGGGTGCGGCCTGGGCAGGCTGCATTCCAGGCCTCAGGCTGGCCGTCTGGCCTGGGGCCTCCCCTAGGCCGTACGGCCAAGGGCAGGGCCCTGGGGCAGGAGACAAGCACCCTTGAGAGGCTGGGGAGATTTTTTAAAATTCAGTCCTTTTTGTTTAAAACCATTTATTTGGCCTCCCACGGGGGTCCCTGGCTAGTGCCAGTGGCGCGGGGGAGCCCTGGACAGGGGTTATTCCCAGACTGTTGTGTGCATTGGAGCCAACCATGGAGTTTGTTCAAATGCAGATGCCCAGCTCTGCTCTCCCCAAAGATCCCAACTCAGAACGTTTGGGGTAGGGCTCTGGGCATCTGTATTTCTAGCAAAATGTTTTTAAGGCACAATCACACATTTAGGAAAAAAAGCTAGAAACAAAATGATTGTTGGCTAGCTCACTTGGCCCAGGGTATGAATCACTGCGATGCTTGTGAAGAACGCAGAGACCCCTTCCCCAGACCCCTCCCCTCGAAGGGGATTTGGGCAATCAACACTTTTAGTTAATATCTCAGGCTTTTTTTTTTAATGAGTCATTTCAGGCATTCAAAAAATTTAAATATTATAACAAGCATCAGCTGAAGAAATAAAACATTACAAATGTCATTGAAACCCTTCTCCTACCCCTCCCCCATGTCCCTCCACCCAGTAACCACGTTCCGGAATGTGGGGGGCATCGCTCCCGTGCACAGCTTTGCACTTTTACTCCATCTGTCTGTATCCATAAACAATATATAGTGTGGTTTTGCATGTTTTAAAAACTGTGTGTTAATGGCAGAGTGCCCTACAGAGCCTTCTGCAACTCATCTTTTTTTCCTTAGCATTATGTTTTTGAGAGTCATCCATCAGGGGAAGTTGGTTGTGCGCAGGTCTACTTGGGCTATCTGAGGCCCGTTCTGGGCTTCCCTGGGGGAGGTCCCCAGCCGCCGGCAGGGGTGGGAGTCTGAGGTTGGTTCCTGGGTGGGTGTGTGACGCGTGGAAGGCTCAGAGCATCGGGAAAATCAGGACAATGACAAATGACCAAGTGTGGGCGCAGTGAATTCCTATAAAACCCTTTTTCTAAGCACCTGAGGCCCAAGTCTTTGCCAAGAATTTCCCAGAAGATGACTTTGGCCTGAAGGCCTAAATATTTGGATACGGAGAAATTAGCAGTGGGCAGATTTGTAAGTGGGAATTGTACATTGATGAATTACCCAAAAGGCAAATCAAGTATGTGTTTAGACCCCTTACTTGGGGTTTCAAATTTAACAGGAGCAGGGGGTGGGGCGTCTTGTATAATTTATCTGCAACCGCAAAAATCAGCCCATTTTTAAAAGACGAATTTAACGTTTAACGAAAAGTCATAAAAACGAAAAATCAAAACTCCACACTTCCCTATACCTATTTACCTTTTAGTACTTTCCTCATTAGCACTGCTTGGGGGGGCCTCCCCCCCTCTTCAGGCCCGGACCCTCGAAAGGGTCTAGGCAAGCCTCCAAGGGCGGGGGCGGGGGAGGGGTTGTCAAATTTAGTGCACTTGAGAATTCCCTGAGGAAGTTTATTTTAAAAGCTGTCCCTAGGAGGAAGAGGAGAACCACTGCGCCCGGCTTCCCTAATTTTCAAGACTCTCTGCCTGGCGCAAAATAGGAGCTTAAGTAGGATGGGCGGGGGCGGCGGCCTTGGGCTCTAAGTGCAAGGATGCCCCAGGATAGCGGCGCTCTATCCCGGATGCCCTTTGAAGTCACTCCGGGAGCTTTAAAAACTACTGATGCTCCAGCCCCACCCCCCAAGGGTTCTGGCTACACAGCCCGGTGTGAGGCCTGGTTTTTGGGTTTTTAAAAGCTCCCCAGGGGATTCTATTGTGCAGCCGGTGCTGGGAACCAACGCTCTATCCGGATTCCGATGGAAAGGGGTGGTTTACACTGATGGTTCTCAAATTTAGCTCTGGTTCTCAAATTCGATGGTTCTCCAGTTTGGTTGGAACCACCTGGAAAGCTTCAAAAGATCCTGATGCCCAGGTCCCAGCCCAGACACTGTGTGTGTCCCGGGCTGTGGGAGTTTTACAAGAGCCCCAGGTGACGGCAATCTGCAGGCGCGTTTGCACACTACCGGTTGACCAGGTGGTGCGGGGGCGGGGGCAGCGCGCGCGCTGGCCACTGGGTGGCGCTGCGCGCTCGGCCGGTGCTCCGCGAGCCTCGCACCACGACCGCCGAGCGCGCACCTGCCCCGCCTCCGACGGGCCGGAGCCAGTGCGCAGCGGGGCGCGCGAGCTCGCGCTCTTCCTGACCCCCGAGCCCGGGGCCGAGGTAGGGCACGAGGCTGAAGGGCGGTCGAGGTTGGAGGTCCGTGGCCCTGAACCCGCAGCGGGACCCTCGGCTTTCCCGCAGCATCTTCTCGCGCCTGGAGAGGGGGCCCCGAGGATCCCTCCTTCCCGGAGCGGTGGCCGCCGGGCGTACCCGGAGATGCGCGGCAGGTCGCGCCTGCTCCCTCCTCCGGGACACCGGTCCCCGGGGGCCCAGACTCGCCGTCCATCCGCACCCGGGCCCCCCCGCGTCCGCCGGGTGCCCGCACGCCGGGCCGAGGCGCGCTCGCAGCCGCTGCCCTTTGCCAGGCTGGCCCTGGGGGAAGCCCGACCGCGGTCCCGCCCCCCCGGCGCGCAGCCGGTGCCCCGGCCCGGTCCCCTCCGAGCTGGGCCCGAGGCCGGGAGCGGCGCGGCGGGCTGCGGCCGCCGTCCCTCCTGTAGCTGGGAGGGAAGAGACCGCGTCTCTGTCTGCACTTTCTATTTTAAAAGCCTAAAATGAAAGTAGATCTAAGACTAGACCCGTTACCTTCCAGCTGAAGGCGGTCTGTTGACCGTGCTGTGAAAAAGTTACTTACCCAAGTTCACTAGGACTTATTTAGGGCCAGAAATCTAACCCATTCTCTTTTTAAATCACAAAAGCAGAACAGAAGTATTTAATATAAGAGGTGAGCATCCCTCTTTTCTCTCCCACCCCAATTCTAGCGTTAACAGTTTGGTTAAATCATTCTAGACATTTTAAAAATGCATTTGCAAATGCAGATATCTGTATAGCTGTATTAGTTTTTACAGAACCCCACTTGATGCTGTAATACCTGTCCTGCAACTTGCTTTTCTTTACTCAAAATAGCGTGAACAAATGGGTAGCGACTGCTAATGGAAAGGTATGGAGCTGCTTTGCAGGGTGATGAACACGTTCAGGGATTAGGTAGTGGTGATGGTTGCACAACTTTGTGAATATACCGAAAACTGCTGAATCATACACTTTAAAAGGGTGAATTTTATGGTTTGTGAATTATATCTCAATGTTAGAAATAGTGTGGACATATTTATTTCCATGTCAGAAAGGATCCATAAGAACTGTCCAGTAGAAATATAATTGGAGCCACAAATGTGAGCCACCTATGTAATTTTTAGTGTTCTAGGAGCCACATGAAAAAGAAACAGGTGAAATTATAATTTCAAGATATTTAAAATAACAGTATATATCCAAAATATCATTTCAACATGTAACATTGTTTTAAAAATTAATGAAATTTCACATTCTGTTCTTTGTACTAAGTTTTCAAAACTAGGGGTTTTTTTTTCTTTTTTTTTCTTTTTCTTTTTTTTTTTTTCGCTTTCATTGTCTTTTGCCCTGCCTGCTGCCATGGGCAGACAGGATGGACAGCCGATGAAAATCGAGCTATTTTTTTTTAATTTAAAATTAATACTTCTCCGGAGCCACGCCCAAGAAGCCTTGAGCAAGTGGACTCGAAAATCGAGCTTTTAATATTGAATTGTCAGCACATCTCAACTTGGACCAGCCACATTTTAAGTGCCCAATAGTCACATGAGGTTAGTGGCTTTTGTATTCAAGAGCGTAGGTGTGCGTCATTCTCTGGCTTCGTGGTATCCCAGTAATTGCTCCTGTTTCCTGAGCACATACTGTGTGCCAGCAGTGTGCTGAACTGTGTTCATAGATTATGTCATTGCATCATGGCAGTGACCCAGTGACTGAGGCTCTCACAGAATAAATGACATTGTATGGAGGTACTGTAATTTATGGACCATGTGTAAGTGATTCAGAGCTGAGTCCTGGGGGACGCTCAACCCCCAAGTGCACCTGGGTCTGGCATCCCAGGGACACAGAGACAGTGTTTACATTGTCCACCATTTTTCACGGGTTTTAGCATCCTGAGTGTATTTCTTGCTACTTCTCTCCCTTACTCTTAGCAGCGAGATGTCATTGTGCCTAGTGGCTGAAGCCCAGTTTCACTTTGTCCCTACTAGGCACAGTCTTCAAGAGAAACTGCACATGTCAGCTTCATTTTTTCTCACTCAGGAATCTCTTTAACTCAGACGCGGGTTGGCTCGTGCTTATTGGTAAGGGACGTACTCAAGAGCTCCAACTTCCCGTAGCTCCACGTGGCAGTAAACCCACTCAACACACTCGCTAAAGTTTATTTACCAAAAGCAACAGAAACTGCACCAGAGCAGAGTCACATGCAGCTTCTACTTAAAGCTTAATTCATTGGCAGATCCCTGAGTTGAAGCTGTTTCCAGATTGGCGAATGAGCTGGAAAAGGGCAGCATGGTTTGGGAACAGGCCCGGGCAGCAGGTCCTTCCCTACCAACCCGGCTTCCAGGTAGGTCACTTTTGGCTTTTAAATGGAGTAGTAGGAATCTCAGTCCAGCCACCCCAGGCCTTGGGGTCCTGGGTTTCCCAGTGAAGTGGGGCTGGCTTCATTCAACAGCGGGAGCCCCTGTATGTACCATGTGCTGCCCAGAGCTGGGGACACCACAGGCAGTAAGACACACAAGGCCTCTGCCCTCATGGCACTACCAGACAATAAATATGTAACAAATCAGACCTCTAAATGGGATGGCCCGTGCTGATGGGCACTGGGGTTGTCTCCAAACTTTGGGAACCTGTGATTAATGCTCAGAGTACACAACAGGGGGCAGGGAAGGCTTCTCTGAGAAAGCCAGAGACCACTGAGGAAAGTGCAGGGAAGAGGGAGTACAGAGATCCAGGAGGGTGAACAGAAGGTTATTGTCTGGGTGCAGTCAGGAAGGGCTTCCCTGAGGCAGTGTCATCTTATGGTGAGCCCTGAAGCATGAATAGGAGTTGGCTGCTGGAGGAGAAAAATATCCCAGGCAGAGGGAACAGTCCTTGCAAAAGCCCTAGGGGGATGAGGCAGGGGGTTGTTGGGGATGGAAAGAGGAGCAGCTGGTAGAAGGGAGAGCAGCGAGAGAGGGGGCACCTGCTCTGCTGGGGCTTCGCACTGCCTTTGCCAGCTTGGAGGGGCTGCTGGAGGACATGCCTTGCAATTGGTTGGCAGGTGAGTTTCTATTTCCAGTGCCTTTGGGGTTTTCTGTCCACCCAGCTTTTTTTTGTTGTTGTTCCTCTCTCTGTTTCTGGATTGAACTTCCTCTTTTGGGGGAAGTTTCAGGGGACGTCTCTGGAAGCAGCTTCATGGTGGTGGGGGGAGAGAGACGTTTGCATCTGGGGTCCCGTGATTTACGAGAGGTGGGAGCTCAGGGGCCCCCACGTGGCAGAGCACTGATTCCCACCCCGTGGGGATTCCTGGCCAGGCTCTTCCCAAATTCCCTTTGGTCCTTGAGCTGGGGCGTGGGACACAGGATGGGGTTAGGGGCCTCGATGGAACGAAATGAAGGGAGCCAGCCCTTGCCCACACCCAGTGTCTTTGCCTGAGTGAGCAGAGGCTGATCTTTGAGAAAGCAACTGGGACTTCTAACCGCATGTGGAGTATTAGCTCGGGGGGTGCGTACTGGTGGCCCAGAGACAGAATCTAACATTCTCATCTCACCGGTTCAGTCCATGTGAGATTTGCAAATGGAGAGTTTTCTTGGAAAAATCTGAGTTTCTTGTTTATTTTAAAAAATGAGCTGAGGCGTGGTGGCTCCTGCCACTAACCCCAGCTACTCGGGAGGCTAAGGTGGGAGGATCTCTTGAGGCCAGGAGTTCGAGGCCGAGGCCAGCCTGGGCAACAAATAAGACGCCATCTCTGAAAAAACAAAAACAAAATTAGACAGTGTGGTAACAGTGGGTCCATGGTCCCTAGTTGTGCCCCATTTGCCACAGTCCTTACTCTTGCCTACTGCTCCCTCATACTGAAGCTAGTGTCAGTTACCATTTATCCTTGTGCTTGAACTTTGATTTTTCTATAGTCAGGATAAGAGGAAAGGGAAATCTTTCTCCAAAGCATGTACCTGGACAAAAATAGGAAAACGTAAATTAGCCAAAGATGGTCTTGAGTTTCAAGAAAAATATGGGAGAAGCTGTTTCCTTGTGGAAACTAAGAATATTCTATTGTGTCCCACCTGCAAGTACCATGTGCCTCTGGGAAACCTCCTGGCTGGTGCCCCTTGGGCATTCAGGTTTTGGATATTGGATTAGAAGTCTGTGGAGGGACTGCGGGGCACAGTCTACTGTTTCAAAATTGTAATCCAAAGACTTATTCCTCAAATCTTTATGGCAAACCTGCTGTGTACCTGGCACCACTCCGGGCACTGGGCGCGGCCAGCGAGACAGACCTGATGCCTGTCCTCAGGGACCAATGTGGTCAGGGAGGGAGATGAACAGGCTAATGATGATCAGATGGATGGAGTGACTCACTGGGGATAGATGCTGGGCAGGGGACACCTGAGGGGCTGTGACAGAGACTGAAGAGGGCATGGCAAGGCCCGGCCGAGATCAGCAACCTGTGCACGGCCCACGGGGGTTGATGAGGACCTGGGAGGTGCCCGAGTACATGGGCCTCGGTGATCATGGTGGGATGAGGCAGGGCCACAGGGTCTGGGGGTCATGGGGATGGGTCTAGATTCCATTCTAGGGCCATGGATAAAGGATGGGATGCAATTTATGGACTTGTGGCTGCGGTGCTGGAAGGTGTTGGGGCTGGAGCAGCAGCAGGGGACCAGAGAGGGCTGCTGCGGCCCAACACCCTGCATCAGAACCTCAGGGGTGTGGGGAGCCAAGGCCAAGGCAGGTGCTTGGAGAGGGCAGCCTTTCTCAGAAGCAGCTCCTAACTTCCCACCACAGTACTGCCCAGCAGTGGAATGAGCTGTCCTCAGGGCTCTGACAGCCATTTGTCACAGTACACCCTTGCTTTGGGTGAAGGTTCCCAGGTTGGCTGACCCTCAGCGTCACCAAGTAGCTTTAAAACAAACAGGTTCCCAAAGACTGGAGACACCCCCAGTGCTCATCAGCACGGGTGTCCCATAAGCTGTGCCTCTCATGAGGGGAACACACGTGCTGACACGGTGTGCGCATGCGCTGCCATCTTCTGTAAGTAAAAACAGAAGGCAGAAAATGTGTATTTGCATGCATCTGTAAACAGACTAAATCAGTCTCTTAGGGTGGGGTGGGGTATAGCCATGGCTGAGAGCACTGACATAGGGTGTAGCTCCCAAACTTTGCAAACTTTGGCGCCATTTGGGGAATCTTTTTAAAAAATGCTGATGCCTGACTCCCACCCCTGGGCAATCTGATTTAATTGGTGTGGGTGTGATCTGGGCATTGGGATCTTAAAAGCTCTCCAGGAGGGTTTTAAGCCTGGGAGCAACAAGTCTGATTGGTCTGTTTGAAAATCACTCTGGCAGCTGGAGGAGAACTGATTACTGGGGGGCTCCCGGGAGGGGGGCCCTGGCCTGGGGATCTGGACTTCTAAACACCCCCCCTCCAGGTGATTCCGATGGCTGGGCCTGGTTGGGGTTGCCCGCCACTGTGGCGTGGTGCCGGTGAGGGGTGTAGGCACGTGTCCATGCAAGTGGGATCTGCCCCCAGCATCCAGGAGTGTCCCACTTCCAGTGTTAGCCCCATGCGGGCAGAGTCCCCAGCTATCCTGCTTGCTTCGGTGTCCTCAGTGCCTGGTGCCTGTTAGTTGCAGAAACATCCCTTACGGGCATGTGAACCCTTGACGCCCTGCAGGTCAGAGTCTGCGAGGTGGGAGGATGCCAGCTCTGGAGCCACTGGCCTGGGAGCAGATGAGGCCCTGTGTCCCCCATACCTTGTCTCTTCATTCCACACGGGGGTCTTCGTAAGGAGGCTGGGGACGTTAGCTACGATCCTTTGTTTACTTATTGTACAGACATTTATTGGGCATGAACTAGGTGCAGACACCGTGCCCAGCGTTGGGAGATGAGGGTGCATGAGAGGCGCCCCCGGCCTCGGGCTCACAATTGGGGTGACCCACACTCACACAAGTAACGGTTCTAAGCCATGTTTGGAAGTGGGCGATTTCAGCCCTCCATTTGGGCTAAAGATCAGGAGTTTTCACTCACCAGGCCCAGAAGTGTAGGCCCAGCAGTCCGGTGTAGACCTAGAAGTCTGGTGTGCACTTTCTACCTACATATATTGGGCCAACCACAGACTCCACTTAGGGTTTGCAAAACCCAGTTGCTGAATGTACAGTCTGAATGGTCCACCAGTTCTCTTCAGCTATCTCAGGATCTGAATCTATTCCTTTGCTGCAGCTGTGGTGGGAAATATGGCTTGTGGTTCTTTTTTACTTTTTCTTTTTTCTTTTTTAGAGGCAGAATCTCACTCTGTCACCCAGGCTGGAGTGCACTGGCACGATTATAGCTCAGTGCAGCCTCAAACTGCTGGGCTCAAGTGATCCCCCTGCCTCAGCCTCCCAAGTAGCTGGGACTACGGGTGTGTGCCACCAAGCCTGGTTAATTTTTTTTACTTTTTTGCAGAGAAGGGGTCTCGCTGTGTTGCCCAGGCTGGTCTCAAACTCCTGGCCTCAAGTGATCCACCTGCCTCAGCCTCCCAAAGTGCTGGGATTACAGGCATGAGCCACCGTGCCAGGCCTTGTGGTTCTTTTAGAGTAGATTAGAGTTGGTTGTGTTTTTTAGAGTTTCGTTTTAAAAATTAAAAATGTATGCACATGTGACAAATCCAGGAGGCCTAGTGGCCGTGGAGTGGTGAGTGAGCCTCCTCCTACCCCGTTCCTCAGGCCTCTGCTCCTCTGTGCAGAGGCCACTCCTGCTCATTGCCTGTGTCTCCCAGGCAGGTGGGACGGGTACTCCGTCACCTCCTGCGGACTCCCCGCTTCCGCCTTAATGCTCTTTGCACTCAGCGTGTCTTGGAGATCTTTCCATGTGAGTGAACAGAGAGCTGCCTAATTATTTTTAGTAGTTAGAATTTCATCGTTTGTCTGAATTATAATTTAGGTAACCGTTCCTCTATTGATGGACATTTAAGTTATGTCACAAAGTGTGCTGCAATGAATGCCTTTGCACATGCATCATTTTGCATTATGCAAAATGTAGGATAAATACCTAGGGGGGGATTACGAGTCTAAGGATACATGCATTTTAAATTTCGGCCACTGTTGCCACATTAACCTTCCTGGAAGTCAGGGTCAGGATGACTATAGAGCAGAGTGGTCAGCCCTTTCTGGACACTCAAATCTCAAGGTGGATCGCTTGAGCCCAGGAGTTTGAGACCAGCCTGAGCAACATACGGAGACCCCGTGTCTTAAAAAAAAAAAAAAAAAAATTGGCTGGGCGTGGTGGCACATGCCTGTAGTCCCAGCTCAAGCACTACAGCTCAAGGACACTCAAATCTCAAGGGCAAGGGTCCCTTTGGGACCAGGATGGGAACTCTGCTTTGGTGGTCTGGGAGGAATGAGTTCCCCAGTTTCCTCTTCAGGCAGTGGGTTATTATCTAACCTGCCAGCTCCTTCCTAGTTTGCAATTCAAACCTAAGGCTATTCAGACAATCACTTGATTTGCTCCCCAGCTCCCAGGATTTTTCCTCCCGCTCATCCTGTGCACAGAGACGAGAGTAAGGCTGCTTTTTCTGCCTGGCTGAGTGGACCTTGTGGTTTCTAAGATTCTCCAGTGTTCTTGGGCATGTGTGTTTAAACAGCATTATTGAGATATAATTCACGTACATACAGTTCACCCATTTAAAGTGTACAACTTAATGGCTTTTAGTATATTCACAGATTTGTGCAACCACCAACTACAATCAATTTTAGAACATTTTCCTTATCCCAAAAGGAAACCCTGCACCCCTTAGCTCCCACTCTCCAAATCCCCCACTAATATACTTTTTGTCTTATATGTTTGTGTTTTAAAGACACAGATTGGCCAGAGGCTTGAAGGCCACATTTAGTCACAGATAGGTTTATTTGGCCATCATAGCATTTTAATTTAATTTAATTTTTAATTTTATTTATTTATTTTTGAGACAGAGTCTTGCTCTGCCACTGGGGCTAAAGTGCAGTGGTGTGATCATAACTCACTGCAACCTCAAACTCCTGGGCTCAACGATCCTCCTGCCTCAGACTCCTGAGTAGCTGAGACTACAGGCGTGTGCTACCACGCTCAGCTAATTTTTTTTTTTTTTTAGATACGGGGTCTCGCTATGTTGCCCAGTCTGGTCTCAAACTCCTGGGCTCAAGCAATCCTCCTTCCTCAGCCTCCGAAAGTGCTGGGTTTACAGGTGCACCTAGCCCGTCATAGTATTTCTAAGTTTATTAGGCTAGTTTCGAATATTTGCAAAGTGGGAGAATTTGCATATATATCTGGATCACTGTTTGTCTCTATCAAAGCAGGGTTGGCACATTCCTGCCTGGCACAAGCTGGGGCCGAGCAGCAGCCACCCTCTTTAGCTGGGGCATAGGGTCTCCTGTTTGCCACAGTCCCCACCCCTCTCTGTCATCTCCCTGACCTGGAGGCTGAACAACAGCTGCCCTTTGCTATCCTACTTCTGCTGCTGTTTTTCTTAGAGTTGGAGAAAAGTAAAATCTCTCTATCAAAAGTGGGAAAATAAGCAGTTTGCAGGAAACAGCCTTAGGCATGGCCCACTTCATTACCTGCCTGGATTCTGTGTCCCTTTGAGTTTGGAGACCCTAGAAGGGTCCCAATTACAGTCGTCTCTTATGTGGAGACTTCCTCTCGCTGGAAGTAACCCAGAGAAGTTGCTCAGTAGACCTCCTTGGCTTCCGTCATGGGACAGAGAGTCTGAGGATTGTTTTCCCCCCAGCTTTCAAATGGGGAAATGGAGGCACAGCGATAGTCAGAGATGTAGTTGAGACCACACAGCACAAAATGCAAGGTTGTAGCTGGTCCAGGGAGCACACTTCCTCCTTCCCTGCTGCCTTTCCTTTGCTCGCTCCCTCCCTCCCTTCTTTCTTTCTTTCCTGCAGTGAATATTCAATGAGCCACTGTATCCATTACCTATTGCTGGGCAAAAACTACCCCAAACCGTAGCAGCTTGAAACAACTGCCATTTCATGGGCTAACTCACAGGCTGCATTCAGCCAGAGGGTGGGCTGCACCGGCAGGTCCAACGTGGCCTTGCTCATACGTCGGGCAGTTGGTGCTGGCTGTTGGCTGGGGCCTCTCCATCTCCAGGGCCTCTCTTGCCATGTGGCCTCCGCAGCAAAATTGCCTGGAGTTCTACACATGGCTGATGGCTTCTGAGAGGGTGAATCAGAAGGTGCAAGGTCTCTGGAGGCCTAGACTGGAAGTCACAGAGCATTGCTCCTACCACATTCTATTGGTCAAAGCAAGTCGCAGGCCAGCCCAGATTCAGGGGTGGGGAAGAATGGATCCCACCTTTTCATGGGCAGAGTGGCAAAGTCATTGTAAAAGGCCATGTGGGATGGGAGGGGGTTGGAGGGCCATCTTCAGAAACACAAGCACCTACTATGTGCCAGGCGCTGTTCCAGGATCTGGGAATAGAAAGGTGAATAAAAGACTAAAACCTGTGCCCTCCAGACCTTTCGTTCTGGTAGGGAAAGATGACAGGAAACAAGATTAGAAAAAGCTGTGGTATGTGGGATGGTGACAAATGCTAAAGGGAAAAATAAGTCAGGGCAGGAGGCCGGGGGATGGGGGAGCTGCAGGGTCAGGGAAGGCCTCACTGAGAAGACATGTTTGAACAAGGGCTGGAAGGAAGTGAGGGTCGACTTTCCCCAGTAAAGGGCACAGCAGGTTCAAAGGCCCTGGGGCAAGGACATGGCTAGTATGGTTGGTGGAGCGTGAGCAGTGGCAGTGAGGTCAGAGGGGTGGAGGCTGGGGAGGCCTCCCTTAGGTGTTTAGTGAGTGAGGTGGAAGGGGGAGAGGATTTTTTAAAAAAATGGATATGTAATTCACCAAATACAAACTTCACCATTTCAAAGTGTACAGTTCAGTGGTTTTTAGTATATTTACTGTGTTGCACAGACATCGCCATGATCTAATTCCAGAATGTTTTCATCACCCAAATAAGAAACCCCATAATCATTAGCAGTTATGCCTTATCTCCACCCCCTGCCCCCCAATCCAATGAGCAGAGGCAGCCACTAATCTACTTTCTGTTTCTGTGCATTTGCCTCTTCTGGACATTTCATATAAATGGAACTATGTACTACATGACCTTTTATGTCTGGCTTCTTTCATTTGACAGGTTTTCAAGGATCATCCATGTTGTAGCGTGTCCCAGAACTTCATTCCTTTTTATTGACAGATATATCCCATGGCATGGGTATAGCACATGTCCTTTGTTCATTTATCAGTTGATGGACATTGGGTTATTTCTTTTTTTTTGGCTGTTAGGAATAATGTACAAGTTTTTGTAAGAGCATGTATTTTCATTTCCTTTGGGTATATTGCTCGGACATAGGGTAACTCTATGTTCCTTTTGAGGAACTACCAGCCGGGTTTCCAGAATGGCTGCGCAGGTTTGCATTTCTACCAGCAGTGTGTGAGGGTTCCAGGTGCTCTGCATCCTCGCCAGCCCTCCTCGTTTGCCATTTTTGTGATTGTAGCCGTCCTAGTGGGTGTGAAGTGGTGTAGTGGAGCATTTTGAGCAGGGAAGACTTTGGTCTTAGCAGAATCCCTCAGAGGAGGTTGAAGCTGCGCAAAACAGGAAGCAAGGGCCCAGTGAGCAGCCTGCTGCAGTTGTCCCGGCAAGAGGCGATGGTGCCTTCTACCAGAGTGGTGGCGCAGGCGGTGGAGAGAAGTAGTCGGATTTGGGTAGAGACATTTCGAATATAGAACCGAGAGGAGTTGCCGGCAGACGGGATGGGATAGGTGAGGGAGAAAGAACAGTCCAGTATGCTCTGAAGTATGTGGCTTGAGCAACTGGACAATGGGCTTCCATTTGTTGAGTTGGAAAAGATCACGGCTGCAGGATCTTTCTGTGTTTTCTCGCGCCAGTCACTTGGCGGGCAGGGTCAGCCCCTCGTCAGTTTCTGGCACGCCCCGCTGGGAAGCCTGGACTGGCACTTTGGGAGAAGGGGAGATGTAGGGGAAGAAGGCAAAAGCCATGTGATTTACACGTGTTAAAAAAAAAACACAAGAAGCCCACTCACCATCTCTGCCGGTCGTTCCCTGAACGTCACTTAAAGCAAACCTTTTGCCTTCTTCCCCTCCGAGTGGAGCCGTTTATGCCCAGGGAGTTGCAAAGAACAGCAAGGGCATTCATTTTGCTCACGGGCTGGTTATAAAGGCACGTGGCCTGCAGCCTGCGGGACTCTCATTTCTGAGGCCACTTAGGGGATTATCTTGAGAGAAAATTGTCCCATGAACGATTTGTGGGCATGGTGGGCTGGCTAATCCTGAGCGCCTTCCTGTTGGTTGGGAATGTCTTGGTCTTCTTTCTCCCTTGGCTGACAGAACAGTCTGAAAATGCATTCTTTGCTCCTTGCTTTTGGGCACTGCCCTAGGTACCGGGGGTAAGGTGGGCGAGAGAGACCGTAGCTGACAGGCAGCAATAAAGGGGACACATTCCTTCCCTCCCTCAAAGAGCATCTTGGTGGTCACAAACTTCAGTTCTGGAGTCAGACTGCTCAAGGTCAAATTCTGTCTTCAGTATTTATTAGCTGTGTGACCTTGAGCAAGTGACTTAACATCTCTGATCCTCTGTTTCAAATTCCATAAAAGGGGGAAATAATGGCACCTACTGTACAGGGTTCTTGTGAGAATCAAATGAGCTGATCCATACATAGTGATTAGCCATTGTTTTTATTATCTAGTGAGAGGGATACACAAAGCAACCCTTTCCCATGTGCCCATTGTGTCAGCACTCTCGTAAATGATTTAGCCACATTTATCATGTCGGGTTTACTTCTAACCACCCTGCCAAATGGGTGTGATGGCTCCTGTCACAGGTGAGCCAGCAGAAGTGAAATGCAGAAGTTAAGCTATTGGGTTATGGTCGCACAGCTGGCAGAGGAGAAGGTAGGGTTTGAACCCTGGACTGACACGACATGCTGTGTCCTTCCGGAACTTGCCAGGGTAGGTTGAGATGTGCTTCCTTCAAGCGAAGAGCTTCAGAATCATCCATCTTGGGGGGGAGGCGACCCACCCAGCTGGGGCGTGGGCTTTGGTGGCGCCCATGCAAGCTTTGCTTTCCCTAGCGTGTCTGTGTCTAGACCGGGGTCTGGGTTGTCTACACCGTGCTCCCAGGGACTCTCTGTCACCCCTCAGTGTCCCCCTCCTCTCTCTCGCTTTCCTCTCGATCAGAAGGAACAACTGACCTTCTCCTTCTGCCACCTCAGTGACCTCTTGGCTCTATCTTTCTCCCTTAGTGCGATAATGACAATTTTTTAACCACAGTTTTACTTTTGGGAGGCGGGGGGTCTTCTTTCATGTTTCCTAGTCTTCTCTTCACCATCCCCCGTTGAGGTGCAGAAATAGTCCCAGCTGTGAGATGAAGGTTCCAGAGTTTAAAATTGCAACTTGGTGCTATTTATACTCCAGCCCAAAAGATGTTTTTTTTTGTGCGGTCGTTTATTTTGTTGTGGTAGCGACAGCTCACGCTGGAAGCAGCAGCAGGCACTGGTGCTGTATAAACATTTCTCTGGGGACAAGTGGGTGGTGAGGGACCCTTCAGGTGTGGGGTGCGGGGACGAGCCCTGCCCACAAATACTGGCCACCCCTCCTTGGAGCGGAACCACGTGGCCTGGTAAGCCAGAGAAGTGGTTCACATTCTGGGTGAACTTTATTCCTGGATGCCTGGTAATTACAAAAGCAACAACAAAAACTGGTATTTTATAAGTCATGAAAGTAGTACATACTTGAGGGGGGAAAAAAAGCTCAAACTGATTTTTACACAAGTGCATAAAGCAGGGCTGGTACCCCAGCAGGCCCTCTCTCAATGTTCACAATTGGCTTGGCCCATGGAGTGTTAAAGATTTTTTTTTTTGGATGTGTGCCAATATTTAAAAATTGGGACATTTCCCATCAAATTAGAATTTCTGACTTCTCTTGAAAAATGGAAAGATCTAGCAGCCCTGGGCCGGTGTTTCCTGATGGCGGCCAGTGGCTGGTGGCTCTAGAACTGGACAAGCACCTCTCAGATGACCACAAGCTCCGATGACCTTTCTCACTCATGTATGTCACTAACTGGCCTGACCTTTTGGGTGCTGGACCCTTCAGATAACATAAAACATTTAAGTCCCCCTTGTTGGAGCCCATTCCCCATTCCTATTCCCCAGGGCTACACAAGCGCTGTTAATAGGGTTTCCAAAGAAACTATAGGACGCCCAGTTAAATTTGAATTTCAGATAAACAACAAATAATTTTTTAGTATAAGCATGTCTCGCCAGGCATGGTGGCTCACACCTAAATCCCAGCTACTCAGGAGGTTGAGACGGGAGCATTGCTTGAGCCCAGGAGGTCAAGACCAGTCTGGGCAACATAGTGAGACCCTCATCTCTTAAAAAATTAAAAAAAAAAAAATTCAAGTCTCTTAACTATTAACAGTGAGGCACATATCATTCCAGGCCTTTCTCTGTCGAACCGTGTACATTTTTGTGTGTGGTTACAAAGATAGATTAGTATCCAACACCTTCGGCCCCTTTCTTTCCCTCCCCAGGTGCTGCGCAGGGGGCATGTCGCAGAGTTTATCAGAGCAGGCTCTGAGGCCGTGGACTCCAGCCTACGTTAGAATCCTGGCCCCGTCACTTGTTAGCTATGTGACCTCAGCAGGTTACTTCACCTCTCTGAGCCTCAGTTTCCTCATCTGTACAGTGGGGAGGATAGGGGTAGCTTTGTTATTTCCAGTTAGCATTTATTGATCTCATCTCTTTTGAGAGCTGCGTAGAGCGGGGGGGTTGTCTGCGTTGGCTTTAGCCAGTCCTCCATCGACGACGGGAGTCAGGGCTCCTGCCAGTTTATTGCTTTTTCAGACCAGGCTACGGGAAGGGGTCTAGAAGGAACTGGGCACATAATCCTAAGACTTAGTTTGCTTTTAAAAAAAAGAAATGAAGGGTGTTTGTCTCCCTGGAAACCACTTGCTAATCTCCAGGATATTGTCTCCCGTTCAGGCGAAGGAGGTGGAGGAGACCATCGAGGGGATGCTCCTGAGGCTGGAAGAATTTTGCAGCCTGGCTGACATGGTGAGTGTCGGCCGGGGAGGCGTAGATTAGGCCAAGGCCGGACTTCAGGGCCTGATGGAGTTTTCTGGGGATGCCATTTTGGTGGTGATTTAGCAACCAGAAGGAATGGGGCAGCGGCCAGCAGAGAGAGGAAAGCCACACACGCTGTCTGTCCCCCCAACTTCTCTCTCAACCCCAAGTGCTTCCTGAGGCAGCCATCTTGACACCGTCCTTCCCCCGAGATGGTTTTCATCCCGCAGAGGAGCCGGGAGTGGGCCACAAGGTGGCACTCTCGGGCACCGATGCGGGGAGCCGTTCAGTGGGGATGCTAAGACTATATTTAACTTTCCTCGGCTCTGCGCAGCTCGCTGTGCAAACATGGAGACAGCCAGGAAATGGCTTCAGGCCTGCGAGGCCTAGGAGGAGCCTCTTGCCTGGGCCCCGGCGCGTGGCGGGGTTGGGCATCAAGTTCCTTCCTGAAGCCTTTTGTGCTCTCGGCTTTTGCCTCCTACCCTGTTTTGTTGGCTCAAACCCCCTCGCCGGGTGGGGGGGAAGACGGAAGACGATGCCTTAGGCCTGGAAGACAAAGTCTCTACTCCAAATTCTCTAACAAGTCGCCCCTAGATCCGGGTGTCCCCAGGGTTGTTGCCAGCCAGGTATGGAGCCCCTAGGAGCAATGATGGAATTTTCTAGACGTTCCCAAGCTTATTAAAGGCAAACCAGCAATCCAGGTTTGAGGCTTCTGCCAGGAGGCCCAAAGGGTAGAGCTCCATGCAGCGACCAGGCCCTGCCTCTCCCCGGAGCAGAGGAAGCCTGGCCGCCAGGGCCCAGTGGGGTAAATTTATACCCCTGCAAAGAACAGTGTCTGGCGCCTGAGAAGCATTTGTGTGAGTCCAAGGGAATAATGGTAACAGCAGCCCCAGACGTTTATCGAGCACCTACTTTGTGCCAGGCTCTGTACGAAGCAACGCAATGCAGCAGGCACTGTGTTATCCCTACATATTCAACAGAGGTCTGAGTGCCTACCGTGGGCCGGACTCTGGGGCACAGCAGAGAATGAGAAAGAAATATTCCCAAGAGTACCTATGTGTTTTTTCTCTTTTTAAAGTTCAGATGTGGGTCCAGTGGGAGCTAGGTAATATGACGGGCTCTAAATGGCCTGGATATTCCTTTCCTCATCACCAAACGCTGGGCACCTTCTCATGAAGGGGCCCCATGATGAGCTGAAGGCTGTAAAGAGCGTTTGCTCTGTCTTTGTCCCCTCCGAGCCCCAGTCTACTGGGGGAGACCACTTTGGGTACCAGTCGCCGTTGTGAAGGTGTATTCCAGGTGCAAAGGGATCCCAGAGCAGAGGCGTTAAAATCCTGCCTGGGAACTTCAGAAGGCTTCGCAGAACAGGTGGTGATCAGTTTAGGGCTTGAAGGAGGAACAGAAAGAATTCAGCAGAGGGGGCGAAAGGGTGTTCAGGCACAGGGACCAGCCTGTGCAAAGGCAGGGAAGCCAGGGACATGGTGTGGCTGTCACTGTGTGGAGAATGCTGGCCACAGGCAGGGAAGGCAAGTCTGGAAGATGGTGTGGATGGATGCTCCAGGGACACTTTTGTTCCCAAGTCCCACCTCATCATCCCTGTGGGCGTTCCGTGCAAGGAGACCTTCCATCCAGCCAGAGAGGAGAGCTCGGGGCAGGTGTCCACTTGGACAGGTGGAGAGAGGCCCGTTCCACCCAATCCTGGAAAATCATCACAGCTTTCCTGGTGGGAAGTATGTGTCTGTGTCTCTAGGAGACCCAAGATTGCAGGCAGCATTGGGAAGGGCTTCCTAACTTGGAGCCTGGAGATGCTCTCTGCAAAGATTTTAATTCTGAGGCCACATGCAGATGACCCACAGGCCCAATTCTGCCTGCAGATATGTTTCTGGAAAAAAAAAAACACACAAGCATTAGCTGCTGACATTTTTAGCATTTCATGCAAAAAATCTGGATTTCTGGCTTTTCTCAGGAAAGTGAAGATATGGCCCCCCTGGGGTGCTTATTCCTACCTAGCAAGTATTGCCAAGTCGCCTGGCACACAAGTGACTGCCCGCTGTGCATAGCAAGTGTACTCTCCCACTTGTCAGAACTCCGGCTGCTCCCTGGGGAACCTCCCTGACTCCACAGCCACCATGTGCTGGTGTGTTTTTGATAGATTACATTTCCCTGTACTTTTGACCCTACCAAAAGTGGGAAAATAAAGTTAGACCCAGAGGGTCCCATGTTCCATGAAATGGAAGAGAGCATGCTTCCTTTTAGAAGCAGAGACTCTTTCCATGTGTTTACGTTGGTAGAATGTACCCAGCCTGCTCTGCAAATGTATGATACTCTGGGGCCCCTGGAGGCATTTGAGTTTGCAGTGCCTGGCAACTGTGCTCTGTGCTGATGACATTTATACTATAGAAATCCTCTGGACCCCTAACGGTTGGTGCTTGGCTTGCCTGGTATGCCTGTGCCCTTGTGTTATGGACACATGGCTGCAGTGAGAGGCGTCTGGTTATCAGTCCTAGCTTGGCACCTCCTCTTCTCTTTATAACTGCTTTAAAATCTAAGGTAGGGATGAGTGGGGAACTCTAGGGGGCAGGTGATGTCACACCATGGACCACTGCCCCCCAGGCCCCTGCCTCAGCCTTCAGAACACTGTCTGATCAATTTTAGAGGTCTGAGAGAAGCCAGACTCTATGCTGCATGATTTAGAGAGAAGCCACTTCCTTTCTGATAAAATTGAGCTGTTAGAAATCAAAGTCCAGCTTCCTGTCTGATGTATTAATTCTTCCACCAGCTTGTCCTTGATCACTCTCTGTGACTGAAATTCTCTACTCTGTGCTGGGACCTGTTTTGACCTTTGATATAATGCCAATTGTTGGCACTTCAAGCTCTGGTTCTTCCCACTGTGGGGCCTTGGGCACATCATATTACCTCTCTGAACCTTTATCTTCTCCTCCGTAAAATGGAAATAATGGTTCTGATTATCTGTTGATGCATCAAACTACCCCAAAACTTAGTGGCATAAAACAACCAATTTATTCTGTGGGCTCGAGCAGGGCACAGAGGGGACAGCTTGTTGGAGCCACATGTCACCTGCTGGGGTGAGGATTTCAAATTGGCTCCTTATCACTTGTCTGGAACCTGGGCTGGGATGGCTGGTCTAGCTGGGGACTGGTTGGCATGACTCTCCTCCATGCAGCCTCTCCGCTTGGCTGGCTAGGGCTTCCTCATAGCATGGCTGTCTGGCCTCCCTGGAGCAATTATTCCAATAGGCAGGAAGTGGAAGCTGCCAGGTCTCCTGAGGCCTGGTTTTGGATTTGACAAAGTGGCACTTCTGTCATAGTTCATTGGTCAAAGCAGTCACATAGCCCACCCTTAATTAAGGGGAGAGGACATGGACTCCCACCTCTTCATGGGAGGAACATAAGGAATTTGTGGCCATCTTTAACCCACTACAAATGGTGTCCCTCTCCAAAGAGCTATTGTGAGGAGTAGCTGAGGTAGGGGTGTGTGCTTTACACCCACGAGAATGGCTGGAATTAAAAGCCACCAAAATACCAAGTGTTGGCAAGGATGTAGAGCAACGAAAACACTCATACGTTGTTGGTAGAAATGCAAAGACACAGCCACTTTGGAAAACCATTTGGCAGTTTCTTATAAGGTTAAACATATGCTTAACCTATGTCCTAGCAATTCTAATCCTAGGTCATTACCAAAGAGAAATGAAAATAAGCATCTACACAAAGACTCATACCCAAGTGTTCATAGCAGCCTTGTTCATAATACCCCAAACTGGAAACAACCCAAATGTCCAGCAGCAGGAGAGTGGGTAAATAAATTGTTGTTTATTCATATGCTGGAATACAATACAATGATGAGATAGAAGGTACTGCTATACCCAGCAACACGGGTGAATCTCACAAACATGTTGAGTGACAGAAGCCAGGCACAAGAATACGTTCTGTGTGATTCCCTTAGTCTGAAGTTCAGAAATAGGCAAACTAATCCGCAGGGGTAGAAATCAGGTAGTGGTTAGCTTTGGGAGGGTGGCCGTGACAGGGAGGAGGCATGAGGGGGTCTGATGGGGTGATGGGATGTTCTGCATCTTGGTCCGGGTGGTGGTTACACAGATGTAAACATATGTACAAACTCATCAAGCTGTCCACTTAAGACCTGCTCCCTTACTGTATGTCATTTACACTCAATTAAAAATAATTGCTGAGCACAGTGCCTGCTATGTATTAAAGGGCCAATAAATGGTAGCTACTAATGTCATCATCGTCATTATCAAAGCCAGAGGGCCGTGGCACTGATGATGTTATGCACAGTAACTGGATTTGTAAGGCCTTCCCGCTCGGTGCCCTCTGGGCTTTGGGCAGCTTGTCCAGTTCCTCTGAGACCCCAGTGGCCTTAGGCCCACCTTCCGCCAGGGAGCAGATCTTGCTTTGCTCACATAGACGGAGAACATTTCCTGCTGGCCTGGGCCCAGCAGTTGCATTTGGCATGGGTGTATGTTCTTGGGTCAAGTGCATTTGGCTCTCCTTCCTGGGGGCCCTGAATCATCTTGGACAGCCGTCTGTGCTCTGTGATGACCTCACACCCGCTGCCCAGATTTCTGGGCTCCCGAGACCAGCTCTGGGAAGGTGGGAGGGTGGGCTGGGGATCCCAGCCCTCGGGCTCGTAAACCTGGTTGGGATTGGTCCTGGCAGAGACTCAAGAGCGTTGATCCTTCACTGACACCTCATTGCTCTTCTCAGAGTGTAGCCCAAGGCGTGCAGAGTCACGTGCCTGTGATGTGACCACATGAAGTAAGTTGGGTGTGAGAAATGTGTCACTTTCCTCTTGACTCCCCTATAAGAAGAAAAGTGTTCTGAGTAGCCATGGACTCTGTGTTGAGAGACTGTAGGGAGTGGTGGGGACTGGGGCTGTCAAAGGGGGCAGCTGTCACCCAGCTCCAGCTGGTTGTTGCCATGTAAAATGTGGGCTCATTGTGGCTGGGTCTTGGTTCAGTATGGTCAGATCTTCTGATTTTTCACAAGAAGCCAGAAATCTGGATTTCTAAGGGAAATATCCTGAATTTGACATTTTGGCATTTTCTTGTGCTTTTGTTTGTTCTTTAGACATCAGGCTGACACTGCCTGGGCCTGATAGAACAATGTGCATAGACCTCTGGGGTTGGGGGTGGCCTCAGACCAACCTGGATTGGAATCCTCCCTCTCTCACCTTCCGGCTTTGTGACCTTGGGCCAGTTCATTTAGTCTCTGAGCCTCCGTTTTATCACCCTTAAAATAAGGTTGAAGAGGAAATATTTCTTGCTTCTTGTGTCCATCCCAGCACATGGCGAAAGCTCACAGAGTGTGATCTGTTGGTATCATGCCCTTCTTGACTGGGCCTGCGTTAAATAACCCTGAAGCTTATCCTTACAGTTCCCAGCCCATGGTGGAACCAAGGGGAAGGTTTGGGGGTCTCTCAGCCCCCTAGGATTTCCCTCCCCCGCCCCCCACTGTAAGACCCTCCCTGCCTCTGCAAGTGTAAACAGCTCCCTATTGCCTACAGTTTCGACTGTGGAGAAGCCACTTCAGAGAAGGGCCCTCTGTGTTCCTCCAGTTCCTTGGGGTTTAGAGGGAGGCAGGGAGAGCTCCTTTTCCTTCGCTTTTGCAGGTTGCTAAGACCAATCCCCCATTCTCCCTCCCTCTTCCCCTTTGGTTTCTTTAGAAATGAACAGAAAGAAAAGATTTCCATTTGTTCTCCAGTGTTTGGACCTTGCCATCTGATTTTTGTTGTGTTAGGGTGCTTTTCCCCTGAGTTGAGGGTTGGGCTTCTCTCTAGACATTCGGCCTTGGGGAAGAAAAGGAGGTTATGGAGGACTTCTCCCTGTCACTGGTAACAAATGCTGGAGACAGGCAGGGCAAGGACATGAGAGAAGGGGGCAGGGATGAGACACTAGGGAGGGGTGGGGACTGTGGCAACAGGTGTGCTCAGGCCCACCCGGAGAGAGCAGCCCCAGCCTTTGGTGTCTGGGGAGACTCAGGCCCAGTGCTGGCAGAGCTGCTGACTTTTAAGAGGAGCTGTAAATCCAGACTTAATTACTTGAATTTTTTAAACCATATTTATGTATTTTATTTTGGAATAGTTTTAGATTTACGGAAAAATTGTAAAGATAGTTCAGAGAGTTCCCATATGCCTCCATCATAAACATCTCATATCACCATGGTACATTTGTCAAAAGTAAGAAGCCAACGTTGGGACATTGCTATTCACTAAGCTCCACACTTTATTTTGATTTCACCAGTTTCCCACTAATGTCCCCTTTTTGTTCCAGGTTCCAGTCTGAGATGCCACATTCCAAGTTGTCATGTCTCTTTAGGCTCCTCTGGTCTGTGAGATTTTCAGTCTCTCCTTGCTTTTCATGACTTTGACAGGTTTGAGGAGCACTGGCCAGGTGTTTTATAGAGGGTCCCTCGATTTGGGTTTTTCTGCTGTTTTTCTTGTGGTTAGACTGGAGTTAATGGGTTTATGGAAAGAATGCTACAGAGGAGGGGCCTTCTCATCACAGCCCGTCAGAGGGTACACGGTGCCCACCTGGCGTCACTGTGGACGTGAACCTCCATCGCTTGCAGAAGGTGGTCTTTGCCAGGTTTCTCCACTGGAATGTTACTATTTCCCCCTTTCTACACCCTGATCAATTGTGTGTGCGTATCAGGCTCATGCCTGTTTATTTGATACTTTGGGTCATAATCCAGTACTACGTTGTTTATTTTGTTGCTGAAATTGTTCCACCTTTGGTCATTTCACTCTTTCGGGTTGGCTCCTGCACCCCTCTGACATGCCCCATCCTTAATTTTTTTGAATACTTCCTTTCTGGTACTACAAGATGCTCCAGGCTCATCTTATATGTCCCCTGTCCTAGCCCTAGAACCAGCCATTTCTCCTAGGAGCCCCACTGGAATTTTAAAGTTGGAAATTAAGTCAAATCAAAATACCAAAACACTTCGTGGGCCACATGAGGTGCATCTGTGGGCCACGTTCAGACACCAGGGGTCTTGTTTAATTCCCATGGAGTTCTTGTGAGAAAAGCACTAGTATGCATCCCCATTTTACAAATGAAGAGACTGAGGCACAGGGAGGTGGGGGACTTGCCTGGGGTCATGGTGAAGAAATGTGGGGTAGGGACTGAGGCCAGGCAGCCTGACATCAGATGCCACCCGCTCAGGGCCAATCTTTGACCTTGCAAGATCAGGACATGAGAAAAGAGTGTCCCTGAAGACACTGGGCTTGCAGCCAGGTGCCGCAGGGGCTGGCGGCACCAGAGGAGGGGAGCCAGAGATGGGTGGGTGTAGGGGGTGGCAGGGAGGAGTTTGGTTTTAGACAAGCAGGGCAGTGGGGTGAGGGTCTCGAGAGAGCCTGATGACGGGAGTCTGAGAAGCCCTGGCCGGGGGGAATGTCATTCTGAACGGTTGTGGGAGCAGATGTCCATGAGAACCACAAGAAGACTCATATACTTAGGCAGCAAGATGACGAAAAACAGGTACAGTTTTCAAAAATGTTTTTAAAGTAAAAATTTTGTGCTGAGTTGTCATCTTATGTTATCCATCACTACATAAAAAATTATTTCAATTAGTGGCTTAAAACAATGTTTATTATGGTGCCACTGAGCTGGGTCCTCTGGCTCAAGGTCTCTTGCAGGCTGTGGTCAGTGGATCGGCCAGGGTGCTGTCCCCACAAGGCCCGACCAGGGCATGAGCCGCTTCCAGGGAAGATCGGCGGTTGTGGGCAGGATTCAGTTCCCCATGGGCTGCTGGCTAGAGGCCGCCCCCAGTTCCTTGCCCCAGGGCCCGTCCAGCATGGCGGCTGGCTTCCACAAAGCAAGCGACATAGAGGGTGAGTGGGAGAGGAGCAGGAGAGAGACAGAGACAGAGAGAGCACGTGCACAAGTGAGCCAGCAGGAGAGAGGACGCTAGGAAGATGCCAGTGACAGCCTTGTGTAACCCACTCTTGGAAGTGACATCCCATCCCTGTGGCTGACTCCTTCATTAGAAGCGAGTCACTAGGTCCAGCCCGCAGTCTCAGGAAGGGGAGAGGACAGGAGAGCATGGATACGAGGAGGGTGGGGCTCGTCAGGACCAGTCAGGAGCTGCCAGCGCTCTGCTTAACGCTTCACCCTCACAGCATTACGAGGAAGGAATGACCCCGTCATTGCATCACTGTCCAGATAAGCAAAGGAGGGCTCAGAGAGGTTTGGTGACTTGCCCAGGGTCACACAGCTCATGGTGGGTAGAGCTAAATTTAAACTCTAGTCTGACTCTTGAGTCCAGCTCCTGCTGTGCCCACTGGTGTTCCTCTAACTGTGGTTGTCAGATTCCCACTCTAGTGTTGCCTGAGAGCCTTGGCTGAAAACGCAGATTCCCACAGAGACAGGACCAGACCCAGAAGGGCCCGGGAGTCAGCATTTGACAGGCTTTTCCCAGGGGATTCAGATGTTCCCCAGAATTTGAGAGCAGTATGTATACTGCCTTTCTGCACAGTGAGGATGTCATAACATGCAAATGGAATCTCTCCTTTGTGTACGTCCATGCGCGCGCACGCGCGCAGACACACACACACACACACACACACCACACACACACACAGAAAAGAGTTAGGCTTGGTCCTTAGGCTCTGAAGGAGGTATCAGTATCTAATTTCAGTGATACAGGGAAAGATGTGGCTTCATAAAGTTCACAGTCACTTTTGGGGTCCTTGTAAGCAGAAGAAAACGAAAATTAGATGGTGCAAGGAAGTACTTAGCCCAGTGCTTGCATGTAGGAAGTACCTTGATACGTGAGAGTTGTGGTTTTCATGGACATTAATGAATATTGATGATAATTGTCAACTTGTTAACATTATTAATTCCAGTGCAACAAAAACTGGACTTATCAGTTTGGTTTAGAGAAGAGATTTTGCTTCTTTCCATTTGCTCCAGTTTAGTGGTTTAGAAAACATAGAGATTCAGTTTGGGACTCATTGCTGGCTGTTTGGGTGGGGGAACGATTAATTTGTGGTTCAGTAAATATTAATAATACCTGGGGAGGTCCAGGTGCCAAGAGGCAATGAGTTTGGTTTCCACTTGGGACTCTGGGTTGTTCCTGGGCCTGTCCTTGAGCAGGACACCACCTGGCATCTTAGCCATCAGCAGGGTCAGTGCAGACCCCGGCCAATCCCCAAGACAGGCAGGAGGATGCAGTGACAGGGCAGGGGCCCTGATGAGCTGTCTTGTTCCTTGCAGATCAGGAGTGACACTTCACGGATCTTGGAGGAAAACATCCCACTCCTTAAGGCCAAGGTGACAGAAATGCGTGGCATCTACACCAAAGTGGACTGGCTAGAGGTGTGTCCAGGATCACCAAGGTTCGTTGTGAGACCACAGACCTGATCTGGTTTGCACTCTCTCTTCTAAGATGTGGATCTGGTCTTGACAGTGTCAGGTGTTGGGCCCAATGGAGGGGGTTTGTGATGAAAGAGGGGCTACACTCTTTGTCATTTAAAATGACAAAGAAGAATTTGTTTCCAACATTTAAAAAATCAGAGTGCTTTATATAAAAATTTGAATTTTAAGCTGCTTTTGAAAATTCAGAAGCTTCGGTACCCTGGGCCCACATTTCTTTAAACATGTTAATATATTTATTTCTCAAGGTATAAATACATAAGTGCACGCATCTTATGTGTACATTTCAGTGAATTTTTACATGTATCAATACCCACGTAAAGATGACCCAAATTGAGAGACAGAACATTTCTAGCCCCTGGGCCTCATTCTTGCAGGAATGGATAGAGCCTGTGGTAGCTGCCTCTCAGGAGGGCACAGGCTCTCTGATTTTCCACAGACCCCACCTGGCCCTGTTGCCTCTCTGCTGGCTTAGCTCACCCGTCTTTTGTTTGCCTGGGCTGAGACGTCCAGCATCTCATTTCCTCTTTGCTGCCCTGCAAAGTGGGTCCCTGTCTCCCGGAGGAGGAGCATAAGCTCCACAAGGTAAGCCACTTTTTCAGGGTCACACCACTAGCTATGTGAAGCCCGGACTTGCGCTCACATCTACCGGAGCCCAAGCTCTGCATCCACCTGGGCATGGGCTTGGGATCCTGGCTCCCTGCACAGCCAAGGACCGGGAGGCTGGGAGGAACCTGTGGCTGCGGAGTGGTCACCTGGCCAGAGGGGCTGTGGGCCCTCTGAGCCGCAGAGGGAAGGGATAAGCGCGGCAGTCGGCACCGAGTTAACAGAGAATTAACATTCTTGTCAGCAGAGAATGAAGCAGGAATATAATTAAAACTTTGCCCTTGGAATAGCTGATTCATTTGAATTTTATTCCACACATTTGAAAGAGGAAAGAAAATGTGAAATTTGCGGCCTGGTTCTCGCCTTGCCTGGGCCGGCCCAGCTGTCAAGCCCGGTTCCTTGCTGAGCTTTTGGTCCCCTGTCACTGACTGAGGGCCGGGGAGACGCTCAGTGAAGAATTACCATATTGGCTTCCAGTGTCACAAATGACCACAAACTTAGCGGCTTTAAACAACATGCATTCACTAGCTTGCAGCTTTGGAGGTCAGAAACCCAAAATGTGCCTTACGGGGCTGGAATCAAGGTGTTGGCAGGTTGGTTCCTTCTGGAGACTCAGGGAGAAATCATTTCCTGGCCTTTGCAGTTTCTGAGGCCACCTGCATCGTCCTCTTCAGAGCCCACAGCGTGGCATCTTCCAGGCTCTCTGCTGGTCTGACCCTCCTGCCTCCACCTTGTAAGGACGCTTGTGGCTACCTTGGGCCCACCTGGATGATCCAGGGACATCTCCCTTTAAGATCCTTAACTTAATCTCACCTGGTGGGTCTCTTGGAAGGTCACCCGTTCACACCATCTGGGGACTGGTACATGAATGTCTTTGGGAGCCATCGTTGTGCTGCCCACAGTGACCAAGGGTTTGACGTCATTAGGCGAGCGCTGTGAAGGGAAATAGAAGCTGAGGAGTGGGGTCTGCAGGCCCCTGGAGGACGCAGGGCAGAGACGGTGCTGGGGGTGGGGGGGTCCAGGGAGGGGGAGGGGCATGGCTCAGGCAGAGGCCCCGGGTGGAAAGGATCTGGGCTCTGCTGTCTGGGAGGAGACTGGACTCTGGAAGAATCCTAGGAGGCCAGATTGCAGGGGTGAAGGGGATTCTGACCCAGGTGGGGCTGGAGAAACTGGCAGCAGAGCTGGGGTCTGCTTCCCGGGTGCGGCCTTGCCGTCCAAAGTCAGGATTTTGGCCTTTATCCTGAGGAGACGGAAGCCACTGGGAAGACAGTACAGCCTAGTGCCGAGTCCAGACTGGGGCTTCTCTGCCTCAGCACTGTTGGCACATAGGGCTGGAAAGTTCTCTGTGGTGGGGCTGTCCTGGGCATGGTGGGACACTTAGCAACAACCCTGGCCCCTGCCCACAGGGCACGGTTAGCACCCTTCCCTCCACACTCCCCAGTGTGACAACCAAACATGTCTCCAGATGTAGCCAGGTGTCCCCTGGGGGGCACAATCGCCCCTGTTTGGGAAGCACTGCCCTGGAGTCACATGGCCTGGGTCCACGCTGCCTCTTCCCAGTGTGTGAACCCACAGCAAGTTCTGAGCCTCGTTACCCCACACTAGTGAGGTTCTTGCACGCAAACTATCATATTCAACAAACATTTGCTGAGCTTTGGGTGACCCTGAGATGGGTGTGGGGAGATGCCTGGTCCCATGAGTGGCCCATGAGGAGTGCAGGACAGGGACACAGGCTGGGGGAGACAGGCCAGGTGCTTGAGCACATGCAGAGGGGGCCTGGCCAGAGCTGGGACAGGGTGGGCTTCCCAGGTGTGGCCAGGAGACCTGGGGAGGGAACAGCGTGTGCAGAGGCCCGGGGGCAGGGAAGGGCAGGCTTCTTGGGCACTTGGGGGGCAGGTGGAACTCAAGGTCAGGGATGAGCTTAGAACTATGGGTGTGGCTGACAGTGCAGGGTCAAGGTGTGGCGTTTGGACCCTGTTCTGAGAAAGACAGGATCCACTGGAGGGATCACCGCTGTTACACTCTCCCCCTCCCCACCCAAAGTCCAAATTGATTGTCCTTAACATGTACTGTTTGGAGCCTTTGGGTGTATTCACAAGGCTGTACAACCATCACCATTTTTTTAGTCCAGAACATTTGCCCAAAAGAAACTCCATGCTCGTTAGGAATCGTTCCCCCCCCCCCCCCCGGCCCCTGGCAGCCACTTGTCTACTTACTTTCTGTCTCTGGGAATTTGCCTTTTCCGGACATTTCATACTAAGGGAGTCATACCATGTGTGGCCTTTTGTGTTCTGGCTTTCACTCAGCGTGACGTTTTCAAGGTTCATCCGTGTTGTAGTGGGTGTCAATAGTTCATTCCTTTTTACGGCTGAATAATATTCTATTACATGGATATACATATTTTATATGTCCATCTGTCAGTTGATAGACATTTGGTTTGTTTCTACTTTTTGGCCATCCTGAATAATGCTGCTGTGAATGTTCATGTACTAGTTTTTATGTGGATATGTATTTTCATTTCTTTTGGGTAAATACCTAGGAGTGGATTTGGGGGGGTCATATGTTAACTATTTTAGGAAGTTCCAAACTGTTTTCCAAAGCAACTACACCATTTTCTACTCCCACCAGCAATTACTACGAGTTTTAGGTAGAGACTGCAAACTTGGACGCCCACAGGTACCGGGACTGCTAAGGGGCCAGGTGTTAGAAGACCAAGGCTAGTCCTTCCCGTTCCTTCCTGGGAACAGCTGGAGCTGAGAGTCACCTGTCCCCTTCTGTGGGGTGTGAATCTCTAGTCTGCCACAGTCCCCACTCTGCCCTGGAGTCTCACCAGTGTTAAGGCTGAGTGGCACTCACCTTGTAACAACAGCCCTGCTCTGTTGCTTTCCTCAGAGTAGAGAGAGGAGATTTCTCTGTAACTGGGTCTCTGTTAAAAGGGGGGAAAACCTAAGTTAGTCCAGGAAGATCATAGATTTTGAGGCAAGTGTGAGATTATGTATTTCCCACTAGTTAAGTGTGTGACATAAAATCAGTAAAACTCGGACCTGATGCGAACCAATGTATGGGGCCGGTGGATTCCAGAACCAGAGAGCCGAGGCTCAGACGTGCCCCTTTGGTAACCCACGCAGCCTCTTAGGGTCAGTTTCCTGCTCTGTAAGCTGCGAACATGCCGTTGCTCACAGAGTGGCTGTGAGGATTAAACGAGCTAGGCCAGCACCTGGTACATGGTAGGTGCTCAGCAAGGACAGGCAGTTACTGTGATCGTAGTTGTTGTCCACAAGGCTGAAAGAGGCAGAATCTGTCTGGGATGGATGGTCACCACTCTGCCCTGCTGGTCGAGCGTCCCAGGGTGGCCAAAGTGTCAGTGGCTTCCACGGAGGGCAAGACCACTTGCCCTCAGAGTCAGTGTGACCTGCCAGGTGGGAGCCTGGAAACCACGAGGTGACCTCTTAGGCCAGAACTCAACCCTTTATCCGTTTTATTAATAAGAACTAACATTTACTATTACTTACTAGAGGCAGGGACTGTAGGTGCTTTATGCTACAGTGACCCCAAGAGGAAGGTCCTGTTTTTAACCCCATTTTACAGAAAAAGCAACTAAGGCACAGAGAGAAGTGATTTGCCCAAAATCACACAGGTAGGAAGTGCCAGAGCCGGGGTTGCAAAGGTTGTTCCTTGGTGCTGGATGTCGGCACCCCTTTCTGGACAGGGCCCCTGCTCTGAAGCGGGGGTCTTTGGCAGAAGTGTTCTAATTTCTCAATACTTACAGATATATTTTTAAACAATGGGGCTTTCCTCCCTCCGCAGCTCCCAGCTGATCATAAAAGTAGTCCCTTTTTGTTGCAGGGAGACATCCCCCGTGCTGCCAGCACCCAGCCTTCGGGGTGGTTGAGGTCAGCGGTGGGCCCTCTTTCCGTTCCCTGTCCCGCCGTGGCCACCCAGCCCCGTCTGAGTGGCAGACGTGTGTCTCTGTCTCCGCGGAGCCGGGCCCGCGGCCGGGGCAGCCCTGGCCCGCGTTTCAGCCTCTCTCCGGCGCGGCTTGGCCCAGCTGCCCTGGCTGGCAGGCACGCTGGAGACGGTTCAGACATGCCGAGCGCGCATTCCTGGGCGTCGCCTCACACTCCCCACCAGATTGGTATTAACGCAGGGAGCGTAAAATTGGAATCGGCTGGCAGAAGGGGAGTTCAGGACTTCGTCTGTGTTTTACAACCAGATGTGCTGGCTGAGCGAGGCTGCCAAGCTCGAGGGCCGGAGCCCTTGTCAGACGCTTCCTGGCCCGTGGCCCCGCGTCCCAGCCACCCACCCACCCCGATCTCCGTGTGCACACACACACACACAGGCACAACGTGGCTAATTCAGCCTTTCAGCTCTGCTGCAGCCAGAACCCCAGGGCAGCAGAGGCACAACAGAAGCCTCCATCTTGGGTTCATCCAGTGCCTTTTTGCTAAGGGTGCATTCGTTCATTAGTTCACTCGTGTGCATTGACGCACCCACCATCCATGTGGGCCCCTTCTACTGGACCAGGCTCTGGTCTTGGCCTGTGAACTGTGCTAACTCAGCACCTTCTCTTTCAGAACTTACATTCTAAAGGGAGTGGACCATGAATAGACAAGAGTTGCAGAGGGCAATGAGGGCATGAATACTAGGAAACTGGGAGACCCCACAGTGCCTGGGGGGGCTGTGTTAGGGTCAGGGGAGGCCTCTCTGAGGAAGGGACGGTTGGTTCAAGGCCTAAAAGACAAGCAGGGCCAGGAGAGAAGGGTGCTGCAGGTGGGGAGAGAGCACGTGCAAAGGTCCTGTGGAGAGTGGGGAACTGCAGGGAAACACATGAGAGGCAGAAGGAGAGGGCAGGATTGGACAGGGGGAGGCCTCACGGGCCACAGGAGGACCATGTTTCTTTCTGGTGAAGGGGAGGCTCTGTCGGAAGTGCCCAGCACTGAGATGTCCTCATTCCTGTTCTCGAGACAAGAAAATCCTTTCCATTTTACTAATGGAACAAGGGAGGCCCACAAAGGTGGTGCTTCATCTGAGATGGCACCATCGTTGCCAGCTTTGGCCTTTAGCCGTGTGCACACACATGCACATGCACATTAACACATGTGCTGAGCACAGAGAAAGGTGTGAAAAGACACACACCAGAGGGCACAAATGGGTGAGTTGAATCTTACTGGGCCTGTACAGTATTTTTTTTAAGTGTGGATTTATTGCTAACATTGATTAAAAACTGGGAAATTTTTCATAAAATCTGAATGTTCTTTTCTTTCTTTTTAAAATGATAGCATCTGACATTTAATGAGATCTTCGTACGTGGCACACACTTAACTTGTTTAATAAGGTTGGTGCTATTATCCCCATTCTACAGAGTAGAAAATCGAAGCTAATGGAAATTAAGTAACTTGCCCGAAGGCACATAATTATTAAGAGGTAGAACTTGAATTCTAATCCAGAGAGTCTGACCCCAGAATTCTTTTTTATTTGTTGAAATTGGAAGCTCTGCACTTGAGGCCTGGAGCCAAGTGGCCCCTGTGGGCCTGGACTCAGCGTTCTGGATGACCCCAGTCCCCACCCAGCCCTCTTCACCTGCTCACTCCCTGCCTGGCCCCTGGTGGCTTCTAGGTTCTAATATACAGTGTGTCAACTATTAAAGTGAGCATTTGGCAATTTCTTAAGAATCCATTTTCAACAACAAAGGCTTTGAAATCTGATGAATGTGCCCTGAGTCCCCTCTCTGCTACTTCCTGGCTGTGTGACTTCGGGGTGGCGACCTAACCTCTCTGAGCCTAGCCTCAGTTTCCTTCCTCTATAAAATGGAGGCTAAATATAGGGTCACTAATGAGACAAAGTGAGGGGACACGGGTGGGGGCTGTGACTGTTATTGCCAGGCCCCTCCCACTATGCAGGCCCTGCCAGGCCTCTCCGGGAGCAGTTGGAGGGAGGCTGGCCGTGGAGATTAAGGGTCAGGCGTCCCCCTGGCTGCCTGAGGGAGTGTGGCTGGGACTGTGCTCCAAGGCATGCAGATGTGGCATCACGTCCTCTCCCTCTCCCCTCCAGGTCTTTGTCAAGATGGTGGGGCACCACGTTGCCTTCCTGGAAGCCCATGTGCTTCAGGCCGAGCGGAACCACGGGGCCCTGCGGAGGTGGCTGTGCTCCGCAGGGTGCCCCTCCTTCAGGAACGTGAGTATCCTGCCCCACCTGGGGAGGGAGGGCCTCTCTGCGTTTCCTCCCCGACCCCAGAGTGGGGAAAAGCACTCAGGAAACGGGAGTTCAGAGGGCACATTTCACGCCTGCAGGCGGGAAATGGTCTGCGGGTGGGTGGCTGGGGTATGGGGTGCCTCAGCCCCTGCCTCCCTCCCGCATTCCTCCTGTCTTGCCTTGCCCTGCGCTTCCAGCTCCTGCGCTGTGACCGCTCACGTGCTCATCCGTCATTTATTGAGTTCCTACTGTCTGCTGAGTACTGTAGTCCATCTGGGGCTACCATAGTGAGTAGAAACAACTCTTGCCCTCCTGCCCTGTCTTTGCACACTTAGGGACGATGCTCCAGACGACATCCAGAATTCCGGCCAGGTCCTCCTTCCTGAGACACGAGTCGGCCTCGAGCTGACCAGAGGGAAGGTGGATGGGCGTCCAGCCTGCGTGTGCCCTTTGTGGCCTACAAGGGCCTTTCCCTTCCACTTCTCCTCTGCTGTCCTGGGATACTTTCCATGATCCTGAAGGAGGGAAGGATCATGTGTCCCTTTTTTAAAAATTATTTTAAAAATTGGTTTTATTTTTAAAATTTTTTTTAGAGACAGGGTCTCACTATGTTGCCCAGGTTGGTCTCAAACTTCTGGGCTCAAGCGATCCTCCCGCCTCAGCCTCTTGAGTAGCTGGGACCACAGGTGTGAGCCACTGCACCTGCCTCGTGTGACTCTTTCATGGATGGAAAAACGGATGCCAGATCCTGCGACGGAGACCTTCATTGTTTAAGACACATCCATCTTTCCAACCTATCATCTGCTGATCCCCAGGTCCAGGAGACATCTGCCAATGTCTGGAGACGTTTTAGTTGTCACAGCTGGGGTTGGGGGTACTGGCATCTAGTGAGTAGAGGCCACCCTGCAATTACAGGACAGCCCCTCACAAAAGAGAATTATCCAGTCCAATGTTAGCAGTGCTGAGTTTGAGAAACCTTGCCCTGAGCTGTATTTGATAATTATAATAATGGTTATGTCAGGTGTGTTGTAAGTGCTTTACACACTGTTTTATATGGCACTGAATTCTCACAGCAGTGTTTTGAGGAAGGCATTTTTATCATCACCCCTATTTTATGGACAAGGAGACGGAGGCTCAGGGGTAAAGGGACTTGTCCGAGGCCAAACAGCCTGAAGCATCTTGTCTGTGGGGCCTCGCCCTCGACAGGAAAGGTGCTTGCCCTACCTTGCCTTGCCCTGCGGGGCCTCCCACTGCTCCCCGGGCTCTGCCTGTGGGCCCCCATCTGCTCCTCTGTCCCCGCTGTTCCTCCTGCCTGTCCCCCACCTGCCCATCTCCACTTTATTTATCACAGCGTTCCAGGCTCTGTGTTAGGCATTTGTGTGCACTGATGTGTTTACCTTTCCCAGTCATCTTGTGTGTGGGGTATTAACCGTATCCCCCTTTGACAGGTGAGGAGATGGGAGTTCAGAAAATCTCAGGAGTTCTGCCCATGGGCAGAATTTGGCCCATGTAAACTCATTCTATTTGGCCAGGAAACCTATTTAAACGGTGTGACTTGGGACGCCTGATTGGGCATTGGCTCTCCAGTCACAAGCCCCTGGCCCCACGGCTCCATCCTGTCTTACACCTGCGTGAGGCGTGTGCCACTCACCTGCCCACCTCCAGGTGAGTGACTTGCCCAAGCCCACTAACAGCTGGACAGTGGCCTCACAGGTCTCATGCTCTAAGAACTCCTACTCATCCTTCAGAGCCCAAGTTAATGCCACCTCCTGTGAGAAGCCCTCTGGGATTGCCCTTCTCCAGTCAAACTCAATCTCTTTGCCTGCCAATGACAACGAAGTCACAAGCTGTGTCCTTTGTCCTCCACTCCCTCGAGTTATGGTGAACATTCCTGGTGATAGGGACTTTAGAAGCACTTTAGGGGGAGAAAGGACAGAGGACCTTGGCTACTTGTGGCCTGCAGTAGGTATCCTAACAGTGGGTCCTGCTGGGCCCTTGGTCTGCACTTGATACTCTTTCTGTAATCTGCGCAGTCGTCCCCATGAGCTTGGCACTGGTGTTCTCATTTACAGAGGCAGAGACTGAGGCTTGGAGGAGAGTCACCAATTCGAGGTCATTGCTGGGTTTGGAACCCAGGCCTGTGGGATTCCAAAAGTGGGGTCCCCCTGCCACTCCTGCTGCAGGGATGTGGTATTCCCTCGGGAGTGGCTGGGCAGGCCGGGACCTGCACCCTCCCATCTCCACCAGACTCTGGCCCGTGCTAAGCCATGGAGAGGCCCCCCAGCTACCTGTGGTGACTTGTTCCAGGAAGTGCATCCCAGCCAGGGGTGGTGAGTCATTCAGCAACCCCAGTGTTGATCTTGGCCCCGCGAGGGCTTTGTCTGGGGGAGCGGTGCAGCCAAGTACATGCACACGCGTGTGCAGACCTGAAGACTTCCAGGGTTGTGACTGCACCCAGGGTGCAAGCTGGGGGCCTCTTCTAGAATAATGATCATCATGGCTGATGTCAGGGCCGACTCTGCAGGTGCCTCACACCCTACCCTGTGAAGTAGGTATGATCTTTGCTCCTGTTTTACAAATGAGGAAACTGAGTCACTGGGGGGTTGAATCACTTGCCCACCTAGTTGTCATGGGGTGGCTGGCACAGAGCCAGTGGGTGGTGGAGCGGGGATTCAAACCTGTGACACATGGGTCCAGAGCTAGTGGTCTGCTCTGCACCCTGCTGGGCAGCTCTATGCCCAGTCTGACCTCTGGGCCAGCTGTCTGGGGAGGTGGGAGTCCTCGTAGGGTACCCGGATGTTGCTCAGTTTCTTCCTTCTGAATTCCCCCAAAGCTGGGATTTCGTCTCAAGTCAGTCCCCCTCACTGTCTGACCTGGGGTGGACACCTCATTTCGGTGACGCTGACGCTTTTGAAGCAGGAACCACGTGAAGCCCTGCCCTGTGGCCCAAGGGGCCCAGGCAGCCAGGGGGTCAGAGAGCTTTGTTTCCTTTCCTGCTCTTTCCCTGGAGACCCCACTGCTCTGCTGAGGGGGATTTCGAGGCATCCTCCTGCCCAGGCCCAAGTGGCCAGTCAGGTGGAACTGGTCATGTGGCACCCTGGCCTGCCTGCTCTCATGACCCAATTCTGTCTTCCTGCCCCCCACCCCCCATGCCTCCTAGGAGCCCGTGGAGTGGGGAGGGGTGGGGTGGGACAGGGCTCTTGGGCCTCGCCCAGCCCCGGGAACGCAGGCATGGGTTTCTGCTCCTGTGGGGTGGGCACTGCCTCATCTGGACACCCACCCCCCTGAGGGAGCACGCTGCTCACTGCTGCAAGCTGGGGAGGGGTGGGGACCCCCTCGTGGTGCTGAGGAGGGAGAGGCCTCAGCCTTCACCCCTGGGCTGTGGCAGGGCCTTTTAGGGGCTGTTTCTGCCCCCTCCAGTCCTTCATCAGCTAGAACAGGAGTTGGGGGGAGTCCTTGTTTTTTCCTAGCCTTTGCCAGCCCAGCCTTCCCCAGGTCACCTCCTCTTCCTCACTCCGCAGATGTGGTGGGGAGGCCCAAGGATGGTGGGGGCAGCCGGGCCATGGTCACCCAGCTCACCAGGTGTGGGTCCGGGAAGCAGTCCCCCCACCCCTCTGCCCCAGCACTGGGGACCCAGACCCACTGCCTATGTGACTCGGTGCTGGGTGTGGACAGTAGCTGTGGCCTGGGCTGGCACCAGGGGTGGGTGCCGTGGAGGAGGTGGCCTGGGGATGCAATACAACACCTTGTAATAAGCCTGCCCCAGTCCCCCTGATGGAAGCCCAGGCCTTTTAGCTCTGCCCCTGAGCTGCCTGAGAAACATGCATTTGAGCCACAGACTGAGAGCCAGCCTGGCACCCAGCCATAGAATGTACACTTGTCCATGCTCCAGTGTATATGTTTTCATGGTACAAAAGTACATACTTTCGTGCTGTACTACATAGCAAAAAAGTTTTCTTTTTTTTTGCTTTTACTTTTTTTTTTTGGTAAAGACAAGGTCTTGCTCTGTTACCCAGGCTGGGGTGCAGTGGTGTGATCATAGCTTACTGCAGCCTCAACCTCCTAGGCTTCAAGCAAGCCTTCTGCCTCAGCCTTCTGAGTAGCTGGGACCACAGGTGTGAGCCACCATGCCTGGCTAATTTTGTTTTTATATTTTGTAGAAATAGGGTCTTGCTATGTTGCCCAGGCTCGTCTCAAACTCCTGGCCTCAAGCGATCCTCCCACCTTGGCCTTCCAAAGTGCTAGGATTACAGGCGTGAGCCCCTGGCCAGGGAAGAGTTTTTGATTGTACTTCCACATTGATTCTTACGATGTTACAGGGTTTTAACTGAGAACTGCACCTCTCTTTCCCTGTAGCTAAGCCCCGTCTGTGACATTCCTTAGCCGTGTGGCCGTGGGCAAGTCACTTAGCCTGTCAACTCCTCAGAGGGCCTAACGGTCAGTCAGCTGACATGAGCAAGGTCGTGAGCGGCTTTGCTTGCTAGAAAATTAGTTTGGATTTGATACCAAATGATAAGGGGCTTAACCAAAGCAGAGGAGAAAGACTCCAGAACTCTCAGGGAGAGTCCTGAGCGTGGGGTTTAAGTGCATTGGCAGGTCTGGAAATCCGGCTTCACTTGTGAGCAATGGAGTGGCCCAGGACAGACTCAGCTCTCAGTGGGGAGCAGTTGTCATGGGGTGGCCGGCACAGAGCCAGCCCTGCTGTGCCAGGACTGTTCTCAACTCATCAGCCCTTATAACATCCTACGAGAGAGGTGCTACTTTTATCCCCCTGTTACAGATGAGGAAACTGAGACCCAGAGAGGTTAAGTAACCTACCCAGGGCCACACAGCTGGGGATCATGGCATGAACCTATATTCTTATCTCCATGCATATTGACTTGGAAAGCGCTGTGATCTTGTCCCTCAGGGAGCTTGTGTCTTGTGAGAGATTACAGACAATGACCAAATTCTAAGAAAATCCAGTACGTAGCCATTTCTAAAGGAGGGCTTGGCCTGACCCAGTCCGAGGGGGTCGGGCATAGCCTCTGGGAAGGGCGGTGGAAGCCGAGACCTGGCTGATGAGGAAGTGTGGGTCTGCAGTCAGACAGGGGCTGCCTGGCAGCGGGAGGGAAGGGCCGTGCAGCGCGCTGAGTGTGGTGCAGGTGCGGTGTGGCTGGCCCGGTGGGCCGGTGGAGAGTGGAGGGAGCCAAGGTCAGGGAGGTGGCAGGGCCCAGTTTGCACGGGGCCTCCAGGCCACGCACAGGAGTTTCACGCTATTCTGAGGGGAGTGGGAGCCATGGGAGGGTTTATGGCAGGGCAGAGACTTGGTCAGATTTGCTTTGCTTGGTGAGTCGCCGGGGCTCGCTCTCGACCCTGAGCTCAGGCTGGCATTCAGGGCCACGATGTCTTGTTGAGACTTGAACGAGAGCTGTGCAGGGCACGTGGGTGCCCTCTATGCCGCAGGGTCAGCTGCTCAGAGTGTTTCCTCTCCTGGAAACATCTCATGCTGTGCCCTGAGCTCTCTGGAATTCTCTCCTTGCCAGGTCTCGGGGCCCTTGGCCAATGAGAGGAAAGAAAAGCAGCTGCAGGAGCGGGGCCCAGGGCTTCCAGAAGAGCGTCTGAGCCCAGAGAGGCCCTGGGGAGGAGGCCGTGGGCCCAGCGCCTGCGCGCGGAAGGCTCCTCAGCCTGGAGGTGGCTCAGGCATGTTCAGAAGCAAAAGCGTGAGAGGGGCTGGAGCCGCGTGGGCCTCAGAAGTGGACAGGAGGCTGTGGCAGGGGTCCCCTTGGCCCAGGCGGGTCCTGCCGACTGTGCCAGGCCAGCCCTCCCCTTGGCACATGTGCCCAGAGGCGTGGAGCAGCCTCGCTAATTTGTTGTAAACCACTGTTTGTTTTCTGCCGAGCCAAAACATCTTGTTCATGTGGTGTCATTTTGATTAATTTTTCCAATGGAGAAGAATGTGATGCTTTCCAAGGAAGGCTCTTTGGCTAATGGCAAAACCAGTGGGGGCCAACTCCTGACTCCCGCACAGAGCAAGGCTGCCTGGGTGGGGGGTGGCCTGGCCTGGACTTGGGCCTGCCCGGCCCACCTGTTCACCCCGACCCCACCAGGGCCAGCGGAGGCCTAGGGAGGCCATGATTACTCAGACCTGCCCAAAGGGAGGATGGTCAGAGGAGCTGAAGGCGAGAGAGGGTGGCTTTGGGGTGGAGCAGAGCAGGGACAGCAGGGTGTGGGATTTAACTCACAGGGGGATCTGTAACAAACGGGCGGGTCTGCGGGACGTGAGGCAGTCGGGAGTGGTGTGGACTGCAGTGAGTTGCGGCCTCATCTAAAGGGGTGGAGACTGCCTGGCACCAGCCTTGCAGAAATGGGCACCAAATGTGGCCTGATTTTCCTATTTTGGGGAGAAAGCTGGACATCTGGAGTATTATATGAATCTTCTAATGCCAAAAAGTCAGCAGTTAATTTTTCTAAATGTTAAATGCTATGTGGAAAAATCTGTTGCACCTGTGGGTCGCACCCAGCACCTTCCCCAGCTCTGGACTTTAGGCTGACAACCTGAACCCCATGGGCCCCACCCCTTTGGAGACATTTGGGATCAGGGGAGAGTGGGAGGGCATCTTCTCCACTTTTTTTGTACCAGCCCTAATGGGAGCCCTTCAGCTCTAAACAGCAGCATGGCTAACAGCCAACAGTTTTATTAAGAGGCTCCATGCCTCTGGACACATGCGCCAAGGGGAGGGCTTCATATACCTACTGTATATGAAGGGCTTTCTGTGCCTTATTTCAACTTCCTGTAACACTCTCCGAGGTAGATGTTATTCCAGTTTACAAGGAAGGGACCTGAGACTCAGAGAGGGCTATTCACTTGCTCAGGGTCACACAGCATAAGTGGCAGAGCTGGGATTTGATCAAGCTTTGACCTTATTCAGTGTGTCTCTCCCTCCCTCTGAGATCTTCCCGAGGCAGGGACCACAGCCTCAGTGGCCAAGTCTACAAACTGGAGATCCTTGGGCCAAATCTCCACCAACTACACATGTTCTCTGGCCAGCTTGGTATATGGACATATTTAATTTGAGTTAGTTGCCAGCATTTTAAAAAGCAAATTTCACATCAGAGTCTGTACTTGTGGCTTCTCTTGAAGAAGCAGAGGTCTGAGTGGGCCCCTGAGCAGCATCTGCACCAAGGCACCATCGGGCCCGTGTCACCCATTCTCAGCACCTGCCTGTACACTTGTGTTTCCTGCCCAGGTTGAGCACATGGTAGGTGTTCAGTGAATATTCACTGAGGGATGTTCTCAAGGCTTCTGTGGCCCTTGCCAGCCTCCTGGATTTCTCTGGAGGCATCCTCGGCAGCAGGGAGCTGGGAGAGGGTTTTAAGGGCTGTGTTGGGGCTGGGGTTGGAGCTGCCCTGCCCAGGCCTGCAGGAGCCGTCAGTGCCATGGTGGGTGTCCTCCCCTCCCCCAGGGCCCTCAGCTTCTGCCCAGCCGGGAGGAGGGGGCTGTGCTTCGCAGGGATGCCCCCCTCACCCTCGGCAGACTCCTCTTGGAGGGGTGACTCAGGGACGGCTTTATCTTGGGGGTGGAGGCCACCAAGACACAAACACAAAGAAGGGAGAGGAGCTCCTCAGGCACCTTCTCCCGGCCCTGAACCAGCCGTTCCTTCTCCTTCTGCCCCCATCAGCCCTTGTGGTAAAAATGCAACATGAGCAGGTGGCAAATATTAATGTGACAAGGGAGGGCCAAGTGGCACTTGGTCTCAGCCTCCCCCGCCCCCCCACCTCACAAGCCCCCCCCCCCACCAAACTGGCTCCCAGGGAGTCACAGAGCCCTGACACTGGTGGCATGCATGCTGGGGAGGGACAGGCTAGCTTGGGAACCTGGCAGGCTGGCTTAGAAACCAAACAGTGTTTCTTAAGCGTTGCATTCTTGTTGTGATTTTGAGGGTGATTAGGGAGGAAGTTCCTTCTGACAACAACGAGTTTTTATTGGGGGGGGCTATTTGTTGAGGCCTATGTGGAAATGCCCCAACTTCTCCCTGGTTGGTGGGACACACTCAACATGCCCTTCTTCCAGTGCAGTGCCACCATTGGGCATCCCTGTGACAACAGTGTCCTCAGGCCCAGCCCTGCCATCCTCAGGGCTGGTGGACATTGTCTGTGGCCTTTGCACATGCTGGTCCCCCTGTCTGGAATACCCTTCCTGCTCCCTGCCTGGTAAGGTTCATTACCGTTCAAGGCCCCAGTCAGACGTTACCACCTCTGGGAAGCCACCTGGGCTCCTCAAACCCTAGTTCATTCCCTGGCTGGCACATCATCTTGGGGAGTTGTCTGTTTTCACCTGTCGTTCCCCTAGACTGCGGGTCTCTCAAGGATAGGGCCTATGTCGTATCTCTGCCTTAGTAATAATAGTAGTTATGATGATGTTGGTGCCAGGAGCCAGGGTGTTCTGGGCTCTTCTTTGGGCCTGCACAAGCCAGCACTTACCAGCCCTCACTTGGTTCATGTTCAGGCCCACCTGTTAGTTACATAGGTACTGTTACCATCCCACTTTTCAGGCCGGGAAACTGAGGCTCAGAGGAGTTAGAACATTTTAAGCTGGGGGCTAGCCCATTGGATTCTAGAGCCCCACATTCTTCATGCCCCAGGGATCAAAATTCAAATTCAATTTGCTCAGGAATTAGGTAGGGCCCTGAGTGAGGCAAAGGGTCCAGGTGGGGACTGTGGCCAAGACAAGAGGCAGGTGGCAGGTGGCCTCAGCTGCTGAGACCCAGAGTGGCCTGACCTTGTACTTTTTTAAGAGATGATGCAGATTTTTATGAGAAATCAACTGATTTTGAGAACAAATCTGAGAGGCTCAAATCTCAGGGGGCCAGTCGGTTCACAGGCCGCCATCTGAGCCTTGCAACAATCTGCGATGAAGTGGTGTCTAGTGCAGAGCCTGGCCGGGGCAGGGGCACAATGCCTGTTTTTGGGGCTGGGGAGGGACAGAGGGAGCCCGTGTCATAGCAGTGGGCATCGGGCTCGAGAACGCAGGCTGTGCTGAGCAGGCAGGACCGGGCTTTCTGAGGTGTGGGCCTGACTCGTTCCTGTCCTGCTGTTGCTGGCGTGGCTGGTCACCGTACTTGGCCCTCCCCCCAGTCCCCGCACCCGGGGCCTTGGCAGCTGCTCTGTGCCCACCGGGGTGCTTGGGAAGTGGGACCTGTGAGCCCAGGCCGCTCAGGCAGCTCTCTCTAGCCAGGTGGATCCCAGTGCCCGTGTGATGGCGACTGGGCAGTGCCCCAAACATGAACCCTGAGGGGGGCACCTGCCTCTCCCTGGCCAGGCTGGCATTTGAGTCTCCTTGGTAGGGGATGTCATCTAGGATGTGAGGGGATGCAAGGGCCCAGGACTGGCCATGGCTCACTTCTCAAAAGGGGTTCTCCCTGGGTGCAGTGCCAAGTGAAGCGGTTGGTGGGAGCCCTCTGCACCTCACCAAAATACTCTCTGCCAGGCACTGATACTTTTTGAGCCAGACAGATGATGTTTTCTCAGTCTTATGGGAAGTGTTGACAAATGCAGCTTTCAGCACCCCCTCCAACCAGAACGTCACCCTCAAGGTCACTCTTCCTGGGGACATTTCCCCCTCCCAGTTCCCCATTTCATAATGCAACCCCCCCGCCCCCCGAGAAGTGTAGAGCAAATTCCTGCAGCATTCGGAGGGGGTTGTCAACAGCCTGGGCGCAGACCAGGGTCTCTCAACCTTGGCGCTGTGGATATGTTGGGCCAGATCATTCTCTGTTGTGGGGCCCATCCTGTACACGGTAGGATGTGTAGATGCATCCCTGGCTTCTACCCAGAAGCACCTTCTACCCAGTTGTGACAACCAAAAAGGTGTCCAGAAATTGCTAGATGTCCCCTGGAGGCAAAATTTCCCCAGCTTAGGAACCACCGGCCAAGCTGAATGACAGTTGTCAAAACTTGGTGATAGTAAATGGGGATGTATTACAGGTCCCTCTTTGATCTTGTTTGTTTCCTGTAAATATGGAAAAGAATGAAAACAGGAAAGCGTGAGTTCTGGAGCCCAACAGTGCTGGGTTTGTATCTTGGCCTCATTGCTTGCTAGCTCCCTGGCTCTGGAACAGGGTCTCAACTGCCCCCTCTGTGAAACAGGGTGGCCGCCCTCCAGCCTCATGGGATCGGGCTGAGGATTTGAACATGCACAATTCACTCTTTATCTGGCAAACTTCTGCCAAGCACCTACTCTGACATGGGCATTGTTCTAGGTGCTGAGACTCATAAAAAGAGCGGCCCTGTTTATTGAGTACTTATACACAGAGGTACCCGAGCACTCTGGGCTGACCTCGTTGCTCGTTGGCTTTGCTCCTGCTGCAGCGAGGTGGGTTGCTGTCACTGGCCCCATTTTACAGAAGAATAACTGAGGCAGCCAGAGGTGGAGCCACTTGCCCACAGTCAGCTGGAGGAGGTAAGAGGCTGCCCGGCTCCAGAGCCCGTGGTCCTGAGCTCCATGCTGCCCCCAGGGACTCGCTTATGGCCCTTGACACGGCGGTAGCACATAGTAGGTGCTCAGTAAGGATGGGTGGCTGGGATTGATTTGTAGACAGCTCCCTTTTGAGGGATAGAGTGTTCCATGCCCGCCTCCACACATGGCACCCCCAGTGTGTGTCTGACATCTTCGAGGCCTCCAAAGCCAATTCCTAAAGCTGGTGTTTACAGAATCCTCCCGCCGCCCCCTGTTTTTCCACAGCGGCAGAAGCTGGGGCCACCGTGGGTCCCGCCAGCAGGAGTTGAATGGGGCAGCTTGCTCTCCCCTGAGCTGCCGTCCACCTGGATCAGACTGCTCCGTGGCTCGTGCCAGGACCATGGCTGGCCTGGCCGGGACGGTGGCTCAGGGGCGTGGCTCCTCAGCAGAGGCCCTGCCAGAGGATGTGTCCTGGGAGATGCTGGGTCGTGAGGGGACAGGCTAGTCACATCCACCTGGGCACATCCACTGGGGGTGTCTGGGTCCCACCTCTTCCACTTCCTGCCATGCTCAGCCCTTCCCCACCTCGGCCACTGGGGGAGGAGCCAGGCGAGGCCCCCACCCCAGCCCCCGCTCCTGCCACGTGGAGACTTCAGCCTCTGTCTCTGCGTCCCCGTCCGTCTCTGTTTCATGCTGTCTCTATCCCGTGTCTCTCCTTGTGTCACCCACACAGTCACCAACCCCACACACTCACTGTGCCCCCACCCCTCAGGCCACAGTCCTTTCATCCCCCCCTCCATCCCCCACGCCCAGCTGCATCTGTCCCCCTCAGGGACCGCACCGGGACCCCTCCCTCCTCAGACTGAAAGAGAAGGGGTCTGGGCCCGAGCGGGCCACCCACCCTGGAGAGGAGCGGTGGCAGGTCTGAGTCAGCCGTCCACCAGCGAGCCGGGCCGTGGGCACCCGCTACCCCTCTCTGAACCCTGGGGCCTGCATCAGGACAAAGTGTGCCCGCAGTGTGCCTTACTGTGCAGTGAGCACTTGGCACGTGGGAGCTGTTAGCAATGACAGCTGTGAATTCTGCACCTGAGGAGGAAGAAATGATTAAAGTGGGTCCCTGCTTGGGCTCAAGGTCTTCCCAGAACATAAAAGTCAGAGGCGGGAACTACCGGCAGATAATATGAGGTGGGCCGCACACTTCTGACTCCTGTGCCTGAGAGAAGGGAGGTCAGGGGAAGCCGAGAATAGGCCAGGAAAGGACTGTGGAGGGAACCGGCGTGGTGTGTGCAGCCCAGCCTGAGACAGGCTGCCCGGTCGCAGGTGTGCACAAGCGAGGCTGAGCTGGGCAGAGGCAAGTTCCGGAGTCAAGTGACGAGCAGAGGTGGCCCTTTGTCAGTGCGGATACCTGCCCGATGCCTGCGGCTGTGGTTACCGTGTCTAGAGAAAGTGCATCCCTTCGATGCTCAAGGAGTCGGGGAAGCACTTGAACTTGGCTCTATTTATGGTCAGCTTTCTGCTGGGAAAATAAACCATGTCTCATTAGGCAGTAAATCCACCCAGGTGCCTGTTCTGGCTAATACCATCACGCCTTGACATGCTGCCAGGCCCAAAGTCAAGGCCAAAGTTCCTGTTACTCGGAGAGTCCTAATAATTAACCTGGGAACCTCAGCTGGAGACAGGAGATGCTGGTTTTTAAATGAAGTGAGAAGCCAGAGCAGGGAGGTGGCTGTTTCAGGGCTGGACATCACTGAGTACTGGTTAAGAGGTCACAAAGAGCTATGACTGGGATTTGGGATCTCAGCCTTCCGGCCTCCTCGGCCCCCCTGTGTCTGGCAGCTCTTTGCTGGCACGGACCTGGTTCTAGAGGCCTTGGGCAGCGATTGCCCCCTCAGCTTCGGGGGGAAGGCAGAGGAGGGTCTCAGATAACAGCAGTGGGTCAGTTGGTGTTTTGAGAGAAACGGGAAATCACAGGCCGGGGGGCTGTGTGCGGGGCTGGCCGCCAGCATCTTCATGCCTGGTGTGTGGGCTCCTGTAACCCCTTGCTGTCTGGTCAGCAGGCATTTATTAAGTACCTGCTGTGAGCCAGGCCCCCTGATTGATGGATGAACCATGTCTCTTAGTGGCTGGGAGATGTCCTGGCACTTATAATCTTTGAGGCTCCTTGTAAATTAAAAATTGAAACAGTACCAGAACTGGCTCTCGCAATCGTGATTTGGTTTAAGTGTTCATGTTTTGAAATTAAAAATGTGACATTGTAAAATTGTACACTTGGGCTGTTCACAAGCTAATGACGGCATTTAAAAAGAATATGAACTCAGGGGCCATAATAATAATCAAATTAGCCAGTAATTCATTGAGCGCTGTTTGCTAAGCACTTTGTGGTTCTGTGGGCATAACACTCTATGAGGTAGAACTATTATTAGCCCTGATTTCCAGATGAGAAAACGGAGGCACAGAGAGGTTAGTAACTTGGCCAGGGTCACACAGCTAGAAAGGGGGACCCCTGCCATCTGAAAGATTTGGAAATGGGACATGGTTTACTGTGCAGGATGAAGGAACCCTGCTGTCCATGCTGGCTGCTCTGTCAGGGGTGTTGGAGGGAATGTTAAAGTACAAATCTGAGGTCCTTTGGGACCCCGTCTCCACTCCACCCTCTTTCCTAGGAGCAGCCTGAGCCACATGGAGGGAGTGGGAAGATGACAGCCGGCCCCTAAGGCTTGGCCTCTGGGCCCCCAGAAGTGAGTTAACCCTCACCCCGGGTACCCCATTTCTGGTTCTTTTGAGAGTGTTGGTGGTAGGGGTGAGGGCAGGCAGCTCATCTCGCCTGCAGGGTGTGTCTTCTTTCCTTCCGTGCCTTGGGCTCCTGAGATGGGAGACCATGCCCCATGGTTGCCACCTGGAGGCTGCCCTGCCCCTCCCCCTCCCTTGGCCACTCCAGGAGCTGCCACATGTGCAGCCCCAGCCCTGGGGCAGGCTTAACTCCTTCGCTGCCAGATCTTCACTCCCCCCTTCATTCATTCATTCAAGTTAATCCATTCATCCCTGCTATCCTTGAGGGCTGGTTCTAGGACCCCTCACAGACACCAAAATCCATGGATGCTTGAGTCCCTGATATTAAATGGTGTTGTGTTTGCATATAACCTACGCACATCCTCCTGTATACTTTTTTTTTTTTTTTTTTGAGACAGGGTCTTGCTCTGTTGCCCAGGCTGGAGTGCAGTGGCACAATCATAGCTCACCGCAGCCTCAAACTCCTGGGCTCAAGTGATCCTCCCACCTCAGCCTCCTAAAGTGCTGGAGTTAAAGGTGTGAGCCACCTCCCCTGGCCAAGATGGTACCTGTCCCACACAACTTTATTTAGGCTTGTGCCGCCACCACCAGTCGGGAGACTGCACGGTCCCAGTGCCACAAGGACCCCTTGTGTCATCCTTTATAACCACCCTCAGCTTTCCTGCCCCACTGCCTGCCCAACCCTGGGCTGATCTGCCCTCCATTTCTGAAATTGTGCCATTTCAACAATGTTCTAGGGATGAAATCACACGGTCTGAAACCTTTGGGGACTGGCTTCTTTTGCTCAGCACAATTCCCTGGAGATTTGTGCACGTTGCTACGTGAGTTGAGAGTCTGGATGCGTTTGCAGGTAGAGCCAACGGGACTTGCTGGGGAGGTGGGGCAGCAGTTGGGGATCTGGGCATGGAGTTCAGGGGTGGAGGCACCAGGGTTGTCACCATGAGGCTGGATGAGGTGCCCAGGGAGGGGGAGGTGCGAGAGGTCGGAGGACTAAGCCCAGATTGAACAACTGACCAGGCATCCCCTTGCGGCAGGCGCTGTCCTGGGCACAGGGCACAGCAGCAAACCCGCAGCCCAGGCCCTGCAGCAGTGAGGGGCTGACCTGGCCCAGGCGTCGGGGGGTGTGGTGGCGCTGGCTTGGGATCTCTGTTCCTCATCCTTTCTCTCTCCGCAGCCATGGGCGGCTGGCACCTATGGAGGCCCAGGGCTTGGCCCTGGGTGGAGGGTCTAGACCAGGGGTTTCCAGGAGTCCCGAATGAAGAGAGAAAGGAGTGTGGTGCTGCCTCTAAGGCACAATGGAGTCTGGCAACACACTGTGCTGTCTTCTGAGATGTCCTTTGTGCTTGTGGAAGATTCTTGCTTTGCCCGAGGGATGGTGTTGGCAGTGAGGGGCGCAGTGGCCTGGCGTGGAGAGGCCTGGGGCCCATGGACGACTGCCCGCCCCCTCTGGGTCTCCTCACCCCCAGCCCCGTCTCCCCACCACCCCACGAGGCCCCCACTTGTTCAGCAGGGCCACTGGGCTCTTCCTTCTGTCTCTCTCTCATTTTTCTTACATTTTCTGTCGTCCGTCCCCTTTTGTCTCTGCCTCCCTTTGTGTCTCCTCTGGTCTCTAATCGTCTGCGTCTCTGTCTCTCCCTCCCGAATATCATTCCCAGACCTTCAAAACCCTCGCTTTTCGCTCTCAGGGGATCCACGTGGATAAACGCCTTCCCCATTCGAGGGCAGTGCGGGAGACAGAATGGCAGCCCATGGGTGAGGGTGTGAGCCGCCACCAGGCTAGGCCGGGGCTCCCGGGGCACCCCCACTCTGAGGGAAGGGGAAGCACCCACCTGCTTCCTGGTGGGTGCCCCTGGTCTTGCCCTAATGGCTTGTTTATTTAACAGATAACAGCTGCCCACGTTAGGCACGTTTGCTCCTTGGAGTGGCCTCTGTGGAACCTGACAAAATGGTAGATTGTGCTTGCTTTTGGCTTCCCAGAGCTAACTGGTGCTATTTTCAACACTCTTATGGAGCCAACCACCTTCCAGGCCAACCAACAAAACCTCCAAGGGTTCTGTTGATAATTCAGCATTGAAGTGAGACACAAGTGACTCTGATGTGACAGGAGCCAGCTGCTGGACCTTGGCCAGCTCTTAGTGTGGGCTAAGGGGACCCCGATCTGGAAGTTGGACACAGACTGCAGGCATCTGCTCACAAAGCCATCTCCATGGGGAGATGGAGACTCTCGGTTTGACAGGGAGACCCCTGAACCTAGTGAGGCCACTGTGTGTGGCCAGCTGGTCTGTCACCCTGGGCTAGAAAGGAATCTTCCTCTTGCTGCTCGATGCTGGATCCATCTGCTGATGTGCCCTCCACATCCCACCACCGTTCCTGCCTCCACCTTTGCCCCGAGGCGTTTGCTCAGCCAGGAGTGCTACCCCACACTGGCCCATGTCCCGTGCCCAGGTCTAGTCTGTGGTGCCTTCCACGAGTGACCCTTCTGAGTTAATAGCACAGTGGAGCATTAGCCCAAGCGTGGGCCCTGCGTGACTACACAGGTTGCACGCTCGCAGGGCTGGCCCAGCATGTCGTACAAGTGTCACGCCTTGAGTGAGTTCCTAAACTTTGTTGAGTCTTGGTTTCCACATCTGTAAAATGAGATTACCAGTCACATCCACAGCACAGGACTGTCGTGAGCTGTCCTCGAGACAATGTGAGGCTTAGCCACCATTGCCATTATTACTGATGATGTGACTGACATTATTTAACAGCACTTGTTACCGGTCAAGTTCCTGTGGCACTTTGCATATGCTGCCTTATATGTGCCTTATTTATTTTTTATTTTGAATAGTTTTACATAAGCAGAAAGCTTGCAAAGACAGTGTGGAGAGTTCCCATGTGCCATTGCTCAGTGCCAGTTTCCCCATTATTGTCATCTTACATCATCCTGGACAATTGTCAAAACTAAGACACCAACATAGGAACATGACTATTAACCAAACTCTAGGCTTTATTTGGATTTCACCGGATTTTCCTTTAATGTCCATTTCCTGTTCCAGGACTCCATCCAGGGACACACCTTGATTTTAGCGTGTGCTTTATTTTTAATGTAAACTTATGTCTCCAATAGCAGGTCATAGACCTAGCCAGGGCAGAGATGAACCCTGAACCACCCGGTGACACTGGAGTGGGCCCTGCGGTGTCCTGTTGGTCTTGGGCTCCCAAGCCTTAACTTGGCAAGAGGCCAGACCCCAGGCCCTTCCTGCTCCACCTGGGGCAGTTATCTAATTCCAGGCGCACTAATTTTGCCCATTGCCTGAGTGTCCCCTGGGTGCCAGGCTCTGGCTGCTGCAGGGCTGTGGCCCTGAAGACAGACACAGTCCCTGTCCCCATGGAGCTCTGTCTGGTGGAGACAGGATCAGCAGTAGCCAAGAAAAGAGGTAAACAGGATACACTCCATAGTGGTGCAATGAAGGAGGGAAGGTTCCCCAGATGAAATTAGGGGTCGCTTAGGAGAATCGGGAAAGGCTCCCTGAGCTGAGACCTGAAGGAAGAGGAAGAACCGACAGGAGACCTGGCAGGAAAGCCTGGAGGGGACAGCAGGTGCAAAGGTCCTGAGCCAGGAAAGACCCCAGTGAAATCCGGGAGCAGAGGACGCCCTCGGTTGGATGGCTGTGAACAAGGGGAGATAGGCTGGGTCATGTGGGTCTGGGGCCTACAGCCCCAGCTCTGAGGGGCCAGGCAGGTGCCAGAAATGAGGGACATGGGCTGGGAGGCAGCACATGTCCCGCAGAGGGGCGGCCACTGCCCAGCTCCATGCATCATCACTGCCGAGGGCACCAGATCTGATTTAGAGAAGGTTGAAATTCATTTTTAAAAGGGAAATGGCATTTCATTCAATAAACTTGGGAAGAATTAGCAGGCAGCTTTGAAGACAGGTTGGATGTGAGGGCTGAGGGGAGTCAAGGGTGGCCCCCAGCTTTCTGGTTTGGGCAAACTGGGTTGATGAAGGTTCTGTTTAGTGAGACAAGACAGTGGGTGGGTCTGCAGCGAGTCACTCAACCACTGGAAGCCTCAGTTTCCTCATCTGTAAAAGGGCTTTGTGATACCTATAAAGATTTGGGTCTCTGGGATGTAGCAGGTGCTCAGTTAAAAAATATGTGCATGTGAACATACAGTGATCAGACAACTACAGTGTCAGTGGGCATGTGATGGGAAGCAAAGCCCGGGTGCCTTGATCCTCTGTGGCATCAAGACAGGATGACAGCGGCACAAACTATTAATTGAAGGAGGGGTCAGGACTCCAGGAAACAGGGAAGGGGAGGGGCAGGGGGGAAGAAGGGACCTGGCACACAGACAGCAGCGTCTGCTGGCCAAGGTTGGAGAGATCAGATTCTGGGTCAGGAGCTGGTGCCCCCAGGGAGAACTGGTTCTGGAGGGTGCCATGACACCAACTCCCCCCATCTAACTGTCGCTGTGCATGAGCTTGGATTTAGTAGCCAGCATCTCAGCAGAACTTCTAGGGGCTCCTCCTCTGCTGGTTTCCATGTTAACGCTTTTCCTCCTGCTAAAAGCAGAATCTATGGGGATCCAGGAACCTTCCAGAGCTGCTGTCTAGGGTCAGCATCACTTAATGAGATTACACCAGCTTGTCCCTGGCTGCTAGGGTCACTCTGGGCACTGGCAGCCCACTCTGGGAGCCCTCAGCCCTGTGCTGCTGTCCCTAGGGCCCCAGTGGCTTCCCCCTTCCACCAGCTGCTGTGGTCACTGGACTGGCAGAGGCTGGTGCTGGGGCCGGGCTGGGCAGGAGGCTCCTGACGGGAAGGGGGCTCTGAAGGCTCTGCGAGGCCAGACAGCCCAACCCCTCGGGCAGGATCGGACATGCAGGGGCTGCTTACAGAGAAATGGGAGGGGTTCTGCTTACAGCTGTCAGAGCACTGGGGAGACTGGAGGCGCTGGAGCAGACACTGCAGGCAGGACAGCCAGGTGTAACCTGAGGTACAGAAAGCCCTGAGCCAGGACAGAGAAGGGAGGCCAGGAGCCAAGGGGGAAGGTCCTGTGGGCTGGCCATGGCAGGGGCTGGTGCCAAGAACTCAGAAGAGCCCAGGTTGGATCCCGCTCAGCCTTTTACCAGCTGTGACCCTGGGCACGCGGCCTAGCCCTGTTCTCTCTGGGCCTGCTTTCTCATCAATGGAGTGGACATTGTCACAGTTCCTCTCTCACGGCTCTTGTGAGCACTGGAGGATGCAGCAGGGGAAGGGCAACAGGTGCTGGCCTCACTGGTGGCCCCAACTCAGCAGTACCCGCACCACAGGGCCCAGGGCTGGAAGCAAAGGCCTTCTCCATCTGGCGCCCTCGACGGCCCTGTGGAGACGTGTCTGAGTGTTGTCCGCCTGGAGCCACTGCCAGCCTGGACGCCCACAGGGTTCCAAAGGTCCTGCGGGCCAGGCAGGACAGTGGCAAGCTGGACAGCATGCACTCTGTCTGACGGGGCCGACTCACTGTGCCTGCAGGAACAAAGACCCACAAGAGAGATAGGCACTCAGTGTTTATTTGAATATCCCAGCTCTTCAATGTCAGCAGCTAACTCATTTGTAAATTTGTCCGCAAGCCAGCTGCTAACCAAAGATCACCAACTTGTGATCTCTGAAAAGGCTGGAAGGGGCAACTCCTGAGGGTCCCAAGGTTGGAAAGCAGCTGTTGAAGGGACGCCCTGGGTCCTGACTGAAAGCTCCGGGGGAACCTGTGTCCTGGCTCGGAGCTGGGGCATCACAGATGCTGGAGCCAGGGAGGCCGGGGGTTGAACCCCAGTGCTGCCAATTCCAAGCTGGGTGATTGTGGCCAGGTGACTCTCTGAGCCTTACTTTCCTCTTTTGCAAAATGGGATGGATAATACTTACCTATCTCAGCAGTTGTAAGGATGAACGTGCCGTGAACCTGCAGGACCCATCGTGGGCTGCCGCTGGCCCAATACTTGGTCACTGTGGTTGAATTGAGAGAGGCTATGGCTTGGTTTGTGGAGTTAGACTGCCTGTTTCTTCTGTTTGCTTTTTTTTTAAATAATTTTTTAAATTTTAGAATTAGAGCAAAGTTGCTATGATAGCACAGAATCCTCATATACCCCTCACCCAGTTTCTCCTATTGTTAAAGTATTACTGTGGTGCATAGTCACAGCTAAGGAAGCAACACTGATACGTTATTATGGACTATATGCCACTGTTTATTCGGATTCCACTAATGTCCTTTTCTGTTCTAGGATTGCATCCTGGATACCACATTATATTTAGTCATTATGTCTCCTTTGCCACCTCTGGTTTATGCCAATTTCTCAGCCTTTCCTTGTTTATGATGATCTCGGCAGTTTTGAGGAACATCAGTTAGGTATTTTGAACAATATCCTTTTCTTTAAGTTTTTTTTTTTTTAGAGACAGGGTCTCACTCTGTCATCCATGCGGGAGTGCAGTGGTCTGATCACAGCTCACTGTAGCCTTGAACTCCTGGGCTAAAGTGATCCTCCTGCCTCAGCCTCCTGAGTAGCTGGGACTACAGGCAAATGCCACTACCAGCTAATTTAAAAATTTTTGTAGCTATGGGGTCTCACTGTGTTGCCCAGGCTGGTCTCAAACTCCTGACCTCAAGTGATCCTCCTAACTCAGCGTCCCAAAGTGCTGGGATTATAGGTGTGAGCCACTGGGTCCAGCCTATGTCCTTTAATTAGGGCTTGTCTGATGTTTTTCTTGTGGTTAGATTGGACCCATGGGTTTTTGGTTGGAAGACTGTGAGGTCAAGTGCCCTTCTCATCACATGACAGTGAGGGCACGTACTTCAACATGACTTATCACTGAGGATGCTGAACTTCACCACCTGGCTGAGGGAGGTTTGCCAGGTTTCTCCACTGCACAATTACTCCCCCCTTCTATTCTCTGCTCTCTGGAAGCAAGTCACTAAGTACAGCCTACACTCAAGGGAGGAGGGGGGCAGTTAAGCTCCAGCTTCTGGAGGGAGGAATACTATACACTTATTTGGAATTCTTTTGTATTTTTTGGAATGATGTTGAGATTTGTATCTTCTCCCCTACCTGCTTGCTTTTGCATCCAGCCGTTTTTACTTCTTTTGGAGATCCTTCCTTTCATCGTCTAAACAACCTAGGCTTGGGTCCTGGCTCTGCCCATTTACTCTGGGTGACCTTGGGTGACTCACTATTAAATGGAGGGATAATAACAGTAGGATGTGTCAGTCAGATTGTGTCTGGCCACATAATAGAAACCTGACTAAAGTGGCTTAACCAAGTATGGTTTGTATGTTTTCCTCATGTGACAAGAAGTCCTTCGGTGGCCACTTGAGCCAATGGGGCTTCTCAAGGAAGTAATCAGGGACTCAAGCTGCTCCTGGCCACTGGTCTGTCATCCTTAGCATGTGGCATTTGTCCTCATGGCCCCAAGGTGGCTACAGCATCTCCAGCATCACTGCTGTGCTCCAGGCAGGACTCAGTGAAGTTGATGGTATTATCCCCATTTTGCAGAGGAGGAAAGTAAGGCTTGGGAGGATGAGAAACCCCTACCTTAAAGGAGTGCTGGGAGGGTTAGAGATAACGTAACCTGGGGCATAGTGGGTATAATCATCATTTTCACAGCAGGATTGGCTCTCACAAGGTCCATGGCACTGGGGGTGCCTGGTGACCTGGGGGATGAGGGCAGGCAGTTGGCACCTGAGCTCCTATACATGGTCAGCCTGGGGCCTCAGCCTCCAGGCTCTGGTGGGGCTGTGGGGGCTGGGGCTGACCCTGTGGAACCTCAGATCTCGGCTATGAGGAGGGCTGCAGTGTGAACTGCTTCTCCCTTTGGGGTGGAGGATACTGTGCTTCCTGCCTGTTCTGGGTGAGCCAGGACAGACCAGAGCTGCAGTGATTGCCTAACCCAGCCAACCACATAAAACTCGGGCCTGAGGACAAACCACAAGGCAGGCCTGGCCCTGCATCTGGCACCCTGTGTCTGGTGACCTGCCACTTGGTGCCCATTTGTATTGGAGATACAGGGAAGGGTTTGTCATCCCTGAACTATTTGGGAGGACAGATTTAGCTTGGAGGAAAACCACAGTCTGGGGGACAAATCTGGCCCGCCACTGTTTTTGTAAATAAAGTTTTATTGGAACACGGCCATGTCTTTTGTTTGCATATTGTCTATGGCTGCTTTTATGCTACAAGGACAGACTTGAGTGGTTACGACAGAGACGGTCTGGCTTGGAAAACCTAAAATATTTACTGTTTGGCTCTTTAAAGAAAAAGTTTGCTGACCCTGGCCTGAGCAGAAAGCAGTCAGGGGTCAGGGATGTGCGATTAGGGCTTCCCAAGAGGGAGACACAAGGATGGACTAGGACTTAAGAGGAGCTATGAAGCATTCTAGAAACAGGTGTGGCAGGGTGGCCCAGGGTAAGCAAAGACCCCCAAGGAGGCGGCTGGCTTTAGAGCAAACAGTGACCTGAGTGGGAGGTTCGGAAGAGAGACTGAGCCCAGCCAGGGCCTGAGAAGCCACCTTGTCATGTGCTGTGACAGCCACTGGGGTCTTTGTCAGAAACAGAGCTGCTTGGTGGTGCAGATTGCAGGGGGGTCAACTCAGAGGCATCTGCCAGAAGGAGCAGGTCACAGGAATGGTAAAGGGTTTCAGGGGCCACTGCTCCTCCACTCAGCCAGCTTGGGCCACGAGGGACTGTGGGCCCAGAGCTGCCGGATGATCCCATTTTCCAAGAGAAACCGGCAGTCTGGTTTTCATGGGAAATCTGATTTCAACATGTTTGCAGTTAATTCCATTTTTACAAAATCATGAAGCAGACCAAGCACACACGCGTCCGGCCTGTGGGCTGAGGGTTTGGGAACGCGGGTGTCCAGGGTGGAAGTGGGGAGAAGAGGGAGTGTGGATAGAGTGGAGAGCAGCCAGGCCCAGTGTCCCAGAGGTCCCTGTGGCAGAGGACGGCAGGCGGGGCTCGGGGCTGGAGAGGAGCACGTGGCAGAGCCCTGGACCGGCGGTGTCAGGTTTCCGAGTCTTGACCTATCCTATCCCAGAGCAGTGAACATTCCTGGCTGTGGGCGGGAGGTGGGGGTGGGGAGCCAGAGCCCACAGAGTTGGATACTCCTTGCTCACCTGGCTGAGCCCACAGGGGACTCTCCTTAGCACCCAAAGGGGTTGAGGGGTGGGAGGGGGAGCTCTGCAGTCCCGTCTGAGATCCTCGCGAGTGAAAACAGTAGGTGCGGCCCTGAGTGTTTGGGTTTGCTGCTCTGTCCCCAGGGAGCCCTGGGGAGCCACGGGCGGGGGCTGGGCTTGGAGGCCAGAGTGGGCCCCAGCTCCACGCTTCCCTTGCTCCTGTGACCTCTGAGACCCGGGTGACTCCTGCCTGCGCAGGTTGCCCTCAGAACCCAAGAGAAGGTGAGAGTGAAAGGGGATTTCTGTGGCATCCTGGTGTGCCTGGGCCTGGCCGCTGGGTGTGGTCCTGCTCACCCTGGGCGAGGGGCGGTGACTGCGCCCGGACAGCACGGGCCTCACACGCTAGCCCTCACCTGCTGACTCACCTGCGAGCTGCCACCCCTGCGGGTTTGTGCTTGGTTCGAGGCAGGACTCCCAGTTGCAAGTGACAGCAACCCCGGCAACTTGGCCTAAGCAAAGCAGAGACTCCGGAGGCTCGCGAACACGAAGAGCCTCAGGGTGATTCTGGCCTCGGGCAAAATTGGATTCGGGCGGTGGAATAATGTTGCAGGGACTCTGTGTCGTCGCATCTCCCAACTCTGCTTGCCTCCGCCTGGCCTTCGTTCTCGGGCGGCCCGGGCGTGGTGGCGGGAGCGGCCCTGGCCGCGCTCACGGGAACCTGGGGCCGGGCAAAGCGGAGGTCCCGCGGCTGCTTCTGATTGGCCCGGCTCGGGTCACGTGCCCAGCCTGGACCAATCCCTGTGGGCGGGGGTGCTGCTGGGAAGGGCCCGGGCTGGCCTTGGGCCCCTGAGCCGTGGCCGGAGCTGCTGGATGGGAGCGGGTCCAAGGGGCCCCTCAGAAAAACCAGGACGCCGGAACCCAGAGAGGAAGGGGACAGGCTGGAACAGCGCCCCCGCTCTCCCAGACCGCGTTTTGGGCTGAAGGGCGCGCGCCGGCGCCCTCCGGCTCAGCCCCACCGCCGCCGGTGACTTCCGCCCGCGCTCCAGGCGGCTGCGAGTCGCTCACGTTTGTCCCACGTGTCCTCGGAGACGCCAGGGGCTTGGCCGTGTGGGCCACGCCAGCCTCCGCAGCCTTCCATCCCCTCCTCCGGGCGGTGACCCTCTTGAGAAGGGAAAGCGCGCTTGTTTGGGGTGGCTTGGTCCTGGTGTGCCCCTGCGGGTTCCTCGTGATCGACTTCCTTTGCAAGCACACAGGAAGCAGCTGCTTAATAATCCAGCCTGACGTTTGGCGCACGCCGGCGGAGCTTGCCTCTCCCTGCAGCCCCCTCGTCCCGGCTTTTCGGGTGCAGGAATGACGTTTCCCCTCTACCACCAGGAAGGATGCCTCGAATGGGAGTTTCTTGCATTAGATCTTGTCGGGCCTAAAAATATCACATACAAAGCTGCTGGGGCCTCTTATTACTCCTTCTCCTTGGTAATTATGTTGATTTTCCTCCATTGATGGAATCTGTCTCCTTGAAGGAGGAGGCAGAAGCTCCATCCCTGTTGATAGAACCATCTCAAAAAGTAACAAGTCAGGATGAGGCCCAGCTGGCCCAGGAGAGGCCACCTGGATGGGCTGGGACACTTGCTCTGGCCTGGGCCTGGCCTCTGACCCTTGGCTGGGTCCTGAGGGTCAGGAGAAGAAGGGACATGTCTTTTCAGGATCACAAAATGCTCTTTGGCCCCCAAGCCTTGTGTCAGGATAAGAGATCTGGTCTTTGAACTGTCATTGTTCAACTGAATGTCGCATTTTCTGAATACTATGATGACCAGTTCTCAGGATAAAGAGGGTCAGAGTCTAACATTGTGGGTCATCCGCAAGCCACAGCCCTCTGGCTGTAGGTGTGTCTGTGGCTTAGCTCCCAGTTGTGTCCTGATTGTGGTGCCGTCAGGGGGACTCCTTCCCACTGATCTGCGGGGGCAGGAGGCGGCTAGGGAAGGTGCTGAGAGGAGAGGGGGCAGATGGGGTAGGTCTCTTCTCCTGAGTCATCCCCTCCCTTCCCCCGGGCAGGCTGAGCCAAGAGTGGCTGACTGAGGGTCGACTGGGCGGAATGTTCTATTTGCCTTGAGTGAGGCTGACCCTTGGCCGAGGTGAACGTGCCCATCCTGGTTTTCCAGACATGGAGGTGGTGACGCAGGTAGATGTGAGGTCCCTGGACACCTGAGTGTGTTCTACCTTATTTAACATCCTTTGATGGTTCCCATCTGCGACAGAGAGGGCTCGGTGTGGTGGCAAGTCAGGGGGTTTGGAGCTCAGCTGTTAGAATCCATCCTCTTCCTCCCCTAAGCCTGGCCACTCTCACTGTTAGGGGACACCTACAACAGCCACCTCCCTGCTGTGTCTTTCCTCCATAGTCTTTTATGTATTCTGCTTTTCCTAAAACACATGCCTCGTCTCTCACACACACACACACACACCCCCCACACCCTCCCGCTTAATAGCTTCAGAGGCCCCTGGTGCGCTTAGGATAAAGCTCATAGCATGACCTCCAAGAGTGCTAGTGATCTGGGCCTGGCTCCCAGCTTCATCCCCACCTACCCTCTGACCCAGCCGACTCTAGCCAGAGCTGCCTTCCTCCCCCAGACCCCAACACCACACCCCACTTGGCACATGCTGTTCTCTCAGCCTAGAACACCACCCCCATCACCCTGTTTGTCCCTTCCCCAAATTCCTGGCCAATTCCTGCTGAGGCAGTTGAGGTCCTAGATGGCTCAGCCTCTAGAAAACCCCCGACCCGTCCAGGATGAGCCAGGGCCTCTTCTGGGTTCTCCAGGCCTCTCCCATCATCAGCTGTCATCCTGTGGCAGCGTTGTTTCTGTTGGTTCATTTGTGTCCCCCACTAAGTGGTGTGCCCCATGATGGCTGGGGCCATTGTCTTGTCCAAGGCTGTGTCCTCAGCATCAGGACAGGGCCTGGCCTGGCACAGATGCTCAGTGAGATGGTGGGTGAGTGGATGGGTATTTGGAGGATGCGTGACTCAGGGCTGGGCACCTCCTGAGCCTTTGTTACCCCTCTGCACTGGGGTTGACGGTCATGCTGTCGAGTGCGGGGTGGGTAGGGAAGCATGCAGTGCCATCGGGGCATGCAGAGGTGCTTGACCACAGCTGGAGCCCCGCACCCTTGCCTTGGCACCTCCAGCTGCATTGAAGGCTGGGCCAGAACTGGGTCTCAGCCTAAGTGGGCAGAGGTGGCCAGGAAATGGGACAGTCCAGGGAGCTGCAGGACGGGGAAGGGGAGGGTGGCGAGAGGGTCCCCTCCCCTGCACCCTTTGACCTCACATGCCTGCCTGTCTCTGCTGGCTCCACGGAGGGCGGCAGCCCAGTGGCCTCGCAGACCCCTCTCTCTTCCAGAGCAGGCTGCACTTGAGTCATTGGGTCAGCCTTGAGTCTACATGAGAATCGCCTGGGGGCTCTGAAGCACCCTGCTGCTCAGGCCACATCATAGACCAGTGACATGAGACTGGTGTGGGGCCTGGGCATCAGTATTTTTTAAAGCTTCCAGGAGATTCCAATGTATGGCCAAGTTTGAGAGCTGCTGTTTGAGGTGGTCCTCAGTGACACTGGTTTTTCCTCGAGATGCACGGTAACCTGTGGGGTCCTGCCAGCCAGCTTGGGGAGGGATGCTTAATGGGAAATCTCCCTCCCCAGCCTCCCTTCAACAAAAATCTGTACCAGAAATGAGGAAGCACTTCTTAAGATGGTTTTAGTTTTTGAAAGAATAGCACATGCACATGGCACAAACTTCAGGCATCATAGGTGGGTACACGGTGAAAGAAAAATCAGTTTCCATCACCAGTGATGGCCGCTGCGCCCAGGCTCTTGGATGGCCCTGCAGAACTGTCTGTGACACATGCGTGTGGGTATGTGGTCCCATTGGTCACGAGTCCACGCCCTGCTCACCTTGCTTTCTCAGCCCCTCTCTGTCAGAACAGACAGATCTGCCGAGCTCTGTTTAATGCCTGCGGAGTATTCCGTTGTGGAGAGGGCCCAACACTGATGTTTTTGTTCCTTCGGGTGGCCAGCTTTGGCCGTCAGAGGCAGTGCTGCTGCCAGAGAGGCACAGAAGTCTTTGGTCACATGTGTGACTCTCCCGAAGGATGAACTCCTAGAACTGGAATTTTGGGGTCACAGAACAAGTGGATCCAAATTGCTGATAGCGCACCTCATTTTTTGTCATTCCAGAAACCATCTGCACCGGCACCCCTGATGTATGAGCTGCCCATGTTGTATAGGACCGAGGACTATTTTCCCGTGGATGATGGGGAGGCCGAGCATCGAGCCCCCAGCTGCCGTGGGCGTCTGTGAGCTTTGTGGTCCTCCCGTCGGGGATGCTGGAAAGTGAAACTGTACCGTGGAGCAGCTTGGGTTTTCTTTTTATTGTTGTTGTTTTTGAATTTCCTCCCCTGCCGCATGTGAGGCCACAGCATGCGGAGAAGAGTTGGAACCCACGTGTGGCACAGCCTGCAGTGTCGGCCTGCCTGGTGTTTTAAAGGGGATGAGGCGGCCAGGTGTGACCGTAGTTGATGGGCAGCGGGGACTTTGCTTCTCCATGAAGGGCTCTGCCTGTGTGGTGCGTGGGCTCCAGGGCCGCTGGCACTGGCTGTGTGCCTGAGACCCCAGTGCCCCTGGCCTGGAGGGCCACCCCGGTCAAGGTGTCAAGAGCTCCCCTGTGGTCTGGGGGTGAGAACTGGGAGTGGTGGTCTCCTCACTTGGTGGAACCTGCTTATTGTAAGGCCCCACCTGAGGGGAGGGCACTGTCCTGGCCTTTGGATTCCCAGAAAGAAAATGGAAGTCATTAGACCCCCAGTCTTCCAACGTGTGTTTACCTTCATTTCCTCTCAAGCAGATGAGTTTCCTGCTGTTGTCCTAACACTCCAGATTCCTCACTTTGGCTTCAACCCATGATGGATATTTCTGGAATTCCTCTCGGAGCCACAGAGCCAAGAGCAGAAACACACACACACATATACACATACACGCACACAGCTGAACTGCAGACCCATGTTAGAATTTCAAGGAAATCTAAAATAATGAACCTGGCAAGATAACAGTAGAAAAGCAAAGAAAAAGTTGAGTTGTGCCCATTTTAGGACAGTGTTTGGAATTAAAAGATACAGGTGGACCCCTCGTTTGTGGAAAAGTCAGCATTTTTCTGTTGAGGTAATGTCATAAACGTTTATTGAAGTATAATTTACATCACAGAAAGAAGCACCTAAGTGTGTGGTTCACTGAATTTTCACGAACTGAACACATCTGTTTAACTCTCACCCAGACTGAGAAACCAACTGACTGGCGCTGTCAGCACCCGAGAGCCCCTTGGGTCCCTTCTGGTCAGTGCCCACCCAGGCTAGCCTCCCAGCATCTTGGCATCTAACAGTACAGACGGTGTTGCTGGCTTCTGTACTTTGTATAAAGGATGGATAGTGTGTGTACATGCAGTATGCCGTCTTGTGTCTGGCTTCACTGGCTTGCTGCTGTGCCTGTGGGAGGTGTCCCTGTTGCCGTGTGTAGCTGTGGATCGTTAATTCTCATGGCTGTGTGTTGTATTGATTGGGACTGGTTTTAATGAAGGAAGCTTAGACACTCACTGTGCCCCAGTCTGCTCAGGGTGGGCATAGATTCAATGGAAAGATAATTTTTTAGACAAGCAGTTGAAGACACTAATTTCTGGAAGGCTGAGTATCTATTGATTGCTGGAGACTCCAGGCTTCTTTCTCCTTCCAGGGCCTGAACCAGGGGCCAGGGAGAGGTGGAAGGGAATATCATGAGATTAAGTCACAGCAATGTAAGTGTCCTAAAATAGAGACATATAGAACGATGGCGAAGAGCACACAGGCTCTGACGTTAGCCTGCCTGCCTGCGTGGCACCATCATTTCCTGCACATCTCAGCTGTGTGACCCTGGGCTTGTTGCTTACCCTCTCTGAGCCCAGCCTCCTCAATAAGATGCGATGACAGCATCTGCCAGTGGGGTTGTTGGGAGGATGCTGTGTGCGTGCTGGGTTCAGGGTCTGGTGAGGGACACTTGGTAATGGATGGCTGTTGTTATGGTGACTGGGCTTGGCGAGGAAAGGGCTGACTGTACTGTGTTTCTCAGCTGACCAGTGGCATCCAAGGGCCTCAACAGCAAGTGACTTAGGGACTGCCCTTAAATGTCAGAGTTAGAACAAGTCATGGGAGAGTGGGAGCTGCTAAAAGTCCGAGCAGCTCTCTTTGAGTTTCACTGTCCTCGGATCTCTTTCCCCCAGTCAGTGAGGAGGGGTGAGTTTGCATGAGAACATCTATGGGGAAGAAGTGACGAGTGAACTGGAAGTGACCATCCGATATTTCCTGGGAGTTGCAATGACAAATAGTGAACTTTCAGGGACACTTGGAGATACCTGGGGAGAAGGAAGACCAGGACACTCAGCCCTGCCAGGAATTCCTGACCTCTGAGAGGCTCCCTTCTGGAGGTGCTGTCTTTGTGCCAGGTGACTTAGTGTGCTTCCTCTTTGAAGCAAATGCCCAACTTGTCCCTTGTCAAGTAAATGAAATCCTTAACTGCTGACTTTAACAGGCCCTTAACCCTATGGCGAGGGTAAGTGCAGCCTAGGAAAGGGCCATCTTTCTTTTTGTGGCTGTTGTTGGGCAGGGACACCAGTAGAAGGGTCACTGCAAATCTTCATAAGAGCAAGGCTCTTTGGTCAACCGCCTTTCCCTCTTTCCCGGTGGAAGTGAATTTCATGCCTATCGGAGCAAGAGGTTTCAAGACAGCAGCCCATGGGTTGTATCTGGTTGGCAGAAATGTGTGGTTTGCCCTGAACTGTTTTAAAATGTTTTCACATTGAGACAACTGGGTGACCGTCTGGAAAAAGTAAAGGGAGCTCCATACCTCACTCTGCACACCTGGAACAATTCCAAAAATTCCAAATGGATTAAGGAGTTAAATGTATAAAATGAATCTATTGAAGAAGTAGGTAAAAACATTGGAGAATCATACAAAGTCCAGAAGCCATAAGAGAGATAAATTTGATTATATATATATAAAAGAAGTTAAATCTCTACATGGCAAAACAAACAAAAAACTCAACCAAAGAAAATCCCAAAATGAAATGACAAAATCCTAAGCAAATTCAAATGACAAACTGGTAAATATATTTGCAACTCATGTTACAGAGGGATAATCTCCTTAATAAACAGAACCTGCAAATGAATAAGGGAAAAATGAAAAATGGGGCAAAGGATATTGGCATTTCACAAAGGAACAGGCATTTCACAGAAAATGTAAAAGGCATTTAAACATAGGAAAAGATACTCGACCTCAATGTAAGCCAGGAAGTATGAAAGCATACTGAAATTACCCTGAGATTTTTTCACATATCAGTCTGGCAGACATTAAAATCTTTCCCTGTTGGTGAAATTTTGAAGAAACATGCATTCTTGTACATTGACGGTGGGCCCCTGTTCTCATGGGAGTCCGTTGGCATACCTGCCAGCATAAGCACAAAACGGTTAGTCATTGTGCAGTGAAATAGCAAAAAACTTAGAAAGAACCCAAGTGTTCATTGATCTGGGATCGGTCCCGTCATAGCACATCCGTATGATGGAATACTATGAAGTTGTGAAAATGGATTAGGAGTTCTTTCTGAATCAGTGTGGAAATATTGCCAAGATATGAAAGCCAAATGTAGAAAATGGTACATGGTATGGTACCATCTGTGTGAGAAAAAGAAAGGCATTCAAATTCTTGAGAAGGACAAACAAATATTTGAGAATAGTGGATACCTTTTGGGGGTGAGAGGAGTCATTTTCACTTTTTTAAAAAACTTTTTGATATTTTGGTGTTTACCTAGTCAAAAAATTCAACTAAAATCAGTTGTCAGCAATTAAAAATTAGGAGAGTGCACATAAAAAACTGGATTTCCTGTTTCTTTTTAAAAACTGGAAAATGTGGCACTGGAAACACTGGGCTCATATTCTCGCAAGGCAACAATGAGCTACAGCCAGGTCGCTTTGGGGGCTGCTCTCCGGGCTTTTCTTGTATCCACATTACTTCACTAATTTATTTCTCCTGCCAAGCCCCTGTGGGCATTTGCATTTGAGACCCTTAGAACCAGAGACCCTGAGACCATGAAGAATTTACTCCAAGGATATGGGGTGTGTGAACAAATGCTTCTGGGCCTCCACTTCATGTGGTGGAGGATGGCAGCTGGATGGTCACTGCAATTCAAGCAGCTGGCGGTCTCAGCACCTCGGTGCCCAGTTCCAGATTCTCTGGGGGCAGGGCATGGGGTCCTGCTATAGAAGTGTGTGCTGTCCAAGGCTCTCCTTTTGGGGGTGACTGATATCAAGTCCGACATCATAAGAAAGCTACAGACCAACATCCCTTATGAATATAGATGCAAAGTCAATAAAATATTAGCAAACTGAATCCAGCATCATGTAAAAAGATTATACATCACGACCAAGCAGGATTTCTCTCAAGAATGCACGGTGAGTTTAATATCTGAAAAACCAACCAATGTACCACACCATATTAATAAAGGACAAAAGCCACATGATCATCTCAAAAGATACAGAAAAAAAGTATTTGACAAAATCCAACATCCACTCATGATAAAAATTCTCCTTCTTGGAGAAGTCCAACCAAGAGAAGGGGAGTTCTCAGAGAGGAAGGTTAGAGGCTAGGGTTTACCAACTCTCTGCATGTTTTTTTGACCCAGGCAGCTGCAGGCACCCAGGAATCTTCCTCCCCATCTTAAAGCAAAACCCCGCTTTGCCTGGTGGTCAACAGCACAGACATTTTTGGGTTTGGAAGAGTTCAGAGCAGTTCTGATTCTGGTGGCTGTCACAGGATCTCCTCTGTGAGTCCTGTGTACTTGCTCCGGATTCAAAAGCATCAAAATCCTTACAGGTAATCCTCAGCTTGATGCATTTCAGGTCTGCAAGCAGCCGGGCAGGGGAGAGGGGAAGGCAGTGGGTGGGGTCTGCCTCTGCAGCCTTGCCGGGACTTCTGGCAGAGTGTGCTTTGGTGGCTACCCATGGTGCTGGGTTTGCAGAAGGAGTTAAGCGAAGGACTGCAGGAGACACGTGTTTGGTCAGGGTGAACATATGGTTCCCCTGAAGAACCAAACCAGCCTTGAGTGCCCAAGGTCAGCCCCTTCAACTGGGAGGACTTCCTCATTGGGCCTTCTAGAGAGACGCTCTGACATGGATGCAACGTGCAGACATTCATCAGCGCCGCTCTTCTGGGGGCGCCAGGCCCGAGGCGGATGAATGGGAGGAGACCCGGAGGAGCAGCCCCAGAAGAGCAAGGTTTGTGCTGTTCTTTGGCTGGCGTCCCCAAGGGCCTATTGCTGCTGCAATGGTTACTCCACCCAGAGAGGAAGGACGAAAGGGTTACCGGTTTAGGGCTATGGTCTCCTCGTTGTCCCTTGTGAATCAAGGAGACATCAGGACATTCATTAAGTTTGAGATGTTCCTACATGACACACGTAAAGTTGTTTTTGGCAAACAGGTTGCATCCCTGAGTGTAGAGACAGGTGGTTCTCTTAGGCTGTGGGCAGGTGTTTGTTGAGTGGGGGGATTAGAATAAATGGTGTCATGCAGGACACCACCTGTAGCAGATATACTATGATATACTATGCAGGGGAAGGCTTGCGCTGGTAGCCTGTGTTCACTGCATCTCTATAGAACAGTGGTTCTCAGTCTTGGAATCAGCTGGGCCACACCCCAGACCAATTACATCAGAATCTCCAGAGGAGGGTTTTTAAAGCTCCCCAGGTGATGTCAATATAGAGCCAGGGCTGGGAATCACTGCTTTCGAAAAATACCAGAGTTTGAAGGATTTTGCTACCTCTTCTCAGCTGGAGCAACTGTACATTCTGTCTGGTTCGCAATCAGCACAAAGTTTCATTTGAAGAGTGTAGTGCCCTCAACATCCTTCTTGTGCCTGAGTGGAGCATGGAATTGGGTTTGAACTGGTTTCTGGTTTGGGTTGAACTGATTCCACCTCAGCCCCAGCCCATCGGGGTAATGCTAGCTCACAGTGACTGACCGAGTAGCTTTGGACTAAGCCTGTCAGCTATCCAATGGTTCGGGAATGGTCCAGGTGGCTCAGAGGTCGAGATTCTTGCTCAACACTGAATGAGGGGAAACCGTCTCTCAGGGTAGGTAAATGGGGGGCATCCTGCAAACACCAGGCTGCCTGACTAGGATGAAGGTGCCCTTGTGGGTGGCGGAATGGAGAGACAGAGAACCTGAGTCCTTGTCGACATCACTGAGCAGCTTGCCTTCCCCAGGCACAGCCAGCTGCCCCTGTCCCCTTTATTAAGCCCAGTCTGAGTTGGCTGTCCCGTTACCTGCCAGTTAGAGTGCTAACTAATATAAAAGGGGCCTGAGGTAGGGTAAAGCAAGTTGGGTAATCATTGCTAAAGGAAGCAAAGACTTCCCTGAGACGCACCCAGGGCCAGGCCCATGCCGGGCTTGGAGCCCAGCCCGCGACTCCTAGTTCAGGGCCACCAGGCATGCCAGAGGTAACAGGAGTCGCTCCAAGGCTCATCTGATTCTTTCAACCTTCCTGGGCCAAGGATCAGTCTCATTTTGGTGCTGGCATACACTTGACCTCACTTTGGTTGTCCTTTTTAACAGAGAAGTCTCAGCCTTATAGCCCTTAGCACACAGTAGGTAGCAAAAACTTTATGTTTTGTCTTGTATTTTCTTTTATGGTCATCTTCATTAATGGCAAATTATGCTGGTGTTCGTTTTTTACAGTGACATAGTTTTCCTTTATTTAAAAGGGGGGCGTTGAAGCATACTGAGAACATAAAGCTGTTGTTAGGCAGATGTGGCAAAAATGATGATGGTGGTAGCGTGAATGAGTGTAGTTTGGGAAACTCTGAGCCAGGGAAAGTACAATGTATTGGTTTAGAGACGGGCTCACCTTTTCATTCACAGCAGAAGCCTTTCTGATGAGGCTAGTCTTTACCCAAGGCCACGGCTGCTGCATGGTGTGGTTGGAAGTACCAGTGGCTGTGGACTCAGGTCCTCATCAGCATCTTCCCCTTTGCCAGCTCAATCTTGGGACAAGTTAGATTATCTGAGCCTGAATTCATGCCTGCACTTGAAACCTGGAGCTAATACTCCCTTTACAGGATTTTGGGGGGAGGGGCAGGGGAAGGAAGGACTGGGCAGGACTGTTTGAGGACTCAAATATTTTAAGATTCTAGTGCCCTACAACTAGTCCCAGGAACTACACATCAGTGATGTTCTGAAAATACTTGTTGAGTAGCTGTGTATTCATGATGTGCCCTGAGCTTTGGGCATTTTTAGGAACAACATTGCCCTCCTAGAGAGGTGCAGCTAAGCCCCTTGCCCAGAGGCCCCTCCTTAGAGCTTCTCCAGGGGATGCTGACCCGGCTTTGCTGGCCGACTGAGCGGCAACTGGCAAGTCACGCTACTTCCTCCGCTGTCTCCAACGCAGGATCTTTACTTTGGATTCCTAGACTCACAGATGGCTACTGCACATACACAGCTGTCACATTCTGTTGCAGTCTAGATGACAGCCAGTACATCGCTCATGTCAAGTACATTGGAAAAGCCTTTTACTTTTAGCTGCTTCATCAGCTTCCAAAAGATACCCAGTATGCTTATTAGGGTATCCATTGTGCTTCACACATAGTAATGACGTTAAGAAATGTACATATATAAAATAATAGTAAAAATAAGGATTTTTACTGCAAAAACCAGTTTAGGTTTAAATGGCCTTACACTTTAGGGCCAGATGGTGTCCTGGGTAGGGGTAGGGGTTGTGTTACAGACGCATAAACATCGTATTCTGAAAAACACTCATAGGTTGCAACCAAACTCGTTAAATAGTGTGGAAGATTCTGCCCTGTATTCCAGAGCATCTGTCCTGGAAATGACTAGGGACCTTTCTTCCCATACCCCCTCCCCTTGGCTGGAACACTGTGAAATCATGACTTAAGGATTTTCAAGGGGTGATTTTGACTATATGCAACTTTCCCCTTTCAAACACAACCCCACCTAAGTTGCAGCTCAGCTCCACTACATTTTGTTATATTGAATGTCCCAAGTCACATTATTTAAAGTGGGGCAAGTGGGTGGGAAGTAGCTGGATGCAAAGAATTACCTTTGATGACCTTCTTTTGGTGCAAGTTTGGATCTAATTTTAAGCCCACCTTCCAGCAGTTGTTGGGAGAAATGCCTTGTTATTTTCAAACTTGACTGTCATGAGTTTGTCTCAGCTGAGATGGCCTTGGTCTAGACTGTCTCCTGGTGACCCACTGATAACTGGTATGTTAGAATGCCATTTCAGAATGGTGGAAGCAGCCTCTTTTATTTCTAGTCTTCTGGAAGTCTCTATGTTTGAGATGTTTCTGTATGACACCTTGGTGAAACATGCCTGCAACTGGTGGCAAGTCTGCAGGCAGCAGGGAGATAGGTAGATGGGTTCATCTGATGTAAGGCCCTGCAAAATCCATATATTCAATATGTCCTACTTAATTTTATTAAGAGATTTTTTGTCACTGCAGCTAAGTGGCTCTCAAACTATAGTGGCATAGGATCACTTAGAGATGACTTCTGGGCCCCATGTCAAGGGTTCAAGTGCTGGTAGTCTGAAGCCCAGGCAAAGGAACCGCTCCTCTGCATGGCTATACTCACTGGCAAGAAGCAGGTTTAATCAATTAAGAAGTGTTTCAGGTGGGAAGCCCCCAGTCTTTACTAGATCAAGTCTTCAAATTTGCTCTCTTCCGAAATGGGCATCTTTACAATACAAACTGGCAGGCCTCTGGATCAGACAGACACACAACTACAGGCGGTAAGAGGGTCAGATCCTTGTCTGCTTGGATCTTAGAGAGGGGACAAAGCTGTTTGACAGAACTCCCCCTGTACTACTTGATGACAAGGAACCAAAGACGGCCTGTGAAAATGCTCCTCCGTGCTGAAATGAGAGAAACCAGTCCTAGCCAGCCTGACTCTCTCATTGCCACAAGAAAATCTGAAAGGCAAAAAGAAAATTTCTCTAAAACCTAAGTCATTAGGTTTTCCCTTGTTAAAATGTGAATCTACAGAATGTTCATCCTACAGTTATAGGCATCCTCTAATTAGGAGGTGGCAGATTGCCACAGCCTTAAATTTAAAATGATCTCCGGATTATTCCAAAAACAAACAGTAGCAACAACATTCTTTTAAAATGGCTTTTATTGAGACACTTTTAGGGATTCTGCAACATTTCCAGTTGGGAATCTTTTATTATTTCCAACTCTTTTAGGGGCTAAACTCTTTTCTGAATGCCAAAAAGGCACTCTCCCACCTTAGTGAGGAAGCATACTTATCTGTCTCCACTCCAATGTCCAACCAGGACCCTGGACCCCAAACCCCTTGCTATTTTGTACAAGTCTCATTAGTCCTCCATGTGAACTCAGAAACCCAGGCTCTGTTCGTCCCACCTGTTAATTAGGCAGAGTAATTTCCAAACAAACGTGTGATGGCTTAAATTCAGCTGCCATTTCTGATTTGGTAATCTGTAGCATCTTAATTTGGGGACATCCTGTCCCTAGATTTTGGCTGGCACATGCAGAATTTATAATCTACCTATATAACAGATTTAAAATAGCTCCATGCCACCCCCAAATACCCTAAAGGTTTTTAAGAAGTGTAGCATTTTAGAAAGAGGTAGATCAAATTCCTTTTCTCAGGTAACAACAGCATTAACAAGAGTCTTTTTTGGAAAGCGTCTTAGAAGTTATGGAAATCAGCCACTTTAGATTTCTTCAGTTAGGCTAATGTCCCTGAGAGGTGACTGACTAACCTCTGCATGGACTGGAGCAGCCCATCATTGTTCTAACTCCTGAAAATGTTGGCCTAATTCTGCCTCCTGTAACTTTCCGCTTTTTAGTACGATTTGCTCTTGGGAATCTACACACAGTAAAAATACCAACTCCTTCCACTTTGACAGCTTCCAAATGTGGGCTCTTCAAAGCATTTCCCTTAATAGCAAGATGGTCAAAAGAGTTGTAACAGAGGCAAAGTAGTTGCCTCTTTACTATAATTGTTCCTATTATAAAGAGAAAACTACATTTACTTCATTTAGAAGAAAAAACACCAGGGCATTAAGATTCTGCTTGCAAATTAATGCCAATTTATGTTTACATCCTTTTATTATTGAGACATTTACATATATATGCAGGCTGTGCTCCTTAACAAAAGGGGAGATCACAAAATTATACATACTACAACAGTGTGTCATATATTAGATGGTATAAATGAATACACCAGGGTGGTGTTTAACTAAAGATAAAACTAAATATCCAAAAGGCAGCACTCATTGGTTTGCTGCTTCAACACAACACACTTTTATACAGATCTAAAAGGTGTCAAAATTAGTAGTTGCAAAGTCAGTTCTTGCATGTGATTTTAGCTTAAAAGATTTCAGAGAAGAGATCTGAAATACCAGTTTTTGATAGCTGAAATGTCAAGGATATTCAGAACAAGAAAAATTCTATAATACAAGAGAGTCCAGATATATATCTTATGTGGCTGGCCTCTGTTGCAAGATTGTACAAGGTTATGTGCAAAAACTAAGTCTGTCCAAAAGTCCTTACTAGCGCAGTTTCAAGCTTTTGCTAGGTAAACTAGATACAGCGTTTATTACACAGCAAGGGCAACACTAAAAAAAGAAACAAATCTATGATGGGCACACAATAACAATATCATAAGCATCACTTGAATAGGTCTAAAAGACTGTACAAATATACATTTCAACTATTCAGAATGAATACATGAAAAAAAAAATCAATATTCCCAAAGTCTACTATACACATTAGACTGGTAGCTTGTATGTTGGCCCTACACTACCATCTGAATCAGTGGAACACTTCTCGAGGACATCCAACCAAACATTTTACAGAGGGAAGAAATGTTGAAAAGGCAGATAAAATAAACCTCTGCTTTTCTTCGTGTGCATTCATAAGCCACCAGCTTATTGGTTTTTCACATTTAGTTACTGTGTCTGTCAGAGAAGGTTCTGAAGCCAGATCAGCCAATCATGTGTCATAGACTTAGAAATAACCACTGGAACCACAGCGGCCACATGTCCCACAGCCTGCTGACGAGTACTCACAAGGCAGTACCAGTTAGAAGACAGCTTTGCAATCATACTGAACAGAGAACAGCGTTCCAGGCTGTAGCATGTCTCTAGTGCCAGGGACCCTGGCACTTACGCCTGCTGGCTGCTCAGTTTAACTCCGGCTAAGCTGCCATGCATCGGCTCAGCTACACCATCAGTCATGTTGTCAAACTGCTCTCCGTCCTCACTGTCAATTGTGCTGTTCTGCCACTCAATCTGGGGGTTAGGTAAGCGCTCATCATTCTCAGATGCATTCTTCCACTGTGACTGGTCCTTGGACCAAAACCCTTCAACTTTTCCATAGGAACTATTCTTCCATTTCAACTGCTCTCTGTCACTCTGCATGGTAGCCTTTTTTTTGGCAGCTGGCTTACTGCTCCTTGCATCTTCACTCTGAGAAGACTCGTCAGACCAGGTTCCTGGTTTCATCTCACATGTGTTGTCCTCAAAGTCCGACACCTGCTGGGAACCAGGCCCACTCTCGGATGGAGAAGCGCCATCTTTCCACTCAACATCATCTTGGTCAACCTCACTGTCAGAAGCATCATGCATTAGTTTGGTTGGTTCCTCAGTCAAATGAAGAGCTTCATATTTTGAACCATCCTCCTCTTTTTGGTCTAGCTTTTCCTCAGATTCTAAAGCATCCTCAGGAATTACCTTTGGAACGTGTTCCTCTGGGTCATTAGGGATTTTAGGCTCAACTTCAAAAACAGGGTCAAAAGGGCTACCACTTCCATTGGATTCTTCTTCCAAATTTTCAAAACTGTCTGAAGAACTGTCATCTTCCTTCCCAAGGTTGAGCTTTTTGTCAGCAGTCTTACTAGCGTTAACTCTGGAATTCTTCTCATCATGATTTTCAAATAGCCACTCAGCATCAAAATCCATCTCATGCTTGACTTTATTTAATTCTTTCATGTTAAAGCCCAGCAACACACCAGGCTTGTACTTTTCACAATCGCGGACACACTTCTTCCTTTTGTTACTAAAATGGGAAGCAATGTCACTCTTCCACAACCATAAACTGGCTGCTAACTTCTCAATTTCTCTCCTGGTGGGATAGGGCTGTTTGTTGAAATACTTTGTTAGGAAGCTTTTCCTGGCCTCATAGGAGTCATCTTCATGACCCTTGGGGTCTAAAGCTAAAACAACAGGTTCTTCAGGCTTCTCTTCGAAGAAGCTGGGTGAATCACTATCATCGTCTAACTTTCGCTTTTTCAGTAAGGGAAACTCCATCTGCTCGTAAGTGCGCTTCACAGGTGCCAGGCCTGGAGACTGATTAAGCCGAGAGGGTGCATTTGTCTTATCCTGGCCGTTTTGGGTCTTTCCAACACCCCTGCAGTGAACTAGATGCAGAGTGATAGTCGAGGCGGTCATGTTGCTGGTGTATACACCAAGGCAATGGATGCATTTGTAGGTGAGCTTTTTCTCAACTGGATGAACCGTCTGAATAACTTGGTGCCTCTCTCGTAAGTGATGTGCAAGTGCATCAGATATGGGTCCTTTTAGGATTGAAAAGCAAAGAGGGCAAAGGGTCTTCCCAACATCTTTTTTATAGGGCACTGCAGCTTGAGGTGAACTTTTAACAGGGATATCTGCCTTCTCCTGAACTTTTGGCTGTGGCTTTGGAGGAACTGGAGGGTTATTTTGGGCATGATAAGCAACAGATTCAGCTGGGGCATCCCTCAGGTTGTATGTGGTCACCAGGAGATGGATGTTAGTGTGACTACCCTGCTGCAATGTCAAATCAAAACTCAAAGTGGAATCTGTTTTAGGTCCCATCTCTTCATCAATGTGAACCATCCGCATGTGTGCTGCCATCTTTTCGACATCATTGAAAGTTGAACGGCAATATGGACAAGACAGACCATGAATTAACATATGGTTGAGCAGGGTATCTGTGGGCAAATAGCGGTTACAGTAAAGGCATTTGCTAGTAAAATTGTGTATCTTCATAATGTAGTTGGCTACTGCTGGGACTTTCTCAGCTTTATGTTCTTTTTCGAAGTGCACACTATAGACATTTTCAGGAAAAAGCTCATTACAGATTGTACATATTTTCCACTTTTGAGTTGAGGAAGTATTGGCTGGGGGAGGGCCTGTGGCGGCTGCAGGAGGTTTAGAACTGGACTGACCTAACACTCTGGACGCCTGTGACTGGGAGAGGGAAGGAGATTTTAACTGGCCTGATGAGAGAGAGGAGGCATTAGCAGACTGCAGGGAGTACCTGGCTGGTGCCTGGGACCTCTGCTCTGACCCAAGCCCGTAAGATCTTCCATTTCCACTTGGAAGTAACTGCTTCACAGACTGAGGTTGTTGAGGGATAGAAACTGGTGCGTTGCCACCTAGACTCAGTCTCATTGACTGACCCACGCCATAACCCTGGCCTACAGATTTGACTCCATAGTTGTTCTGCTGCAGGTGAACATTGGACATGATGTTGACTCCTGTAGAATTTAAGTTAGGCTTTGGTATTGAGAGTCGATTCACCATCTGCTGTGATGGTAAAGACCGGACATTTCCAGAAGCAAGGGAACCAATTCTTGGTGGGAGTCCCATACCCTTCTTCTCTTGAGGTTTGGGAGCAATTAGCATCAAGGGTTTGGATCGGGGAACCACCACATTTGTGTGCCCAATCATGGCAGTGACCTGATAGCCTATGCGTTCATGGTCTTCGATGACATGTTGCACCAAAGCTTCATAGGACTTTGGCATGAAAAGGCATCGCTTGCAGTGAATACTACTCTCTTCCCGGGCGTTTGAGCCTAAGGGGACTGCCCCATTAAGTGATTTTTCTCCTGCCTTTGCTATGTAAGGTGCTGCCACATGCTGAAAATGTTCCCTGTAAATGTGCTTCCTAACTATTTCATAAAGAGGATCTCGGTAAGTGCACTTCTTACAGTAATAAACAGCTTGCTCTACACTGTCAGCCTGCTTAGGTTTAAGGCCATCATTTTTGTTTTTATCTTTGAAAGTGCTGAGGCTGCTACTTGGTGCGCTGGCGTTTGGAGCATGAAATATTTTAATGTGTGTTTCCAAAGTCTTTTTGTCTGCATTGAAGGTACAGTAGGGGCAATTAAGGAGAATCCTATTTTCAAAGTCTTCACTATGGACATTCCGGAAATGACTTTTGTAGGCAGAGAAAAATTTTGAGGAAAATGGACAAGCGCTGCAGCAAAAAGGTTTTGTCCGATAGTCCTAAAGAAAACACAAAAACTAGAATCAGAATGCCACTTCAAATAGGCAATAACAGGCTCTAGGTTTTCCCCCCTCAGAATGTTATTTTTAGAACAGAAACTCTGTAATGCACTGATTTCAGTATGTTTTTTCCTTTTGTAGAGTAACTTTATAAAGTGCAGAAACCCAAATGAAAAAGCTGTCTTAAACCAAATATTTTTATTTATGTCCCACAGTATAAATTAAAAACTTAATGCTAAATTCTTCCTCAATGTTTAGAAAAGACCAGTCACATTTATTGATTTGATTGGTTTTAGCCAAACCAAAGACAAAGGGCTTGAAGATAAACATTTTATAGTTACAATCTACATAAGAATAATCTACATAATCTACATAAAATCATTTTCACTTCATGAATCAGGAAGCTACCAAAGGCTTCAGATTTACTATGTATAGTCATGTGCCGCTGAACAACGGGGATATGTTCTGAGGAGTCTGTCATTGTGTGAACATCACAAAGCATGCTTACACAAACCTAGATGGTACAGCCTACTAGATACTTAGGCTATATGGTAGATCACTCCTGGGCTATAAACCTGAACAGCACATTACTGTACTCTAGACAATGGTAGCACAGTGCTATTTGTCTCTAAATACAGCTAAACATAGAGAAGTTACAGTAAAAATATGGTATAAAAGATTAAAAAAAAAAAAAAATGGTACACCTGTATAGGGCACTTACCACGAATGGAGCATGCAGAACTGGAAGTTGCTCTGGGTGAGTCAGTGAGCGTGTGGTGACTGAACGTGAAAGCCTAGGACGTTACTGTTAACACTACTACAGCCTCTAAACACTGCCCATTCAGGCTACACTAGATTTATAAATTATTTTTCTTTCTTCAATAATTAGCTTACTATAACTTTACAAACTTTTCAATTTTTAACTCTTTTGTAGTAACACTTAGCTTAACACACACACACATTGTACAACTGTACAAAAACATTTTCTATCTTTATATACCTGTCCTATATGGGTTTTTTTCTACTTTCAAATTTTTCTTACTTTTTAAACTTTTTTGTTAAAAATTAATACACAAACAAACACAGTAGCCTAGGCCTACACAGGGTCAGGATCATCAATATCACAGTCTTCCACCTGCACATCTTGTTCCACCAGAAGGTCTTCAGGGGACGTAACATGCATGAAGCCATCACCTCCTATGACAACAATGCATTCTTCAGGAATACCTCCTGAAGGACCTGCCTGAGGCTCTCCTTGAGAAAGTGTCACTCTTTCCAGAAACACATTCATAGTGGTTTGCCTGGATTGTTTTTCTTTCTTTCTTTTTTTTATCACAGATTTGCTTATAAGGAGATAATGCACCATGAACATTCTTCTCTATTAATGAAAACCTTTTGGTGTTGGGGTCCATGTTTTCAAAATTTTTAAAAAGTTTGTCGAGGCTGCACAAGCTTCTGCTAAACCCTTCCTTCACTGTGAATTTTCTCAAGGGTTCTTCTTTTCCTGAAGGTTCCTTTTCTCTTGCCTCTTCTTCAGCTATGCATTCCTGTTCCAGTTCTAACAACTCATCAGTCAATTACTCAGGAACCACCTCTAGGAGCTCCTCCATGCCATCCTCATCCACACCGAGGTTAGAGCTGTTTGCCATCTCAACTGCAGCCCTGTTGGTTTTTGCCACCTCCTTATCCTTGGCAAATCCTTTGAAGTCATGGATGAACCTCTTGAGTGTCTTCTTCCAGATGTCATTCATCATGCCAGGCCCAAATGAAGTTTTTGATGTAGTCACAGATGTTGTTATCCCTCCAGAGTTGCATCAGTGTCTTCCTCAGTTGCAACAGCCTGGAGAAAGGTCTTCCTCAAGTAATAGGCCTTAAAAGATGCTATAACTCCTTGATCCATTGGCTGGATCAAAAAGGTGGTGCTTAGAGGGAAAAACACCACTCTGATATCAGGATGAAGTTCACCAATAAAAGGAGGATGTGCAGGAGCACTCTCAACAATAAGCAAAATCTTGAAAGGTACGTTATTCTCCAAACAGTACTTCTTCATTTTGCTGGCACAGCAATTCAGAAGGGTATCTCGGAAGAGTAGCTGGGTCATCCATGACTTCTTATTGCTCCTGTAGTATACTGGCAGTGTGTGCTTACTGATATGCTCAAAGGCCCTGGGGTTCTCACTGTACCAGATCACAAGGGTTTCAATCTGTAGCCTGCAACACTGCCCCCAAGCAAGACTGTTATCCTGTCCTCAAAATCCTTGAAACTTGGCCTCCTTATGTATGAAAGTCTTTTTAGGCATCTGTTTCCAGAATAGGAAGGTTTCATCCATATTGAAAATTTGCTCTGGCAAGTAATTTTCCTCCACAATCAGCTTATCCAGAGTTTCCAAAAATTCTTCAGCTGCCTTCACATTAGCAGTTACAGACTCACCACTTACTTTCACATTACGTAATGAATAATGATTCTTTAATTGTTTAAACTACCCAGACTATGATCATCATGGTGCTGACAGGGATTTGCTTCTGTGTCTAGTCTCAATCCAGGTCATTAGAAGTTTCTCCATGTCTGATATGGGCCCTTCTCGAATTTTTGTTAGTTTCATTGCCTTCAATGAAACAGATCCCTTAACCGCTTCTGTCACTTTGTTCTTGTTCTTCAAGATCGTAGCTATAGTGGAATGGGACATGCCTGCCTGGTGAGCAAGAACCATCACTGATTTTCCACCTTCATAGTCCTTAACCATTTTTAATTTCGTTTCCAGGTCAATCACTCAATGTGGCCTCTTTCTGGCAACATTAGCCATGGATTTTGTACTTGTAGGGGCCATGATGAATAAAACAACATGAGATTTATGAGGCTGCTGCTAACTTAACATGGCAAGCTGTTTTACAGTAAACTGTTTTTTAAAAAGTAGGAGTATACCCTAATGATAAAAAGTATAGTAAATACATAAACTGATAATGTAGTTGTTTATTATCATTATCAAGTAGTCATGCACCAAATAATGTTTTAGTCAAGTATGAACTGCCTATACGACAATGGTCCCATAAGATAATGGAGTTGAAAAATTCTTATCACCTAGTATTTACTATACAATCGACCCTTGAACAACACTGGTTTAAAGTATGTGGGTCCACTTATACATGGATCTTTTCAACCAAACGAGGATCAAAAATACACTATTCTTGGGATGCAAAAGAAACCTTCCACTATGGAGGGCCAACTTTTCGTACATGCAGGCTCTGCAGGCTGACTGTGGGACTTGAGTATGCAAGGATTTTGGTATATGCGCAGGTCTTGGAACCAATCCCCCCAAGTATATTATACTTTTTATCAACATTTTAGAGTATACTCCCCTCCTACTTACTAAAAAAAAGTTAACTGTAATTATCATAGGAGATGATGGCTTCATGCGTGTTACTGCCCCTGAAAACCTTCTAGTGGGATAAGATGTGAAGGTAGAAGATAGTGATACTGATGATCCTGACCCCGTGTAGGCCTAGGTAATGTGTGTGTGTGTGTCTTGATTTTTAACAAAAAGGTTTGAAAAAAATTAAAAATAGAAATAAATGTATAGAACAAGAACACAAAGACAGAAAATATTTTTCTATCTTTACATACTTGCTGTACAATGTGTTTGTGTTTTAAGCTAAGTGTTACTACAAGAGTCAAAAAGTTAAAAATTAAAGTTTATGGAGTTACAGTAAGCTAAGGTTTATTACTGAAGAAAGAAAAATATATCATAAATTTAGTGCAGCCTAAGTGTACAGTGTTTAGAGGCTAAAGGAGTGTACAGTAATGTCCTAGGCTTTTACATTCACTCACCACTCACTCATTGACTCACCCAGAGCAACTTCCAGTCCTACAAGCACCATTCATGGTAAGTGCCCTAATACAGGTGTACCATTTTTTATTTTTTATACCGTACTTTTACTGTTAACTTTTTTATGTTTAGAGACACAAATACCACTATGTTACCACTGTCTACAGCATTCAGTAGAGTAACATGCTATTGAGGTTTGTAGCCTAGGAGTGATAGGCTATAGCCGCTATACCATATAGCCTAGGTGTGCAGTAGGCTGTACCATCTAGGATTGTTGAAGCACGCTCTGTGATGTTCACACAATGACAAACTTGCTTAACAACACTTTTCTCAGACCATATCCCCGTCATTAAGTGATTCATGACTCTAGTATGTACTGTACACAATTGTATGTACACTTTTATATGACTGGCAGCACAGATTTTTACATGCATCACTACAAACATGGGTAATATGTTGTGCTATGTCGTCACTAGGCAATAGGAATTTTTCAGCTCCGTAATAATCTTATGGGACACCACTGTCACATATGTGGTCTGTCATTGACCAAAACATTGTTATGTGGTACGTGACTGTAGTAAAATTTAGGCCCCAGAGTGTTTTACTGTAAAGAGCTAAAGATATACCTTTTATATTTCCCCGTCATAAAAAAAATTTTCATAGGAAAAGGCAAATATTGATTTTTTTTCTCTGATCAAAGTACAGTATAGATTCAGATTCATTGCTGATCAAAAAACTACCAATGTGTAAAGTTGGCTTTCTTCTATAAGCCTCGCAGTTCCTTCTCATCCAGGAAGAGCTTCAAAAGAGCTAATGAAGTGACAGCTGCTTTAATTCAAATTAAGAAGTTAAATAAAAATGTCCTTATTTAAAAGCCGATAATGCATCGTAGGATATACTGGTATCAAAGAGTAACTTTCACAATTATGATTGTTAACACATATGCAGGTGGGTCCTTTGATGAAGACAAGTGAACATATGCTTGACGAGAGATTATCTTTTCTCCCTAGAAACCTACTTTGGTTTGAACCAAAATGAAATACTCTGCTATTCCTCAAAGTTCAACTCTTCTTTAGTATTAGACTGTGAGGCTTTCAGATTCATAAAACTGAATTAATTAAATGTGTACCCCTGGAAAGCTTTCACATTCTAAGACTGCTGGTTAATACCTTTTCCCAGGGTATTAATAAGCACCTCAAATTTCTGAAGTAGAGTTTAAAAGTACTAATTTCCTGACAAATATGTGCCAAAAGATGAACAGATCACTAATGCAGAATCAGAATCACTACTGAAATAGGCAATGGTAAAAAACTGAATTAACAATCACTTCTCCCTATGGAAAAAGAGCTACCACCCATAGCTCCCTCTATCTACATGACATCTTCATCTACTGATACTTGTTGGCACCACTGACTCTCTCTATATATTTAGACAGGGCCTTGCTCTGTTGCTCAGGCTGGAGTGCAGTGGCACCATTATAGCTCACTGCAGCCTCAAACTCCAGGCTCGAGCAATCCTCCTGCCTCAGCCTCCTGAGTAGCTGGGACTACAGGCACACGCCACTGTGCCCGGCTAATTCTTTTTAAATGTTTTGTAGAGACAGGGCCTCACTATATTGCCCAGGTTGCTCCTGAACTTCTGGCCTCAAGTGATCCTCCTGCCTTGGCCTCCCAAAGCACTGGGATTACAGGTGTGAGCCACCACACCTGGCCCTGTTTGTAATGCCAATTTGTAAAAAGTTTAAGTAACTTTTATCTCTCTGTCACTGCCATCCTACAGAGTCACCTACCGTGGCCTCCCATAGAGGTTGGGTGCCATCAACACAGAGAAAGGAGGAAGCTTAAATGGAAGGAAAAGTCTGGCCTTTTTCTCTCCAGAGAAACAAGGACAGCAACACCAACACAGAAAAATGGTAGATAACTGGATAAACAAAATGTCAGAACATTTTAGAAATGGAAGAGTCAAAGCACTTTTGGGGGAAATGCTGGTATACAAAGGGTTTCAGAACTTTTAAGTAACAAAATTTCATTTTCTTCTTACACTTGGAGATTCAGTCCAATGACAAAAAAGACAGTAAGTTTTTCTTATCACTTAGGAAAATATGAAGTATGCAATTTTGACATTTCCCACATTAAGCTGTTGCCCACAATCACTATGAAAAGCCTAGAGCTGAAAAGGAATGTACCAAGGATGCTGCCATTTGGGAAAGTCTCCCGTGCCACTTACCTGGTTTTTTGTAAGTGAAGGGTCCCACAGTCCTACATCCTCCCATGTAGTGTTTTTCAAATAAAAGTCGTTAGGTTCAAACTGTTTAAAATCCTAGAAGACAGTGAAAGAAGTTTACAAAAACATAGTGGTTTCAACTGTAGCCCAAACTTACATATATAAATCCTACCTCTTAAATAGGGTTGGGGAGAGGCACAGGAAAACCAACCCCATCAAGAACTAAACTAGGAGTGATAAAAAGGCATACGGAAGCTGCACTGAACATTTTATATCAACCAAATATTCTTCTAATGGTCAGCTAGGTTTCCAAGGAAACCACTGGAAGTTCTAATTAAGTAAAAAATCCAGGCACACACTAATACCAATAGAGTACTGTAACTCATCAGTTATATTTAATAGTATTGGAATGGAATCTAAAATAGCAATGTTTGTTTGTAGCACTGCAGATGTGGTATTTTGGTTCTGTGCAAGAAAAAAAAGATTTTTTGGGGGGAGGGGTGGGAGATTGGATCGGGAAGAAAACTCAGGATTTTTGAACCCCCAAAAGAAGGCGGCAAGCTACTCAAAGAAATTAAGTAGTATGATGCTAAATTTATACTTTTATGTAAAAATGTAATGGCCTGCCCCCCCTTTACCCGCCACCTAGACTAGGAAGATACAAAGTGTTAGGGTAAATTTCCCCTTGCTCCTAAGAGGTTCACGGTTCAGGGTGGAAAATCGAGTACATATAAATAATGGGAAGAACAAATCAAATGCAAGATAGAAAAGGTAGTTTAATATTTGCGTTATTTATCTCTGTGAAGATGACCCACTGAGTGCGAAGTGAATGGACTGTTTCATCTGGGCAAGTCTACCTGAATTGGTGGGGTTGGAGAAGGGCTAATCCAAAACTGGGGACAACATAACTAGAGAAGCCCACTTTTCAGAAGCTTCAGTCCCCATGATATCCCCCTGTATTATTAGTGGGATTCAGGAAAAGAAAACCTGTTGCATGAATGAATTTGCTTCTTTACTTTTAATCACATTCAAACATTTACTGAGCACCTATATGTGCCAAGCACTATGCTAGGTGCTGGGGACAAATGGATGAACGAGGTAGCTATGGTCCCTAGCCAGCTGGAACAAAAAGGTTAGTGAAGAAAACAGCTTTAAACATTTCTTTCAACCAGAGGCTTTGACCAACTAACCATAAGACCTGGAGCAGCGAGATCTGGAAAAGGAGGAGACCATTGCACTGGCTAACCCACAGGGCTGTTATAAAACTCAGAATAAAACTGCTTGAAAAATAGTTTATAAAGTCCAAACTGTTATACAAGGGGAAGATAATAGTCTATGATGGGTCAAAAGGGCCAAACAAATGCTCAAATCCTAAGGAAAGAGACAACAAGCACCCAAACAACCATGCCTCAACGATTAGAAGGCCAACCAGAACATTCAGGCATATCAGAATGAGAACAGGCTCTGGAGTCCTACAGACATTGCCACTTCCTCGAAGGCCGTGAGGCCCGACCTATTTCTTTATTTCTTATTTGTAAACTGGAAATAAGAACTCCTATATCCCCCACCCAAGGTTGTTTTAAGGATTAAATTTGCAGACAATTTTAAAGCACCCAGTACAATGTCTGACATGCTTAAGTCCTCAACAGCGGCTGCTTTTGCTTCAGGATGCAAAGATGAAAAAGCCCATTTTAGGGAGAAGGGAACAAGTTATGCTAATTGAGAATGCTTTGGCGAAGCTACTGTTGTGGTTGAAATTCAGAATCACATTTAAGAATTAACCATCCTGGCCACTGACACAAAGTAATGGATCAGAAGCTGAGTCATGTTAAAATTAAAAAATGACATGCTACTTACTTCTATATGTTCTTTACAGTATTCCAACCCAATGTCACTAAGTATTTTTTTCACAGTTTTCCGGGCTTTTCTTAAACTGCCAAGATTGTTGACAGGAAGTTGGAACATAGTTTCTATTGGAAAAAAAAATTTAAGTCAAAGTCAAAACATGTACAACTTGTAATATTTACTAATTCCACTGATGACAGGATCACAAACCCTGGCCCCATCTTACAAAAAAGGTATCCTTTAATCTAGCATATTTTGATTTCTTTTTTTTGGTGTGTTTTATTTTATTCTTTTCATTGTCAAAGTCCTTCTCATCTAGTATATTTTAAATACTTAAAGCAAGCAGGCAAAGTAAGTGCTCTCTGATCTCCTCTATTTTTTAACAGGACATTTTATGTTTAGGTTGACTATGCATCCAATCTGGCACAATTTTGATTAGATTTTAAAAACCAGTTCAGCAATGAACTTAAAGTTGAGAATTAGGGAAATAATATCAACCAGTTATTTTCAAATCAAGTGTGAGCGCTTTTCTCCTTGTGATGTTGAACCTCTGAAAATAGAAAAATGCTTACCACTTCAGCATCATTACCACATACAATTTTGAGTGCCAGGGAAGAGAGATGTTTGTTGAATGGGAACTGTCATGCCCACTGCTATGGTATTCTTAATGAAATATCCTTTAAAAGTTTCTGTACATCTCCCCAGACTAAAGACACTAATGGTTGTGTGACTTGCCCGCCCCCACCGCCAAGCCAGCAACACACCTGGATAAAAGCACTCACTTATAGACATGGAATGAATGCTGAGATCGGAGTGACTGGGCACTCAGCATTGTTAACTACTACAGACTTCACAAGGGGAATCTTTTTTTTTTTTTTTTTAAATTACAGAGACAGGTCTCACACCGTCGCCCAGGCTAAAGTGCAATGGTGTGATCACAGCTCACTGCAACCTTGAACTCCTGGGCTCAAGCAATCCTCCTGCCTCAGCCTCCTGAGTAGCTGGGAGTACAGGCGTGTGCTACCACGGCTGGCTTATTTTTCTTATTTTTTGTAGAGAAGGGGTCTCCCTATGTTGTCCAGGCTGGTCTTGAACTTCTGGCCTCAAGCGATCCTTTTAAAAAATGAAAAGTCTATATGTGTGTAAGGGAATTTAAAAACTGTTTAAATGATCTAATACATTAAGTCAGAAATTTAGTTCAACTTTCCCAAGTTCATTAAAAACAGAGGTTTGTGTTTAATAAGAAAATAGAATTAGTAAACCGAGGGCAGTTAAGAATTTGTATGACTTTCAATGTGATCATAAAGGCTTCCTATAAAAGCATTTATCTATATGGTAAAAATTTATCAATTTAATCCAAATCCAAAACCATTTTGCAAGATACAAAGTAGTCTAAAACCAAAACCAGCAAAAACAAAAGCCAAAGCACCAGGAATTAAAATTTAATATATGCAAATCTGGTTTTCTAACTAATAAAGGTTGTTACTCCTGTACCATTTGTAAACTGCAAGTCAACTAATCCAAATGTAATAAAAATCACGTTGCCTCACTTAATATTCTAATCCAAAATCAATGTCAACTATGAAAAATGAAAAAGTGAAACCTACCAAACCAAACAATAACTCCTAGAAATTCTCAATGTGGATATGTTACCAGAACTTAGAAGTCTCAAAATATCCTGCATGAAATATAAAAGTTTAATTGGGGCCCAAAGAGAAAAGCATGTCATTGAAAAACACTCCTCAGCCTGACAATATTCAAGCTGGAACTGCTGCAAGCTATGAAGTAGTGACTATGTCGCCTCCTGCCTTCTCTGGGCCACGCTAATAATATGCATGTTGTGAAACCAAATGCAGACTTAGAAGTCACTTCTGATACAAATCAATGTGCATTTAAGGCCAAGCCAATTATTTTTTGTGGAAATTTTACTGCTAAATTGTTTTAAAACCATCTTTTTTGGTGGCTTAAAATCAGAGTTCTTTATCCGTTGCTTAGTAAAACAATTTTCACAAACCAGGTCTTTTAGAGAACCACCTACTAGAAAAATACTTCAGAAATACAGAAGAATGTCACAGGCTCATTCTGAAGAGACCAGGTACCAAAATGGATGGCCACAGCTACCCAAGTCTGGCAAGAGACATCTTATTTCTCTACTTGTTTCATAAACTCTCTGTGGGCCAAAATTCAGTTCTTTGGAAACTTCCCGAAATAATTTTGCTTCACTTCAGAAGCAGAGATATGCCCAGAAGCCAGCCACTACTGATCTTTCTGACTCCTGAATGAGCAGCTCAACAATCTCAGCAAAACAAAGACACAAAGATTGGGAAATGTAGCCACCACTGAGGCCACTAGTCTACAGAAAACATACAAAGGTGTCAAACTGCAGCTGGGGGAAAGGAAAACCCATTCTCCTAAATGACTACTCACAGCTAACAAAGTCATTGTAAGACATCCAGATGAAGCACCTCACTGCCTGGTAGGTACCCAATTGATCCACCCACAGTTCTGAAAAATTGAGTATACTCATTAGGGAGTTTAGTTGTAAGAAACTTGTAATTCATAAAAGTCATTCTCAGGTTTACTTATTTTGGCTGAATTTAAAAGACAAATAAATATAATAGTGACACTGCTTAATGGGAAATGCTGTACCAAAAAATGTTTTTTCATTCTATGCTTAGCAACTAGGAAGAACCTATGTTAATGTTTACACTGAAAGATGTAAAATGTTTTAAGATTATAATTGTTTTCATAAGCAGATTTCTGATTTCTAATAATATTGGTAATTCCATAATCTGTCCCTTTCACCAGATAGATGTACCTTCCATGTATTTGTTTAGAGGCCATGTCTAAGATTTTGTCCATTTGGAGCTTGAATAACATTCATATATGTTAACAACCTCAAAAGCATTTACAAAGATTATTCTGGGTTTTTTTGCTTTAAATTAAACACTTTTTTTAAAGTAGATAAGCCAAACACACAGTACAGGAATATAAGCAAAGAAGGCCTCCTTCCAACTCCTATCCTCCAGCCATTCAGCTCCCCTGCCCAGAAGGGGCCACTGTTACCATTTCCTGTATACACTTCTTGAGCTTTTCTAAGCCTTTAACAAGCCAAACAATTCCTTGAGAGAAAGTCTCCATCAAACTCTACCAACCAGTCAAATGCTAGAATTATCACAGGTGATTAAAAAAAAACCTCAAGGGCCCCACTTTTTTCAGCCTACTGCTTGCTGTTAAGAAATGTAAATTCAAATCAACAGCTGATTGGGGGGGTGGTTCATTAATGTTATCTATTTGATTCTCGTTTAAAAACCTTTACAAGAAGTGCTCCAGGCCTCCTTTCCCACCCTTAAAACCCCTCTAAATTAGAAATCTGGACAAGGGGCCCATACTTAAATGACTGAGGGGTGGGAAAAGAACAAGTAAGAAATTGCCTCTGCCCAAGATTAAGGGCTCTTTCCTCACTTTTGAAAGCTAAGAGAGCTAAAAATAAAATATTCACAATCATTACTCTTACGGAGGACAATGCCAAAAATTGTTGTAGAGCCGGGCTTACTTTCTCCTCAGATTTGGCCCTTGGTAGTTAATCCTTTCTCTTTAGCCTCCTTGACTATCAGGATAGCTATTTTTACCAGACCAGCATCATTATTCCAATACCAAGGAGAGCTCCTTTCAGTCAATTCTTTCAGCTCATGGCATAGAAAAAAGGGAAAATATCCAGTTTAATGGAACCTGTACCACTGTTCATCTATCATTTTGGGAAGGCCTACACTTTACCAGCCACTGTGCTAGGAATAGAGAGATGAATAAGACACAGTTCTTCCCCTTTGCTTCCATTGGTCTGGGTCTGGAGCACACACAGCAGGCCTTCAGTCAGTGGGGTTTAGCCTCTTGGAAAACCTCCACGCCCCACATCACAAATGACGTGCTGTCAGTTAGGAGGTCCCTCCTCCATTTCAGCAGAGTGTACATGACTCAGGTTGACCAATGCTATTTCATCTCTGTAGATACTGATCAGTACAGAGTTGGACACGTGCCCCAAACAGGGCTGACAGTGATTCTGAAAAGGAGAGTCAGAACCTACCACCACATGAAGAAAGCAGAGGGACAGGAAGAATCCTACTGATATCGTCTGATATCATTTAAGGCCTTCAATCCAGCTGTGCTTGAAGGACAGTACCCCCACCCCCGCCTTTTCAGATACATGAGCAAACACATTGTCATTTCTGCTTAAGCTTTGGGTTCATGTCACTTGCAACCGAAAGTCTTGGTAGACCCACTGGGCAGTGGGACATAGAAGAGGAAGTGAAAAATTAAGAGGGAAGATGGGATATTTTATGTAAAATAATTATACTTGTGAATTGGGTCTAGTAGGAAGAATAGCAGTTTCTAAGAAAATGCACTTATTCTAAAAAAATGCTTTGGCCCCGGTTTCATTAAGTAAAAACAAAAACACTATATGGAAAGAGTCAAACACTTTCCAAATTCTAAAACAACTTGGGGGAAAGCTAAATGACCTACTAATAATAGAGTTAACATTTGGAACTATTTCATTTATTACTGAAAGTAACTAGCTTTTTGGTTAAGCACATGCCATCTGATAAACTACACATAAACCTTCAATATCTAAGAATGATTTAAATTCGTTGTTGAATGAATTAGCCACTCTCCTTCCTATCAATCTTTATAAGTTATACCCACATCTATTGATTAGGGCCCAAAGTTTTACTAATTCAGGCCAAACTCATATTCATGTGCTTTCTTAGAAAGAAAGAGTCAGATGGCTGGAATGAAAATCTGAGACTCATCTAGGCCCTAGGTTACAGAGGAATTAAAACCATATAAATAATATATATATCTGATCCTCTCTGCCAACTATCAAAAGCAAAAGCACTTCTTTAATGCAAGTAACAAGAGGGTAAACAAAGGCAGAGAGAACCTGGCTTACGAGGAAATAACCTATTTATAGGCTGATCCTGTACAGGGGAAGGATGATATAACATAGATAACCGCACACTCTACTTAAGCAAAGAGGTCATTAACTGACAAACATAGTAATAACCATTTATGAAACAATCATTCTGCCAAAAGCCCTGGATCTAGTCACAGGCTGTACTCAGGTTCTTTTGGGTCAAGCAGATGGAGAATCCAACAGATGACAGTACTAGTTTAGCAGGCTGAAGGTAAGATCTGCAGGACTGGGCACACCAAGAATCAGTGGGGTTTGTCTACGGTAGTCCATCTACAAAGCTACCAGATCAAGGATGGCACCATTTGGTCCCTATTTTTAGGGACCAAAAGTAGAAAAGTAGAAAAGCATTTACTACTCTATGAAAGTAAAACAAAAAACAGATAAACCTTTTTTAGGTAAACAAAAGAGAACCTAACCATAAACCTTTCACAAGGCATAGATAATCAAGCCAGGAGGAAAAAATCCTCTAAATCCAATTTTTCCAGGTTACATTTTAAGCTATTCCAAGTGAGGATCTAGTATGTCATTTTCTAGTATGTAAATCTTCATACTTTTATATGCATTCTAATTTGATATTTCCCAAATTCCTAATAACTATATGGAGTTAATTTAATGTGCCAGAAAATATAACAGTAAATACGAGTTTGTCCTACTTTTCCATCAAATGCAGGTATAACTCTGCTACTTTCTAATATTTGGGAACCAAAACCTGAACACACATACCAGAATGACAAATAATGTATCAGTTACACTAGTGAATGCAAATCTACAATTTCTGTAGGAAAAACATCTCTAACACTGCACTGAGAACCACACAAGGATGGTTACTTCTTCCTGGTAACACCTAAACATAAGCTGCTTAATTTAAACCAATGGTTTTCAAACCTTTCATTTTTCTAGAAGCAGTGAAACCCTTGTTTCCAAAGGAATCTTAGGTGTGTGCAATACAAAAAAGATAAAAATTGGAGGTGCTCAGGTTGAAAGGGAGAAGAAAAAATTCCCTGTTCCTAAGTATCTCCCTGAAAATATTCACTAGTGTAAACCAAGCCTATGATGCAAACTTATGCCAAAGTGGCAGTCTACTGAAATGTAGAATCTGGGCCTAGGGGTCAATTAACTTCAAAGTATGAAGTTTGATGGCTACAGTGGAATTCCAACAGTTTACTGATAATCTCTCAAATAAAATTAGTCTGATCAGAATATGAAGTTATAGGAGTCCTTAGTAAACCTAAAGGATCAGAACATAAAGTTTATACTCTGGTGATGTCTTTTTAACATTTCTACATTAAAGTTGTAAAGAGGCCTGGAGGTGGCTTCCATCAGCAATCCTAACATTCTGGGAGGCCAAGGTGGGAGCATCGCTTCAGGTCAGGAGTTCAAGATCAGACTGAGCAAGAGTGAGACCCAGTCTCTACTAAAAATAAAAAAAATTAGCCTGGGCGAGGTGGTGCACACCTGTAGTCCCAGCTACTTGGGAGGCTGACGCAGAAGGATCGCTTGAGCCCAGGAGTTGGAGGTTGCAGTGAGCTGTGATGACGCCACTGCACTCTACCAGAGTCAGGCTCTGTCTCAAAAAAAAGAAAAAAAAAAGTTGTAAAGAAAAATACAGACTCTCTGGGATTATCTATTATAGGGAGTGGAACCAAAGGCTGGAAATGATGCTATTACTAGCGAAGAAAAATGGCAGCCGTATTTTCTAAGTTAATAAAAATTAGGAAGACATTCAAGCTACTATAACCCATTTCATTTTTGGCAATCTCAACCCAAATTAGTATGTAAGAAATTCAGATCCTTAATACTTAAAACAAACTACTCCAATTAATGCTGATGCAAGAATTTTTATATAAAGATCTTACAGCCCCCACTGGGGTTTAAGAGACAGATTTTTGAAGTTTCTTTAAACCAATGATCTAACTTAAAAATGTTAAGTTATGCTGGCAATTTTTTAAGAGGGACAGGCATTTTAAGAAGATTCTCATGAACAGAATCAAAGCATCAGTTAACTTCACTGCTACCCGTGACAGCACTTTTTTAAAAAATAAGAACAGATCTTGTGATGTCTCTGTGGAAACATTTAGGACTTGTTAAGATAAAAACTATTTAGGCAGAAAGAAAACATTCCTGGTACTTACGCATTTTCTTTCCTTCCTATTTTTCCCTCAGCAACAAACTGTGGTCATAGTATAACCCTGTTTCTCTTTAAAATCAATAAGCCCTTATTTTTTCTGACTATTCTAGGATCTGCATCTGAAGTGGTGAACACAGATACTTTATTTGCTTTTACCATATCACCAAATTCTAATTTAAATTAAACCAATTGTAAAAATGTTTATATGTTAAAAAATGAACCTTATAAAGCCTTGCTAGAACCCTCCAATCTGGAAGCAATCACCCCAGCTCAATTTTTTTCTAAAACACACAGCCCTGAACAGAAGCAGATTATCTTCTATTCTCCTATAAGCTTGGGCAAAAGATCTTCCAGATGCTGCAAGTCTTCACAGAAAGGAAGCTCTAATGTTTCCTCCTTTTCTTCTCTTCCACAATCCCCAATCCCACAGAACAGGTTATTCTGACTAGCCAAAGGGCAGAATGCGCTTCTGGATTAGTAGATAAAACTGTGCAGCAACACAGAGGTAAGAAAATAAAGTTTAGTCTCCTCTTTCCTTCATCTTACTTGAAAATGTGCAGTAGGGGTGAAGCTAAAAAAAGGTGGTTTTTTTTGTTTTTTGTTTTTTTAAGAAAGCCAGGAGGATTAGAAAGAGAAAACTGCTTTGCAAATGATGACAAACTTTTACTGAAAGCTGTCTGAATAATGAACATTAGGATAATCATATTAGAACACTCTTAATAAAGATAAGCAGCAGGCAGGAAATGTAACCAATTTCTGTTATGTTCTTAATTACTAACTGCATTGGACTTTTACTGTTCCCTAAGTTTGATAATAAACGGCACCCAATTAATTCAGTGCAGCAAATACAAAACTGCCTCCATAAAAAAAAAATTTCTTCAAGTTTTTAACCACAATTATCAAATTCCTTATAATTAAGTTTTCATAACTATTTCTTTCATAGGGAGACTAAATTTATGCAAGGCAAAATGATGTATTTTTCTAAATATAGCATCTTGTATGAAAATGTTTAGTCAAATGAATATCTCTTGCCACTTTCTATAAACAATGTGTGAATCCCTTCTACAAACAACCCTCCTCTAAGAGACTATCTCTCTGCCTGATCACCTCAATTAAGGGAGAGCACAAAATCCCACCAGGCCCAGGCAGCTCATTTCACATTGGACAGTTCTGTTCACAAGTTTGCTCTTATCTATAGAAATCTAATTCAGTTAATCCCATAACAGCCTTTCAAATTTTTAAGGCATTTCCTCCCTCTCCCAGTTAACCATGCTCAGTTCTTTTTACCACCCCTTCTGAGACCTCATAGGCCATTCTCCAATGGATGGGCTCTAGTTTGTCAATCTCCTTGGTGCCCTAAATCAACTATTATTCTGGATGTGATATACACAGGAGACGGTCAAGCAAGACAACACTACTCTAATTCCAGATATTATTTTTTAAAAATTAATGCTCCTGAAAAGTGCATTTGTGTTAGTGGCAGCCATTTCACACATATGACATAAAATCTTTTTTAAAAACTATGTGGTGCCTTTTTCAGCATTAGCTTGTTCAGCCGCTGAGAAAAAAGGATACTTTGGATTGAATCTAAGAAGCAATCATTAGCCTTTATGGCATCTGCTTGATGGTACCACACAAGCATTCTGTTTCCAAAATGATAAAACCAAACGTCCAGTGCACACAGAAGATTGAGATTCCTCTTCCAAACCACAAGATTAACTGCAACGTGTTATGAGAAAGCAACACTGTGAATCATGGAAAGAACCCAGGGGTTGTCCAACCTAAACTCTTCTCATTTACACATTAGCAGCTGAGGTGAAGCAACTGCTTGTCCATGAGGGAGTTGGGTCTCAAGGCCACACGCCAGAACTAGGACGCAGTGCTCCTCCCATTACCCATGCAGATGAAGCTCTGATCTGACATTTGTTAAAGATAAACAACAGCATGTACACACACACACACACACACACACACACACAGAAGTGCCAGAATTTCAAAACCCAAGGTTGAAATGGCCTTAAAAAATTAAAATGCTCAGTCAAACCAGCTCAAGTGGTGATGCAGAGATTAAGAATCTGTACACATCTCATGTCAGATGATCCCATCACATCCAGAGAAGAACTGCAACAAAAACTCTCAGCTCTGAGGACTTGCCTCAAAGTACTCTTACCATTGTTGTGGATGCCAACAGCCACAAGATAGTCACACCTGAGGGATCTCTTTCTATCCAAATCATAATGGTATTATCTTGCAAAATGAAAACTACAACCTCAGCATCCTTAAATAACACCACAGCTTTTCAAAAAACAGATATATCCTAACCTCCTCCTTTATATCATCTTCCCAGTGTTAATACTTTAAGTATGTTCTCCTAATGTCCCTTGGTTAAAGTAGAGGCTCTGATGATCTTTTTGTTTTTTTGGAGGGAAGGGTTGGTAGGAGACTAGTCTGCTCTCAACTATCTCCAGGCTCCTTTTCCCAAATAAAGTTCCTTTTGTTACATAAGCAGTTGGGAAATGAGAACATAGGTACACAAAAACTTGTACATGAATGTTCTCAGCAGTATTATCCACAGTACCCCAAAAGTAGACACAATTCAAATCTCCATCAACTGATGAATGGATAAATAAAATGTGGCATATCCGCATAACGGGATATGATTAAGCTATGAAAAGGAATGAAGCACTGATGTATACTCCAACATGGATGAACCCTGAAAACATGTTAAATGAATGAAGTCAGTCACAAAAGGACAAATACTGTATGATAGAGTAGTCAAATTCATAGAGACAGAAAGTAGAATGGCAGTTGCCATGGGATGGGGGGAGGGAGAAATGGAGCGTTATTGTTTAATGGGTACAGAGTTTTAGTTTTGCAAGATAAAAAAATTCTCAAGGTGAGCCTGAGCAAGAGTGAGACCCCGTCTCTACTAAAAAACTGAAAAATTAGCTGGGCTTCGTGGTGCATGCCTGTAGTCCCAGCTACTCAGGAGGCTGAGGCAAGAGGATCGCTTCAGCCCAGGAGTCTGAGGTTGCAGTGAGCTACGATGACACCACTGCACTCTACCCAGGGCGACAGAGTGAGACCTTGTCTCAAAAACAAACAAAAAACCTCAAGGTGGATGGTGGTGATGGTTGCAAAACAATGTGAATGTACTCAATGCCACAGAACTGTACACTACAATGGTAAAGTTTATGTATACTTTACCATAATTAAAAATAAATTTCCTAAAAAATATGGCTACTGGAAAATATAAAGCAATAGCAGTGACTATGGAAACAAATAAGGTCTGCTTGTAATTTTAACAGCAGGGTAGTCTGGGTTCAAAATTGGGGGCTATTTAACATTGGCAGCTCTCTTTGCCAAAACTATGAAATATTAAGTAGTTGTTAAGATTCCCTGGAACAAGACAGTTCCTCTACAGCTGCATTCCCAAATCCCTTCCCCAGGCCTCAGCTAGTACCAATCTGTGGCCTGTTAGGAACTGGGACACACAGCAGGAAGTGAGCAGCACAGCTTCATCTGTACTTACAGCTGCTCCTCATCACTGGCATCACCACATAAGCTCCACCTCCTGTCAGATCAGCAGTAGCATTAGATTCTCATAGGAGTGGGAACCCTACTTACAGGGTTCTGTGCATGACAAGGGATCTAGGTTGCGGCTCCTTATGAGAATCTAATGCCTGATGATCTGAGGTGGTGATACTGGTGCTGGGGAGCAGCTGCAAATACAGATTATCATTAGCAGAGAAGTTTGCACAATAAATATAATGCCCTTGAATCATCCCAAAACCTTCCCTGTCTCCCCCACAGTCTGTGGAAAAATTGTCTTCCATGAAACCGGTCCCTGGTGCCGAAAAGGCTGGGGACCACTGCTCTAGAGCAAGTCCCAGATGTAATAACTGCAAAGACCATTCTGGACACTATTAAATGAGTGACTCTATGGTAATACATTAATGGAACCTAGGTGACCCCAAAACCTTCAATTATGTAAGAAAAATCTTGGTAGAGAGTTGAATTTCTTGGCAAATCTGCTTCACTTCAAGAGGCTGGGAACAGTGTACTATATCACTTTTGGCAATGAAGGCCCTAATTCATTCTGCCTTAACGAACAGATTTAATACAACTGGGGTTATGTCAATGAGATGTTCAACTACCTTTTAATTTTGCAAAATTGAGCATGTGGCAATAAAGAAAAGATCTTCAGAGAATTCCCATATGTTAAATTTTCAAATCACCGTAAGTTTCTTTCAAATGGTTGTAAGAATAGAACTGCAAAAGGGGAGAGGTCCTAGGAAAAATAGAACAGGAAGCCTATGAAAGGTAACAGAATGATTAAAAATGTAATTTTAGCACTTTAAGCAAGTTTTGTTTTCTTTCATGTTGGTGTAGTAATAACAAACCAACAATCTAATGGTAAATAAATAGCCTGGTTCATCACATTATCAATCACCAAAATTATAATCAAATTCTGCTTAAAAGTTTTAATTTATTTTAAATGCTCATCCAGGTGATCTCAGAGCTTTAGTAGTATGACCTGAAATAACTGGATACAGCTGGTAAAGAGGTATTTCTGCCTGTATATTATCATCATTACATATCATCTTTCAGCAGATCAACACAACTGATGGACTAAACAGAACCCTTTAAATAAGTAGCAGGACAAGGGTGCCACCTCACTATTAAGACAAAGAAGGTCTATTAAAAGGATCTTGCTTAGTTTTTTTCCCTACTGTATCTCTAACACCTACATCAGTGACTGATGCAAAATAAGCATTCAATAAATGCAGATTGAATGAGTCCCTGCCTAGAAAAAGCTTACAGATACAACATCCTATAAGTATCTATAATAAAATAGGTGATGTGTCACAAACTAAATGCTAGGAGGCTTCACAAGAGGGAGAGGTCATTGTCAGCAGCGAGGGCAGAAACAGCTACTGAGCTGGGGCCACTAAGTTAGGTGGAGAAGCTGCATTCACTGCAAAAAACTTCTGGCACTGTTCCACAGGCCAGAAAGCAAGTTGTAGGAACTACTGCAAAGAATCAGAATGGCTACTATGTCAAGCTTCTGAGTAATAATGAATGACAAGGTTGGAAAGGATAAGCTAAGGTAGGAAGCTAGAGTCTGCTGCCATGTCAGGCAGGCACTGAAGAGGTGCTGCAGGTATTGAAGCAAAGAAGCAATATGATTCTAATGGCACTTTAAGAGGATTCATCTGGTTGTGTTCAGCAGGTCCCATAAGAAAGGTCTGGAGGAAGTCAATTAAGTAGAAGAGTGGATACCAGACCTAGCTACCCGTAAGAATCACCTGAGAGAGCTTACACCCATTCCAAACCTGCTCAATCTTAAAGGTCTGCAAAACCATCATTGCCTTAGGTATGAAGTAATAAGATATTGGAGTATTAGCAGAAAGAAAAGGTTCAAAGGTGAAGCTTAAATCAAAGGTGAAGCCTAAATCAAAATTTGTGTTTTCCAATAAGACTACACTGTTTCCATGGACAAAAATTTACCTGACCTATTACCTACATGTAAACATTTTTTACCTCATACCTTCAAACTTCTGTAACAAGAGGTAGGTTGACATAGCACAGTAAAGTTTTCTTTGCTAGAAAAGAAAGATGGTAAGATGCGGTGATCCACCCTAGAGCTAGACATATCGGTGTTTAAATTCTTGCTCTGCCATTTACTAGCTTTGTGACCCTAAACATGTTACTTAACCTCTAGAGGTCTGTTTTCTTATGGTATAACCAGAAGGACACTACCCCATTGTTCAAATGTCAGAAGGATTAAATGCGATGATGCAAGTTAATGCTTAAAGCAGTTATCACTATTACTTTAAAGGTGATCAGATACTGAAATAATCACTTTGAAAATTCTGAGTCCACACCAGTGTATATATAACCTTTTAAAAAGCTTGGACTATTATTCCTGAGAATCACATGTGGTTGCCATAACAACATCTGTTCTATACACATTATAATGTGCATTCATACTTACACATACACAGTGTTTTTATACAATACTTTAAATACATCTGTGTGAGTCATTCAAGCTAGAGTTAGCATACTCTTAACTTTACAAGCTCAGTGGCACTTAAAATGCTTATGCAACAGAACACCTGCAACTACCTTAAATAAACCTAGGTGACTTATATTAATAGTTATGTAGAAACATAAAGGTGTGATCTAGATTTTACATATTTTATGTTTTAAAAAATATGTGGGTCACTTGTCTTTTAGGATTTTCAGACTGAAAGACCAGTGCCCACAACTAGAAGACTGCTATTGTGTTGCTGCTTATCCTGCTACTTACAGTGTTTATTAGATTTCAGACAAAAATTCTAGCTGTGACCACCAGAATTTCTAGCACACTAATGGAACCAACTGTCTTCAGGCTGTACTCCTAAGAGTATAAGACATGTATAGGTGGAGGGGAAGACAATGCCTAGGGGGCAAGGTAAAAGCTGAACAACCAGAAGTCTGGCCCCCAAGCCTTCATCAATTTAAGACCTCATATAACATTTTATGTGAAAGTGGGGAAGATGCCTCACTGCTTATAAAAGGACAGACTCCTTATAACATACCAATCTAGATTTAGGGAGAGTGAGAGGTGGGGACCACCTTGCAATTTTCTTCATTTTAAATACTGCAGCAAGGCAGGGCATAGCATAGAAAGTGATTCCAGCACTCTGTTGCCTACATAAGGATTCCACAGGCTCAGAACCACTTGTTGTCAATATAAGTGGACAACCTGGCTTAAGAGAAATGTCAAAAAGGGAAATAATCCACAAGTGGGCCTAAGAGGACAAGCAAATATGTCCACTTATAATTATTCCAGAAGCATGCCACATCTTTGCATAAGATAAAGTTATTTTGATCCCCTAAAAATAAAATTTTCATGCTCTATCAAAGCTACTCAGAAATAATTTTCCCACAGTAATAGGAAATGTATTTTTCTCACCATTCTTGAATAACAGAATAATTTATTTAAACCATGTTCTCAAGTTTTTCTAAGCCATTTCCCAGGATCAAGGCTTAGCCAAAGGCAAGTTTTTCAAAAGCATTCTTGTAGCAGGTTTTGCCACTTGATGGTTCCATTTTTACACTTCCCCCAGAGAAGTTTTATTTGTATTTTCTTGTTGTTGTTTCTAAGTACAACTGGTCTTGAACCAGGACTCTGAGCACTCTCTGCATTGGGACACTCCTAGTCTCAGCTCACCTCTTCCACAAGAACAAGGATTGTAACTGTGGACTTAAATTTACAATTCCAATTTAAAATTTTAGTAAATTCTACCATATTTCCACTAGACAGAAGTCTCTTCAGATATGCCAGGTTTCAAGAGACCACTCACAAGGTTCTCAATTAAGTCACCAGCTCCCACCAGTAAAGAAGAGCCTTACAGATTTTCAAGTGAAGCACAGGTTTTCACAAGCTCTTAAATGGAGCATGAAGGGTTCAGAAAAAGACAGAAAGGGCAAAAGCCAGCAATTATCTGTCTAAGCAAAAATAACTGCTCAGAGCAGAGATGGAACACTGCCCTAAACCAAAACACTGGGAAAAGCAACAGGACCACAAAGTTTCTTTTTAGACCCTCACTCAGTGATATAGGTAACTTCAAACCAGACGTATGCTACTTCAACTGACTACCACCTACACAATTTACACCCATACTCTCCTGCTAGGGGTGTGGCTAGCTTCTGTAAAGCCTACTGGGATCCTTGAGTGTAAGCTGACATACAAGCATAAAATATCACTATGAAGTTATGAAGCATTCATTTGAACCCCCATTAGCCAAACAGCTCACAGGAGCACTATATGAAGACTGGTGTTCCAAGCACAGCACTGAGAACCAGCCCAGACACATTCTGTGGCTCACTTCATCATTGTATGTGGTAGTGCCTTCATTTCCCTATTTGTGAAACAAGGACAGTCCTGAGAGAACTGAGAACAGTTTATAAAGTGCTTGGAAAATAAAAAGTGCCAGCCATCAATATTATTTTATAATACCATAAAGGCCAGCAAGGGGGCCTTTACACTTAAATAGCCCATTCTTACTCAAGGCATTACAGTCACATGAGAAGCGACACATAAACACAAACAACCCACAGCTGAGTGACTCAACTGCAAATCTATACCCTTACTAGAGAGGGTATTAGGATGTGTAGATTTATTTTTAATTGTTTTCAAGTTAAATCTTTAACTTAAATCTTAAACCATGGTCTATGTTCAGAGCAGTGTTCATAAACTCTACTACAAAGTCTTCTATGTTCTCCTCTTATTTTCCAAGCCTTTATTTCTGGGACACTGCCAACATTCTTGAGCGGTTCTAGGATTTCTCTGCTGCTGTCCTGGAACTAAGTTACAGATCAATAACACCAAGGAGCCTGTGAGTACATCTCAAAGAACGCCTAAAGGTAGAGGACAGTGAATTCATACATGGAGATTAGAGAACCCAGAACTGAAATAGTATTAAGAATTTTGAATTTTTCATTTATTAGAATAAAAATGTGCACCCCGAGTCAAAAATGTCACTTTACACAGTTGACTATTTTATCTGTGACTTCACATATACATATGCATATATTCCTGATATAATCAAGTTGATACATGTATCTCCCAATTTGAGAAGCATGACAATATGTGAGAAGAGCCTTCTCCTTCCAGTGAAGCAGAATACGGATATTCACTTAAGTGGAGCCCTAAACTGGCAAGTAGCAAAGGCAGGTCATGACAAAACCCAGGTGCAAGGAGGACTAAGACACCGAGAAACTGAAGGAACATAATCATCCTGCCCTCACTTTCTAATTAATAGGATCAGGCAAACAAACAACAAGAAAAAACCATGAGGTCACAATGGCCACACATGCTGGGCAAAACATGGATGGCGTATCTTATAAAGTCTCTCAATGACCAAGGTGGAAAGTGACAGTGTATAAACAAGAAAGTTAGTGTGGGGCTTTGGTTTATACCAGTTTCAAACACCAAGTTTCCAAACTAACAACATAAAAGGTATAACTGACAGTGATGCACATCAGCAAAATATGGCATTTGCTCCACAGTTAATACCATAAGCTCTTACAAAACCAAGGGAGGAAAAACTCTGTAAGTTTATATGTGATGCCAGTAACAAGTCAAGCTCTGTGAATCTAACTATAATTAAATTATTTACATAGGGGAGCAAAGTTTCTCTTAATGTACATGCCTCTTAGGCATGTAAATTAAGTTTAAACTCCCCCTGAAAGTATCTTACCTCATGTAACACATAGCAGAAGTTATGACATTGTTTTAAAGCAAAGGTCCTTTGGAAGTCCAAGTAGCTACTGAACAAGTAGCTTACTGCACAACAGTCATGGGCACTTTGGTGTAAGCTTACAAAATAAAAATTTCAATTTTTTTTTGTGCTTTCATATCATTTCAAAAATGTTTATCTCACTAAGATTTAAGCAGGCTATTAAAAAGTCTATAAAGTTTAATTCTGGCATTTTTTTCCTACACTTAAATATATTGTCCCCAAACTACATCTCTAATACTTGGACATTTTATTTATATTTAATAGTATGACAATCATTTCCAACTCTAAAAAACCCAGTTGTATTTTATGTGTATGTGCACATACATACACACCCCAATTAATGGAATCAATCGGCCAAAGTCTATCACAACTCATGCAATTTTGTTACTTATATGATTCTCAAAAGAAAAAACACACTTAATTGCTGAATTTTTTCCTCTACCCTACCAAGTATCAATCCCTACTTTCTCCTTTATGACAAAACAGCTCTATCTTCCTTAGTAAATTGCAATTTTCACAATTAAATTTGTAGCCAGCATCATCTTAAATAATCAACTAACATATTGCTGAGTATTTTAATTTTCAAAATATTTAGAATTATTTTTAATAGATAATTCCAAATTTTGTAAGTAGTTACTAGGAAAGCAACAATTTCACACATAGCATACCATATATACCTATGCTTTTAGTAATCAAATATATGTAATAAATAATATATGTGTATATGTTATAACGAAAATCAAAAGCCATTTTCACTTAACAAAAGCCTACTGGTTGGTTACTCGCAAGTGGTGCTAACAACAACCTGTTTAACGAGGTGAAGTCTTATTTTAATATAAATAATATTAGAACTTTTCCTACACTCTGGTTTAAGGAGAAAAGAGAAATTTAAGCAAATTCACAGTGGGTCTGTTTAAAAGCAATGACTTTCAACATTGGCAGGGCTGGGGTCTTTAAGAGATTCATAGCCAAATCTCCTGTATTTTCTATACAGGGACTAAGAACCAAAATCAAAGGTTTAGTTGGCTTCAATATATAGCAGCTCCTAGTAAGGCAGTCTTAGGAAAATTTTCAACAAGGGTCAAGATAAAGAAGGAATTTCTTCTTAAATTTTCAGTTAAACAGAATACCCAATTCCCACACACTAGTTAACTGGGGCTTTTTACCACACTTTAATAAATTCTTGTTTACCTACTGTAAATTCCAGTCTTCAAGCCCAACTATTTCACTTTTTTTTCCCTCCTGAGTGTCCAAACCAGGAAACCTGTGAAACTCTGCAGAAGACATGCTTTCTAAGAAAGAGCTCACAGCAAGTCTTCCTTTAAGGGGAAAATGGCTATTACCACTAAGGACGTCATTCAACACTGTATCTGATCTACAGTTTGCTAAGTCAAAAAAAAGCACCCTCACAAACTACACCTCAAACATATCCTCAAATAAGTTGTCTTCACATTACTTATTTGTAGAATTTATGTAACTATATCAAACACCAAATACAGGTCAAAATTATCTGTTTAACAAATACTAAACAGCATTTTAAAATTACAAACAATATCATTTAAATATCTGATTCTTGTAATTACTAAAAAATTGTAAAACCAATGTTGATAGTTTCTAGCGAAATACCTGTACCAAGCTGCCTCCTTTTCACTCCTGAAAATGTTACTTGGTAGCAATTATCCAATGAAAAATTCTCCTTTAAGCACCAACTGGTTAACTATGTATCAAAAAACACACCCATTCAGTTCCCCATAAATTTATCTTGGTGTATCTATATAAGGTACTTGTAACAAAGTCTTAAAATTATCCTTAAGTATTAACAACCACTCAATCTTTGGTAGCAAGAACAAGTTTATGGAAAAGCATGTTCTCGTAAGATCTTTAAGGCTTTTAGAAGCTTAGTAACTCCTGAGACTGGGTCATCAAAATAACAGTAATTGAGTACTTAACATACTTTACATATACAAGGGTGCAGAATGCAAATTATTACAATATTAGCAACTTAAAAAAATTTCTCTTAAAACAAGTCATAAGTCACTTCTTATGTTCGTAAGTGTTCAGAACCCCACTACTGCAACCAGCTCTAACCGGTTCCTTGAGGAATGTGGCTAGGCTGAAATTTTGGAAGTGAAGGCTTTGGTAGTGACCAAGGAGGAAGAAGTCTCTGGCTTCCCTGTTGCTGCAGTTCCCACCCTCCAAAATGAATATACCCACCGGTGTGAATTGACAATGTGGTCCAAAGAGCAAGGCAGGAAACGGAGTCCAGATCCTCAAAATGGTAGTACAGGGCATAACCACTAGGCCACCTATCAGTTCAGTACAAAAAGTACAACCCTGTGCATCATGGTGCAAAAGCTGGGGCCTAGGTTTCGCATTGTGCATCTCACACCTATGGAAATAACAAGAGGAGTAAAATCTATAGAAATCAACACACCCTAAGAAGGTGGGTGCTCACAGAAGACTGGTGTCAACACTTTTGCAAAGGTGGTTGGCTACTGAGATAATGAATGGCAATTAGAAGTCCAAAGTTGGAAAGAAACAAAACTTTACAACCAACACTGTTGAGTTTGACAATGATGAACTCAACATGAGCTTGATGTTTACCAACAAGGCTTTGCAAATCATGACACCCATCTACATGCTTATGAAAATTACTACCCCGCAAAAATCTAACATCCTTCAAGAATGATTAACTATCAAAGAGTTGGAAAGATTTGGGAAGAAGGGAGTTAATCAGCAATGCCCCAAACCCGTGACTCTCAGGTTTTAAACGTTCCCCTTTACCACCACTTAGGGAAGACATGGTGACACATTCAAAGCTTAAGGTGGAAGAATTCCAGAATTCCAGAGAAAGGGAATCTGTGAACCAAGGATGTGCCAAGGTGATTCGTCAAGAACGTATGTGGATTGTCTGAGGGTCAACAGTTTGGAAAAAGTAAAAAGAGAAAACTTCCAAATGCAGGGTGGATTCTTTAAAAGAAATAAAATCACTGCTCTTGACTCACTTAATCCTTCGCCATGTTGCTGTCAGCTCACCAACTAAGAGTGCGAGTGTGTGTCTTGCTGGGCCCATTTTCCCATGGTCTGTAGAAGGCGCTGCGAAGCACATCCTGTTCTAGCTGTGGGGCCCTTCCCCCGCTGCAGCCTTACCCAGTGCAGAGAATGCGCCCCCTACTGACTCCAACACTCATTGCCTTTAGCCGACTTGGCTGCGGTGCATTTTGGGTGGGGGCTGGTATTTTCTTCATGGCCATAAACCAGAAGCAACAATGCAGATTTATAAAGAAACTGTATCAAGCTATCCAAGAGATCTTTTTTTTCATTTTGAAGGTTCAAGATACAGGCACAAGAAGCATCAGGGATGGGAACTGGGTGTGTGGGGATGGACAGCATTAAAATGGCAAACACAGGAAACAGTTTGCTTCTTTTTCCCTCCTAAGCCTTTGTCTGTGAAATGGGGTTATGTCAAGAACTGTCCAGAGGAACTGGTGAATGCAAGAACAGTAAGAAGACTGAGTGGGGGTGTGTGTGGCTGAAAAGCATATTAGACCTAGAGCCTGGTCTTGGACAGAAGAGGAAGAGAAGCAATCGCGCCTTTTCCAGCAGACAGGCATCCAGGCTGGGGGGAGGGGAAGGCAGGCAGGCAGCCCAGAGGGAAGAAGAGGTGAATAAGAAGGTGCTCAAAGGACTGCTCCCCATTCAACGCATTAAAAAGAATCTTTTCGCAGTTTTCTGGATTTCCGCCTTCTAGCATCTTACTGCAAAGTTGGGGCTCAGAATGCTCTTAAAAGGTCGTGCTGACCAGGCAGCTGAGATTGAGAAAAAGGGGTGGTGGTGGCCTGGGGTCAGGACAGGAGGGAAGCTGGCAGGTTGGGGAGGAAGGATTGCACAGGGGAGGCAAAGACTTTCACTCCGTGCCATGCACGCTCCCCGCCCCCCAATTCAGTTCCCCCCTCCCCCAGCCAAGGGTGGGCAGACCTGGCAGAAGGCTAGTTCCAGGCATGGGGGTATGCGTGGGGGGCTTATGGGGTTCTCTTTGGGGGGGATGGGGATTAGTTCCAGGGATGGGAAAAGCTCGCTTCTGGCTGGGGGCGGGGTAGGGAAGATGCGATTAGCTGCAAAAGCTCGGGGCGGCCAGGCTGGCTGCTGGCCTCGATGGGTACATGGGGCGGAGAAGGGGGTCGGGCTGCAGGAGGAGGCGCCTGGACCCCCAGAGCAGAGCCCGGGTAGCGGTCCGTGCCGGGACAGGCGGCCCGTCAGCACCGGAGTATGCAAAAGAGCGTGTGTGTGGTTGGAGGATGGCGATGCGAACAACAATGCTCCCCGCGCTCGCGGCGCCGGGCTGGGCCGGCAGCCGCGCGGACCGGGGGTCGGGAGGCAGGGCAGGGCCGCGGGTCCGCGCGCGGCGGCGCCGGGGCTTACCTTGACTCGGCCTCGAGGCGCGCGCGGGGCCGGCGTGCTCGGGGGCCGGGCGGCGGCGGCGGCGGCGGCGGGAGGATGGCGGCGGCACGGCGGTGGCGGCGAGGGCGCGCCCGGGGCCTCGTCGCGCTCCGGCTCGGCGGGCTCCGGCTCGCGCCGCGGCCGCGGCTGCTGCCGGGGGGCGCGGCGGGCGCAGCAGAGCGGCGGGCGGCGGCGGCGGCGGTAGCGTCGTCGAGCGGTGCAGACAAAGGAGGGGCGGAGGGAGGAGACGGAGGGTGTGGGACAGGCGGCTTCACCGGCGCGGGCAGGCGGGCGGCGGCGGCCGCGCTCCTCTCGCTCCTCAGCAGCAGGGACCGAGAGAGGGAGCTGTGTCTGAGGAGACGCCAAAATCCCCCTTAGCGCTGCCTGCGGGAGGGGGAGGGGGCACAAGATGGCGGCGGCCGTGAGGGGGGGGCGGGAGTTCAGCTCATGGATCCCGGCGGGCGGCGGAGGGGAGACCGGGCCGGCTGAGGCGGCGGCGGCAACGGGCGGGGGAGGGGGCTGATCCCGCGTCTCCCCTCAGCAGACAATACAAGCGCCTCGGACCGAGTCCCCGAACCTGCCCTAGCCAAAATGGCGGCCGAGAAAGAGCGGAAGTGACGTAAGTACCTCATTAGCATAAGAGGACTCATTGTCCAGCTAAGTAGGGGGGGCAGTGGGGGACAGCACCCCTTTCCCCCATACCCCCCAGGGACAACTCTCTTACTCCCACCTGTGCTTACACCCAACTTTTCCTGAGGGAGGGTGCCCTCAGCACCCCCACCCCCACCTAAGGGAAATTATATAATCCCCACTGAGGGGGAGCTCTCGCGAGAACCAGGAGTTGCCACTGACCCACTAGGAGGCGCCGCGGATAATGGCCGCAGTGCGCTCCCAGGGCCCGTGTACTCGGCGGGCGTCTTCCTCTGGCCGCCGCGCCGGCGGCGGAGGCAGAAGCAGCGGGCCGCAGCACGCCCAGCACTCAGTCAGGTGGCCGTGCTGGGGATCCCTGCGCGGGCCCAGCGGGGCCTGGACTACATCTGGCGGGAGGGGTGTGCAGGGCAGCCCGGGGCGGCTCCACGTGCTTGGAGGCCCGTGCTCTCACGGGCTGAGCAGCAGCAGGAAGGGGCAGGGACACCTGGCCGGTGGCCCCTGACGCCTCCTGCCCTAAATGAGGTGTGAGGGCCTCGTGCTTCACACACCGACTTGAGAGGCGACACCACCCCATGGATGTCTGAGCCCTTATGGGTGGGGTGGCTATTCGGTGGACAGGGGCTGGGTTTTGCAGAAAGTCCGCCGTTGCCCTGTGACATTGACATTCTCCCAAGTCACAGAGATGAACTCTTCTCTTTGGTCTGAAGAAAGCAAATCTCTAGTGTTTTGAGGCCACCCGATTGGTGAAGCCTAAGGATGAGAAGTGATATTGCCAATGGGCCTCCACAGGATCCTTAAAAACCACGCGATGTAGTCCTAGGGACAGTAACTTTCAATGCTCCCACAATCTGGACAGCATAAGACAGCAGATGGACAGAGTCTGCATTGTGAATTTAGACCAATCCCAACCATTACCCCCTCAACAGTTCTGAACCCACCTTTTATAGTAGAGTGCACCTGAGAATGTATCATTGGTTAAACGTATTGAAAAGTAATAAATGCCAATCATTAAGGATTAACTAAGCTTGTTTTCTTAATATGCGATCCGTAAATACACCTGTCCTTTGCTGTTTCGTTAAATTTCAAGTTAAAATAGTTTCATCCACTTAACATCCCAAAAGAATCTGACTTAACTACAAGTAGTACAAATTGTGGTTATACATACAGCTTAACGTTGTAAGACTTCAGTTAGCAAGTTCAACAAACTCTCATTCAACACAGTATTCCATTAATTTCTGCAATTGTGATAAAGTATATCTTTAAAGCCAAGTCAGTATTTGAAGGGAAAACAATAGCTGAAAAAAGTTGTAGGAAAAGGGGTGGGAGCAAAGCATTTGTTCAGAGAGCTAAAGGTGAAGAATCTAATTACTCATTGCAGAAGACAGGCAAAAATATGAAATATGAAAAATAAGTTTATCCTAAGTTTAGTTTTCCTTATATATACTTAGGTCTCATACAGTGATAATACACATATAAAGGGAGAACATCTGGATTTCATCCTTGGCCTTATTTAAAAGCAAAAAGGGATGCTGGATTCAGATGTAAATGTTTGATTTTACAGTGTTTAAGTCACCAGATTTACTATAAAAACGCATCTAAATAGCCCAGATTCTGTTCTAAATGACTTTCAAATGGTGAAAGAATCTTCACTGCTGAAATACTCCTTACTGTAAATTCCAACAGTGACAGTTTTGTGATAATGATTTTGGGAATAAGAACTGAAAAGATTAAAAAGGCAAATGTCATCTACTCTAGTGAGGTAGGAGAAGGCAATACTACCTCTACTTTATGTTGGGTTCTCTGAGGTGTTTACTTAATTTCTGCTCCACATACTTGACACTGAAAAAAACTTAACTTTGGGTTTAGGTTAAAAAATATAAACTCTAAACAATTCCTGAAATTGAGAATATTACATTTCTATTATTTTAGCTTGAAAGTAATTTTACATCAAGCACTGATGAATTTTCTAGTTACTGATGATGAGAGAAGTCACTTCCCCAAGGGAGGTAGGTCCCTGGTGGGCCAGCTTAACAGCTCTGGACATAAAGGACACAGACTAATAATGGCCCTAATTGGCATGTGTACTAGGGTTCAACTACAGGAGTGAAGGAGAGGTTTTAATGTTCAAAATGACACCAAAGGTTTTATAGTCTGGTATTCATTTTTGATAGGATCCGTTAGAGAGAAATGCAAATAAAAAATAAGACTTCAATTTCTTCAGCAGCCAAATTAAGCCAGGAATACGTAATTAGGAATACTGTTCGCTAAATATAATTATTAAATAACTTAGAGACACCTCTTCCTTTTGTTTACAAAGGAAAGTCAAGTTCATCTTAAGCTTATTTGCTCAAAGTATGTCCTTACTCAAATTTTAAAAAGAATACTGCATGATCCAAAAGCTATGCTGTGGTTAGAAATTAACTGATCATTGTTGAAATACCTACTTTAGAGAAGATAGGTCAACATAATATTTGCCCTGGCTTTATTGTACAACTTAACCTGCATTTTAACTGGCAGAACACTTTTCTGGATGGAGAAGAGTTACAGGGAAGAGATTTTTGTCATATTAGTAGAGATGTAAGCTTTGTTGAAGGTCTTGAAATACTATGAAAACAAATATTTTGAGGAGAAAAATCTTACATAATTCCAATAAGATGTTTAAAAATTAATACAGCAGCTAAGTTTGTGCCACAATGTCATCAATATTTTTCCTTGCCTATAGAGGTTGTTGCTCAAAAGTGAAAAAAGTTATAGCTCAAAAGAGAAAAAAAATAGCTAGGCAATCAACTGCAACCGAATTGTTTTCCAATTCCCAATATATATCTTAAATAGATTTGCTTCGTCAATACAACAGATGAAAAGAACTCTAGCAGTCTGCTCTAGATCTATCGTTTTCTCTGGTTTAAGAAAATCTGAGTTGCACTTTTAAGGAAAGAGCAGAGGTATATATTTCTTTCAATTCATACAGAAAGAGCCATATATATTTCATGAATATAACTGACATTCCTCTTCTGACATTAGGTATAAAGAACTATGAATCCAGTTTTTATAAGGAATATTTCAAATTATTCCCCATATAAGAAATTCTGCATTCACATACTCTAATGAAAACAGCAATATTTTATACAAAAAACCCATATACATTTATTTATAGGTCTTAATACAGCAAAACGTTAAATGAAAATTGAGAACATTGCTCATTAAACCAGTAACTTTAAAATTATTTAATTTGAAATATAGTTTCTTCAGAAAAAAAGATTTGCATGAAATTTACCTTACCTTATGGTTTATACTCTAAGTGTACATTTTATAAAAATCAGTAACCAGGCTTTATGTTTAAATTGAAATGAACACAAATATAAATGAATAATTCTTTTATGTAGTAGCAAAAAGAGTCAATAATCCTTTCAAGAAAGAGACTATTTCATTTCCTCCCAACTTGGATTCACCATAAACTCGATCCACAAATGATATTGGAACCTATTTAAAAAAATATATGTTAAAGTCAGTCTTCAAAAAAATTAGAAAGGAGGCGTAGCAGGTATACAACCATTACTAATACAACAGAAACAGGATTAGTCTCACAACAGAAGTCCTTCAAGTAAGTTCAAAATTAGGGCAGTCTTAAAGCAACTATGTGCACCTCCAGGTCTTTAAAATTAAACGTGTATTTTGTTATCTAAAAATAGGTCATGTGAACCAAATCTACAACTGTTTAAAAAGCACTGATCCTGAGTATCATGTTGGTTTACTCAAGTTTCAGGTTGCATTTCAAGGAAAAATTATACTCCAAAAGTAAAATGACCTTTCACTTAGTTTTTTCAGTTGTTTGTCAAATTTAGCTATCATTGTGTTTTAGCATTAAGTTAAAAATCTTATAACTTCTACAAGAAAAGTGGCATTCTAGGGTAGCTATTTTCTTGCTCTGAATAAGAGTTTTAGTGTTAAATGAGAATCTTCCCTAAGAGCTCACTGGCCAGCCCTAAACATTACAAATCCTCCATCCCCTTGCCCCGTAATTCCTGGTCATTTTAATTTAATCACAGGAAATGGGCACCTGGGATTCTTCATACATTGTCAGGTATGAAGTGTGGTGGCTGCTGGCTGTGTCAAGAGGAAAAGCAGCAAAGAGACCCAGCCCACAGTGCTGACTGGTCAGAAGAAAGGGCTGGGATGGAGAAGGTACCAGTAACTTAATTATTTAAAGGAGAATGCTGCCTTCTGTTAATGTTTTAAATCTTGGTAAGTCAAATGTATTAATTGAAAGGGATTTGAATTTTTACCCTTTTTTAGTGCATGGACATTCTAAATAAACAACTAGAAGACCTCCACATTAATTTAGTAATTATTACAAAAGGTCTAAACTTTACTGTTCCTTTAGGAGGAATACAACATACTATTTTACATCAGTTACATACCTCACCAATAGTATAATTCAACTGTCTCGCCCGAACAATCATCTCCATCTGGAAGACGTAGCCTTTAGAAACACATTTTTCTATTAATTTCTGTAGAACTTCTTTTCGGTATAATCTGTAAGAAATCAGAATATATATGACCACCTGGATAAATATACTTGCCTACCTATATCCTGACCTTTCAAAAAGTTCACTAGTGTTTATAAAGCCTAAAACTTTCACTAGCAATAGGTATACAGAAAAGTTCTCACAGCTCATGATTATGATATATTTGTCCTGAACAAGAAAGGCCAAGAAATATCTGCTACATAATTTAGAATAATTTTGAAAATGAATTCTCAGTATCTGTTAGAGAATTATTTTCCCATCATACTATCAGAAAGTATGAAAATGTGGTAAAATGAATCATTTGATGTAGAACCACCCATTATTTTTAGTTTTTAAATTTCCTTAAAATTTTCTTTTCAAGTTGAAAGAGGAGAAACTGTTCCAAATAGTGGAGCAACTGAGTTGACAGAAGACAATTAAGCAACAATATACATTAGATGACAAAGAACCCCATAATTAACAAGCATTTCCCCATAAGTGACTATAACGAGTTTCTGATTCCCAAGATTTACTTAATAAATTTCCTAGGATAGACTAAAGCCCTATAGGATGAGCTTGGTTAAGCAAGGATAAGACAGGAACTAGGCATCACAGCACAGAGGCCGTCTTGGTGGGATTCAGCTATCATCAACTGCGGTCACAGTTCAACACTTGCAGTGGCAAATGTGCAGCCTAACCTTAGGCGGATGCCAGGCCAAACACAGAACTCACCAGATTTACAAAGTAAGACAGAGGAAGGAGCTGGAAGTCCTATGGGTGAACCAAATCACTTTCTTCAGTAACTCTGAATAGCAGGGAGTTCCCTGTTTCAAGAGTCACAGAAGTTTTAAAAAAATTAAAAAAAGATCAGAGTCTCAGTGGGTAGGGAGACAGCAATTTCTACCCTCTCTTTGGGAGAAAGTTAGGAGAGGCAGTTTGGTATAACTTTGTTCTCTTCAAAGTTAAGGCCACCTAGACCTACACTGCCTAAGGGGTTCACCTGGAACCCACATTTTTTTCCTCAGATTTCTTCTAAGGCTACCCTACCTTAGGTAGTGAGAGCAGTGATTGGGTGTGTTCTGTACAAATGACAGAGCAGCCAAAGTGGGTATAAGACAACAGACACCACAGCCTTTAGAGGAACCTGAGGGAGCTGAACGTGTGTACTCCTTTACCCACAGTTCCCATAAGAATCCAAAGGAGTAAGTTTGGAATAAATATGAAGAGAGAAGAATCTGATGGTAGCAATATTTATTCACTAACAAGTATTTATTGAGCAACATACCAGGCTTCAGGCACTTTATTTATGTTTTGGGGTTTTAGCAGAATTAAAAATTAAAGATAAATAATATGTTGAATGCTGTTAAATAGGGCAGGAAGGATTGGGATTGTAGGGTGGAAGAACTATGACACTGACAGGACAATGTTTCAGCATTACCTTTAAAATTGGGATTGGGCTATGAATACTTTCCCTTTAACAGTCATTTTCTAAGATACTTGTTTTCACTGCCACCTCCCTCCTCCCCACAACATCTTTAAAATTATGGTTAATAAAGTAAAATTATATATATGAAGCCATATGACCCCATAAATAGGATTGGGATCCAGGTGGTCTTTGCTATTAAATGGCTTTATGTCAGACTGCAGTCTTTTTGGGGATTCCTTTTCTTATTTTGTGAAAGGCACCTACTTCCTAAATCTAGGGATCAAATGGCAATGAGCTTTGTCTAATGACAAGCTGACCTTTAATGCATGTGTTTAAGAAACTCTCTCAAAGGTATCATAATCATGAGCTGAGAAGACAATGAGCTTTAACATTAAAACAAGTGGGAAATTAACAGGCTCACTTTCGTCTGTGTTTGGTTGCTCTGTCGTTTGTACAGAACACACCCAATCACTGCTCTCACTACCTGAAATCCACAACTCCCAGGCCATCCTCATCCCCGTCCTCTTCACTCGTCCCCACATGGTTCTGATGGCAGCAAGGCACCCTCACCCCATTACTCTCCCTGCTCTGTTTTCCTTCACAGCCTCTATAACCCACGGAGCTGCCCTGGGTCTTCATTCAAAGCCATCAAAATTGTGACCTGTGAAATCCACACTGGCCCCTCCATCTATACAGAGATTCTGTGAGTGCCACTATTCTTGTATTGTTGCTACATGGCAATCAAAAATCTTAATCAGATCTCTGATGATTCTTTTGCCTTCACGTGTGGAACTGAAGGGATGTATTTATAGGGACCCCTCTCTTTTATACACCAAGTTCTGCTTTTTAACCTATTTACTTTTTAGTCTACAGAGGCTTCATTTTTCTTTTTATTTGACCTTCAACAGCCAGCTCCTAATTTGAGTGTGTGTGGGTATGTGTGTGAATTCTGACATTTTTAAGGATCTAGATTTTCTTGCATTAAGTAAAGGACCTGAGAATCAACATTATTTAATGGAAAAAAACAAATACCAAGTAAAAATTATTAAGTAACACATGGGGTTTGGGGCCTTCAAGTAGATGCACAGGCATTTTATAGTTTGAGATTTTAAAAAATCTGGCAATCTTTAGTCATTAGGCATGGTCATACAAAGCAGTTCACATCTACAGTAGCAAGTCTAAAATTAACTCCCCCCACCCCCACATATACCCCAAAACAAACATAAAAAACCCAAAGGATCAAAGCTTTGGTCAAATTAAATGAGGAAATATATATTATTAAACATATGGAGAACAAGGTAACCTAAAAAGTTCTACCCAAATATTAAAGATTTTTAAACTTTTCTGCAGACAATGCTATTAAGTATTCATAAAATGTAGGAAATTACTGAAATAGGTGATGTTCTTTGGAGCACATTATCAGAAACAGCCATGTTCCAAATGAGAAGTTGAACCTTAATACTGTTAACAAGCACAGTAACCTAAGCCCTGCCTTCAACTTTCTGAAAGAAAAAGTAACAATATTTCACCTTAAGAAGATGTTTAGGCTTCATTAAGGAATTTCAGTCTGCCTTTTTAGCATTCCAAAACACAAACAGGATGAAAATGAAAAGCATTTCTTTAAGATAGCCATTACAAAGCAAGAAATTTAGGCAAGAAGTTATAAATAGTAGAATGTGTCACCGTACCTGAAACTTCCTGTTAAATCAGATGCTCCTGGTCTCAGCAAAATCTGAGTTATAAAATTGGCCCCGCGGCTACCAAATAAAACAATCAGATTTTCTTTATAAAACACAATTGATAAACAAGAGAAACATATACAAGAGCAGAGTGCTTTTAAAAACGCTGAACTAATTTCACAAAAATGTTAATTCTGTAGAACAAAGAGACATGTATAGTCAGTGAAAGGAGATCTGATACTCATTGTTCAGAAAAGAGATTCTTATTCTTTGAAAGTGAAATTTACAGGGGACCTACAAGCATCCCTCCAAACTTTAGGTAAGAACAAAAACAGATAATAAAACTTGTATTTATCAACAGTCATTATTTAGAATTATGAAGCCCTGTCAGTTAGCAAGAGAGATCAGGGATTTGACAAGGAGTTTCCTTTTCAGATTCTAATAAGCACCGAGAGACTGAATTTTCACCTAGGCAATAGGTCAGTCTGCATAAAAATGATCTGCCATGTATTAATATGTGGGGGAAAGGGAGGACTAATAGGGACAGTTGTGTATAATTTTCTCCCTATATGATTCCAATGTTCAGCAGGATTGAAAACCAATCTAACCCCTTCATTTCATGCAAGATTAAGGCTCTTAAATGTTTTAAGTTAACATAGTTAAGAAGCAGAACTGAGATGGTCTTAATGGAATCTTCAACAGGAATGAAGTGGGTGATAAAAAATATTATTAGTAAGAGTTTCTAAAGTTATGTTATGTACCCTTTACAGATAGGAATATATCTCCTCCTCCCAATAACCCTGAAAAGTTGGGTAGATTGAGATATATTAAATATGATAAAAAATTCCTTGTGGGCCTTTCCATCAAGAGATAGAGTCTCTTTCCCTATCCCTTAAAATTATGGGATGTTTTGACCAAAAAATTGATACTGTGTGAGCCCACAGCCTAGGATTCAAGAGGCCTGGCAGCTTCTGCCTCGGTATTCTTGGACGCTCCCCGTAGGATGCCACGTAAAGAGGCTGGTCTAACCTTCTGAAGATGACAGGCCCCAGCCAACAACCGGCACCAACTGCCGGAGAATGAAAGAGGCCACCTCAGACCTGCCAGCACAGCTGGCCTCCAAAGTGAAAGAAGCTGCATCAATGACCCCAGGTGAAGCCAGCAGAGGAAGCACCAGCCAATCCACAGAATTTCGAGAAATAATAGTTGCTGTAAGCCACTAAGCTTTGGGATGGTTTGGTATGCAGTAATAAAAAAATCAAACAGTAGATTCTCTTTCCATTTTAGGACAAGGAAAATGAAGGTTAGAAAAGGTAAAATATATACGGCAACACAGTTAATTAAATGACAAAAAGAGGATTTTAACCCAGGTCTGTCCAACTCCAAAGCCCCACTACTTTATGTTGCTTAATAAAAGTTGAAATCATGAAGTGTCTTATTTACTTAAAATAATAAAACTATAAACGTGGGGGAAACCCTACTTATTTAGTCCAAAAACATAGAAGAATAGTTCATGTAAATAAAAACTGAAGGTCCAGTAGAATAACTTTTGCAGAACTAGACTATTTCTACCAAAGGTTCAAAAGTTTATGCTGATTTTTCCTTAATGAAAAACACCCAGACTCTAATCATTAAAAAAAAACCCTATAAATAAGAAGCTATCTGAGAATATTTACTGGAAGCTATAATCTGATCCCACAAATCCCAAGGAGCATGGTAATTTAATCCAAATACTTGTTATAAACATATTTCCAGTAGTTACACTAATAGAGAAATTATAGCACATGTATATACCTGATTATTTTTCTTTTCAAATCCCAGCCATATACACCTCCGTTTCCTTTGTAGCGAGTTCCAGAGACAATATCAAAATTACTCTCCTTTTGCTTCCTGTAGAAAAAATAAATTGATTGTCAATTAGGAAAAGCCATTGAGCTTTCAATAGTTATTTTCATGAGCTACACAAACAACTTTTAAGAGAAGCAGAGAAAAAAACAATGCCAAGAGAATAGATGGATTATCTACTAAAAGACCTTTCAAAGTGGGGTTTTCAAACCTGATTCTGTTTTTCCTTTTTTTTTGAGACAGGGTCTTGCTCTACTGCCTGGGCTGGAGTGCAGTGGCATCACCACAGCTCACTGCAGCCTCAGCCTCAAACTCCTGGGCTATAGCAATCCACCTGTCTCAGCCTCCCAAGTAGCTGGGACTACAGACATGGGCAACCACGCCTGGCTAACTTTTCTATTTTTTGTGGAGATGGGGTCTCGCTATTGCCCAGGCTGGTCTCAAACTCCTGGCTCCAAGCGATCCTCCCACCTTGGCCTCCCAAAGTGCTAGGATTACAGGTGTGAGCCACTGTACCTGGCCTGTTTTTCCTTTATTTTAAAACCACAAAATAGTACTATTTGTTCAATGTGCCAAATGAAACCACCCTAAAATGTATTAATAAAATTATAAATCTTACCAATCCCTCCTCCATTCTGTTCTTGCCTGCCTTGAAGTAAACAATACAAAATAACCTGGTGTCCCTCCAGATCTTTCTCTTTGCTTAAAGGAGGATAACTCAAAGATACACACCCCTAGGGTTTTGGGTTCATTCACAAAACTGGAATCCAAAAATGTACATTTTGTGACTTGCTTTTTGCCAGTTTATAATACATATCATGGAATCATGGACATCCCTACAGCCAAAAGAGATCTTTCCCACTCTTTTTAGTAGCTGCAAAAATATTCCATAGAATATTCAACTCACAACCCTGTGGTTGTTTCCATGGTGGGTTGTCCCTACTCCCCCCAAAAACACAACCACAATGAATAGTGCTGCAATAAACATTCTTAAAAATTTATATTCTGGTGCTTAGACTCCCCAAAACGGAATATACTGGAATTGCCAAAACAAAGCTTATGTGTATTTGTAATTCTAACAAATATTTTTCCAAAAAGGTTATAGCAACTTACACTTCCTTCAGCAATATCTGTGTGTCCATTTGTTTTTACCACCTTATTGATACTGGATGTCACTGCTCTGAAAGTTTTTAATTTTGACAAATTAATGAGTAATAAAATATAGTAACACACAGCTATTTTAATTTGCATTTCCTTGACTACACCCCAGGGTGAACATCTTTTTTTATGTTTACTAGCCATTTGGATTTCTTCTACATATGGCCCGTTTGTATCTTTTTACCCACTTTCTACTCCAGTGGTTCCATTTCCTCATCAGAGGCTTTTGAGCATTGGAGATATAAGCAGAACAGGTTTCAGGTGACTTTATGCAGAGATTGAAGGATGAGCAGCAGTTGGCCATTAAGGAGCAGGAAAGAACATTTCAGGCAAAGGAACACACAGCTCTGAGTGAACTCAGAAATGAAAGGAGCATGCCTGTGGCATGGAGAGCAAAGGGGAAGGAATACAAGACGAGGTCAGAAAGGGAGGCAGGGGCCAGACCACCCAGGGGTTGGAGGGACAAGGTAAGGAGTTTGGATTTTCTCCCAGGTGTTAGTGGGAACTCTCTGAAGTATTCTATAATAAATGGAGGGGGGGTGGTGACATGATCTGATTCTGTTTTTGTATATTTTTAGCTTTTACATTCAGAATAGCTTCCAAATTCTTATTTGCAGGTTTTGTGATCTCTTGGTTTTTCTAAGAATATAATTATATCACCTGCAAATAAATATAATTTTGTACCCTTTTCCAGTATTCAACTAAATTCTTGTATTACTGCAGTACTTAAAATCTCCATGTTTAATGATAGCTTGCATGCATATCTTAATAAATCTATTGGAAATTACATCCACAAATACACCTTGTACCAAATGTTTTCTTGTAGCAGAGTAAAGAATCTTATAAATTCTAAAAGATTTTAGCAGGTTTTCTTTCCTATTCATTGTTTCTTATCAGTTTTAAAAGACTCCTTAAAGCATGTCAGATGAAAAGCAATTAGGATTAAAAGTTTCCACTTAATTTCCTTTAAACTACTGAGGCTTCATTGAACTCTTTTCACTTACTAAACTTTTGTATCTTCTTTGTTTTGACACATTCCCCTTTGCTTTTATCTCTTCTAGCTGCCAGAAATTCTCAAATCATTTAGTTCAAATACTGAAATACTTAATAGGCAATTACTTGATTTTTAATGATGACTTCAGAGGAATAATCATCACTATGTGCTTTGTCCTTTTTATATTCAAACTGCACCCATCTTTTGGACTGGATGTAGCAGTAACATTTTTTGACCATTGAGAGCTCTTGAACCCTGTCATTACCCCCGAGAACTAAAAGAACTGGTTCTTAATTCAACTTACTGATATTTTCCCCAAACAATATATAATTCTGATTTGGTTTTATTTTTGCCCTTCAATTGCCTAATATTAAGGTTGGATAAATAAAGCATGCAAAGCTACCGGCTTTCTACTTAACTCCTAGGTTTGCTACTAAAAATGCTATTTACCTTCATACCCTTCTCCTTAGTCCTTTATATTTCTTTGCCTCTATTCTTCTATACTGCAGATTTTTCTCACCTATTGTACAAAGAAATTGTGATGCATATTTTCATGTAATTTGATTTTGGAATTCTGTCCCCTTATATACAGGTTTCCTTCTATTTCTACGTTAGAGTTTTACTAGAAAAGGGTGGGGTATCTACAGACTGAATCATACTGTTTTCTTTATTAACATGATAAATGTATTATATTGTGGGATTACTGATGATGAACCATTTCTGGCATTCCTGGAATAAACCCTATTTGTTCACGGTGTTTTACTCTAATGGTTCAAGACTTGATTCCATTTTGTAGGAAAGCTGCCTTCCATCTTTTTCTTTGGTCTCAAGGACTTTATATAACAAAGGAATTATCTGTTGATTCATCCCTCAGGGCTCCTGAGAGACATCATTTAGTCACATATCTATATTCACAAGTCTCAAATCTAAATGTTGGTTATATTTTTGATAGAAAACGTGGAACTTGCTTTTTTTTTCTCCCCCTAAAAGAGGGCCTTACTCTGTTGCCCAGGCAGAATGCAGTGGTGAACTCCTGGGCTCAAGCGTTCTTCCTGCCTCAGCTTCCCAAGTAGCTGTGACTATAGGTGAGCATCACCATTCCTGGCTAATTTGCATGTGCATTTTTAACTAATGAGGAAGGAAATATGAAAGTAAGTCCAAAACCAATATAAGAGAAATGGTTTCAATAATATTTCTTTCAAATATTAGAAATAGTACCTACCTAATGAATTCAGGAATAAATTTTGGCTGAAATTTAGAAAGAATAAATGGTAAGTCAGTAAAATAGGCCAAGACTATCATAAATAATTAATAAAGAAACATACTCTTACATGGTGTGAGAGATCAGCATCCATGATGATTACGTAGTTCCCCGTGGCATGTTTCATTCCATGAATATATGCAGTTCCTAAAAATAAGAGTGTTTATAGCCATTAAAGAAAATCGCCAGAAACAAGTACGCATTTGAACAGGGAGGAAATTGTTTAGCACCTGAAAAGTAAACATTAGTCCTCTAAAAGTGATACTACCAAATTGGAAGCTTTTCAACTTAAGTATATAGTTCCCATATATTATATATAATCAAAAAGGTTGCTGGCCACCCACCCATTCTGATGTCAATTTAATAGAAAAGATCATACCCATATTTCAATTTAGCAAAGAAATGGTATAAAAGTCTTAGACTATATAAAAATTATCCCATTATCATGGTTTAAAAAACTATCTTTATGTTGGCGCTTCCTCAGTGTCTACCCAAGACACTGAAAAGGCTAGACGTCTTCTTAGAGCTCCAGATTTACTTATCAGCTTCCTACTTGATATCTCCACTTGGGTATTTCAGAAATCTCAGACATAACATTCCAAAATCATCTCCTGATTTCCTACCCTTCTAACAGGCTACCTCTCATGAAATGGCACCCACTATCCAACTACTCCATCCACGAGTCTAGAGATGATCCTTGATTTCCTGCCTTTTCCAGTGATTTCTAAACTATAAGTAACTCCTATTGATGCTATATCCAAAACATCTCTCAACTCCTTTCTTTCGTCTCCACCTTCACCTTAGTTCCAGGCACTACCTTCTGATTGATGCTCGGACCACTACCTAACAAGTCTCTCCACTTCTGCTCTTCCCAACACTCTAAGTCCATTTCCACAAAAGCTACCCACTGAGTGTCTTCTACACTGTAACCCTGGTACACTAGACTACTGCTCTGGTATTTGGAACCAAAGGCACAGCTAGCAATTATTAATGCTTAGCCACCTTCATGCCTAAAAGTCCCTCAGAAACCCGGCAAGTTAGAATAACTGGTCAGGAGCAGGATTTGGGGATCTCACATTCTCAAGCCCAAACCCATCACAAGTATCTTATCAGCAAGATTGAGCTCTTTTAACTTGTTTTGTTAAGAAGTGACTATCTATAGTTTTGCAGTATATCACTAACTGGTCAGTAATTCTTGGCTGCTTTCAGGAAGTTCCCAGATTATTTCAATCCCAAAGGACCATTTGGATTCAGATATTCAAAACATCTGATGATACCAGTCAATTGATGGTCTTACAGGATAGCAGACTTCAATTTTTAAGAATTATGCTTTCTGGCCAGGTTCATGCCTATAATTCTAGCATTTTGGGAGGCCAAGGCAGGAAGATCACATGAGGCCAGGAGTTCAAGACCAGCCTGAGCAACATAGTGAGACCCTGTCTCTACAAAATAAATTTTAGAAATTAGCCAGGCATGGTGGTGTATGCCCATCGTCCCAGCTACTCAGGAGGCTGAGGCAGGAGAACTGCTCGAGCCCAGGAGTTTGAGGCTGCAGTGAGCTCTGATCTCACCACTGCACTCCAGCCTCAAACAAACAAACAAATAAACAAACAAAAAATTGTGCTTTCTCTGTGGCTTCCAAATTTTTCATTAAAAGCATAGCAATTCTTGACATGAGCAACTGTGACCGACAGCAGAAATAAAGGCAGAATTTCATCTCAGATTTACTGAGCTCATCTGAGATTTTCTATAATGCCTGATGTTTAAAAGCTAGAACATCTTTCTTTTTTAAAAAATAAAGAATAACCTTAATAACTTCAAGAATGTTCAAAGGTTCACACTAAGGTGGTGTGCTGGTCCAAAATGTTTGCCCTCACACCCATTATCTGGCCCTTTCCTACTCTGTGCTACATTGTAGGGAACTACATTTCCCAGGTTCTCTTGTCAACTGGCTTCTAGACAGCTTTGGGGATACAGGTGGAAGACTGTGGACGGGAAAAAGGGAAAAGTCTAAGTGTCCTCCCTCCGTCGCTCTTCCCAGCACTGACTGGGTATGTTCCATGGCTCAGCTCCTGCCACAGGCAGCCCCCACCCCATCACTCTAGCTCCTTCTAGGCAGGCCCAAGTTTTTGGGCTCTAAAAACACTATCTCCTCCCACTATTGCTCCATCCCTAGGGGTGATAGTGACCTCCAGCTGTTACTAATGTCTTACTAGCCTAACTGTTCCTTTGGGCTTCTCAGCAATTCCTTCGCCTGTTATAACCAGATTCTCTGTATTAAATTCCCTATACTGAAAGACTTATAGTGGTTTTTGTTTTCCTGAGTGGGTCCTGACTGATACAGGTGACCCAACTTAGACCATTTAAATGTCATTAAGATCATTAAAAACCATTAGAGGAGGTTACTGTATTTTGGCCCTGTTCCAAACTGAGAAAATACATACTGGATAACATACTGGATAAATACATAACTGGATAACCAAGGTAAGTAGCAGGTATGTGGGGTTAGAGGTTCTACTTACCTAGCCCCAGTTTTTTCTCTCGTGGTCTTAGAAGCTGTAGGAATAAGAAACTATGTTTCACACAGATAAACAAGAATCTGACTATTTTAAAAGCATTTGGTAACAAACCAAATAGTTTAGCATAGCTTTTGAGAAGCATCAATCTGTAACCCCAACCCTACAGGCAAAACTTTAAACATTTTTTCTTCTGGTGCCACCCACCACATTTTAAATAACATGCCTCTACATCTATTATTTGATTTATCATTTAAAACAATATGTATTAATTCCTTCCTAGAAAAACTGAGGATTTAACTCATTATTTTATACCCTCTTAGATACCTGCTGTTTACTTTCCCAATTCCCTTTGTCATTTTAAATGCTGGCACCACTCTTCCTCTATCATTTTATCCTGACTTTACACTTGGATGACCTTATCCCATTCTCTACATGGCCGGTGATAAGTTACATTCCTGACAAAAAGGTTAAATTCTTCCCTTTTTCTTAGTTTTTGTGAATTACTTAGTCTTTATAAACTTTCTGCTTCATACTTGGACCCTGACTTTATTGTTTAGCTTTTTCCTTTTGGCTGGACACTTAAAGAGTAGAATGCCAAGTTTCTGACTCTATTCTAAGTTTCTGAGGTATGGGTCTTAGGGCAGACTCCCTGGTGAGCATATCTTGTGCTCTTCTGCATTTGCCAGCGTTTAAGTAGGTTGCCTCAGATTGCAACTATCTCAACAAAACATTTTCAGCTCAATTCAAGCAGGACGGATTTATATATACAATTTAAAAAAAATATTTTACTACATGCAAGCTGCTGTATGTTTCTATTTGCATGGAATATCTTTTTCCATCCTTTCACTTTTAGTCTATATGTGTCCTTACAGGTAAAGTAAGTCTCTTGTAGGCAGCATACAATTGGGTCTTGTTTTTTAATCCACTCTAGGTCTTTCGATTGGAGAATTTAACCCATTTATATTCAAGGTAATTACTGATAGGTAAGAACTTACTACTGCCATTTTGTTAATTATTACTAGTTGTCCTATAGGTCTTTTGTTCCTTTCTTTCTCTCTACCTTTCTTTGTAAGTGATTTTCTCTAGTAGTATGCTTTGATTCCTTAATTTTAATCTCTTATTATCTACTAGGTTTTTCCTTTATGATTACCATGAGACTTAGAAAAAGCATCTTATAGTGATAACAGACGATTTTAAGCTAGCAACTTAACTTTAATTGCTTAAAAAAAACCTCTACAGTTTTACTCCACCTACCCTCCACATTTGAAATTTTTTAAGTCACAATTTACATCTACAGCAAAGACACATCTTGAACAAAGATGGTTAAAATACAATGCTGTCTGATAGGAGCTTATAGGAAGGAGAAATAAACATTCAAACAATCATCTATAATTACAAGTCACTGAACAAAATCAAACAAAATGTCAGATCACAGCTATATTTTATTTTATTTTGTGATTGGTAGTTACTGACAAAATGCTGACCTCATCTGTATCTGTCCTGAAAAAGCAAATCTTTTAAAGCTCATCTGAGATATTATATAATCCTGTCACAGCTGGAAAATCTTTCTTCTTTAAAAAGATAACTTTGTTACAGCATTCCCCCTCTTACCTGCCGTTCCAAGATCCTCAGTGGATACCTGAAACCTCAGATAGTACTGAACCTTACATATATTATGTTTTTTTCTCTATATGTAGATACCTATACCTATGATAAAGTTTAATTTATAAATCGGGCACAGTAAGAGATTAACAACAATAACTAATAGAACAATGATAACAATATACTGTAATAAAAGTCACGTGAATGTGATCTCTCTCTATGTATCTTATCGTACTTTACTCACCTATTTTTGGACCCCAGTTGACCGCAGGTAACAAAATGCAGAAAGCAAAACCATGAATAAGAAATACCATACTTACAATTTTCAGCAATGTTCAAAGGTTTATATAAAATATTAAACAATGTTGCATATAGTAGAGTACTATGGAGCAGTTAAAAGAAATAAGGTAATCTGGTAACAAAAGATCTCCAAGGTATAATTAGAAGTAATAATGATATACGAAGATGGTATTTATGTTTAAAAACAACACCAGCACAGTAGCTAGTCCTACACATGTACACACATACACACATATGCACAAAAGGTATGCATACGCATATGTATGCACACAAAACACACACCAAACTGTTGACCTGGGTCTCCCCCGGGTACGGGACTGGGATGCAGATTAGGAAATAGCCACCGAAGGCAAATTCAGTTTCACTGGTAATATTTATATTTCACAAGAATGTACTTATTTATTTCTTATGCAGTAAATTTAAATTGTCTCTATTTAGTGTGCTTTACTTTCAGACCCTTAATTTCACCTCCCCACCCTCTCCTGACCCTTCTCTGCCTCCTAGCATCAGTCTGATGGCCCCTTTCTATGTGAGGCAGGACAGCACTGCAGACAGGAACGTGGGCTCTGGAGAGCCACAATGTCTTAGTGTGAATCTTGGCCTCACTGCTCATTTGCTGTGTGATCCTGGGCGTGTACAGGGGCACGAAAGGGCCCCCCTCACAAGGCTATTATCAGGAAAAAGCAGTGACTCATGGAAAGTGCTTGCAAGAGTGTCAGACACATACTATTTGAAATATGTTTACCACAACTGCTTATAAAATACTTCATTTGATATTATAATTTGTTTGACAAATTTTTGTAAAAATTATCATGGAAAATCTTGGAAAAAGATAATTATTAATAGTAGAAAATATTCCAGTCACTTCTTGGCCTTTTGGCTAAGCTCAGGTGAAAACAGCATGTGACTGTACTTAAAAACAGAATTGAGACTATACTACATATGCAGTTCTATAACCTGCTTTATACTTATTTATACTTATTATATCAAAGGTATAAATACTGAGTCATGAGATTGCTAGATGATACTTCAGAAAAACTATATCAATTTGTACTAGGATCAATAGTATTTGAGTGGACCTGTCCTACCACATTCTCAAAAACACCAGGTTATTATAATAAATGTGAAAGAAATAAGAAAATAAAAATAAATCTTCAGCCAAGAAAGGCTAATTGTACTCTCCTCCTATTTTGCAATTCTTCATTTATCAATACTTTTTCATGTTTAATGGCCATTTGTAGTTCTCATTTATGAATATCTGTTATTTGGTTAGAGTACTGATCTTTTTGTTATAAACTATATTTTGGTATTTGGGGATAGAAGTTTAATATTTTTAAGTAGTCAAACCTCCCAGTCTTACAGTTATGTTTGATGTTTTAAAAATAATGAAAATGTATTACATTTTAGTATCAGAACAATTTCTAAAAACTCTAAACTATAAAATAATGACAAAATATAAGATGAAAAACTTCTGAGGATCCAATGTAGCATGGTTGAGTATAGCTAATATTACTAAATTGCATGCCTGAAATTTGCAAGAACAAATTGCAAGTGTCCCCACCAGACATACACAAAGGGTAAGGTGATAGATGTGTTCATTACCCCATTGCGGGAGGAAACAAACTACAAACCAAACATCATAGAAGCATTCAACATAGAAAGGTTGAAGTCCTCCACAATCTCGTATCTCTCTGCCCTTATTCTGAATAAGTTCAGATTAAGTGCCCCCAATTTTTCTACGGTCCCAGTAGCTGTGTAACCTTGGAAAATGGCTTAACCTCTTGCCTCAGTTTCCTTACCTACTGAGTTTTAAAAAAATATACTTTCCTTGGTTTTTTTTCTGAAACATTCATTTCAGCCAGTTTGAAAGGCTAGCTGACAAAGCATCTACACTGAATACTTTTATGTGAGGTATACTAAGGTGGTTTCAATAATCATTTTTCTCATCTTTCCCCCCCAACTAAACATACATGTCACTTAAAAGCACGTAAGTGCCACTCCTGGCATGGCCTGATATTATTATTTTTTTTTTTTTTAAAAAGTCATTTTCTAGTTTAAATTATTTAAAAGTCATAAAGTGATTAATGAATAAGGAATTCTATCTGGTACTACAGGGAAATCATGACAGTGAATGCTAATTTTTTCTTATTATTTTGAATTTTATTAGGCTGATACGAAAAATATCTTTGACAATGTTGTTTTAGAATCTGAAAGGCCAATTTAGCAGGCATTCCCTAAAATCAATCAATCAATCACATCCTAAGGCTGAGGTTCTATGACGAAAGTATTCAAAATGTTGTCAGGTTGATGTTCCCAAATTAAACAGCAGCATGTAACTCAGAGTGTTCTATCCATAATAAATGTGAATCAGGGCCCCTGACCCACGGCATCTACAGAAAAACTGGGGAATTTTTGGTCAAAAATTTGAACCTAGCATCACTGAAAACCTCTGCTAGAAGGCTGAAAATTTGTCAACTTCTTAGCTCCTTCTGCTAGGAGATTTTCAGAGAGGACTTGAGACTACCCATCTGAGAGATAGACTGAATCTACAGTACAGGATAGATTTACCATGTATATGAGTAACATAATTCCCGTAAATGTTTCCCACCAAGACCTTCTACAACTGATATGCACCTCTAAGTAAACAGTACTTGTAGAAATTACTTCTATTATTGACATTAATCAAGAATATTTGGACCCAGTGACTATTATCTATGATGATTAATTACCATTTGTGAAATGCAAATATCAATAAAGGTTCTCCAAGAAACTTCTTTATTTCTCTACATCAGTGGTTCTCTGTTAAGGGAAAGGGATAATTTTGCCCCAGAGAAGACATTTGACAATATCCAGACATTTTTGGTTCCAACTTGGGGTGGGGGGGTACTAGCATCTAGTGAACATCCTACAATGCACAGGACAGCCCCTTACAGCAAAGAATTAGCCTGTCCCAAATGTCAATAGTGCTGAGACTGAGAAACTTTAGTCTGCAATAATTTATAAGTATAAATTACAAAAGTAGAGCTCACAAGTATACTCAAACATTTATACATCCAAACCAGTGATCAAAAAATGAAACTTATGAAGCCAGAATAAAATAAGCTTTACACAGTTGCCTAAGTTACTCCTATAGAAGAGTAACAAGTTTCAAAGCACAGTGGGAAAATGTGAAGTTTAGGATTCAGAAGGTCAAACTACTCCCACGAGACTGTTCTACAGATAAAAATAAAAATGCCAAGTACTCTGAAAAGTCATTCCTGTTTTACATGAAAACAGTCACCTTTCCCATCTACAAGCTCTTAGTTGCAGGCAATATTCTCTACTGAAGGTATGAGAATACCTAGAGAAAGGGAGCAAGAAAGATTAAGACACATACTACTAATTGCAACCTGGTTCTACATTTCTTGTCAATTCCGTATCATGCTTTCATTTTGCCCTTCAAGAAAAATTATCTGCAGAATCAGCCATAAGTAGAGTTCTAAAGCCTCACTCTTTTGCTGTAAAATGACCACTGACCCAACATACCAAAGATATGTAAAATTTTAAGCACAATGAAAATGCATTTAAGTCCCTAACGTATAAGATGCTCTTTATCTTTCCAGGTTCCACAGACTAGACAAATAGATTTTATTTAAAAATCATTCATTTCTCATCTCTCCCGTACATAAACACAACTCATGTGACAGAAAAATGTTCATATAACTTACAATTTTGTCTGACCCATAGATCTTCTCTAACTGTTCAGCAATATCCCTTGTTCCATCTGGGCTTCCATCATCTATGATTATAATTTCATAGTTGATTCCACTAAAATAAAAAATTTAAATTTGTATTAATGTTTGAAGACAGTAGAATTACAAAAGATTTCACTGTGCTCCAGAATTAGCATCTCTGTCACCTTCCATTAACTTCATGGGGTAGTTTCTATTTTAAAAACAAGCCAACACAATACTTGGTGGATAAATACTACACGGATGTACAAGTGATCACCATTATGTGTCCTTCTACTCCCCCAAGGCATTCTTTTTGTTAACTTTATCTGGAAAAGGGGAAAGAAAAGGAGGCACAGCCAAACCTCTACAAGGTAACATTCTGATTCTGTTTCCTCTTGGTTCTAAGACTATGCAAGGAAATCCACCAGAAAACACATTCCACTGTTAAAGGCTTTAAAAGACTCAGTCCCAGCAAACTTTGAAGAAAGCAAAACTCAGTGCATCTATTCTCCGAGAGTAGACAAAATGATTTCAGCTTCCCACTTTGTCTTAAATTTGGGCACAGTGCTTTACATGCCAAACATGTAAGATGATTCTAATAGACATGTTAAAAGAGATATTTCATAAACAAAATGGAGTCACTTATAAGCAAAATTACTCTGCTCTCTCACTTCAAAGCAGCCACACCAACTGAAGGTTAGGCAGCTTAAAGGAATCAAGCTGAGCTAACTTCAAGCAATTTGCATCTGAGAAGAAAATAGTTGTTTATTTAATTTCATTTTGATTTTAAAAGATCCACTCACAAACCATTAAAAGATAAACTGCACTACATTAAAAAATTAGAATACAGCAAAAATATCATAAAATTAGAACACAAACCCTGAACAAGATCAGCTACATGATGGTTAATTTCTCTAATTTGGAAAAGGCTTGCAAAAATCAAAATAAAAAGATACACAACTAAATGGAAGACATAAACTTCAAAACTTTGAGGGGTTATGTATGTGAAGATAGTTATTCAAAGAAATACAATAAAAACAGCAATGGTTTCCACAAATTAGTATTTCCAACAATGTCAGGTTTAATAATGCTCAGGTTGGCTGGTTGGTGGGGAAACAGGGACTCTGAAGATTAGAGTACTAAGTTGGTATAATCTTTTTTGGAGAGCAATGTGGAAATAACTGTCAATTTTAAGCCCATCTCTGTTGACCCAGCACTTCTACCTTGAAGACTTTATCCCCCATACACTCACAAAAGTATGAGTGTCTGCTGCAACATTCATTTAATAAAGGAGCAGTCACTATGTATCAAGCATTTTTCTAAATGAGGGAAAATATGGTGTAAACAAAGTCCCTGCTCTCATTTGCAAAGCAAAAGCCAAAAAATAAAAACAAAAAACTCTGGAAATCACCTGTTCATTGACGTGACCTGATTAAATAATGATAACACAGCCATATGGAATATTACCTAACTCAAAATAATTTGCTACGTTTGTACGTGTTGATACGGAAAGATCAAAGATTTCACTGCATGTGTAACCGTAAAACAAGTTACTCTGTACTGATTCCAGAATTTTCTAAAGTTTTTAACAGATTGCATAACAATTCCAAATTCAAACTCCAAACCCCCCTCTCCCGGTTTCTAACCACCACACCAAACATTCACCAGCGATCAGCGAAGATGCCCTTCTGCTCTCTCCTTTCCAGAAAGGTTATGGTGCCCAGCAACAGCTCCCTAACCCACACAGACCAAACCTCATGCTTATATAAGCACTCGGCACCGAGGTGGCCAGTGAGCGCGCTCGCTTAGACTCCAGGCTCTTGCCGCAGATCCTGACCGCCTAGAGGGAGGCGTGAGGTCAGGCTGTCAGCCTCGCCCCCAAGTAAAAGGGTGGCCAACCCTTCTAAGACAAGGCGGGGAGGGGGCAAGCGAGAGGAGTTTATAACAAAGATAAATGCGTGTCACAAAACCCAAGGGCAGGAATGAGAATCCAGGACATGGAGAGAACCCGAGAAGTATCTGCCTCTGCTTTCCTCGCAGGGTGGCCTCCCCCCCGCCCCCCGCCCCGAGGATTCCTGCGTGAGCCGAAGAAAGGCTGGGCAGGGCCGCCTCGCGCAGCCAACTGCCGACACCCAGGCGGGGGAAGCCAGCTCATCTGGCTCCTGGGGAGGGCGGCCTGCTGCGCTACCTCTCGGAGAAGCTTTTCACCAGCAGCCACACGATGAGCGGTAGGTTCTCGCGCTCGTTGTAGGTGGGTAAAAGCACCGAATACTTGTCCTGTCGCGGATTGCGCACCTCCAGCGCCCGCCGAGGCCCCGGAGGCGTACCACTGGCTTCCAAAGGAGGCCATGGCGGAACTGCGCGAGGTGTCGGAACCGGAATTATGTAAACGCGGCGCGGGCACGGACGGGTTGGACTGTACCAAATTCGGGAAGAGGGTGATGGTTGTTTGATTGAGGTCTAGTTCTTCTAGGGCCCTGGATGGTTCAATAGGAGATATTCAGGATTTATGCATGTTTAAAGTTTAATCTGAACGTTTCTTCGGGAAGCACGTATTTATTCATCACCTTTTCCCAAGCTTCACAAAGTTTTTTAGTTTATCCCAGTCGCTAGGAGACAGTAAACCGGAAACGGAAATGTCTTTCAGGACTACTTCCGGAAGAGGTCGCCATGGCTGCCAGGGAGGAGGTACTCGCTTTACAGGCTGAAGTTGCCCAGCGTGAGGAGGAGCTGAGTTTCTTGAAGCAGAGGCTGGCGGCGGCTCTTTTGGCGGAGCAGGAACCACAGCCAGAACGGCTGGTTCCGGTGTCACCGCTGCCGCCGAAGGCCGCCCTCTCCCAAGATGAGATTCTGCGCTATAGTCGGCAGCTAGTTCTGCCTGAGCTGGGCGTGCACGGACAGCTTCGCTTGGCAACAGCGTCCGTGCTAATCGTGGGCTGCGGTGGGCTCGGTTGTCCACTGGCGCAGTACCTGGCAGCGGCCGGCGTGGGCCGCCTTGGCCTCGTGGACTACGACGTGGTAGAGATGAGCAACCTGGCCCGCCAAGTGCTTCATGGCGAGGCACTGGCCGGCCAGGCCAAGGCCTTTTCGGCTGCCGCCTCGCTGCGCCGGCTCAATTCGGCGGTGGAGTGCGTTTCCTACGCTCAGGCCCTTACGCCAGCCACGGCTCTAGACCTGGTCCGCCGTTATGACTTGGTGGCCGACTGCTCCGACAACGTGCCCACCCGCTACCTGGTTAACGACGCATGTGTGCTGGCCGGCCGGCCTCTTGTGTCTGCCAGTGCCTTGCGCTTCGAGGGCCAAATCACAGTCTACCACTATGACGGCGGGCCATGCTATCGCTGCGTATTCCCCCAACCACCCCCAGCTGAGACAGTGACCAATTGCGCGGATGGCGGGGTGCTCGGTGTCGTGACTGGAGTCCTGGGCTGCTTGCAGGCACTGGAAGTGCTGAAAATCGCTGCGGATCTAGGCCCCTCTTACAGTGGAAAGATGTTGCTCTTCGATGCCCTCAGAGGGCATTTCCGCTGTATTCAGCTGCGGAGCCGCAGGCCTGACTGTGCGGCTTGCGGGGAGCGGCCCACTGTGACTGACCTGCAAGACTATGAAGCCTTCTGTGGCTCCTCAGCCACCGATAAGTGCCGCTCCCTGCAGTTACTGAGCTCAGAGGAGCGGGTTTCTGTCATCGACTATAAGCGACTTCTGGATTCTGGTGCACCCCATCTGTTGCTGGACGTCAGGCCCCAAGTGGAAGTGGACATCTGTCGTTTGCCTCATGCCCTACACATCCCTTTGAAACATTTGGAACGGAGGGATGCGGAGAGCTTGAAACTCTTAGGAGAGGCAATCCAGGAAGGGAAGCTGGACACACAGGAAGGGGCTGCTGTCTCCATTTATGTCATTTGCAAACTGGGAAATGACTCCCAGAAAGCTGTGAAGATCCTCCAGTCCTTAGTAGCAGCCCAAGAGTTAGACTCTTTAACAGTTCGGGATGTTGTGGGGGGCCTCATGGCCTGGGCTGCCAAAATCGATGGAACTTTTCCACAGTACTGAGATGACTGGTGTAGTCTGATGAGAAAGATGTGAATTGCCATAATACGTCAAAGATATATTTATTTGCATTTTTTAGTAATGTAGAGAAGAGCCTGGGATTTTAACATTATCTGTGAATTCATGGACTCTATTTTCTATAAGGAGCTTTTTGATTGTGATGTATTAGATGACTGACTTATTAATGGATTGTAATACTTGAGAACTGTCATGTGTTTTTAGCAGTTGAAGGATGTTTTGAACGTGTGAGAAGTAATGTGACAGGATTTTGTATTTTAAACTGTAGATCATTGACCTGTCCTGCTTTATTTCCACCTCTCCCAAACGAAAAACTCTCTAAATCATTCATTTTATACCTGGAATTAAGATGTAGTAAACTTAGTCTTACCAAGTTGATCACAGATGATATACTTAAGGTCAGTTGATTATTTAGTAATACATTCATTGGGTCTTATTTCTACTTTAAATGATAGAATATATCCTACAGAAATAAGTGTTTAATATGTAAATTGTGTTAATTATCTGGGAAGTGATCATTCTGTTTAACATTTTGAATTAAGATCAAAGTGAGATCTTTACAGTTTAGCAAAATAAAGGAAACTATCTTTGTAGTCTGTTGTTTTCCCTTATAAATTGCTAATATTTTGTTAAAGTTAGCTTTAGGCTCCACCTTATGTTTACACATAAAACATTTTCTAGACTATATACTGTGGTTTGGCTTGCTTTGTAATCTTCAAGTCCAAGTCCCAACCTTTCGCCCCTCCTCTTTTAATTTGCCTTTTCTGTTTTGATTTAATCTTTTTTATTCCAGCATTTTATAGCAGTGTTAAATGTAGGTGTTTTTATGTTTTACTTATTAAACAACATTTTCATGAAATGGTAGGTAGTCTCCCCAGCTTCCAATACATGCAACAAAATTATAAGTAAAAATTTGGTATGTGAGTGTATATCAGTGACCAGCTGAAGAACTAATGGCCTGTCAAAAGGGGGCCTTTGCTCTCCAGCTATTTGCTGCAAGCAGGCCCATAATTATTGAATTTTTTTTTTAAGAGAAGCAAAAATCACTCGTAAACTGTGAAGTCTTTGTAGCTCTGGGGATAAATTTTTCTAAAAGTTTAAAAGCATTGTGGGCCAGATGAAACCCACTGCAGACCATATTTACTCACCAGTTTGCAACCTCTGATATAGACTTTTGTTTTATTATAAAAGGGTAGTGGTGTTTAACAATCAAATTCAAAATTAGGATATCCCTCACTTGTTAACTGTGAAACGTAACTCATTCTTTGAACAGGTATACTTGAAAGTATAGTATACCCCTCTGTGTTATAGAGATGGAGCAGGTTTATTATGACTGTTTCTCTGAAGGAATTATGGAAGTAAATGACTGAAACCTGGAGTGGAGAACAGAGATGGTTGGGCTGTGTCTTTCAACTCCTTATTCCAGGGAAAGTTGACTCTGATTCATATCAGGAAACAATCAAGTAGATAGACATAGGAACTATTTCATATTGTAAAGACTGTTGTCCTAAAGTTAGGCAGATGTGGTAGTTCCTGCAAACCTGGCTGTCATTGGGCCCAGGCAACAGAAGCTAAGGCTGGCTGATTAAGTGGGAAATGGGTTTATTAAAGTGATAAGAGGTACTTTTGAGAATTTTTGGGACAGACTCAAGGCTTTCAGGAGTGATGCCCAAAACCATGCCTAGAACTGGCCTCGTAAGAACACTGTCTATGCTGTGCTGCCCCATCAAGTCCTGGAGGAAACTACCACCACAGCCTCACCACTCTCACTTGACCTGGTTCCCCCTGCCCTCTCAGAAAGCCCAACACTTCAGCCACAGACCACGTAGCAAGAAGCAGAGCTTTACATTATTCTTTTTCTGGATCAGCCTTATGAGGGTGTCTGGTAGGCAGAGCCTCGTGTCGTGCCTACCTCCTAGCTGCAAGAAGGCCAGTAATTTGAGTTTTGACATCTATAGTAGGGAGGCAGAACTTATGATGTGGTATTTTCCCAAATGGTGAAAGATTTTTCAAAAGATGGGCTGTTAAGGATATGACAAGATACCCCTCTACACAACCCAGATCTCTTTCAGTATTTGAAATTCTATTTTCTCAGGTTTGTGGCTAAGTTTTTATATTTAGATAGGGTTTGAACTTGATTTTTTTCCCTTTTCATTTAACAAACATCAGATGCCTTCAGTGTACTAGTTATTCTAAGCTCTGGGATAGAAATAAACAGATTTCCTGTTGTCATGGAGTTTACATTTAAATGATGGAGATAAGTAAATTAGTGATAAGTGCCCTAAAAGAAATGAAACTGATGTATTGGGATGGGGAAGGAGGATCTATCTTTGATAGGTTAGTTAGGGGAGGCCTTTCAGAGATGACATTAAACCCAAAACCTGAATGGTGAGAAGGAGCCAGTTAAAAAGATCTGGAAAAAATAAAATCCTATACTGGAAGAAAAGTGAGAAGACCCTAAAGCAAATAAACTTGGAATGTTCAAGAAACTGCAGAGGCAAATTTGGTTGTGAACAATTAGGGAGAGCGGGACAGGGTGAGGTTTGAGAAGTAGGGAACAGATCATGTAGTTTGCAAACCATAATAGTTTGGTTTTTATTCTAAGTAAAATAATAGCTGACATTTATTGAGCACTTATTATGTTCTTTGGGATTTGAATCCAGACGCTCTGGCTGAAGAGTCCATGCCCTAAGCTCTATGCTACACTGATTCTAAGCAAAACTTTGTAATTGCATTATATGTTTTTATGGTTGACAAACAATCTATGCCCTGATAATCATAGAATAGAAAGAGCTCGTATTTCAGATACAATAGAAATGTCCTCTGATACGGTTGGTATGCAGATTTCTCTCTAGAGGGGGAACCCCAGGGTGACATCTTGGGGAGCCCTCTGACGTGGATGTATTACATAGTCAATGTCCAGTTCATAATGAGTCACTTAGGTCAAGGAAAGTGAGAAGTGGAGTCTCAACTGGTAAATGGAAGGGTTGCCAAGGGAGGGAGCGGGTATTAAAAAGGGCATTAAGTCTCCTGAGTGCATTCCCATGAGAGAGGAGGGGTCTTTTTACCCCCAAGCTTGTTTATTTTTAATTGGGTGATCCTTCCCTCAGAGAAAAGGGTACCCTAAGGAGGTCCCTGTGTACTCGAGGTCAAGCCCATAGCCCAGTTTGCTCTACTCAGATTTATTTTGTAGGTTGTATCTTCTCAAGTTTCCATATTTAAGATAAGGTAGCACTGTCCAGGTAACAGTAAAATGTTGTCATTTGAAATCATGTTTCAGGATAATTCTGGAGTCAGTTTGGAATATTAGGAAAACGATTATGATATGGGAGTGGGAAAGTATTTCACAAATAAAATGATAAAAGGGGTTAATTCATACCTTTGATGAACTATAATTTCTGAAGCACTCAGGATGTGGGAGAAAAGCTAATTAAACCAGCCCAGAATTTGGGTGATAAATAGAATATCTATCTATCTATCTACCTATGTATATTTTACTATGAAGTCCTATGTGTTGACAGACTCTGGTTTCTAATCTTTAGTTCAATTATTCAGGATTTAAAAAACAAGAATTTGTGAGTTAGGTGTTTTGTTTCTGCCTTCTAATGCCATTTTTGGACAGGCTGCTGAAGGTAAGGAAAGAGAAAAGATTTATATTATAAAATTTCCCTTTTTGGGGAAGCCCTCTGACAACTTCTTTATGGCACCTTGGTTAAAAAGGTGGCAGAGAAGGATGATATTGATGGAAGATGTCTTGGGCATGGTTTTTAATTAGCAGTATTCTCTTTACCCAATCAATGCTTCCAGATGAGGGAGGCCTTAAATGAATTGGAATTTAACAGAAAGAAGTTCGGGCGAGTTGAAACAGTTGACTGTTAAGTACAACAAAACTCCTGAGCAAGGCTTGCCATGTGTAAGAGCAAAAGGAAGTAGTGTTTTCAGTTTAGACTTTTTCTGCTGAGGCAGACTGTTTGTTGCCTATCCAACAGCCTCCTCAGGGAGCTCCCGCCTGCTTCCTCGCTAGCAGGGCTGAAAATGTCAGATGCTTTTTTTTATAGCCTCCACTGCAGATTTTGAAGGACCTACACTTCTAAACCATTTCTACCTCCAAATATGGTTCAAATCGATCCACTTCCCACCATCTCCACTGCATATTGCATCCTCATCAAGCCATCATCTCTCAATCAAATTTATAGCTTTTCAGGAAACACACACACAATGTTAATTGCACCATTGAGTACCAAGAGCACTATTGATCTTAGGTCTTAACAAGATAATAAAAGAGGTGCTGGTGCATAACAGGGACGACCACCTGGAGAGGTTTTTGATAACTATTATATAAATGTCCCTTTGATATTCTTTTTTTTTTAGATTTTTTTTAAATTTCAGAGTATTATGGGGGTACAAACACTTTGGTTACATAAATTGCCTTTGCACTGCCTGACAAGTGTCCCTTTGATATTCTTGAGAAAATAGGACTTTTAGACCACAAGTTTCTCCTGATGACACAAAGAACAATAGTTAAATATCTGTTTTGTGCAGAGCTTAAAACAAAGAGCTTTGCAAACTCAATAACTACAGAACCAGGCAAGTAAAGAAATGAGAAAGGATGACCAGGTAGGCAACTCACCGACCGACCTAGGAAGCACACGCCCCATCTAAAGCTACTACACAGCTTGAAACAACTTTGCCATGCAGGAGGGTGGCTATCTTGTTGCCAAACCTTTCAATGTTTTAAGAACATTGACCATTTGGATTTTTCTGTGAAATATCCTAAAATTTAAATGTTGAAAACAAATTTAAAAATTTTGAAACTGTTTACCAAATGAAACATGCACCCATAGGCTGGATGAAACCTTTAGGTTTAAATAGAAAAACAAACAAACAAACAAAAAACCCCAACCCAAAACCCCAAAACATGATTTAGTTTTTAATTTGGTTGACGTGGAGGTAGCTGAGTGTTGGGGGAAGTCTAAAGCTGCTTTAACAATTTGTTAACAACTGTATTTTGTGCTTTTCATTTGTATTTATAGGCTAATTATCTTAGGCAGGTAAGGTTATAAAGAAAAATGTGCTTTTTGCACAATCATTTTAATGTCATTTAATATTATGTAAATTTAAACTTGTGTAAAATGACTTGAGATTGATATTTTCAAAAGACTGAAACATCGACACTGGGGTGCTACGTGCACTATCAACCTGTCGCTTGCTTTTCCTAGTGTTTTGATGAATTGGTGATTGAACATAATTTCTTAGAAAAATGTACTGCATAATACTTAATCAGAACAAAGATGGAAGAGTGTTATAGAAATGAGAGTTTACAGATGATACTTTTGAAAATTTGCATCCGTAGTGTTTTAGGCTGAATTAGACACATAAATTAACCCCTAATAACAGCAGGAAAAAAAAAAGTGGTAAAGGGATTATGTTAAAAATATCATGAGATAGATGATGCATAATGATTATCTAAGAAGGATTTATTATCTTTGTAAACATTTACTGCTAGCTTAAAAAAGCAAAATAAGTTTTCAAAGCATCAGTGTTATATGAACATTATGATCATACATTTAGCTTAAAAATGTCTAGGTTTTTAAAAGTAATTCTGCTCATGATAAAATTTGTTCAAAAGTATGTACGCTAAATGCAATGTGGTCTCCTGGATTGAATCCTGGGACAGAAGAAGGATATCGATGGAAAAACTGGGGAAATCTGAATAAAGTCTGCAGTTTAGTTAATAGTATTGCACCCGTGGTAGTTTCTTAGTTCTGACAAATGCACCATGGATCTGATGTCAACATTATGAGAAGCTAAGTGGAGGATGTCTGGGAACTTTATAATTGCAACTCTAAAATTATTTCAATTTTAGAAGGACATTTAAAAACAAAACATAATATCTACAGAAAGTGTAAGTCTTCCCTCCCACTCCTAACCTTCAATCTTTCAAGTTCCTTCCTCAGACAGTCCCTGTAACCAGTCTTATTATGTTCTCATACACGTATGTTTGTACATACGTTTTTAAATCCAAATGATAGCATTCTATTTATACTGTTCCTATACCTTGCTTTTTAAAATGCGGTCTATATTGGCCACTGTCCCATTTGATCTCAGTTCACGTAGATCAACCTCATGCTTTGTAACTACAATTTAAAATGCCATTATATACATGCTCTATAATTTCCATAACCAATTCCTCATTAATGGCCACTTAGGATTTTTAGTCTTTTTGCTATTAGTAAGAGCACTTCAAAGAATAGCTTAATATTTATATCTTTGTACAAATGCATGTAACAAATAATAAAGTGATAAAGTGCTTACTATGTCAAAGAGTATGTCCAGTTCTAATTGTGAACAGGCAGTAGTTCCACATTTCCTTTCAAAGGGAATGTGTTAATGTACACCAACATGCTTAAGAAGGCTATTTCCCAACACCCTTGTCAGCATAGTCTTTCCAAACTTATAGATCTTTGCCAATTTGATAATTTTAAAAAAAAACTCTCTTGAAACGCAGAATACTTGGGGCTAAAACAAAAAAACTCATTGTGTTAATTTTCATTTTTATTTATGATTAAGCTTAAGCAGTTTTTCATGTGTTTAAAAGCCTTTTCAGTAAAAAAATACTTTTATTCTTAGCTGATTTTTCTACCGAGTTGTATGTCCTTGTTTTTATTGATATATACAATTAAGACAGACCACTTAGGAAAGAAAAAAGACCTATTATTCTTCCAACATTTATTGAAAGTCTGCCATGTGTACCAGGCACCAGTAGAGTTCTGAGGATACAAGATATTAGCACATGGGGCCTGCCTTCCAGGTGTTCACAGTTTATTTTACAACTTTATACGTATAATTTAGAGTCCTTTCCTACCTACATTATTTCGTTTAATTCTTCAACAATTCTGTGAGATACGGGAAACTATCTCCTGTTCGTAGGCTCTTCTTATATGTCCTTACCAACAATAGATTTCCCTGAAATAACTTAGTTGGCAGAGAGTCCCGTTCTCAAAGTGGAATCCTTCTGACACTAATGACATCGGGCTCTCTCTTCCCTGTACAGCATTTCAGATAAGATTCTATTGTATTCTGGGTGGATTTTTCAACTGTTCCCAAGTATTATATGTGCCCTGATCATCATCAAAACCCCTTTTTCTTTGGAGCCACAGTGGGACATTGTGAGCACAATGAATTATCACCATAATGAGGCTTGTACCCTGGTAATCCATTGTTGATGGTCTCCTAATGGGGTCAGAATCACTTCAGTGAGATCTTTGGTCTTTTTAAAAGAGTATATGGGTGGAGTCAGGCACTTGGGACACCTGGGCCATTACCTAACTGCAGATGTTTCTGATACACATTCTTTATTCCCAATGAATGTTTTACTTAAGGTTCTGTGTACTTATGACATATACCCACACTATATTATATTACATATATACTTGAGATACACTTGAGTTTCCTGATTTAAAAACAAGCATATCGTGGGAAGTAGCTTTCCTTGGTTGAATTTCTGAAAGCCACATACATAGGGGTAATAGTCTTAGCACTTAACGCTTTTCCAGGTCCAAGGCAATTTTGAAGTTTTGGTATGAGAAACCCCCACATGTTAAAAAAACCTATATATTAGTAAAAAGGAAAGCAAGGGAATGTTGAACACAGGACTATGGGTATGGTTATCTTACAAGGGGAACCATGTGGTCAGATGCACATTATTTTCAAAGTCCAGATTTTTGTTTGGTGGTGGGTTTGTGGCTAATATTAAATGTTATTAAAAATAACTCAATACACTGAAGTTGGTCAGGTATGAGTAATAACGAGAAAATGTCATAAACCAATGATTGTAATTAATCCAATATGTACAGCTGAAATCCAAAGAAAAGGAAAAAAAAGTAAGGAAAAAGTCTGTTGAATTTGACCACCTTCAAAAGCTAATCTATTGGGCCAAGATTGCATATTTGATATACTAGTTTGCTAATGGACAGGAATTTCTTAATAGATGATAAGATTCTGTTCTCATTCACTGCACACACACACATTCACCCTTCCCTTTGTTGTTTTCATTGAAAGCGAGGGCAAGCAGCCTCCCCACCCCCAAAGTGTGCCTTTATTTTTGCTGTCCTGAAGAGCTCTCTCTAAAGACCCTTTGGGTTACCGAACGCATGTTCTGCTACCCGCCACATGAAACTAGATGTGAGAGGTGAGTGTTGGCGAAGAAAAGGTAGTTGATTCAAGAGCTGGCAGCCTAAGGAGATGGTGGAATATAGTCTTAAAGACCATCTCATCTTTCTCTGCTTACTGAGAAACTTATAAAGGGAAGGGGTTCGTGGCAGAAAGCAAGCTTTGGGCAAGTCATCAAGACTTGTTTGATGGCTATCAGCAAACAGTAGGTCATCTGGTGGATCTTGTCATCAGCTCTCTGCGGTTGGCCTGTTCTAGACCCTTGATCTGTTTTACCTCCAGATCATTTTCTAATCTTGTGCCTGGCAGCTGTGTAAGCAAGCAGCAGGTTAATTTTAAACTTTTAAGACAGAACAAGCCGAAAGCATCCTGGAGGCAAAATGGCTTCCCTTTAGGTAGCCTAGAGATATAGTCTGAATGGCCCATGGAGCTTCTTATATTTGGAGCATTTAATTAAAAGAGTTTTATAGAAAGAATCTTAGGGCTATTTAATTAATCAACAGCTTCTATATATTTTATCCTCATGCCCATTGCGCTGTAGAGAAACAGCAGCCCATGTCTGTAGGCCTGGTAACCCTGACCTCCCACAAAGGCCCAAGTTTCCAGTTTGTTTGCTTCTACTCTATTAGAACTAGAACATACAATGGGGAAGCCATTTAGGTCATGCCAAAGAAACACAACTGATTCATTCAAGAAATATTTAATGGGCATTAGGAATGGGCAGGTACTGGTGCCTGACATGAGGGGGGACAGCCATGAAGAAGACAGACATGGCTCCTGTTTGCACAAGCTTACATTCTAGTGGAGAAGAGAGAGGACAGATAATCAATTATGCAATCACAAAATGTGATTCTATGAAAAAGAAGAATGGCTGGGGTGGTGGTAGCCAGACAAGACCTCTGATGAGGGGCCATTTAAGCTGAGAAAACTGAAAGAGATCACAGTAGCCATGAGACAAGTTGGGGAAAGAGCATTCCAGGCAGCAGGAACAGCAAGTGCAAAGGCCCTGAGGCTGGAAAGAGCATCCTGAGTTGGAAGACACAGAGGAACCGGGGAAGGCTGGAGCAGAATGCGAAACATCAGGTCATGCAAAACATTACGGGCCATGGTGAGGAGTCTGGATTTTATTCTGAGGGTAATGGAAAACCATGCAGGGTTTTAAGAAGGAGGATGCTGTGATACTCTTTATATATTTCAAAGACTCCTCTGGCTGCTTTGTGAAAAAGGGATATTGTGAGGCAAGGATGAAAGCAGGGGATCAGTCAGGCTATTGTAGGTACACAGGTGAGAGGTGATGGCAACTAAGTATATCAGCTTCCTATTGCTGCCATAACAAATTACCATGAACTTAGTGGCTTAAAACAACACAGATTTAGTGTCTTACAGTTCTGGAAGTCAGAAGTTCTAAAATCAAGGTATCAGCCCAGTTGCGTTCCTTTTGGAGGTTCTAGAGGAGAATTTGTTCCTTGCTTTTTCCAGCTTCTAGAGGCTACCTGCATTCCTTGGCTCGTGGCCCTTTCTTCCACCATCAAAGCCAACAGTGTAGCAATTTCAACTCCTAAGTCCCTCGTGGCACCCTCCCTCCAATTCTCCCCTCTCAAACTCTGACCCTCCTGTCTCCCTCTTCTAAGGACCCTTGTGATTGCATTGGGCCCACCTGGATAATCCAAGATACCCTCCCCATCTAAGATTCTTAACTTAATCACACTTGCAAAGTCTCTTTTACCATGTAAAGCAACCTATTCACAGGCTGCAAGGATTTGGACTTGACATCTTTGGGGGCTGTTATTCCACCGGCCACACTAGCCCCAGGGCGGGTGGTAGAGAAGAGAGAAGTGAGCAGGTTGGAGGTGTGTCTTGGAGGTAGACCCCTTTGAAGGACCAGAGGAGGGAGAGAGAAGAGCCAAGCTCCTTGGTTTGAGCAACTGGATGGATGTTTGTGTTATTTACTGGGATGTGGATGCTGATGAGGGCTTTGTGAGGGGGTCTGAGGTGACCAAGTGAGAAACATACTTTTCCCCTTCAATACACTTAATTCTTTTATATTGTCCATACAATCACGAGACCCACAATGTGAGAAGCATGAACCAAGACATGCCAAGTCTGTTCTTTACAGAGCATCATGAAACCTTCCAGGTGTGACGAGAAACCTCACCAGGGGCAAACCAAGCCAACCCAAGAAGTATTTGTCTTCTATTCCTACAGACAGGGGACCACAACTCTATGTGCTTAAGCCCAAAGTAATACTCAGGGCTGCCGGGTAGTACCTACTAAGGGAGCAATTATGGTTCCTAAAATTTGGGACCATTACAAAAAACCTTTAATTGAAGAATTATATACAGAAAAGTACACAAATCCTATGTGCACCGCTTGATGAATTTTCACAAATTGAACACTTGTCACCAACTCCCTCCCAGACGAAGAAATAGAAAGTTAGGGGAACCAGGAGCCATCCTCATGCTTTTTCCCTTCCCCACCCCTCTCCCCCAAAGGTGCTACAAGCCATGAACATGTAGAAGAAAGCTGCTGTGAACAGAAATAAGCTTAATCTTATAAATATTACTTTTATTTTTCAAGATGAAGCCCCAATCAATCATTTTTCCCCTTCAGTATTTACTTTGAAATTTGGGTTCCCACTTTATGTGGATTTACTAAAAATGGCCTTTTTCTGGTGCTAGAAATACTTGTCTAGCTGACCTTAGCTCATCTGGCTTTGAGAATAGCAACCTGGTAGACTGATTTTCAGATGGGAGGACAGGCTAAATGGGCCAGAATTAATGCAAAGTGAAGGCCTGCCTTGAATGAACAGAGCTCAGAAATTCAGCGTTAAGGCTCTCACCAGCCTCATCTTATTACATCTGGGGATTACTGCTCAGCCCAGCTGACATGGCATATGGAGAGCCACGTGAGAGACCCACAGACCACACAGGGTATGCTTGCCACCCGACACGCATGAGGAGTTTGGAAGAATGTTCCTGCAGCCTGGGGAAGGAAGTCTTAGCTGATGAATAGAGCAGCTTACACCGGTGGCCTGAGGTTCTTTTTCCCTTCTGTTCCTCAGCCCAGGGTAGCTGCAGGGCCCAGAGTGTGCTTCTCTGCCACTCCTTGCCTTCACGTATTTTTTGAGCACCTTCCCTTTGCCAGTATTAGGGATGCAGCAGAGAACAAGGTAGATCTGCTTTTTGCTCTCCCAAAGCCCCCACTGTTGCAGAAGGGAAGCATTAAAAAGCAAGGTACACAACTAGGACTAGCAACGTAATTGGCAGGGCCCCTGTTCAAAAACTATTAAGAATTTTGTTACCAGCCAACAAATTGTCACACAATGGAAAATGATATGCCACAACATTCACTGTGAGTTTTAATAAAATTAAATTTGCACCAAAAAAATATATCATGACGACAATAGCAGAGCATTAAATCAAGTGCAAGGCCCTGTGAGCACGAAGCACTGCACAGGTTGTGTACTCATGAAGCTGGCTCTGAACACGATTATATAGTGTGGATGCTTGGCAATGTCTGGAGACATTGTGATTGTCACAACTGGGGGAGGAGGGGAGGTTCTACTGGTACCTCCTGGGCAGAGGCCAGGGATACTGCGAACCATCCTATAGTGCACAGGACAGCCCCACAAAAAAGAATTATCCAGCCCTCAAATGTCAGTTGTGTTGAGGTCACGAAATTCTGCTTTTGTTAATGACAGTTTTGATATAGGCCAGACAGAAAAAAAATTCTGAGGGATGACAGCATACGGCCAGGAGACTTCCTTTGTCTGGGGAAGGCTTCTTAGAGAAAGGGACCTTTGAGCTGAGACATGAAGCATGTGTATGAATCAGCCAAGGAGGAGGAGAGAAGTTCGCAGATGTTGGGGTTTTAGGGGGCAACTCTAACACCCTTTTCTTCCTTACTGAGGTTCAAAACCAAGGGAGAAAGAAACATGCGAGTTAGGTCGACAAAGATGAAAATTCCACCTTTATAACTAAGGAAGCTATTTGGGGACTGTGCTTAGGTGTGGCCAATCTTGCTAACATGCTTTATTATATTCCCCTGGAGAAATTAATGTGCAAAGATTCCTGTAACTGAAAGTACAAGTAAATCGAAGTCCAGAGGAATTAAAGGCTGAACTCAAATACCCTTGCCCTTATGAGCTGTAAGACCAGAGAAATTAGAGTCCAAATTTGTCTTCCCTAATTTCTTATTTTGTTCAGTCTCAGCCCTGTGGCATCTCATTATGATGCCAGATAGAGTAGAGGATCTCTCCGTAGCTGCAACCTGGGCAGTTTACCCTGGAAATATGTAGTTCCTTCAGGATCTCAGAGGTTGAGTGAGTCTCTGGGGACCTCCTCCTTAAAGGGTTGAGAGACAGTGCAAGAAGGAAATAGCAGCACCAGCACCGAGCCCAGGACTTTTTCTGAGCCCTGAGCAGTGCCCCCAAGCACAGTGATGTTCCCACAACCCACTTCCTGATATAATCCAGGCCCACGTATTGCTAAGGAACAATAGAAGAAAATAACATTGGTACCAGCTTCACCAGGATGCTGAGCAACCTATGTCGAGTGTTCACATATCCACAACCTGTGAACATAAATTCAACTGGAACAGGGGCCAGCAAAAAACTTGTTCTGTAAAGCAGCAGTCCCCAACCTTTTTGGCACCAGGGACCAGTTTCATGGAAGACAGATGGGGGGGGGGCGTGGAGGCAGAGCTCAGGTGATGATGCAACAGATGGGGAGTGGCTGTAAATACAGATGAAGCTTCACTCGCTCACCCGCCCTGCTGTTCACCTCGGTTCCTAAGGTTAATGGAAGACAATTTTTCGAAGGGGAGGGGGAAGGTGGAGCTCTGCAGCCCAGCCCCTAACAGGCCTCGGACCAGTAGGGGTTGCGGACCGCAGGTGTAAAGGGCCAGAAAATAAATATTTTCAACTTTTCCAGCCATATAGTCTCCATTGCAACTCAACTCAGCTGTTGTAGTGTGAAAACAGCCATAGACAATACTGACAAATGGGCATGGCTATGTTCCAATAAAACTTTATGTTTAAAAATGGGTGGTGAGTCATAACTGCCTGATCCCTGAATTAGGAGAAATTTCCCACAAAACGTCACTTTTGATAGTAGCCATTTACCATATCTTAGGTGAAAATCCATTTATGCATATGTCTCCTTCCTCAGAGAGTAGCATTTGAGATGTTTCTACCTTCTTGAAAAACTTTAAAATGTGAAGGTCCTTTCCTTCCTACTTAGAATAATTTATAGCAAATAATAATCCAGTTCAATTTATTGTGTGCTGACACTGTCCTAAAGACTTTGTATTTACTCACTTACTTGATTTTCATGAGAACTCGTTAGGTAGACACTATTATTATTCCTGTTTTAGGTAAGGAAGCTAAGGCACAGAGAAATTAAATAACTTGTCCAAGTCTACATAGCGAGAAAGTAGTAGAGGCAGGATTTGAATCCAGGAAGTCCATGCTGGTCCAAAGCCTCTGTATGTTTGTTTCCCTTTGATTGAGCCCTGTGCCCTGCAAGCAGGTGTATTTGTCCTGGGCCCCTGCCTCTCACTGGGGAATTTCTTTGGCCTGCAGAGCCTGCCTGTTGGAGACATTTCCTTTTCTTCCTGCAGCTTCTGTTTCAACTGCAAATTCCAGAACTAAAGTTACTGCTGATGCTCCTGAGATTCTGCCTCCCAAGTCCAGTGAGGCCTCATACTACTGCTGGGGGCTCCTCCAGCCATTCTCTTTTACATGGGGACATTCCAGCCTTCCTTTTATTCTGCAGGAGTGGGCTACACACTGCTGTATGGAGTTCTTACATTTTTCTGGGTCATGGCCCCTTTGACAGCCTAGAGGGGTCCATGAACCCTTTCTCAGGATATCTATTAATAATTGGCTTCCTTTGCCATACAGAGGCTTACAAAGGAAGCCAATTACAGTGAAACATCATTAACATCTTCTAAAAACAAATTTGTGATGTAGTAATATTTGTGCTCCTTGTATTACTGTGTTATCAACGCCTTGAATGACATAATTGGATGGCAAGTCAACCACCATAAGTTTGAGCATAAACAGTATTTTGAGATAAATTATAAAAATAGCTGATTTATGTTGGTGACCAAGTCATAGGGACTGCTAATCCACTGACACTGAAATATAACGTGTAAGTTAAAACTTAGAGAAAATAAAGTTGTATTTTTTTTCTTCCTGATCCAAGTTCATAAACACCCTTGAATTCTACCCATAGACACTTCTGGAAATCTGCGGAGCTAGGTTAAGAACCCCTGAACTCATTTTGCATTTCTCTTTGCTGGTCTCCCCCTAGGGAAGGCTCAGTTGGAGTTTTAATGATTTAACTCAGGGGTTGGCAAGCTTTTTCTGTCAAGTACCAGACAGCAAATATTTTAGGCTTTGCAGACTGCACTGTCTTCGTCACAACCACTCAACTCCGTAGCTGTTATGTGAAAAGAGCCATAAACAATACATAAATGAATGTGTGTGGTTGGGTTCCAATAAAACTTTATTAATGGACACTGGAATTTGAACTTCATGTAATTTTTACATGACATGAAATATCCTCCTTTGGATTTTTTTGAACCATTTAAAAATATGAAAACCATTCTTAGTTTGTGGGTTGTGCAAAAAGTGGCTGTGGACTGGACTTGGCTCATGGGCTGTAGTTTGCTGGCCCCGGCCTGGTGTAACTTGTGTCTGAAGCCTGGTCCATGTCCCTTTCTGCCACGTGGAAGGCAAGCACTGTTTGCCAGTCCTGCAGGTCTGCTTTCTCTGCTCCCCCTCTGCTTTCCAACCCTGCCATCTGTTTTCTTTCCATATTCTTTTAGATTTTGTCTTTGTGAGGTCTCTCATAGTGAGATATATGAAATCAATGCATTCAGGGTCTGCCATGAGTGTTCACTGTTTTTATAAAATGAGTCTTGTCCCACTTCCCAACTTGAATTGGACTTTCTTCTCCTGGAAACATTGGCCCATTAGACCAATTCCTGAACCAGGCTTGGACTCAGCCTACGGTTCCTCTTTAATTTGTCTTATCTGTGCTGAACCTGTCTTTAGAGCTGAGATTGCATAAAGTTGTCAAGCCTATCCTCTTGACACAGGCAAGTCCTGTGTCCTCACCTGAAAAACCATCACCATGAAAGTCACCCAATAATAAATTTGATTATTTTACTGTGATATTCTCCTCTCCAATCTGAACCACTTGGTCTAGCTCCCCACACCTCCAAGGGATGGTTCCCTTATCACACTTCATGTGGGCTCTCTCTCTGCAGCTTTAGGAGTTTTCTATATCTTGACTTCGTCTCCAGTGGCTGCTCCAGGCAGTCAAAATCTGGCCTTTTCTCCTCTGGTAGGTTTCTCTGGGTCCTAGTAGCAATCAGAGATTCTCCCCTTTTCAGATATTCCTGTAGGAGCCAACAGACCTGGATGTTGTCCTTTGTCCTTTAAGATGTTGGTCTTTTAGATCTCATTTGACTCCTCATATTGGTCCAGCTATCTTCTAAGATGTTGATATTTGTCCTTGGGAAATATCTCATTTCATCTTCAGCTTAATCAGCCTGTCTAACACCCCTCTTTTATTAATTTTTTATGATGCTGTATCAGTCAGGGTTCTCTAGAGAATCAGAACCAATAGGATATGTGTATATGTATTTTTTTTTTTACAATATCTCCATGATTGTGGAGACTGGCAAGTTTAAGTCTGCAGGGTAGGTGGCAGGCTAGAGACCCAGGGGAGAACTGATGATGTATTTCAAGTGTGAAGGCTGCCTGTTGGCAGAATTCCCTCTTCTTCAGGAGAGCTCAGCCTTTTTCTTATTTTTCTTTTCTTTCTTTCTTTCTTTTTTTTTTTTGAGACAGGGTTTCGCTCTGCCACCCAGGCTAGAGTGCACTGGCATCATCATAGCTCACTGCAGCCTCAAACTCCTGGCCTCAAATGATCCTCCCACCGTGGCCTCCCAAAGTGCTAGGATTACAGGCGTGAGCCACCACAGCCAGCAGTCTTTTTCCTATTAAGGCCTTAAACTGACTGGATGAGGCCCACCACATTATGATGAAGGCTTATCTACTTTACTCAAAGTCTACTGACTTAAATGTTATGTTTGTCTAAAAACACTTTCACAGAAACATCCAGAATATGTTTGACCAAATACCTGGGTACTATGACCTAGCCAGGTTGACACGTAAAATTAACCATCACAGATGAAAACCTTTAAGAAATCACAAAAGCAGAAGAAATCACAAGAGTAAAATGACACCTCATGTACCCATCAACCAAATCAATCAACTCATGAACAACCTATGTCACCTATACCCCACCCACTTTCTCCCTCCTTTAGTAGTTTGAAGCAGATCCCAAACATCATATCATTTGTATTTGTTTTCCATTGCTGCATAAGAATTACCACAAACTTTGCAGCTTCAAAGGACACCATTTCTATCTCACAGTTCCTCTGGGGCAGGAGGCTGGGTCTGGGTTAGCGGAAGCCTCTGCTCACGGTCTCGCCAGGCTGACATCAAGATGTCGGTCGGGACTGCTGTTCCCACCTGAGGCTTGGATTGCTCTTTGAAGCTCACTGGTTCTTGGCAAAATTCATTCCTTGCAGCTGTAGGACTGAGGTTCCCGTTTTCTTGCTGGCTGTCAGCAGGGAGTGGCTCTCACTCCTAGAGGCTTCTGCAGTTCCTTGAGAAGTGGCTTCCACAAGTAGTTTACAGCGTGACTGTTTGCTTCCTATTAGGCCAGCAGGGGCAGACAATGTCTGGGTGCCCCCCCCTTTTTTACAATGGAGCAGCCCTCGATGAGAACTGCCGGCCTGTGCTGCTCACCAGGGGTTGCACAATGGTGACTTGTATTGGTTTTCATTCTTCCACTGTATCTGCTCTGATAGCAAGAATGAAGCTCATACGTTTCAAACCATCTTCGTTCTTCCTCGATTCTGTGATCAAATCTGATTTTGGGAAACAGAGTTGCAAGCAGAACCCATTTTGATTGCCCTCCCAGCCTTTGGGTTTGCCTCAATTTCATTGAATTACCCCTCTGCTTCCACCTAAGAAGTTGGCATATTACCTGTATAATAAGGCCCCTGTTCCTTTTTTATTTGTTTATTAGTAAAATCTACCACCTGTGAGTGAAGCTACAATATCTAAAGTCATGGTCACAGCTTATGTAATCAATACATCCAGAGACACATGGAGGGTGGTGACCTCAAGAGCCTGGGAACCAGCCACGTAAATTCCAGAAGTTTCTTCCTTCAGTCCCAAAAGACATTTAAAAAAACCACCCCCTCAAACATAGTAATAAAATTTGGGACAGCCAATTAGGCAGAACGTGGGCCCAGCAGCACTTGTTTGAAGCCAGGCCCTCTGTAATGCAGTTGAAAATCCCAGTCTGCAGACTTGACTGGAAGTCAGTAAAACCAGCAAACATTGTTATTGAAACTCTGCCTCCTTGAGGTGAAGCTTAAGTGGGACCAAAAGACTGTCACCGATGAACTAATCACAACCTAAACCCAGGCCTGATCGTGACCAATAATCATCATGTCCCCTCCAGGATCCAATTGCAACTCGAATCCTAGCCAGAGGTGGATTCGCCGGGAAGCCAATGAAGCTCAAGCTTTGGGTCCTCTCAAAGGCCCTGGGTGGGGTTCTATGCATTTTGTATTCATAATTTTGTAATCTTTTCCCTAAATTATATAAGCTTCAGGGCCCCCAAGCCTGGATCTCCTCTGTCCCCAGCCTTTCAACTCATTCTCCCGGAGCCTTGTTTCCAGCAATGTCTTGACCCGCTGGGCCCTACAAATCCATGATCCTACCACCTGTACACTGAGCCCTCCCCCACGTTTTCACCTCTCTCTACGCCAGTTTAACCCCATCGCCCACCACTACAATCCCTTCCTCGCCCACTCCACTCTCTCGCCCCCTTTGCTGTGTTACAGACTCTCTTGGCAAAACCCTAGACCTAATGAAACCCAACTTTCCAGTTTACCCCTGCACCTGCGCAGCTCAACACAGCAGGAGCAACACCACCATGCTGACCGGGGTTGCTCTTCAGTCAGGTGGGTCCTTGGGCTGCCCACTGAGGACAGTGTCGTGAGCCAAGAGCGCAGGGCAGAGCGGAGAGACCCCCCTACAACCACTTTTCCCCAGGGGTTCTAACTGCGGTCTCAGGACCGCCTCTCATTGGACGGTTAACTGTCGCAAGCAGGGTTGGGGTGCTCTGATTGGCCAGGCCTGGGTCATATGCCCACCCCTGGAACTGGGCTGAGGTTGCGGTGGGTGGGGCAAACCCCATCCAATCCCAGGGCTTGCAAGTGGGGAAGAGGTGGTTCTTGTTTTAAAATGTAGGTTTTATTATTCAGGATGGGGCGCCAACAGATGAGGAAACACCTGCTGTTGAAAAGATAGTATGTTATACTCACAGATCCCAGGAGGAGGGGGCATGGCACGCCATGGAGGGGCCACACCGGGAAGCAGCAGGGTTGGGCAGGAGGCAGAGGGCTGGAAGGGAAAATAGGGCAAGAGCCTTTGTTGTGGTTTCTATGGGAAGGACCAGGCGAGGCAGGGTAAGCAGGCCTAGGATTGATGAGTTGGAATAATTTCAGTGGGCCCTGGGGTGTAGGGGCTGCCCTAGTTGTCGGGTGGCCCCGGGGTGATAGTGGCCTGAGGGCAGGTGGATAGCGGCCAGGAGTGTGAAAGCCCAGTTCAGGCGGTGGTTCGGGTGGGGGCTCTGGATCGGTTGGTTTGTATTTGAAGAGCATGCTCATGGTGGAGTTGTTTATTGTTTCTAGGAACTGGCAAACCGTGGGCAGGGCAGTCCCCTCCAGGGTCAGCAAAGCCCCAGGGTATCAAAGCATTAAAATGTGTTAATAAAAAGACATGATTAACACAGTTTTCCAAATTAAAATCCAGGTTCCACGTCCAGAAGAAGCGGAGGCAGATGCTGGGCAGGCACAAACAAAAGATGTCCACTACAGAAGTACAATTCCAGCAGCTTCTGACCCTAAGGGAGACTCTGCCTATCTGCCGATTTTTATCCCCACACTCCTGGGAGGACCATCTTTCTTTGTCCCTGGGATTTATGGCACCCACACGCCTCCTGGTGAGTCCCATCCTAGGACCCCTCACAAAATGTCCAGGTCCCCTCCAGACTGCTCTGTCTGAGGTCACTGGGCCCCAGGGGCCGCATCTGTTGCCAACATTCATTCCAAATTGCTGTCCGGAAAGACTGACAGTCGACAGTGACTGCAGTTCTCACTTTCCCTGGCACCAGGCCCTCTCGTTTTATTTAAAATTGTCCAGAAACGGTGCCTGTCGCCAGGAGCAGGGGCTAATCGGAAGCATGTAAAATGTTTGTCTTCAGGCACTAACAGGCCCGTTAGTCACCTTAGAGGTGCAAGCGTTGGACAATGTGAGAGACGCATGTTCAAGGCAGCTGCCATTCGGACAATTTCTGCCGAGAGAAGACTGTCAGGCTTTGAGACAATGGGGGCTGTTGAAGGGACTTTGCCCTTTTTGTTCCCACCTCCTTGTTTATTGGGATCCTTCCCAAAGGAGCTGGGCGTTCAACAGAAGCTGCAGATTAGGAGGTGCCTCCTTTGTGGTTTTGTGGTTTAATGCTGTCAGAAGTGGGAGCTGGTTAATCAAGGAGGTGTTGCTCCTGGTCCTGGATTGTGTGTGGGGAGGGAGGGCTCCTGGCGCTACCTTGCTTGAGCAATGCTTTTGTCCTCAGGGCTCACCCTTTTTTTTTTTTTTCCTCTACAGCTTGTTTTTATCCCTCATCTTATTCCGGCAAACTCATTTAACATTCCTCCCCGCTGCTTGCAGATTGCTTGACCTGAGCAGTTTCCCCTAGCACTTGACTGATGTTTGGATTTTTGTGAGTGATCATTTTGGGATCATCTTGATCTTTATGAACCCAAAGGAGTTTTGTTTGATACAATGATCTTTCCATCTTCCCCAACTTTTTCTCCCTACAGCTGTCCCCTGCTCCAAAAGTGGCAATGCCGTTCTTCCGGGTGCTAAGACCACACATCTTGGAATCATCCGTGGTCGCTCTCTTTTTCTTATCCCCACAGCCCATCTGTCAACAAACCCTGTGGGCTCTCCCTTCAAAATACACTTAGAATCTGCCTGCTTCTCACCACCCCCTGGTCCATGCACTGTTACCTCCTCCCGGTCTCCTGCTCCCAGAAGGAATCTGTTAACACTTCAGGGATGTCTTGTCACACCTGTGCTCAGAACCCTCCCTGGCTCCCATCTCACTCAGAGCAGAAGCCAAATTGCCCAAAGGACTCTGATCTGTCCTCTTTCCTTCTCTGGCCCCTCTGCCCCACCACCCACCTAATTGTACATCAGACATTTGCCTCAGGGCCTTTGCACAGGCTATTCCCTCTGCTTTGCCCAAATGTCACTTTCTCAGGGAGGCCTTCCCTCATTACTTAACTAATTTAAAATTAAAACATGCCATTTAAAATTGTACCTCCTCTTGGGTTTCTCTGCTTTGTTTTTGTCCATGGCTTTGTCACCATCTGACATACTATGTGCTTTCCTTGTTTATTTGTGGAATGATTGATCAAGTCACTCTGGCAACCGTCTTATGGTCTGAATAAGGTTTTGGAATATTTGATGACCCTTTAAAAAAAAAGCCTGTGTGATGTGTCTGAGTTTTTGGGTACGCCTATAAGCACATCTAGAATAGGCCCCCCCCCCCTTTGTCCACAGCTCTCAGAGGCAGTAAAAAGTCACTTGCCAATTTGGTGGCTGAAGGAATGAGTAACCCATTACTCTTCCCTATGAGTGAAAAGTTCCACTGATATTGTGTCTACACATTCTTTGCAAATGTCAGTGGGAACGAGTCACAGGCTGAGGGATTGTACCATGGAGCTGGCCCACATGAGCGGGCCCAATGACTCAATGTCCCCCATGTGATGTCACCAGAGTCAGTGATGTGGAAGAATTCATGGACTAGAGGCGACCCCTGCAAAAGGGAAAAGTGACTTCACTGGGGGATGCCTGACCCAACTCAGGTGCACCCATGCTGGACCTGGGCCTTGTGGCATAGGTCAAAGACATGACCTTCGGGGACACTTCTAACTCCACTTCCCTTAGTTTCCTTGTTTCCAAAGTGAGGATGACGTTTGGTCACTCAACAAATACCTGGGGAACACTGAGCAGGGGGCTGGAGGTGTAGCGTGGGCCGGGCGGGGCAAGCGCCTGTTTCCTTGGAGCTCTCAGCTGGTGGAAGAAAGGCAACGATTGCACTAGCGAGAGTGTCATGAAGGGAATAAAACAGAAGGACGGCACAGAGGGCTGGGGTGCGGGCCTGCGCAGGGCGCTCCGGGCGGAGAGGACATCAGGTGCGGACCCCGCAGGGGGGTGAAGATCCGGGTGGAGGCGGAGCCCAGGCAGAGGGACAGGCAAGGGCAAAGCTCTGAGGTGGGAAAGTGCTCGGTGTGTTTGAGGAAAGGAGGAGGCCCGTGTGTCTGGAGCGGGGGAGAGATGAGGAGGGGACAGAACAGGGTCAGGGTTAGAGGACGCAGGGCCTGGTAGGCCACGGTGAGAAATTTGGGTTGTGCTCTCTGGGCCTCCCGAAGACTAAGTGACATGGTGGATAAAGACCTCGAGGGCAGCAAGGGCGCATCCTTCCTTCTGGTGTGACTTGGCTGGCAGAAAGCCCCCTCGGTGAACTGTCCCCTGCAGCTTCCTCAAGCCTGCAGACGCTCCCAGGAGGAATCCAGGCTGCCCCAGGGCCAGTGCCATGCCGGGAAAACAGAGGGGACCCGGGAGTGGGCACAGGGGGCTGGCTGAGCCCGGTCGCCTTTCACCCTAGAGCCCGTACAACGGCGACGGGCGGGGTGGGCTGGCCAGGGAGCCCCGTCGGCACTGCAGGCCCCGTCTCTCAGGCACGGGCACAACGCTCCGCCAGGTCAGCCTCTGGTTCTCTGGCCCGTCGGGCTTCGGCGTTGGGAGCTGGGCAGGAGGGCTGCCGTGCAGCGCCAGGAGGGGGCGCTAGATCACTTTTAAAACGTTTGTCATCATGTGCTTTAAAACTGTCACGTTCTGAATTATTTTTTTTTATAGGCACAGAATCAGTGCATTTAAAAAAATTTTTTATGGGTACCACATTCTTTAAATCAACTTTTTTTGGTCAAAACATACTTTAGTCTCCTTCTTAGCAATAATATCTATGAAATCTTAGATTTTCTGTACTGGTTTAATTTTTCTCCTAATATACATTAAGATAAATATATCACAACCACTGCAACAATGGCAATATATTACAGAGCACTTTCTGGGAGCCAGACACTATTCTAACAGCTTTATAAACATCAAGTCATTGAATTCACACAACCTTAGGAGGTGAGTGCTATTGTTACCGCTGCTTTATGGAAGAGGAGACTGAGATGGAGCTTACCAGGCATGGCCTGGGCCCCCGAGGCGGGTGTTAGAGGTGGGATTCAAACCCAGGCTCTAGAATCAGCTTGCGAAACAGTGGGTTTGTGCCTCCCAGGAGTGTGCAGCCAGCCTTTGCTAAATTTAGTTGTATTCACCTGAGGTTTCTCAGGTGCTGTCACATGCAGAGCTTCCAGCCAGGGCGGGGTTTGGGGTGAGGGGCTAGGGAGTCTTAAGTAAGGCCTGGTGGCCTTCCCCCTGCACAGGGTCATCAGGTCTGGGGAGGGGGGTGGTCTCTTCCCAGCAGTGCGCAGATGTCCGGGAGGTGGGATCTGGAACAAATCCTTGTTCAGGGATCTGGACATACCACCAGGTTTCAGGCAGAGAGATTCTTTCCCCCATTGTTGTCCTAGCTGGGGACCAGGGTGAGCAGGAGCCCCACCCTGACTGTTACCATGGAGCTCCACCCAGCCCCGGAGGAGTCAGCCACATCATTGCTGCTGCCCTGACAACTGCAAATACTGTCCTTAGTCACAGGGGCACTCCGCCTTCGGGCAGAAGGAACAACCATCTTGTCAAGTATTGAGGCAAATTTATCTTGGGCTGGAGCCATGGTGTGGTGAGATGGAGTGAAAGCTGTCGCTCTGTTTCCAGCTCAAATTGTGCTCGGAGCTAAACACGCCTCCTCTCTGGCCTCAGTTTCCCCGCCTATAAAATTAAAGGCTTGAACCAGAAGGCCTCTAAGTTTTCTCCCAGCTTTGGTATTATTTTTTTGAATCATCCTCACAAGGGATTCACTTTTCTTCTTCTGAGAGGGGAATCTGAATTATTGACACTTTCTCCAAATTTGGCTTTATTGTCTGCCTTAGGCTTTGAGATGTCAGATGTCCTGATCTGTCAAAATAGGATTATATACCCATTAGAATAACTACTATCAAAACAACAGGAAATAACAAGTGTTGGTGAGGACGTGGAAGAGCTGGAACCCTTGTGCATTATTGGTGGGAATGTAAAATGGTGTGGCCATTATGGAAAACAGTATGGCGGTTCCCCAACAAATTAAAAACAGAATCACCATATGATCCAGCAATTCCACTTCTGGGTGTATATCAAAAGAATTGGAAACAGGATCTTGAAGAGCTATTTGCATGCCCACATTCATAGAATTATTATTTGTAACATCCAAAAGGTGGAAGCAACCCGTGTCTGTTGACAGATGAATGGATAACCAAAACGTGAAATATACATACAATGGAATATCATTCAGTCTCAAAAGGTAGGAAGTTCTGACACATGCTACAACATGGATAAACCTGGAGGACATTATGCTGAGTGAAAAAAACCAGTTATAGGAGGACAAACACTGTACGATTCCACTATATAAGAGGCACTTAGAGTAGTCAAATTCAGAGACAGAAAATAGAATGGTGGTTGCCAGGGGCTGAGGGAATGAGGAGTTCATGTTAATGGATACAGCACTTCAGTCATGCAAGATAAAGAGTTTTGGAGATTGGTTGCACAGTAATGTGAGTATATTAATACTACTGAACTGCATGCTTGAAAATGGTTAAAATGGCAAATTTTGTTGTCTTTTTTTTTGACCACAGTTAAATATTTTTTAAAAAGGTAGACAGGATCAATTTTATTCTTATTTGAAGTTCAGCTATTTAGGTATTCTCCAGTGCAACATTAAGGTTCAAGGATGATGGTAAGAGGAAGTGTGGGGTGCTCATGGGAGAGCGCGGAGACCCAGGGCTGCTCGGTCTTCCTTGGGACAGCGGTGTGCCCCTGGGAGGAATTCTGAGCAGGGTGGACTGTGAGCTTGACCTAGTATAACTTTTTTAAAAAAAGTAATTATGTAATCACTTTAATGATGATGTATTTATTTATTTATCTTTTCTCCAACAAAAGTTTCTACTAAATCCTGTGGCTTCAAGGATTAAGCTGCAGATTTATTTAAACTTTCCAAGTTGAACTTTAAGAAAAATGTTTGCACATATTTTTTAAAAATCCAAATAATACAAAAAAGATAAGAAGTAAAAAGTCAGTATCCTTCCCACCCCAACTCTCAGACCCCCAGCTGCCTTCTCCAGAGCAGCCACAGTTACCGGCCACTCATGTCTCCTTTCAGAGATGGTGTGTGCATGCATGGGCAGAGATGTAAAAAAATCCTTCTCTTAAATACAAATGTGAGCATACTCCACACGGTTACACACTTTGCTTTTTTAACTTAACAATGTACTTTTGAGATTGTTCCAGATCAATGCACGTAGATAAACCTAATTCTTTTTTTTTTTTTAAGGTGAGCGTGAAATGAAGTTTATTGAGGAAGGACAAGATAGATTTACGGAGCAAAAGCAAGATATAGGTTTACAGAGTAAGAGCAAGTTACGTTTGCCACAGAACGGTGAATGGACCCCTCTGTTGTAACAAAAGGGCCCCTAATTCTTTTTATTAAAAGAATTAAAAATAAATTAATTAATATTCCAATTAATATTCCACGGTATACCTGGATCGTAAACAATTAACCAGTCGCTTTTCATGAAGGGCTTCTTCATCTTTTTTTTATGCCATCATTCCCTTTGGCAATCTGGTGAAACCTATTGACATTTTCTCAGAAAAATGTTTTTTTTTCCGTCACTCCAACTCTTTTTTTTTATTTTTAAATTTCAGAATATTATGAGGGTACAAACACTTTGGTTATATATATTGCCTAGGCGCTGCCCAAGTCAGAGCTACAATTGTGCCCATCCCCCAGACAGTGCGCCCTGCACCCATTAGGTGAGAATTTTCCCATCCCCTCCACCCCCTCCCACCTGCCCGACCCCTGATGAATATTATTTCCATGTGTGCACATAAGTATTGAGAAAAATGTTTTTAAATGTGTAAAGTAAAATATATAGCAATGCAAGGGAAACCAAGTACTATACGGAAATACAATTCTATCCATGAATGATCTGGGAGTCTGTGCCCTAAATAAGGACCGCCAACTGGTTTCCAGTTTTTTTCTACTACAAACTGCCACAATGAACATTTTTGTTTATATACGTACTTGTTTCTGTGGGATAACTTTCTCAAAGTGGAATTACTAGGGTGAAGATCATGTGCATTTTATATTTGAATAAATTTTGCCAAATTGTTCCTCAAAGAGTTTGTGCCAGTTGCGCACAAGAGGACCTGTTTCTCTACTCCCTTGTGACAATGAAGTATAAAACTTTTTGAACTCTGCCAATCTGACAGTTGAAAAATGGTCTTTCACTGTAGGTTTTAATTGCATTCTTGTTTTATGAGTGATGTTCTATAAGTTTAAAAGCATCCCAACCAGTAAATGTTATTTCTTGGTGGTGGGATTACAAGTTATTTTGACATTCTTTTAAAAACTGTTTTCATGTATGTTCTTAATTTTCTATCATGAGAAAGCATTGCCTTTAAATTAAAAAAAAAAGGGGAGGTATTTGTAAAGATAATATTAGTCATAAAGAGCGGTAGTGAGGATAAAATTTGACTAAAATAGATGGACACTTACTTTCTTTTGGGGCCAATAGGTGATGACAGGTAGAAAATACATAAACAATAAACAATTTTAGCTATGAATGAAAAATCAACCCTGGTGACATGATAAGGAGGGATTGGGTGTGTAGGTGGGTGGTGCCTTCTTGAAAACGGTGGCCGGGGTAAACCTACAGAGGTTATATTTGAGTTGAGAACTGAAGACGAGAAATAGCCAGGCATGTGAATATCTGGGAAAATATTATATTCTTCTCATGCTTATATGATCCAGGTTTGGTGATTGACTTCTGATTTGAGGTTGGAACCATAAAGCTATTGTGAAGAGATCCCACTAAGTGCCTACATATGACACAGAATAGCTATTAGAAGTGGCCTGAATGATTTCCCGTGCTGAAATGGACGGGTTCAAAAGAACATGGGGAATAAAGGGAAGCCTTGGAGAGAACTTCTTGCAGATGCATAGGTATTTTAAGTTTCCTACTTCCTTTATGGAAAGGTGCAAACCTGGTTATTTACAAGCAGCATCAGAGGGTCTTGCTCTGTCACCCAGGCTGGATCGCAGCAGCAGGATCACCGCAACCTCAAACTCCTGGGCTCAAGTGGTCCTCCTGCCTCAGCCTCCCCAGTAACTGGCATTCCAGGAGTGTGCCCCCACGCCCGGCTAATTTTAAAATTTTTTGTAGAGATGGGGTCTTGCTGTATTGCCCAGGCTGGTCTCAAATGTCTGGGCTCAAGGGATCCTCCTGCCTTGGCCTCCCAAAGCATTGGGATTACAGGCATGAGCCACCACGCCCGGTGTGGAGAGCCTCCTCTTAAACCCAGGTTGTAATTTTTGGAAGGACCAGTAGGTGGAGGTGAAGGACAGGGAACAGACACCACCTCTCTTGGACCATCCAGAACGTTGCAATTCAGATTGAGCCAGCCACTCCCTGAGCCATGAATGCCAGTTTCTGGCACATTAACATGTCTGGGTACATTTGAGCTCCAAAGGAGGGAAACGAATGAACACATATATAACATCTGTTACGGGGCCAAGGAACCCCAAGGCTTATTTGCATGCAAACCTATTCCTCGTTCCCTCTACTGTACAAACCAGAGGTCACACGGGAATGTAATGAGTTAAAAAGGTGTGGGGTATAAGAAACACATGCTCTCTTTAAGTGACTTTCCTTTTCTCACTTTGGGTAAGAATCATAACTACAGAGGAATATTTTTCTACTATAGGAAAGATTATAGCCCTAAGCAGCTGCAACGGACACTCTGGCTGGAGGGCGTGCAGTGACAGGGACTGCCTGCGCTGGTGGGGACAGCGAGCCAGGGGACTGCCCACGCCCGTCTAAAGGAGGTGGCTATTACTCAGCTGCGCCAGGAGCAATACAGGCCCGGTGCTGCCAGAGGTTCACATTTTGCAGAGAAGCCAGAAATCTAGATTTTTATGTAAAAGCTCCAGGTTTTAAAATGTTAGTGTCTCATAATGCAATGTGTGGTCCAAATAAACCACGTCCACGGGTTGGATGCGGTCTCCACGCTACCAGTTTTCCAACTCTGGGAAGAGTTCTATTGGCCTCTTGACTGGGGGGAGAAGAAAGCCCCAAGCCCCTAGTGTGTGTGGCCAGGCACCTGGGAGGAGATTTTACATCTCTGCCTCATTCCCCTGCCACCCACTCATCCACCCTGTGAACCTGCCATTCTGGGGAAGCCGAAGCTCACGGGTTCAAGCCACTTCTCTGCAGTTGATTAGCTAATAGGCAAAGCAGGAGTCAAGCCCAGACCACACGGCCTCCTTCAGAAGTTAGTGACCAGGAAACCTGGAAATTGCAGCACCATTTGTGATAGCCAAAAGGTGGAAACAACCCAAATGTCCAACACCTGATGAATGGATAAAGGCGATGTGGTCTGTCTACACAATGGGCTACTCAGCCATAAAAAGGGCCAGAATATTGACACATGCTACAACACGGTGAACCTTGAAAACATGTTAAGTGAGAGAACCCAGACACAGAAGGCAACGTGTTATATAATTGTACTCATGTGTGATGTCCAGAGTAGGAAGCCCATAGAGACAGAAAGCAGATTAGTAGTTGCTGGGGGTCAGGGGGGTAGGGGAAATGGAGAGCCACTGCTAATGGGTACAGGGTTTCTGTTTGGGGTGATGAAAATGTTCTGGAACTAGGTAGTGGTGCTGATGGTTGTACAACATTGTGAATGTGTGAAATGTCACTAATGGTAAATTTTATGTCATGTGTTATTTTACCATAATTTTTAAAAAGAAGCCATTGGGAGTGGGGGGAAGTCAGACTTTGGGCCCCTCTCTCTCCTTTTGGCTTGAGACTGACCATATGCCAGGTTCTGTTCTAAGTTCTCTACAGGTATGAACTCATTTCATCCTGATAACACAACCATTGAGCATAGATAGTGGGTCTCAAAGTTTACCATGTACACAAATCACCTGGGGATCTTATTAAAATGCACCTTTTGATGCAGCAGGTCTGTGTGGGGCCTGGAAGTCTGCATTTCTAGAAGCTTCCTGGTGGTGCTGATGCCGCACTTTGAGTGCTGAGGGTGGATTAAGGATGAGTACAGTAAGGCTCAGAGATCTTAAGTGACTTGGCCAAAGTCCTACACCACTTACATGGCCAAGACGACACATTTTACTCACCCAAAGTCAACTAAACATCTGGAGGAGGTGGGGAGAGAAAGAAAGAGCGGGAAATCAATATTCAAATAGGGCAGGCCGGTCTCTACCAGGCACTACTCAGTAAGAGCACGCACCCTGGAGTGGGGGTGCCATAGGAGACTTGAGTTTGCTGCTCTGGTAGTTCCCACCTGCCTTTCCTGGTGGTGGTAGCCTCTCACTCTGTTGACGGGGATTCTGCCTTTGAAGATGTGTGGTTTTCATACAGCATGGCCTCCAAATGCATTCCAACTACTTTGGGGCTCAACAGAAGAAACAGAAACCTGCTCCAACCTAGAAGAAAAACTGTGCTTTTCGTAATAATAAGGTCAACCATACTCAATCAGAAGATGGAAGCGGGAAGGAGTCTGATGTGAACAGACTGTGCTGTGATGTATCCAGTTTGGCATTGAGCTTCCTGGTAGCCAGGGAGTGATTAGTGTTATAAGCCAGAATGCTTCTGGCTGCAAGTAACAGAGAGCCCCCCCCATCAGTGGCTTAAGAAGATTCACTGTTTACTTAATAGGAAGTTGGGAGGTAGGTTGTCCAGGGCTGCTTTGGTAGCTCATGGTTATTACCAAGGACCCAAGTTCTTTTTGCCCTTCTGTCCCTTGGCATGTTGGCACCCATCCTTAGCCTGATGTCTCATAGTCACAAGGTGGCTGCTGCATCTCCAAGCACCGCGTCCTCTCAGGAAAGCACACAAAACACAAAGGGAGGGAGGGCAGGAAAATGTTTCTCCTTGTGCAGTTCTGTATTTAATAGGGAGGAAGCCCCCAGAACCCTTCCACTCAAAATAGACACACACAAACATACCGATCCTCATTTTATTTTTCTCTTTAGCAGCCATCACTAACATTATATGTAGTATACTTACTTGTTTTATTGTCTGACCTCCCTGAATGAAGTGCAAGCTCCATGAGGTTGTGATTTTTTGCTTGTTTTATTCATTTATGTAAGCCCAGTGCTTACAACAGGACCTGGCACAGAATAGGTGCTCAATAAATATTTGTTGAATGAATGAATGAATCAATGGTCACTGATTGATGCTAAAGGGTTAGCTAATTGTTAAGTGTTACTTTGTGTTAGGCCAAGGCTTTTAAACTGGGGTTTAGAGCTAGAATTCAGCTCTACAACAACGACAAAACAAAAAAACAACAAAAAAACCCCCAGAAACATGCCCACTACAAACCCTAGAGCCACTCCAGTGGCTTGGGGGGTGTAAAATTCTTGCAGCCCACAGGCTGTGAGCTATGGTTGGCAGATAATAGTATTTATAGCAATATTAATTGAATGCTTACTGTGTGCCAAGTGATACTCTAAGCACTTTACATGCAACAACTTGCTTTATTTTATAAGCACTCTATGAGGTGGGTATTAACATGCGCACTTTACAGAGGAGCAAATGGAGGCTAAAAAAAAAAGAAGTACCTTGCTCTTACTTAACTACTTGCAATGCTGTCCATCGAATGTATCCTGCTTGGGCTGCTGTTCAAGCCTTTGGTTCAAGCCCTGGCAGCCTCTGTACCCCTCCGATTCACACATGCAGGTTGCCAGTCTGGGCCCCGGAGCTTTACATTTGAGTTTCTGATCCCTCTCCAGTTCTCTGAGACCTTTAGGGGTAGGGATGGGGGTGGGTGAGAACCTCTGACATTAAGGCCCAGGCATCCATAAATTTTAAAAGACCCCAGAAGATTCTAGTGTGATCAGGGCTGAAAACCAGTGGATAGCTTAAGAAAGAATCTTAGGGCATTGATGAGTCCTTCAGTTACACACTATTCACTCACTAGATGCCTGTGCCTCTTTGCAAGTGTTTATTGAACAGGGCCCAAGGTACGTGCTGGGAGAGGATCAACAGCTCACAGTGGGGTTGCCAGCAGGGTAGGGAGTGAGAAGGCAGGAAAAAGCATCAAAGACAGAGGGAACTCGGCACATGCACAAGTGTGGCAGCAAGAGACCCTGGAAGGCTTAGGCATGAACCACTGTGGCTTGCCTAGACTGGCCTCTCTGCCCCTGCATGCCCATGTGCTGCTTGCAGACCCTCTACAAGCCTGGAGCTTCCAAGAGCGAAGGGTGAGGTGGAGAAGGATGAGGCTCTGGAGGGGAACAAGAGCCAAGCCATGGAGGACTCGAGGCCTCCCCATGTCTCTTAGATTTTAGACACTGGGGAGCCAGAGTCTTCTCGGGGATTTTTTTTTAGCATCTGGGCCCCAGAAGCTGGCAGATGTGGTTGGGGCAGTGGCTGCAGTGATCAACCATCCTGGTTTGTACAGGACATTGAGTGCTAAAACTAGGAAAGTCCTGGGCAAACCAGAATGGTTGGTCACACTAGCAGAAACTAAGCGCCCCTCACACTATCCCAGCCTGCTCCTGGTCCCGCCAGTGCGGACTTAGACCAGCTTCTCGAATGTCGCCGCGCACACCGGTCACCTGGACTCTTGTTGCAATGCACTGATCCCTCGGGTCTGGGGTGGGGTCTGAGAGTCTGCATTTCTAATAAACTTCCAGGTGGCACAGGCGCTGCTGGTCCACAGGCCACGCTTTGAGTAGCAAGGGTTGAGAGCACCCTCAGGCTTACTGAAAACCGGCTACATTTGACCAGGAGAGAGAAGCTGTGGCCACCCGAAAAGCACACCTGTATTTCCTAAAGCAAACGCAACCCAGACCCCTGCCCACTGGATTGTTCAGGCCCCAAGTTTGTAATGAAAATGAGCTGATGAATGTATCTTTGTTTAAAATCCATGCGCATCACTTGCAGGCAGCACCCGCCATAGGCGCCGTTATTTGGTTTGCCTCTCCACTGTTTGGTCCCTCCTGCTTGGGTGCGGTGTGGTTGCGTTTTGCATTTTCCCCTCCTCCTCTTATCTCGCTTACGTTTCACCTCACAGCAGCCCGGGTCAACGTGCAAATGAAAGCTAGTCCCGGGGAGGATGAAAACTCTTGCTGGGTGGCCAGCTGGAAAGAGATCGAAAATAAAAAAATTTCCCCCTCTCTCTTGCTCTCCTGAGCAAGTATAGGCAGGTTTGTTGAAATTGGTAAAAGGGACAACATTGGCATTTGAGCTTCTAGGAATGCTTTTCTGGAGAGCAGGAGTCTCCGCCATTCCCTATTCCCTCTTGCTGTTGCTTAAGCAGGATGGCTCCAGGACTGGGCAGTTCAGCACGGTGGAACTGGGTTGTGTGTGGCCTTGACGAGTTTCCAATCCTATCTGGGTATCTCCTGTAAAATAGGGATAAATGACTGTCCCTACAGAGCTGGGCATTCCCTGTTTGTTGCCAGACCCATTCTCTGCCCCGAGGGATTGGCTATTAGGGATTGCATCATTCGATGCCTTCTGGCTTCTCTTTGGGTTGGAGGTACCTGTTCCCTCTCTGCTCCGGGCTGCAGCTGTGACTTTCTCTTTGACTGCAGCTCCTGCCAAGCAGGTGCCAGGACTGAGGGTGTGTACCAGTCAACAATTTATCACCTGTCAGCTCCAAAGTCATCCTTCAATACCTGCTCTGCTGTAATGGACAGAGTTCCCTTAAGCATCTTTCATTTGCAGTGGGTGCAGTGTTAAGCTTTCTAGGTAGAGGGCGCTAGAGGGACACCACGGGCTCTGCTTCTGTTCTTCATTCCTCCCTCACTTTCAGACCATATCCCCCGGGCCTGGCCAATCAGATCATCGCCTCCTTGTGTCCTCACTGATGGGCTCAGGGATGGGGTGGTCTAAGCTGCTCCAATCGGAGTGAGGCTCAGGACCTAGGTAGGAGCTACCCAAAAGACACCTTGCTCTTTCTTGTTGGACTTGAGAACATGAGAGGCTGGGTTGCTGCAGCCACATTGTCACCATGAGGGGAGAGTCTTGAGCTGCCAGGAACCACCATAGGGAACACAACCGTGGAGCCAGCATGGTGGAAGTTGTAAGATGGAGAGAAACTGACTCCTTATGACGTAGTATAGCTGCCTCGGAAGCTGGTGGGACCTTCAGACTTTTCAGTTATACGAACATGTAAATATACTCTCTCCAACCACCCACTTCACCATAATTTTTTTGTTTGTCTGTAAGCCAGTTTGAGTTGGGTTTTCTGCTCTTTGGAAACATAATAGTTCTACCTAATGTAGTGGCTTTAGGAGAAAAAAACACCGCTGAATACCCTTTGCTACATTATCTAATTTACTCCTCTCCCACCCCACGCAGTCCTCGGAGGAAAGTGTTGTCATTACCTCCATTTTCCAGATGAGAAAAACTATGCTCAGAAAAGTTAAGTAACTAGCTCAAGGCCACCCAGCTCGTGTGGTTGCAGCAGGATCCAGGCACGGGCTCCAGCTCTTCATGCCACTCCAGGCTGCCCGGCAGCAGAGTGGAAGTGTGTCTCTAGCCTTCTCGGGGCCGAGACAGTGCATCTCAGAGGAGGGAATACACCCTGGCCTCAGGGGTTCTTGCTGCCACCGCGGGGAAAGGCAGGGCTGCAATGTGTATGCTGAGTATTTGTACAGCAACGCAGCTCCCCCGCATTCATTACCTCACTGCTAATGAAAAGATCTCCAAATTGTGGTTCTGCCAAGTCTGTTGTAACAAAGTGTGAAAATGCACTTGTAGCTATCAGCCGTGCAGGCAAATGAGGAATGTGTGAAAGTCCCTTGAAATGTTACAAAAAACAAAGCTAAAGCATATCCCCCGTTCTCTTGTGAGTACTATTAATTGGTCGGACAATTTTAATTGTTGCTGTTGAGTTCTTGTGAAATTATTAACAATAATAACAACAGCTACTATCTGTTGAGCACTCACTATAGACCAGATTCCGTTCTTGGTGCTTTATATACTACTTTATTTCATTTTATCTCATGTCACCCTAGTAGGGTGGATATTATTGTTCCTTCTTTACAAAGGAAGAACTAGAAGTTCAGAGAGGTTCAGTAACTTGCCTAGGGTCACACAGCAAGGCAATGGCTTGCCCAGGAATCAAACTTGAGATTCTCTGGCTTCAAAGCCCAAGTTCCTTCTGTTTGTCCTGGGATGTGGAATACTTTCTGCTACTCTAGGTTGCCCTACTCACAAAAAAGTATGTGCCTGTTTGGTGTGGCTGAAATTTGGAACATTTTGTGGACTGACTCTTCTAAAGACCAATGTGCCTGGTTGGACAGAGTGCTAAGGCCAGCTTTAGGACATTCTTATTGTTAAAGGTGTCTTGATAGGCCAAAAAGCTACACGCTAAATTACACAGGACCTTCCCTGGACTTCTCATTCAGGTTCACGGATGTATTAGTCAGCAAAAATGACAGAAACTCGACCCCTACTGATTTAAGTAAAAAGGAAATTTATTGAATCACATGCATGAAAAGTCCAGAAAAGGGGATGGCTTCAGGACCTGCTGGATCTAGACACTCATTGTTGTCATTAGAACCCAGCTTTTCTCTCTCTATTCCTTGGTCCTGTTAGCTCCATTCTCAGCCTCCCATCTCTGCGCTACTCACGTTTATACCTGGAGAGGAAGAGAGAGGGTATTTGCCGACAGCACCTACAAAAATCCCAACATCCATTCTGAGGGAGGAGTCCAGGACTGTGGTAACTCTTAAGTGTCCTCAGGGACCCAGGCTCCCATCTTTGTCTTCTCGCACCCTCAGCCCTTGTCCTTTATCCCTGTGGTCACCTAATGGTCCAAGAGGGCTCTCAGAGGTCCAGCAATCACATCTATGTTCCAGTAACGGAAAGAGCAGAGAAGGGCCATCTCCTCCCTTTTGAGGAGCCTTCTCAAAGTCCCCTGTGAGACTTTGCTTACATCTTGCTGGCTAGAACTTGTTCATCTGCTCACACCCTGCTGCACAGGAGGCAGGGAAACAGTCTTTATTCTCAGCAGCAGTGTGCCTGGATAAAACTGGGTTCTGTTACCGAGGAGGAAGGGGAAAGTGGGGGGTTTGATGGGCCACTAGAGTTTCTGTCCCAGAGCCATCACCAAATACTGGGGGAATGGGTGCCAGGGAGACCAGCTACAGCACCCGCTACGGTTGGTGCTCAGTGTCGTGCCTGGGCCTCGCATCGCTCCTCCTTTGTGAGATGGGTGTTGTGGAAAGAGCTCTGGATTAGAGGTCAAAATACCTGATTGCTAATTCCAGCCACTAACCGGTTATGTGCTTATGCACACGTGGCTTTGCCTCTTGTGTCTGCTTTTCTCCAACTAGAAAATGGGGGAATAATCACGTCGTATGAGTACGCTTCTGTCTGCAAGCAGAGAGTGCCTGACTAGAAGTAGGGTGACCAACTCATCTCAGTTTTCCTGGGACTTTTCTGATTTTTGCATTGGCTACTAAATGCTAAATGAAGCCCGGAGGTGGTTGGTCACCCTAATGAGCAGTAGCTGTAATAATAAAGATGTGTATTTTCTGGAGGTGACCAGTCTTTGGGTGAGTTCAGCAGCTCAGTGCTGTCTTCATGGACCTGGGCAGGCTCTTTGCACCCTGAGATCCACCATCTGAGCAGGTTGGGTTTCCTTCCTCACACTTGCCATGTCCTGGTCACAAGTGTGGCCACCCAGCTCCAGCTGCTGTTGTCTTGGGTCGGACTCCCTGCAAGCAGGGGCTGAGGGGGGGATTCAGGTGCGTGTTATTTATTGGGGGTGTGCTCTTAGGAGGATCCTGTGAAGGAGGCAGGAGGCAGGATTGGGCAGGGGAAAAAGCGAAGCAAAGGTGTGGTTTCCAGCTGGAGTTTAGCTGCAGCCTGGTCCCACGGGGATCTCTGAAGCATGAACAGCATTGCAGAGTAAGTTCCACCTTGAGGCAGGGCCTGAGGACTTGCACCCCTGTGTCAATCAGTCATTGCCATGAATTGCTCTGGTGGGGTGGGGTGTAACCTCCCAGACCTCTCTGGATGCTGTAGTTCCCATCTGGAGAGGGACTGCCCTGAGTTATGACAACACAGCAGCTGGGGACTTAGGTACACAAGGCAGGACACCCACAGCATCTTCTACCCCTGTCCTCCCTCAGCAGCATCTAGGACAGGAAGGGGAGAAGAGGGCACATTTCCTCAGCAATCTCAGGCCAACTTCCTCTGGGGTCTCATTAGCCAGGACTGGGTCTCATCCCAGAAGGCAATGGGATTACCTCAGTTGTCGTAAACCCTGGGACTGGGCACACTGAAACCTGGGACAAAGTTGCGGGGGGGAAGCTTTCATGTAGGCAACCAGCAGGGTCTGCCCCCCAAGCACCAGGGTGTCGTGAAGTCTAAGTGCAGACCACTACTCCACAGACACAAGTCATTATTACTCATTTCCCCTCCAGATCTTTCCCTGGTCCCCACAGGCAAATACGTTAGAACTCTGTAACAGAGGTGGACTTGTTTTCTCCTGCAGGGCCACTCTCTTAACTCTCCCAGACCCTGCACTGAAATTCTGAGTAAACACCGGCTGCTGCTTTGGGTTTGTGGAAGAGGCTGATAGGTCTCCTCCAAGTCTTTACTAGAACACTGTACATCTCAGCATTTGGAGGTTTGGTCTCAGCTGAGCCTCCCAATTGATCCTCTGTTGAAAGCAAAACACAGCTCAGCAGCCGGGATGGAATGGGATTCAAGCACTGAGGGTAGCAGAATAAAAGTATCATGTAATTCCCACCAGCTGCCCTGCCTTCCCCACAACCATCTCCAGGTACCTCGGTTGACTGTCACTGCTGAGTAATGTTTATGACAATTGCAGAAGACCCCTGAGCTTCTAAATTCAGACATTTCCCATTTCCCATTCTGGCCACCTGCTAAATGGACTTGTCATTTAGAGAATGAGTCTAAGCACTTCCTTGTTGGGTCCCATGTACATATAACAACAAACATAGTGGACTACCAATAGCTACCAAGTAACCCAGACCCAGGAGATAGCCTATCATTTTTCTTTTCTTTAAAAAATAACACCAGTTGGTGGCTTTAAATTTATTTCAACAAAGTGAGCTTGGACTTTTACAGGTCATTGGAGTAAGTGGCACGTTCTGAAAAGAAACCAAAAAATCTTTCAGGCTCTGTTTTACGGTTGCAGACACAAGTCCCACTGTATCTTTTATACATTTGATTCAAAATACAAGGATGTTGATGGAGGACTAACCTCACACGACGGAGGCTGTTTCCAGGCAGAAATCATTAGGTGATCCGTAGGGGGAAGGTGGTTTGCCCACCAATTACAGCATCGGTAAATAGGCATGGATCTTAATGAGATTCATACCACCATAAATATGAACAAATATGGCTGATGTGTGTGGGGTTTTTGTAGAGCTCTGTACAGAAGTAAGGGATTCACATTCATCCTGCAAATATTTATAGGTGCTATCCAAGATGGGATGCTGATGTGAAGGCCCTTGCCTTCATGGAGCTGACCAACTTGGGAGAGGAAAACCACGAACAAATAAGTATGTAATGTGTTGGTTGATAAAAAGGGTTTTAGAGAAGGATAAAGCAGGGTAAGGGGGCTGGGTGTTTTAAAATATAGGTTTTATTTTATTCAGGTTTGGAGAGGCCAGCAAACCAGGAGATGACTACCACTGAAGAGATAGTTTGTTACTCACAGTTGCCGAGGGGAGGGCGGCAAGCCGCGCCATGGGGGGGGACACATGGGGAGACACTGGGATCAGTTCGGAGGTGGGAGGAGGCAGGGCGTGGGGAACCATGGCCGTGGGCAAGAGCCTTTATTGTGGTTTCTGTGGAAAGGAATGGACACCTGGCAGGGTAAGCAGGCTTAGGATGGGCTAGTTTGACTAATTTCAGCAGGCTCTGGGCATGGGGGCTGTGCCTAGTTGTCTGGTGTCTGGCTCTAGGGCGATCAGAGCAGGTGGACAGTGGCCCAGAGTGTGAGAACACAATAAAGGAGGTGGCTGGGGTGTGGGCTCTGGGTTGCTTGGTTTACCTATGACAGGTGTGCTCCAGGTGGCTCGTTTACTCTCTTGAGGAATTGGCTAACCCTGGGAGGGACAGTCCCTCCAGGGGCAGCAAGGTCTCAGATGTCAGAGCATCAGAATACAGAAAATAAAGGCCATGCTTAATACACTGGGGACACGCTGGGAGTGTGGTCTTATATGCAGAGCTGCGGGAAAGAGCCAGAGAAAGCCTCTCTGTTTAAGTGACATTTGAACGGAGACCAGAATGAGGAGAGTGGGTGAGGGGTGCGGGTCTGTCTCAGGGAAAAGTCTTCCCAGCAGAGGGAACAGCAAGTACAAAGGCCCTGGGGTGGGCCCGCACTTGGGTCTGTTCCATGAATAGACAAGCGGTGGGTGTAGCTGGAAAGGAGACCTGGCAAGGAGACCAGGTCAGGCAGGTGGGGCCGAGAGGGGCTCTGGCTGGGGCTGTGAGCGAGGTGGAGCGTCGTGGGTGTGAGTGGGGTGCGGCTCCGAGCGCAGGAGGAGCGCGATCTGACTTGGGATCTGTCGGGGTCCTGCCGCCGCAGGAGAGCAGATGCGGGGAGACCAGGGAGCAGCTCCCACGCAATCCCGGCGGAGGCAGGAGGAGGAGGACAGTGGTCCGGCCCTGGACATGAGCTAGCAGGGCCGGACGAGGACGAGGGCGAGGAAGAGGGCAGAGCTGGGAGCACGGGGGTTAGCGGGGGAACACAGGTGCGAGGCATTTCAGCCAGGGGTAACCCGAGTGAAGGCCACGCCTTCTTTTGCCGATGTCCCTCTCCAGGCTCCTCCAGCCGCTCACCCCTCTGTCACTCCACATGTGCGGAAATATTTTATTCACTCATTTTTTTTTCCCTTCACCAAATTACCAGCAACTCTACGGCAAGGCCTGAGTCCAGCTTGTTGACAGGACCTGGCTCAGAGCAGGGGCTCTGGAAACGCACACGTGGGACTCCTCTCTGGACAGACGCGTCCCAGCAGGGGGCTGCTTCTCTGCCCAGGGCTGCCTCACGTCTGGGCCTGGCACTGGCTGTCCCCGCTGCTTGCACTGCTGCCTCTCCCCCTCCTCCAGGTCTCCACTTAAATGCCACCTGCTCAGTGAGTCCTTCCCTCACCGCACTGTCTCAAGCGGCTGTTCGCCACCTTCCACTGCACCCAGTTACTCGTCGCCAGGTCACCCCTGTGCTCACCAACAGCAGAAATCCTTTCCTTCAACTCACGTGTTCACCGTGTCTCTGTCTGTCTCTTGTGGCTGTGTGGACCCCACCAGGGCAGGGGCCAGGTCTCCGACGCTCCTGCAGTGGGAGGGTTGCTGGTGTCCCCTCTCGCCCTCTTCAGTGGGATGGGGCGCCAGTGCCCCAGCAGCTGCTGGCTTAGGTGCCAAATATCCCCCTGTGCTTCTGTGGAGACTTGCCTTCGGCCGACTAGGGCTGTCTGGCCAGGACACACCGGGGGCGGTGGGACAGGACCAGAACAGCCGTAAGGCAAGGAAGGCCGAGTCAGGCAAGCGCAAAGGCAGATCCTGTCTTTATTTAAAATTCTGGTATTTTATCCATCGTGGATTTTTTTAGCATTAATTTTGATTTAAAATTGTGTTAAAATATGATTTATCTTTACTACTAAGTTTTTTGGCTCCCTCTTAGATTTGTGCCAGAGGCAAGTGCCTCGCTCGACTCACCCTAGTCCCGGCCCTGTTCAGAGGTGGGGCCTGAGAGTCTGTATTGTTGAGTCAGCCTTCCCCAAACCTCACCACACCCCACTCCCCCCATAAGCCCTGGAGGAGTGCTAAATCAGAGATGCGGATAACCACGGGACCACACGGTGGGCTCGCCTCTTGTCGCAGCTACTCGAGGCTGAGGTGGGAGGACTGCTTCAAGGCCAGCCCAGGCACTACAGCGAGCCCCCACTTCTAAAAAAAAAACAGTTGGTCACAGTCCTCGAAGCAGCTTTTTAGGTGTCTAGAAGCCTCCTGGCTTCTTAATTAGGGCCAAGGGCCCTTCAGCCCCACTCCAGCTGCAGGGGTGAGGATCTAGGGTCCCAATGTCCCTCAAGGGAGGCCTCAAGAGGTACCTAAGCCCATGCCTCTGCCTCGGCCACCAGGATGGATCAGAACTTGCAAGACAACACCAGAAATCCCAACCACTCAGCGACCCCAGCCTCTGTCCTCTTCCCCCCCGCGCCGCCCTGTTCAGGGCTCCCTCCTGCACCCCAAAGCTGTTTGCTTTTGCACTGCCCTGAGTTTTACAGCGCTCCGTTTTATCATTCTTTCTGTGCCACGTTTCTGTCTGTTTAGCATTTCCAATTGCCTCCTGTCGTTCATAGCCACTTCTGAGGGGGAGAAAAGGTCATTCCATAAATCTCAGGCATTATTACGATGACGGCAATGCCCGATTGCTAGGACACCCACTGGGCTGGGGAAGGTGGCTCTAATTAGTCAGAAAACTTACTTTTCAGGCGTGAGTCACTGGAAGCAGGTGTCAGGGGAGCATGTAACGAGGCCCTCGTGACTCGGATGATATTTCCACTCTGCATCACTGTGGGTATACCATGCCGAGACAGCTGTGGCCTCCCCACCCGAGAGAGAAAAAGAGATGCCCGGAGAACCCGGCATCCAGTGTTAAAAATGATGCCTTTTGTGTTCTGGCCTCTTTCCCCTTCCCCTTCATTTGTTCATTCTTTCAGTGAGTGTTTATTGAGCACCTACTAGGTGCAGGCACTATGCTGGGTGCTGGGAGCTAGTGGTGAGTCCTATTGCTGAGTTCCTGCCAGTGTAGACTGTCCTCCTTATGCAGGAGACAGACCATAACTAAGCAGCAGAGAAACAAATGAGGGAACTTTGGGGGTTGATGATTCGATGTAGACGACCAAGCCGGGTAAGGAGAGAGGATGGTGGGGCTGCTGCTGTGGATTCTTTAGAGAGGGGGTCAGGGAAGGCCTCTCTGGGAAGGTGACAGGAAGGAGCCAGCCATGCAGTGTTCTGCAGGAAGGGCATTCCCAGCAGGGGGGGCCGCAGGTGTGAAGGCACTGAGATGGGAACGGGCCGGGCTTGTTGGAAGAGCAGACCGGAGGCCCGCGGGGCTGGGTAGAGATAGCGAAATAGAGGGAGGTGGCAGAAGCAGCTGGAGAGGGAAGGGCTCAGATCCCACTTGGCGTTTGGGTTTATTCTCGAGTAACGGACAGCCACCGAGGATGCTGGCAAGGCAGCGATGCACTCAGATTTCTTTTAAAGTGTGGGCTTTCTGCTGGTGGGCCAAGGGCAGGGGCCATGGCCAAGGCAGCTGGGGGTTTGGGGTGAAGGAGACAGCCATGCTGCCATGTCTGTGCGGGTGAGGGCAAGCTTGTGACTGTGGCCTGGGTGTGAAGCCCCCGCCCCGTGCCTGTCCCCAAGAGGCTCCAGTCCCTGCCAGCTGAGGCAGAATCTCTCTGCCGTGGGCCACGTGCACCATATGAAGTCAGGGAGCCGTCCCGGGGCGGGTGGGTGCTCTGTAGGTCTTTGTGGGCACAGGGAGGCCTCTGGGGGCTTCAAACTGTGCTTCTCAGACTGCCTGGGGGACCAGGGACCACTTTCCCGTAGCATCAACCGCACTCTAGGTTTACATTTAGATTCAGATAAATGATGGAAAGCACTTTTTTCCAAATATTAAAATAAATGTGGCGTGGAATAAGAGCCCACACTATTTTTTAAAGATAAAATGAAGCAATTTCACCTCTGTCATCAGCAAGGCTGACAGGTCCTTGGCGTCCCTTCAACTGTTAGGGGTGCCTTGGGGGAAAAGTGTGAGAAATGGGCCTTAAGGTGTGACAGGGCAGAACAGAGGATGGGAGAGAAGGAAGAAGGTAAGAGGGAAAAGGGAGACAGGCCCGGAGGTGCAGGGAAGCAAAGAGAATCGAGGGAGAGGGACCGCAGTGTTTACTGGGCGTTTTGTTAAAAGTGTCTCTGTTGCCCCTTTTCCTCCGACCCACCCGGACCCCCAGGCCTGGACAGCCCCGGGGAACAGGACCTTTTTCTTCCAGTACCCACCGGCCGGCTGTGCTGGGAAACACGGCGCCCTCTTTTAAGAGAGCCCCTGGAAGGCATGTTCTCTCTTTTTCGTCCGTTTCCTTTCCTTAGACATGATCCACGTTAAAGACAGACATGTGGTTGCTGCTGTTTGTATTTTTTTCTCCAGGCAGACCCATCAAGCAAGTTTTTGCTGGGCACGTTATTTACATGGTAGGAAGAACAAGCCCTCTCCTTGTTGAAGGAAACAGATGTCGGCCAGGGCGGGGCTGGGCTTGGGACCCGGCTGTTTCTCTTCTGGACGCGGCGGGGCAGGACCTGCGCTGACATTTCAGGTGTCCTTCCTGGGGTGTGGTTCGAGTCAGTCCTACGCCAGGGCCGGACTCAGAAGCGGCATGTCCCTGTGGAGGCTTCTGCAGTGGATGGCAACAGCTTCAAGCCACAGATGGCAGGCTGGGCAGGGGTGTCCTCTGGCCTCAGTTGTTGTCTCTGGTGTCTGAGGAGGCACTTCCGAACAAGATGTCACTGTCCTGGGACATGCTGCTCAGCTGCGACTTGGTTTTGATGAGGAACTGGGCCCTCCGGAACATCACCCTCTCCTGCTCCTGCTTGAGCTCCAGGTAGGAGCGGGAGAAGGTGTGGAAGATGGAGGTGACGGGGAAGGCCATGAGGAGGATGCCACTCAGGATGCTGCTCAGGGCCACCACCTGGCCCGGGGTGCTCCTGGGGACCATGTCCCCGTAGCCCACAGTTGTCATGGTGATGACGGCCCACCAGTAGCAGGCGGGGATGCTGGTGAACTCGGGGCTGTCGGCCATCTCGTTCTCGATGACGTACAGGAGGGGCGCAAAGAGGGCGATGGCCACGCAGAGGAAGAGCAGCAGGAGCCCGAACTCGCGGGTGCAGCGGCGGGCCGTGAGCCCCAGCGTCTGCAGCCCCAGGGAGTGGCGGGCCAGGCGCATCACGTACAGGATGCGCAGCGCCCGCAGCACGCGCAGCACCAGCCCCACCTTGTCCAGGTAGCTGTTGCCTGCGCCAGGCTTTCGGCGGCCCGCGGCGGCGCCGTCCACCAGCAGGGTGATGTAGTAGGGCAGGATGGCCACCAAGTCGATCAGCGTGAGCGGGCTCCGCAGGAAGGTGAACTTGCTGGGTGCCTGGATGAGTCGCAGGAGGAACTCAAGGGAGAACCAGCCCACACACACCGACTCCACGATGAAGACATTGTGGCACATCTGGGAACACTGGCCCTGGGAGAGGGGAGAGGACACGGGAGAGATCAGCAGTCCCACCAGGGAAGGAGCATGGAAGCTCTGCCCTGGGCGGGGTGCTGGGCTACCTGGGCAAAAGGTGACCTGGGCCTGGCTCACCTGCCTTTCCATGTTGGGTCACCCTGGGTCCTTTCTCTAGTTGTGTGCACTCTCGGGCCTGGGGTGTTAAGCACCATCTCTACGTTGGCCACTCCTTGTCTCCCTCTCCAGCCCAGACTTTGGCCCCGAACTCCAGACCCCAACCAGCTGCCTCCCTGACGATACTGCCTGGGAGTCAGACAGGCCCACGCTGGGCTCCTGGTTACTCCTGACCCTGGGTGGTCCTCTCTCCCTAGCTACTGGCAATCCCAACCTTCCAATGGCTCAGGACTAGAGACCTGCCCTCATCCTCACCACCTCTCTCTCACACCTCATGTGTAATCCTCGGGAACGGCGAGAATCAAACCACTTCTCTCTCTGTCCACTGCCCCCACCTGGTCCAGCCACCATCGTCTCTCACCTGGACAGTTGCAGTCACCTCCTCCCTGGGCTCCCTCATCCCTGCAGTTCATTTTCCACACATAGCCAGAGGGATCCTGAGAACATAAATCGGATCCTATCCCTTTGCTCAGGACCCTCCATGGCTCCCGACGGACTCTGAGGAGCAGCCAAAGTCCTCCCTGGGGTGTGCATGGGCCGTCCATCCACCTGTCCACCTGCCCACCCGCCCACCCATCGCTTCTCTAACCTCCTCCTCCGCTCCAGCCTCACAGCACCCCCTCCTCTAACACCCTGCTCACCCCCAGCCTGGCTTCAGCTGCTGGGTCCCTCCTCCCCAACACCACGTCGCTCCTGCCGCCCCCTCCTCCGGCTCTGCCTCAGTCATCACTTCTCAGGAAGACCTTTTGCGACCCCTTTATTTAAAATCCCCCCTTTTTCCTGCACCCAAATTCCCCTTACCCAGCTTTATTTGTTCATGGCGATTATCATCTTTTGATATGCGCTATAAGTTACCTATTTGGCATGTTTATTGTCTGCATCCACATCCCATCCCAGCCGTCCCAGCAGACTACAGCCCCACAGGGCAGGGCAGTTGGTGTGTGTTGTTCACTGCCCGGACCCCCAGGGCCTAGAAAGGCCCAGCATGTGGCAGGTGCTCAACACACAGTTGTTAAGGGAGTGAATGGAAGAACACCGGGCTGGGGTGTAGACGGTGTGCAAACTCGGAAGTCAGCAGGGGCCAGGTGGGCAGAGGAAACAGGGGCAACGGGCTAGGTGGGGCCGAGGCCCTTGGAGAGCTTGGCAGTCTTGCTCAGCATCCCTGTCACCGCCCCAGGAGAATTCACGCTCAGGCCGCATCACTGAAGCTTTCAAGAGGAGCTGGAAATGTGCAGTTTTATGTGAAATCTCCTGGTGATAAATGTTGGTGATAATTGTTGGTTAAACAGATAAAATGTTGATTTAAGTGCCAGTGATAATTCAATGCAAAGAAAACACTCTACAGGCCACTAAAACACATCTTCGTGCTGAATTTGGCATGCAGGTTGCCAGCTTGTCTCTCTGGTCTGGAGTATAATTTGGGCCTCATCCTCGAAGAGGCCTTTGGCAGAGAGAAAAGGCAAAAATGGTTCTAGCCTGGGGCATCTTGTAGGTTCTTGGGCACAGCTGGGTTCTACGAGTCCCACTTGAATAAGTCTCTCTCTAGGAATATGTTTGAGGCTGGAGATATGAGTTCACACTTGGTGGAGCTCTAAGGCCTCAAACCTCTGGGACAGGAAGCCCCCTCCTCTGGGAGGTCTTCCTAGGTGTCCCCCCTCTAAATAGCCCCAGCAATGTGGGTGGGCCTCTCACACAGAGCCCCCTGGGCTTGTGCCCCATAATTATGGTCATGGGGAGGGATGTCACTCCCACCCCAATAGACTTAAAGCTCCTTGAGATTGGAAGACTTGTCCTGCTCACTCTGCCTCCCCTGTAGTGTCTGCATACAGCTGGTGCTCAAATGTGTGCACAAGGAGCAAGTGAAACAGTGAATCCCACAGTGACTCCCCAAAATGAAAGTTGAAGAACAGCAGTTTCATTGAGTCATACAAAAGGCCAGGTATCTTTTTGTTTGTTTGTTTAAAAAGCAGGTATCAGAATTTGAATAAAACAGTGGCTTTATCAGTACTTTCCTGATAAGGCCAGGGTCCGAGATGTTGGAGCTGAGAAGAAATCTGTACTAAGTACAGGGACTTCCAGACAGGTCTCAAATGGTGAGCACATTCTCTTTTCTTTCTTTTTCTTTTTGACAAGTGTTTATAAATCCTTAGAGTTAGCACTTCCTGCATACTCATTATGCATCTCTTCCAATCACTTCCAACCATTTCCCAAGGGCTCACTGAATGCTCACGACCCTGTGAAGTGGGTCTGTTTATATTCCCCTTGGACAGGTGAGGAAACTGAGGTACAGAGAGGTTAAGTAACTTGCCCATGGGTACACAGCTAGAGTGGACACAATGGAATCCAAATTCAGGCTGTCTGGCTTTAGCCCTGACCTCTTCATCGCTACCCTAAGCTTATCAAAAGTTAATTTTACTAGTTGAATAGTGTTTTCTTAATACCTGTTTTTAAAATTCAACATTTAATAAAAGTGCCAGCAACCCTCTATGGATTATAGATGTAACAGCTATTGCTCCTTCCTCCATAATATATGTACGTGGAAAAATGCTCACCTGGCAAGTACTTCCAATGTTAAATCAGAGAGTGCATGTAAAGCATTTACCACATGCAGGGCACACAGTCAGTGCTCAATAAACGCTGGCTGTCATGTTACTTATGTTCATTTCATACCGCTGTACCTATTTCTACAATGCCTATGCAATTTGTACCGTCTGAGACTTTTTGGTCTTTCTGAAACTTGCTTCCAGAATCCCCATGTGTAGGAAAGGGGTCACCAACTCTAAGAGCCATGGGTTAGGAGGCTGAGATGGGGAGCATCTCAGCCTCCTGGGGGAGTCCCTAGTGGACTCAGCTCCCACCAAGAGTGGCAGTGTGGGAATGCAGGCTGGGGTGGGAGAGATGGCGACCTCATAGTTTTTTTGTTTTTGTTTTTTTTGTTTTGTTTTGAGACAGAGTGTTGCTCTGTCACCCTGGATAGAGTGCAGTGGCATCATCATAGCTCACTGCAACCTCCAACTCCTGGGCTCAAGGGATCCTTCTCCTTCAGCCTCCCAAGTATCTGGGACTATAGGCACATGCCACAAACGCCGAGCTAATTTTTTTGTTTAGTAGAGATGGGGTTTCACTTTTGCTCAGGCTGGTCTCGAACCCCTGAGCTCAAGCAATTCTCCTGCCTCAGCCTCCCAGAGTGCTAGGATTACTGGCATGAGCCACTGCACCCGGCCGACCTCATCTTTTTTAAGAGGAGCTGGGAGTTTGAATTTTTATATGAAAAATGCCTTATTTTTAAATGTTAACTAGTCAAATTTCGGGGAAACACTGTGTGAGCCAATCAGATACTTCTGTGGGGCTGTATTTGGTCCCCAGGCTGCCACGTGGGACCCATAGTTCCATGTTTAGGAACACAGACTTTGGACTCAGTTGGACCTGGGTTTGGGCAAGCCACTCTGCCTCAGTGTCCTCAACTACCAGGTGGGTGTGAGAACACTTCCCCCACAGGGCTGCTGGAGGATTTGCAGAGAAGGTGAGACACAGGCAGAGGGTGCAGCCCAGCTCCCGGCTCCCGTGAACTGCTCCAGAAGTGGGAGCCCTTGGAATGAAGCACATACCCTGTGTCAGCCTGGAGTAAATGCTTTACATTCATTCTCCTATTTAACACAAAGAAATGCTTACCATTTGAGGACATGCACACACACACACCTATCAATAAAAATTATTTTCAGGACCCAGAAAATGCATCTGGGCTATTATTATACAAGGGATTAAGAAGTCTGAGAAAGGACTCAAGTGTTTGAGATAAATTGTGATGATGCATGTAATGTGCTTAGCCCAGGGCCAGACACGTCCTAAATCACATCATTCATTTATTCACTCATTTGTTCATTCAACAAATAGTGGTTGAGTGCCCTGTCTGTGCTGGACGTTGTTTTAGACTGGGACGGGGAGGGGGACACAGTGGGGACCAGGACAGGCAGGCCCATCAACCCCATGATGCTCACATATTAACAGGGAGTCAGACACACATGCAAACACGCTGTCACATGGCATGATGTCAGGAGGGACTGGGGATGCCATTCAGCCAGGGTGCGGTCAGGGAAGGCTTCTTGGAGGAGGTGACAATGGGAGGGCTGAAGGACGTGGAGAGGGGTCCAGCAGACTGCTTTGTCTCCTCCTCAGGGACCCTTCCCTCACTGTAGGAGTCTCCCCGCCAGCTGTGGGCTCTTACCTGCTCCTCCTCCTCCCTCAGGCTGGGCAAGGTGCTGACGGACAGGTTCACGGCGGTGACGGTGACGAAGAGCACCGACAGGCAGGCGAACACCTTGCCGGGCAGCCCCGAGTGCGGCCTCTCCACCATGTCGCGCAGTCTCCGCATGCAGCGGCCCAGGCGGCCCTCGCCCTCGGCCGGGCCCTCGCTGTCGCGGCCCTCGCTGTCCAGCGGGTCCTCCTCGTCCTCCCGCTCCACCATCTCGGCGAACTCCTCGATCTTCTGCAGGTAGCGGCGCTTGCAGCAGCCGTCCAGGTGGTCCTCGGCGATGCCCCAGTACAGCAGCTCCTCCTGGAAGGACAGGGCGCACATCTCGCGCAGCAGCCGCAGCTTGCCGGCGCGCAGGAAGGTCAGGATGGTGCCGAAGGCGCCCGGGTTGCGGTCGAAGAAGAACTCGTTGCAGGTCACGTCGTAGTCATCGCACACGTTGAGGATGTCGTCGAAGTTGGTGCAGGCCTTGAGCTGGCCCAGCCGCGTCAGCGGGAACTCGTCGAGCGTAGTCCAGGGCAGCGAGTACTTGCTGCCGCCCACGTTGATGATGATCCGCCGCCTGCGGTCCCCGGGCTGGCTGCCCGGGCGGGGGTCGTCCTGCGGCCGCAGCCGCTGCGCCCGGCGGTAGAAGGCGCCCTTGAGGGGCTGGCGCTGCGGGAAGAAGGCCGGGTGGAAGGAGGCATCCGAGGCGCAGCTCAGGGCGCTGTAGTCGTAGTCGGAATTGTCTCCCGGTAAGAGGGTCATTTTGGGCCTTCACATATCTCTCGGGCCTGGGGGGAGAAGGGAGGAAAGACCCTCAGTGACCCCGAGCTCCATGTCACCGACAATGCGGGTGCCGCAGATCTTCACTGTTATGTTCTCCCCAAATTCGAAGGTTGAAGCCCTAACCCCCAATGCCACGGTGTTAGGAAGTGGGGGCTTTGGGAGGTGATTCGGTTTAGATGGGGGACTGAGCTTGGAGCCCCCACGATGGGATTTGTGTTCTTGTAAGGGGAGGAAGAGACACCAGGGCCTCTCTCCCCCACCTGGGGACACTGCCAGACCTCACAGTCTGAAACCTGGAGAAGGGCCCTCACCAGAACCTGCCGGCACCAGCCCTCCAGCCTCCAGAGCTGTGAGAAATACATGTCTGCTGTTTGAGCCACCCAGTCCATGGTACTCTGTTACAGCAGCCTGAACTAAGACATCCACTTCATAGTCACATAGCAGCAGTATTGTTCAGCATCTTCTAACCTTCACCATTTGTCTGTATCTACCCTACTACGCTATCAAAATGTCCTGCACCACTGTGTGCAGGCACTGCATGAAGCACTGGGATGCAGGGGCACACAGAACGGGAAGAGCCTCCAACCCGACAGCTGACATCCTAGTGGACTGCCACACACCACCTGTACCATCATTTACTTAACACTTTATTTTAAATTAACCCTTTTTTTTTTTAGTATTTATTTAGCTTGGAAAGGCAGTTTAGTGTAGACCTATGGTTCTCAACCAGGGCTGATTTTGTCCCCTAGAGGACATATGGCAGTGCCTGGAGGCATTTTTGATGGTTATGACTGGGGGATGCTACTGGCATCTTGTAGGTAGAGGCCAGAGATTCTACTATATGTCCTGTAATGCACAGGACAACCCCCCCACAATAGAGAATTACCTGGCCCCAAATGTCCATAATGCTGGTGTAGTGGATATAAACATAGACTTTTGAGCCACACAGCTTGGGCAAGTTACTCAACCTTGATGTGCTTCAATTTCCTCATCTGTAAAATGCATACAACCATGTGACCTACTTCACAAGATTACTGAAAAGATGAAATAAATTATGCACATAAGAGCACTTAATGCAGTGCCTGGCACGTAGTAGGTACTCAGTAATAATTCTTTAAAAATTATCTAGTTATTTCATTTTTAATCTCCTAAATGTTCTCCAGGAGTACTCAATAGTTCTTGTCTATTATTGCTATTAGTATTTATCTTAAAGGGATACCTTGCATTGTTTCCATAAATGGAAAACAGACATCACTCGCCGTAAGAGGCAGTGGACAAAGAAATGCACAATTATCAGGTGATGTGTCAACAAACATCACCTTGAGCAGCTGTCCCCAACCTTTTTGGCCTCAGAGACTGGTTTCATGGAAGACAATTTTTCCAAAGACAGGGTCGGGGGGTGGCAATCAATGGGGAGCGGCTGTAGATACAGATGAAGCTCACTCACCCTCCACTCACCTCCTGCTGTGTGGCCTGGTTCCTAACAGGCCACAGACTGGTCCTGGTCTGCATCCTGGAGGTTGGGGACTGCAGACCTTGAGGATACAGAGGTGAACTTGACAGCCAGGCTCCTCCAGGTATGACAGTCCCCCACTCCTCCAGGAACCTTCCTTAGCTCTTCCAGCTAAATCGAGAACCCCCTCACCTTACAACTGGTGCATCTGTCTTCATGACACTTATCACCCAGTTTTAGAATTCTCTGTGTGAAACCTGGCTCCTTCATTCAACTGCTTGCTTCCTGGGGGAAGAACTGTGCTTAATTCATTTCTGAACCCCTCTGCCCAGAGCTCATAAAAGTGCTTGCTGAGTGAGGACATTTCCTGTTGATGAGACCCATGTGATGAGGGCACTTCTGGGGAACTGACGTCCAAACATCAGCTTGCATTCCTTTCCTCTCAAACCTCAAAGCTAAGGATTTGCACCGCTAGAATAAAATTGCTTATTCATTACCAGCTCATGGGCTGAATTTGGTTCACAAATATTTTACTTGCTTGGAGAAGTTTTTGAAAATTGAGAAATTTCATGTAAAAATCCATATTCTTGGCTTCTCTTAAAAAATCAGAATATCTGGCAACACTCGGCCCAAATTCCAACTGGGAAATGGCTGTCCTCTTTAGGCAACACATGCATGCTCCACTCCACCACAGCCCTCACCCCTCTCCATTGTGTTCCTAACACCCACTCTACTTCACTCATGCATGTTTCCTTCCCGGCCGCCTAGGCATTTCAGTTTAAGACCTCTGGATTATGGCAACGGAGCTCTCCAGAATTAAGCTGATGCACAGAAAAATAGTAAGAGTCCAATACTTTGATTTTTAAAATCACCATCCTTTCCCCCAGCCCAATCCCCAATGGAAGCAAATGGTACCGGCAAAGTTTATCTATTCCAAATGGAAACCTACTTCCAATACCTGAGTGTCAATCGGAGTATGGACACGTTCAGGGAAAACACACACGCTCACACACACCCCCCCCCAGTATGGATGAGAAAGTGTTTTAATAGGAGCTGGGGGTGGGTTCCACACTTGAAAGGGGCTTTTTCATAATGGAATTGCTTTACAAAAGCCTATTATCACCCCATCACTTATCTTGGGGCAAAGCTACAGTTTCATAGATCAGGTTTGGGAAAACTAGGGTACACCTGTGTTTGAAATAAAAATGACTTGATTTTAGGCTGTTAGAGTGTTTTTAACTTCACCTAAAATTGGAACCCATCCCCTCAGGCAAAGCCTGCCAGGATCCCTTAGAGGCGTGGGAATAATCCCTTTCAGGCACTTCGCTGAGCAATATTGCTTTTCAGCTCTGCTGCTTAATCTTTGCCACCAAAGACAAGAGAAAAAATGACATTCTGTTTGGCAAGAATGGTGAGGGAGACAAAGAAACAGTCCTCTGCTCATGCAAGCCCCGGAGAGCTCTTGTGAACCGCATGGCTATAATCACCTCTTCTCTTTAGGAATATCTTCTTTCAACTCCCAATTAGTGATTCCTCCTTTTTTCCCCTCACTTTCTGTCCCTGATGTGAGCTTCCTGAGTGGCAAGTTATCCTGTCTCAGCAGAATATTGAGTACGGAGAGGCTGCTCGTACACGGAAAGCGATGAACCCCGCAAGCACCCTCCTCTCGAAGCCAGAGTCCCCTGCGGAGAGCCCGATGCTGGAACTTGCTAAACAAGCAATGGCCACATCTCTCCACGGCCTCTGGTCTTGCCGACACCCACTCTGATGAGGGTGAGGGAGATGGCTCTGCATCTCTAGATCCTAGAGCTCATAAATTCAACGGGCCCCAAAGCCTGTGTTTCTAAAAAATAATGCTGCTTCTCACCCAGCCTGATACTCTCACAAGAAATCTGTCATTTTTTATTTCTCTGCAGTGTTAGTTCTGTCAGTTCTAGAGCATGGTGAGTTTCAGTGATTTTGCCTCTGAGGCTCTACAGATGCTTGGGAGGAGGAAGCTACTCGAGGAGGGGCTGCGATGGGGAGGATGAGAAGTCCCGAGGCCGCATTCAGTCAGTCTTTAGTTATTGAGCACTCACCACATGTCAGACTCTGCAGTAGGTCTGGAGACATGGCACAGAGCAAGACACACCCCGCCCCTGCCCTCATGGAGTGGATGTTCTGGTGGGGGAGACAGTCTCCAAATGAGTACACAAGTCACTTCAAGCTGCAGTGATGTAGAGAGAGCAAGGTGACAGATGGAGAATGATTATTGTATGTCAGGGGGCAACATTAGCTGGAGCGGTCAGGGAGGTCTTCTTGGAGGAGGGGACATGGGCCTGAGCAGCATGGTTGGGCAGGAGCCAACCCTGTGAGGACCTGGGGGAGGGTGTCTCAGGCAGAGGGAATGGCAAGAGTCTGCTCCCTGGCATGGGGTGGGCTTGGATGGTCAAAGACCAAAGAGAAGGCAGAGTGGCTGGGCAGAGTGCATGAGTGGGGGAAGATGGGAGAAGATGCACACTTGGGAGGGAGGCAGGGGCCTGGGGATCAGGCCCTGGTGGGTCACGATAAGGAGAGCCCTGCTGGAAGCTACTGCAGCCACTCTGGAAAGGTGACCAGGGACTGCACGGCGGAGGCCCTGGAGGATGGGAGGGCTTTAGGAGGGACTCTGGAGGAGGAGCCCACAGGACTTGCCCAAGGAAGGGGCGTGGGGGGAGGGGACAGAGAAAGAAGAAAATCAGGATTCCGGGGGTGCCATTCACTGAGGTGACAGGGAGGTGGCGCTACGGTGAGCCCCGAGTCAGAGGAGGAGTTCCTGGCTGTGGGATGACAGACAGGAGAGGACACCTGCAAAATCACGGACAGGGGCAGGGATGGGCGTCTCCCAGGGATGGTGTCAGGCCACCAAAGCCGACCTGATGAGTGTGTGTGTGTGTGGGTCACCTGGTGGCTTGGACCTGGCTGGGCTGGCGAAGGCAGGAGGGCCAGGCTAGCAGGGTTACAGCGCGGCCCAGAGGCAGGGCCCTACCTGTGCCTGTGCCCCCGCACCCACTTCCCTACTGAAGGTTCGTCCACACCAGGCCCAAGTGGCCAGTGCAGGTAGACACCACTAGGGGGGACGTGGTAGGCAGAATGATGTCCCCACTGTCCCCCAGAACCTATGAACGTCCTAATCCTAACCCCTGGAACCTATGAACATGCTAGTCTATAAGACAAGGAAGCACTAAGGTTATGGAAGGAATTAAGGTTGGGGAAATTATCTGGGATAATCTGGGCCCAGTGGAAGCACAAGGGCCCTTCTGTGTGGAAGAGGGAGGCAGGAGACAGTGTCAGAGTGGTGTGGCATTGGAAAGACTTGGCGGGCCACTGCTGGCTTTGGAGACGGAGGAATGGCGCCGAGTCAAGGAATGCGGGGGGCCTCCAGAGGCTGGAGAAGGCAAGGACACGGATTCCCCAGGGTCTCCTGAAAGGAACACGGCCTTGCCAACACCTGGTTTTAGTCCAGTCAGATCCATTTGAAAACCCCCTCCAGAACTATAAGGTAATAAATTTGGACTGTCTTAAGCCACTTATTTTGTGGCAATTTGTTATAGTAGCAACAGGAGATGGGAGGTTTAGAAAAAGCTGGCTCTACTCCAGCATGGGGACAACCTGCCAACCACCCCAAGCTGGGTGGGGCAGAAAAGCCCACTGGCTTTGAAATCAGGAGACCTGGGCTCAAGGCCTGTTGCTCTGTGACTTTGGGCAAGTCACACCTTACCCCAAGACTCAGTTTACTCATCTGTAAAATGGGGCTGTGAGCAACTCCTACTTCCTTGAGTCAAGGTGAGGATAAAAGCAGATGACACAGGTGACGTGCTTGGCCCAATGCCTGACACACAGTGAACCCTCGGCAGTGGCCTGCTGAATTATCATTAGCTGTGAAGGCAGTCTGTCTCCACGCTCCCCCCGCCCTTCGCCAACTAGTCAAAGGAGTTTCCTTTTCTGACCTGATCCACTGGGATTTGAACCCAGCATCATCTGACCCGCCAGAGCCCATAGCTGGAGAGGTGCAGCCTGGCGCAGCCCTCTGGGAAAGCCCTTGAGCAGTAATGGGGGAAATGGAGGATGTTGTTGCTCTTTGATACATACCCACTCCTGGGTATATTTCCCAGACCTAGGACCACAGGGGTTGTGGCAGACGTTGTCAGTAATAAATTATTTGCACTAGACTCAGGGTTTGCTTCTGGAGAATCTTATCAAAGAGAGGAACGAAGTGCAAGAATGTGTGTCCTATGTTACTTGTGGGGACCAGGAGGTCCCCTACAATCCATCCCTCGGCAATGGACAAGTGAGTGGTGGTAGATGCAGATTTCAGAATCCTGCAGATTGCTCGGGAATCAGAAGCAATGAACTGGATGTAGGTTTAGCAACACATTTAGGTCTTAAAAACATGGTGCTGAGTAGAAGCAGAAGCAGAAGTTTATAGCACTATGCTATTTATGTAAATGAACACGCACACATTACATATTTTACAAGGACTCAAGCACATTTCAGGATCTGTATCAACCACATGGAAGGTGCCTGGGAGGGCAAGAAGCACGGGGCTTGGAACGCAGGAGAAAAACAAGTAAGGGAAGATAGCCCGGCAGGCCAGTGAGGGAGAGCGCTATGAAGCAGAGCGTGGTTCATACAATGCTGGATTTTAACCCAGGTTAAAAAAGAAAAACGAAGTGCATGAGAACAACAAAACCAGCAGCTTCCAAACTGCCCCAGGTGCTCAGTGGAGATACAGATCCCTGCGATCCTCCCTACACCTTCTCAATCAGGATGTCTGAGGGGGATGCCCAGGCTCCCCTAGAGAGTCTTATGTCTGCTAAAGTTTGAGAGAGAGAAAGGAGGGTACCAGGACTGTCTGGAGGTCCCCCAAGGGCTGGAGGCACAGCAGCTGCTCGGGGCTTTGGCGGGGAGTCTCCTGCCCAACTTCTCAATCCCCTTGGGGTTGTGGAAGGCTCTGTGCATCCCACTTCACTGGAGAACTTCACTGGAGAAGTGGAAACCCTCCTGGTTTGCGAGAAAAATCTTCTGCATTGGGGCCACCTTGATTAAATTCCCCTTCATGAGTCCAGAGATCCACTGACGCTTCCCATTCAATTTCTTGTCCCTCCTTTGGGGAGAAAGACGATGTTCCCAAGCTACGACTGAGAGCTGAGCACACATTTCCAAAGATAAATGATCATTTCAACCATAAGGAGTTCTGAGTGGCAGTTCCCATGTGACTACCATGAGGTCAGCAATGACTGAGCGTGCGGGTGCAGGGTCTGGGGGGGTAAGTTTCCAGAGGGGGAAGCAGGAGGGGACGGAGGTCCAACTCAGGCTTGGCTGGCTGTCCCTGCTGCTCTTGCCGACAATCCTGCAGCCTGCCCAGCCATCATGCCCACCGAGTTACTGGCCTCTCTGAGCCTGCTTCCTCCCCTGTAAGATGAGGATAAGAGTGCCTACCTCACAGGGCCCTTAAGAGGGTCTGGTGAATGGAGGTTTGCTGCAGGTATCAGCAGTGTCACCGGTCTCCTGACCCATGGCCACATTCCATCAAGGACATGAAAGGGTTCCATAAACCGTCTTGTGCTGATCCCAACTGCTACATTCTCTCTTGGGTCTGTCCCCAGTGTTCCAGACCTCTCTCGACTCTGTTCTTCCTGTCTTAAGCTTGCTTGAAGTCCCTCTTCTGAGTGGGAGGGGGAAACGCAGAGAGAGTGCTAAATGCACAAAGTGCTATAAATAGCAACACTTATAGCCTCCCTCAACTGCACACTCACCCAGTGCCAGGCGCTGTGCTAGGAGCCTTAACTGCATGAGCCTACGTCCTTCCTTAAAAAGGCAGGCATTATCGTTAATACCCCCATTTTATAGATGAAAAAATAGAGGTTTCAAGAAGTGAAAACTCGTGACTTGTGATAAGCCATGAAGCCAGAATTAAACGTCGTCTGTGGGACCCCAGGCCAAACCTCTTTGACTGTTGCATTTTACTGCTTCCTGGGATCACTGGCTCCTGGAGGAGGTGGGGGTGGTGTCTCCGCCACCTGCAGTGAGCCAGGGACTGGATCTCTAATCTCTATTTTCTATGGACAAGCTTTTGGAAAGTCTTTGGGGATGGAAAGAAGTAGGCAATTGCCCATGGTTGGGGAAACATCTTTATCCCTATTTTATATTTGCACAAGAACAGAGTAAGAAATCAAAAAACCCATGGTTTTGTCAAACTCTGGCTTGCCATTTTGGCCGCTTGGGAAGGAGATATGACAACGGAGCAGACGGAGCAGACGTTGGAGAGCTGCAGGGCCAGGAGCCAACAAATGCAGGCAGCCTCTAGAAGCTGGAGAAGACAGGAAATGGATTCTACCCCAGAGGCTCTGCTGACACCTTGATTTTAGCACAGTGAGACCTATTTTGGACTTCTGACCTCCCAAAACTATAAGATAATACATTTGTTGCTTTAAGCTACTATATTTGTGCTAATATATGAAAGCTCCAAGGCAACTTTCCAAAAGAAATGCATGTCTTTCCAGAGCTCCTTGGGCTTTGATTTCTTTCTCTCATACCAGATTTCTCAACCTGTGTCATTCCCTAACTCGGAGCAGGTGTCTTGGGGACCCCATCCCTCTCTCTCCATGCAGCTCTTTCCCATGCCCTGCTGTGTTTCACTGCCAGTATGGCTTCATCTGTCAGGATTAGGGCTCCTGGCTGGGTTGACTCAGAGGTGGCTTGTGCTGCATTAATCCCCAATTAAAACGTTAATCAAAATGGATCCAGCCATTAGCCTGGCCCTGGTCTTGGCATGCTGGGTCTCTGAGAGATGCTGTGCCCATGTGGGGAATCTATCTTTCTTAGCCACCTGCTGTCTGTCCTTGCCACAATCCAACCATCCTAGACTTCAGCCCTGCATCCTGTGAGCTGGGGCCCAAGTCCCTGGGGAGATTATGTGATGGGAGTTGGGCTCTTCCCTCTATCCTTCACCTGCCCCCAAGTGAGAAAAGGTGCCAGTGCCCCCAACCCCCAAACAAAAAGACTAGCTGCCTCTGGAGCCTCCCTGTTCTGCTGCTGGCAAAACACCACCAAATGCACATTTGCCTTCTGCTGGGAGGTGTTTGGGGGCTGGAGACAGAAGATCCTTTTCTATTTGCCTCCTTGTAGCCCAAAATTTGGGAACACAGGCTTAAGGAGAAAAGCACGTTTGGGGGAGCAGTGGGGGGCCTTGGTACAGCAGGAAGGAGGACCTCTGCTTACATGATTCCTCAGGAGGGGGAGCATGGTCATACCTGCCACCTGCCTGGGGAGGTGTGGGTGTGAGGCAGACTCACCACAGAGCAGGGGACAATCTTAGGCACAATTCAGATCCTATTTGTAGCAAATTCACTTTATGTTCTGATTTTGTTAATCAAATATAGTCTGCTAGACAATAAAAATGGCCAACAGTGATTGAGTGCTTGCAGCTAGACTATTTCTTGCCTCTCCTTTTTTATTAATTCTATTTAGAGAGGCTTCACTGGCCACCATTTTCACCCAAGGACTCATTTTTGGGCTGCATGAATCAAGAAAGAGTGGATTTCTAGACCCCTAATACCTCCGGCAATGTTAATGTTAAATCTTCATCATGTATTTGGAAAAGGGGATGTGGAGAAAGGACAGCACAGTCACGACACCCTACTGGGACTCTGGGAGTGAATTCCTTTGTTCCTGCACCCAGGACACATCTCTTTGGTCTTCTGTTCCCTGGGGCACCTCCCTCACCTCTTGCCAGAGCCCAGCTGTGTGCGTGGTGCAGAGAATTCAAAGTGGCTTCCAGATCTGCCCCTATCAGGCTCTGGGCACCCACAGGCTGGGTTCTCAAGCCTCGGGAGAAGAACCTAGGTGTCTTGTTTCCAGCACACTCACAGTTCCCAGAGAGTTTGGAGTATATTCCACAACAGACATCTTTCCTCTGGAATGGGCTGGCTTAGAAAATGACTGATGAGGACAATCCCCAGGGGTCATCACTCGCCTGTCTTTCAAACACACCTTTCCTCCCTCCCAACCCAGCAGGTGCTTCTGCAGAGCTCCAAAAGCCAGAGGATTTGCAGGTAGAGCTCTGGTCCGGCAGAGCCTGAGAAACCCACCCAAGAAAGATGGCTACGTGCCCACCCCATGGCCCCAATCTCCAGTAGTGCCAAACTTTCCCTGAAGATGTGTTGCCAGTGCACCTCCCTATAGTGACTCTGCAGTCACGTGTGTGGGGGTATCAGATACACCCTAGTGAATAAAGCTCTGATCAGATTCACAGAGGCAGGATCCCCCACCCCACAATGAATCAGACCAGTTCCTGCTCCCTCCTCTCACCCCCCCCCCCCCGGCACTTGTCTCAGGGTGTCAGCGAAGGGGGGTGTCTGCTATTCGTCTGTCTCCCTCCTCTCATCCACCTGGGTAACTTTGGTGCCCGGCACCCTTTAAGTGCTTAAGAATAGCAAGTACTTAAGAAAATGCCTGCAGAATGGACAACTTAACTAATAAACCCCATTGGTGGGAGCCTGCATTCATCAGTAATTTCAGATCAGTGTTTCTTCAACCTCCTCCCCTACCCTGTCACCCTCCCCTAAGGAGCTTTTAAAAGGTCTTTTCTTCCTATCCAAGAACCAATTCCAGCCCACCCCCTTGAGAATGAATGTATTAGATGAACATAGGACTTCTGCCTGTACACATAGGCTGCTGCCGTTGGCCACCCCAGCAGTCTGTGACCTCCCAAGAGAGGGCCTGGGTCTTAATCCCTACTCCTCTCTAAACTGCATGAAGGCTGCCCACATCCTATCCTGCCCCCATCCCATCCCTCTTGTTCACTGCTTTCTCCCCAGCACAGTGCCTCCATAAATGTTTGTTGAATGAATGAGTGAATGTTGAACACTTGGTATGGTGAGCTGCCCATAGTAGGTGCTCAACCAATCTTTGTCCAGTCCATGAACGAATGAAAGAACTTCTTTTCCTTCCCCACCCAAGACTCCAATACATCCAGGCTGAGCCCCTCGCGGGTATGGAGCCCTGAGGCTGAGGCGACCCCTTCCTTCCTACCAGATACTGGAGTGTCCAGTGAACTGTCTCAGTATCCCCAGCGCCTAGCACACAGTGGGCGCTCAATAAACGTTTGCTATGTTCATAGTTAATGAATGAGGCCCACTGGTGTGGATGCTCCATTCCGTGCCCAGGGATAGAGTGAATGAGCAAGTGACAGACGCCCCCTGCCTCCATCCCCAACTCTCCTTCCTCCCCGGACGCCGCGAGGCGGTGAGAAGCCTCCGCCCAGTGAGGATGCGCCCCTCGCCCGGGTCACTGAGAGAACGTCCGGCACTTCGCATCCCAGGGACCCCTCGGGAAGAACCGAAGCTGGACCCGCACCGTGGCCCTGGCGAGCGCGCTCCACGCCGCCACCCGCAGCTGCTGCCGGGTCCTCGGTCGCCCTAGCCTCTCCCCGGGCGGGTTTCGAGGCCCCCGCAGGGGAGTTCGGGGCCACGGCCACGTGCGGCTGTCCCCGAGCCCGAGTCTGCAGGCGCGGGGGCCGGTCCGCACCTCGGCAGTGTCCGGCGAGGCTGCAGCGCGCGAAGTTCCCACCTCAAGTTCCCGTCGCGGCGTCCCCGCCTCGGAGTTGGCCGGGCCGCGGCTTCAGTCCCCTCCCCGGCTGCCAGCGGGCGAGGGCGAGGACTCGAAAGGGTGCCAGAAGCCCCCCGGGGCGCCCCCTCTGCCGCCCGGAGCCGCCGCCAAACTTCGGCCCCCGGGCCTGACTCAGCTCCCGCACTCGGACCCGGGGCCGTCCCGTCTGCCTCCGGGTCCCCGCCGGGCTCCGAGTACGCCGGGAGCGCGGCGCGCCAGCCGCTGACGGACAGAGCCGGGCCAGGAGGCGGGACGGAGGGAGGGGACTGAGCGCGGGGCGGGGACAATGGGCGGGCAGTCCAGAGCGCGGCGCCGGGACGGTGGCAAGGGCTACGCCGACCCCCGGCGTCCGGGCGCCCAGTCGGGGTCCCGTACCTCGAATCCGGGGGCCCTGGCACGCCCGCCCGGGCAACGCTCGGCGCAGCACATTCTGGAGCCCGGGTCCGGTAGGCACGCGCGGAGCCCTCCCCTGCCATCGCCGTCTACTTCCCTTTCTGCTCTCCCCTCCCACCCTGCGCGCCGCTGCCACTCCGCCCGCACGCGCCAGCCTTTAAGGTCCCGCCCGCTGCACCGGGCTGCACGAGCCCCGCGGCGCTGCAACCTCCAGGGGTCGCGCGCCATGTCACGTGCTTTCCCCGGCGGTTCAAGCGCACCGGTGGACCTGGGCCCTTCGCACCGCTGCCCCAGGATCTACGCGTGCCAAGTACTTAAAGTCCGTACCTTCCGTTGCCGCGGGGCCGCACGCTCCACGCGCTTCCACTTCCTGGGGACCACGTGCGCCATGTCTCGTGCCTTTCCCTGGATGCCCGAGTGCACCGCGGCCCGCGGGCACCTGGCTTCGTTGCCCCGGGGTCTGCAAGTGCCGCATCCTTCATACCCTCCTCGCACCGCTGCCCTGGAGCCACGGGCTCCACACAAGCTTTTACATCCTGGGGGACACAGGCGCTAGCTTTTTCTCGAGTTCCAAGAGCACGGTTGCCCTGGGCCTCACCTGCCACTGCGGCCCAGGGGCTGCACGCGCCTTGCCGCACCCACTTCTTAGGGACAGCAGCATATGCAGTGCCAGGTGCCTTTCCCTCCAGGTCCGCCTGCGCACCAAGACCGGGAGTCACATAGACCAGCATGGACTTGGGCCAGGTCCTGGGGTCCTGCACCCGGCGCGCAGCCAGCAGCCCTGGAGCGCCGCCTCGGAGCTGGAGCTGGTAGGAGTCTACACAGATGCTGGAGGGAGGTTGGGTTGGGGGGCTCTGGTGGAGAGGAGGGTGCCACCCGCAGAGCCGGGTTCCTAGGGTTACTTGCCTTGCTGGTCTTTCCCTTTCTGTCTCTCCTTCCTCTTCCCGCCATCAGAGAACCAAGAAAGCACGTGAAGAAACTCGGCTGCGTACCGGCCTGAGGCCTTCTCCTTAAGAATGGGGAGCAGGTTTGGGAGTTGTGGGTGCCTACTCTTTCTGGGGCTTCATAAAGCGAAAGAGGGTTAAGGTTAACCCTAAGAAATAAGCCCTGGGTTGTTCATTCATTCAACAAGGGCTGGCTCACTGGTGAGGTGAAGCCCACAGCAGACAAGGACCTGCCCCCAAGAACTCACCTTCTGCGGGGGGCGGGTAGAACCAGCCACCTGCGGAAGTGCGTGATGGGCGTGATAGCAGTCTGGGAGAAGGGCAAGGAAGAGGCCAGAGCAGAGGAGCGGGTGCAGAGCCAGGAGAGGGAATAATGGGGGAGGGCTGTCTGAGGAGGTGACAGTTACCCTGAGCCCTGAGCAAGGAGAAGTCCATCTTTGGAAGTTCTGGGAAGAGCGCTTTCTGGGCGGACAGAACAGCAAAGGCAATGGCCTTGAAGCAGGAGAGAGGGAGAGAGGGAGAGAGGCACGTTTGAGGAACAGCAAGGAGACCGGCCGGTAGTGTTGGGGAGGGCGCCCTGGGAGGGCTCGTGTGGGCTTTGGTGGTCAGATGGTTCCTGGATTACATGTTGAGAAACACCACTCTTCCTCTCCCACCTGAAAATTGGTGTTTATCTGCTTTTTAGTTGCTTATTATGTGTGTCCCGACTAGACATCCAGCTCCCTCAGGGCAAGGACTGTGTGCTGGTCTGGGGATCACACTTTGAGAACCACTGAAGACTTGAATCCCAACCAGCTGGTTCTGACTTTAGAGCCCTCACAAACTGATAGATCCATGGAGGGACTCAAGCCGACTTCCCTTTGCGTGGGATCAGTGGGACCTCAAGGCCACCTCTAGAGAGGGGCTGGGCCTGTCAGAACACTGTACACCTGGGTCAGATGTGAACGCTGTGCACCTGAGTCAAATGTTGAGGTGCCCTTCGACAGAAGACCCCGCACACTGAGTGGAGACCATCGGTAAGAATAATGACTCCCTCCGGCCCCTGCTGGACTCACATGCGGCACCCAGGAGTTAAATTACTGCCTGACCTTATCCCCAACTGTGCTAAACAATGTCCAATAAAATTCTTTTAAACCCTTTTAAGGAATTCCCTCTTTGCAGTTCCTCCCTCCCTTAGAGCCTTCCAGATTTTCAGCTCTTCTCATGTCTTCATTTCCCTCCCGAGAAGCGTCCCCTCCCAAGCTGTTGTGTGGAAGTGGATGGCAGTGATGCCGGCGAAAGCTTTCTGAGAAGACGGGAGCCATCAATGCTTGCTGAGCACCTGCTAGGTGCCAAGTGGTCACTGGGTGACTTGAAGACATCAGAGGCACAAATGGGGCCGGGTGGTGTTCTCTGGCACATAGACCTGTTTTATTTGTTTCTACTGAGTTAAATTTTTTTTTAATTTAAATTAGCTGCTGACCTTTAAAAATCAAGAAATTTCACATAAAATTTTTTTCTTCTGGAACACTGGGAGATCTGGCCAACATCCTTTTCCAGTGCAGTATGCTGGTGCTGGGTTGTGGTCCCCTTCTTGTCTATCCCTATGGTTTGCCCCTCAGCCCACATCGTGCCATCTAAGTTACCACCAGGCCCCCGGAAGTGAGAGTTAGTGACCTTTCATCTTGGCAGATTGTCTAGGGTCAGGCAGTAAATGGCAAAGCCGGATCTGAACCCAGGCCTGTCTGACTGAAGAGCCCACGCTGTCACTGAAAAACAAACTGCTGTTAATTTCAGGGGCAGGAGGAGAATGTGGAGTTGCTGGCCCTGAGGAAATACCTTAAAAGGGAGACACTGTCAGTGGTTTAAGAATATGCTTTCCCTCCCATTTATAACCTACTGTCAGTAAGCCAGAAAGTCCTGGGTTGTTTTTCCATGGCAGAAAAGGTTATCCAGAGCTGTCCAGTTTTTTCTGTCCATCCCCTCCTTGAGATGAAAAGGCTTAGATTTGGTTAGAGTTGGGGGATTGGGTTGAGGAGTTGTGGGGTGGGGTTTTCTTTGTTCAGAGTTAGCTTTTCTGGCAGGGGTCCCACTGGGTGTCTGTGGGGTATGGCTTATTGTAGGAAAAGTGCTGGTCTTTGAATTGAGTCAGGGTGGGGATGGGGTGGGGGCGTCACACTGCACCAGGCCCTCTGTCCCCTTTCTGTTCCTCCAACACCCTGAGCCCTGCCCTCTGCCTGGAGTCATCTTCCCGTAGATTTCCACATAACCAGTTCCTTCAGGTCTCAGCTCATTGTCCCCTCTGGACTCCTGGTCCCAGCTGGTGTCAGGATGCAGTGGGTGAGGTTGAGGCATGCAAGGGTAAGGCTTTACTGAAGTCTTACTTTTAAAATTTGGTATTTAGCTCATCATGAATTTTTTGGTACTAGTTTTGATTTTGAAAAATATTTTATCAAAATGTTATTTATCTTGATTACAGAGCTTTGGGGCACTCCCTTAAATTTTGCACCCACCTGCCTCACCCCAGCTCCGGCCCTGCTCCTAGTCCAGGGTTCTTTGGAAACAGCTCTGGACTGGGAGTCAGAGAACCTGGGTTCTGGTCCAGCTTGTGCCACCACACTAGCTGTGTGACTGGACACAAATCCCTTTGGCACCCTGAGCTTCTCAGCCATACCATTTCTCCAGGAAAGGCGTTATTATATCTGACTCTAGTTCTAGAATGATCCAAGATGCCTGCTAGAACTCTGAAAGGTAGTGCATTGTGCCCATCTCCTGGAGGCTTTGAGGCCATTTTAGGCCTTGCTGACTCTGACCATTATCCAATGTCACTCGCTGTCCCTTTCCTGGCTCTGCCCAAGAGGTGTTCCTCTGTGCACACACAAAATCTTCATAGCTGCTGCGTGCAATGAGCATTGATGTGGTCACTCATTTTCCCTGTCCTGGGGGAAAATTCAGTTTTGCAAATGTGGTCAGGCACCATATTCTTTGATGTCTTGTGTCCTGTTCTTTGGTTTCATTCACTGGATCGTTCAACAAACATTCCTTAGGGACCTTCTATATGCCAAGCACTGAGCAAGCACTTGGGATACAAAAGGTATGTTTCCAGCCCTGGAGGAGCTCACGTTCTATTGCAGGAGGTTGCACATGAGCAGCTCCAGGTGCTGAGAGAAGTCTGCACGGGGTACAGGACTTCCAGATAAGATAGGCCACGTGGAGAGGCAGTGCGCTGTCTTTTCTCCTGGGAGGAACCCTGCATCCTCAGTGCTGCCTCCAGATGCCATCATCCCCGAGCAGTGTGTGAGCACCTTCCTAATAGAATCTTCCTCAAGAGAGTGCTGCAGCGTTACATTTTGGATTTACACTTGAAGGGGCAAAGCTCTGAGTTAAAGCTTTCAGTTCTGTCTAACTCTCTACCTTCCTCCATCCCTCCTCTGGATTGCGGTTTGTTCCCTAGTTTTTCTGAGTCCTGATAACCCTCAAAGCTGGTTCCAAAGCCCACGTCCTCTGTTCTGTCCAACTGTCCTCCACTGCTCCAGCCCTTGGGGTACTCTTTCCCTCCACTCTTCTCCTAAGTCTTTGTCAACTAAAGGCCTAAGCCTGGTGCTTAATTAAGCTCTGTGGAGCGTTCCTTGGTGCTTCAGCCCAGCCAGGATGTTCCGGTGTTTTCAGGGAGAGGGCACTTGCCTAGTAGCCAGTAATAGCTGGGAGAGCTCTGTCCCCTCAACTCAGAGGATGCAAACAGATGTATCTTGCTGGGACATCCGTGTTTTAAAAATAATGACTTATGTGCCAATATTTGAAAATCAGGAGATTTTCACAGGCAGATCTGGATTTCTGGCTTCCCTTGAAAACTTAGAAGATGGGCCAACTCTGAACCTGTATTCATGCCTGGCAAAAATTGGCTAGAGCTGGCAGCAACTTTTTCCTTTAGATGGGTATGGCTTGTCCACTTTGTCACAATCCTAATCATTCCTTAATATATAACACCTGGCTCTCTTTTCTTATCTATTTTACCTTCTTGGCCCCTCTAGGCATTTGAGATTTTAACCCCTGCTTTCAACTTTTCTCTTTCTTAAGAGGAAGACAGCTCATCAGAGTGCTATGCCAGCCTGGCTGCAGGGAGGGCGGGCGTGGGGAAGGGTGTGTGTGAGCACCCAAGGCTGTTGGGTAGATGGGGCAGGGGGAGAGTCAGGCAGAAGGGCGCTTGCTGTGAATCCAGTCATAGATACTTAGTATCAATGAGCTCAGATGGGTGTTTGAACTTGAGTAGTGTTATGTGGTCTTACCTATACATGTGGAGATATATTTAATGTGAATATAAAATAATAAATTTATAAACATAAAAGTAATCTAGCTTATTGAGAGCACTTACTGTGTGTCAGATACTGTTCTAAGGTTTTTGTATTTCATTCTCACGATATCCCCCCATGGTGGGTACTATTATTTTCCTTTTTCAGGATGAGGGAACTGAGACACAGATAGAAAACTTGCTCAGGCTTACACAGCTAGCAAACAAGAAGCCGTGATTGCAACATGTACAGAATGCCCCTGAACCAGCACCTTACGCCAGGATTGGAGGTGCCTGTAGATGCTGTTTTTTTGTTGTTGTCCTCCTCCGTCCCCCAGATTAAGGAGGTGTTTCTTCTCTGCATTGTCTCATTTCCTGGGATTGTAATCTGTCTCCCTCCTGCTAGGAGCCTGTCAGGCTTGAGGCTTTCTCTCTTTAGCACAGGGTTGAAGTTAGCCCCACAGGACTATTACTCTGGGCTGATCTGGAGATACACAGGAGAGCAGAGCTTTAGCAGGAGGAGGGCAGGGTGGGGGTGGGGAGGACAAGAAAGCAGTGGTCCTACCAGCCAGGACCAGGTCCCCTCAGACAGCCCCTGGATCCCAGAAGCACAGGGCCCACCAGCCACCCCCTGGGCGTGAGCTCATTCCCCTTGTCCCGGTATCTGAGGTCAGCACCCCATTGCACCACTTGCTGCAGTGGAAGATTTTTCGTCCCCTTGTTGTTACTTTGCATTGCTTCTGGGCTGCATTCCCTCTTATTTCACTTTCATCTGAGATCCTGAGCTCACCCTTCCCAGCAGCTGATGGGACCATTTATTTCTGAGGCTGCAGCCAGTCAGAGGGCTGCCGACAGCTAAGTGGAGTACTCTGGGTTTTTGCCACCTTGTTTTGTTCCTGCAGACGGGAAGAGAGATAGGAGAATGTCTTCATTTTGCAGAGTAAAGCTGTCAGAGGCTTAGAGCCTCAGCTGTCATCCCCTTTGGCCTGAGATGCATTTTGTTTTGCCCTGGAGAACACTGCCTTGGTGAACCCTGTCCCTCGGTCATTTGTTCTTTTGGTCTCAAAACCTTGAGAGGGCATGGCCTGTGCTTTGCACTTGTCCTGTAAAATGCCCCTGGATCTTCATAGTTGGAACAGCTCCTAGAGATTGTGTTGTCAGACCTCCTGTCAGCGTTCAGATGATGAAAAGGAACCCAGAGAGGGTGAGGGACTCTTGGGGGTTGCACAGCTCAAATATTCCTATCTCAGAGAACATGTGGCCAAGTACACTCATTTTTCTTGAGTAATTTCTTAGAAGAGAACTTGCTGGATGAAAATCACTCATCGTCAATCACAATGTTATACTACCTCCTTGTATAGAATCTCCTGTCTATATTTGTAGCACTGTGTTTCATAGCTGGTTTGTACCCAGCACGGATGAATTTGTATTGAATGAATGGGTGGGTGGAGGAATGAATCTCTTTTGGATTGATAGTTGTTGGGAGACAATTCTCCATGGGTGTCTTGTGTTTCTACATGTATTGTGAGCAAAGGTACTGCCTGCCTTTGTTCCAGACTGTATTTTAGAGGATGTTCATATAGTGAACAGCCTTCGAAGACAGAGATAGTGTCTCTGTCCAAAGCAAAGAGCAGGCATGTTTACTGTCCATTATATAAGATTTGAGTTTCTGAATATTATTCAGCCTTAAAAAGGAAGAAAATTCTGGCACATGTTGTATCACAGATAAAACTTGAGACCATTATGCTAAGTGAAATAAGCCAGACACAAAAAGACAAATACTATATGATTCCACTTATATGAGTACCTAGAGTATTCAAATTCATAGACACAGAAAGTATAATCGTGTTTGCCAGGGGCCGGGGGAGGGAGAAATGGGGAGTTGTTGTTCAGTGAGTGCAGAGTTTCCATTATGCAAAATGAAAAAGTTCTGGAGATCTGTTGCACAGCAATGTGAATGTACTTAAGATTACTGAACTGTGTGCTTAGAAATGGTTAAAATGGTAAATTTTGTGTTATGCACTTTTTGACATATACACACACAGATTTGGGTTTTCTAAGCCCAGGTTCCTCTCCTATAATGCAGCTCACTGCATGTCTTTGCACTGCCCTGTAGGAAGTGGGCCTCAAGGAACTAGTGCAAGAAAATGTTGGTACTTTGGCTACTGCTATGGCTGTGAGTAATGAACTGTCCTTTGTCTTTGACCCAGGAGTCTCGGGTTTTCTGCCAGCATCCATGAAACTTGCTAACTTGCAAGTAGGTTAAGTCTCAGAGCCTTCCTAGTTCTTGACAGTAGTGATCTCTGTATATTTTCCTTGCAGCATTTTTGATAATTGTAGTTAAATACTTATCTTTAAGTATCTTTAAGTACTTGTCTGCTGCACGAAACTCTAAGCTGTCTTATTCCCAGGGCCTAGCACAGTGCTTGGTACATGTAAAACGCTCAATAAACATTTGTAGAATGAATGACTGGATGGACTGATGCCTTGTTCCCACCATCTCTTCCTCAAGAAGAGAACTACTGGAGCAGATGGTCTGGCTTACCGTCACAGCCATTTGGAGGCAAGTCCCGGAGAGCCATCTCTGTTCTGTGACAGGCTGGCTCTAGTCTTCCTCACCACCCCTCCCCCATGCTTCTCCTACACAAATGCTGCTGAGAGCACTTCAGCGGGGAGGAAAGTCCCACCTCTTTTGATGTTTCAGCTGTTTACTTGTGGTGGTCGAGTATCACTGTGTTCATTTTACAGAAGAGGAAATAGAGGCTCACAGAGGTAAAGACCTCAAGCAACAGGCCCAGGTTTGGCCACCCACTGTCCAGTCCCAGACAGGTCCAGGTGCTGGGTCTCCTGCCCCACATGCTACCGGCAGCCCTTGGGACGTCAGGAGGGTGAAACTTAGAAGTAACAACAACTCTCTCGGGCTGTTGACAAGAGAGTCGGGCCACAGCTGTTTAGTTAGTGCTTAACCCAGCGCTGGTTTTAGGTGGGCATCATCCTGCCAGTCCTTGGGGACCTCTGAGCAGCTGCCAATGGAAGGCCCTTCTTTATCTGGCTCTGAAGAGCTCTGGAGGTTCCTTAATTGGTGGTGGGTGGTCTGCAGGGGTGGGCTTGGCTTCTGGGGCTCTCTGGGTGCTGACTGAGATCCTATTCACTTACTTCATCTCTTCAAGTCTGGTCCGCTCAGCCTCCCGGTCAAGCCGAGTCTCCTCCGGCGCCCCCAGGGTGGGGGTCTCTGGCAATGTCTGTGTTCTCTTTTCATACCGTTACTATGGCATAAAGTTTATGCCCCTGGGGCCCTCCCTGTTTATTTTCAAGAGCTTCCTTTTGAAGTAAGAAAAAAGATAAAAAAGGAAACTAATCGGTTTCTCCTTTCATTTCTGCTGAAACAGTTTTAATTCTCTTCCACAGCGTGGATCCCTCTGACTTACCAGGGAAGAGCCAGGAGAGATGGTGACAAATGCTGTCATATTTCAAGACAGTATGTCGTGGCTTTTAGAAATTGAGGGATAGATGAGGGGCAGAATTTGGGCTCCCAGGCTAATGCTTTTCTCAGCATATTAAGTTATATCTCTGGTCAATTCAGTGAATATTTATTAAGCACCTACTGTGTGCCAAATGCTTTCTCGACTTGTAGACCCTGACTGCTTAAAAGATCTGCTTCCTTCTCGTGGTAAAGCTGACAGCGCCTGCATTTCCTTTCATGCGGACCGGAACAAATAATCTTTTGGGGAAAAGAAAAAAAAAATTAGCTACTAGCAATAGTAGTAGTTTGTACATTCATTGATCCACTCATTTATTCATCTTTAAATAGACATTAATTGAGCATGAACTATGTGCCAAGTCTTCTACTGGATCTTGGGGATATGGCTTTGACCATGACAGGGAAAGCCTCTGCCTTCCTGCACCTTAACATTGGTGTGCGAGAGAAGCAATACACAAGTGAACAAATATGTCTGTAATGTCAGATAATGATGAACCAAGGGAGGGAAGGGCTTGGAGAGCAGTGGGGCCGCTATTTAGTGCTTGTGTGGGAAAATGATGTCCCCGGCTAAGTGTGCTCAACTCACTCAACAGTTACTTCTTGAAGGGCTTTGAGATGGGTCACAGATGCTTTCTCCATGCAGCATGTCCCTTGTGTTCTTTTTCTACTAGTAAGGGATTTGCTGCACTGAGCCATCCTCATCCTCACCCTGTTCTTTGTGGCTCCCTCCCTGGCTCAAGTCCCTTAAATCTAGTCCATCCCTGGGTCCATCCATCCACCCGTGCCCTGGGCCACCCCTTGCTTTTGCTCCAGCACAGCTGGTGCCCTCTCATGGCAGGGCTTTGAACTTGCTGTTTTCTCTACCTGGAAAGTTCTTTCCCAAGATATCTGCAGGCTTGGTCATTCATGTGTTTGTAGGTTTTTGCTCAAATGTTACCTTCATGGCAAAGTCTTTCCTGGTCACCCTATTTAAAATTGTGACAACCTCACCCCTGCTCCTTGACCTCTCCATCCTCCATCCCCATTTTCTTTGTCTCTTGGGCTGTTTATCATCACTTAACATACAACATATTTTGATTAGTGGTTACTACTCTTAGGTCAGAAGGGATGAGGGGTGGGAACAATCACTGGAATGTGGGGGAGAGCACTGTGGAGACAGAGCTGTCCGGAAAGGACCAATGACCTTCATCTGAGGGCCCCAGGCAGCCTGACACGACCCCACTCTCTTCTCTCCCTCCAATCTTGCTGGGGCTCCCCATTGACCAAGCCCAGTGAAGAGATGGGGCAGGTGCAAGTCACAGGACACAGAGAAGGATGGAGGAAGTGACCTGGAGGGGACGAGGGGCCTCCAAACAGTGTTCTCTGGAGTCCTAGGGTTTTATTAAAGAGTTTGGGGACATCACAGTCTTGGGGCTAGGGTGACCCAGTGGGCTGGACTTTGATCACTCCACCAACATTTCTCCGAGTATGTATGAGGTGCAGTGAGTTACAAGGCCTGAATTTGAATTTTAGCTCTGCTGCTTACCAGCTGTATGACTTTGGACGAGTCACTGTGCCCTCCGAGCGCAGATACTCATCTGTTCCGTGGAGCTAAAAATCCCTGCTCTGCCTTCCTCTCCAGATGGTCCTGGAGATTCGATGAGGTTCAGGATGTAAAAGTGCTTTGTAGACGGCAGAGTCTTGGACAAAACTGGTTATTTTAATCAGGTGCCAGCTCATGTTTCCACTGTTGATTCAGAAATTCCAAATCTAGATGCAGAATGGGTTATTGGTCACCATGAGGACCTGGGAATGACAGATGTTTTCAGCCCACCTCACCCACTTCAATTGGCCCCTGATGGAAAAATCCATAAAATTCTTAAGATCCCAGGTGTGGGTGGCTGTTCTGTTGCCCATCAATATGCAGGATTTCCAGCATTTAGTTTCAAGTGGTGGGTGTTTCTCCTCCCTCCTCCCTCCCTGACTCTAGCCAAAGGGGGCACCTCTCCTGGGGTGAGGGAGGCCGGAGGGTGGGCAGCTTTCAGGGCTGAGAAGTTGTAGGAAGAGTGTGGGGGAAACTGCAAGTGCTCCTTTCTTTCTTTCTTTTTTTGGGGGCTCCTGTGCCATCCTATAGCAGGTACCAGATACCCCACAGCTGTAGCACTGTGGTCCTGGCTCCAAGGAGAGCAGAGGACATTGCCTGTGGTTGCCAAGGCATTTAGCTGCAGAGGGCCACTAGCCCAGTGTGAAGTTGCTGGTGGGCACAACGGAGGCTAATTGCTGTGATTTGGCATTCACATGCTGAGTGCAGCACATTGTAGCAAGTGCAGGGGTTAGAAGGCGGTTCTCAGCCAGCCGCCTTTGCCTTCTGTCAGTCTCTCTGGCTTTGATTACAAGTCAAGAATCCTGTTTGTTATTGGGGGTGGGGAGAGAGCCCTCTCTTTCTCCACTGGGCAGCTTTGAATCCATCCTCCTTTCCAGCAATGGGGTCTGGCGGCTCAGCGGCCGGAACACTAGCCTGGGCAAAGGAGACCTGGGTCTCCATCTCGTCTCTGACACTCCCTTATTCCATATCTTTGGACAAGTTGCTTCCTTTTCTGTGCCTTAGCTTATCCATTAGAAGAATTAGGGACTCGTACTGCAATGTGTGATGTTTCTTCCAATTTGAACACCTTGTATTTCTAGAACAGAGTTTCTCAACCTTGGTACTATTGACATTTGGAGCAGGATAATTCTCTGTTGTGGGGCTGTCCTGTGCATCACAGGAGGTTTAGCATCATCCCTCGCCTCTACCTACTAGATGCCAGTAGCACCCACCTCACAAGTAGTGACAAACAAAAATGACTCCAATAAAAAATAACGACAAAAATCCCCTGGGGAGCAAAATTGTTCCTGGTTGAGAACGACTGTTCTAGGGTGTAGGCTGAAGATTTTGCAGGCTGTGGGAAATATTTCCTCTGGATATTAGTCTGGAGGGTAAATTATTGCCATTATTGTTGGGGTTATTAGTTATTCAACGTATGTATTGACTTCTACTATATGCCAGACCCTAGGAATGTAAAATTGAGTAAGACAGACATATCCCTGCCCACACGAAGCTCCCATTCTAGAGGTGGCTTGGGGAGAGGAGGATAATATTCATGTTATCACATGAAGGAATAAGGTGATTTCAAATGTCATCTTTAAAAGACTGACATGATGGAGTACTTCACAGTGGCTAAATAATTTTCTTATTTAACAATTTTGAATGTTAATGCACTAAGTATTAAATAATATATTCAGAGCATATTAAGCATTAAGTAACATATCCAGGATAAGACAAGAAAGATATTTTTGGCTTCAGAATAGAAGCCATGCAGGAAAAGTCCTCTGAATTCCTAAGCTTTGTTCAATTTATTGAGTAATAGATAATCTGATTAGAAGGCTGCGTTAGTTTCTCATGGCTATAGTAAAAAAGTACCACAAACTGTGTGGCATTAAACAACAGAAATGTATTCTTTCACAGTTGTGGAGGCCAGAAGTTCAAAATCAAGGTGTCAGCAGGGCCGTGCTCCCTCCAAAATCTCTAGGAGAGAATCTTTCTTTGCCTTTTTCAGCTGCTGGTGATTTCTGGCATTCCTTGGCTTGTGGCAGCATCACTCTAATTTGTGCCTGTGTCTTCACGTGGCCTTTCCCTCTGTGTCTGCATCTCTGTGTCCAAGTCTCCTTCTCCTTTCTCTTACAAAGACACTAGAGTTAGGGCCCACCCTAATCCAGTGTGACCTCATCTCAACTTGGTTAAATATGTAAAGACCTGTTATGTGGATAAAGGGCCTTTACAGCCTCCACATAATATGAGCCGATACCAAAGAATGACACTGGAGGACCAGAGAAAAGATACATGAGTTTATTCGGGGGACTTATGTGCGAGGCACTGGTGGTGGCAGGCCGGGCAATTCTCCGCACTGCTCCCAGAAATAGCAAGTGATTATATAGGTAAGCACAAACAAAGAAACAATAACTTGGGGATATGATATGCGTCACCGGGTACGGTAGGGCAGTCTTCCGTAAAAGTCAGCATGTTCTCAGTCGTGTTCCATGAGGGGGTGGCCAGTCCCCTGCTGCTTTCTTTTTTTTTTAACTCTTTTGGCCTCCTTGAGCGGTATTGGGGCCATGATCTCCAATTACCCCACAAGACCCTATTTCCAAATAAGGTCACATTCACGGGTACAGGAACATATCTTTTTAAGGAATGCAATTCAACCCAGCACAAAGGCCAAGTCTGATAGATCGTTCATGGCCAGGGGAAATGAAATGAAGTCTGCAGCTTTTGAAATAAGTAAGCCCCCTTCCTGAAGTACCAACCCTGGGAAGGGATGGCTGTGTTGGGCAGGCCCATCCTACATTCTAGTTCCACACTTACAGCACCTCCCTTGCATATACCAACTCTCCTTCTGCTGAGTTCTCCCAGCAAAACCCAGACCTTGACTACATCCAGCTGTCCACAGCTGGGCCTCAGTGGGGCAGTGTCTGGAGAGCTCCCAGCCGTGCTGATGGGTCTCTTTAAATTGATGCCTGTGTACTTGAGCACCGTGGACAGTCCTGCTCCACTTCCTCCGTCCATTCATTTTCCTTATACCCAGGGATTACTGTTGTGCGTTTTCTCCTCCTCCTTCTGTCCTCAGCGTGCTCGCTCCCTCCTTACTCTCAGTGGGTGACTTGGCTTCTTATTTCACTGAGGAAATAGACACGATCGGCAGAGACCTCCTGCTTGTCCTCGGCGTACCTGCATCTGTAGCCGCGGGCTCCACCTTTCCCCTGCTCCGTCTAAGTCCACCTCCGCTGTGCTCTGGACCTACCCCCGTTCCTTGAGGACTTTATTCCTGCATTTGTCTCTTCTCCGTCTCCTGTACTTTCTTTTTTCTTTTGATATTAAAAGGAAAACCTCTGCCTACATCCCGTGCCCCCTCTAACCACCATGCTGAGTTTATGCGTCTCTTGACTGCAGCATTTCTTGGGTTGCACATACCTATTGCTATAGTGTGGATATTTGTCTCCCCAAAGTTCATGTTTGATCCCCAGTGTTGGAGATGGGGCCGAATGGGAGATGTTTGGGTCATGCGGGTAGATCCCTCATGAATGGCTTGGTGTCATCCTTGTGGGAATGAGTGAGTTCTTGCTCTATTAGTTCCCACAAGAGCTGAGTTGTTAAAAACAGCCTGGCACCCCTCACCCCTGCTTTCTCTGTCACCGTGTGGTCTCTGCACACACCAGGCCTCCCCTTCATCTTGCACCACGAGTGGAAGCAGCCTGAGGCCCTCACTGGAAGCAGGTGCTGGCGCTTGCTGTGCAGCCTGTGGAACTGTGAGCCAAATAAACCTCTTTTCACTATAAATGATCCAGCCTCAGGTATCCCTTTACAGCAATGCACACGGACTGAGACACCTGTGTTCCCCGTTCCCTCACCCACTGTCTTTTGAACCATTCATTCCACCAAATCTGCTGAAAAGAATCACAGTCTCCATCTTGCTAAATCCCGTGGTCCATCCTCACTCATCCACTTATTCAGACTGTCAGCGCATCGGGCACAATGGATCCTGTCCTTGAAATACGCTCTTCTTGACTCTGGGAACTGCAGATGCTCCCAGCTTCCCACCTACCCCTGACCACTCTTCATCCGTCTTTGCCAGCCCCTCCTCTTCCTCCTGACATCTGAATATTGGAGTAAAGCAGGGCTTGGTCCTTGGCCCTCTTCTGTCCCCTATTCACACAGAGCCCCTGAGTGATCCTGGTCAGTCCTGAGTCTTAGAAATACCATCTATATTTGCAGGAATCCTAAATTATATCTACAACATTGATTCTTACTTGATCTGCACACTCTGTATCTAACGGCCTATTCAACACCCCCCCTTAGAGATCACAGAGTGCCACTGAGCCCCCACCACCCCCCAGACCACATTTGCTTCTCCCTCCTCACCTCTTCCTCACCTTAATGTTATCAGCTCCTAATCCTAGAAGTCATCCTTTAATTCTCCTGCTCCCCCCACCCCATGCAGTCCCTCAGCCAGTCATTGGTTCTCCCTTCTAAATAAATCTCAAATCCAGTTTCTCACCCTTCCACTGCCCTCCCCTGGTGAGGCACCACTGTGTCCTGCCCGGAGGAATGCAGCAGCCTTTGCCCCAGGCTCTCTGCTGTCCTCTTGTCTCTTACAAGTCATTCTCCTCCCTGCAGCTGGGAGGGATGTTTTGAAACCCTGAGTTAGATCCCGTCATCTGCCTGCTCACTTAGGATCCCCTCCCAGTGTTCGCAGGGCCCCTGCCTCCCCTCCAGTCTCAGGACTCTGCCCTCACTGTCCCCTCTATAGCTTTTTGTGGCTGCCTTTCTATTCTCCGTGTCTCAGCTCAAAAGATTGTGCCACTAATTGTCAGTGATCACATACCTAATTATTGCACACCTAAAGTTCTGGCACTATGTGTTTTTATACAGTATCTTATGTATCCTTCATAGTAACCCTATGAGGTAATGCCATTGTCATTCTTATTCAAATGTGGAAACTGAGGCACAGAGGCTAGGTAATGGCCTAAAGTCGTGGAACTGCTGAGTGGCAGAGGCAGAAAATGAACCTGGGCAAACCGCCTCCCCAGCCAGGGTGCTGACCCACCTTGCTGTCTGCACGTGACTCTGCAGGCACACCCCTGACTTCACCTGGAGGCCAGTGCACCAGACCTTGCCTCTCGAAGGACTTTGCTCCTTGTTGTGGGTGGTTGTCAAGACTGGCTGTGTAGTTTGCAGGGCCCAGTGCAAAATGAAAATGCAGGGAGGGCCCCTTGTTCAAAAGATATTAAAAATTTCAAGATGGTGACAGCAGAGCATTGAACCAAGCACAGGGCCCTTCTGAACGCAGGGCCCTGTGCGACTGTCCAGGTTGCATGTCTGTGAAGCTGGCCCTCGTGGTCTGGACTGGGCTCTGCTTCCCAGCGGGCTGGGTGCATCTTGCTTTCTCCAAACACTTTGTTAGCCTCCTAACTCCTCTGAAGACCCAAAAGACACTCTGAGATATGCCAAGATGCCCCCAAAATGAACCCTGAATATCTTCCTGGCTGTACTTAGCTCCACAAAAAGCATGACCGGATCTACCTGAGATGGTCACATATGGGTCAGGCTGGCCAAGAACCCCAACAGCCCAGGGAGATCAGGAAATGCACCCTGGGTAGGAGCCTCACGTCCCTTCTCCAGCATTATGGCATAATAAATTTTGATAATAATTACATTAATCATTAGCAATAATAATGCCTTTCAACAGGAACTTACTCTGCTTTCGGCATTTATATTTGTCATGTGCTGCATAATGATGTTTCTGTCAATGATGAACTGCACATATGACAGTGTTCCCATGTGATTATAATGGAGCTGAAAAATTCCTATCGTCAAGTGACATCACAGCCGTTCTAATGTCATAGTGCAAAAACCTTATTTACTTATAAATTTAGTGTAGCCTAAATGTACAGTGTTTATAAAGTCTACAGTAGCGTAAAATCATGTCCTAAGCCTTCACATTCACTCACTGCTCACTCACTGACTCACCCAGAGGAACTTGCGGTCCTGCAAGCTCCATTCGTGGTAAGTGCCCTACACAGGTGTACCATTTTTAAAATCTTTTATACCGTATTTTTACCCTTCCTTTTCTATGTTTAGATACACAAATACTTAACATTGTGCTACAATTGCCTACAGTATTCAGTACAGTAACATGCTGTACATGTTTGTAGCCTAGGAGCAACAGGCTAGACCATACAGCCTAGGTGTGTAGTATGCTATACCATTTAGCTTTGTGTAAGTGCACTCTGATATTCACACAGCAGTGAAATTGCCTAACAATGCATTTCTCAGAATGTATCCTCGTTGTTAAGTGACACATGACTGTACTTAACTTTTGACTTCCTGAAAAATAAATGTTACTGAAACAACCTGTTTATATCCAAACTAACAGATTGTTTTTCTTTTTCTGGAAAACTCTTAATGCTGCAGTTTCCTGCCAAATTTAGCACAAGATTCGAATACTTTTCAAATTGTTAACAAAAAGGAAGAACACCCTCCCTACCCCTGTCCAACACACACACACACACACACACACATGATGTAATTAATTACATTATTATAAATGTAATTCTGCAATGTAATGTTCCCAGCCTAGATGTGTCCTCACACAGGCCTGGAACTCAGATTCATAATTTGGATCCCAGACACTGTCCTTATCATCTGAGTGAGCAGAGCTGCTTTGGTCAACCTGACAGTCAGGCGGAGTAACCCTGCACTGATGTGACCGGCCTTACAAACAGGAGACCTGTCGATGTCAAAGGGCTGTAAACAGCCTGGCTGGGGAATGTTGGGCCATCAGGTGGTATATTGTGGTGTCCTCAACTGGCCCAATGAATATTCATCTCACATCTACTTCTTAGGGTCTCTTTGTAGCAGGTACAAATCTTAGTCTATAAAAGTTGGGCATGGTGCATTTCTTCACTTTCTTTCACTTGACTATGGTGGTAAATTCAATCCCAGGCATTAATGAGTCTTTCTATCTTCCCCCACAACTTCCAGGGCTGCACCAAGGTCCATTGCATGACCCTGGGACCATTGTCCTCAACCGGGGGCGATTTTGTCCCATGGGACATTTGTCTGGAGACATTTTTGGTTGTCACAACGGGATGGAGGTGCTCCTGGCACCTACTTGGTAGAGACCAGGGGTGCCGCTACACAGCCTGCAATGCACAGGACAGCTCCCAACAAAACAAAGAATTATCCTGCTCCAAATATCAAGGATGCCAAGGTTGAGAAGCCCTTGGAGATTCCCAAGCCTCTATTTTCCTTGCCTTTTGATCTCTGACCATTTTATAGTCTGGGGACCTCTTCTCCTTTCTCTTCATGTTGTCCTGAATGTAGCTTCCTCTCTCCATTCTTATTGTCTTCAAAGGTACCTCACCCTTCAAAGAGCTTGGTCTTTCACCAGCCACAGAGATGAACTGTGACTGGTCTAGGCTGATCATGCCCACATCCTTGTCCTAGATACTGTCTTCCCCAGCTTCCCTTGCAGCTAGGGGTTGCCATATGGCCAGTGAGATGTAAGGGGAAATGTGTTGGGCCTTCTGAGAATGAGACAGCTCCCTGGGTGAGGTGTTCTGGAGAGCAGAGCTGGCTGGTGTCAACTCCTAGAGCTCCCCTGCCTTAGGCACCCATGTGAGGATGTGGTGTGTGGGATCGTGGCAGCCATCTTGCGACCAAGAGGTAAGTCAGGAGAAGCACAGAGGTGCCTGACCTTGGCGAGCCACTGAATGAACCCTGGAACCATACACCTTCAGGCCACTTGCTAAATAAGCCACAAATATCTTTAGAGTTTAGATTATACTTGGTGCACTTGGGCAGGTGACTTAACCTCTCTCTGTCTTAGTCTTGTGTAAGGAGGAGAGAATAAACACTTACCTGCATAAGGTTATTGTGGGAATGTAATGAGATGGTACATGTAGGACATTTGACTAAGCGCCTGACATATAATCAATACTCAGGGATGCACTGTAGATGTTTCTGTTACTATCCCTATGAACTGAATTGATCAGGGATGATATTGTGGGTCTTACAGTAAGTTTTTTCTATTGATTGATTATTCGCTCAATAGAAGTGTGTGAAATGTCCCTGGGGACAATTTGTTGATTACTCAACAAATATATATTAGAGCCTGCCACACTAAGATACTGGAAATGATGGGGCGTTCTTTAAAAAGAATACAATTAGAGGTAAATAATACCCAGGAAGTTGTCTATTAGGTTCCACCAAAATTTCCTTTTATTTTAAGAGAAGTACTTTGCAAACTTTAGTTTTCTACATCTGTCTTTACATAACATCTGACGTATATGACTACCTGTCTTTACATCCACTTACCATGTCTGTGCCATTGTAAAATACCTGTATTATTATTGACTTGAAATTTTTCTTTAAACCAACTTACTCTTTTTGGTTAAATAGATTTACTTTAAAAAGAAACTTTATATTATATCATTATGGTAAATGAAAAGCCAGCATCATTTGGCACAAACAAAAAATAGCCAAAACATAAATGCAACCAAGGACTCTAATATCGTTAAATTAAAACAAAATATTCATTGTGTACCATCTGAAATCATCTTGCACACCACAAATTGTACTTAAACTGCACTTAGATAAACTCTGAAGAGAATAACACTTAGGGAAAAAATTTTTAATTTTACAAACCTCCTAAGATTCATAAATGCTACAGTGGGTTGTGAGGGAGAAGTTAGACATAAATAGTGTAGTTATTGTATCTGATTATTACTCAATAGTTCATCATATTTAGAGGAAAATTACTAAGAAATATAGTGTGGGTTTCTGATTAACAATGTTTTCCCCCTCTTATTCAGTTTATAAAACATTTCTCTATCATAATCCTCAAGATATTTTACTCTGAGCATAGATATCCAATAATGCCTTTCAATGGTAATTTACTCTGCAATCGGCGTTCATATTTACTTAACTTTTGTAGGTTGTGAACTTTCTGAAAAATAAGTGTTACTGAATCAACCTGTATATGTCCAAAGCAATAAACTGTTTTCTTTTTCTTGTCCTGGAAAACTCTGAATGCTGCAGTTTCCTGAAAATTTAGCACAAGATTTCAGCACTTTTCAAGTCATTGACAAAAAGGTCACCCTCCCTGCCCCATGCCCAACACACAATTACAATTTGCAGAATATGTGTATAATAAGTTGCCCTTGAATAAACCTGCATCTGAATTACTCAGACTTTGGGAAGTATATCAACTTTGAATTATTTTGTGATTGTCAGTTGAAGCAGTGGTGGGTGGGAGTAAGATCTGATAGGAATAGACACTGTCATTGTCAGATGTCTCGGGAAGAGAGAGGAAATGAGTTAGGGAGCTGAATCTAGGATGGAGCTGTTTAGAAAAGGGCAGTTTTGGAGATAGGTAAGATTTAAGGGTCAATATAAACAATTTTGGGGTGGTGGCCCTTAAGAATGTAGAGGGGTCAGGCAACCTACAAAATGGAAGAAAGTATTTGCAAATTACATAACTGATAAGGTGTTAATAGCCAGAGTACATACAGAACTCCTACATCTCAACAACAAAAATCCAAACAACCTGATTAAAAATGGACAAAGGACTTACATAGACATTTCTCTAAAGAAGATATATTTTAATACAAATGGTCAACAAGCACATGAAAAGATGCTCAACATCACTAATCTTCAGAGAAATGAAAATCAAAACCATATTGAGATACCACTACTACCCATTGCGATGGCTACTATTAAAAAAAATAAGAAATGTTGATGAGGATGTGGAGGAATTGGAACCCTAGTGCAACGTTGGTGGAAATATAAATGGTGTGGCTGCTATGGTGGTTACTCAAAAAATTAAACATGGGATTATCATGTGATCCAGCAAACCCACTTCTGGGTATATACCCCAAAGAAATGGAATCAGGAACTTGGCCAGATATTCGTACACCAATGTTCATAGCAGCATTATTCATTATAGTCAAAAGGTAGAGCACCCCAAGTGTCAACAGACAAATGGATAAACAAAATGTAGTACGTACATAAAATGGTATATTATTCAGCTTTAAAAAGGAAGGAAATTCTGACCCATGCTACAATGTGGATGGACCTTGAGGACATTAGGCTAAGTGAAATAAGCCAGTCACAAAAAGACAAATACTGTGTGATTCCACTTATATGAGCACTTGGGGTAGTCAAATTTATAGAAACAGAAAGTAGGATGTTGGTTGCTGGGGATTGGGGGGTGGGGAGGGAGGGGTGGGGAATGTTATCTAATGGGTATCGAGTTCCAGTTTTACAAGATAAAAAGAGTTCTAGAGATAGGTGGTGGTGACGACAATGTGAATATCCTTAACACTACTGAACTGTACACTTAAAAATGGATAAGATGGTACATTTTATGTTCTAGGTTATCACAATTGTAAAAAAAAAAAACAGCAAAAATACTTTCTCTTTAAAACTTCCCCCACTCTTTTTGGGAACTGGGGCCTGGCCTGCATCCCTGCCTTGGGGAGGTAGTTGGGAGGGGCAGGGGAATGTCTTTTGTTCTTTGTGTTACAGGAGATGGCTCAGCCATCCCGGGCCCTGTGCCAGCCTCCCAGGTGGGCCCAGGTGGGTGGAAGTCACAGGCTTTGTCTTCGGCAGAGATGGGCAGAGATGGGACAATTAGAATCTTTAACAACAATAGCCTAGAACTGAGGGCCCTCCCTTTAAAAGCTCTGTATTTCTGCTTATGTTGAGGGAAATTTGAATTTTGAGATGAAAGTCTACCATTTTCCCTCCTTTGCCAGCAAAGTAATAAACTTCTCTTTCCTTCTCCTCAACCACTTGTTGTCATTCTTTTGATGTGGCCTCGAGGATGTGGAGGGGTCCCCTGGGAAATTACTCAACTCCCTGCTAATATGGGCAGCTGATGGCTTAGGGTCACTGCACTTAGAATATTGAAGAAAAAATGACTTTGCTTTATGGTTACAGACTAGAAACATGTTGGTTACCACAAAGGAAAGAGTCTCCCATTTGTCTAACTGGATCTGGGCAAGGTTTGATGGAAGAGCTCACTGGCGTTGGAATTGTGGGTGCCTGCACCGTCTTTCTGCCTAGTGCAAGTGTGTTCACCCAGCAGTGAACCAGCTGGTTCTTCAATGGCTGGAGTAGCTAGAAAATTGGATTTCAGGTTGCTTTGAAGTTAGAAAGCTCATTCCCCCATGAACTCAGTGCTGGGAGGCAATGTCTCCTTTAGAGAGTGAGGAAGACCTCCCTACTCACTGACTGGGTTTAAAAGATTTCCCTGGGATTTGGGGGTCGTATCTCTCTGTCACTGTACCTTCCCCTGAATATGTTTGCCTGGATTATTGCAATTGCTTCCCAGGCAGTGCCTCCCACCCTGAATTGGATGCATTCTGCATGATGCTGTCAGATCCTTCTCCTTAAACTGCAACTGTGCACTCTGTCGTATTTCCTTTTGAAAAAAGTCTGAACTCAGTTTTGCATTTGAGGTCTCCACAATAGGATTCTGACCTCCCTCCCTCATAACTTTTATGTGCAGCTGCTGATTGAACATGAATGCTGTTTTCTGGACACAGCCCCACTTTCTTATTTTTTGCCTTTGTCTTTGTCATTTCTTTCCCCTGGATACTCCTCTGCTAATCTTATCCATCCCCCAAGGTTAAGCTGAATAATCCTGTCCTGCAGGAAGACTCCTGCACTCCTCCAACTCTGTACTGCTTTTGATGAATCTGATCACTCTTACCATTTGTGTATCTTTGAGAGTTTCTCCAGCTAGTCTGCAAGCTTTTTGGGTACAGATAGCACTTGTGATTCACTTCTGCATATCTTGCTGTGATTCCAGGGGTGCCAGTTGGAATGACGGTAGGGAAAAGAGCAGCTGAACTACAATAGGGAGCTATGGATAGCTAGAGAGAGCATGCTCCTACTGCAGAGAGGGGGATGGGGAGGAAGCTGCTACTCAGCTCAGCCAATTGTTGCCAGGAGAGAAGACAGCCAAGTAGCACCGGAGACTGTGTTTCTCCAAGAGAAGCCTGAAACATGGAGTTTTATGTGAAACCTCATTGAATGGGCACCTGGTCTCTGGTTTGACATTGTTGACACCCTGGCCTGATACCTACCCCAGAATACATCGTTGAGTGAACAACTGTCAGTGCTGTTCAGGACAGATGTGAAGCCACATTGGTCCACCCTAGTCTCGGTGATTGTGTTGATTTAGCCCTGCTTTGGGCACTTTTTCTGGGTCTGCTGCTTGGGAGAATGACTTAGTCAATCTGGATTCATCAGGTTTGTTTACACATTCAGGGACGCAAGGGGCCTTGCTGATAAGAGGCTGGGGAAAGGCAAGGTAAACACGATTAAGCCCCATTAGAGGGTCTTGAAGGGCAATGAAGTGACAGTGGCATGAGCATGATTAATTAGTTTGGAGACAGGACCACAAGCCCCAGACGGCTGCTTGAGCTCTCAGCTCCCGGCAATGCTGAGCAACCTTCTTGGCTCACTGGGCCCCTTGCCCTACCCCCGCCCAGCAGTGTGGTCCCTTCCCTCAAGGTAATGACTGTTGTCAGATAAGAGTGTTTGTTCCTAGGCCCTTCAGCTGTATTTGTAAGTGTGTGTGTGTGCGTGTGTGTGTGTGTGTGTGTGTTATACTATATAACCCCAGATGGTATCATACTGTACCTATTCTTCTCTAACTTCCTCTTCTTAAAAAATTGACATGTTAACACATGAAGACCCATCTCATTTTTGTTGTGGTGGTAAAATGTACGTAACATAAAATTTACCATTTTAACCATACAGTTCAGTGGCATTAAGTACATTCACATTGTGGTGCAACCGTCACCACCATCCATCTCAAGATCCTTCTGATCTTCCCAAACTGAAACTCTGTCCCCATTAATCGACAACTCCCTATCTTCCCTGCCCCCAGCCCCTGACAACCACTGTCCTATTTTCTGTGTCTGTGAATTTGACTACTCTAGGTACCTCATCTAAGTGGAATCATACAGTATTTGTCCTTCTGTGACTGGCTTATTTTACTTAGCATAACATCCTCAAGTTTCATCCATGTTGCAGCATGTGTCAGAATTTCCTTCCTTTTTAAGGCTGAATAATATTCCGTTGTGTGTATGTTCCACGTTTTGTCTCTCCCTTCATCCACTGATAGACCCTTGGGTTGCTTCCACCTTCTGGCTATTGTGAATAAATAATGCTGCTATAAACATGGGTGTACAAATATCTGTTTGAAACTCTGCTTTCAATTATTTTGGGTATACACCCAGAAGTGGAGTTGCTGGAACATATGGTAATTTTATGTTTAATCTGTTGGCAGCTGCCATGCTGATTCTCTCATTTTGTTCTCTTTATACTGCTGTGTAATACTGTCTAGTATTCCATTCTACTTGGCTGCACTTACAATCAATGCTGCAGTCACTGTCCTTGGACATGTCTTCACGTGCACATAGGTGAGTATTTATCTAAGGTAAACGCTGACCGAATCGATGCTGTTGGGTTGAGGATAGTCTTGGTTACCATGTTTAATTTCCCTTGACAAGGGGCTTAGTCTCCTGTGCCAAGTCTGTGCTCTCCCACCATCTCAGCCCTCCGTTGCTCTTGCTGTGCCCAGTGGCTGCCCGGAGCACGGCAGAACCACCTCCCCTCACATTCCTACTTCCCACCCGTCGAGAGGCAGGAACACAGACCCCGCAGCTGAGCTGGGCTTCGGCTTTCTTTGCCTGTCCCAGGCCGTGTTGCAAAAGTAACATTCACGCTCCGTCATTCCCTCCTTTAGGCCATTAATACCAGCAACGCGACACGCAGTCTTCCCTTCGGACGGTTTCTGCAGTTTCTTCGACCAGCGGCATCGCCCTTGGTAGTGTCTGCTTCATCGATCCCAGCCATTCAGTTATTCGTACCTCCGCTCCACCTCTTCCAGGAAACCTTCCCTACTTACTCCCACCCATCCTTTGCTGAACTTAATAATGGTAATAATAATAATAGTTACTATTTCCTGAGCCCTATTTCAGGTACTATACATGAGGTACCATTCTGAATCCTCACAAAAGCCCTGAGAAGCATACACTGTGGTTATTTACATTTTACGGGGTAAGAAACAGGCACAGAGACGTTAAGTAACTTGCCCCAAGTTGCCGTGCAATCAAGTGGCAGAGCTGGTTCCAAGCTCAAGCAGTCGGGTTCGGTGTCTCCTCCTTTCGCCAGGATCACTGTCTGGACTCTTCGCCTTGTCATGATGTCATAAACCGCCTGGTGGTGTCTCTACCTCCCAACAAGCTTGGTACCTTCTCAAGGACTGCTCTGTCTTTTCCTTTCCTTGTGTTCTAGGCACACAGCAGGCGCTTGGCAAATGCTCTTGTCTTCTTTGTCTCATTACTGTCTGTGAGTAAAGCTGTGGACTGTTTCCCAGGAAAGAAGGGTAAGTAATTTCCTGTCATTAGTGGAAGGAGCTGATGGAAAAGGAATCTTGCAAAGAAAATCTTTCTGTTTGTGGAAAAGAGCAAAGGAGAAACAGCCAACCCAAGAAGCCAACGAGGTAAAATGCAGTGATGGGAAAGTGCGATGCAGTCTAAGGTCAAGTCATCACAGAGAGAGATGGCTGATGTGCGTGCGTGTGTTTAAATGAGTGTGTGCTTGCCTCTGTGTGCCTGTGGCTAAATGGTAGTATCAGGAAAGCCTTTCTAAAGGAGCTGACTGTATTAATTATCTGTTGCCGTGTAACAAATTATTTAAAACTTAGCAGCTTAAAACAACAAACATTAGTTATCTCACAGTTTCTGTGGGTCGGGAATTCAGGCTTCACTGGGTAGCCCTGCCTCACCTCTCACAAGGCTGTGATCAAGGCTGTGTTCTCATCCAAAGGCTCGGCTGGCGGAGGAGGATCTACTTCCAAACTCTCTCACGCAGTTGTTGGCAGGATTCTGTTCCTTGTGGGACTGTTGGCTGAGCCCATCCTCAGTTCTTCATCGTGTGGGCCTCTCTGTAGGAGAGCTCACAACAGAGCTGGTTTCCAGTGGAGCAAGCAAGCTAGGAGAGCAAGACAGATGAGCAAGGTGGAAGCCAGAGTCTTTTGGGAACTTGATTTCAAATGGAAATCCCATCACTTGTGCTATATTCTGTTTGTTAGAAGTGAATCAGTGGGTCCAGCTCAGACTGAAGCAGAGGGGATCACACAAGGGTGTGAACACCAGGAGGTGGGACCCTTGAGGAACATCCTAGAAGCTGCCTACCACACTGACACGTCAACTGAATTTTTACCACTGACCAGGAATTACTCAGGTGAATAAGGGTAATAAGGTATTATGGGCAGGGAGGAGCATGCTAGCAGAAACATAGATATGGAAGAAAGCATGCTGCATTGGGGAAGACACAGTGTCCGTTTGGTGGTTATGTAGGTTGTATGTGTGCATGCTTGTGTGTACATACATATGCACACACATGGGTATGGTAGGGCAGGAGAGGAGAGAGATAAATCTAGAGCATGTGTTTGCCATAGGGGTGACATTACCCCCATGGGGTAGAAAAAGTGCTTCTTGGGGGGGGATGTGAGAAAGGTCTTAGATATTGCACTGGTCCTCCTACTGAAGTTACCCCTATACAGTATATCTGTGGTATTAAAATTTCATGAGGGGGAGAGGGTTGATAAGAAAAAACTGTCTAAAAAGCTTCTTAGGGTAGGGGTGATAATGAAAAAAAAGGCCAAGAAACACTAGTCTAGAGAAGTCAGAGAACCATTTATTATTTGTAACATATCAGATGCTGTTTAAGCATTGTATGTACTCTATGTCATTCATTTCTGTAACAACTCTTGCATCATCTGCATTTGATGGAGAAGGAAACTGGGGTGGCAGCTTCTGGCAGCTTCTGACATGGCCCCCAGAGCCCCCACCTCCTGGCATTTGTGCTTTATGTAAGCCCCTCCGCTTGAGTGTAGGCTGGGCCTGGTGACTCGCTTCTAACAAATGGAATATGGCAGAAGTTATGAGCTGTTGCTTCTGTGATTAGGTTGTAAAGGTTGATTTCTTTTGTAACCTAATCATGTAAGTGACATTCTCTTCTGGCACGTTCTCTCTGGCACTTCTCCTGTGGTTGCTTGGATGAAGCAAGCAGGAGAGATCTGTGTGGCAAGGAACTGAGGGCATCTCCTACCAACTGTCAGCAAGGAAGTGAGGCCCTTAGTCTGACAGGACCCAAGGAACTGAATCCTGCCAACCACAGGAGTGAGCTTCAAAGTGGATCCCATCTCCAATTGACCCTTCAGATAAAAACTACTTCCCAGGCTGACACCTTGATTGCAATCTTGAGAGAGACCCTGAGCCAAGGACCGAGGGAAGCCACACTTGAATTCCCAACCCACAGAGACTGTGAAATAATACTTGTGTGTGGTTTTAAGCCTCTAACTTTTGGGGATAATTTTTAAATGTAGCAATGGATTACTAATACAGAAACAGGGAGGCTCAGAGACGCGAAGAGACTTGTCTGAGGTCACACAGCTAAGATTCCAAAGCTAAGATTCCAGGTGTCCTGATCCCTAGCTCAACTCTCCTTAGCACTACCCTGTGTGCCTCTAGAGTCTCCATCACAGTGGCCTTAAGGGCTTGGTGCAGGTGTGTGGCCCCTTTCAAGAAGGCAGCGGGAAGCCATTGAAGGTTTATGGCAGTGATGTGGAATAAAAGAAAAGCCCATGTCTTTCTGTGCTGATTGTCTGGGTTCCAGCCAGGTGTGGCCAGCCTGGAGGCCAGGGACATCTGAATCATGCTGCCAAGACCTTGGAATGTTCTGAAGAGTTGAACTGAAGGTCAGAGGCAGAAAAAATTCCCCCTTGGTCTCCTTTCCATCTTGTTTTTCTGAAGAGGCCTGTGTCTTCAGAGGCCAGGCAAGGAGAGGCACAGGGCTGGCTCAAGGTGATAGTAACGGGCCACGAGGGGACTGTCTGAGCTTGGACGGTTGCTGCAGCAGCTGATCACGATCACAACACACAGCCCACCCTCCCCCCACAGGCAGCGCCTCTGCCACCACCCGTGGCCCGAAAATGGGAGCCGCTTGGGAGGCTCCTGCCTTTCATTTCCTTCTGACAATAGCAGAGGGAAATAGCTTTCTGGACTCAGCCCGACACTGGTAATTAAAGGAACGTTTTATCACCAGCAAGGGCAGAAACATCCACCAATGGCCTTCCAGAAAAAGGAAAAAAATTATAAAAATAGACCTGCTCCCTCAGTCTCTTTCTATTCATATGGAAATAGATGACAGGTGTGTGGACGGCCCCTGCTCTGTCGATTTCTCCTCTGTATTTCTGCAGTGCGGGTGCAAAGGACACACGTCCCAGGCTAAGACTTTTAGTTAAGTTTCACTTTTCTGCATGGACCCAAATCCTGTGTTCTGTGTGTTCTCTCCATCTCCTTGGCTTCCCTGAGGCCATTTTGTTAGAAAATTCCCTGAGGCTGGCTGGTAAGGGGCTCTGCAGACCTGGGCGAGGCCCAGGCATGGTCACTTGAGTGCAAGAGTCAGGACTTTAGATTCAGACTGCCCTGGACGCCAGTACTGGTTCTGGCATTTTCTAGTTATATGAACCCGGGCAAGTTACTAGACTTTTCTGAGCCTCGGTTTCCTGACCTGTCGAATGGTGGTCTCCACCACTTAGGGGGTTGTAAGGATTAAAAAGGAGTGCTGCAGGTAAGGCACCTGGCATAGAACCTCACACACACTAAGCACTCCCAAAATCTTAGGAAAATATTGATGCGAGTGGAGACTGTGGTGGAGGGTAGGTGGGGAGGACGGGATAGAGCAAGCCCCGTGGTCCACAAAGGTCACGCCTATGGATCTGCGTCTCACAGACGCCCTTCTGCAACTGACCTCAGGGCATTTTCTAACAAAATTGGCCTCAGGAAGCCACCGAAAAGCTGGACTTGCTTCTACGAATGAACACCAGCTCTTGGGCCTCCCCAAAATCAGAATGTTGTCTTGCTTGTTCTCTATGAGGGGCAATATTAATTGATGGCAATAAGGTATCACCTTAAGATATGGCCCAGGATCCAGGCCCATGGAATCCATGCCTGGGGGTTAGGGAAACTACAGACTGGTTTGTATTTGTCCTGGGTTGTTTGAAATGAAAGATCCAACTTGATTTGTGTTTGTGTGTGTGTGTATGAACATGAGATTTTTATTTTGTTTTGTGCTTAAAGGTAGAATTCTGTCGACAGGCTAACTGGCGAGATGTGATGGACAGTACAGTTGCGGGAACCTGGACACTGTCCGAGGCCGCTGGACATTTCGTCCTATTCTCTCAGGGTACGTAGCCCATTTCCAGCTGGAACAGTTGTGTGGGTCCCTCCACCCATGGGCTTTGTGACCATGGGCAAATGGATTCACCTCTCTCAGCCTTTATGTCATCATCTGTAAAATGGGGTTAATAATCATCCCTATCTCATAGGATTGTTGTGAGGGTTAAATTTGATAATGCTCAAAAACTTTAGCAGAGTGTCAAATACAGAGTGGGAGCTCGGTAAATAGCAGTGATGCTGGTGGTGAGAGGATAGTTCTGTCTCTTAGAGGAGCTCCCTGAAGTCAGAGCTGAGACAGGGACTCCAGCGCAGGTGATGTGTTGAGGGCGCAGGGGATGTTGAGGCTGTGCTCTTAATCAAGGGAGTGAGGGAGGCAGGCTGGGGCAGGGGAAGGAGCTGAATAAGGCTGTGGCCTCAGCGGGAGTGGAGCTTCAGCCTAACCTCAGGGAGTGAGTGGGTGGGTGGGTGGTGGGCGGGGCTCTGCAGTGTGAATTGCACAGAGGTGGTGTGACGCCTGTGTTGGCCAGCCCTTGCTCATGGGCTGCTTCCTGAGGTGGAAGTAAGGGCTCCCTTTGGGAAGAAGGCAATTTGTTGGAGAAGCCACTGGAAACCAACACTTACCCGCAGTCGGCACAGATGGATGCACGCTGGTAATGGGGCTCCAGATGGGGCACCCTACAGGACCCCCTACAGCTCTTCCTAAGAGAAGAATCCCTGAAAGATTGAGGCATGGTGGTCCCTGCTGTTGCTATGCAAACTTTCCTAGGATCACGGCCTGTGATGGGGCAGTGACTGGCATATGGATCAACTCATCCCTCAAGTGGTATCATTTACCACCTGGAGCAGATTTTTCTTCATTTCCACAGCCCTGGCAGTATTAGGCAGCGCAAATGGGAAGGTGTCTCAGCCCTTCACACAGCCCTTCCCGTCCTTTGCTGGAAATGAAAGCAGCCAGAAGCATTGTCCACGCAGAGGCCAGAGAGATGAGACGCTAGGGGTCTCGTGACATGAGAGGACTCGCTGTAAAAAGCACATTACCCCAGAGCCAGGGAAAAGGATGTCCCCAGGCAGTCCCCAGGGAAGTGTGGGGCCTTGGCAACCCATCAGAAGACCTCCCAGGGGTGTGAATAGAATGCTGCTCTGTGCTAGAGGTTGAGCAATTTCAATTCAAGAGATTTGTTGCAATTCAGTTCCGTCCTTGCAGATAAAGTGATGAGTGTTAAGGTTTGACAGATGAAGTCCCTTTGGCTAGGAATGTGACGGCAATGGGCTAGAAGAAAGTGTCTCAGGGCTGAGGTAGGAGAAAGGGGGGCCCTGGAAACAGAGCTGCAGAACTGAGAAAGATGCAAGCAGGGTACAGAGTGGCGATCCTCAAATCAGGAGAGTAGCTTGGGAGCAGCCGATCCTCGTAATTGGGGTATGGAGGAGGCGGGGCGTCATGGAGCAAATGTCTGGAATGGGAGTTGTGTGCAAACTCATTTTTCTATCCATTCACCATCCATCCATCCCCCCACCCATCCATTTATTCATCCATCCGTTTCCCACAATTAATTAGAAACATTTAAAAATAATTAATACATTCACATGGAAAAAATTTAAATAGAACAAAAGGATAAAAGGTAAGTCCAAGATCTTCGCAACTGGGTTTTCCTCCCAAGAAGAAAAACCAGTTACTAGTTTCTTTTATTTCCTTCTAGAAATATTTTGTGTACATGCAAGCATCCCTGTATACACAAATGGTAACAAACTATTCTGTGCCTTGATCTCTTAGATTGTCTTACAGACGCAGATGGCATTTACGTGCCAGCTTTGGCAAGCTTCGGGTGGGCTATGCATGTTTCAAGAACTTGGTGAGTATAGACAATCTCAGACACAGGCTTTGAAAAGTTCTGCCAAGTGGCTTCACGGAAATCAAACATCAGTAAGATCTAATTTTGCACTTTCTGAGTGGGGACAGCTGGAGTTTCATTCATATGCATTGCTTGGTTATAAATTGTTTTCTTTCCTGCTTCTTCAATCCCCAATATAAATTAACAGGGTATTTTCCACTGATGTTGCTGAGTAACCATTTTTTCACAACAGAGCTATTAACAACTTACCTGTTGTTATTCTAACAACGTTTACAACTATTGATGAAAGAGGGCTCCCTTTATCCACATACATAATTGGGTTTTCATGCCCAATTCATCATTTTCCCCAACTTTTATTTTGAAACGTTTCAAATCTACAGAAAAGGTAAAATGATAGTACAGTAACCATCCTTATGTCCTTCATTTAGACTCACCAATTGTTGGCATTTGACATTTTTGCCACATTTTAAATTTTTTTCCAGACTATTTGAAAGAAGATTTCGGACATTATGACCCTTCACCTCTAAATACTTCAGCCCACATCTCCTGAGAACAAGGACGTTTTCCTACCTAATCACAATACCATTATCACCCTTGGCACTTTAACACCGATGTAATAATATTTTTTGATATAAAGACCATATTCAGATTTCCCCAATTATCTCGTTATTGTTCTTTGAAGCTGTATCCAATATATTGATCCAGTATCCAATCAAGGATCACTGCTGCACTTAGTCGTCAAGCCTTTTAGGGCCTTTTAATCTAGAATGTTCCCTGCACCTCCCTTTTTTCTTGCCATCCTTCATGACATTGGCATTTTTGAAGAACTGGCCAGTTGTCTTCTGGAATGTTCAATAATCTCGATTTGCCTGGTTGCTTCCTTATGATTAGGTTTAGGATGAACATTTTTTGGCAAGTGCGATACATAAGGAATGTTTTCTACTTCCCATTGCATCACGTCAGGACATCCATTATTGGTGATGTTACATTGGACACGTGTTTAAGGTAACATCTGCTAGATTTCTGAACTGTAAAGGCACTTTTTTCCTTTTGTAATTAATAAGTGAGGCAATGTCATTATTCTGTTCCCAACAGCCTCTCCCCCAATGGTTTTAGCGTCCACTGATGATCCTTGCCTGCGTCAATTACTGTATCGGTAGTGGCAATATAATAATTCTGTCATTCATTCTAGACTTACTAGCCAATATTCTTGTGTAAAGAAGCACTTCATACCTCCTGTTCCTCCCCTTCACTTTGAAATTTCTTATTTTTAGTATCACTGTGGTCTTACGGACTCTCCTCACCTGCTCAAGATTTGGCCAGTGAGAGCCCCCTCAAGCTGGCTTCTTTGACTTTGTGACATGCCTCCATCAATTTTTGAGCACTTCCTTACTTTCCGGCACAAGATTTTGCCCCAGAAATGGAATCAATTATGTCTGCTCTTAGCGGAGGCATAGTATTTAGAAACCCAGATCTGAATGCTGGTGCACTTTCTTGATATTGGTGTCATTACTTCTAGACCTTTTGGGGGGGGAACTGGGGTATGTGTGTGTTTAAATCATGAGTTCACAGTGACAGCGCTATTTATTTCTGAGTACCACTTAGTTTCCGAGTTTCTGTTCATTTTTTCAGAAATCTTTTTTCCCTCTGTTTTTCAGATTGGCTAATTCTTGCCCATCTCCCCCATTCCATATTTATATCTTTGTTCTCCCACGGTGGCAATCCTCATTTTCAATAAAATTAGGATATTTGCTTATTTGCTCTATCATACAACACATCCAAAATACTTCCAGAATTACTGTACTGTTACCACTATCAGCAACAAATCTACTAAATCCAGCTTAGTAGCTGTATATACATGCACGCATATCCTGGTTCTCCACCCAAAAGATCTAAAGTAATCCAGTAGTCAAATGACTAAACGTGATTTGAATCAATTGTTTTCTCTGTGGAGGACATTATTTATATTTGCTATATGATTAGAATTATCTGTTTTTGCTTATATTCAATTTTAGGGGTAGCTCCTTTCCACCCCTTTTGATTTAATTTACGTGGTTCAAAAGCAAAACTATATAAAAAGGTGTACTCAGGGGAGTCTCGCACCTATCTCTGCTCCTCTCATCCTGTTCTAATCTACACACTGTTGCAAGTAATTTTCATTAGTTTCTGGTTTATTCTTCCTGTACGTCATTTTGCAAAAAAAACCTCATCAAGCACAGATACACACACACACACACACACACACGCGCGCGCGACTGTGTTGCACCTTGCTTTTTTCCCCTTGACAATATATCCTGGAAATCACTCCATTTCAGCTCACATAGATCTCCCTTATTCCTTCTTAGGACTCCATTGTGTGGCAGTACTGTATTTTATTCAATTACTCTCTCATGGATGGGCATTTAGACTGTTTCCTGTCTTTTGCGATTACTAATAATAGCAAGGCTGCCATGAATAATATTGTGCATATTCTTTTTCATAGTTGTGGAGCTATATCTGCAGGATAAATTCCCAAAAGTGGGATTGGTAGGTCAGAGAGTAAATATATATGTGATTTTGTTAGATATTACCAAATTTCCCTCCTTGGGGGTTGTACCATTATGTACTCCTACCAGCAATGTATGAAGTGTCTGTTCCTCACAGCCTTGCCAGCAGAGTTGTGTGTTGAGCTTTTGAATTTGCCAATCTGATAGGGGAGAAATGATATCTCAGCGTGGTTTTAATTTGCATTTCTCTTATTATGAATAAAATTGAGCATCTGTCCTATGTTTAAGTACTATTTGAATCCTTTATCAATTTTTCTAACAGGTTTTTGGTCTTTTTCTCCCCTTTATTTTTAAGGGTTGTTTTTATAGTAGGGAGATTAGCCCATACCTATATATAGGTATAGATATAGCTCTCTCTCTCCCCCCTTTTTTTCCTACCTACCTGTAATATGTTATTAGCTGGAAAATTAGTTGCAAATATATTCTCCTGGTTTCTCACTTGTCCTTTGAGTTTGCTTATTTTTGTTAATGTAGTCATAATTCCCCGTTTTAATTCGTGATATTGTAGTTCATAACTCTGGAGTCAATTTTGAGATTTCTTTTTCTTGTGCATGCTTATATTCAACTAATTACCAAGATTTGATGTTTCCTTCTTCCTAATATTTCTTGAATCCAAGGTTTCTTTCCACAGACCCATGACAAACATCCTGGTCATTGTGCCTACATGGCTGTGAGGTCCATTCTCCTGGTTCCAGGTTTTTTGATCTTCTCTGCTACCCGAATGATCTTCTTAGACCTGTTAATATTGTCCTGCAAACTTCTGAGGTTCTGTTCATATTTTAGAGAGATCTTTTCTCCCTCTGTTATTCAGAGTGGATAATTTCTGTTGGCCCATCTTCAAGGTAGGCAACTTTTTCCTATGTCATCTACATTCTGCTGTTAAAGTTGTCTGCTGAATTTTTAAAAATTTCATATAGTATATTTTTCAGTTCTAGAATTTCTATTTGGTTTATATTTGTACTTTTCTTTTCCTGCTGAGGTTTCCTATCTTTTTATTCATTATAAGCATATTTTTCTTTGTATCTTTGAGCAGTTATAATAGTTCTTAAGAAGGGGCTACATTTTATTTATTTGTATGATGAGTAATTTTGGTTTATATCCTGGACATTGTGAATACTATGCTGTGGAAAATTTATATTTTTATAATACTCCAAAGAGCGTTGATTTTTAATTTATTTTTATTTTTTCCACCTCCACTGCCTCAATATTTTTTTTAATAAGACAATTAACTTGGTTGAACTAAAGCTGCAAAGGCTGCCTCTTGGGTGGCAGTTAATATCTCAGTTCAGTTTTGTTTTTGTTTTTGTTTTTTACCCTTATCTAGGCTGCTTGGAATCCGCCCCATGCAGTTCAGGAGTTAGACAGAGATTTGGGCAAAGTTTATATGCAGAATCTGCCCCTACCCCTGGCTTTCTCCCCTCGCTTTCCAATGGCTGTGGGTGCTCTGAACTCTGTCCACTGGTTATTCAGGCCAGGACTGTGGGATCTCTATCAGAATTTTATTTGCTCCTGCAGCACTGATTATGGTCTGACCTCAGGCTGAAAGCCATAAAGAAATCGGGAAACTAACATCCTGCCATTCCTTTGCTCCAAGTGTCAGTTGCTCATTAGAATTTGCCTGCTTTTGTTGACTTTCCAGTGCCTTCATGTAGTTGTGTCCTTAGCCTCCTGTGTATATAGTTGTTATTTGTGAGAGGGTCAGTCCAATTGGAGCTTACTCAGCAATAAGCAGAACTCCTATTAATCTTTTAAAAACGTGTTTGGATTTTCCTCTTTTTGTCAAGAACCAGCTCCTTTTTACTTGTCATATTTTATTGGTCAGGATGTGCAAGGCTAGAACTTCAAAATACTTGCACTTCAGGTTGCTGCTTCCTAATCCATGGTGCCTTAACCGTGGGGATGAGACACAAAATTACAGTCTTCATTTAACCATGGAAAATGAAAATATCAATGTGCTGTCTGAAAATAAATATAGTATTTAGAAGAATAACAAGCACCATATCTAATTATTTCTAATGATTAGTGTTTGCATACTTAATGGAGGATGCAATTAAAAGCATGTTCTAAAGAAATACAAGCTCCTAAATACAATGAAGTATGATCTTGCTGTCGCACATTCTTTATTACTGATGGTTGCTAAAATTAATTCTGATTTTCCATATTTTGCTTGAAGAATTTTAACTACCTATATTCTACCCTTTCAACTACCTATATCTTAGCTTTAGGATTGTTCACAGGTTTCCTAGCAACTGGGCTAATGATTGCAGTAATTTTTTTTTTTTTTTTGCTATTCCAGTATACTATGCTATTTTTAAGTACCAAAATACTGTATTTTAAAAAAATGTAATACTGTTATTTTGGTATTTTAAGAAGTCTGAAAGCTGAATCATTTAAAGCTTGAGACATTCCAAGAGAATTTTAAGCTGCCTTAAAAATTCTAATTGAACAAAAGACCACTTAACTTAGAAAATATCTTTCCCACTTCTATTATCCTAAAGAGAAGAAAAAAATGTATTTGATAAAGCAAAGCTTGTGTTACAAAGATAATCCTAATAAAAATTCTCTATAAGCGGGATATGAACATGACAGTTTTGAAACTGATACAGTTTACTCTGCAACAACTGACAAGTGATTCTATAATTATATATGATGAAATGCAAGACCTTGAAACTGAACTGGTAAACTTAAAACAAAAACTCCAGGTTCTGATCAATAATGATATTACAGTCTCTGTGAAGAAATAAGTTGTTCCAAAAGGTCTCAAAGTTATTTGAATGTGAGACTGTCAGAGGAAAATATTTAGGTTAGCTAATAACTCTCTCCTCTCCACTAGTCTGACTAATATGGGGGCATAATGATTTTTTAACAGCTGGAAAAATTTGTACAACAAAATGCTTGGAACTCATCTATGACATTGATACACACTTTTATTTGTAATGATTGCACTTAAAGAGTAAAATAATATTTTATTTTAAAAATTTCCTAATTATTTATAATTCCCTTTATTTTTATTCCATGTTGAATTTGTTATTCTTGTAAGGCTTTATTAATTTATCTGCTACTAATTTGTATTAAACATATAATATATACCACATATTTTATGTATTCATTGTAGTGCTTAATATTTTGTAATGTTTGTGAATTTATGTATCCAAAATATATTGAATGATTAGTCTCAGTGATTTAAAACAATCTTATTAATTCTGTATCACTTTTTGATAAGAGAACAGTATTAAATACTAAAATACTGATATTGTCATTTTTTTCTGGCATTGTACTCATTGATCCAGCCACTAGCAGTGGTATATCTCTTGTCGGTGTTAAATTCCTAATAGGAGATTCTTATCCGTGCTCTGTTAATCTCTGGAAGGCTTTTGGAGGGCAGAGTGCTCAGATCCTGGTACCATAAGAGGTAGCCTGGTGTATGGGAGAAAGACTGCATCCAGGTGTTAGACAGAATGCAAACCTGAGTTTATATCCCAGTTAAAGAATTCATCTCTCTGAGCCTCAGTTTCCGTGTCTGTAAAAGTAGAATGCTGTTGTCTACCTTGTGGGGTAATTGTGATCAGTAAATGAGGATGTTTATCAGCGTGGCTGCCTCCTCACGGCCACGCCTCTCCCTCCCTCCTCAAAAGAGGCCATTTCTCTGCTAGCAGATAACTGTCCACAGAAAAGGGGTTTGGAGGCCGTTGCTGGAGTGGGGGTGCAGTATGTCTGATGTAACACAGCTCCTTTGGGAGAAAGCAGGGGTGTTTGGCAGGCCAGAACGGATCCCACTACAGTAGGGCCGGGAGAGGTAAAAGCAGCAGAGGAAAACCCGAGTGAGGCATCGGGCATCAGAAAACAGGTGCCCAGATTCACATTTAATCATAATGCCTTTCTCCTTTGATGATCTCCACCGGGAGAGTAAATTGAAACAGTGAGAACCGCAATGTGGAAGCATCTTCATTCGTTCTGCAAGGCAGTGTGAGGTCACCCAGAAGGAACCAATGGGGTCCTGGAGGAGATGTGTGTTTGGAAGAGTATTACCCCAAGAGTGGGAGGCGGGGCCTGAGCATGGCTTTTCTGCTGTTCCTTTGGAACTGAGTTTGACCTCGCAAGGGGCCTCAGGAAACCTCCAGTGAACTATTTCCCAGTGACACCATGTCACACTGCACTACCTCTTTCCTTGCTAAATAATTCAGCGAGCTCAGCAGCCAAGAAGGCTGGCATGCCGAGGTCGTCATTTGCAGTGGTTCCACGTTTGCCAGATTCTTGCAGACCTTGGTCTGTTTATCTGAGTGCATGATATCAATCTAGTTGGTTTGGAAATTCTGGCTGATTAACTCGATCTCTTTCAGATGCCACCCAGGCTGCGATGACTCTTCTCTGCAACGTGCCACGTCACTTCAAGTCAGTTTTTAAAAAACTTGTGAGGTTGTTTATTTAACTCCAGTTTTGTGCCCAGGCTGGTTACACAGACTCAGCCACAGGTTATAAAGCATTTACCTCCCTCGTTGGTCATGTCTGTCTGCTCCACTCCATTGTGAACAGGCCCTTGGTCCTCTTCATCTTCCTCCCTTAACTGTAAGCACAATGCTGGGCACAGGGTGTGTCTGCTGAATCTACTTGTGTTCAGGGCTTCTGAGAATGTTTATGGCTGATTGCTCAGACACTCTGTCCACGAGTTCAAATCAGGACTCAATTCAATAGGTCTATAGCAAGTCCCTCTGAGGAGTTGCCCGACGCTAGGATAGTAACTGTTCCTGTCCGTGAGTGGTGGTCTCATTGGTCAGATGATGCTGATCTTGAATGGGCCAGTGCATCTCCTAGGACTCAGGCTGAATGTTCCTCACTGTCCTGCAAAGTACACTTTCCTTGTTGCTGGAATACCAGAAGCTGGAGTTGGGAAGGAATCTAGAAGGTTGTTCAGCTAGATCAGTGGCCCATGATCTGTTTTAGGGCACAGGTTCCTTTGAGAACTTGATGGAAGCCCTCTTCCCAGAAAGACACACACGTGCAGATAGTCATCTTCCATTCGGCACATACTGACTGAGCTCCTGCAAAGCACCACACCCTGTTCTAGACGCTGCGAGACAGCAGAGAACAGAACTGACGAAAATCCCCAACCTTTTATCCCAACCTTCTGGGTTGGGAGTGGGAAGGAGAGACAAAAATAGTAATTAAGAAGCAGGCATATTGTATCTCAGAGTGTGATCAATGCTATGGAGAAACATGTAGTCGGGGAGAAAGGTGTGTGCATCGGTGGAGGAGGGCAGAGATGCCACCTTTCCCTGCTGCCTCTGTGGCCTTATCCAGAGCCCGATGGATGAGTGAGGACACTGGGCTGCTGTCTGCAGGTCAGGATGGCGGATTGAAACCTGCCCAGCGTGGAGACAGAGGGGAGTGGGATAAATATGTCACAGTAACCACAGGATGCTCTGCCACTGAAGACTTCCTGGGTAAAAGGGCAGGGGCAAGCCTGGCTAGGAGAGGCAGTGGCTAAGGAGGGTGGAGCTCACCGTGGACTCTGCTGCTCTGTCCATTTCTCCTGGACCCTGCGATAGCCTTCTAGTTCTAGTCCTCGTCTTTTCCCCTTAATGCCCAGTTGTCTTGGAATTAATGATAGCGACACCTCCTCTTTCTAGTGGCTATAATCTTTCTGAATAAGGCACAAGGCCTCCTCACCTCTGGACCCCGCCACGTTCTGCCTCCCCTGACACTGGCTCAGCTGCCCCAAGAGGCCCATGGGGGAGGGGCTGTCACCTACTTAGCAGGCTGGATAGCATGGCAATTGAGTGCCCAAGGTTGGGAGTGAAAAGTCTGGGTTCAAATCCCAGCTCTCCCAGCTGGTTGCCTTTGGGCAAGGCGCCTGTCCTCTCTGAGTCTCAGTTTCCCTACCTATGAAAGGGAGGGTAACAACAGTACCCACCTCCTGGCTTTGTTCGAGGATTAAATGAGATAGCACATACAAAGGCTTTGGCCTAGTGCGTGGTACGCCACTCAGGGAATGGCAGGTATTGTTGCACTAATTGCATGAGTGGATGTGCCCATGGGCTTGGTTTTCTGAATAATGTGGTGAGAGATTGGTGATTAGGTACAGGGGCAGAGATTCATTCACTTATTGAACACTTACTGAGTGTCCCTTGTTTGCCGGGCATCATTTCAGGCAGTGGGGACACAAAAGACAAAAAATCCCTTCCCATGAATCTGGCATTCTGGTTTTTGAGATGATGGATAAATGGATATGGATATATAGAGACAAAGATGGAGATGCATGGACATGAATGAATAAATGGAGGCTTGGGTGTATGGGTTTCAGTGGCAAGTGAGAGAAAAACCAGCCAACAGTAGCTTCAACTGGAAAGTCAGTTGTTATTTTCTTAACAAGAAGGACAAATGGTCCCCGGGTCTGCGACTCAGTGATGCACCCATGACCCAGAATACTTCGATCCTTCAGTTCCACTTCCCACAGTGGGTTGGATTTTCATCCTTAGGCTTTTTGCCTCATAAGCACAGCATAATTGCCGCAGCTCCAGGCATCACATGTGCCCATGATTGTGACCTATGAAGGAAAGGTGAGAAAGGAAACAAAAACTCTTTCTTCTCCTGTGACTCTCCCTTTTATCAGGGAGCCCAGAAGCCCCTCACGGGCTTCCCTGTACAGCTCATTGGCTCAAAGCAGGTCATGTGCCCAGCCTGGACCATGCACCGGCAAAGTGGAAAAGGGTCACTGTGACTGCCTTAGGCTGATGTGGCCTCACCCCTGGTTCTGGGCACATTGCTACCTGAGCAAAATCAAGGCTCAATTGCTGAGAACGAAGGAGACGTGGCTGTCAGTAGGTGACCAACAGTGTCTGCTTCCCAGCTGGCCTGAGGGTCTCTTTGGTAAAGAGAATTTAGAGGTGGAAGCTGAAGGGACCTTTTTGGGAGACTTGAGGTTCAGGACTGCCACCTTGGGCCTCGGGGGACACAGTTAAATAGCGAGTTGAGAAGGGGCTTTCTCGCTTTGTACTGTGTGGGACACAGAGGTGGCATCTGGCATACTCGTGGAGTGGTAGGGACAAGAGGCAGCAGGTATTCTTGAGAAGGAAGCAGGAAACTACAAGCAGCACCGAGGCCTGCCCTCACTGGCCTGTGGGCAACTGAGGCAGGTGCCAAACACAGGATAAATGCGTACAAAGACCCCTATATCCAGGTGCCTCCGGGACTCCCCCTTGGATATCCACAGGCACAGCAAGTGCAAAGTCTCCCCATGTCAGTGAGCGAGGACAGCACCATCCACCCAGCAGCCAGAACTAAACCCGGGTGCCCGACTCAATTCCTGCCTGTCCCTCTTCCCCCATGTGAGTCCCTCGCTAAGTCCTGCAGATCCCCTCTCTTCTCCAGATCAGCCCCATCTACTTTTCTCCATGTCCGAGGCCAGCACCCTCGTCCAGGCCTCCTAGATGACCCGTATGATCTGTTAACTGTGCTCCCATCTCGGCTCCCACCCGCTCAGTCTGCTTTCCCCACTGCAGCTGGAGTGACCTTTACAGATGACATGTTGAACATCTCTCTTCTCTGCATTTACAAACCCTCCTGGCTTCCTGTTGCCTGTAGGGTAGCTTCCTGTTCTTGGCCCAAGACGCCTCCCACCACTGGCCCTGTGGCCTTAGCCTCCTCCCCATCTGGCCCCTCTTCCCCTACTCTTCCTGGGGTGGGTGGGGGGTAGGCGTCTCAGGGCCCTGACTGTAATTTTCCTTTGGCTTGGAGCTCTTTCCTCCCTCCTTCCTTCCTCTTCTCTCTCTGTCTAGCCCTTATTCATTCTGTGCATTCTAGTTACACCAGCACAGGCGGCCCTGTCTTTCTCCATCACCACCGTGTAGCCTGACGGCTCGTTGACATGCTTGTCTTTTCTGCGAGAGCCTAGCAGCTAGACTGCAGACTGGTCTTCCATACTGGTCTCTGACCTCAGTGCCTGGTGCATGGCATGGGCTCATTGTTATATTATATCATAATTATACAGAGAAAGAATGAATGAAGATTTAGAAAGCATAATGGAAATTCAGAGGGAATAGCTAACTGGGGAGATGTAGGATAGACTCACGCAGGGAGCTGCTGCCAGTTAGGTACTAAAGGATGAGTAGGAATTTTCCAGATGGAGGAGGAGGGTGGGTATTTCAGGGAGAGTGAACAGCAGGTGGAAATGCATGCAGGTGGGGAAGAGAACAATATGCTAGCAGAATAAGTTGTGCAGCAAGTCTAGGGAAAAGAAGTTAGGGGCAGGGACAGGGAGTGGTGTCAGATGAATCCAAAAGAGTTAGCAGTGTCTGGAATAAAAGGACCTGTGAACTGTGCTTGACCATGGCCTTTACCCCAGGGGGTATGGGAAACTCCGGGGTGTTTGTGAGCAGGTGGGTGAGCTGGTGACATTTGTGTTGTGGAAAGATGACTCTGGAGGCGTGGAGTGGAGGGAGTCGGAGTCGAGAGAGGAGGCTGAGCTGGGAGGATATTAATGCTCCTTGTGACATGACTAGAAGCTAAGTCCCGTTCTTCCTCCTAACTCCTGGGGCAGGAAGCTGGACGGTGGCACCCACCAGTACACTAGCCCTATCTCCGTCACAGGGGGCAAACTGAGGACGGGGAGCCAGTGCCAGCATGTGTTGGTGAGAGGGCTTCCCCATAGCCCATGCTGTTATCCAGGTGACCCGACAGGGCTCATTTGGGGGAAATCTTACCCTACTCCCACCAGATGCAGGGGCTCCTCCTGACTGAGGCTCTGCTTGTCTGTCTAGGTTCTAAGGATAGAACTGGGCTGGGAGAAGTTCAGGATGGAGCTGGGAAGGGCAATCAATGGAGTTTATTAAGGATTCAAGGTAGGTCGGTGCTCCCCGGGGAATCAACTGCTAGTTTTAGTGCCTGTGCAATCCACAGTAAACAGCTGCCTGCATGCTTGTGTCTGGAGAGCAGGCTTTTGGATCCACCTTTTCTTGAGGATCTGTTATATGTCAGGCTCTGTCTCATTTAATCCTCATGCAACACTCCTGGGGAAGTATTATTATTCCAATTTTCAAAAGAAGAAACTAAGGCACAGAGAGGTTAAGGACTTTGCCCGAGGTCACATAGCAGATTCCCAGTGCAGCAGGCAAAGCCTGTGCTGGTTCTCCTGCACTAGCTGCAAACTTTTCTAATTTTGTTCCAGATACGTTATCGCTGCTCAGTCCATGTCCCTCTGCAAGTACAATAGCCAGTGTTTACTAAGCACTTCACAGTGCCCAGCACTGTTTATTATGTTATTCTAAATCCTTGCAACAACCCATTAGAGGTGAGGGTATTTATCTCCTTTTTGCAGATGAAGAGTTGAGGCTCCAAGAGCTGAAGGGACTTGTTCAAGGTCACCCAGCTGGTGAGTGGTGAAAGCAGATTTGCATCAGGCCATCTGAGCTCAGCACGGGCGCCCATCTTTGCTGCTTCTTTCTTCCTCTGTTGCTGTCCCTGAGGACCGTGCTTCCTCCCATCCCAGTCCTTCTCCGGCCCTCTCTTCCTCACCACTCCTAGTAAACAGAGTCTCCACCCTGACGCTTCTGCTCAGACCTGTCAATGAGCAAAGAAAGTGAACGAGAGAGAGAGAGAGAGAGAGAGAGAGAGAGAGAGAGAGAGAGAGAGAGATTTAAAATGAGTCAGCAGGTGGTCCAAGCAGCCGTCTCCAGACAGTAGTAGGTATCACCATTGACAGAGTCAATTACTGCAGCCCCAGGGAAGGGCTGTTTAGCATCTTGAAAGAATTAACCAACCAGAGCATAATTATTGCAAATGAACCGCCTCTTAATTATATCTGTGGTTCCATTACACACCCCAGAGGGCTCTAGCCCCTGCAGTCCCTGGCCCTGGATTTATTACATACTCTTTGCCACAGCCAGCTTCTCAAAGAGGACGGGCTATGCAGGTGGGAACAGCAGCTCTCCTCGAACTATCAACTTAAAGGTCATGTCTTTGCTTGTGGACATTTCTACCAGAAATATAGGAAAAGAGCAAAGTTGTTTCAACAGGCTCTAGCCTCCCTGTGCTCCCATGGAGCTGTCTTCTGCCAGATTCGATTCAGTTCAATAATAGTAGCTGTCTTCACTGTGTAGCTCCTGTATTCCAGGCACTTTCTGTAACTCTCACCTGTGCAGTAGGAGTTGTTATTCCCCATTTTACAGACGGGGCAACTCAGGCTTAAAGGTGATAGGGACTTGTACAAGGTCATCTTTGGGGTAAACTGCAGAACCAGTATTTGACCCAGGGGCTACCTGGAATCCAAGCTTGTGCGGTGCATCGGTAGATCATGCTGTCCCCTTCCCCACGTGTTAACCCAACGCGTATCTGCAGAAGACCTGCTCTGCGCCCGCACTGCTCCTGGGTTAGGGCACATGGTGTAACTCAGCTCTTGGCTGTGGCGTCTCCACCCCTTGGCCATGGTGCTCACCTCTTACAGTCTAGTTAGACGTTGTCCCAAATCCCATTCTACACCAGTGAAAGTTTGGTGCTTGCCCAAGTTGCCGAGAAGTCCCTAGAGTTTCGTTGCATTTGGGTTGGTGTATTGCCCTTCTGGCTGACTCTCTCTATTCCACACAGTGTCCACTCAGACCTTTCCCTCTACTTTCCACAGAATAACTCCAGCTCACACCAGGCATTTTTTGCATGGAATGAGCTTTATGGAAAATTTTGGGGAAGATAAGGAGGTAGTTTATGTGGCTGAGATTCCAACAATTTTCAATTGAGTATTAGGCATTTTGCTGTTGTTGTATGTAAACTTGTTATTCGAGGACATACAGAAAGTGACTAAGCCATGAATGTACAGTTTAATGAATTTTCACAAAGTGAACACACCCATGTAATTGGTGTCCAGACTAAGAAATAGAACATTCCAGCATCCACAAGCCCCCATAACTAAGAAGCCCTACCCAATTCTTCCCCTCTCTATGCACTTTGCATACAGCATGCAGCAAATATTGGAAGAACATTTACTGTGTGCTAAATGCTTTATGTGCATTATCTCATTTAATCTTCCTATCAACTCTAAGAGAAAAGTATTCTTATTATCCCCATTTTACAGGCGAGGAAACTAAGACTTGGATTATTTAGCTTGCCCAAACTTTTTCTGCTGGTAAATGGTGGAGGCAGAATTTGAACCTGGGGCTACTTGACTCCAGTGTCCCTATTCTTTTTTTTTTTTTTTTTAACCACCTTCCTGTGAAGAAGAGCATCCCTGTTCTTAATCTCTAGTCTGGGAAAGTGTCATGCACTTGATTCCTCTGTGTATGTCCTCAGTCTTCACCTGGGTGCTAGACCCTAGGCAGGGTGTCATAAGTGGTTCTTTGGCATCTCGTGTGGTACTGTGCATCCAGAAGGCACCAAATAAATGCTGATGGATGAATGACTAAACAAAAAGCATCATTTGAGGCTTAAGTTGTTTACCTAGATCCTGACTTGGAGAGACAAAAGCTATATAGACAGTATGGAGATTCCTCAAAGAAGTAAATGTAGACCTACCATTTGAGCCAGCAATCCCACTGCTGGATAACCACCCAAAGGAAATGAAGTCATTTTATCTAAAAGACAACTGCACTCAAATGTTTATTGCAGCTCAATTCACAATTGCAAAGATGTGGAATCAACCTAAGTGCCCATTAATTCATGAGTGGATAAAGAAAACGTGGTGTATATATACTATGGAGTACTACTCAGCCATAAAAAGGAATAAAATAACATTGTTTGCAGCAACTTGGATGGAACTAGAGACCATCATCCTAAGTGAAGTATCTCAGGAATGGAAAACCAAACACCATATAGTCTCACTAATAAGTGGGAGCTAATAGATGGGTACACACAGGCACAAAGAGATATAAAGGACAAGAGAAACCAAGAAGGGGGGAGGCTGGGAGGGGGTGTGTGGGATAAAAACTTACCAGTTGGGTACAATGAACACTATTCTGGTGATGGGCACACCAAAAGTCCTGACTTAAGCATTATACAAGGTATCTATGTAACAAAAACACTTGTACCCCCTTAATTAATATTTGGAAATTAAAAAAATAATAATAGGAAAGAAAACAATGCAATAGTTTGCAGATATTTTCAGGAAACCAACCATTTGCACGTCTCTCCCTGTGTGGCAGTGTATCTGCATAGCATAAGCAATGCTTTGGACTTTGTTTCATTAACATTGCCTTGTCTTTTAATTTGTGGTAAGAGGACATGAAAGGAAATAAACATGGTGATGCTGCGGGGAAAGACTTTTTCTTGGCTCCCATCAGGGGAGGTGTACAAGATGAATTGAGTGCTCTGCCATCCTCTCAAAGTTCACGCTGGTTTTGCTCCAAAGTTGTTTCCCCATATGATTTATTGTGCTATCTGGAAAATCAATTTTTGCTTCTCAAGACCACAGAAGAGTCTCCATGTTTCAAAACACAGTTGTGCCCTTAAAACTAACATAGTCAGTCTTATTGCCTCTGGTATCTGTAAGCAGATCCATTCCGTGCTATTTTTAGGATCATTTCCAGAAAAATAATTTACTTTTCATTGTGGAATCTGTCAAGCTAAATGGAGTTATTTTCTTTGTACAGTTGGACGAGTAAATCCAGTCTTAAAAGATGGGGATTTAAAACATTTCCTGCAGAGAGTGCATAGCTGGGTTTATCTTGGAGATTAAAATAAAAAGGAGCTACCAGAAAGCCTCGGTGTCCAATACGCTCTGTTACTATCTATCGGGTCTATTTTCTTAAGTTGTCAGAACTATTTGCGGTAATAATAATAGCTCTATCAAGAATCATCTTTGGGTGCTAAAAACAGCTCCTTTCCTATCATCAAAAGTTAAGAACTTAGACTTTGCAATTGAGTGGACCAGGATTCAAATCTGCCCAAGTTGCTTTACCTCTCTGGCCTCGGTTTCTGTATCCAAAAAATGGGGAGAATAGCAGCACCTCCCCCATGAGGTTGTATGCGGGGTAAAGTAAGATAGGGCGTGTATATCGGGATGAACATATTCATTAGGCACATCAGGCACAGGGTCTAGGGCCTGTGATACTTTTAGGGCCCACAAAAATGTTTCCATTTTAATTTCTTTTAAAATCAGAAAAAAAAATAGAGTAATGATGAATACATAATAATGAATCCAGCCTGAATTATATTTTCCTTTATACCACATAGTCATAAAATACAATCTTTAATATTTTTTTATATGGGGGAAGGTGTCCATGGAGGCAAAAGTGTCCAGGGCCCATGAAAGTCATAACACAGCTCTGGTGTGTATCAAATGGAAGTATATTTTCTCTCATGTAAAAGAAGTCCAGAAGTAGGCAGTTTGAGACAGGTCTGGCACTCCCTGGTCTTCAAGGCCCTGGACTTCTGTTTTCAGCACCAACTCCTTCAAGATTGCCTCGTGGCCCCAAATGGCTGCTAGAGCTTTAGCCATTGTGTCTGCATTCAGGCATCAGAACGGAAGAAGTGGCAAAAGGCAAAAGGAACCCACTTCTCAGCTGGGCACCTCTCTTTAAGGAACATTCTGAGAATTCCCACACAACGCTGAACTTGGTCACAAAGCCACAGCTGAGCTGTAAGGGGGGCTGGGAAATGTCATGTTTTGGCCAGGTGCATTGCCTTTCCAGATAAAAGGTGGGTTTATACCAAAGAAGGGGAGAATGGGGCCAGATCACACAACCCGGAAGTAGGGAGATATTAGCTCTCTCTATGGGAAGCATCTTGACTAATGGGAAGAGGGAGATGGGAGAGAGCTGGCAGACACATTTCTCTGCCAGGTCCCTCACCTAGCGGGTGACATTTCACCCGGTCTAACAGGGGAGGGCATTCGGGCACAGGTGGGGCTCCAGCCAAGTGGGAGGGTGCAGAGGGAAAGTCGAGGGAAGCAGGCAGGTGCATGAGCTCTGTGCCCCACACTTCTGGGTTCCTCACTCCATCAGGCTGCCACTCGGCTGTCCCCTGCTTGGCGAAGCCACCCCCGACCACTTAATCTAAACGCCAAGCCTCCTTTCCCTCTCCTCCACTCCTCACCTTGTGTCATTTTTTCTTGGGAGCCCATTTTGCTGCCTGCAATTATGTTGATTCGTTTATTGTCTGCCTCCCCTGCTAGACCGTAAGTTGTCCGGGAGGCAGGGATCCACCTGTCCTGTTTGCCGTGGATCCTGCCTCCAGCACGTCGTGCCTGGCCCGCGCTGGGTGCTCGCGTGTGTTGAAGGAGCGGCCTGATGTGTGGACACCTGCCCTGGGAAAATGAGCAGCGCAGGCTCTGGCGCCTTCTGCACCCTCCTCCTGCTCGTCAGCTCTCCAGCTCCACTCACAGTGCTTCAGCAAAGGGTGCCGAGAGTCTCCCCCGTCCTAGGTCTTCTGGGCGTTGGGAATCCAGCGCCCAGATCAACGTAGACAAAACCCCCTGCCTTCATGGCACCTACCTCCTAATGGGAAAGGGAGACGGGTAAATAGCCAGCTGGTGACACATGGGATGGAGAAAACTAAAGCGGGAAAGGGGCGAAGTGTTGTCATTTTGTGTGGAATGGTCAAAGGAAGGCTTCATTAAGAAGCAGTAACAGTGGAACAAAAACCTGAAGGAACGGAGGAGCCATGTGGACATCTAGAGGAAACATGTCCCAGGCAGAGGGAACAGTAAATGCAAAGGCCCTGAGGCAGAAGAACAGGGAGGGGGTCCGTGTGGCTGGCAGAGAGAGCAGGAGGTGAGGTGGAGGGTGGCAGAGTGGGAGGTGATCACTTAGGGCCCTGTAGGTCACTGTCACTACTTCAGTTTCTAATCTGAAGGATAGGGAAAGTCATTGGAGAGTTGGGGGTCGAGGAGGGGCATGACTTGACTTTTGTTGTAAAAGGATTCCTCTGGCTGTGTGTTAAGGATTGGCCATTGGCTGTGGGGGTGGAGCAGAAACAGGGAGACCAGTGAGGAGGCTACTGCCTCTCCTAGGCAAGAAAGAGATGACCTCGGCTGGATCAGCGTGGGGAAAGGGGAGGGGTGAGGAGTTGCAGTTTGGATTCAGCTCCATTCCATCAGAGCTCCATTCCATCAGAGCTCCATTCCATCAGAGAACCATTCCACCAGAGCTCCATTCCATCAGAGCTCCATTCCATCAGAGCTCCATTCCATCAGAGCTCCATTCCATCAGAGAACCATTCCATCAGAGAACCATTCCATCAGAGCTCCATTCCATCAGAGCTCCATTCCATCAGAGAACCATTCCATCAGAGCTCCATTCCATCAGAGAACCATTCCATCAGAGCTCCATTCCATCAGAGCTCCATTCCATCAGAGAACCATTCCATCAGAGCTCCATTCCATCAGAGAACCATTCCATCAGAGCTCCATTCCATCAGAGCTCCATTCCATCAGAGAACCATTCCATCAGAGAACCATTCCATCAGAGCTTCATTCCATCAGAGAACCATTCCATCAGAGCTATCATATCTCTGTCTCAATCCCCACATAACACGGTGGATGGTGATGGGGTTTCAGCTGGTAGGCTCCAAGGTGAATCTAGCCTGCAAACAAGATGTTAAAATAATTCTGAACTTTGTAGGAGCATACTGCTTTCCATCTTTGTCACCGGCCCCACTGCTCTCTATTGCCTTCCACACACCGCCAGTTTCACTCATTTACGGTATCTGTCTGGCTCCTGCAAATGTGAGGTTAGTGTGAAGTGGGGTTGATAACTCCATTCTGTACCAGCTGGGATCTCCATTACACAGACCTTGTTAATCCCATTTTACAGATGGGGATAAATTGATGGGCTCAGAGCAAGGAAATGCTCTTATGACTATTCCAAGGTCATAAGTCTCTAAGCTGGTGATTATGGCTTTCTGGTTTCCAATCTCTCTCCACTTCATCCTGCTGGCTTTGTAGTTGGCGAGAGTTGAGAGAGAATTCTCTTCCTTTATTAGACAGATGTCATACCCTGCTTATGGAGATAATTCCAAAACAGAGTAATAGAGAAGAGATTGTGTTTAACTCTGGGTTCATACTCCCTTCCACTCTTCAGTAAAGAAAGGAAAACATTCACCAGCATATTCCTCATTTGCACCAGAAGAGCAGGGCAGCCTGCTGGCTTTACTGTATACAATAAAGCTTTCATAAAACATGTGTGCTTATGTATCTCCAAATGAAGGGTTTTTCTCCAAAAGACAATGTCTGTAGCATGTGTGGTCATTAGCACTTACTATTATACTTTTATATTCACAGCCCTGAATCTTCTTATTCCACACTCCCGACTACCCCGGTCCCTGGAAACAAACTTCAGAGGGTGGTTCTTAGCAAAACTTGCCATATTTTGAATTAAATTTTAATGACTTGATGAAACCCTTGCCAGGGAATGAGGATACAACAGAGTTAGAATTATATTCCCAAATGTTCCTGGGGTCAGCCTCGAGTACTAAGGTATTCAGAAGTAAAAAGGCATTTGCCGTCTGTGGGTTTCCAGGAAAAAAAAAAGAAACTGAGCAGTCATTTACCTTTTTCTGCATTTTCCGAATTTTCTCAATCTGTTCCCATAGCAACCCTAATAGAGATTGGGTTGCTAGAAAAGCATTCGTTTCTATAGAAACAATTTGTTCTATAAGAGAAAAGTTTACTTGGTAGCACATGAGAGCTAATATTAGGATTTTGGTTTTGTTGGTAGATTTTTTTTTTTGGTCAGCCAGAAGAATATTTCCCAAGCCACCTACAGACGTATGTTACATCTCTAAGCTCAAAATTTCATCTCACAGTGTTTTCTCCTGTCGGTTCTGGATGGGGGTTGGCGCCTCAGTCCCTTGGGATCTTTACTAAGAATATAAAATTTTTATAAAGTTTAGACCATTCACATACTCAGATTCAAGGGGCTAGACCAGAAGATCTCTTGAGGTGTTTTTTTTTGGTCCTTTTTTTTTTTTTTGGCACAGGAATATGCTGTTTTGCTTGACTTTGCTGTGAAAACCTTGAGGGGGTTTTGAATAGAACAAGGTAGGCAGTTTTGTTTGGTTGCAAGCAGCAGAAACCCAACTCAAAATTGGTTAAACAAACAAGCAAAAAAAAAAAAAAAAAAGGAGAGGAATTTATTAGTTCTTCAATTTTAGAAATCTGGAGGTTTCAGGTATGGCTGGATCCAGGGCTAATGAAGGCTTAGTTGCTTTCCCTCCCTCAGCTCTGGCTTCCACTGTGTTGGCTTCACTCTCGGGCTCTTTTTAGGGGGTTCCAGCAACTCCAGCCTCACCCCCTGTGGCTTCCAGGTCAGCCTCTCCCGTGGAGACAGGGAACCTCTTTTCCGGTAGTTCCAGGAAAAGCCCTGGGGGTGACCCTAACTGGATTGACTTAGGTCACATGCCCACCCTGGAACCAATCACTGGGGCCTGGGGAAGGATGAAGTGAGCTGATTGGCCAGGCCTGGCTCAGGTGCTTCCCTTTGGGGTCAGAGGCAGGGTCAGCACCTGTCAGTCCCCATGGACCGAGAAAGTGTCAGGGAAGTTTCTACAGAGGAAAATCAGGAAGCAGAGCCAAAAAAAAGGTGGGGGGTGGACGCACCAGCCAGTCACTCAAGCGACTGATTCCAAATGGCCGGAGTGGACCCATGTGACCACATCCCGAAGTTAGAGGGCTGGCCCTTAAGCGCTCCCTTCATGCAGCTCGGGCAGCGAGAGCCAGTTGGCATTTCCCTGTCTCCATCATTTCGTTTTTCTAATTAACCTGCTACCAGTGCCACCTCGAGCACCTTTCAAACAAGACTTTTCCCTTTTCCTTCTGAAGGGAGTGGGAAAAAAAATCAGAATACATTTGCATGTTACCTAAAACATTCTAAACCTGTGTCTTATCTGTGTCCCGGCACAGTCTTGTCTTTTCAATGCCGGTAGCTGCATAATTATAGTCACCTTCAGCCTCACCAGCTCTCTCTTGAAAAGGTTATCATGCATAGGGGACAAAAAATCATCTGGAAACATAGCCTAGGTCTGTTTTTCGATTGTCTTTTCATCCCAAAGTTCAGAGAGTTCGAGAAAATCTAGTGTTAGCAGAAGCGGCACGCAAGTAACTTCATATATATATATATATATTTTTTTTTTTTGTAAAAAAAAATTTCCTGAGATGATTGAAGGTGTGAATTATTTCAGGGAAGGTGTTGGTATCTAGCCCATAATTTAAATTAACAGGATTTCCAGGGCTTATTAAGAGCTTAAAATGGGATTGTTAAAATTCAGAGAGCATTTTACTTGGAATTTAGCTTCGGCTATAGGGGGTCTTTTGCTTTAAAAATGCTTTGTGTTTATTGCCATTAGCTTGCAAAGATATTTTGAGAAATTTAAAATATCCTTAGGATTTTTTTTTCCTTGTTAATAAACTGGGTTAATGATTTCCATGGAGATTACTTCCAACAAGGCTCTTGTATTTTAGGCAAGGAGCTATCCTGTCGGGATCAGAAGGGAATCGTCTGAAACCTTTAATCTCCTAGCAAGACTAAGTGCTTCTCATGAATGAATGAATCCCTGGGTCTCAATGGGACGTTTGAGAGGCCCTTCAAGGTACAAAGTGCTGTGTTTCAGAAGACAAAGCCTTTCAAGTAGGGCTCACAAGTGAGGGACTTTGACAAGCCTGGTTGGGGGACATGTGTGCATGTGTGTGCATCCGTGTGTGTGTGTGTGTATGCATTGCATGAGTTGGAGGTTGGGGAATTTGTGTTTTGTTAGATGAGGATGTCCTTTATAACACCAAGAATGAAGGTGACATTCAGCTTTAAAGCCCCCTGTGGGACCATGGGTAAGTCAGATGGACTTCCCCAAGCAGAGACCTATGCTGTAGAGCAGCGCTTCCCATGTGGGCAGTTCAGCCACATCACCTGGCATCCTGCTCGAGCACAGGTTCTGGTGCCGCAGGTCAGGAATAGGGCCTGGGATTTGGCATTTGTAACAAACTCCCAGAGAATACCATGCTGCTGGTCCCTGTGCCACACTTTGAGCAGAGAGAATGTAGACCACTTCCTCATTTCGTCTTGATTGGGAAAGAGTCTGAAAATCATATTTTGGATTCTGCTGGTCCTTAGCAGTGTTGATTCTGGTGCATCTTGGGACTTTATGGCACACCTGGAGAAGAAATCCCATAAGAAGGGTAAGGCCCAAATACCTGCTAAATTGTCGGCTCTAGGCTAGCTGAGGTCCTACTCCTGGCAGAAAATCAGGCTGCAGGTCGGGGAGAAGACAGATCAGTAGTGATTCAGGCAAAACTTATCTTTTAAAGCAGGAATAGAAATTAAGGCTATTGTTTCTGCAGAATTTGAGTCTTTCTCAGCTATGGCGACTGAATTTCCCAAGGGAATGGTGGTGTTCCGTAATGTCTGTGTTCACTTATCTGAAGGCAGATTTCTCTGTTCCCCTCACTGGGAGACAATATTGTACCCAAGTCTTCAGAGAAGCAGCCGCCACAGGGAAGGATTTCACTAGAATTCTCAACAAGGTAGCCAGTCCAGAGGGGAGAAAGGGACAGGCACCTCTGAGCTTTCTGGAGAATTGCGAAGCAGGCAGCCTGTGTCAGGTAACTACTGCTGCATAACAAACCACCCCAAAACTTAGTGGTTTCAAACAATAACTTTTTAAGCCATTTTACTTCCTGCGTGTATCTGTCCTATAATATGTTGTAAACGTCAAATATATGTGCTAAAATTTATTTGAAAAAACATTAAAGTTTTGAAAAAATGAAAAAACCCAATAACTTTTTATTATTTGATTATTTCTCATGAATTTATTGGTAATCTGGGCAGTCGTGTTGATCTCTGCTGGCCCCATTCCTGTGTCTGTGGTCAGCTGGCAGTTCCACTAGGGGCATGGCCTTGGCTGTGTCCACTCTTGTCTCCTCTACGCATCACTGCCTTCCTCACAGTCGGGGCACGTTCCATGGTGGTGGCAGGGGTCCCAGAGAGAGCTAGTATTCCAATCATGCACGAGGGCATGGGAATACTCACACGCTTTTCAAGCTCAGCTGGCATCGAGTTAGCTAATGTATCCCCCTGGCAAGGCAAGTCATAAGTCCAAACCCAGCGTCAGGGAGGGAGGGACAAGAAAGCCGCAGCAGAGGGTATAAATGCAGGAAAGCCCTTAATTGGGGCCATTTGTGAAATTAATCGAGCACACAGCACCTGATTTAAAGCTTGAGTTTGAGTTTGTAAATCTCTGCAGAGAGGCAGGACTGTCCATTCATTCATTCATTCATTCGTTCATTCATGAAACATTTTTTTCTTATGCAAAGCACTGGCTCTGTCAGACTTTACTTTGAAGTTTCACTTGCTTCGAGATCTACACCCACTTAATTTCCGCCTCCAGATCGTCTCCATGTGGAAACTGCGAAAAGCTTTCGCCTACTCCTCAGGGGGGCCACGGGACCGTGGAATCATAGTCTGGAATGAGGCAGAGAGTCCCATCCCCAAAGTCCATGGGGCAACAGCTACTGCCTGTTGCCATGGAGATGCGGGGTTGCTTTATACAGACCCGACCTGCTACCCACTGCTGGGGCCGCTGCCTTTCAAGATAAAAGGGCTGGCTAGAACTCAGAAGGTCTGCGGTCCGCTGGAGGCTGTTTTGATCATCATCGATGCAAATAACAAATATTACTTCACAGTTGTGTTTGATTTGGATGGATTTAGAAGCATAGGATAAACCCCAAAGTGCCATGAAAATGTAAGAGTTACTTAACATTACATGTAGGAAGGGCCCCAAGGTATCCTCCTAGTGCGGCAGTTCATGTTGTGCTAGCAAAGCGGCTGGGGGTGTGGGGGCGGAGGTACGGTGAAGAGCCCTGAATGGTAACAACTGCTGACTTCCGTGGTGCAGATACGTCACGGCTGACTTCTGCCATGGTTGCTACCAATGATTTAATAACCTCCTTGTAAAATTCTCATGTATCTAATAGCTACAATTCCCGCATATTTAACAACTTGCTTTCTCACGCTGGTGGAAGCCAGCCCCAGCTCACCCTGGCTCAGCTCAGGTACCAGCCTGGCTAGATTTGAACCAGCTCTGCCTCTTACTGTCTTTGTGATTTTGTGCAAGTGACTAAACTTCTATGACTGTGCGTAAGATGGGTATACGATAGTAGCTGCCTCCTGGGGTTGAAATAAGATTTAATGAGATAATGCACAAGAGATGCTTCACGTACAGCAAGTGCTCAGTGAATGCCAGCTGTTGTTATTTGTGCCGCATCTCTAGGTCAATTGGTCGTGCAGGGGTCTGGGTAGACACCTCGCCGCAGGCTTACCTAGGCCTATCGTCAGACAGTTCTCGGCTCACTCGTTTTCAGCCAGGTCCACTTACGCGCCCGGAGGAGTGGAGCTTTTCCAGCTTCCTACGAACTGTCCATTCATCTTCTCCCGCAGAGCTCAGAGCACTTCCCTCGTGTCCGGCTCCTTACAAACAGCCTGTCAGTCCTCACAGCGGCCCTAGGAGGGAAGGACACTTTTAACACCCCAACTTTACAGATGGAACTGAGATTCAGGGACATTGAATACGCCCCCAGAGTCCCACAGCTACCAGTGAGGGGAGGCAGGGTTTAAATCCAGAGTCTGTGTCTAAACACCCTCCCCCTCTTTTTTAAAGGAAAAAAAAGTATCTAGAGTAATCTCCTGATTTTATCTATTTTCTTTTTTAAATAGCAGCCCTATTGAAATTTAATTTACATAAAACCTTTTAAAGTGCAAAAATTCTGTGATTTTTAGCATATTTACCCAGTTGTGCAACCATCATCACTATCTAATTTTAGAACATTTCCATCACCCCCAAAAGAAAACCCAGGTGCCCCCTCTTCTCCCCAGAGAGACTCAGAGTCCCTGGATGCATCCATCTTTTGGCTTCCACAGAAATCACCTTCAGCTCAGCCAGCGGCCCCGCGGGGGTAGGTGGGGAGGTTTAAGCAGAAGCATTTTGCTCGCATTCACTGAAAATCTCGCCCAGGTCCCTAGAAAGCTTCGCCTGACTACACTGAGCTATTTATTCTGCCCTTCCTCTCAGTGTGAAGGGGGAATATTTGATTCTTTCCAGAGCCACAGGCTATCCTCATTTTATCTCCTTGATCCAGCCCCCCGCCCCCTTCTTGATTTTGGGAGAAAGCAGCTGAGAAGGTGCTGGCACCCTCCTCGCCTCTGCTTGGAAGCCGCTTTCATTGAAACTTGTACTCTCTCCTTTTCTTGCCTTTGCCTCCTTCCAGCTGCCCCTTTCTATCATCTGATTTTAGGCACTGGGGATAAAGGAGCTGTGATTGGGACCCCCTGGTGTGCCAATCAAAAATAGAAATTAAAGAGTGGTTTTTCAAGACCAACCTGGAGGCAGCTGTTTGGTACTTAAAAATCAGGCTGTGTTTAATCAGTGGGGGGGAAATATGTATCAATTGCAGCTTGATCATAGTATTGTCTAAACAGCCCTTTGAATTTGTAAATGACATGTGGCAGGGGTATTTTTAGCTCATGTTTTTATTATAGAAGCTGAACAGTCCCCCCAACCCCAGCCTTGTTACACCTCTCACGTGATCATCTCTGGTTCTGTTAGTTTCACCTTCCAAGGGGCTGTTAAATATGCAAATCGCATTCATCTGCCTAACCTTCCAGACTTTTTCTTTGTTCATTGGTGGTGGGTGTAAAGGAAAAAAGATAGTTGAGCAAAATAATTTATCTTCGGTTGTTTTTGAGGCCTGAGATTCTTTGATTTGTAAGCGGTGCCTTGTATTTGTGGTTCCAGGATGCCTTCCCCACCCTCACCCCGCACAGTGAATGCCTGTTGAGCAGTGAATACTGTTGAGCAGTATCCTTGGTCTCTACACTGCCTATTAGCATCCCCCTCCCGGGGTAACAACCCACAATTTCTTCAGACATTGCCAGATGTACCCTGGGGCAAGGGAGGATCACTCCAGTTGAGAACCCACTGGAGTGTTTGAGGAGGCAAAAAAAAGTGGAAAGAAAACAATAGGGAAAGGAGAAACAGGAAAATAGGAGAAAAACAGGCACGGAGAAGAGGCGAGGTGTAGCACAGAGTGAGAAACACGTGGGTAAGTTGGGCTGATAAAGACTGGGCCTTGGTTCTGGGCCCTGCAGCTGAATTGGCTGGGGGACCCTGGGCAGGGCAAGGCTTCACCTTTTCCATGCCTTGGTTTTCTCATCTGTAAAATGGGCATTGATCACACAGGATTTTTTGAAAAGAGCAAATAAACAGCCTTTTGTGAAAGAACAATACCAATGCAAGTTTTTATTGCTACTGTTGTATGTGCTAGTGACATGTATGTAGTGTCAGACTAGTTTGTACTTTTGTCAGTGTCACTGGGCCTATGGAAAGAAACACTCCTGGATTCACCATTGCATCTCATTGCAGAGATTAATTTGATCGAAAGCGCGTTTGGACGAGGTGCAAGGTAAAGACACTGGCAGGGCCAGGCAGGGTGACAGAGTTTTGTGGAAGAGAAAATAAGTTGGGAATTTTCAGTTCTAAAAGGCTTCTTTTCTCTGCAGGATTCAGCCGCTGGAACTTCTCAAGTAGTTTGGAAAATGCAGCACTGAAAATTATACCTGGCAAGTATGGTTCTCTGTCCACACATTTAGAAGACAAAAAGTGGAACATTTCTTTATTTTCTTTAAATCGACTTCAGGCCTACCTCACTTGTTCTTAGGTGGAGAAAGATTTGGGGCTTACATAGCCCCAAAGGCCTGGCCAGGCCCCTGTAGTCATCTGTCCACATTGGTCACTCTGGAGACACATGTTGTCCCAGCCAATCTGCTGCTTCCTTCCTGGCCACTCTTGGTCAGACTAAGACCCTGTGGCCATGCCCTTCCGAGGGCACGACACTCTCCCCCCCACCTGCAGCATAGCCAAGGACCGGGATCTAGGACCCCTGATCTGGGGTCATTCCTCCCTCTCTTGTGTTTCTCTGAGACACCTGTGTCTGCTGTCCTGGTGTCCCAAGACACATGGCCAAATCCTATCCATGAGCTATTTGGCCTTTGAAAACCAAGTTTCAGCTTTCTATCTCTTGCACACCCTCTCTTGCCTTCTCCCCAACCCAGACCAGAAAGCACAGGGCTGGCCTTGCTAGAATGGGGGACAGGAAGGTGAACACACAGGGAGAACCCCAGATATTAAAATTTCAGAAAATAGTTTTGCATCTTATTTGTCATTTCCAGGCGTTCTGGCCCTTCTGGCCAAGGTTCCAAATTGTAGAGAACTATCCAAGACTAGAGCCAGAGGATATGGATGGTGCTGGCATGTAGTTGGTGCTCAGTGCTCGCCCAGTGGGTGAGGAACTAAGGGAGACTTGGGTTTTGATGTTCTTCCAGCTGTCTTCCTCACGTACAGAGCCATTTTTGTTCTCCGCCCTGCTGCTCAGTACAAGTTGGGAAGCTGCTCAGCCATGCCAAAGGGGCTCTTTCTTCTTTAATATAGCCTTGTTGCTCTGACATTTCCCCAACTCTTTCGTCCCCTTCCATCTTCACGGTTGTCAAGGAAACAGTTTCCTGGGCAACGTGTTGACTTATTTGGCTGCCAAGTTTGTATTATCCAGAGTGGGGAGCTGTAGTGGGGATTTTTTTTTTTAATGTCACCAAGGTAACCGCCAGCAGCCGCTTAATTATAGTTTTAGGTAACGATGAATTCTTTTTTGCAAATGTTAGTGTATTTTTGGTTTGGGATCGGGGGAGAGGGAAGAACCACCCGGAGATTAACATTCCCTAATTATATGTTTTCAGTTGTGGACAATTCAGTTTCATTTGCGACAAAACTTGGTTTCATTCAGGATTAATTTTTTTCCTCTAAAAAATGAGGAAAACAAATAAAATAATGAAAACAAAGAGGAAAAAGGAATCAGTTTGGTAGGATGCAGGCAATGAGTGTGGTGGGTATGGCCGCGTAGGCATTGCTGAAGCTGTTTCCTGAAATATAAATTCATCTGTCGACCTGAGAGGTAGTGTGGTGTAGTGGTCACACGTCTGGATCCTGGAGTCAGACTGCCTGGGTTTAAACCCTGTCTCTGTAGCTCATTAGCTGTTTGGATTGGGTGAGTGATGCAACCTGGTTGTGCTTCACTTCCCACAGCGGCAAAATGGAGAGGTGGCTGAAAGAACTAAGCTTTACTATAGGTGCGCTGTGAGGGTTATGATCTGTTTATTAGGTCCTTGGAAGAATACCCAGCATGGCATGGGCACTCTACACCATCAGGAATCATTATAAAGCCAGGGCTTCCTACAAAGCACACTTTGCATATTAACCATTCCAGCCATTTCCGTGCCAGCCAGCTTGCTAATATGAACGGTTATTATGTGACTGTGTGATGGAGGCATTATAACCATCCCTAAGATGGTTGTTTATTTATCGGAGAACTACACTGTTCTGAGCACTTTGCTATTCTTCATTTCATGTTCTCAACAATCCCAAGACGTGGGTACTATTATTATCTCTATTTGACAAATGAGGAAAAGAGTTGTTTTTTTTTTTTAAAGATCAAACTTTTAAGGGACTTATGAGTAACTTCCTTTGAGTTGTGTGTAACTTTGTTTTACGTTTTCCCCCTTGGCTTCTCAGTAGTTTTGATCAAACCAAGAACCAGAGTGCAGGGAAGTGTCCATTTGGGAAGGGAGCATGAGGTTCACTACTGCGAGGGTTTTGGGAGACACTGGGTGATGGCAGGTTCTTTGCATCCTCAATGGCTGCTATGATGCTCAAGAAGTCCCCGGCCCCGCTCAGGCTCCTGCACCCTTGAATCCCCTTTCTGGGTTGGGGGCAGTCAGGCTTCAGAACCCCAACACTGAGATGCAGGTTGCATTGGGGTTGGGGGTGGTCCCCACTGTCATCCCCTAGACAGGTAAGCATGAGACGATGATGCCCAGCCCAGAGCAGGACAGCTATGGTCTAGCTGTAGGAGCTCAGGCAGGGCCTTCCCTTATGCTGCCAAGTTTCTGCACTACCTATGATATCAAGGAATTTAAATAGACCATCTTCAATGGTTCTTCAAGGTTTAAAATGCTGTGACTTTGTAGGAGAAATAAGAGTCACAGATCTGCCATTCAAACCCAGGTCAGTCTGACTCCAAAGCCTGCACTTTTAGCCAGCCTGCAAAATTCCTGCTGCTCTGATTATCACTGAAACCGTGGACTCTGGAGCCAGAGTCTTTGGGTTAGAACCTGACGTTTTCCAGTGAGCGACCTGGGCAAGTAATGTATTGCTCTGTGCCTCAGTTTCCTCAGTGGCTAAATGGAGACATTAATAGCACCCACCTCTTGGGGTTGTTGGGAACATGAAATGAAGTATAGACTGGTAAAGTGCTCAGAACAGTGTAACTCTCCAAGAAATGTTAGGTTAGGTTATAATGACCTTATTACCCAGTAACATAATAACTGTTCATATTAGCAAGCTGGGTGGCATGGAGATGACTTGTAGTTAACATGTAGCCCAGCGTATGCAAACTGTGGTGTGTATATTTTCTGACAATCCTCACCATCCATACCATCATTGTGATACTTCTAGGTTAGTTCCTAGCAGTGGTCCCCAACCTTTTTGGCACCAGGGACCAGTTTCATGGAAGTCAATTTTTCCACGGATGGGGTGGGGGAGGCAGAGCTCAGGCCTTGATGTGAGCGATGGGGAGCAGCTGTATAGACAAAGCTTCGCTTGCTTGCCCGCCGTTTCACCTCCTGCTGTGTGGCCCCACAGTTTCTAAGTTTCATGGAAGACGATTTTTCCACGGACTGGGGGTTGGGGGAGGCAGCAGAGCTCTGCGGCCCAGTCCCTAGTAGGCCACTGACCCCGGTCCACAGCCCGGGGGTTGGGGACCTCAGGGTTTATGGATCATTAATCTCATTACTTTACAACGTACACTGTGTAGGCAGGTTTCTCCCTCTTCATCTTTGTAAATCTCCCATTGAAGCCCTTTTTGCTCAAACCTCCTTCAATTGAGATTCAGCTGCACAGGCTAACCCCCCCCCATCAGATCTGCTGTGCTAATAGCACCGGGGAGTATTTGTTTTGTGTGCTTTTTTCTCTTCCCATGTACACTTTCATCATTTTCAAATGCAGACCTGAATAGCAACGAACACACTGGTCGAGAGCAGCTGGAGCTTTGGCGTGGAAAGCCCTGTACCCCCAGATGGACAGACGCAGGCCCCGAGGCTGCTTCTCAGTAAGGCCAGTGGCTTCAGAGAGGGCTGAGGGCAAGCGGCACCCTCTGCCTTTCTACCTCTCTCCCTGTCCCCTGCCTTTAATTTTTTATTCACTGCAGTCTTTCATGAGGAACAACAGTCAGTATCACAAACATTATATCCATCTCTGCTCGCTCTCCCCTCCAGGGGCCAAACAAGGTTTCCTTTGGGCATTGAAACTGTGTCTCACCCATTGCCTGCTCCATTTTTTAAAAAGACTCAATGTTAGATTGAAAAGCACACATTCTGCCAGGATGTTGGAGGAAGGGTAATTATGTATTAATAAAAGAAAAGAAAAGAAAAGTAAAGCAAAGAAAGGAGGAACAAAGAAAAGAAATTGTTCTTTGCATCACCCCTGTGGCTTGGCAGAACTGAAAATAGCAAATGCTTAACTGGTTTTCCTGCCAGTGGGGTGAATAGAAGCTGGTGCTCTTGATCTGAGGTCATCGGCTGTGGGGACTGCGCTTGGCATGAGCGGGGACTATGACGACAGCTCCTTCAAGGGGGCCCTTTGGATGTTTGTAGGAACTTGGGCAGTGGAAGGGGAGGGGGGAATTCACAGAGGAGCTACCTGCTTGTGTTTTCCTTGGCCTCAGAAGGTAGGTGGTCCCTGTGTCTTTGGGCAAGTCACATAACCTTTCCGTGTAAGATGGGGAAAATGATACCTGAATATTAAAATCACATCCCTTGTGGTCTAGCATTTTCTAGGCCGCAAAGAGCAGTGTGGCGCAGAGTGGAAACAAGCTGGGCTGTGGGGCCAAAGTGCCTGGGCTGGAATCTTAGCTTTGCTGCTTATCAGCTGTGTGACCTTGGGCAAGTTACTTGAGCTCTCTGTACCTCCATTTCCCCATCTGAGAAATGGGGATGATAGTAACACATATCACATATCGACCTCAGGGTTGTTGCAAAATGAGTTAATGCACATAAAGCAATCAGAACAGTGCTGCTAAGCACACTCTCAAGTGTTGGTTATTACCTCATCACCAATATCCATATAGATGAAGTCAGTGACACTGGCTCAGTTTTGTAACAGAACTAAGTGGAAAAAACCAGAATTTAAACTCAGGCCCTTGGACTCCAAATCTTGTTGAATTTTCTTTATTTCCATAGCTGCCTCCTGAAGGGTGTTTTTTGTTTGTAAAAATTCCAACACCAGTGATGGCTTGTTAACCAGATCTAAACACAAAGTCCTCCATGGTTAGACACCTTCAGGTTGAACTTTCAGGACTCACCTTTCTGGTCCTCTGCTTTTCTCTCTCTGTAAAATGGACTTTTGAAAACAACCATGATGTGACATTGCTCACGGCAGCAGCTCAGTCAAAAACAAAACCAAAAGGACAAGCTGCAGGGAGGTCAGAATCAACCAGGTCACTGTCCACTGGGCCCTAGAAGGTCAGGTGGCTTCTGACAGAAGAGAAGCTCAAACCCTGTACCTTCTAATGAGAAGGCTGGCAGTTGAAGCTCTGTTTCCGTAGCTTCTGGGTTCTCTGGGGTTTCCTCTTTTTTGACCCTGGAAGAGGAAGCTGACTCAAGACTTTCCCTGAAGGTACTGTCTCTTATTGGTGAAATTCACAAAGTGAGTCTGATCGATATCTCCCTCCTCCTACAACTCAAAAGAAGGCAGCAGCCTTTTCTTTGAAACAGCCTCAAGGAGGGCTCTGCTTGCCTTTTCATGAGTCTCAGGCTGCGGTTAAGGAAGAGGGCAAGGCCTGGAGTTGGAAATCGCCCCCTCAAGAAAGTGCCGGCTACAAAGACAGGGAGGCAACCTGCCATTTACGCTGGGATTTACCTCTGTAACTGCGTGATCCCAGGGAGTTCAGGCATTCACTAGTATAGACACCTTCCTTGGGCTGCTCAAGGCGGTTCCCATGACCTGCAGGCTCTGTGTAGCCCAGGAGGCCAGCCCTCAGGGAAACAAGGGGACTGCACCCCCCACCCTCCCCTGTTCTGCATGGGGTTGTTTGGGAGTGTAGGAGGCAATTTGCCTTTTGTCCTCTCAATACGCATTAATGAGATGCTGTTGATGAAATGCTACTGTTTATTGAGAGCTCACTTTGCATGAAGTGCTTTATCTATAAAACAAGCAGTGAAATGTGGCTAGAGTGCTGCTGTTTGCTTCCCAGGATCCATCCTTTCCTTCTTGCAAAATGTACCTGATTTTATGCCGGGCGGCAGTGTGCCCAACTCTGGGTGAATCATGATTGGTTTAAGGCTTAAACTTTAAGCCCATCCTAACAAGCCTGTTTCTCATTTTCTCAGCTTCCATTGTAGCTATGGCTGGCTGCAAGGCCCATTTTAGAGCCATGAAACCTATGAGCATGTCTGCTCTGGTAGCTTCTGAGAAAGCATTATTTTTCCTACATAAAAGAAGCAGATATGGCCAGCACAAGCCCCATATCATGCCCCTTTGTGCCTTGCCTGCAGATGTGGTGGCTGGAGTAGAGCAACCATTTGGTAGCCATGACAGAAAGGCCAAGTGTCTTATTACTTAAAGTGGGGTCTGAGGGCCAGATAGATAGAAACACAGACCGCACCCTAGACCTTCTGCACCAGAATCTGCATTTTAACAGGATCTCCAGGTGATCTGTGTGCACATCTGAGTTTGAGAAGTGCTATCTACAGAGCCGTGATGACTTCTATCTTGACCTTGCTGAGCAGTTGATCCATTGCCAATAAGAACTGACCTCTGGGATTTTTGTAGACAAATGCACACATGCAGCTAAATGCACTCTTAATGGATACAAGCACTTGCAAGTGAAATGGCCTTAGGTGAAATGCCTCCCCTAATTCTCCCAGGAACCCTATGCATAATAGAACTGCTATTACCCCATTTTACAGATAAGGAAGCAACCTAAGAGAATATGCTACTTCCCAGTGTGAGACAGCACGCGAGCTTGGCGGTCCCAGGTCCACCTGGCCCCTAAACCTGGGCACTGAAGCACGATGCTCTTCCACCTTTTCAGCTCTAGCTCTGAGCGAGGCGCATCCTCTAAGCCAGCAGCAAAGAGCTGTCACTGCCACTCAGACAGGCCTATGTATCTTCCCACTTGCCCTGTGCCCAGAGGTCTCCCCAGCTGGACCCCATTGTCTTGCCTTGTAGCTCTGGCCTCTCTTCTTCTTCACTACTAATCCTTCCTTCCAGCTGTTGCTCCCCAAAGGCCTTCCCCTTGCTGCTCCATTACTTTCAGAGTTCAGAGGAGAGTCCGGCCACTCTCTGATTCTCTCACACACAAGGCATAAACCTTTCTAATCTACTGCCCTCAGCTTTTAAAGGCTGAGACCACTCCTTTAAAGAATGTGCACAAGTGTCACCAGGTGGAGAGGGACGAAACATTGACAATTCAGATTCCAGGGCCTTGCTGCCCAGAGGGTCTGATTCAGCAGGTCTGAGGTGGGGCCTCAGGAATCAGCCTTTCTCAGTGATGGTTCCCCAGGTGACTCTGGGAAAAGTTTGGCAGAGGGATGAGGGCAGCACCTGAAATGTCACCTGACTTCTCTCTCATACTTTTTACAGCCTCCTGATAAATGTTATATTTGGGTAGTTGCAGCACAGTTGGCGTTGGCTGCTTAACGATCCATGGAGACTCTTGAGGAGAAAACCAAACATGGCTGTGCAGCCCCCAATTCAGGCAGCAGGACTTGGGGGGATGTTCCAGGCCTGGGCACACATTTGGAGACAAAGAGCTGGGACTCGTCCAGACTGGAGGCAGGATGGGGGACCCATTCTGAAGTGTAGTGTCGGGGAATCGAAAGCGAGGTCAGGTGCTTCTGCAATTACGAGGGAAGAGTCCGGGGGTCAGTGGTAGGCAGAATGGCCCTGCAAAGATGCTCACACCCTAATCCCTGGAACCTGTCAATCAATACATTATGTTACATGACAAAAGGGACTTTGCAGATGTTAAAGTTGTGGACCTTAAAAAGGAGATTATCCTAAATTTCTAGACCACTTTGCAGGGCACTGAAACTCCAGAACATCTTCTGTCTCGACTTTTGCAGATTCTTTCATCTCCCTCCTTGGCTTCAAAATTCATCACCCTTTCTCTGTTGCTAAAAAACATGTCACATTCCCATGATATTTTACCAGACTTACTAAAGGAAGAGACTTTGATTTGAGGCTGTTTCTCTTCCTTCCAGGGCCAGGAAGCACAAACGGGACAAAGACCCTGGAAAATTCAGGAAGGAAAAAAACCCACACGTTAATTTTTCAAGAAAAAAAAATTCTATCATTCTCAACAAAGGTTCTGAGAAGTCCTGCAATAAAGAAACTTGCCCAACTTCCTTTAAGCCAGTTTTCCTGAAGCTTATTTTATCACGAGGTCTTGTCTCTGATAGGATGGCCTTGCTAATAAACTATCTAACAGAGAAAAATAAACTATCTAACAGGAAAAAAAAAGGAGAAAACTCACAGCACATAATTTCCCCGTTGAAAGGAAAGATCACAGCATAACAGCCCCTTGTTTGATTAACCACCTGTGGCTTCACTGATTGTCTTTAAGGTTAACCTCCTGTGGCCTCTAAGAGCTTGTTTTCACAGCACTTGAAAAGCCCTGAGCAGATAGAAGGAGCATGATGCTTCCCCAGTTCCCATGAGACCACATTCCAAGGACTCTGATAAGCCAGCCTCACAGAGAAGAGGACAAAAAAGCAGGGGGAGGGAAACAGATGTAGCCACTTCACAGCCATTTTCTACTGTCAGCTGGCTGCAAATACTTTTTTTCCTTTCTCTTTATCCCCATAAAAACCCCAAACCCCTTAACCTCCCTGCTGGCACATCTCCTTTCTTTCTCTTCCCTCCCTTTGGGGGAGTAAAACAAACTTTCTTTCTTTAAAACTATTTTAATCTTTGTGTCAAGAATTCTTTCTCATCCCAAGCTAAGAATTCCCACCCTAACAGTCTCTTACATAACAACACAAAGTTTTCTGCAGAGCCGTGCCAAACACGCTGGGAGATACTGGGCTGGCTCGATGACTTTATTGGTTAACAAATGAGGAGACTGATACCAGAAAGATTGAATGGCTGTTTAACGCCTCTTGCACCGTGTTCATTACCCATAATCTGACCCATATAGGAGGCAGGACTTAAGTTTCTATCATTGGAGGGAGACTTTCCTAAAAAGGGCAAAGTAAACCACACTTCTTTTCTGACAAGCCATATTTTTATTCTGTCGGGGGGTCACTATTTGAACCAGTCCATTTCAATTCTTTTTATAAAGCAACGAATCCAGTTCCCTCCTCCAGTGTGTCATTTGTATATCTGGATTTCATATTTCAGCCTTCGAGTCAACCTGGGCTAGGAAATGTCACCGAGGACTTCAGAAGTCATCTCAGAATCAGGGACCTGACTTTCCCAAGCCGTAGATCCCAGTTCCTCTGTCTGAAAACCCAAGAGTTGCAGGGCCTTGCACAGGGCACATCAGTCTGCAGGGATTTGGAACAACTCTCCAGATGTGAGTTGTTGATCGTGTTCGGGATGACAGAGTGTGACATGTAAAGAAATTTCCTGTCTGAGAGGCTCCCTGAAGAGCAAACAAAAGTAGAATGTGAGGCTGTTCTATGCCAGACAATGTGCTAGGTGTTTATTTTTTCAATTACATTTGCTCTTTAAATAAGTGATGCATGTCCATGGAACAAAATTCATACAAAAGTTTAAACACGGCAAGTGTCCCTCCCACATCGATGTCCAGCTACCTGGTTACCCTCTGCTACTAAATATTTGTGTTCCCTTCAAATTCATATGTTGAAATCCTAACCCCTAGGGTGACGGTATTAGGAGGTGGGGCTTTTGGGAGGTGACTAGGTTACAAGAGCAGAGCCCTCATGAGTGGGATGTGTGTCCTTATAAAAGAGGCCAGCGCTGGGCATGGTGGTATGTGCGCCTGTGGTCCCGGCTACGGGAGACTGAGGTGGGAGGCTCGCTTGAGGCCCGGAGTTCAAGGCTGCAGTGAGCTGTGATCGCACCACTGCACTCCTGTCTGGGTGACAGAGCAAGACCCTGTCTCTAAAAAAAAAAAAAGTCTGAGAGAGTTTCCTTGTCCTTGCCGCCATGTGAGGACACAGCAAAGACACCTCTGTCCATGAACCAGGAAATGGGCCTTCACCACACACTGAGTCTACTGCACCTTAACCTTGGACTTTCCGGGCTCCAGAACTGTAAGAAATAAATTTCTGTTGTTTACAAGCCACTCAGTCTGTGGCAGTTTGTCATCGTGGCCCGCATGGGGTATCCTCCGAGGAGGTGACGACGTTTACAATCTTCTTGTGTCCTTCCGCTGATGTCCTACTATAAGTGCAAAGATGGTGAACACAAAAATTAGCTTCCTATGCACACTGTTCTGCACTTTCACCTTTTTGCTTGAAGGTTGTTCTAGATCTGTTCTTACAGGGCTGACTTACTCTTTTTAACCACTGAATCAATTTCACCCAAGGGATGTGCCATGATTTATTTAATTGACCTCTATGAATAGACTTTTCAATTGTTTTTAATCATTTTACATTAGATCAGTGGTTCTCAACTGGGGGTGATTTTCCATCCTGCCTCCCCCAGGAGAGATTTGGCAGTGTCTGGGGAGATTTGTGGTTGCTGTAACTGGGAGGTGGAGGTGCTACTGACTAGGGTGGGTAGAGGCCAGGGATGCTGCTAAACGTCCTATGATACACAGGACAGCTCCAGATGTCAGTAGGGCTGTGGCTGAGAACCCTGTGCTAGGTGGTCTCTCCAGCCTGTAGGTTGGGGGTGGGGAAGTCTGGCGGAGGAAAGTGTCATGTCCAATAATAGCACGGGACCAGAGCAAATGCTCACACCATGAGGACACTGCCCTTTTCGGGAAGGAGGAGGGAAAAGCTCCCAAACTTACACCCTTCAGAGTCTGGAGGAGACAGGTCCAGAAGGGGCCACCACCCAGAGAGGGGAGGGACTCCTCTTATGCCTTTTATGCCTGTTTTATGTCTGTTTGCCCTCCTAGATTCTGCCTGGGAACTCCAGAATAGTGGGTAGGATATGTAATTATCCTCCACAAACCGAACGCAGTCATTAAACAGAATCTTGAAGCTTTTAATTACCAGTATATTAGCATATTACAAATGGGGAAGCAGCGTTTAGTATGTAATAGCGGAGGGATCGGGAAGAAATGCCTATTTTTACCCCTAATTAAGAGAATATTATGGGAGAGTTAGAGAATTAATTGTACTTCAGTACATCTTTATAAGCAAGATAATTGGATAAAGATTGCTTCTTCCTTCCCACATCACAATATTTGCAGGCAGATGGTATTGTTCTGGCTGAGAAACTGTTATGGTATCAACACAAACCATCTCCTCCCTCAAAAGTATTTAATATGTTAATTGGCCTTCTCTTTGCAGGATATTATTGTGATTATTTACATCTGCACTTTCTAGTTTTCAAACACATCCACATGTGCATTACCCTGTGGCATCCTGTGGGGTGGCCAGGATGTTATTATTCCCTTTGTATGGGTGACTTAAGTCTGCGGTCCCTAAACTCTGGGCCTTGGACCGGTGCGCAGAGCTCCACAGCACTCCCCCGCCCCCACTCAAAACAGGTGCAACCAGGACCTGTACTCAGGCCCTCAGCACTAAAATGTCTACTTCTGGACCATGGATGATTTTTTCTGTAACTACATGGTCTGGTGCCTCACCATGCATATGTGCAAAGTGTTCATCTGGTCTTCGGGGCTGTACTATATTGAAGTGATGAGAGTAGAACCTTTGCGGCTCAGGAGACCTGGGTTCACATCCCAGCTCTGTCACTTCCTGCTTTGTGACTTTGGGCAAGTGAAATAATATCCTTGAACTTCAGTTTCCTCATCTATAAAGGAAGGATCATGAGTCCTCTTTCATGGGCTGTGTCAGGAGTAAAAGAAATGATGCCCGTAGGGTACTCAGTGTAGTACCTACCTGGTACCAGGTGGGTTATGGATATTATTATCACTACCACCTGCATTTGCTTGCTAATAAACACTTTGGTTGTATCCAGGGGTTTCACATGTGCACACACATCAGTCCCAACCGTGTGCAGCTTCCGTGGCCGCAATTTTTGATGCCTCCTCTGGGCTGTTGTTTGCTTCCCCTGGGGCAAGCTTCTAAGCCCTGCTGGTCCATCCATGCTGGGGAGCAGGTCCCTTTGGTCACCCTGGCCACCACAGCTGTCCATCCTCACGGTAGCTGGTTGGCACAGCAGCTAAGAAGAGTACGACTCCTGACCCTTGCCATATGCTCTAGCAAGGGGAGATCCCCAATGTGGCACAGCGCTTGGGGAGATGGCTCTCCACATTATACCCACAGCCTGTTCCTCCTCAGGTTGAGCACACATGGTCAAGGTCACTCCTTCCCTTGGAATCCCTGGCTCACACAGTTGCAGGGTTAGATCGTCTCTCCTTGAGATAAACTCTCTCAGGAGCCTCTATTGGATGATGGTGGTTCTGGTCTTCCCAGCACCCCTTCATCCTTATTTTGGTAGCTGAGTTCTATTTTCACTTTGAGGAATTCCCAGTTCTCTGCTCAGTCCCTGTGGTTCAAGAAGGGCTGACTCCAGACCCTCGGTGGACACCCAGGCCTGACCAATGAGAATGCATATACTCTGGCCACATACGCTGGTTTAGGGATTGGCATGTGACCACAGCCAGGCCAATCGGAGCCAATCCCAGGACTCTTGTACGCATTATTACAAAAGAGACGATCTTTCTCCTGTGGTTGCTCAGCTGGTAGGATGTATACCTGGGACTGTAGAGGCCGTTTGGCAAGGACCTGGGCAATGTCTTCTAAGAATGAAGCCAATGCAGAGAAAGACAGAGGTCAGAGATGGTCAGAGCTGAATTCCTGATTATATCATGAGCACCTGGATGCATCCGTGTCTGAAGATTGACAGGGTAAGTTGAGTTTATGTCATTTGCAACCAAATGGGTCCCATGGCTGCCCCTGACACTGAAGTTCCTCTCAACCCCTCTTCCTCTGGTCCACCATAAGTGCTGGAATTTTCCAGAATCCCATGAATGGGCTGACTTCAAGTTCTTTTCACAGGCAGCCCCGAAGAAAATAGATACCTTCAAGAGGGGGATGGAGAGAGAGGAGGAAGGAAAAGCATCTCCTAATTTTCCATGCTGAATCTCTCCAGCCTGGCCGAGATGCCGCCTTACATTTTATTAGGCTCTTTTCTTCAATTTTCCACAACCATCTTTGAAACTGGCCATTTTCAAGAGGAAATGACAGAGATTATTTTTTCATGATGGCTGCCTTTTGTAACCCAGCAGATATTTAATTAAAATTTTTATTACCTCCTAAAGTTAACACAGAAATTCATCTATTATGGCAGCATAAGGACCCATCTTTGAAACTGCCCTTTTATACCCTGATTGAGAATCCAGTCATTAGGCAAAGGCCCATATCTCTTTCCTAAGCATCTCTGCGTATAATGCAGACGATGATTTTATAGCCTTTAACTTTAGCTTAGATGCGACCTCCTTTACGAAACTTCTCTTAAAACTCCCCACACCTAACCCTGAGCCTGTCTCCTTTTTTGCTTCATTGTTCCCTACACCGGGGCCTCTGTCAGCACTGGTGACGCTTTATGCTATGAGTGTCTACCTGTCTCCCTTTCTGAGTTCCTGGAGGACAGCAACTCTGTCCTCTTTACACTAGAGTGGATGAGTAGTTTGGTCTGATTTTTATTCATGGATATATTCCCACAGCTTTGAATAGTGCCTGACACATAGTAAATGCTCAATAAATGTTCATTAAATGCATTGCTGCATCCCATGCACGTTGCAGAGGGCTCAGCAAAGCAGAGGGACCCAGGACCTGCAAGAAGGAAGGGAGGAGGAAAGTTGATTCCCAGTTTCCCCAATATCATTGTTCTCCGGGCTCAACCATCGTGGGCTCTTCTGTCTCCTTCCATCCAATCCGATGGCAGCTGCCTTTCTCTGCATTCATTAATTTCTTGTATCCCTCAAACACTTATTGGTGTCTCTGCTGTTTCAGGTGTAGATGGATGAAGCATGTACCAGATATTCTGCATGAGACTCATATGAGAGGTCAAAGAGTCCGAGGTCATCCTGGTTTAAGTAGTGAAGCTTGGATGAACTTTGTTTTGTGTTTGCCCCACTTGTCTTACAAGTGCATCTTGTCTACCAGCTACTGTAGCAGTTTCTGGAAAAGCAGGATTGATATCTTACACTTTGAGGGAAAGACTTGGTATGAGGCATACAGCAGGCTCTCAGTAAATAGCTAAAACCTATTGCTTGTGTTGCTCTGCCTTTTTCCCTGCAAGGGGTACCCTGTCATCTCACCTTTTCGGGGGGTATTAATCCCTCTGCTTTTCTTCGTGGGCTTGATTTTGGAATCGCTGGGCCCCTAGCAAACACGGTCAGCTATTCCTGACTTCAGTCTTGATGGAGTGGCTGTTGCCAAAGACGGGGGGAGTCTACCACACTCCCCAGAACTGAGTCACTTTTAATAGAGTTGACGTGAACACAATGTATCGATATTGCAAATACATAACTACATGACAGTGCTAAATAATTCAGAGAGGAAGCTGGCAGCTCAGTGCCTTTTAATAGTAAATAATTCAAGGACTCTTTACATCTCTCCCACCAGCATATCCGCGTATCTTCCTGCTGTGCAGAGAGAAGCAAAAGGTGGAGAATAACAAGAGTATCAGCTAGAACATTCTCCCCCATGTATGTTTACATAGTGCAGTGGGCAACGCAATTTGCTTTCTTCCTCTGATTTAGGGACACCATTCAGTGTTCTGGCTTTTGTTACATGTTTTAAAGAGCGAGGGAAAGAAGAAAACAATTTCCCCAGACATCTGCTCTGATTAGGGACCAGTGAGCGTGCAGTTGTGTACATACACGTTTGTTAGCAATTTAAGTCACTCTCTGCCAACTGTTCAAACCGAGTTACAGGCTTCCGAGCTGGGGGCACCTCCAAGCATGCAGCATCCTGGCCTGAAACTCAGGAGTCTGGGTTCTACCTTACTAGCTAGGCAACCCCGGGAGAGTGATGAAACTTTCTTGTGCCTCACTTTCCTCATCTGTATAATGGGGTCAATAATAGTTCCTGCCTCACAGGATTGCTGTGAGGACTAAGCGGAAGTGCACACGTAAAGGGTTTGGCACATGGTCGGGCAGGTGGAAACTGCTCTATCAATAGGACCCATTGCTCATAGTAAATCAAAACCCTCCCTTTACTAATGAAGCCCCTGAGGCTCAGAGAAGGATGTGATAAACCTAAGGTCACACAGCCAAGACAGGCAGAAAGAGGGCAAAGGTCAAGTGCTTAGCTTCCCACCTAAGTGAACTTAGGAAAGAAGGGAGTGACGGTGTGCTCTGGGGGCTGGGGTGTAGCCAAGAGACCCTTTGTAGCTGAAGAAGTCTTTAGAATATTAAGGTTTATTATATAGACTTTTTATATCTCTAAGTTTTAGTACAAAATAACGTCAATTTCTTTTACTCAACACATTTTTATTTAGCCCCCACTCAGTACCCAGCCCTGGGAACAAGACACAGTTCCCACTCACATGGAGACAACCAAGAAGTAAACCAATGAACAGATCATTTCATATTGTGGAAAATGCAAAGGAAACTCTAAAACAGGGTTGGGGCTAGAGAGAGACTGGCAGCTCCTTCTACTGTGGGTGGGGGCTGTCAGGGAAGGTTTCTGTGAGGAGGTGACATTTGAGCAGGGACAGGAATTGTGAGGAGCCGGGCATGCAGCAAGCTGACTCCTCAGCAGAACGATCAGCATGTGCAAAGGCCCTGAGGTGGGGCCAATTTAATTACTTAACTTTCCTTTTCACAATTTGGAGTACTTTTCATGGTTTTAATTTCCTATGACTGCTGTAACAAATGACCACAAGCAAGGTGGCTTAAAACAACAGAGATTTATTCTTTCCCAGCTCTGGAGGCCAGAGTCTGAAATCAAGGTATGAACAGGGTCACAGTCCTTCTGGAGGTTCTAGGGGAGAAGCCATTGTTTGCCTCTTCCAGCTCTGCTGGCTGCCATCACTCCAATCTCCCCTTTTCCTCTTCTGTCAAATCTCCCCCATGTCACTCTTATAAAAACACTTGTCATTGAATTTAGGGCCCACCCAAGTAACCCAGGTAGATAAGCGCCTCCTCTTGAAATCCTCAAATTAACCACATGGTTTGCCATAGAAGGTAATATTCACAGGTCCCAGGGATTGGTGCATAGACACATCTTTTTGGGGCCACCAGTCAGCCCACTCCAAAAGTTGAGGAAGATATACCAGGTTTTGGACGTTAAAAGCAACAGTAGAGAGGCCAAACTTCGCCTCTGTTTGTGAGTTGAGATTGAAAACACAGTTTTCAGTTGTGTTAGACGTGTCTTGACAATTTGGCTTGTCAGAAATTGACTAGCTGAAATAGATATTTAGAATTAGGTCCAAATATGCTGCTGGACACTGCAATGTAGGCTGAAATATGGACACTTAACTCCAAGTCCTCCAAGTCCTCCTAGTCTGTGCTTTCTCTGGCCCCGTTTTTATTTACAGGGGACTCATTATGTGGTGGATGCTGTGCTAAACACGAACGTTCCCTGGGGAGCTGGTTAAAGTGCACGTTCTCAGGTCCTGTCCTGAGAAGTCTAATTTGACGCGTCTGGGAGAGGCCCATGAATCTACATTTTAAACAAGCACACCAGGGGATTCTGTTTCAGATGCAGGTGTTCTGGGAACCACAGCTGGAGAAATGCTGATGTTAAGGGGTGGGTGACACATGTTTAATTACTAAACGGTGATGGTGGAAAAGAAGTCCAGTCTCACACTCCATTCAGTGCAGACACAATTGAAATAACATACGTATTTGCAAGAAGGCTTAGGTTGCCTGGAATGATTTTTTTACACAGTATAGCGTGCTTAACTGGTAGAATGAATCTTATGAAGGCTTCACAAGGTTGGAGAGAGCTTTGGGGAAGTGACCCGGCATAAGAGCCGTGGATTGGGAGTCTGAATTGCTTCAGGCTCTTGGCTCAGCTCCAGGCTCACCGGCCCTGAGGTCTTGGGCAGGTCACTCACCTCTTTGAGCCTCAATTTCCCCCTCTTGAACAAGGCTACCCAGACCTGCCTCACTCACATCACAAACACGCCTTGAAGAGTCATTGTCATTGTTTGGAAGTTACAAATCCCGAGTGCGTCCGACTTTCCTCCTCTCTGAGAGCTGCCGAGTGAAGTTGTCAGTGTTTCTCAAAGGCTGTGACATTGGTGGTATGTTGGCGGTCCCCAAGACCACCCCCAGGGTTGCTGATTCAGTAGGAAGACTCACAGGACTCAGCGTATGGACACATTCATGGCTATAACTTATGACAGCAAAAGGATATCACGTAAAATGAGCAAAGAAGAAGGCACATGGGTGAAGTCTGGAGGAAACCAGGCACAAGCTTCCACGGGTCTTTCCCACTGGAGTCACACAGGACACACTTAATTCCCCTAGCAACACGTTGTGGCAACACATGTGAAAGGTTGTCTACCAGGAAGCTTATTAGAGACTCAGTGCCTGGGGTTTTACTGGGGGATGGTCTTGTGGCCTGGCATGTACCAAAATTCCAGACTCCCAGAAGGAAAGCAAGTGTTTAGCATGAACTATATTCTTTGCACAAATACTTTAGGTATAGTGAGCCACTCATATCAGTTAACAATGGCCCTGACCCTCCTGAAATCAAGTTCCCAGACACTAGCCAAGGACAGCAGCCAGGCCTGCTACAACTCTCTTCTGTGCAAGTGGTACATATAGTGGTCATCTCTTAGTCTTTCTTTGACATTTGGATATTTGAACCCTCTTTCCATGCCTGGGGCATCTCCCATCTTCTGGGGCAAAAATTCACCTCTAATGTTAGAAGCTGAAAATGTCAAAAATACTCATTTTTCTCAGCCACCTTTGCAGCAAGGGGACAGTCATATGACCCTAGTCCTGCCAATTAGATGTGCTACCCAGATTTTGAGTTAGAAGCTAGTGACATAAAGAAATGGGACCACACTTGTAGTGAGGGGGCCACATAAGCCACATTCTATTTCTGGGGATGGTGATAGCAGCAGTTCTACTGCCGGGGGCCATTGCCCAGTCCTGATGGTGGTGGTGCACAAGTGGCCCAGCGCAGGCCTCTAGGAACATTCCTGGGCCATTCTGCAGGATGCTTTGGGCACCAGCCTGACTGTCTAGCCTTCCTGGACTTTTCGTGAGTTTCCCATAATATCTCTGTAGCCTCTCGTCTTTACTTAAGTTGGACAGGCTTGGGTTTTGTTTAGTTTTGTTGAAATTTAGGTTTTGTTTGGATTTTGTTGGCAAGGAAGATAATTTTGGGGTGTACTCATACGTGGTGTTAAACAAAATTGAGTCACAGGGTGAAATGTTCCCTTCTCCATTCCCTCTCGGTCTTTCTGATTATTTGGGTGAAAGTCTGTTTGCCCTGGAGCCATTGTTAGCACCTTCAACCCTTCCTAACACTTGCAAATCTCCTTTTTAAACAAAGACAGGGCAGGATCCGTGTCTAGCTAGCATTTAATAATGTGGATATTGCAAAGTGTTTATTTCATGATTACTTTCTATGTATGGCAAGTATATATTAGGAATGATATAAAGTTCCCTTTCAAAATAAGATCATTTAAGAAAAAGTCATCATCCAATTCATAAACATGAAGCAGGTCATGGTACAATAGTGTAAGGATAAGGCCATATGATGAATGTGGTTCACGAATGAGAGAACAGGAGGGAACAATGTGTCTGGGACTCAAACTTGGCCTTTTGGGGTTCACGAAAAGTTGTGGCGGGATTCTCAGAAAGCACCACCACGCTCCTCAAACCCAGGGCTATGGGGAGGGGACATTCCTTTCCCAGCCGGGGTGCTGGGGAGCCAGGGGGCCCTCAGCTCCAGCAGGGGAAGAAGTAGCCGCTGCCCCTCCCCCTGAGCATCACATCCCCGGTGTGGGGACAAGAGAGCCCCCCCCCCCGCCCCCGGCCATCACGAACTTGGCTGCAGCTGGGAGGGTGGTGGACATCCAGCCAGGCCCCTCCTCGCGGAGGTGGGGTTGGGGAGGTGCAGAGTTTCAGGGCCAGCCTCAGACCTCAGCAGCAGGGCAGGGATGGGGGCTGGGGCCTCTGGACCCTCCTGTCAAACTGTCCTCAGTGGCCTCTGCTTTGCTTGGGGTGACAGACCTGGGGCCCACTTGGCCCTCTTGCTCCCTCCCCAAGCTCCAGCCACACCACTCTCCCTGTCCCTTCAACTCAGCAAACTCAGCTGCTGTTGTGGGGCCTCAGCACTTGCCCTCTTCCTCCTGCCTGGAAGGTTCTTTCCACCCACCTCCCAACACTGCCCAGCTGACTGGCTCCCTCTGGCCACACTCCCGGGAGGCCTTCCTTGACACCACCAGCCAGGGTCACCCTTGCTCGGCAGCACACTGCCTTGGTTTACTTTACGCATAGCACCTCTCCTCCGAGGCTGACATCAGGGTGCTGTGGGGGGGTCCATTGTCGTCCACTAGAATGTGAGCTCCCTGAGGGCCGGGGCAGGGAGCCGACCCGATTCCTGGGGCCCAGTACAAGATGAAAATCAGGGCTCTTGTCCAAAAATGGTTAAGAATTTCAAGGTGGCCACAACAGAGCATTAAAGCAAGTGTGGGCCCTCCCAAGGACCAGCCACTGTGCTACTGCACAGCCCACATGGCCTTGCAACTGGCCCTGGCCACGGACATTGCCTCAGTGACCACTGTCCCCCTAGCACCTGGAACACAGCCTGGTGCATGCTAGGCCCACAATAAGCATTTGTAGACTAAATAAATCGATGAATGAATGAGCTATATGACTGCAGAGCTGATGGCTTTAGCTGCTACTTCATTTGCAGAACAGAAATGAAATGCGCATTTAGCCATTGATTGCTGAGAGCAAGTTACCCATTAAGATGCAAAGGCAGGGTCAGACTAGGAGGGTCCCGGGGCTGGGCTGGTGGAGGATGGTTATTCTAAGAGCAATGCTAAGAGCCTCAGGAGGCTGTGGGGCAGGGCCGTGACTGGTTGGGATTCCACTGTACAGTATCGCCAGGCGGCTCACGTGCAGAAGGGTATGAAGGAGGTGCGGCGGGAACTGGGGAGGGCAAGGAGACTTCTGTGGTGGTCCGATAAACACAGTGGTGGCAGAGGAGGTAGAGAGAGAAGAGGGACGTGCTGATCCATGCTGGGGTGGGGGGTGGGGATCCACACCCAAATTGCACCAGTGCAATGCAGGAGATTGAAAGACTTCAGTGACATTTTATTTCACCAGGGAGATCCCTTGTGGTGTAGGTTTCAACCGTCCAGGTCTCAGAGTCTGCCCTGGCTGTGCCACTGGTATACATGTTCTATGTCCCAGCCCTTCCCTAGGCCTGTGGGACAGAGGAGATGGTTTATGCCAAGAGCACCACACACCCCATAAAAGTTAAGTGTATTTATATATAACAGGCAGACTTGGAGAACCCACAGTGGAGTAGTTATGAGAAGAAATGTAGCCTTTGGAAGAAAACTCTTAAAACCAGAAACATGTAGCCAGGCACTCCAGTCGGAGGTAAGTGTCCCCTCTGTGGAACCTAGCAAGTTACAATTTGAGTCGAATGACCTCTAAGCTCAAGGTGGCTCTACGGTGTGAGACGAGGCAGATATTTCAGATCTAGCTGGTGTTCTGAGCACTGTTCCAAGGCATTTACAAGTATTCACTCCTTTAATTCTGACAACAACCCTGTGAGGTAGGATCTAATACTATCTCCATTTTATGGATGGGGAAACTAAGTCACAGAAAAGCTAGTGACTTGACCAAGGTCACAGGCCAGAAGGTGGCAGGGCCAGGGTTTGAACTCGAGCATCTGGCCCCAGGCCCATGCTCTTAACCACTGTGCAAAGTTAGGGACCAGGGCGCCACTGTCTGGCATCCTGACAGCCGTGGCGATATGAATTTGCTCTGCTGGCTAAAATGCTTAGGGCTCTTTGCAGACAGCCCAGTTATCCTTGAGGACTGATGGACAGAACCAGCTGAGTGGCAGGATTTGATGTGAATCATCACATTTGATTCTCACACCTACCCTTTGCAGCAAGAGCTGTGATTGCCCCCATTTTACAGAAGAGGAAACAGAGATACAGAGTGGCTGTGCATCTTGTCTGAAGTCCCACAGCTACTTGGCTACCCAACCAGGCTGGACCCCAGGGCTGACCAAAGCCCTTGTAGTTCCTTTACGTTGGTCACTGGGCCTCTTCTGTTTTTCTGAATCCTTCAGCCTGTGAGCCTTTATTTCTGTGGTCTTCAAAGCCAGAGTATCCTGTTCCTTCCATAGGCATGGAGACCAGAGAAGTTGAGCACTTTGCCTGAGGTCACACCCGGTGAGTGGAAAGACGGGATTCAAAATCAGGCTGGTCCCAGTCCAATGCTCATGCTTTCTTCCCTTCCATGCTTCATTTCTAAGCAGTTTAGACCGACCATGGTTTAAAATTATGGGACATATTCCTTTTTAAAGTGGATTTTCCCATGGGCGGGGGTGGTGGTGATGGTCCATAGCCAGACCAAGAACTTGGACTGGGAGTCAGAGAGGTCTGGGTTCCAATTCCACATCTGCCTCTCGCCGGCAGTATGACCACAGCTGCCCGTTCTCTCTGAGCCTCAGTAAGACGGCACTAGAAGTCGAGTCCCACCCCCAGGATGTCGGGATGAAGTGGGATAGTAACTAGGTAACTAGAAGAATACGGACTGTGCAATGGCAGGGATTTGTGTCTGCGTGTTCCATCGTCTAAATCAGTACAATGTCTCTGGAAGGAAGGGAGGGAGGGAGAGAGGTCTCCGTTAAAATGGTGGCTGTCATATGACCTCATCCATCTTCACAATATCCTTCTGAAGTACAAAGAGTATAAAATTAATTCTTCCCATTTTGCAGGTGGGGAACCGAGTACCTGGGTGTGGCAAGGACGGGCCCACCAGAACAAACTGTGCTCACCAACATCGACTTATTTGCTTCTTTGTTCTTAACTACGATCTTTTCTTTTTCCCCCACCATACAAATGTCAGAACTTCAACATGACAAAGTGCAGGACAAATCCCAGGGAGGAGTGGCCCGGCTCCCTCTGTCGCCCCAGCGTGTCCTCCCGGCTGGGCTCCCCAGGACTGCCTGCCAGGAGCAGCATGTCAGGGAGGCAGTAGGCCCTAGCACAGAACAGTCTCTCTAGGGCAGAGGAGGACCAGGCAGTGATCCCCTGCAAATGGCACGTTTTCTTCCCGAGTCTTGGGCTCAGAGAACATGTAGCCCCCTCAGGCCCAGGAGTCGCTTCTGAAGGACTCCTTGCCTTTCATCTCAGAAATGCAAGATTGAACTGTCAACCTGGACGCCTGCCCATGACGTCCAGACCTTCGCAGGGGCATTTTCACTTAGGATGGGATACTTGTTTGACTCACTTCTAGCTAATCGATCTTTAACTAGCATTGCTTTCTGGAAGTTTAAAATTAGTGAGGAGGCAGCCTCAGCTGGTATGCACCATTTGGTTTTAATACTGGTTATTAAATTACTGTCAACAAATAGTTTCATCCCAAACCCCTGGAGTGCTCTGCCTGCATCCTGCTTTTCCCCTGGGATCCCTTGGACCTCATCGATAGCCAGCAAATAAAGAGTTAACATGTAGGCCAGCACAGGATGCTGCCCAAAGCCGGAATCACTGTTCTGATTAGTCCGTCCCCCTGTGGCACCAATTGTTAAATGTTTAGAATATTACTTTGGAGGCAATGTATACAATAATGAAACAAGTCACAGTACAAAACACTGCAGAATGTCCCAAGGGCACAAGTGGTAATGACCTCCCGTCCAATTGGCAGCAAGTTTCTTCTCTGGAAGATGTCTACCCTGATCCTCAGGCCCCCCCCTTCGCTGGCAGGCCCCTCCCTGTCTTACCTAGATTCCTCCCTTAGCCTCCTCCCTGGCCTCCCTGCCTCAGCCCTTAACCCACAGCCAATCCATCCTCCACATGGCAGCCAGAGAAACAGAGCTGGTCACACCAACCTCTGCTTAGAACCACACAGTAGCTTCTTGTGTTCAGGACTGGGTAAAAGCTCTCTGCGCCCTTCAGAGCAATTGCTGCCATTTGTATGTTTGTTTATTCTTGGTTTGTTTATTCCCCAGAATGGCAAACTCCACCAGGACTCCCTAGTGTTTATGTCCAGTGTCCAGCACAGTGCCTGGCACTCAGTAGGTGCTTCATGGATGTTTGCTCAGTGAGAGAAAGAATAAATGAATGGATGACTGAGCGCTCGCCTGAAGGCTGCAAGAGCCCAGAAAGGACTGGGGCTGTTTCCTGGGTGGGCTGTGATTTGCAGAAGCAGGCAGACAACACAAGGAAGGGATTAAGAATGTGGGAGTCCTAGGTTCGAGTCCCGGCTCCACCATTACTAGCTGGCGACCTGGAGAAAGAGGTCACCTTCCTTTGACTCAGCTCTCTCATCTTTTGAATGGGGACAATGATGATGTCTACTTTACAGAACTATTTTGAGGACTAAATAGGATGACAGAGGTCTGGGTAAAAAGGAAAGGCTCAGTACGTGTGAGCCAGTGTGTTTGATGCTAGGAAGGAAATAACACTTGCCAGGTATTTTCCATGCAGGGCATGCCCTGAGCTGATGCTGCCTGATCCCTTCAGCAGTCCAGCCAGGTTTACCTTGGTGTTCCAGTTTGACAGATGAATGTGACATCCTCCCTTGTCATGGGTGTTTCCAGCACTTTATTTACTGTGGTTGGTCCAGTGCAGTGATGTTTTAACCCTCACTCGGGTGTCAGAATTACCCAAGAAGCTGTTGTAAAATACGTACACTTGCCCCCAGCCAAATAAATCAGAATTTCTAGGAGTGGGCCCAGGTTTCGGTATTTTTTTAAACTTCCTGAATGATCTTAATTGACAGCCAGGTTGAGAACCATTGGTCCAAGTTTGGGTTTGAAAGACTGTGTGGCTGTCCCAGTGAGCCAGGACAGGTGTTATGGAAATGGGGATGGGCTGGAGTTGGGGCCCAGGCATGGGTGCTGTGAGTCACTTCTCACCCTGACTATTAACAGCAAAGCCAGGCAAGTAACTCCACAGAAGACACTCAGAAACGTGTTAGCATCCAGTGTGGGCATGCCCGAAGTGTGACTTCTAAGGGCTCAGCAATATTGCTTGGTGGGGTGTACAAATCACAGACATCCTTCACTTTTATGGGGCTGTCTGCTCCACACATCTGACCTGTATCATTCAGCGAAGGCTCACTCTTTTTCATAGTACGGTGTAACACAAGGGAACCCAAGACGCATAGTAATTTTCTCTGGGCCTGAGACTGACTGTTCCCAGATCTTGTTGGACGAGCTTTGGGGCCTAACTCTGACTTTTCCTAGAACTCCTGGGTTGCTGCTTTGCTTCCAAGTCTCTCCTACAGCATTTGCAAAGGGAAGTCAATTCCCTATGAAAAACAAATAACAAACAAACAGGATGCCCAGTTAAATTAGAAATTTAGATGCACAATGAACACTATTGCATGGGATATACTGATACTAAAAAAGTTATTTGTTGTGTATCTGAAATTCAAATTTACCTGGGTGTCTTGTAGTTTTTCTGGCAACCCTACCTGGGACCTCACTTTTTGGTCCTACTTCCGGGTTAACAGCATGGACATTGGCACCAGATGTGTCCTCCTTGGAACCCAGCTCTGTCCCTTAGTGGTAACCGAGCTGCAGGCAAGATATTTAACCTCTGGAAGCCTCCATTTCCTTGCAAGAAAATGAAGATAATAACAGCACCTGTCTCTTGTAGTTGTAACTATAAAATAATCTATCTAACGTACATACTAAGCTCTCATTAAATGGTAACTGTTATTATATTATATTGTATATTATATTTATTATATTAGTAAACATCAGCAACATATTTTTTATTTATAATTATGTTATAATTTTTTTCTAATTATAAGAAGAAAACTTGTACATTATAGAAAATTAGAAAATGCAGACAGGTATGAGGAAGAAGATAAAATCTACCTGTATTTCTGCCACTCAGAGATAAGTACTTTTAACATTTTGGTGTTGTTTGGTTTTAACATTTGGTGATTATTCTTCCAGAATTTTTTTGTCTTAAAAATATGTCAATATATGCACAGAAAAATCAGTTTTGTGCTGTGAGTCCTGCTTTTTTTTTTCCTACTTAATATAATAAGTATTTCCCTAAGTTGTTAGATATTCTTTGAAAATCTAATTTTCGCTGTATGGATAGATAGAAATGTGTTTAGCCAACCTCCTGCTGATCATCCAAGTTTTTGTTGCTATTACAAATAGTGCTGCAATGAGCTCTTTATCTTTTATTAAAAATTCTTCTAGAGCTTGGTCAGACTTTCTGAGGCCTGCCCCAAAGGGCGATCTTCTGGCTGTGTTTCTGGCTGGTCGGCCACCGCTTTTGCCAGAGTGCCTTTGCCAAAACCCAAGACAAATGGGTTTCAGCCCAGATGGGTAGGTCCAGAGCCGCTCAGAGGCCCAATTTGTCACTCTCTGCTTCTTGGAAGCGGAGCCTGCTCTCTGCTGAAATGTACAAACACATAATCCTTTTTGATCAAAGAGGGATAGTTTTTCTGGCCTTGGGACTCAGTCCATTTTGTTCCTAGTTGCATGTGCAACATCTCCATTTGTTGCCCGTGCAAGTCTTTTCCATTTCATGGGATTGGAAAAAAAAATCTTCCAAAGTCCCAAAGTCTTCACAACCTTAAAAAGCCATCAGAAAACTTTAAGTTCCCGCTGCTAAGTCTGCCTTCCAGGCTTGTTTGTTTTATAATCTGCATTGACAATGTCTTCTGACTTATAAGCAACCGGCTGATGGCTCCATCCACTCTCAAGATTGTGTCCCAGAAGCCTTGGTGAGACCTACCTCTTAACAGGATACTTCTATTAATCTGCTTCCTGGTTGGAGTGGCATTAATATCTTTTTTTTTTTTTTAATAGACAGGGTCTCTGTCTGTCACCCCAGCTAGAGTATAGTGGCATCATCATAGCTCACTGTAACCTCAAACTCCTGGCCTCAAGTGATCCTCCTGCCTCAGCCTCCCGAGTAGCTGAGACTGCAGTTGTGCACCACTACGCCTGGCTAATTTTTGTATTTTTTTGTAGACATGAGGTCTCTCTATGTTGCTCAGGCTGGTCTCAAACTCCTGGCCTCAAGCAATCCTCCTGCTTTGGCCTCCAAAAATGCTAGGATTACAGGCGTGAGCCACTGTGCCCAGCCAGAGTGGCATTAATAACTTTCGATAACCTCATGCCTATTTGTCTTTGTAGAAGTGGAGTAAACTCTAAGGCTGATCTCACTTGGGAATGTGACTACCCAATAACTCAGTTGCAGCAATGATGGGAGAACAGAATCACCAAATACAAGCAAAGTTGCAAAGAGAAGAGCATTCACAGGCAAGTGAGGTACACTGAAGCAATTCAGCCCTGTTTTATGTGTTTTTTATGTTTTGACATTTTAAGATCAGAGAAGAAAGCTTGGTTTTATAAAATAGTTTTGGTCCAGAAGGCAGACCTCATAAAAGTGTCCAAACAAGTCCTTATGGATGGATGCCAGTACAAATGGCTCTTTACCTGCTTTGCCATTATTCTTGCCCCAGAACCTTCTAGAATGTAACTCTCAGAGCAGATTTGAGACGGTGAATTGATTTAATTGTGGTGTTCATGTGAGCCCCTGGCATGTCTTCTTGTATGCACTATCTTTTTTTCTAAATTGGTTGAGTTTAAAAATGTAATAATTATGCCCAGATCTGCACAGCCATTTTCTTCCTGGAGAATCAATGTAATTTGCACGTGCTATTTGGCCATAGGACGTGCTGCAGCAGCCTGGCTCTTGCTGTTTTTGCAGAGCTGCTGAATGCCTTATTGAGGTGTCTGGGTTCAGGAGGGCAGCCAGGATGATGCAGGGCTTATCCATTTCCAGGTGGATGTACCAGCCAAGTGGGAGTGGCAGGTGCCAGTCAGCTTGGGTTTGAATCCCAGCTTCAGCACATGCCAGCTTTGAGACTTTGCATGTTACTTCACCTTTCTGTGCCTTACTTTTCTCATCTGTAAAATGGGGATCATAATAGTCTCTACTTCATAGGATTACTTTGACTCATCAAAGAATTACTATGCATTAAGCATTTCAAACAATGCCTAGTCCATTGTTAGCTATTACATATTATGCTCCAAGTGGTATTTGGATTCCTTACATGAGAACCACTGAGAACAGGGCTTCTCAAACTTTAATGGGCACATGAAACACCTGGAGATCTTGTTAATAATGTAGATTCTGATTTAATAGGTTGAAGGGTGGGCCTGAGAGTTTGCGTTGGCAACAAGCTCCAGCTGATAGCCCAGCTGCTGTTTGAAGACAATACTTTGAGGTTTGAGGAACTTAGGAACTTAGATTAAAACTGCAGATTCCCAGACCTGGCCCAGATCCACCGTTTCAGGACTTTTCGGGGTGGACCCCAGGATGGAAGTGTTTAACAAGCCTACAAGATGATTCAAGTACACCAAAGTTTGACTGGCTAGAATGAGTTAATTTTACTGTAAGGAAAATGTGGCTTGCTCAGAACACTTGTGGGAGAGAATGTGTCCTTCTGTATTTAGGGCTTAGGTTTCCTCCTCCCCCTGCCTTTTCCTTCTTCTCTTTCTCTGTATCACCCAGGCCGGGCAGTATGTCCAGTGGTCAGAGCACCCCTCTGGAGTTCCTCCCGTTACCAGCAGGGTGACACCTCTATTGAAGCGCGTGTCACAGGCGAACGTGAAAGGAAACCCAAGCATTGACCCAGGGAAGCTGGCAGTCATCAACCACGTCCTGACTGCTCAGGGCTGGTTGCTGCAGAGGTCGTGGGTCAGAGTTCTATCGTCATATGTCGTCTGGCCCTGGTCTGTCTGTGTAGCAGTAGTGGTTTGTGTGTGTGTGTCCTCTGCATGATAACAACAGAGCCCTTTATTGCTCTTGGGCTTTCCCCAGCACACGACTTGACATCTGGAGCTCACTGATGCTTCCCGAGTGGATGAATGAAGGACAAGCTGCAGTCCCTGGGTCATGCACCACTGAGCCACAGCAAGCTGGAAGGAACGCGGTCGTTCATAAACACTGGCCTTGACTACTGCTTTGGGGAAAACTCTCAAACTGCGTTTTTCCTCCCGGCTCTCATATCACAATAATCATCAACACAGAAGACTTCTGTGACCAAATGTGGGGACTTTTCCCTACATACCAAACAGTGGACACCAGCTGGGCATCCTCTAATTCAATTCCAATACTATCTACCTGGAGATAGTGTCAGACTCCTCGGGTTGAGGGCTCAGTCTCAAGTCTGGGCCCCAGGAACTTCTGACTTACTGGCTTCAAGTTGGGGTTTCCCATGACCCCATCTTGGGGTTTGATTAATTTTCTGGAGCAGCTCACAGAACTCAGGGAAACACTTATTTACCGATTTATTATAAAGGATATTACAAAGGATACAGATGAAGAGATGCATAGTGTGAGGTACGGGGGAAGGAGCACAGAGCTCCCATGCCTTCCCCAGGTGCCACCCTCCAGGAACCTCCACACGTCAGCTATTGGAAACTCTCTGGACCTTGTCCTCTTGGGTTTTTATGGACGACTGTGTCAAAATGTGATTAGCCTTTAGGGTATGGGGCAGGACCCTCCTCTGGAATGAGGGTCTCGGGACTCACAATCAGAAAGGGGGGGAAGATTAGAGTCCTGCCTTGGGCAGGTATAGGTCAGAGAGATTCTGTTCTGAGGCTGCCCTTGAGGCCTCACACCCCTGACGTTATAACAAAAGACTGTGACAAGGGCCGTGGGAGTTATGAGCCAGGAACTGTGGACAAAAACCAATATATATATCATAACACCACAACTACCTTAGCTCAATCCAAGTCAACAAATGTTAGTGGTCATGCACCTTGCGTCAGGGCCCATATCCACAAAAGGGCTTCTGGGGCAGTGAGAGCAAATAATTGTTTCTCTGTAAGCTTTTGCTTTCCTACTCTTAGCTTATATGGGAGGTGGGAGGTTGTAATTATTATGGAATGTAACTGGTCATTCAATCAGTAGTTGTAAAGTAAAAATGAAATTAGCTCTCCATGTTATAGTTTCCAAAATTATGTTAACCAGTGTGCTCTCACTTAGTCTTCATCACAACACTAGGGTAGGTATTATTATTGTCCCCATTTTACTGACGGGCAAACTGAGGCTGTGAGGAGATAGGTAACTTATCTGGCACCTGGCAGAGGGGGACTTGAACCCAGGTCTGGAGCCCTGCCTGTTCCCTGGGCTGGAGGTAGGAGGAAGTAGGGCGTGGAGAGATTTGGACAAGAATAGAGGTGCTGTTTCCATGAGAAAGGGGGAGGGACACTGGGCAGGGACACAGCTGGGGTTGCCACATCTCATGCCACACCTCAAGGCACTCACAGTGTCATCATCAAAGGAGGGGCTTGATCTGTCACCCTTCAACGCTGAGACCCGTAAATGAGAAGAATTTCCTGAGTTTGTAAAATGGCAACAGGTTAAGCAGCCTTGTGAGTGAATTTCTAGCTAAGCTGAATCTTACCTAACTCCTGGCTTTCAAATAATCAGCATGAAGGAGAACAAAAAGCCACAGGTGTGTCTACACACTGGCACCCCTGCCCCTCCCCTTATGCCCCAATTAGAGGTTCAAATCAAGGCAGCCTTCCCCCGGGGGTGCGGCTGGGGTGCCCGGCACAGTAGACAGCTCTGTGCTTAGTGAAGACTTCACAGCCACATGGTGGCCACAAAGTTTAGCTGAGGCAGAGTGGACAGAAACCAGAGAGCTGTAAATGCCACCCTGGGGTGGCTGGGCCACATAAGCTGTTAACCAGATGGTCTTGTTCCACCTCTGGAGCCTAAGAACATGCTAGGCACTGGCAGCTGGCCCTGGAAGGACTGGTAGCCACCTGGCCGAGACCCGCTTGCTGGGTAGATGCCTCTGAAATCTAGGCCAACCCCACCTGGGGTATTTTGTGCCCCTAGGGACACTGTAGTAACATAAGGACGCCTAAGATAGACTGAAATTATCTGATAGTGGAAGAAATTCAACCTCACTGGTGATAAAAGATGAGCACATTAAAACAAGATGCTGTTTTATTATTTTCCCCACCCCTGGCCTGCAAGATTGGCCAAGACTAAATAGATAACACCCCATGTGGGTTAGGGGGTGGAGAGGCAAGCCTTCTCCCGCCCTGCTGGTGGGAGTATGAGGATTATGTAGCAACGCCTTAGTGTGGGCATGACATTGGACCCACACAATTTTTCTTTCAGATGACAACCTAAGAAATAGTAGGATATATGCACAAAGATATATGTGCAAGGATGTGTGTTGGAGGGTTTATATTTGGAGAAAATTAAACGTGCAAGGAGGTGACTAGTTAATACATTTTGGTATATCCATAGGATGAAATTCCAGGCAGTCATAAAATGATGACACACAGCTTTTTTTTTTTTGGCACTGTCATTACTTTATTGGGGTTAATATATTATCTAAATTACACATTGCTTAAAATAGATTTATATTATCGACATTTGGTAATGTGAACATTGGTGAAATTGATGAAATAAATTAAATAAAGATTCCTTTTGTGTTAGGAACTCCACATTTTTATGTGTTGCTATGGAAAGATGTCCTAGATATATCGTTGGATAGAAAATATAGGTTAAAAAATAACATGTATAGTATGAGCTCATTTTTGTAAAAAAAAGATAAAACCATCTATATCTATGTATGAAAACCGCATGGAAATAGTAACAACAGTTATCTTTGGGTGGGGGGATTATGGGTGAATCCTGTGCTTTCTAAACTTTTTTTACGATTGAGCTCAGCCAAAAGGCCCAGAAACAATCTAAATTTCTTTTAAAGGGAAAGTGAGTAACACAAATGGAATGTACTTAGAGGCAAAGGACCAGGCTGGTAAGGCCTGCGAGGTTACAGGGTCACGTGGTGGCTGAGAGCAGGGCTGCCAGGGTCACTGTGGACCTGGGTGTGACTCCTGCTCAGACAGGTATTATCTGTGGGGCTCTGGGCAAGCTCTCCAAACCTTGGTGTCCTCATACGAAGAAGGGAGTCTGACAATATTTACTTCATGGAGATGTTGTGAGGACTAAGTGGGATAATATCTGTAAACTGCCTGGCACATAATAACCACTCAATAAATCTTAATTATATATAAATATACTATCAATATAGAATGGCAGCATTACTTATCTATTTAAACACACACACACACACACACACACAAAATTGTCCATGTATCTAAAAGAGTAGACCTGTTTTCTAAAACTCCAGAGGGCAGAACCCATAGACAAAGTCACAGGGAGACTAATTCCAGCTCCACATTAAGGAGAATTTTTCAGCTAATCAAAGGTGAAAGTGGAGTCCCATCCCTGGAGCTGTTTCAGTAGGTTCTGGGTGAACAGATGGCAGAGGCGGTGGGAGATGATATTCGAGGGCCAGATGATTGGGTTGATCTAGCCAGTGGAGTCCCTTCCTGTCCCCAGGTTGAAGCCATTGGCAAAGGGGATAAGATGGCTTGAAGTCAGGCAGCCTGGGGCCACATGCCAGCTCTGCCCCTGTCCAGCTGGGAGTCCTTTCTCCTCTCTGAGTCTCAGTGTTCACATGGATAAAATCATCTCTCCTGTGCAGTTGTTGCAAGAATTGGAAATAAGAAAATCTAGCTCCTACTCCTATTATTATTTTTGTTCTGAAAACAGTGGAGCTGGGACCTGAGCAAAGAGTCAATCATCCATCCGTGCCTGCATTCACTGGACAAATACCTAGGAAGCAGCTTGCCCAGTTTCTGTAATGGGCAGGGCCACCTTAAGGCTCCCAAACTCCACAGACCTGAGGCTGGGGGTCTCCTAAATCCTAACCCCAATTGTCAGGCTTCGTGGCCATGCTCTGCACAGGCACCAAAAGGGCAGGGCTCAGTTGTGATGAAGCTGGGCTCCTTGCCAGAAAGACAGCAGGAGATTTTGCCGTAATGTGCAGGCTTCTTTGAACACAGGATGGGAAATAAGGAAAACCCCCATGGCCAAGCTGAAGATGGAAGGAGTTATTCCAGCTGTGCTAAAATGATGTGCTAGACGAAGGGCCTCTCCCCTCCTCCCTCCCATTCCCCAGCAGTGCAGGTGGCAGGAGGAAGAGAGCTCAGGACCCACAGGGACCCTTCTGGTAAGGGTCCATTCCTTCTGGACTTTCTGCCTCCCTGTCAAAGTCTACTTCTGCCTCAGGTCCAGCGCCAACCTCAGCTTCTCTCACAGATGTCCCTAACCACCCTGACTCACCTTCCCCAGCCAGCAAACATGGTCACACTCGGGCCAGGGGCTTAGCCCTGCCTTATGACTGTGTGCAGGTATGAGGTTGACCTCTGCTAGACCCAGGGTCCTCTCCAAAGTGGGGCACAGGGAAGGGGATTCACAGGATTTGGGGGAACATTAGAACTTTGATTTCAGTCTTTTGCATATTTTATAATGTGCACAATACATGTAAAAGTGGCATCGTATGTAATTTATAAGTAAATATTTGATTAATAATCATCCAAGTATAGAAAAGTAGCAATATAGTACTTTATTAATTATAATATATTTTATAATTATATTATATGCCTTATATTATTATGTAGAATAGTGATTAATAATATAATAATTATTGTATAATACTATAACAATAAATAATAGTGAACACATATTAATTATTAACATATATTAAAGGTGGGTATTTAGCAATTTCTAAACTTAGGGATACTTGATCAAAAAAGTTCAGAGCCAACTGACCAGGGGTAGCTGGTCATTATTCCTTCTCTTGGGGTTCTCCAAGCAGGGCTTGCTCCTGGTTGGGGCTCTTAAATGTCTGCTAAATGAACAACTCAAGGAACTGGACTCCTGGCCTTTTAGGAAGCTGGAAGAGACTTGAAGGTTCATTTATGGAGAGATGGAATAACCTGCCTTACTTCAATTAAAAAACCAAATATTAGTGGTTACTGTCTACGGGCTCTGGTCCACATCTGAGGGTCAGGGGTTCAGGGACGATGTGCCCCTTCCCTCTAAGAGCTCACCGTGCAGCAGGGCGGGAAGACAACTTACACACGTGACTCTAACAGTCAAAATTCACAATGAAATGTACTCTGATTCTTTTTTAATATGAAGACACTGTAATAATTATTACTGACCATTAATATTTATTTCTTGAGTTTGTATAGTGAAGGGGATTATCTAAGTGTTTCCAAACCTTCAGTCATTTGAGTGTCTCACTTATAATTTTTTGCTGTGTTTGCATTAAACTATATGCATTCGAATGATATTTCCCTTTAAATTGACTTTTTAACCTAAATACATTTAGGTAAAAAGGAAACTATATCATTACCATAATTGAAAAATCAGTATCCCTTGCCCTGAAGAGAAGGCAACTATAAAAATAAACACAATGACAAGAGCTAATATCCACTTAACACTATGTGTCGTGTAATTTCCTAAGCACTTCACACGAATTAACTCTGTCCTCACAACAACCTGGTGAGGTAGGTGCTGCAATTATCTCTGTTTTCCAGAGTGGGAGGTGAGACTCAAAGAACCAAAGCAACTCTCTGAAGAAGTCATAAATTAAGGAGCTGGAATTCTAGAACCTAAGCTAGTGACCACTACCGTGCTCTACAACAGTCTGCTAACTAGTGCCACGGTCAAATCCAGCTCATCATTTAATTATGTACTGTCTCCAAGCTAAGACTGATTTTTTTTTCATTTTTAAATGGTTGGAAATAATCAAAGGAAGAATAGTATTTCATATGTGAAGAATATTTCAAATTTCAGTGTCCATAAATAAAACTTTATTGCAACACAGCCATCCCCATTGATTTACTTATTGTCTGTAGCTGCCTTTGCCTTTGGTTGTGACAGAGACCATGTGGCCTGAAGTCTAAAATATTTACTCTGTGGCTCTTTACAGAAAATGTTTGCTGACTCCTGGGCACAAGGAAAATTCCAGCTGGATACTGTTGCCACTGAGCTAAGGCCTACAAAAGGAGATGTTAAAGAACTGGTAGTAGCAAATAGAGACCCTCTCTTTGATGTCATGAGAAGGATTAATTGAAAAGATTTCTCAATAGGTGGTTTCAAAGTTATTTTGTTACTTATTGCTGGCCTCTTGTACTCTTAAAAAAACATCTCATGGTTTACGTTTAGGGAAGCCTAGTTGCCGTAGGTAATGTCTATATTCCTGAGCGCTGGGTCATTACTTCTCCCAGCGCAGTAAGTCTCTGGGAATAAAGTGTTGGAAAGGCCTGGCTAAAACCCTCTCCACTCTGCCTAGTGCTGAAGGATCTATTTCCTCTCTTGGGTTCGTTTAAACTTTTTGAGTTTCAGATTTTACTCTTCAATGTGGCCAGGAAATAGCATTTTTGACTCAACAAGTTGAATCTGCCCAGCTGTGGCATGTGTTGAAATGCATCCCCATTAGTGAAAATCTAATTTGCTTTCTCAAAATCTTTGCTGGAAATATTGAACTGGAGCAGAGAATTAAATTTGCTCAAGTTCAAATGTGGTTTGCTGTCATTTGAGCAAGATGAGTCTTTCTTTCTCCTGAATGGCTACAACTTCCTGTTGATCATTTTGGTGGACTTTCCTGAAGAAAGCGCTAAGTTACTGAAATCAAAATGCAATAAAAATGGTCCCCATTTTCTAACATAGGCAGATGGAACTGAATTTATTCAAATCCCAGAGCAAAGATGAGACCACAGACTTCCCTGCTCTGACCTGGCCATTGTGTTGCCAGGAGTTTAGCAGAAAGTAGATCAGGGGGTGTGGGATTTTTTTGACAGTTTTACTTCTCATCATTTTTCAAGCAAGCACAAATCAAACTCGGCATCTGAGTTACCTGTTTCTCCTCACATGGTCCCCAAGGCCCTGACAAATTGGCCTACTCACCTCTTTAGCCACAGGGAAGTTTAGCAACTTGCCTAAGGTCAACCAGCAGGGAATATGAGCAGTTGGAATTTGAGCGCAGGTGCTAGCTGACTCTTGTACCTGTGCTCTCTCGACTTTAGGGCACCTGGAATCGCTAAGGAGACCCTGGACCCAGGGCAGGGCCTGCTTTGCTCACGGGTGTTTGCAGTAAGTGGCCTGTCCTTGCAAAGGTGATTGAACAGGGGATGGGGTGAGATACCCACAGCATCTGCTCCAGGGGCCACGTGGCTCCCTGTCACCTTCTGGGTAAAGTCTAAACTCCTGGGCAGGGCCAACAATGTCCCTCAGAAGGTCTTCTTCATTATATTGTCTCTGCAGGGGTCAGCAAACTTTTTCTTAAAGAGCCAGAAAGCAAATGTTTTAAGGCTTAGTTGGCCACCTACAGTCTCTGCTGCAAGTACTCAACCACTCAGCTCTGCCCTCCTAGCATGAAAGCAGCCAGAGGCAACACATGAACGAGTGGGCATGGCTGTGCTGCAAAAAAATTTATTTATGAAAATAGGCATTGGCTGGATTTGGCTCAGAGCCTGTGGTTTGCTGACCTGTGTAGGGTGAGTGGAAGTCAAGCAGGTGAGCAGGAGTGTGGGTATTAGGAAGCTGTTGCTAATAATAATTATAATTAATTATCATCAAACAAAAAAATTCTTAAACATGCTCTGGGGAAGGGTGACAGCCCACCTAAGCTCTAATTACACAACACACAGAGATTAGATCCAATTGCATTTCCTGAGTATTGTGTTTTCCTTCCGAAAATCTCAAAGCAGCATTTGTACTAGACGAAAATTAATTAGAAACACAAAGAGATCTATGCTTATACAACTAACTGCCTGGTTTAGCCCACAGTTAATTAAAGTCACTGGAGAATCGTTTGAAAGTGGATTTTGTTCTCTTCCAATTTTCGGCCCAGGACCCTGTTCTTGTTGTTGTAATCAAGTCTCGTGGTTCTGTGGCTTCGGAGACCATCTGTCAGTAGCCGAGTGGATATTTAATTCCATTTGCTGTTGGGGGTAACTTTCCTAATACTCTGAGATCAGCCATTCTATCACCAAGGTAATTGTCTTTAATTAACAGTCTTAGTAAAAACGTTTAGCCTGCTGTTAAAATCCCCAATATGAATAAACATTCTTGGTTTTTCTTTGTCTTTAGTACCTGTTTCAAATTAATATTCTATTTTCTAGAACGGGTTTTGGTATTGGACAGACCCAGGTTTAAATCCCAATTTAGTTATTTGCTTATTATTTGGGTGACCCGAGGAAAATCCATTCTAACCTCTCAAAGTTTTAGGTTCCTTACCTGCAAAATGGGATCACGGGTGCCTAAATGCTTCTCGCTTATTCTACGCCCCACCCCCATGATAAAGATAACCACAAACATTTATAGGATGCTTCTATGTGCCAGGCACCTTGGAGAAAAGGTTATAATTACTGTTTTGTTAAATCACCATACAACCCTATGAGGTTGGGATTATTATTATCCCCACTTTAAAGAAAGAGGGGGAAAATGAGGCACAGAATGGTGAAGGATGCTGTTAAAGTCCCACAGAGAGTGAATGTCAAAGCCAGGAGCTGAAGATGCTGTGCTGAGGAAGAGGCACCTTGAGAAGCAGAGGAGCAAAGGATGGGACAGCGCTTGCCCTTAGCAGGTGCTCAGTGCGTTCCTGAGTGGGTTGGGAGAAACACACTCCTTCTCTTGAACTGGCTCCCCCATGCTGAGCTTTATGGGTCATCAGCCTATATATATATATGTTTTATTCACTTCCATGTGGCTGGCATGGTGAGACTGGGCCTGGGGGTGCCTCCTGGTTGGGAGGAGTGCCCCTAAACCTCAGAAGTCCCTACAGGGTCAGGGTAGGACTCAGACAGAAGGAAAATAGGGAGTAGGGCTGTTCTCGACTTTGTGGGAAAAGCAAAGGTGTTCTTGAGGGTTCCATGGTATATCACGATACGTTCAACAGCGAGTAACCATGTGATGAACTAACAGTGACTTAAGCAATAAATAAAGGAGTCTGGAGGTGGGTTACTCCGGGGTCGGTGTGGTGGCTCGACTGTCATCAAGGACCAAGGTTCTTTCCGCTCTTCTGGCCCACTTTCCTGAATTTATTGATGTTTCATCCTCAAGCTTGTCCCTTAGCCACATTTGTGAGCATCTCATCCTCACACAAACCTCACCCAAGGCAGAAAGTAGCAGGAGGCCTCCTCCCTGTCACTACTTTTATCAGACAATGAAAACTTTTATGAAAACTTTTCCAGAACTGGGCCCTAAACCCGGCCCTAAACAATCATAGCAAGCAAAGGGGAGTAAAATTACAATACTGGGGACCATCTAGTTTCATTCTCTCGGGTTGGAGGAGGGGCTCACCGTCCCCGCACGTGAAAGGCCCTGCACAAAATCGAGGCTCTGCAATCTAAGCAAGAAGAGGAGGGGCTACCTGTTTGTTGCTGGGTAGGTAGGAACTACATCTGCCACCGAGAGAGCCATAGTGGTCAGTGACTAAGCAGCAGATCATATGATCTCCTGCTCTTGCATGGACCTAAAATAAGGGGCCCCGACTCGGATGGATTAGAGAAACCTCATACAGTGAATGAGACCGAAGTCCCAACTCATAGCTGAGACCTCCAGGCTGCATAAACTTCCGCCGCCTGTTTCTCACCTGTAAAACCGGGATGGATGTAGTACCTGTTTCACAGGGTTGCATGACTATTAAATGAGCTAATTCACTTCAAATGCTTAGAGCTGTGCTTAGCACGTAACACATATGAGTATTGTCTGCTTTGTTTATTTTGGGCCACGTAGGTATCTAAGACAACCAACAGTGTCAGTTCATCTGGGACTGGGAGAGTTCCCAGGACTTTCAGTTTTAAGACCAGAACCACCCGGGGCAAACCAAGATGAGTTGGCCACTGCATAGGGAACACACGTGTGTGCAGTGGGGGTGTGAGTGGGGACTGAGGCAAAGCGGGGCGTGTGTGCCTTGGTTGTTTGGCTTCACCTGGTGGTTGCCATGTTGCTGGCCCGGTGTGGTCAGACCTGATTTTTCAGGAAAAGCCAGACAGCTAGATTTTTTATGTTAAATCTCTGAATTTTTACATACTTTAAACATTAAAAAACAAAACACTGCGTGGTCCAAACAAAACACTTTCGCCGAGCAGTGTGGGCTGCCGTTTTAGGACATTTTCCTCACTGCTCTGGGCGTCCAGCCCTCCCTCGACGGGCTGCTTCTGGTTCGGGTACAGGCGTATTTCCTGCCTCCCCAGAGCGGCCCCCCGACTCATTCTTATTTGTTGCTGCAGGAAGCACAAGACAGAAATTAAAGAAGAAGATTGTTCCATAGGTTTGGTGGCCACGTGTGCACAAAGATTTCCCCGATCAGCACTGCCCTCCATCACTCGTTTGTGACAGCCGCGTGACGCGAGATTAAACTCGGGCAGAGGTGCTGTGGGCGATTATGTCACGGTGGCTTGGGGAAATGAAAGTCGTCCATCTCGGGCAAATGTGACAGGCAGGACCCTGGGCTTTCTGTCACCTCCCGCTGCCTTCCCACAGCGGCAGCGTGCGCAGGCCTTACGTTTCTGCAGAGACTTTGTACCCACCCCGTCGGTGGCCATCACTTCACACGCGATCTAGGAAGGTTCTGGAAGCAGGAGTGTTTGCCCCATTGTTGGTGATTATTAGGTAGAGCCTTCGGGAAGGTCCGAGGGCCCATAGGAAAGGCCTGGTGGATGCTGGAACGCACCTGAATCCTTTTACAAACGTCTTCCCCCGTCTCTCAGACCCCGTGTGAAAGCTCTCGTCCCCCCCCCCCCCCGCTTCCCACCTTCTCCTTCACACTTGCACACGCGTCTCTCGGTCCCAAGGGTCCTGGGGACAATGCGGGAGTCCTCAAAGGAGCGTTTGTGTTTGAAACGAGAATCACCAGTAAATCCCTTACCCCGACACAGAGGAACAGGTGTCTGACAGAGGCCCTGCAGGCTGCGTGCCTGTCCGCGCCGGCTGACTCTCAGGCCTTCTGAGCTGGGTGGTAGGAACTAGACGGCCGGGCCTCTTGACTCGGGCTTTCTGGCTTCCCGGGTTCCCAGGGTCGCATCTTTTATTCACATCAATATCTCTCTGTTCCCAGCGAAGGGAAACTGCTTAAGGACACTGATTTTCAAATTTCACTTCTTTGCATACAAACTTCATGGTTTTTGGTACATCTATGTGCAATTCAGGCTATTATTAACTTAATATTTTTTGTTTACATGAACTTGTGTAAGTTCACTTAAATGGAAACTGATGTCACTGCTGTAAATGGAAAGCCAATATCATGTTCCATAAATAGTCTTTACAGGTAAAATAGACATACAATGAAAATAATGTTATTGTATACTAGCTGACACTTGTGCCTAAGAAGGCTCTTAACCTGAGACCTGCCCTTCTTTTGCTAAAAAGGGAGAGTGGTGGGTATTAGAAAAGGTCCTTCTGGCACCATCCTGATCCTTTCTCCTTGATCAATTGGATGGACTGAAAGAGGACAGAAATGGAGTCACTGCAGGATTCATTGCTATTTAACATGGTGCCCCCTCTACCACCCAAAGTCACCTGGCTCCCATACTTTGGGAAACACCATCTCAGCAGATGTTGTATGTTCAGGCACAGCTCTTTCCAGCCCAGAGATCCTCTACAAGGGGTTCTCAGTCTCTGGCCTCCTTGAATCAGGAATTCAAAGTCCTGGGCAATTAGCAGTGCTGGAGCCATTGTTCCTTAGGGCAGATTTTCTCAATGGACACTGGCTTTGGAGTTGATTAGAATCTCCAGGATGGGGCCCAGAAATTAGCTTATTTCATAGTCTTGGGATGGGGGGGATGGTTCTTATGAGTGTTGAAGTCTATGGGACCTCCATCCCCCACCCTACCTTCTCATCAGCCCCACAGGGACTGAGATGGGAAAAGATGCTCTTTCCAAGCCCCACAGCATCCTCCACAGACACAGGAAGCAACTCTGCAGGGTGATTGTTCAATTAACACATATTAAGTGTGGGCTAAGTGCCAGGCATGGTGCCAGCCATGGGGGACCCCACAGAGAGGAAGAGATCATAAAGCAGGGGAACCTCCTTTAACAGATGCAGAGCTCAACCCTGATTTTGCAGGTGATTGTATTTTTTTAAAGCTGTTTTTAACACAGGAAGGTGCATGTCTACCTCCACAAACTTTTCATAGGCAACCGGGCCTGTTCTGCTTCTGGCAACTGCATCTAACTTGTTTTGGACCAATCTTCCTGCTGAAGACGACTGGAAAACCTGGACAAAAAAGAATCTTTTTAAGGGCTTTGGAAAGCTACCAAGGCAGCCAAGATTTGAGCGGCCAAGACCCCAGAAAGAAATAAAGCCCTTAGAGCTGAGTCTGATATTTCACACCATTTGAGGCATTTGCTGATTGAAAGCAGAGGCTGAGGCAGATTTATAGAGCTAGGGCAACAAACATGGGCATTCAGAGCTGGCCATGGAAGAAGGGTCCCGGTAGGACCCTAGCATTGGAGTTGGGACCCTGGGGAGCTGCTCCCCAGGCATAAGGAGAACCGGAAACAGACCAACCCTCAGGAGAACTGAAGCTCAGCTCGAGCCCGCTCAACCCCTGATTGGATTAGGTTCATCTTTTCCTAACCCAGCTGTCTGGCAGAAGTGAAATAAATCTTCTTTGGAGAGAGATTGAAAGTTTTATTTGTCCCTCTTCACATCTTACTGTTCTGTATTTTGTTCCAGCCACTGTTGCCACAACTAACTTTGAACAGGTATAACTCAATATCACCTGCCTCACTCAGCCTTTGCATGATCTTAGCTTCCCACACCAGAGGTTCTCTGATGGCCTCTGCCTGTGGGAATCTGCCTTGCCCTCATGAACCTGCATCCTGGAAATAAAAGGGAGTTAACCACTCATCCAGCAATCTTTGACCAATGGGAAATGTGAGTTGGAGAATAAATGTTTCTTTCTTCCACTCTTTAGGCAGAAAATTTTGAGATGTAGTTACATTTATTTTTTAGGCAGTTTTGGCTGGCTCAATCACCAGTTACCCACAGTAATGGGTAACTGGCTCAAGCATGCACTCATGAATTGGCTTTCCTTTTTTTCCCTGTTGTATTCTACTCAGAACTCCACTCCTGTGCACTTGGATTATTACACAAAATAAACTACCTGCACACAAGTCAAGGTCTCAGGTTCTACTTTCTGGGGGAAATCTAGGCTAAGACAAATATGATGCAGACGTTAAAATAGTCTACCTTTTTCTAACCTACAATGTCTAGCATACAATAAAAAAAAACTCCAGGAGTACAAAAAGACAAGATTGGAACAAAAACCAAGAAAAAATACAGGCAACTGAAATAGAACTACAGGAAATTCAGATATTGGTGTTATGACAGGGACTTTAAAATAATAATTATTAAAATGTCCAAAGCAGTAAGTGACAAGATGAGGACTTTTGGTAGAGAACAACAAACTATAAAAATGAATCAAATAAAATTTTGACAACTGAGAAATAAAATGCTTGAAAATGAGAACTTAGTAGATGTGTTTGACAGCAGATTAGATGCAGGTGAAGAGAAAATTAGTAAGCTGAAAAATAAATCAGAAAAAATATATAGACTGAAGCATCAGGTAACAAAAGGTGAAAAAATAAATAAAAGAACATGAGACATGCAATAAAATGCAATAGTCTAACACATGGAATCACAGAGGAGAGGAGAGAGAATATGGAAGAAATACATTTGAAGACATAATTGCTGAGAATGTTTCTAAACTGATAAAAGGCATCAGTCCATGTACTGAAGAATCTCTAAGAACCCCAGACAGTAAACACAAAATTATCTCTAGGCACATCATAGTCAAACTGCTTAAAACTAAAAGCAAAGAGAAAAACTTATAAAGCATCCATAAAAAAGATGTTGCCTTCAAAGAAACAAAGAACCCAACAGCTAACTTCTCACCAGAAACAATGGAAACCAAAAGGCAACAAAATGATAGCTTCAAAGTATGGAAAGAAAAAACAGCCAACCTAGAATTGTATATCCAGAAAACTGTCTTTAAAAATTAAGAGGAAATGGACACATTTTCTAACAAAAGCCAAGGGAATTTTTCACCAGCACGCTAACACTAAAGAAAATAATAAATAGTATTCCCAGGCAGAAAGCTATCCCAGATGGCAACTTAGGGATGCAGGATGAGACAAAGAACAATATAAAGAGAGATATATGGGTAAATCTAAATGAACATTGATTGCATAAATAAATATGTTTATCTGTTTATATGATAGTTTTATAATTATTACAATATGTTTGTTATATAGGTTTATAATTATTATATTAAAATGATATACAGTAGATTTTTGAACAACACCGGGGTTATGGATGCTGACTCCCTGCACAGTTGAAAATCCATGTATAACTTCTGACTTCCCCAAAACTTAACTACTAATAGCCTATGTTTGACTGGAAGCCTTACTGATAACAAACAGTCAATTAACACATTTTTTATGTTATATGTATTATATACTGTATTCTTACAATAAAGTAAGCTAGAGAAAAGAAAATGTTATTGAGAAAATCATAAAGAAGAGAAAATACATATACTATTCATTAAATGGAAGTGGATCATCATCCCCATTAGGTCTTCAACTTTGCTGTCTTCATGTTGAGTAGGCTGAAGAGGAGGAGGAAAAGGAGGGGTTGGTCTTGCTGTCTCAGGGGTGGCAGAGGCAGAAGGAAATCCCCACGTAAGTGGACCTGTGCAGTTCAAAACCTGTGTTGTTCAAGGGTCAACCGTACATAGAATTAAAACACAAGGCAACAATAGCACTTAAATTAGCAAGTGGTAAATGGAATTAAAGCATTCTAAGGATCTTTCATTTTCTGACAAATGGTAAAAGCACAGATTTATATTTTTTGATACTTTAGGGATGTATGTTGTAATCTCTAGGTAAATGCTAAAAGAACAGTAAAAGAGTGTATAAATAACAAGGCAATGGAGGGTGTTATGTAATAGTGAATACTGAATATTTTTAAAAGACAATAGCAAGGAGGAAAAAAAGGAACCTAGACTAGGTGAGACAACTGAAAGGTAACAATAATATGATAGATTTAAAACCAAATGAATTATATATTTTAATTAAGAGGTAAAGATTATTAGACTGGATAGAAAAACAAAAGCCAACTATATGCTGCTTACAGGAGACTATAATAAACACAAGGATAGATTGAAAGTAAATGGATGGAAAAATATACACTCAACCAAACCTGAAAGAACTTTGCTAATATCAGATAAAGTGTGCTTAAGGGTAAAAATATTACTAGAGATAAAGAGGGACATTCCATAATGATAACAAAGTACAATTCATAAGGAAGATATGGCAATTTTAAATTCATTTGCATCTGATAACATAATCTCAAAATCAACAAAAGGGAAATAGATAAATCCACAACCATATTAAGGAATTTTAATAAGCATCTATCAGATCAAAAAAAGGTAAGGATTCAGAATATTTGATCAACATGATTAACAAACTGACCTAATTGACATACATAGAACATTGTACCCAGCAACTTCAGAATACACATTATTTTCAAGAGCTCATGGAACATTTAACAAAGTAGACCATATGTTGGGCCATAAGGCAAGTCTCAACAAATTTCCAAGGATTGAAATCACACAGAATATGTTCTCTGACTACAGTAGATTTAAGCTAGAAATTAACCCAAAGATAACTAGAAAATTTCCTGTATGTTTGGAAAATAAGCAATACACTTTTAAATAACTGATGAGTCAAAGAAGAAATTACAATGGAAATTAGAAGATATTTTCAACTGAATAATAACAAAAAGATTACCTATCAAAATTTGTGGGCATTTTTACTGTGGTCAAAGTGAAGTAATGGGGACTGGATTTACCCTTCTGCTTTAAACTACTAAAATATTGGAACAAAATATGAAGCAACATATACTATATGATCATATATAACAGTGATTATATATATGGTTAATGGAATTTCTACAACTGCGAAATAAAATGCTTGAAAATGAGAACTCAGTGGATGTGTTTGATAGCAGATTAGATGCAGCTGAAGAGAAAATTATTGCCCTGTATGCAGGGGCATGAGGTTATTTTGGGGAGGTAATAGAACTTTTCTATACCTTGATCATGCTGGTGGTTACACAACTGTATGCATTTGTCAAAACTCATAGAGCTGTATACAAAAAGGTACGATTAGCATTGTATGTAAATTATACCTCAACAAAAAAACTTGGAGGTAGCTAAAGCGATACTTAGAAGGAAATGTATAGCTTTAAATATGTATATTAAGGAAAGGAAAAAAAGGTAGAAATCAAATTCAAGCATCTGTTTTAATAAGTTTGGGAAGAGCAGCAAATTAAACACAAAGACAATAAAAGAAAGGGAATAATCATGATAGGAGTAGCAAATAATGAAATGAAAAACAAACATACCAATGAAAGACTCACAAAGCCAAAGTCTTGTTGAAAAGATTAACAAAATTGGTAAATCCTTAGCCAAGCTAATCAGGAAAAACAAAGAAGGCATAAAATTACCAGTATCAGAAATGAAAAAGGGGAATCATGACAGGTCCAATGGACATTAAAAAGATAATAAGAGGATACTATGAACAACTTTATAATATTAAGTTTAGATAAAATGGATAAATTTCTAGAAAAAACACACACAACATAAATCTGATACAAGAAAAGATTAAAAATATAAGGAGTCCTTTATCTGTTGAGGAAATTGAATCTAATTTAAAACCGTTTCACAAAGCAGATCTAGATGGCTTCACTGACAAATATTTCAAACATCTATGAAAGAAATAACACAAATATTATACAAATTCTTCCAGAGAATACATAAAGAGAGAATCCTTCCTAACTCACTTTAGGAAGCTATTATAACCTTGATAACAAAACCTGACAAGAACATTACAAGAAAGAAAAATTATAGGCTAATCTCCCTTTTGAGTATAGGTGCAAATATTCTAAACACATTAGCACACCAAATCTGGTATATATTATTCATAAAAGAGTAATATATGTCATGACCAATTGGATATATTCAAGAAATTCAAGATTGGTTTAACGCTTAAAATTAATCAATGTAATTTCACATATTAATACAATAAAGGCATATAAATTATTTGATTATCTCAATATAAGCATAAAAAGCTTTTGATAAATTCCCACATCCATTCTTATAAAAATTCTTAGCAAACTAGGAGTAAAGGGGAACCCTCTTAATCTGATAGGGTGTATCTATAAAAATCTTGGAAGGATCTACAAAAATGTTGAAAGAATGCTTGCTATCATCACTGGTATACAGCACTTCACTGAAGTTTCTAGCTAGTCCAATAAAGCAAGATGAAGGAATACTATGTATAAGGATTGGAAAGGAAGAAATAAAATTATCAACAGATGACATATTTGAGTAATTAGAACATCCAGAAAAATCTGCAGATAAATTATCAGAATAATAAATGAATTTTATCAAAGCCCCTAGATACAAGGTAAATATACAAAAATCAACTGCATTTCTATATTACAACAGGAAACAATTATAGAATGAAGTTTGAAAAACAATACTATTTACAACAGTATCAAAATCAGATACCTAGGAATTAATCTAATGAAAAATGTGTATGAGTCTATGGAGGAGACTATAAAATATTAGCAAGAGAAATGTTAAAAGACCTAAATAAATGGAGAGATATACAATATATGTGAATTGGAAGGTTCAATACTGTAAAGATATCAATTCTCCCCAAATTAATCTGCAGGTACATTGCAATTCTAACAATCTTAACAGGTTTCTTTTTTGTGTGTATAGAAATTAATAAGCTGATGCTTAAATTTATATGAAAATGTAAAGGTCCAGGAATAACCAAGACAATCTTAAAGAAGAACAGAGTTGGAGGGCTTACACTACCAGATATTAAGATTTATTAACAAGTAACAATAATCAAGAGAGTGTAATATTAACACAAGGATAGACAAATAGACCAGTTAAAAGAATGGAAAATTATAAAAACAGACCCCCACACATAATGTTTTAATAATATGATTTATGACAAAGGTGGCTTTTCTGAATAGCAGGGAAAGTTCATTTTGACAGATATTGCTGGATAAATCAGCTATTCATAGGGAAAAATAATTAATGTTCTATTCTTTTTAATCTGGGTTGTGGTTACACAGGTGTGCTTGCTTTGTGACAATTCTGGGAGCTGTACACTTAGGCCTTGCATACTTTTCTACATGTGTGTTATGCCTCAGTAACAAATTTGAAAGTGTCAACTAGAAATAATGAATGTTTGGAAAAGTAATTTCACTTAGAAAATACTTACTGGATGCATATTATGTCCCAAGCACTGTGCTGAGGAAGCAGTGAACAAGTTGTTCAAGGTCCTTTCCCACAGGGTGCTTGCCCCGTGTGTGTTTCCATGTGTGTTTTACAGAAAATAAAGAATTACGATTTACTATTGACTGGCAAAGAGCCGGGTGCTGTGGGAGCCTGAGGAAAGGGCACCTAACATTTCTGCAGGCGGTGGTTTCTCTGATGGGAACTGAAGGATGACTAAGAGTTAAGCAGGTAAAGGAAGTGAGGGAAAAGTGTTCCAGGCAGAGGGAACAGCATATGCAAACGCCCCATAGAGGTGAGAGAACATACTGCATTTGAGGAGCCCAAGAAGTTCACTGTGGGAGAGTAACAGGAAGGTAGAGGCGTTAGGTAGGGGCTGAATCATGCAGGTTCCTCTAAACCATGCCAAGGAAGCTAGACTTTATTCTGAGGGCAAGAGGGAGCTATTGAAGGATATTGATGGGTGAGAGGAGTGGATAATAGGGTCAGATTTGATTCTTAAAGAGATAAGGATGGCTTCTGGGTGGCCAAGGGTAGAGGCACAGAGAACAGTCATATGGATGCTGTTCAGAGGAGACTTGGAGATGGTGTCAGAGAAAAGGATGGAGTTCAGGAAATATTTAGGGTGGAGAATGCACAGGAACAGGTGCTGAGTTGGCTTGAGAGATGGCGGGGCTGATGGACAGCACCCGGGCAGTCAGAAGTCTTTTCCAAGAAGATACGATGGGGGTGAGCAGGTGGCCGGAGGCGCCCAGCAGAGGGAGACCCTCAAGCCCCGTCTCCCATTGGCTGCACAGCAGCGGCGGTTCCTGCACCACTGCAGCCCTGCTGCTCCTGCTCGTCTCCATCCAACCTCCTGTTTACAACCAAGCCCCAGGGCCGCCGCTGGGGGAAAGCAAGGCCTTGCCTAAAGAAGCGTCCTGACAAAATAATTACACTGTCAGCAAGAGAGCTGTGAGTTGCAAATAAAACCTGAATAATCTGAGTCCTGTGTCCAACCTGGGGAGCTAATTCAAATACTCTACACCCCATTTGGGGTCCATGCACCACTTTCTGACCTGGACTCCCCCTTTCAGAAGCTGGGAGTTGAGAGTTAAGTGGTCTGGGTAATTCAGAATCACTGGGAGCCCCATAGCTGATATTGGCAGCCTGTCAGCACAGTTCTGGAACCTTCTGATGATAATGTCTGTGATGACCATCTGTTGTTTTGACCAGCCTAGCCCACATTCTCTCTTCTTCTGGAAGCAGCATCTTGATTTCCTTTTGGGGAACCTCCCTTCCCCCATGCCCAGTCCACTTGGCTCAGATGGATCTGAGCCCACCCCCAGCTCAGACGCAGATGGGAGGTGGTGGCCTCCCGCAGACTCCTGTGGAAAGAGGGGTCTTTCCATGAAGCTCCCGTGAGGATTGGGTCATCCTGTCTGGGCCACGTGCCCGTCCACACCCCGGTCTGGGGCTGGGGATATGGGGCTGTCTGACGGGACGGACTCTGTGACGGAGGGGTGGGCTGAGTCACTCACAGCTGCACTACCTCAGAGATGGGCTCCCCTCGGAAATGACAGGGGAGGGATACGGGTGACCTCCGTCCCTGCTTCAGCTGGCATCTCCAGCTTCCCTACCCTCACGCCTGTACTGTTCTGTCTTCCCACCTGCTGTCTCCCTTCTTTGGGCAACAAAATATTAATTTTCCCATCTCTGTTCTCTTGTGTAGCTTGGAGAGACTGTCGATCCAGGCTTCCTGCGCTCTCCTGGCCGAGGGTGGGCGTGGGCCTGAGGCCCGTCTAGGTCTCTGACTCAAGGCCCAAAACTGGCTGAAGCTCGCTCACAGCAGGACCAAGCCTTGCAGAGAATTTCCACTCAGTTCTGCTACCCAGGCCCGTGGGGCTGCCCCAGTTCCTGCCCTTTCCCAAGCCTGGCTTTTTAGCTTTTCTTTTATCTCTTGGGCCAGCCCATATTCCTTTTTCTTTTAAAAAAATCTTAACGGTTTAATCTCTCTGTTTTAAAAAAGTGAAGTAAAATTCACATGACATAACACTAACCATTTTAAAGCACAATTCAGTGGCATTTAATGTATTCACAAGGTTGTGCAACTATCACCTCGATCTGGTTCCCAAACATTATCTTCACTGCCAAAGGAGACCCTGTGCCCATTAAACGATCACTTCCTATTCCTGCCTCTCCCCAGCCTCTAGTAACTACAAAACTGCTTTCTGTCTCTATGGATTTACCTATTCTAGATAGTCCAAATAAATGGAATCATGCAATATGTGACTTTTTGCGTCTGGCTTCTGTTACTCAAATTGTGTTTAAGGGTCATTTACATTGTAGCATGTATCAATGCTTCCTTCCTTTTTAAGCCTGAATAATAGTCCACTGTATATGCACACTGTGTTTTATTTAACCATTCAGCGGTAGGTGGGCATCTGGGTTGTTTCCATCTTTTGCCTGTTGTGAATAGGCTGCTACACCCACGTTCTTTCCATACATTTTTTTTTCCACTTGATTTTTCCAGAATTGGCTTATGTTGATGGCTACTGAGAAATTCTTACTGATGGAATGTCAAAAATGCTTTATTTTCAGGGTTGCAGAACACGTAGTCCAAGGAATGTAAAACAGTAAACACCATCTCTGATGGATTAGGATCGGTAGGGCCACAGCCCAGTTCCAGAAGGACAATGTGGACAATCGTTGAAGCCCACGGCTGTGCCTCAACTCAGAGCCTCTCTGAGAGGGCCTATTTGCTGAGAGTGCTTTGGAGAAGGTGAACCAAGGAGCTTTGCAAAGGACGGGGGGGGGGGGGGGGGGTCATTTCAAGTGTTTATCCATTCCCTTTGGAAGGGAAATGAGCTAGGGGAGTGAGCCTAGAGAGATGCAGTGACTGCAGCCCCTCCCCCAGCTAGTCCAACAGCCAAGAGGCAGATAAATATTGAGAGAACAGAAGCTTTTAGGTGCTGAGTGTAACCTGCATGGCAACTGACGAGACGCAGGCAGGCCTGGGCAAGATAAAAAACGTCACAGCAGCTGACACGGATTGATGCTACTGCATGCCCAGCTCTGTGCTGAGGCCTCTACATGCATTGTCTCATTTAACCCTCACCGCAGCCTGTGAGGAAGGCACAGTGCTGTCCTCACCACGGAGAGGAAGGGGATGCAGAGAGTGGCTTCGTCACTTGCCCCAGATCACAGCAGGCAGTGGCACAGCAGTGCTTTTAAAACAGGGAAGAAGAGGGCTGTACAGAGGAAGCCCAGCATCGGGTTACATGTATGTCCATGTCCTGTTTCACCGGTGCCATCAACTCACTTCCAGGGAGTGAGTGACAGGGGTGTCCCCTGCAGGGGAGGAGGGGGCTTGGGGAGTGGGAGCAGGGTCTTGGGCTCCAGTCTGATATTAAAGACAGTAGAAAGAGTACTGATCTTGGAGTCACTTCCTAGCTATGTAAATTGGGCAAATGACTTCGACTTCCTGAGCCTCAGTTTTCCTCATCTGTATAAAGGGAGCAACAGCAGGATCTACCTCCTGGGCTTATTGTGAGGATTAAGTGAGTCAGTGTTTGCGGAAGTCCTTTATAGACCGTGATAGCCCACGGATTTACTTTATCTCCTCCTTGGTACCCCTCCCCCTCCCTTATTGTCAAGGTGTATCTGTGTCCCAGTACCCCTCCCTGGGGAGGGGCTGTGTGCTTCCTGCAAGGTGAACACTGGTCCAGTAAGTGTATCAGACGACAATGGGTTAAGAACACCCTTGTGGGACTGAGAATAGCTAATTGTGGTCCCCCATGATATATTCCAAGCACTGTGCCAAGGGCTTCCCATATAGTCATGTGACCTTACACGGTTGCCCCCAAGTAGGGTTGGTTTTATCCCCACCTTACTGATAAGGACACTGAGGCGAAGAAAGACCCTCCCCTAACAAGGTGCAAACTGGGATCTGAACCCAGGATTCAACCTGTGCCCTTCATTACTGTGCAGTGGTCCTTGGTGCTGCTGAAGTCAGCCTTCCCATCACAGCAGAGAGCACTTGGGGAAGCAGCTTTTGGCCAGCGTTGGACTGGGGCATTTCTTGATTCATTAGAACAACCCAAATGGGTGGCTTCCTGCCTTTCCCACCCATGGGCTTCTCCAACATCTCTCGGAGAGCCTGGGGCGGGGGTGGGGAAGTGTGAAGAACGATGGGGCCGTCCGTCGGGGCGGCAGCGTCAGTACACAGCGCTAACGGTAATGGCCAACTCTGAGCGTTTTTCTAAACACCCATTCATTCATATGTGGGAGTCTTTTTCTTTAGGGTGTGTAGGGATCTCTAGGGGGAACAAAGGGACTCTAATGCCCTTTCCTTACTGGGGTGGACATCTGCTGTTTGTGAGTCCCCCTTCCCCGCCTCTTCTGGTGGCAGCACAGGCGCTCTGTTGGAGGACGTGTGCACTCCTGGTCAGGAGTTGGGAGGGGGCTGAGCCCCATGTCCCCTGACCATGGCTAGCAGTTTGAGGGTGGTGAGTCTGCATGGAGGACAGCAGAGCGAGGGGATGGGATGTCCAGAGGACGTCTCTTAACTTACTGCATCCAGTCAGACCTATCCCTGGACTTTTCAGTTATGGGAGGCAATCAGCCCTTTGAAATGATCCACCAATTTGAGTAGGGTCTCTACCTTACATACACTTGGCCACAAGCAGTTTATGATCTCATTGCAAAAACAAGAAGGAACAACTTTCTACTTTATTATAATACCTGCATGTGCATAGAGGTATATGTGTCTGGTTTACGTTTAAGAGATTATTCTATACCATGGAGACCTGGGTTTTAGTTCTGACTTTGTCTCTAAGTTACAGCGTGAGCTTGGGCCAACCCCACTTCCTCTCCGGGCCTCAGTTTTCCCTTTTGTAAAGTGAATGTCCTGGGCCCACTGCTCACCAAATTCCCTTGCACTCTCATATTCCGTGATTTTAAGATTATGTCCATGAGATGGCTGCAGAAAAAATAATGAGAAACCAAGAAAACACTGGTGTATCCTCTGCTGGCCTCAGTGTTCCTCTTGTCGATGCAGAAAGGAGAGAGACCCGGACCCGACTGGATGGAGGAGCAGGGAATTGTCCGTGGGAGGCCACCGCTGCCTCCTGCAGATGCGGAAAGCCTCGATAAGGATTATGCCTGCCAGCGCCCTTCACAGATGGCTGTGGGCTGCACGCTGAGCTCTGGGAAGGACACGTGAAAAGCTTCAGATCAGCCTCAGATCCCAGCATGGGGACTGAAGCTTTTAACACAGACCTAGAATGCCTGTGATCTGCAGGAGCAGTGGCCAAGGTCCCAAACTAAGGAGATGCACAAACACCCAGCTCGGGCTCCTCTGCCTCTCAGATCCCAGACATGTCTGAGGTGGATGTGACAAGCTTACGGAGACAACTGGCTGTTTTTTCTTGAATTGTTGGTGGGACCCATCCTCCTGGGCTGAGATAACTACTGATTGATTGGTTGCTTGTATTTTTAAAGGAGAAATATCTGTCAGTTAGGGTGAACTTGGTTACCAGTAGCAACACCCCTGAGTAGCAGCAGTTAAAAGGATGAGAATATTTGCTCTTGTCTTAACAAGAGGTCCAGGCAGCAGAAGTACAAAGATATTTCACATCATAACAATGTCATCAGGGACATAAACCCTTTCCCAGCCTCCTTTCTAGGTTGCTCTTGGATTTGTCATCTCATAGCCCTAAGATAGGTGGTTGCCACAGCTCCAGCCATGTGTGTCCGTCCATCCTCTGCATTCCAGGCAGGAGGCAGGGCACAGGTGAGAGGCTCTTTCTTTGTGAGCCTATGTCCTTTGGTCTGAGAAGATCTATTTTCTACCAGCCTTTGGGGACTTGCTAACATGGCTCATTGGCCAGATTTGGGGGGCATGCCCCACTTCAGGCTGTAAAGGAGCCTGGGGTAAGTGCTCGTGCAAGGAGGCAGAGGAGAAAGGGGCTGACCAGGGGGTGACACAAGCCCCTGGCTGCTCCTTCCATATGTTTGTCCACTGGAGGCTGAGTCAAGCCTGGCTTGGAGGTTGTGCAGTCTCCGTTCTTTTCTTGGTTATACCACTTGCTCATCATGTGCCCACAAAGTACAAGACAGAGGTTTCAGTTTGTGGAGCAGAGACTGGAATCGAATCCCAATGGAAATGAACTCATTTGCAGACATTTACTCCAAACCTAAATATTTGATACCTATTAAGCCTGTCGAACCAAAGCACCTCCCCAAGCATGAGTCACCATACTTGCCCCGTCCTCCACCCTCTGACCTAGTTAGTCTAGACTCGGTTGGACTGTACTGCTGTAAACAAACTTCAAAATCTCTGTGGCTTAACCTGGATATTTACTTTTCATTTGCACAAAGTCTGCTGTGGATCTAGATCTGGTGCCTCTCCAGGGAGGCTCCCTGCTGAATGGTGATTCAGATCTCCAAGTGCTTTCATCTTATAGCTGCATGTGGCTCCAGGGTCCCTGTGGCACGGGAGGAGAACTGCAGGCCATGCACTGGCTCTTAAATGCTTCAGCCTGGAAGGGACACATCTCACTGCTGCTCACAGCCCATTGGCCAGAAGTCACATGGCCCCACTGGACCCCAAGGGGCCAGGAAACAAGGGGGAGCACATGAGTCAGCTGGAAGCAGGAACTGTGTCTCCACACCTGCCTGGTGTGGCTCCCCACTGCCCTCAAGGTCAAGTCCTTGCCCCAACCTCAGGTTTCCCACCCCTGCTGCACAGCCCGTGTTCCAGGGACACTGAGGCACCTTAGCTTTTCTCAAGTTTACCTACTTGCCTTTGCAGGGGCTGTCCCTCTGTCCCTCCCCCACCCCACCCTCTTCTCCTGGTTGGTTCCTACTCATCCTTTAATTTTATGTGTCAACTTGACTGCGCTAAGGGATGCCCAGCTGGCTTGGTAAAGCATTGTTTCTGAGTGCGTCTGTAAGGGTGTTTCCAGAAGAGATGAGAATTTGAATCAGTAACTGAGTAAGGAAGATGGTCCTCCCCAATGTGGGTGGACACGATCCAATTCACTCAGGGTCTGGATAGAACAAAAAGGCAGAGGAAGGAGGAATTTGCTCTCTGTTTGAGCTGGGACATCCATCTTCTCCTGCTCCCGGGCATTGGAGATCCTGGGTCTGGGGCCTTCAGACTCAGACTGTGACACACATCATCCCCTGCACCTCCTGAGCTCCGACCTTCAGGCTTGGAGTGGGAGTCGCACCATGAGCCCCTGCCACTGGTTCTCAGGCCTTGGGCTTGAACTGAATTATATCACCAAACTTCCTGGCTCTCCAGCTTGCAGATGGCACATTGTAGGACGTTTTGGCCTCCATAATCGTGTGAACAAATTTCTATAATAAATATACTCTTTTATATGTATCTTATTAGTTCTGTTTTTCTGGAGAACTCCAACTAATAGACGTCATGTCTCATCATAGGTTTTACTTTCCGTTCGGGCGATTGGGTTGCTTTAGTGGTCTCCCCCAGGCCCCTGTGTGTAACCGTTGGTGCCTCATCACCCAGTTTTTTATCTACCTGTTTTCTTGACTCTCTCCCTGCACTGGTCTGTGAGCTATGACTTGGTCCTGGCAACCCGTATATGCCCAGCACCCAGTGCAGTGCCTCAAACACGGTAGGTGCCATCAGTTAATGAAAAAAGCAGTGAACAGACTTTCCTTTCAATTGGCTTGAGTCCTTATCTTGGAAAATATGCACTGAATAGAGGTAAATCAGTTTTGTTACAGATCCTTCTGGTAAACAATGCAGCTTCCCGATGATATATGGCTGTCTCCTGGGGACAGAGAGGAAAGCTATGTCCCTGCCTGTTTTGTACAGTAAGACCATCTTATGCCAAGTCTGTCACCAAGAAGCCACGGGACCTTGGGGGAGGCACTTCACCATCTTGAACCTTGCTGATAAGATGAGGGTAATAATCATGCCTGCTCGGAAGTCTTATCGCAGAGGATGTGTGAAACCCTCAGTGCTCTGCAATTAGACTATGTATTCTCACCAAGTGCTAGCTATTGTTATTATGGTTTATTATTCATTTTTATCAAATGATGATAATGTTGGAGCTTAAGGAATACTTTAAGGTAAAGAATGCATCTTGTCCTGGCGTCCAGAGATGGGGAGTGTGTTCTGACTCCGCAGCCAGTCTTCTGTGCCTCAGTTTCCTCACCTCTACAATGACCCTCTATTTCACGGGTTTATTCTCAAGGTCTTGTTAAGTAACTAGAACATCTCCTCTATTTACTCAACCACACCAACAAGTGTTCATTGACTGCTTGGTAGAGAGGCTCTGAGTGCAGCTCTGGAGTTGGGTTGCTGGAGTTTGACTCCTGGTTCTGCCACTGGCTGTGTGGTTTGAGCTACTTACCCAGCCTCTCTGGGCCTCAGTTTCTTCTTCTGTAAAATGGGGATAGCAACAGTGCTTACCGCTCACTGGGTTGTTGTGGGACTTTAGTTAAACACATGAAGTGTTTTGAAAGTGCTTGGAACATAGTAAACACTCAATAAATGATGTTTGATATTATTATCCAAGCCAGACTTCTTGGCTTGGAATTCCGGCCTCCCCCTTCCTAGCTGTACACAGGAGATCGGCCCTGGGAATGGCCCACCTCACCCCGACGTCAGGATTGACTGAACGCCGCTTGTGTAGAGCAACGCCAGGCATACTCTGCATGCTCAGAGAGGTCAGGCGCTCCTCTCGCTATGGAAGCTGCAGGTGGAAGTCAAGGGGAAGCCGAGATTTGAGAGTGAGTTGGGGGCAGGGAGGGAGGTGGGCTCAGAGGCAGGTGGTGGTGGAGAATGAGAGATGCTCAGTGTGTCCCTGGCAGGATGTGCGAGGGAGAGGGGGTGAGGAGGCTGCAGGCAGCTGGGGCCACCTTCTCACCTGCTCTTTCAGCAAGTGTTTCCCAAGCCAGGCCTGGGGGACAGTGGTGCTCAGGACAGATGTGGCTAAGAGTTTAGCCTTTAGCCCGTGGAAATGGGGAGCCAAGGAGGATACTATGCAGGAAAAGGAAGTAAAAAAAAATGTGCCTTTAAGAAACATGTGGAATCAGAGAGTGTTGGATCCCAGCACAGAAGGGGGTCATCGCAGCCTAGTCCAAATAGAGTTGTCATGATAAAGGACACTTCCACAGCCCTTTTCCTCCCTCACCTTCAGACTTTGAGGGACCATGGTGGGGGAGGGGCTGCTGTATAAGATACAGGATACCTAATTAACAAATAAACAACAAATAATGTTTTAGTATGAGTGTGTCCCAAATATTGCATGGGACATACTTGTACTAAAAATCATGTTAACTCTGGCAATGCTACCTACATGGGGTCACATCCCAGAGCTGACTGGCAACATCTAGGAGAGCAGCAGGTCCTTTAGGGTGCTCCCCTGAGCTCAGCCTACAGCCCGACAAGGGCGGGGCTCACACCAGAGGAGCTTCCTCCTTCACAAATGTGGGGAGAGGAGGCAGAGGAGCTCTGGCCTCCTTGGAGCCTCAGGGTTTGCTTCCTTCCTCTGTTCCAGCAGGCCAGGCTTTCATCCCCTGCCTGGGAGGATTTAAGCAAGGCAGCTTCCTTGATTCCAGGCCAGATGCTGATTCCTGAGCTGGTCTGTGCCCAGGTCCCATTGGGCCTTGGAAGAATAGAGCGAGAGAGATGACACAACTCTTGTGCCCAAGGAGCTCCAAGGACACCAGCTGTATGTGAGACTCTTCGACTGTCTTACAAGGGCAGCCTTTGCAAAGTGCCTCCTCTGTGGGCAGGAATAGCAAAGGCTACCGTTACTTGGGTCCTTACTCCATGGCTGATGTGGAGCCGAGAAGAGGGTCGTACAGAATGGAAATTGAGAACAGGCCTTTGGGAGTCAAACATCGCTTGGGTCGAGTCTCAGTTTTACCACCTATCATGTGCATGACCTTGGGCAAAGCTGTTTCTCCCTCCCAAGGTTTGGTGGCCAATCTCGTGGGTTATGGGGCGTTGAAATGAGCAAATCTGCGCAAAGCACTTAGCTCCACAGTGCCTGGCACCTGGTCAGGCATCCAGAAAAACTACCATGGCACAGGCCTGAGAGGTTATTGTCGCCACGTTACCAACAAGGAACCAGGCTGAGAGAGGTGAAATCCCAGCGTGGGCATCTACCCTCTGCAACTTGGCATCAGATAGTGAAATGGTAACCCAGAAGGGTTCTCCAACTCGGAGCCGTGGACTTCTTTAAAAAGCTGAAACTTATTTGATTACAAGACTAATGCATATTCATTGAAGATAATTTAGAAAATGCAGTTTTGCCAAAAGAAGAAAGTAAAACTCACCAGCGTTCTCACCACCCAGAGATAGCCATGGTTGACGTGCTGCAGTGTGTATTTTAGGGCTTTGGGGGAAATTTTTAAATCCTAAAACTGAGGTCCCCTGCACTGCTTTTAATCACAGCCTAGAGTTTAGGCAGGTGTCTCAACCTCAGCACTATTGTCATTCTGGGTTGATAGTTCTTTGCTGTGGGGACTGTCCTGTGTGTTGTAGGATGTTTAGCAGCGTCCTTGGCCTCTACCCACCAGATGCCAGTAGCACCCCCTAGGACAACCCAAAATGTCTCTCGATGTTGCCAAGTGCCAAGTGCAAAGTGCAAAATTGGCCCAAGTCAACCATTGCTGGGCTTAGGGGTAGAGGCTCTGAAGTCAGCCAGACCTGGCTGTTGATCCCAGCTTAGGCGTAGCCCCGGCAAGTTAGCCAATCACTGTGAGCCTCACTGACCTCATCTGTGAAACAGGGCGGTACCATCCCCACCTGGCAGAATTGTTGTGAGGATTAGAGGAGATGGTGTCTGGGGCATGGAAAGCATTCAGTACGAGGGAGCTGAGGTTGATGTTGGCATCCTCGTAGCCGGCAGCTTCTCTGATGAAGACTGACTTCACAAAAAACTCAAACTCAAAGGCAGAAACTCACCTGCCTTTGGAAGGCCCTTCGCTCCTGAGTGAGATGCACGGCTCGTCTTAGAATAGAAACAGGAGTTGTGATTGATAATGTAGCTGCAGAGTCAGCCTGTTTTGCATCCCATCACTGTCCCCAACCGCACAAGTGACCTCGGGCAAATGGCTGAACATTTCCGTGCCTCAGTTTCCTCATCTGTAAAATTAAGGCAATGGTAGTACCTACTTCTTGCAGTTGTGAGGATTAAATGAGTTTGTCCAGTAAGTGGCTATATTTACAAATATTATTATTACACGTGCCCAGTCTGACATGGGAGGGAAGGGGTACCTTGGAATCCACCAAAATGGGATTGTGCCGAGCGGGAGGCTCTAAACAGAGGAAATGACCACGCATGTTTGCCTACACCTCTGCTTCTTTCCAAACCCCAGACAGAGTTGCTGTCCCTTCTGCCCTGAGGCTTCTGAATGACGTCTGGCTGGCCTTGAGATCTGGGACCCTGGAGTCCACACCCCAGGGAAATTTCAGTTTAAGAAACCCATTATGTCTTGGAGGATCCCAAGTGATTTTTTAAAGTTTTTTTTTAATTGTGGTGAAATGTACATAAAATTTTACCATTTTAAGTGTACAATTCATTAAGTACATTCACATCCTTGTGCACAACACAAAATTTACCATTTTAACCAGTTTAAGTGTACAATGCATTAAGCACATTCATACTGTTGTGCAACCATCACCACCATCCACCTCCAGAAGTTTTTCATCTTCCCAAACTCTATACCCATCAAACACTAACTCCCCTCCCTCCCTCCCCTCAACCCCTGGGAGCCACCATTCCAGTTTCTGTCTCTGTGAATTTGACTATTTTAGGTACCTCATATAAGTGGAATCATGCAATATTTATCCTTTTATGCCTGACATTTTCCTTAGCATAATGTCCTCCAGGTTCATCCGTGTTGCAGCATATGTTGGAAATTCCTTCATTTTTAAAGCTGAACAACATTCCATTGTGTGGATGTGCCACATTGTGTTTGCCCATTCATCTGTTGATGGACATTTGAGTTGCTTGTGCCTTTTGGCTATTGTGAATAATGTTGCTGTGAACATTGGTGTATAAGTATCTGTTCGAGTCCTTGCTTTTAATTTTTGTGTACATACCTAGAATCAGAATTGTTGGAGTGCATGGTAACTTTATGTTTTGTTTTTTGAGGAACCACTATCCCAATTTCCACAGTGGCTGTACCATTTTACATCCCCACCAGCAATGTGCAAGGGTTCCAATTTCTCCACATCCTCACCAATCCCAAGTGTTTTTAACCCAGCTGCCCTTTTGATTTTTACACCTGGAAAATAGTATAGATAGTGGGTGTATGGGAGGGACCCTTCTTCATAATAATTCTTTGCGTTTCAAACATTCGAAATTCTTTGAGCTTCAAACATTTCCGATGAGCTGTTGCATGTTTGATCTTCACAATAGTGCAGCAAGGTAGATATTAGAGGTGATTAAGTCCCTACTGTTTGTTTGAGGGACAAGATTTCACATACATGCTCCTTCATCTGATTTCTCTTTCACATATTTCATGAGATGATGCCCTTGGGGCAGTTTGAAACACATATGCCATTTTTGGTGAACTTTGTTCCTGTAGGTTTGAGTTGTTACTATTTGTTATCATTTCTCTTCATCGTGAAAAGCTTTCTGTAGCAGTTTTTATACGACAAGTTTATGGATATGAATTCTCTCAGTCTTTGTGTATTTAAATATCTTTATTTTGCTTTCATTTTTGAAGGAAGGATAGTTTCGTTTGATAAGATTAGGGGCGGACAGACTTTATTCTCTGAACATCACAAAGATGTCACTCCATTCTCTCCTGGCCTCCCTTGTTCTTAGAAGTCAGCTGTAATTCACATCATTATTTTCCTGTATGAAATATCTTGGTTTTTCTCTTGACTGCTTTCAAGATTTTTTCTTTATATTTGGATTTCAGGAATTTGACTGAAATGTACCTATGTATAGTTTTTATTGTATTTATTGTATTTATCTTATTTGAAGTTTGCTGAGCTTCTTGGACTTGAGAGTTGATATCTTTCACCAAACTTGGGAAATTTTTGGCCATTATTTCTTCACATTTTTTTCTGTCCACATGCTTTCTCCTCTCCTTCTAGGACTCCAAGGACACATATGTTAGACCAAAATTGTCCCACAGGTCTCTGAAGCTCTGTTCACTTTTTTAAAAAAAAAAATTTATCTCTCTTTTCTTCAGATTGGGTATTTTCTATTGAATAATCTTCAAATTCAGTGATTCTTCTGCCTCTAATCTGATGTTGCACTAATCTAGCAAGCTTTTTGTTTCTGTTATTGTACTTTTCAGCTTTAGAAACCATATTTGGTTGTTTCATATGGTTTCTAAATTTCTACTGAGATTCTCCATCTGTTAATTCATTATGTGCATATTTTCTTTAATTCCTTGAACAGATTGATGTTTAGAATAGCTGCCTTAAATTTCTTGCCTGAAATCATTGCAACACCTGGGATCATTTTCTATTAACTGTTTTTTTTCTTGATGATGAACCACATTTTCCTGCTTCTTTGTATATTTAGTGACTTACGATTCACTACAGAGATTCTGGATTCTGTTGTGTTCCTCTGAAGAGTGATTTTTTTTTTTCTAGCAGACAATTAATTTGGATGGCCTCTTACTCCAAACTGCCTCCTTCATAGTCACAGGAACTGAAAACTCTTCCCAGTTCCTTCAGTTTCTAGCTAATGCTTTTGCCATGTAGCCCGTGGGTTTTCCCTGACACGTGTGTAGTTTTGTAGTCAGCCAAGGATTTGGGCGCATTTTATATACAGATGTCAGGGCTCATTCTAGCTATAGCTCTCCCTCTTTCCAGGATTTGCCACCTAAATTTCTAACTGTGTTCCCAGCGCTGAACTCTATCCTTGACACCTCAAGCTAGTAAAACTGCAGCTTTTTGTCACTCTTAGCTGCTTGTGGTTTGGCAAGTTTCCTCAGACAAAAAGCCACAACAAATATACAAATCCTGAACATTAACTTCCTATCTTTAAGGATAGAATCTCCTCTAGTTTCTATCTGTTTCTGGTTGTTCTCCAGAGCCTTCAAGTAGTTGTTTTTTAAATATGTTGCCCAGATTTTATAATATATGTGGGAGGATTAGCCCAACCATGCTACCCCACCTCATTCCTATAGCATTTAACAAAAATAACAGCAATAACTTGGAACTTGATGCCAACATAAAAGTTGAGAATATTTCACAAAAATATGATTTGGAGGTTGCATCTCTATGTGGCAAAAAATGGTTGGAGTTGAACATGGCCGCCTGCCCTCCCCCAGCCCCCCCCCCCCCCGGAAAGAGCATAGGTTTCCAGTTTGATGCTGTTCCCCCCACTCCCTGGGGTCTCCCCTAGACTAAGGCCAACTGTCAGTTTCTTTGTATCATCTCCGGTGTGGTCTCATGGGCTTTTGTTTCCAGTCAAATCCTGTTGGGGATTTTTTCTTGTACCCCTACCCAAATCTGAGCCCAGTGGCTTATTCTGTGACCTACTTTCCTGTCCCTTCTTTTCCCGATAATACTGTCTGCAGAGCTTCTTTTTCTCAAAGCACTGCCCCATGCCCTTGAATATTCCTCCACCTCCTCTCCCCGCCCTTTCTCCCCTTCTTCCCTCCAGACCTCCCTTTCTTCCTCCTTCCTGCAATATTAACTGAGCACCTACTTTGTGCTCAGCACTGTTCTAGGGGCTAGAGATATGTCAGTGAGGAAAAAAATCTTTGCCTTCATGGAGCTGACATGTGAAGGTAGGGTTGTGGCAATGAACAATTCATATTACAGTGGTAAGTTCTATGGAGAAAGATATAGCTGGGTAAGAGGACATAGTGATGGTTGTTCAAATGTTTCTATGTTTTAGTCTCTCAGCCCCCTGTTCACTCTGTGCTTGCTTGTAGAAGAAGGTGCTCTGTATTGGATCAGCCCTGGATTTAGCCACCTCTTAGCTATGTGACTTCCACTGCTATGCCTCAATTTCCTTATCAATAATATGGGGATAAGAATAGTACCTCCCTTTTAGGTTGTTGAGAGAATTAAATGAGTTCATACATGTAAAAGTGTTTAACATAGTGCCTGGTATATAGTAAATACCCCATAAATGTTAACCAATAGATTCAAAATATAAATTATTCAGCACAATGCCTAGCACCCTTGGAGCAATAAATAGTAGTAATGGCCACCATTACAGACAGTGGTTCTACTCATGATTTTTCAACTTTATGATGGTGTGAAGTGACACAAATTCAGAAGAAACCATACTTCAAGTACTCTTACAACCATTGTGTTTTTTGCTTTGAGTATAGTATTCAATAAATTACATGAGATAGTCAAAACTTTGTTATAAAATAGGCTTTGTGTTCGATGATTTTGCCCAACTGTAGGCTAATGTAGGTGTTCTGAGTACATTTAAGGTAAGCTGGGCTAGGCTATGGTGTCCAGCAGGTTGGGTGTATTAAATGCATCTTTAATTGATGATATTTTCAATTTATCTGGATGTGACCCCATCATAAATCGAGGAACACCTGTATTTCTCAAATTCTGAATACTGACATCCAGTTGATTGTTTTCCTTCTGCCAGGCTGACAGTGTTATCTCCCTTGTTGGAGCTCATGGAGAAGGATAGCAAGAACCAATAATCCAGAAATTGCATATTGGCAGCATCATCGGAGCTGCCTGGGAAGAATCCAGTGAAGAGTTAGGGCTGGAGGTGGCTGACACTGGCAAGGATTCCACCTCCAGTTGTTGTTGATGTGAGAAATAACAACTCGAGAAGTGAGAAAATGTCATGGCAGAATTCCAGGGGCTGAACCAGCACTATAGACCCAACAGAGTTAGGTCAACATTGGAGATGCTTCAAGAAATGTCCATTCCTTCCTCTGTCCAACAACATCTTCCATGCTTGTCCAATGTATTCCTGCCAAAAATGACTCCCTGTCTCCCTGCCATCTCTGGGTGGGCATTATTTGGCTTGGGCTCATTTTCCCTTTACCCCCTAATGAAATTTTGACTGCCCTCTATTACTATCATATGCTATTTCGCAAATTCTCACCAAGCTCAGGGAAGGAGGTGTCCGTTTTGCCAGCTTCGCGGGCTTTGATCGATATTTGTCAGTGCCTGGCGTGCTTAGTGGGGCTGCTTTGGTTTTATTCTTTGAGCTCCTGGTTAGGTGCTGGCTTATAGGAAACACATCACTAAGAGTTGCTGTCAGAAGGAACTGCTGACAGGTACTGAAGACTTGGCTCCACCTGAGTGGATAAGTGTTTACAAATTACCACCTGTGGGCCCTGCCTTAGACCACCCTTCTTCCCCCACAGCACCCGCCGTGGGCCAGGAGTTCTGCTTCCAAGAAAACAAGGGACTTGTTCTGTAAAATGGGGACATGGAAACCTTGGTGTTTCCCTTCCTCCCTGTGACTTTATCTTAGCTATGAAAAGGTTTGGCTGTGAATAACAGAGACCCATATAGCAATAGCTTAAACAAGGCAGAAGTTTATTTCTCTCTCGTGTAACAGTCCAGAGGGAGGCAGTTGAGGGCCAGAGGGGCAGTTCTGCTCCATAATGTTTCCAGGGACCCAGGATCGATCTAGCCTGTTGTTTCACTGTGCATGGCTTCCATTTTCCAAGGTCACCTCATTGTCCAAGAGGACTGCTGCAGCTCCTGCCGTCATAGCCACATTCCAGCCAACAGCAAGGAGAAAGAGCAAACTGATACTCTCACTTTCTTGTAGGACTCTTCCCAGAAGATGCAGGCATCTCTTCCACTTGCATCCCAGGTGGCCAGCCTTCAGTAACATGGCCCCTCCTAGCTGCAGAGAAAGCTGGGAAACGCAATCCTTATTCCTATCAGCCATGGGCTCAGCTGCAAAATTGTGACCTCTATTACAAAAAGAGAAAGGGAAATGGTCACTGGTGGAGAACCAGCAGTTGTTTGGGAAAGACTGGCGATGCTACGGAAAACATTGCTGAACAGGATCAAAGGATCTAGGTCTGCATTGAAGTCTGTCTTGTAACTTTCCCAAGTCTCAATTTCCTTAACTGTGAAGTGGGGATGATCGTGACTACTTCACTGTTTGTGAAGATTAAGTGATACGGCATTCCGGAAGATACTTCCTAAGCTTCTCATGACATCTGCGTACACTCGGGGACATGCTGTGGGAATTCATTTCTGGTGCTGATAATGTGTGTAGCAAGTTCATGGAGGCGTCTTTATGAATGAATATGCACCTCTCTCCAGGCCCCGCCCACTTACCCAGCTCCTGGACTTTGTAGCTTCTCTGTGGCTGGCTGGCAACTGAAATTATCTGCAAGGTGCTTGGGGCGGGGTAGTGGAGGTTGTGGTGCCATGATGTCCAGGTGTGGTACAGAAGGTAGCTGTTAAGTGTGGTGTGGGTACAGTCAGTGCACAAGGTGATTTTAGGTGGAAAATAAAACCTTTTTTAAATAGTGATATGTTTATTTTAATATATTATTAAGAAAAAAGGAGAACTTGACCATCAAATCTGGGATGTTTATGGATATGATTGCTTAGGACAAGCATGAGTTTTTTAAAAAGTGAGTTTATTTAAAGAAAATTAAGTAAATAATAATCCAAGTGGTGTTTGGCTTTAGCAGAAACTCAATGAGAATTGTAGCTTCAGCCAACACCTTGATTTCAGCCTGGGAAGACCCTGAGTAGAAGACACAGTTAACCCTTTCCTGGACTCCTGACCTATGGAAACTGTGAGATAATAAATTTGTGTTGTTTTAAGCCACTAAGCTTGTGGTAATTTGTCATGCAGCAATAGAAGACTAATAGGCATGATTAGAGGTTAAGACTTGAGGAATGTCATCCACCTGCGCAAGTTTCTTGACTCAAACCATTTCCTCATTTGTAATTCCCACTTGTCGGGTTGCTGGAGGAACAGGTGAGGTCCTAAATGTAAATTCTTACCTAAAGTGAGAGAAATATTGAGCTTAATAACTGTTGCTTAGAACACAGGATTTGTAGGATCGTTCCTTACAATGATCACTTTTGCCCAGTTCCATGATCCCAGGGATAGGCAAACCTTGGCAAACTTAAATTAAGATTTAGGGCATACTATTACTTTTTTTTTTTTTAAGAGATAGGATCTCTCTACGTTGCCCAGGCTAGAGTATGGCAGCTATTCACAGGCACAATCACAGCTCACTGCAGCCTCGAACTCCTGGGCTCAAGCCAGCTTCCTGCTTTAGCCTCCTGAGTAGCAGGTACTACAGGCATGTGCCACCATGTGTGGCTGGAAGAACTTTCTTTTATAACCTATTTTCTTGACTCAATTCTTTCCAACCATCTCAAAAGGTTCTGAGCTTGGCCATAAGCCTGACGAGACATTAGAACATGGAAAATTCTGGGCAATGTACCACCTTTATTAGGGAAAAATCAGAGGCTGATGCCTTTGGGTGTGGGGTTAGAAACAGGGACAACTAGGGGATATAACCTGCATTGAACTTCCTCATACAACTTTCTGCTGGTGTCTGGGGGGAAGAAATGCTCTGCCCAGACAACTCACGGGATTCCAGATAAAAAGGCTTTTCAAAAGGCATTGGAAATAATTTCTTAGAGCATAAAGAAAATGGTGCCCAGTGAGGGTAATGTCTTAATCCAGTTTGAGTTTTGCTAATTAGGAAGACTTAATCATTATTCTAAAGCAACTTCACTGTAGATAAGAAATCACCTGAGTCACTTGTTCTAAAAACTTCCCAGATCCCCAAGTCCCACACCCAGAGAGCTGGATTTAGGGACTCTTAGGTAGACTCCAGCTGTTCACACTTTTATCAAGCACCCCAGGTAATTATGATGCATGCAGGTAGTTGAGGACTGCAGGTGCACTGGTAAATATTTAACAACCAGCTTTCTGGGAAAGTAAACCCTGATTCATAGTGTTTTCGATTTCTGAGGTGTGAATGCTCCCACCAAGGCTGATGTCACGGAACACGGAGTTGGGAAGGATAGACGCAGTAGCACACCATCAGGTAGTGTTTCCACCACACAGGTACAATACCTGCAAATAACCTCAAGAGCACAGAAGGAGTAAGATGTAGTGAAATGATTAGGGAGTGATGGGTTTTCAGTATTTGTTTTTACTATAATTTATTTACTTTTAAGTTTATATAATTGAATGGCTAATAATGGCTCAGTTTACCAGCCGGTTCACAAAATTCCTAAAAATGTAACAATAGGCTTCGCAAGCCAGTACAAGTCAGTTCCAGCACAACACTGAGCTGAGGGTCATTAGTTTGATTCTAGGACAATTGCATGATTTCTGGGTGTGGGGCTGAGGCAGTTTAGATCTAAGAGCTCCCCAGGTGATTACAATGTTTAGCAAGGGGTGAGAACCACTGACCTAAACCCTCACTAGCATGGTCCTGGGACCTGCCATATCATCATGACCCCAGAGCTTGTTAGAAATGCAGACTCTCAGGCCTAGCCCCAGACCTGCAGAACCAGAACCTGCCTTTCAGTAAGATCCCCAGGTGATTCTGGTGCACAATAAAGTTTAAGTAGCACTAGTAAACTAAAGGATTCGGTGGATCCCAAATGCCAGGGTATGGACCTGGCAGAATCCTAGACATGCTTTAAAATGCAGATTCACGGTCTCACCCCTAGGGGTGGTCTGGGGCCCCAGGGATCCGTATTGGGGGTGGGGGGGCCTCCCTGTGTGCTCTGAGGCACTTTTGGGTCTGGGAAAGCGCTGGAGATGGTTCAATTTAAATGGAGTTCTGTAGGATGGAAGGGAAAACCTACAAAGAGGAAGAGGAATTCTTAAATCTGTACCTAGTAAATGTCACTAGGTAAGGAAGGAGAACAAAAGCCTTCCGTGGAGAATGCAGAATGGTTGAGGGGCCAGGAGGAGATGCTGTTAAAGGGCGCCGTGCCCGGCCCACTGACAATGCTCAGCGGTGTCTGTGCCCACATGTGGGCAGAACGACTCGGGGCATGGAGGCTCAGGGACTTGGGAGTCAGAGGGCCCGGCGGTGGGGCGGGGTGTTGTTTCCTGCCCCATCACTCATGAACAGTTTCCTAACTTCTCTGTGCCTAGGTTTGCTCTTCTGGGACATGGGGATCATAATCTCTCCTCTCATAAGGCTGCTCTGAGAAAAAAAATGGTCTGATGTGTGCAGAGGGCCAGGCACCCAGCAGTCTCCTGGTGCCTGTGTGCCTGCGGTCATCACTGCAGGTGTGCAGGAGGACGAGGAGGAGGGTAGCAGGACACCACCTGGCTAACCCAGAGCTTCATGCCGAGTTCAAGGACGAGCCGGAATGCCAAGGTAAGTGGACAAAAGCCTGGCTAATTAGAAAGGTGCTTAACAACGCGGCACCCCTGTGGGAGGGTGAGATTAGAAAGGGTGGACAGAGCTGCAAGGGACAGAAGGAACAGGAAAGCACATTGTTCCACGACGCTGGGTAAGGACTAGAGGGAGGGGGGAGGAAATAAATACCACTGCTCTGTATCCGGAAGGGAAAATCTCCAAGTGAAGAGTCTGGGCGTGGCCTATTTTCTTTATTTTAGTCTTTTCAGCAAAGATAAGCCACCAATAGCTGGCTGGAGTACTTCCCTGCTAGAAGGCCGACTGATAACAGGGAACACGGTTAAAGGAGAAGGGCTGCCAGTGTGAAATCGCCGGGCTCTTCCAGGCTCCTCAATGAATTGGGCAGATACCATCGTGCGGTTTTTAGCCCTTACTTTTGAAAAATGCATAGGAACAGTCCCTGTCTCAGAGTAACCGATGTGAAGCAGTTTGCAGAGCAGCAGGTCTGGGAATAGACAGCTACGGCTGTGGGCCACAGAGCCAAGGGAGTTTGGGGTGGGGGGTGGGGGCAGTCTTGGACAGCATCCTACCGGGAAGTTGTTCTTTATGTCTGTGTCCCCAAGCACTGTAGGTAGCTCCTGTTGGCCTAAGGGGATCTGCAAGGAGAATGGCAGTGGATGGAAGAGGCTTTTGTTAGAGAAGTCCTGGGCCACATGGATTTCTGCCAGGGCAGCAGGGCTAGAGCTAGGTTAATGGTCATGCCCCTCCCTGAGACCTGGTTGACGATTACAGGCTCCTCCTACCTGTGCCAGCCACTCCTGACCCAGGGTTTTATCATACTTGCTATTTAATGTCATTCTGAGTAAAGTAAAGAAGAAATTAAATTTTAACTTGGCATAAATTTTACTGTTCATCTTTGAATTGTGCAATGCCCATTTACAATGCAAATATAAGAGCAGTTAACTTGTATGTGGAATCAGTGAAGTTACACAATTCCTATTTTGTAGGCTGTACATGAATATATATTTCGTTCTTGCCAAAGAGTGGAAACCCACACAAAGCTAACTCAACTGCCTTTGTCTCACTTCTTGCTATGCACACATTCTACCAACTCTCCACCTTCAGCTTGCTGGTGAGAAAGGAAGGGCTAAGAGAAGGGACTGGGGGGTGCCCTGTCTTTCTCTTTTCTTCTGTGGCATCACTTTCAGCATAAGGGGTTGGATAACGTGGGAAGTGATCACACTTGTTCAGGGAGGGAATGATAGCATTCCTTGGTTGTTCGTGTTTCTTAGGACGCCCTTGCCTTCTTTCTCTGTTTGAAGCGAGTTCTGATTTGAGCAGAAATGTGTGTCCTACTCAGGCATACATGTAACGTTTACCTTGTACTCACTTGGAGCCTCACTGAACTCCCATGTATTGTAGGTCCATTGTAGGCAGGTACAACCCTAAGCATAGATACTGGTGTCATCCCCACTTACAGATGAGAGCTGTGGGACACAGAGATTAAGTGACATCTCGGAGGTCCCAAAGCCGGTTAGGGGTGACGCTATTTTCCTAGCTGAAATAGTCCAGCTCTGAGTTCACAGTTTGAACCACCCAGTTAATGTTCGATAAATGACGCTAGAATACTTGGGATGTCAATTGGAAAAAAGTGAAATTTCCCACCTCATACCATACACCCCCTACCAAAAAAAAAAAAAAAGAAAAATCCCAGTCTTAAACATAGTGAAATACGAAAGTACTCAAAATTTTGGAAAGTATTCATGTAATTCTAGGCTGGGAAAGACCACTTAAAAAACCACAAAATCCAAAATAATAAAGGATCGAAAAACTTGTCTATATAAAACTTTTAAACTTCTCTATGGAAAAAGACATGAGAATCAAGCTAGACGAAAAAGTGCAAATCTGGGAAATACTGGCACTCTAATTGACAAAGTCTTAATATCCTTAAAATAAAATATAAAGCATTCTTACAAATCTGTAAGGGAAAATTAAACACCACTATAGAAAAATGGGCAAAGGTCATATAATAGGCAATTCACAGAAAAAGAATTATGAATGGTCACTCAACATGGGAAAAGATATTTTACTTCAAATATGTATGTGATATGTATCTGTTTTACCTAAGACTGCAGAATCTGAAGAGAGAGGGAGAGAGACGGAGGGGTGGGGGAGGGGGAGACAGAGAGAATGGTAGTGGCCGTATTGGTGGGGGTGTGGGTAGCGAGCCTGGGTTTTTTGCTGGGAATGTTTTCCGTTTGTCTGGCAACTTCATGCAAAATGGTCCCCACTCACCCGGCTACTCTCCATTCCTTAGTCTGCTTTGTTCTTCTCGAATCTCCGATCATCGTGTGACCCGTTGGAGCTTCTGTATCTGCTTATTGTCTACCTCCCTTCTCTAGACTGCAAGCTTCACGAGGGCAGGAACTTTGTTCTGTTCACGGCTACATTCCCAGCACCTGAAGGTGCTCAATTAGTCTTTCAAGGCATACAAAAGAAAGGAGATATATCGGGGCAGTTTTTCTGGAGGGTGATTTATCAATATCATCAACTGAAAAACGTACATGTCATTTTAACCAGAAAGTCTACCTCTAGTAATTTATCCTACAGAAATGCTCACAAAACGCAAAATTTATATGTGTGTATGTGTGTGTTTATTGCCTCATCTGGAAATGACCCACAAGGAAGAATTGTTCGAATAAACTTGGGGTACATGCATACAATAGAATACTACACAAGTTTTAAAAAGAATGAGGTAGCTTTCCAACGGAGGATTTATAAAGGAAAAAAATGAGGTATCTGTAGCTCTGGCTGTAGATATAGATAGATATAGTATAGATATGGGTATGAATATGGATGCGATGCCCTCAATAAATGCAGAAATTTTATTCCAGAATAGTGTGTATAGAATGATTCCATTTTTACAAGCCTCTTATACATATACATACTGAGTATATGTAGAAAAAGGTGTGGAAAGGCATGTAACAAACTAAACGGGGTTTGTTTCTGAGAGATGGACAGGAAACCTTCACTTCAAATTTGTCTGCTTGTTTAATTTCACAATTTTAATTCAATGAGCATGTATCACTTTTTAGCTTTTAATTTTGAAATAATTAATTATAGACTCCCAAGCATATATCATTTTTGTAATTATAGAGTGCAAATCGGGTGAGAGAAAATGCAGGGTGGGAAGTGGAAGAGGCTGTGACTCTATTCTAGTAGAATAGACTTGACATTTTTAAAAGCAAAGGATGGTTCTAGAATTACAGTCAGATCTGCTCAGCATTGGACATCACCCCCTACTTCCGCCTCCTGCAATCGCTACAGGGGCGGTGGCTGTTTGGAGGGTGGATTGCAGGGTCCTCTTTTGAGGGTGTAAGGTCAGGTAGAACAGCAGGGATGACAGGTGTGGCCGGCCCTGACTTTGGGAGTCCTTGTCTTTTTACAAACACATTTTGACTCTCTCACCTGCCTTGTGCCTTTTTGCACCCTGAGAACCCAGCATTACACCCTGAACCTAATAACCACTGCATTCAACAAATGTTGGTGGATGATTGTATTTGAAGTCCAAATCAAAACCTTTTAAAAAAAAAACCTTCAAGTTTAATATGTATGTAAAAGTTCTTATGTTGGCATGGTGTTACATGTGACATCTGATTCATGAGGTATCTATGTGCCAAATTATTGCAAATAAGATGAGCACAGTAAGGAGCAAAACTTGGATTTAGGACTCTCTGTAGAATACACTCTGTGTAGACTCAGTTCTGATGCTGGGCCAGGTCCAGAGAGAAGCCAAACCATTCATTTAGCAAATATTGATTGACCTATCCCTGGCATTGTTCTAGACTTTGAAAATATAGCAGCGAACAAGAGAGATAAAAACTCCTGACCTCAAGGAACTTTCATTCTAGTTGGGACAGGGGATGAAAACAAATATCATAAATGCCTGATTTTATAAATTAAAAAGTGCAGTCCCTCCACCCCCATTTTAATGTCTTTGAAGCTGGGATACATTTTGCAGTTGATGGAACTGCTATACGTGGTTGCTTTTGACAGGGAGACAGTCATGATGTGGTCGTCACTGCATCTTCTTGTACAAGCATCCTTACACTCGTTCATATGGCTGTCACTTTTGTTGAGTTATGTGCACTGTTGGAACTACATGTGTTGAGTTTAATTTCCATTTAAAATGTCTTAACACCATACTCATCTGACTCAGCATGATTGTTACGTATGCAGAAGGGCATGAGAATAGAGTAGCAGGGCATTTGCTTGATGTTAGTGAAGTGAATGTTCATCATTACAGTGATAATCACAATTCCATTTTTTTCTTGTAAAGCAACACCCACGTGCTTTATAGGACATAACCAGGGAAGATACTCAAGGAAGATGCAACTGTGTTGCATTGGATGATTAAGTGCTGAAGGATCTCTACACTAACCCAATAGCTCTAGTAAACACAGGCCAAATCCCCTTGCACAGATGAAAGAAAAGCTTAAAACATTGAGAGGCTGTTGTAACAGATTCAGGACTATTGTGAAGGCCTCACGTTGTTTAATTGGCAACATTTTTTTTCACTGCTAGTGATACATAAAATAATGATGTGTCTCCTAGCAAATGGCATCTTAGAGACAATGAAAAATGATGTGACAGATGGTGATAAGTGCTTGGGGGAAACAACACAGGAAGGAGGGTAAGGAGTTGGGGGGATGGCAATTGTAAAAGTGCGATCAGAGAAGGCCTCATTATCACTCTAATTGGTGATGTCATCATTATTACAATATTAAGGCCAAGGACTTTGTCTTATAGAGCTGTGATCCACAACGCCCAAGCCACCAACCAGTACCGGTCCGTGGCCTGTTAGAAACCGGGCCACACAGCAGGAGGTGAGCAGTGGGCAAGCCAGTGAAGCTTCATCTGTATTTACAGCCACTCCCCATCGCTGGCATCACCGCCTGAGCTCCACCTCCTGTCAGATCAGCGGCGGCATTCGATTCTCATAGGAGCACAAACCCTATGGTAAACCACACATGTGAGGGATCTAGGTTGTGCGCTCCTCATGAGAATCTAATGCCTGATGATCTGAGGTGGAGCTGAGGTGGTGATCCCAGCCCCCCCCCCCATCCGTGGAAAAATTATCTTCCATGAAACCGGTCCCTGGTGCCAAAAAGGTTGGGCACTGCTGTTATAGAGGACCTTGCTACTCAAAGTGTGGTCCAACTGGCCATGATAATTTTAGAGACAGCTGACACTCATTTTGAATACAAATAGAGTTCTTTGGAATAATGAAGAAGGCTTCAGCTTGCTTTGGGAAATTGACCAGAAAAAGATGTCTTTGGTCCACATATCATTGAATTGCTATATTAAGTCTCAGTCCAGCCCACCTAAACACCTAAACATCTCCCCAAAGTTTCATCTACCACACAGCTTTTACATCATGTTGGGTTTTATATACTTAATGTTTATAAAGGTGTTTATTTACCTTATGTATTTTATATTATTTTATTTTCATAATCTACCATAACATACTTACCTTAGGATTTTACTTTTTCCCATTATCCAATATTACAGGAGGTTGCCTATAAACACACCATATAGATAATATTGTAGGCTTAACATTATTTGGTAATTTTTCCCTCATGTCTCAAATGCTTACAAAAATATGTCATAATGGCTGTCCAACATCCCATCAAATAGGCATACTATAGTTTACTAATTTGATATTTAGAGGGTTTACTATCGTAGATAACGTTACCAGGAGCGTTTTTCCTTGTCATTTTAATTGACCCTGTGGGTAAATGTGGTCCTAACCGGATTGCGTCACTCAATTAGTCTGTGAGATTCTTGTAGGCGAGGGCTACTGCTGACACCTCCTAGCAGAGACACAGGAAGTGGTCAATAAATATTACAAAGTGATTGATAGGCGAGTGAGCAAACAGTTTGAGAATCTCAACCAAATAGCAATTGATTCTCCAAAAACTCCTGGGAGCTCTTCCACTTAATATCCTTGCTGACAACCTGGGTAAAGGATTTGAGAATATGCTTATTAATAACATCATGTAGATATTTAAGAGGCAGCATTAATATCCTCAAAGACAGGAATAGAATTTAAAGAGCTTTGAACAACCAAAGAAATCGATATTCTAAAAACAGAATGAAATGAATTTACACTGTTTTATCAACAAAAACAGCAGTTTCCACATGGAGTGGGAAGGACATGGGTTCCAACCCCAGCTCTGTCACTCCCAGGCTGTGTGACTGTGTCCCAGGCTGTGTGACTGTGGACACATCACAGCTTGCTGGGGCTCAGTTTCCTCACCTATAAAACAAAGATAATATTACCTCCCACAGAGTTGTTACTGTAAGGACCAAACAAGTTAACACAGGTGAAGGGTCTGACAAAGTTCTTGGCACATAGTAGGGACTCAATAAATGTTACTTAGTTTAAATAATATCCCTAAGTCCCCAGAAAAGAGCCACAACAAAACCCATGCAAAAGCAATCCAGAGACGGGATAAGCAGGTGTGGATCAGACAAAATCCCCTCAACTTGAAGGGGGGATGGTAGTCATTGGTGACCATCCCCGAATGGGGTCAGGATTCTGGGAATGGGTTACAAACATTGTGATGGATGAAGCTGGGAAGTCCTCTGCACCCTGCACCAGGCAGGCCTTTAGTGAAATTCTGAACCCTGCTTTGGTCACTTGTTCCAGAAAAAAACACAGAGACATTGGAAAGGGCCCGGGGGAGCATGGCCAAGATGATTACAGAGATGGAAAATGGTTCCCGTGGAGGAGGAAGGAGCTTAAGGAACTTGGAGTGACTCAACCACTGAAGCCAATTAAAAATACATTTTTAATGCATGTACTAACATTTATATTTAATTTTATTTACTCTTTTATCTCAGGCACAGACAGTTGAGGTAATCATATTTTCCATTTTATGGCAAGCTGTATTAGTTATGTATTGCTGTGTAACAAATTACCATGAACTTAGCAGCTTCAATCAATGTGAATTTTATTACCTCACAGTTTCTATAGGGTCAGGAGTTCAGACTCAACATCTCACAAGGATGCATGCCTTTCTGGAGCTTGGGATCCTCTTCCAAGGGCATGCAGCTGTCGGCAGAATCAGTTCCTTGTGGTTGTAGGACTGAGTTGCCCACTTTCTTGACAGCTGTCAGCCAGCCAAGATCACTGTCAGTTCCTAGAGACCTCTGCAGTTCCTTGTCATGTGGCCCTTTAATGACACATGACAGGGCTGTCACCACATGGCAGCTTATGTTTGGAAAGCCAGCAAGAGAATCTCTTATTCCAATCTGCTAAGATGGCGCCTTACATAACATCGTAATCAGGGATTGACTATCCTGGCAGCTTTGCCATAACATAACTTGTCAGGGTAGATACTCGCCCATCACCTTTGCCATATTTTATGGGCTAGAAGCAAGTCATAGGTTCCACACTGCACTCAGGGGAGGAGATTATGCAAAGATGTGACTCACTGGGGGTCACCTTCAAATTCAGCCAACCACATATGCTGCCATCATTTGCCATGCAAAGCCCCCTCATTTTTATTTTTAAATCTATGTTTCCTGCTTCGTTCCTGTTCCCACCCATATTCCCTGCTCACTGCCACTGCCACCCGTGCCATGGGTATCATGGGTGTGATTTGTGTCCTGGCTGTGTATGTGCCTTGTCAACACGTAGCATAGTTCTGGTGTGAGTGTGCTTTCAATTCATAGCAATGGCCTTGCGCGTAAACCTCATTCTGTTTCTTTTTAGCCCAACATTAGGTTTTAAGATTTATTCATGTTGTCACATGTGGCTCTAGCTTTATACATATTTTCAAAGATGAAAGTGGGATCATGTTATGTATATGGATTAGTAACTTGCTTTTTACTTTTAAATAGGCCTTTGGTATCTTTTTGTGTGAGTACACATAATTATCCTTATCTCTTTTAACTACTGCATAATTTTCCATTTAAGGGATTTGATTCCTGCCTTCTGACGCCCGAAGGGTATTTCGAGGCACTTGGAGAGACTGTTTGGTTGAATGGGACAGAGGGTCAGTCCTAGGGATCAGTTACTCCTACCCCAGGACTGGAGGTCGTCGGAGCTCCTGATCTTCCTCTCCGTCTCTCTGGGGCCACATGGCCGCCCACTTCCGCTGCTACCTGCATGTCTGCTCCTCTCTCCCGCTCGGTTCCCCAGCTGTGGGAATGCCCCAGGCCCAGGTCTAGTCCTCTCCACCCCACCTGGGTCTGAGCAACAGCGATCTCCCCCTTCTCCCAGATTTGAACAACAGACCCAATCTGATTGGCTCCTGGCCAGCCAGTGGATTTTCTGGCTTTAAGTCAGGTGTCTACTTTTAGTCTAATCAGAAGGAGCTGTGAGCAGTCACATTGCTTAAATATGCTCAAAGCCCTAAGTAGTCAGCTCATTAATTTATTGTAGCTGCCTCTGGCCACTGCAGACAGTTGAGTTTGCAACTTTGGCCTTCTAAGGCAGAGCTTCTGAAACTTGAACATGCACGTGAACCACCTGGGGACCTTGTCAACATGCAGACTTGAGTTCTCTAATTCTGTAGCACTGCTGATACCACCAACTGGGGCAATGATGGCTATAAAGACTGTTAATATTTATTGCATTTACACATATGTGCCGGGCCTCACTATGTGTTATGTCATGTAATCTTTAGTTACATTTTTGAGAAAACATTTGGATAGCCCCTTTTGAAAGACGCTTAGAGATAACCTGACTTACTTGGTTAGTGAGTCGCAGAGCTGGATTACAATTAGGTCTGTCTGACTCCAGAGCCTGTGGTCTTATCCACTGAAGGAGCTGGAGAAGGGAGACATAAAAATTCCAGAAGGCTGAGAGGCGCAGGCAGTAAAGGCTGTGGGAGTGGAAGGGAGGAAGTGTTTCTGTGGCCTGGGACTTGAGGCCAGGAACAAACTCCTAGGATGCCTTCAAAGGCTCCATGACATGATGTCTACAAATAACAAACTGCATAATAAGCCAGCTCATGTCAACAAAGGCTGGGTGCTATTGTTAGAAAAATGTTTGCCGCTATTAATCTTTAAATTAGAGCAGTTCATTCCCCATCAACAAATATTGAGTTCCTAATGGCTCTGTTTTCTGCTGGCAGGCACTGTAGGGGACAGAGAAACATTACCGCTGCTAAGGAGTTGACAAGACAGTTGAACAGAATCATTTAATATTAAACTGAAATTTAATAGCAAAAATACTAGCAATTTATCAAGCACCTGTATAACAATAACAGAATATTTACTGAGCACTTACCATGTACCAGACAGTATTTTAAGCACTTGACCTGCATTAACCCATTGGTTACAACAACCCTAAATCGTAGGTACTATTATTTCCATTTTTCAGGCAAGGAAGAGAGAGTCAGAGAGGCTCAGGGGCTTGCGTTAAGTCACACCTAGTGACCTAGGACTTGAACTTGGATCTTTCTGACTGTCCTGCTCACCCATACAACCTCGGCCAGGCAGAGACATCATGAGACAGTGTGGAATAAGGGGCTGACTCATGCAGTACCCAGTTCCCAGAAAGTACCTTCTGGGTAGAGATATGTCTTGTTTATTGCTAGGCACAGAGATCTTGGCATTGCAAAATGGTTTTTAAAAATTCTTGAATTTAAAAAAAAATGATTTTTGGAGGAAGATGAGATCAGTAGTGAAAGAGTCAGGAAGGACTTCTCAGAGGAGGAAGGTTTTGGATGGGCTTGAATGATGAGCACTAGACTGAGCCAAAAAGACAGAGGGAGATGCCCAAAGAGTTTGGCTCATCCCAGGGTTGCCCAGGAGACTGGCAAATAAGAAAAAGGAATATTTTTAGATGGTCAGGGAGGACTATGGCTTAAAACCAAACATTCCCTCATCTTCCCCACCTGACATGTGACAAACTAGAGCCCCCATGGGCTGGGCAGTCTTCCTCGTTCTTGCCTCTGTTTCCCAGCTGGGTGTGTGTATGTGTGTGTATGTGTGTGTGTGTGCACATGTGCGTTTTGGAGGTGGGAGGAAGGCAGCACCCGGGGCTCAGTGGTCGCAGAGGTGGAAATAACTTCAGCAATGAGGGAGGAAGAGTGTTAGGTCCCTCCCTCCCCTGGTCCAGGAGGAGACAGCCCAGCCAGGGAACTCTGAGTAGTGGAACTGAAATCCATCCATCGTCCCAATGCTCTGTCTGAGCCTGGAGACCTCTACTCAAGTTTGCTTTATGTTGTTTTAGTTAGGAAAGAATGTATAGTGGTTCTATTGCCCTGATCAGCACCTGCTGAGTGTCCAGTTTGACAAAACACTCAGCTAGTTAACAACTGAAGTGGGGGAGGAAGGTTTTCTCCAGGACGCCAGGGTAGCCGGTAATCCGATTTTCCTCGCGTCCTTTCTACTACTGTTTATTTGTCCTGCCTAGATTCATTATGGATCCCCTTTGTGAAGGCAGAGGTGGCCGGCTTGTGACAATCCAGGAGGAGCTGGGAGGATAGGATCCTTTTGGGGGATTCTGTTTCTGACTCACTTGCGACCTCCTGTGAGAGGTTTGGTCTGTTTCCAAAGTTTTGTCCTTTTGCTCCTGGGTGGATCAATGCTTAGTTTGTTCTGGATATTTAGAACCCTCAGGTCTCTTTTGATTCATGTCTGAAACAGTGGGACCCAGGTACTTTTTGTGTAGTAACTGTATTTCTGGCATTTTGGACTCAAGGATCCAGCTTCCCTATTTGGGTATGTTCTGTGCCTGCTCTGATGCCTCTAAGGTGTGATCTTTCACCAGTAGCAGCCGTGATAATCACAGTGGTAGCTGCAAATTATCAGGCAACTATTAAGTGCCAAGTGCCTCACTGGGAACTTTATTGTATTTAATCCTTATAAATAGTCACCAGGACAGGGACTCTTGGGAGGAGTGATGATCACCAGGACCCCATCAAGAAGGTCCAGGTAAGTCTACTGAGCCCACGGTGGCCCAGGCACTACAGCACCATCTCACTTGAACCTCCCAACAAGTCTGAGAACTGGGTGCTATTCTCGTCCCTGTTCTATAGATGAGGAATCAAAGCCCAGGGAGCACAAGCAACTTGTTCAATGTCATTTAGCTAATAAGTGGCTGAGTTGAGACTTGAACCCACATCTGTTTGCCTCCAGAGCACCCACTCTTAGCTTCTGTGCTATTCTGCCTCCCTGTTTGGTCCCACAGCCAGCTGGTCTCATAAACTCACCTGTAATAATGCGGTCAGGGGTGGGCAGTGACGTATCCCACCTGGTCTCTGTGGGTGGATACTCTAAGGGTTCCCTACAGGAGCTAGCAGGAAAAAGAGCACGTCATGGTTGGCTTTTGCCCAGGTTGCCAGTGGGCTAAGGTGACCCAGAGGGCCTCCTGGGGAATCTGGCCACAAAAGGGGATGATTGCTGGGCCCGCAGGACTCCTGGGAGGCCACAGAAGTCTCAGAGGACACAGGCGAGTTTATTGAGCATCCGCTGTGTGCTGGGAGTGCGTTACCTCTAGAATCTCGTTTAACTATGACAACGGCAGTATAAAGAAAGGCGTCGTCACCCCATCTGAAAGAGAGGACTGAGTCTTAGCGAGGTAAAGCCACTTGCCCAAAGTCACCCACCAGTAGGTGATGGAACACGGTAGGGTTCAAGCCCCAGCAAGTCAGCCCCTCCCCTCCATCTTCCCCACCACACACGCCCATGGCCCAGCCCAGCAGCCTCAGTGTTGTGTGTGACAGTGTTTACCATGTGGAGGGAGGGAGAGACATCACAAAACAGCAGCCCACAGCTCTGATCCAGCCCACAGATTTGTTGTTCTTTCCCATTTTGTTTAAGATCTACTTTACATACAGTAAAATTCACCCTCTTTAGCGTACAGTTCTGGGAGCTTTGACAAATGTCCGATTGTGTGACCACCACTATCAAGATGCAGAACATTTCCACCATCCCCCTAAATTTCCTCCTGCCGTCTCTTTGTGGTCAAGCCTCTCCCGCCCTCTGCTCCTAGCAACCATTCATCTGTTTGCTGCCCCTATGGTTTTGCCTTCGTGAGATGGCTTCTTTCACTGGCCCAATGCACGTGAGCTTCCTGCATGGCACTGTGTGGACCTCCGAGTCACTGCTCTTCCCCTTAGATGGGGGTGTGTTCTCAGTTCACCATGGTCCCCACCTGGCCTGCATTTACTGTATTTGCCTGTCCCAGAGAGCACTTGACTCTGAATCCTCTTGGTGGGGTGATTGAAAGCAGGGTGGCTTTGGGAGGCGAATGGCCTGGGTGTAAGTCCCAGCCTTGACTGATGGTAACCAAAGGACCCTGGGCCCTGTCTGACTGTGCCTCTCCGGGCTACAAAATGGGAGTGATGACATCCTGACCCGAAAGGGTAATTGGTGAGGATTAAAGAAACTCACGCATGGTAGGCACTTCACACAGTGCCTGGCACCTAGTAGGTGCTTCGTGAGCATCAGCTCCTGTCATGCTCATTGTCAGCAGTGGCTCAGGCGGCGTTCAGTGGGCAGGCTGCCCAAGGCAGCAAATGACTGGCTGGGGTAGGAAGGCCTGGCCACTTACTAAAGCATGCAGTGCCCTGCCCTGCAGAGAACATTCATACACTTACCATACATCATGCCCTGCTCTAAGGGCACAAGCAGGATGTTGATGGATAAAAAAAAGGACTTGCATTGGCGGTGTTATTCATCGTAGCTTGCTGGCCGTCCGGGTCTGGGAATTTGTTCCAAGTCGTAGTCAGCGTGTTGAAAAAATTAGGAAAAGCCTTGGGGGCTCTCGTTTCTGTCCTTTCCTCTCATCTTAACCTTTGTTAATCATGTCCCAAAGCACCTTTTAAAAAGAAGAAATGGCAAATGGTCTGACTTTTCCAAACCCCTGGTCGTCTCTGCTAAGATCTGTTTGCATCTTTCAGAAGCTAGAATCCCACGGAGGTTTGAGGTGAGGGTGGGGTGGGGAGAGACTCTTGGGGAACGGTGCAGAGAAGCAGAGGCACCTCTTTTATGCAGCAGAACTTGCAGAAGGAAAGAAGTGTGGGCATTGGGAATGCCTAACAGCAAGGCCTCTCGGAGACGTCGTGTAGCATATCTGCCATCGTGGGCTCCGAGCATAGCAGCAGATGGGCCGTTATCAAAATAGTCATTCTGCCAGTTCCCGGTGTGCCAAGTGCTCGACACTTGCATCCTCTCCTGGACTGTCACAGCCCCCTTCGTGAGGAAGGCAGGGCCAATGTTAGTGTCTCATTTTACAAATTCAAGAACCGAGACTCAGAGATGCCGGGTGACTCGCTCAGGCCCCCATGGCAAGGAAGCAGTGAGTGGTCCTCATACTTGAGCCACAGTCTCTCTGATTCCTGCTTTTTCTGCTATAGCACAGGTCGGGCCTGTGACGTGACTGGAAGGCTACTGGGGAAGCTGTGTGGGGCTATCACCTACCTGTCTGCAGCAGGGTTGCCAGAAACCTCCTGGGGACAGGTCTGCATCTAGTAAATGATGTGTCACTCTCTTTCCCTGGATCCCTCGGTGCCTGGGACTCATTAGCTGTCCAATCTCAGGCAAATGTCTTCTCATCTCTATGTGCCACCTCGGTTTCCTCATCTGTGAAATGGGCATAATTGCCACTGTTTGTGCACTTGACCCACGCGACAACTCTGTCGATTGAACCAATCCACTTCCCCCATCATGGGACTGAGGATGAACCACTGGATTTGCAAGATGGAGGCCACTGGTGACATTGACCAGAGCTGTCCCCAGGTGTGGTGGGGAAGAACCCCTGATGGGAGAGGGCTTGAGACAACGGAGGGAGAGGATGAGGAATTAGCAAACAGAGTCACCCTTGTAAAGGTGTTTATCTGCAAAGGGGAGCACAGAAACCGGATGGGAGCTGCAGGGGGTGTAGTCTAGCAGGGGTTCTTTTGGCCATCAGCTGAGAGAGGATGGGGGACAGCTGGGGGAGGAGAAGGCAGGAGGGGTCACTAAGACCTGCCTTTTGGTCATTGTGTGGATGAACGGACATGACCTACAGAAGGCATCTAGTGTTGTTTTTCTTGGTCACAGAGGGGAAGAAAAGGATTGCCTGGGATTTTTAGTAACATTCTGCAATGTGATAGTAAACATTTCCACCCAGGCTTCCCCCGTAACTAAAGAATAATGAAATGATTTAAATAATTTTAAATAATGGAGAGATTTTAAAAAATCTTTATTTCCGCCCAAAAATGTCCCATGTTTCCTGAGCATATTGGTCTGTGTATGTGTTTTGTCAGCAAAGGGAGACACAAGATGTTCTCTTTCCAGATGTGTCGAGTCTGTTCCTCAGGACGCCGAGGGCATCCGGGACCTCTTCCTCTGCTGGGTAACCAGACGGCCCTGGCTTCCCTTCTCCCAGTTCCTTGTGCCTTCTGCCAGGCTTTGCTTCCTCCCTCCCCCACCTCCACCCCACCCTCCTCGGCTAGGTCTCATCAATCCAAGTTGATCTAATAGAAGCGCCTCCCAGCCTCCCTGACTCCAGCCTTGCCCCGCCTCATCCATCCTGCCTTAGTAATGTTGAAAGGCCACATTCCTCGTGCTGCTCTAATACATTGGTGTCTTTGGTCCTGCAAGCACGAAATATAAATTACCTGGCCTGAATTCACCTCATTTCCCACCTCATTTCCCCAGGACATGTGCTGTGCTCGTGGAAGGCAGATCTTATTGTTCTCTGAACATCCCAAGTGCTTTTTATTCTTTCCTGCTTTTAATATCTTCCCATTGCTCTTAGGATAAAATTCGAATTCCTCTTCACACCCTTCAAGGCTGCGTGGCATCTGCACTCTGCTCCCTTTTCCATCAGCAACCCCTGCCCCCATCAGAATAAGCAGTTTCCTGCCTCAGGACCTTTGCACCTGCTGTTTCTGTTTCCTGGCATGCTCTGCCCCATCTCTTCATATGCCTGGGTCCTACTTACTCATTAGCCTAAATGCCACTCCTCAGAAATACTGTTTCTCAATTTTCCTGTCCAAATTATCCCACCCCTCCTGTTTATTTCCCATCCTGTCACTTTGTTTACTTGCTTCATGGATTTTGCCACCGTTTGAACTGACCTTGCTGATCAGTTTTCAATCTGCCCACCCACTGGAAAGGCCAGCTCTGCAGCGTGGGAGCTCTTCCCTCTCTTGGTCACCACTGTCTCCCCAGTGCCTAGAGCAGGGCCTGAGCCAAGTGAGGGCTCAGTCAATATCGTTGAGTGAATGAACGTCCCTTCCCCTTGCCTGTCGTTGCACCCTGTGCAATCTGTCCCATCCATTTTGTTCACTGCTGCGCCCCTGGTGCCTGGGACTGTGTCTGGCATGCAATGATTGCTCAACAAATAATCCGTCAAAGACTAGCTGAATTTAAAACCCACATTCAGCCCCATTTCATCCCAGAATTCAGCCCTGACCTCCTTATTGCTTGCTCATTCCACCTTGTGCTCATCACCAAACATGGCTCTTTCCTACCACTTGTTATGAGGTCATCAACCAAAGAGACTGCCAAAGGGCTCCTCCCGCTGCTGTCCTGCACACTCACAAATTCCTGTGAGGAAGGCAATATTAGCTGCATTTTATAGATGAGGAAGAGCCACGGCAGGGAAGTCTATAATTTGCCCCCAGTCCCATAACTGCTAAGGGGTAGAGCTATTCATTAGCATGATGGAGCATGATGGGGCCTCAGTGTCACTGCTGGAAGGAAGGAATGTGTGAACATAACTAACAAGTCCCTGTGCCCATGGAGCTCACTGAGGGGCAGGGAAGGCAGATGGACAACTAAGTCATTGCAGAAAAGCATGGTGAGTCTTCCAGCAGGGGTTCCAGGCACTCCCAGGGGGCAGAGAGTTTCTGGAAATGAAGCTTACACTTGAAGGATGAGAAGGTAGGAACCACACACTGGGTGGGTGTGGGCCAGGAGTGAAAGGCATTCCAGGTGGAGGGAACAGCATGTGCAAAGGGTCAGAGGCAAGAGCACGTGGACCTCTAGGGGGAAAGACAAAAGAAACCAGCACTTTACCCTTAGGCAGAGTGAGCAGAGGAGAGGGTGATTTTTCCCTGGGTACAACTTTTCTTTTTATAGCCACTGTATTGAGAAATAATGCACATGCTATAAAATTCACCCCTCTAAAATGTACAATTCAGGAGTTTTTAGTATATTCACAATTGTTCAGCCATCATCACTGTCAATTTTAGAACATTTTTCAACATCCCAAAAAGACCCCACGCCAGTAGGCAGTCAACTCCCTCAGCCCATGGCAACCACGATCTACTCTCTGTACCTCTGGACTGGCCTATTCTGGACATTTCATATAAGTGGAATCATATAGTCTTTGTGACTGGCTTCTTAGCAAGCATGATTTTTTCATTTTAATTTTTTAAAAATGTGGTAAAATACACATCACATAAAAATTACCATCTTATTTTTAAGTGTATAGTCAGGTGGCATTAAGTATATTCAGATAGCCTTGCTACCACCACCACCTTCCGTACCCAGAGCTCTTTATCTTGTAAACCTGAAACTCTATTAAGTGAGAACTCCTCGTTTCCCCTGTCCCCCAGCCTCTGGCACCACCATTCTACTTCCTGTCTTTATGAATTTGACTGCTCTAGGTACCTCATGTAAGTGGGCTATACAGTATTTGTCCTTCTGTGGCGGGTTTATTTCACTTAGCATAATGTCCTCAAGGCTCATCTATGTTGGAGCATGTGTCAGAACTTCCTTCCTTTTTAAGGCTGAGTCATATCCCATTGTGTGTGTTAATATATACCACGTTTTGTTTATCCATCCATCCATAGACAGACAATTGGGTTGCTTCCACTTTTTGGTTATTATGAGTTATGCTGCTATGAACATAGGTTTACAAAAATCTGTTCCTGTCCTTGCTTTTGGTTCTTTCGGGTTTATGTATACACAGAAGTGGAGTGAGGATGATTTTTAAAAATAAAAGCAGTTCTGCCATTTTCTTAAAAATATTTCCCCTAGGACAGCTTTCCCCATCATACAAAGTACCCCCTTATAGAACTGTTAAATTAAATGACTGCAACCAGTATATCACGTGTACACTGAGAAACATGCTATGTCATGGATGTCAGATTCCTCCTCTCCTCTGTGGAGTCGGGAACACACTGTGGCTCTTGCTTAGTTGGTCTGGTGAAATCGGGGACACTCATGGGCCCAGGGATGGCTCTGGGTTCACGGCACCGGCCACCCCCAGGCCTCACTCTTCTGAGTCGGAGCGTCATTCAGCATGATCTGGTTCTAGAAATATAACTACTCTTACCATAAGGAATCATATTTATTGTGTCCTTAGCAAGTGCTGGGCTCTGTACCAAGCACTTTGTGTGGCTTATTCAATGATCACGGCCTGCTTATGAGTTGTGTAAGATGATTTCTACTTTATAGGTGAGGTCACTGGGGCACAGAGAAGGTAAGCAGCTTGTCCAGGGTCACAGAGCCAGCATAAAGCAGATCTATGACTTGAGCCCATGTGTCTGCTGAAATAAACAATATGGGAAACTGATTAAGAGCCCAGGCTTACCCATTTGCTAGCACCATGGCCCTGGGAATATTATTTAACATGTCTGAGCCTCAGTGTGGCCATCTGTAATATGAGGGCAGTAGCAGTACCCACCTGAAAAGGTTGTCCTAAGAGTTAAATGAGATGGTGCACGCAGAGCTGGTACACTTGGAGTTTCACTAAATGTTGGTTCTTGTGCCAGGGTCAGGGTTGGCCAGACCAGCCCAGGTCCTAGCTGGACCTTGGGTATCAGTGTGCCTGTGGACAGCTCTTCAAAGCTGCGGTCAGCACGGGGAAGGTGGTTTACTAATCTCCCACCTGGACATTCAGTAGCCAAGGAGCTGGGTGCTTGCAGAGGATGCTGGGAAACTCTGCCTTTCCTATGGGTGGTGAAGGAGCTTGGTGGCCCCTCGACAGTGGCACATGTTCTTGCCGTAACCCTCAGTAATTGCTTTTCTCCCGAGGCTCCAATTTACTTCTACCCCGTGTGTGAGCCAAGCTTGGGACTTGTCTTGGTGGCCCAGGGCTATTTCATTCAAGTTGGTGGACTCTGATTTTAATTGACTGCCATGTCCCTGAGAACAAATTCCAAGGACACAGGAAAATTGGTAATTAAGTCTGGGTCTGGCCTCAGAGAAGTTCCAAGTGAGGTCTGTGGCTCCTGGGTGCAAGCAAGGGTGCTAGGAAGTCCTTCTGTGAAGTCCCAGTGAGGTGGGCTTGTTCCAGCCACTGAGTTTAATCCCAAGTATTCTGTTTTTCTCCAGCTCCCGGTGACACAGAGCCTGTCTGTGGCACTGGTATTGAATGACCTTAACCAAACACAAGGGGCAGATTTCAAGGATGCCTGTTCCTTGGCAGGCTGGCATTGCCCTTCCCCTTTGGTCCTCCAAGACCACCTTGGCCTTGACAACAATCCTAACATAGCTAAAGACCCTCTCCCTGACACTCAGTATCTCTGTGCTCGACACTCCCTTCTTTCCTTAATCCAGAGAGATCCTGCCAGTCCCAGTGAAAAACAAAACAAACAAACAAACAACAACAAAGAACCCTGCTAAACATCCTTAAAACAACATTTCTGAAAGTGTAGTGTGTTGTCCATCTGCACCAAAATCACTTAGGAGTAGAGGGTTGCTAAAAAAAAAAAAAAAAGTAATAATAAATTCCTGGACCATACTCCAGGCCTACAGAGTCAAAATCAGCTTAGAAATGTGGCTTTAACACAGGTGTGTTATATTGTGATTCAAATATCACATTTTCCAAAATAGTGAGCAATTTTTGGTAAAACTTTGGGCAAAGGAAAGGACCATACTCTCTCAATTTACATGGTAGTTGCATTCCTGGAAGAGTCGATGTGTATGGAAACCATGCCCAAAATACTTCGTGTAAAATGGAATCAGAATTGGCCCAGATCCCTCTAAATAGGTATTTTACCCACACAAATGACAGGTGCAGCGTGGGGACTTGGGTTATTCTTTTTTCCTGCAGGACTGTCCTGTGAGTGTCAGGACAGCTAGTATCCCTGGCCCTCACCCTCTAAATGCCAACGGTGCCCCTAAAATGCCTCTGAATTTTCAAAGCGCTGTACTGGGTGCAGTTCCAGCTCCATTGAGACCTGCTGGTGTGGTGGGAAGGCCAGGCTTAGTTTGAAGCCCACACTGATCCCCTGCGGGGTCCGTGAGTGAGTCAGCCAGCCTTGCCCAGCCTCTTTCTTCTAAAATGGGGGGATAATAAATCTTCCCTCTGAAGAATTGTTTGAGGGTTAAATGACCCGATGTGCGTGCCATCCCTAACACAGCAATGGGCGCACAGTGGGCCCCCAGTACTTGTTTGTTCTTTGCTCTATACCAGGGCACGCTTGTCTATAAAGGGCCAGATAATAAATATCTTACACCTTGAGGGCCAGATGATCCCTGTTACAACTACTTGACTCCACTGTTGCAGGAAAGCAGCCATTTATGACACAGAAACAAAGGGTATAGCTGTGTTCCAATAAAACATTATTTACAAAATCAGGTGGTGGGCCGGGTTTGGGCTGTGGGCTGATCCCAGCTCTGTACCTGTGGAATGTTTGTATGCCACTTCTTCTGTCTGCTCAGCTGGATTAAAATCTCCTTCGAGTCCCATATTTTTAAGTTTTATCGTCATAAATCAGGAAGAAGAGGGTTACAGACTGCGTCTGGAGCGGGCAGGCCCACAGGCAGTTGCTGGAGATTGTGATGTGTCTGCAAAGTGTAACCTCTGTCTCCAGCCTGCTGCCTTCAGGGACGGCTGGACTTGCTAATGACCGAGCTCAGGGGAGGTGAGATCTCAAGAGTAGGGAGTATGGGTGAGGCAGGGCCAGTGTCCCTATGCCGGGGGACCAAACCTCCAAGCCAGCAGGTAGCACATCCCCAGCGTTTCTGAGCATCCTTGGCATTTTGTAGGGGAATCCCAATTTCTCCCTTGCACTTATTTTCCAAAATTCTCTTGTCCATCCAATTAAAAAAAAAAAGTTATCATAACCCTGGAGTTGCTAATTCCAATGAAAATGTTATCTGCATTTAGCCCTTCCTGCTGCATGTTGTAGAATTTCCCTTTTAGATTTTGGTGGTGGACGTGGGAGAAGCAGAGAGGGATGGGAAGGGAATTTGAGGTCACAAACTGGCAGCCTGCAGGGCAGCTTCTGCCAGAGGACAAGTTTGTTTCCATATGCACGGGAAGGGTCTGCCTGCCTGAAAAAAAAAAAAATTCGGTTCCCCTACAAAAATCCATCTTTTGAGCTTCTTCTGAAAAATTGGAAGCCGTGGGGACCCTGGGACTGTCTTCCACAGGGCAGAAACCGATGCATGGGCGAGAGCGAGGGCGGCTGCCCTGGTGGTGGGGTGCATGCTCTCCAGCTACTAACACCCGCCAATCCCCGCCTTGTCTCACATCCTGACTGCATCCTCTATGGGGCCTCGGCAGGCATTTGGGTTTCAGATGTCTGCATCCCTAAGGAATGGCAAACGAGGTCTTTCAGTAGTGGCAGCACTGCTTGGGAGACAAGGAGGCAGCCTGGCTGAGGCCACCTGGGCCCTGGAGTAACCTCTTGCCTGGCCTCCCTGCCTCCATGCTTGTCTCCTTATAGTCTGTTCTCCACGGAGTGGAGCGGATGGGGGAATCGGGTCTAACATGCTGAGCTCGTCTGCTCCTGTGGGGCTGCACCCCCTCTGCTGTTTCCCATTGCTTTTTGGACAAAGACCCAAAGCTTTTACAGGCCCGCAGGGCCCCGTGTGGCCTGGTCTCTGCCCACCTCCCCAGATGCCTTCCTCTCCTGTGCTTCATGTTGAGTTTCTTTCAATTCTTTAAACAGCTTGTTAAGCTCTTTTGTGCCTTTATAAAACCAGATTTTTAAAGGTACAACTTTGCAGAGACACAGGCCTTTCAGCTAGGGTTGGCCTGAACTGAAGTTGACAGAAATTCAAAACAAGCAAAAGGGATGCTTATTTCTCTCCTATTTCTATCTGAGAGTGGGTACCCAGAGCTGGGAGGTATGGCAGTCCCTTAGTGTCGCTAACTTAGACTGTCTTGTTGCTCTGTTGTGTGCGGCCTCTTGATCCAATGTGGCAGCACGTGAATTCCAGGCCCAAGGGGACCTGCACACCAGCTCTTGAGGAGGCCCCTGGAAGAGGCCTCACACAACTCTGCTTCCCACTAATTCTGGCCAGTGGGATGTTGCAGGGCTGCACCAAGCTGCAAGGAAGCCTGGGAAATGCAGTCTTTGTTCCAGGAAGCCCCATGCCCAGCCCAAGTTTAGCATTCTATTACCATAGAAGGCACAACAACTACTTAGTATCTGCAAGGGACTCCGGTAGTCTCAATGTTCTTTGTCCACTGGCATCGTTATAAGCAGGATTTGGATTCAGAATCATCTGCCACCAAAGCTGTGCCCTTAACTATTTTGCTGCATTGCTTTCTGACATGCAGCACACACAGTAAGGATTTAATAAGTGCTCATAGAGTAACGAGGTATAGATTTGGAGCTTGGGCGCTCTTGGAAGCATCAGTCTGTGAGTACAGGCTGCTTCATTCATTTTCTTTATAAAGAGAATGCTGGGTGAATCTCGGAATTCATAAAACCTTAGAACTGGAGGGAATGGCTTTTCTTTTTTAAATTTAATTGACTTTACTAGGGATGATGCACATACCATAAAAAGCACACATTTTAAGCATGCAGTTAGATGAGTTTGACAAATGTAAACACTCTCGTAACCATCATGTCAGTCAAGACAGAGAACATTTCCATCACTCCAGAAGGTTCCCTTGTATCCCTTTGTGGGCAGTTCCCATCCCCCACCCCACTCCAGGCAATCACTGATCCATTTTCTGTCATTATATGTTAGTTTTGCCTGTTTTCAAACTTTGTACAAATGGAGTCTTACCTTTGGGCTCTTTACCTGGCCTCTTTAGCTCAACATTATATTCCACAACATAATGCATGTGATTGCTTATGTCAGTAGTTTCGTCCTTTTCTACTACTGAATAACATCCCATTGTATGACTATACCTTAAATTGTTTATCCATTCACCTGTTGATTGATACTTTGGTTGTTTGCAGTTATTGGCTATTCTAAGTAAAGCTGCTATGAACGTTCATGTACAAGCTTTTTTTTTGTGGACATACGTTTTCATCCCCTTGTCTAACTACTTAACAGTGGAATTTCTTGGGCACATATTAGGTCTATTGTTACCTTTACTGTAAACTGCTAAAGTGTTTTCCAAAGTGGATTTACCACTTTACATTTCCACCAGCAATGTGTGGAAATTCCAGTTGCCCCACATCTTCACCAACACTTGGCATTGTCAGCTTTTTTAAAAAAAAACTTTCACTGTCCTAATGGCTGTGTAGTGGCATCTGACTGTGGCTTAGTTTGCACTGCCCTGATGACTAAAGATGCTGAGCATCTTCTCACGTGTTTACTGGCCACTGGTATGTCTTCTTTTTTAAAGTCTGTTTGAATCTTTTGTTCATTCTATTGTTGGGTTTTTGTCTTATTGAGTTGCAAGTGTTTATTATTAATATGTATTCTGGGCACAAGTCCTTTGTCAGATATGTGTATTGTGAATATTTTCTTCCAGTTCGTGTCTTGCCTTTTCATTTTCTTCGTGGGATCTTTTGACGAGCAGAAGGTTCTAATTTTGATTAAGATAAATTTACCCACTTTTTCTTTTATGGATGGTACTTTTGTGTTGTGTTTTTAAAACATGCTACGCACCTGCTGTGTAGATAATCCAGAAATGTTTGAGTGGTTGAATTCTTTCAGAGCAGCTGCAGCTTGCCAGTCTCTGAAGATGGGACCTCCCTGGACCATCTTTGGGGTCCATTTTGTATGGAAGCTCCCTGCTCTGGTCCCCTAACACACTAGGAGCCAGGCTGATGGGCCAAAATCAGTGTGTTTGTGTGTGTGTGTGTGTTTGGGGGGAAAACTGGGTTCTTTTCTTTGCCAAAGCACTAGGGGAAAAAAAGACAAGCAAATGGTTTTTATATTCACTGGGTGAAGTTTCTGCAGGAGCCTTCTCGGCCTGATATTCTTGGGAAATGTTGCTTCATAAATATTGAATTGTGTCGTTACCTTCTGCGCACGCCGCTGGCGACTGCTTCCTAGAAATGAATCTGGAGTCGTGCGGTAATTACCCCTGGAAGTGTTCATTCAAGTCTGAGAGCAGATTAAATAATGAACGGGAACGTCATTTATTCATTCCAATTTAGAACCCATGTCTCATTAGTTTTCTGGACGAAATTGAATGTCAAGAGGGGGAGAAAACTAGAGGGAAGGGGTGGCGGGATGGGACGTGAGGAAGGGTGGGCCACTGCTAGCGCAGGATCCCAGCCAAGGGTGCTGGCGGGGGAGCAGCCCTTTGCCCCTCCAAGGGCTGAGCCTGGTGGCCGGGCTGTGAGGACAGGACGGGCCAGGTCGGGCAGGCAGAGGCAGGGCTGTGCTCAGAGCTTCCTTTGTCCTTGCTCCTGGACTATTACCATTTCTCACCTTTGGGACATTTTTCCCTTAGAGAAAAATTGTAAAATGCAGAAAAGCATTAAAGAGAAAAACAAAATTCATCCATTGTTCTGCCACCCAGAGGCAAGCATTATTAACATTTTCTTTTCCTAGCTTTTTTTCCTTTGCTGAATTTTTTTTTAAAACATAACTTGAGACCAGAGTATAAATACAATCATACCCCCTGCTGTGTGTTGGTTCACCCTTAGGATGCAAGCGTTTTTTAATGGGATTGCATGCGCTTTACGAGCAGCAAGCTCCGCCAGCTCTTGGACTCTTCTCTGTTGCTGCGCCCCCAGTGCCCCAAGCGGCGCCTGGCGTGTGGCAGGCATTTAGTAAGCATGTGTTGGATGGATGGATCACTTTTAGTGCCTGAGTACCAGTCCTAATAACAGCTGCCAAGAGTATAGGGTGCTTGCAGAGTGTCAGACACATGGTAAGAGCTTTACAGGGTCGACCTCATTTCTCCTGCACATCAACCTCCTAAGAGACTTATTTTAGTGGCTGAGAACACAGACCATCGAGCAAGTCTGGCAGTGTAGTGTCATGCTTGAGGACACGTGCTTTGGAGCCAGACTACCTGAGTTTGCATCCCAAGATCCATTGCGTTTTAGCTGTGTAACCTAGGGTAAATCACTTAACCTTTATGAGCCTCAGTTTCTTCAAGTATAAAAAGACTCTAGTAATATCTACCTTGTAGGATTGTCAAAAGAATTTGGTGAAATAACTCAGATTAGGACCTGGCAAAGAGAAAGTAGTTGGGAGCTGTTAGCTGTAATTACTATTCTTCATTATCTGAGTGACTTTGAACAGGTCATTTTACTTCTGAGACTTAGTTCCCTCATCTGGAAGATGGGGAGAGTAGTTGTGATCATTTAAATGAGATAAAGCAAGATCTGAGCCCAGAGTCTAGCAGATCATACGAGCTCAACAAGGAATAGTTATCTTGGGAGGCTGAGGCAGGAGGATCGCTTGAGCCCAGGATTTGAGGCTGCAGTGAGCTATGATCGGGCCACTGCACTCCAGCCTGGGCAACAGAGTGAGACCTTGTCTCTAAAAAAATTTTTTTAAAAGTTTAAAAATTAAAAAAAAATACTTATTCATATTTTCTCAAAAAGCAGGATCTATCTAGCTCCTAGTTCGCCTTCAACACTTATCCCAAAGGTCACCTCCTCCCGGTGGCGTCCTTGAGTTCTTTTCTCCCCTCAGACCCCCCGACTTCTCCTCTGCCTTCTTCTGATGCTGTGTGCTGTCCTCTATCATAGCACTTCCCATGCTGCCCTGTAATCTCAGTTTTAACTTGGCTGGGTCCCCACCACACCCCAAACACTTTGAAGCCAGGGACTACCCATTATTCACCACTGCACCCCCAAACTCCAGAGTTTGGCACATGGTGGTGCTCACCCAAACATTTGTGGAGTGGAACCATGGTTGGAGCAGTCAGAGAAGGTGGTGGGGGCAGGCAGAGGGAGGGTGAGCGTTCCTGTTGAGTCATCTCTGAGGGGAGATGTTAATGGAGGCTTCTGGAAAAATTAGCTGCTTGCCATAAATTCCAACTCTGGTAATGTTTGGCCAATCCGTCTTTTCCTGACTTAATTCAAAACTGGATGGGAGGGAAAGAAATTTGTCTGGGTGACTCCAAGTTAACAAGTTGTAATGATGAGCTGGGAACGGTGTAGCTTGGAGCCATCAATTTGCAGGGAGAGAGGGCAGAGTGAAAAGGAACTACCGGATGCTGGGCAGGGGTTGTCAAGGGACAGAGGCAAGAGGATTCTGGGTTTTGGGGTATAATTTGTCTACAGTACAATGCACCTATTGTACCTGTACAGTTTGAGTTTTGACAAACGCATGCACTCATGTAACCACCACCATGATCAAGATGTAGGTCTTGTCTGTGACTCCAGAAGGTGTCTTTGTTCCCCTTTGTAGTCAACCTCCCCACCCCTGCCTTCAGCTGTTACTGATGCTCTTTCAGTCACTATAGATAGATTTTGCCTGTTTTAGAATTTCACACACATGTAACCGTACAGCATGTGCTCTTTTGTATCGGCTTCTTTCACTCAGCATAAACCCTTTGGAAATTCATGTTATATTTTAAAGTAAGATTTAATCCTGTTTCATCCATGTGCCAATCCCTTTCCCAGATAATCCAGTGCAGGGTGTATTAGTGGTGTGGTATGTTCTTAGGTTGATTTTTCAATAACTGATCTAAATGTGCTCTCTTCTCAGATTCCTCCCTCACTTCCCCCCGGCAGTGCTGGCTGGGTTGAGGACAGTGCTATTTAAAAACTGCCATGTAATGAGTTTTTACCATGTTTGATAAGCCTTTGCTTTATAAAGTTTATTCTATTATCACAACCCTCATCTGAGCTAGGTATTACTGTCCCCATTTCAGGAAAAAAGGAAACTAAGGCTCAGAGAGGTTGAGCAGCTGAGCTAACATCACACAGCTAAGTAGTATCAGAGCCAGTCTGAACCCAGGACTTTGACCTTAGAATTGTGCTTATGACCTCTTGGCTACAGTGCCTCATAGGGGGACGGTCTTCTTCATCTATACCTGTAATGTCCCCTTCCTACAGCCCCTATTGTATTGTTCCATTGTCTTTTACCTGTGTCAGTCTGGCTTTTTAGTTGCAAATGACAGAATCCACTCTAGCCATTTAAGCAGGAAGAAAATTTATTAAAGGAGAGTAGGAAAAAAAGATTAGGTAGTTCACAGCGTCTCCAGGAGGGCCAGAGTCAGCCTGGGGGCTATGCCACGGGGGAACAAAGCTAAAATCGCACTGAATACCACACCTGCCCGGGAATTAGGTCCTCTGGGTCCAGCGTCTTCAGCCGCTCAGTTCTGGTTGAAATTCACATGGCGCAGTCCGACTGGTGGGGCCTGTGTCACATGACTAGGCTCTGGGCACAAGGGATGCTGGGGGACAAGTCTTGCTGGGAAAATGATTTTTTCTGTGCTCTTGCAATGTCTTTGGTTTTGGTGTTAGGGTAATGCTGGCCTCATAAAATGAGTCGAGAAGTATCCCCTTTTATTCTGTTCTCTGGAGGAGATTATGTAGAATTGGTATTATTTTTTCTTTAAATGTTTGGAAGAATTTGCTAGTCAAACCCATCTGGGCCTGAAGTAGTTTTTTTCTTTTTGTTTTGTTTTGTTTTAAATCTACCCAAGATGGTAGTTCATCTTTCCTTCTTTTTGGAAGGTTTTTAACTGTACATTCAATTACTTTAATAGACACGGGACAATGCAGGTGATCTATTTCTTCCTCAGTAAGCTTTGACAGTTTGTATCTTTCAAGGAATTGTTCCAAATCGTCTAAGTTGAATTTATGGACGTGGAGTTGGTCATAGAATTCCTTGTTATCCTTTTAGGTCTGTGGCTTCAATAGTGATGCGCCCTCTGTCCTTTCAGATAGTGCCGATTTGTTTCTTTTGTCTTTTCTCTTGGTCACTCTTGCTAGGGATTTGTCAGTTTTATAAATCTTTTCAAAGAACCAACTTCGGTTTTAGTATTTGTCTCCATTCTTTCCTGCTTTCGATCTCATTGATTTCTGCTTCAGTCAGAAATCAGTTATTTCCTTCCTACTGCTTGCTTTGGATTTAATTTCCTCTTCTTTCTCCAGTTAATTGAAGTGGAAGCTTTGGTTACTGATTTTAGCTTTTTCTTCTTTTCAAAGATAAGCATTTTAATGCTACGAATCTCCACGTCAGCACTGCTTGAGCTGCATTCTACAAATCTCAATATGCTTTATTTCCATTTTCATTCAGTCTAAATCGTTTTTAATTTCCCTTGCCATTTCCTCTTGAGGCTCAATGAGTTGTTTAGAAATATATGGTTTAATTTTCAAATATTTAGGGATTTTCCAGATATCTTTCTCTTATTGGTTTCTAGTCTAGTTTTGTAGGATTCAGGAACATAATTTCTTAAGGTTTGTTTTATGGAACAGATTATGGTATGTCTTGGTGAGGTTTTCATGGGCACTTGAGACAAATGTGCATTTGTCTGTTGTTGGATAAAGTGTTCTATAAATGTTAATCGGGTCCAGTTGGTTGGTAGTATTGTTTAGGTCTTCTATAGCAATCCTGCTTTTCTGCCTACTTGTTTAATCAATTACTGAGGGAGGAATGTTGAAGTATCCAACGACACCTGTAGATTCGATTATTCCTCCTTTCAGTTCTATCACTTTTTGCCCTGTGTATTTTGATGTTGTTAGGTGCATATACGTTTAGAGTTGTTACGCCTGCTTGCAGAATTTACCTTTACCTTTACCTTTACCGCGATGTGATCCCTTCTGCATTTATCTTTATGCCTGAAACTTAGCTCTAAAGTCAGCTTGGTATGAAATGAATATGTGTTCTCCAGCTGTTTTTTTTGGTTGGGGTTTGTGTTCCTTGTACCCCTGATACACCCACCAAGGAGGCCGGGAGGGATCAGAGGGAGGAATCTCTCTTTCTAAACATTAAATGGCCCAGGCATTTGCAGTGGTGTCAGCTCTCGGAGCCTCACCCACTGCAAGACAGGAATCTAGAATGAGAGTCCCCGGTGAAGCTCAGCACTTTTGGTAGAACCAGCACCTGCACAAGATCCAGGGCCACCTGCAGACACTGTATGTCTGAGGTTAGACTTCTCAGAGTGGGACAGGATTGGTGGGCAGCCACTGTGGCTTGGGATGCTGCTGTTCCTTGGAAGTTTAACCACTCTGCGTTTCCAACCTCTCTTCACCATGGAGACTTGGCACCCTCAGACCTCACCTTTTAAAATGGCACATGGTGTCTGCACTAGAGGAAAAGTAGAGGATTTAGCTGTAGGTGCAATGTTTTAAGGAGAAGCACTATTATAATCTCCACGGCTGTGTAATTGCAGGGTGGGCTGTGAGGGGGAGGGGAGGGATTCCAAGGTTCCAAGGAAAGACAAATGCAGGCAGCCGGGAGCCAGGCCATGCCCCCAGAGGAGTGAGGGTAAATTCTGCACCTCGGCATTGGGCCGACTCATAATTATTGGTATTCTTTTGCAGTTTTAGCCTCAACAAGGGTGTAGAGGGCGGCAGGGAGGGGCAGGGCTGTTACCAAGGTACTCATTTATATTTGGTCACCAAGAATAGCCTTCTGATTCTAATTGGATATAATCGGAGCCAGAGTCAGGCTGCCTGGCTGGAAGCTGGCTGAGTGTCCACCTTCAGAGCCGTGGGGTGGGGGAGCAGGGGGGGTGGGAGGTTGGCAGAGTGGACAAGAAAGTCTTTGTCAGCTCCAGCTCTGCTCTCTCCCTGGTTGTGTTGGCAGCAAAACCCGGGATCAGACAAGCCTGAATTTAAATCCTACCTACTATCTGAGTGATTTAGCTGTTCTCTGCCTCAGTTTCCTTATCTGTAAAATGAGGATCGTAACATGTATTTAGAGCATGGTTGTGAGGATTACATGAGCCGTTACATGAGTTATCTTTCTTACGTCCTTCCTACGCAAAGAGTGGTCCTAGGCCAGCCATGTTAGCGTCCACCTGGGAGCTTGCAGGAAATGCAAACCCTCATTCCCAGACAGCACCTGCATTTCAAACAGATCACAGGTGATTCCGAGACATGTTGAGGTTTGAAACATACCATCTTATGTCATCTCTGTCCTTCCACGTTGAGCCCATTACATTTTAAAGGTAGTTGAGTTTTCTGTGGTCCCTTTCCTGACATTCTCTAAGGGTTTTCCCTACACCCACATAAAATAATATTCCTAACACAGAGCAATTTTGGGATGGCAGTTTCTTGGAGCTTTGAGGAGACTTGACTTCTGTCTGGAGTATTAAGGCTCAATTCCCTGCTTCCATCCACTCCCCACTTTGTGCATCTGCTAACATTTGTTAACATTTGTGAATAAATAGCTTTTGGTGACTCAGATCTTATTTTTTAAATGCACCTAAGGGAGCCAGCCATTTAAAGAAATCCCATCACGAACACTTCTGCAAAGCAAATAATTGCCAACTAATTCATCCATTTTAAAAAGCTCAATTTTTGCATATTATGATTGCATAACAAAGCAGGTTGAACTGTTGGAAGCTTTAGTTCTTAATTACCAATGTTCAGAATAATTATTTTTTTGGCGTGGGTGAAATAAGTCTCTTTTCACAGTCTTGGTGGGACATCAGAATCATTTGTAGAGCTTTTCTTTTCTTACTTTTTAAGTACATAAATCATAAGTGTATGGCTTGATGATATTTACATATGTATACATCTGCATAGATAAAGATATGGAACATTGTAGCACCCCTGAAAGCTCTTTCATGTCTTTTCCTAGTCAATAATACCTCCCCAAAGGGTATCCTCTCTCTGACTTCTGTTGCATAGATTAATTTTTTTTTGTTCTTGAAATTCATATAATGGAATCATACAGTATCCTTTAATATCTGGGTTTTTTTTGGTCCACCATTATTTCTGTGATTCATCAATGTTGTTGCATGTTGTAGCGGTAGTTTGTGTACTATTCCATTATCTACATATATAACTCCTTACTTGTCCATCCTAATGTACTTGGACATTTGGGTTGTTTCCAGTTTCATGCAATTACAAATAGGATTGCTATGAACATGATTTTACATGTTTTGGTGAACTTAAGTATGTATTCTATTGAGTATATATCTAGGAATGGAATAGTCCTGGGTCATAGGATTTGTTTATGCTCAGCTTTAACATATGCAAACAGTTGCCCAAAGTGGATGTACCAGTTTACAACTCCCCCATCACAGGAAAATTCCAATTGTCATATGGAAAGCTTGTTACAATTACAGGTTCCTGGACTCTTCCTCAGACTTACAGAACTGGATTTCCTTAGAGGTTAGAGCTTGGGAAACTATTTTCATATCAAACCCCAGTGGTTTTGAAGATAAATTCAATATGAGAAATGGTCAGTCTTGAATCACTCAACAGCAGTCTAAGAATGTGTTAATCATCCCCCCAAAACAAAATAAAAAGAGAAACTTCACCTTAATGAACTTGGCTGGAATTTTGTAATCTGGAGAGAAGATGTGTGTGTGTTTGTGTTTCGTGATTTATTTAGTGTTCTTAAGCTGAATTGCACCATGAGGTGCACCAAAGCTTGTCATTCTTAGGTCTTCTAAAGGCCTTCATCGGGCCCTGGAACCACTATTTTCAGGGTACTGGGAGGACCCTCCCCCACTTCCTGCTCCCCAGTTTAGTTTCATAGCACAGAAGATTAGCACCATTAGCAGTTCTTTCCTTTGGATTAAGCCCAGCCTCTCTGAGCTCTTAAAATGTGAGTAGCCTTCCGAAGGGTAGCCTCTGATACCACAAATGCAGGTGTTTGAAAGTTTTTAAAACAGCTGTTCTAACCTCTTAGCGAGATTGTGTGTTTGTCGGGGATGGGAGAGGGAGATTGTTTCTGGTTGTTACGGTAAGGGAGATGCTGCTGGCATTTAGAGGGCAGGGGTTAGGGATACTAACCGTGCCACCTTGTAGGGGACACTTCTGCACAGCAAAATCTCTCCTGTCCCAAATGCACTCAGTACCTTCCCTGAGAAACACGGATCGTCTTCATATGGTGGATGGAAATAGCCAGTTGCTAGCGCCTGGGCTGCAGAGACACAGAGCCGGGGCCCAATTTTGACTTTACCATGTATTCGCCGCTTGACAAGTGACAACTTCTCCACCTTCTCTGTGCCTCACTTTCTTCATCTGTAAAGTAGGGAAAATAATACAATACAAAATAATACTCCTAGGGTGAGTATGAAGACTAAAACAGGGATAAGGTAGGCAAAGGGCTTAGACAATGTTAGTAAACATTAGCCCTGTTGTTATCACCAGCCTGTAAGTATAAAAGAACATGGTCCAAGATGACATTGAGAGGAAGACAGGGAAGAAAGGTGATCTGGAGTCCTCCTTGGATGAGTGTCCTGTTTGGGGTTGGATGGGACTGATGTCACCCCATTTCTCAGAACCTGGTCCCCTGATTTCTATGAGCGTCTTGGATAAGCAGGTAATTAGTTGAGACGTTTCTGTTTTCAGCATATTTTTAATGAGACAAAACAGCTTGTTTTTACAAATATTAGTCCTTAGGCAAAAGAAAAAGAAAAAAAAAAGGAATATTTCAGCCTCCAAAGGGGCTGCTCTATTAAACTGCTTCCCCGAGCCACAGGCTCCCAGCTCACCCCAGACCTTCACAGAGGTCATGTCCAGGTCATCCTGATTCTCTGATGCAACATCAAAAATTAGGTTTGATCCTTTGTATCTGTTTCTAAGCCCCAAGAGTGAAGACCCCAAGCAAACTTAGAGGCTGAGTCTTGAGGGTGTGGAAATCCCAAGGAGGTAGCCTAGGATTAACTCTCCTTTGAAAATGCAGATGAAAAACCAAGTCTGCTGACTTTAAAGGAAGTCTTTTCTTTTTAATTTTTTGAACAAAAATTATTTCAGTGTCTAGAGGTTTTTTTTAAAAGGTTTTTCTTATTGCCTTATTTTTAAATGCCTTCCTGCTGCAAGTGGTCTGTTAATTTTCCACGACAGGCATTTCTCCCCCATGACTAGAGAGCCCACCTGTACCTTTTCCCAGAGATATTTTCCTCTAAATTAATGGTTCCTATTGTAGCAGACTCAATGCTACCCTTTATAACATGTTTTGTAATGCCTTTTTTACCATGATTAAATAGAATTAGTAGATAATAAAACCTACCTATACATACAATTTCAAGTGTGTGTGTGTGTGTGTGTGTTGCCCTGGGTGTCATTTATAGGGCAAATAAAATGAAATGAATTTCTAGTAAAATATTATACATGTCACTAAACACATGCTCCTGTAAAACTCTGTTAGAAGATAAGAAGGAATACTTGTGCTGACACGCAGACGCAGCACTGGAAGAACAAGGCTACAGCTACAAATGCAGAATGATCCGGATGTACAGCCGTGGCCACTCAGCACGACTGGCATTTCTGTAGGTGGTGTGATTTTCCAAAATGGTGAATAACACTTCTTAAAAGTTTAAAACAAAGAGAAGTACAGTCTTTCCTCAATTTATATTTACATGGCAGTTACATCCTTAGAAAAGCCAGAATTTGTTAAAGTGATGCAAAAAATACTTTTTAAAATATGTAAATCAGTTAAGTTCTAGGAGCTCATTTTAAACAGGTTTTTCTCCTATGTAAATGTCAGGTGGGACACTGTAAAATTGTGTGGGATTTGGGACAGTCCTTTTTGCTTACCGCAGGCCATCTGGCATCCCTGGCCCTCCCCGAGCAGCAGAGAGCTTCCCATTGTTGTGTCAGCCCGTATCTTTCCAGGTTTCCAGAATGATCACTCGGGCTGTGGGCGGGGAGGGGATGGGCACGGGACACGAGTGGGAGTCGGGGCTTGAGCTGTTGTAAGCATCTGGGTAAGATGGATGATAACTTCAACTGGGACAGTGGCCATGGAGACATAGATGGATTCTGGAAGTAGCACCTGGAGGGCTTGGATCGGACGTGTGGAAGGTAGGGAAAGGAAGGGAGATGCCAAGGATAACCTGCAGGTTCTACCTGGAGCAACCAGGCAGCCCCATTTACTGCTCCAGTGAAGCCTGGAGGCAAAGCAGGAATGGGCAGAAGGGTCAGGAAGTCAACCTTGGACATATTGGGCTTGAAATGCCTGTGAGAGATCAAGGTGGAAATGTCCAGTATGTACGTGGATTTGTGAGTCTGGGCTTAGGAAGGAGACATAGACATAGAGACCCGATTCGAAGCTTTGGGAATGGGTGAGGCCTCCTGCAAAGAGGGAACAGGGGCTGGGAGAAGAAGGAAGGGCCTGGGCCCTGATGAGCTCTGGCATCTGGGGGTCAGGCGAGGTCAGCCCACTGGTCCCACTGTCATTTGTAGACATCAAATCTCCTGACTCTGCGGTAAAGCCCTGGATGCAGGTCTGTGATTAATACCTCACTGTGCCTTGTTGAAAACCAGCATGTTCTCCCTGCAGATGGTGAGGGCTCAGTGCATACTGGTTGATCTGCTGTCCAGAGTTGCGTATTGACCATATTTAGCATTTTCGTAATTGCATTTGAAAACAAGATGAAACCAATCCATGTGTGCCATTTGTTTCCCCAACCCTGATGACATTCAGAAATCCCGAGTAAGAGCTGAGGAGTAGGACAAAGTTGGAGTCCTTCCAAGTTGAGATGCCAGAGGGAGCACCAGCTGAGGTCATGAAAGGCCCCAAATTCACTTGTTTTGTTTCATCCCTCACGGGGAGGATATATCGCCCATTTCAATTTTGTGAGCCTGCAACATTGTGAGGTTTCCAAAAGGAAGAGAAATCTCTTATTTTGGAGTCTTAAAGGTCTAGGTCCCTAATTTAATGGGGTGTTATGAGATTCTGTGATAGAAAATGTATGAGTCAACTATTGCCACAATGCTACTGCATAACAAACCTTCCCCAAATTCAGTGGCTTATAAAAACGATCACTTAGTCTTGTTTCATATGTCTGTGGGTTGCCTGCCCAAGGCTGAGTTCTTTTGGCCTCGGCTCCAGGCTGCATTCTTTTTGGACCAGCAGCTCCCTAGAGGTGTACATCTCATGGCAATGGCAATGACAAAGCCCAGAAACAGAAGGCTAACTGCACTGGCCTCTGCTTGTGTCCCATCCACCCAAGTCCCACTGGCTGAACCCAAGGTCAAAGTGTGGGGAATACCTTCTTCCTCTCATGAGGGGACAGCAAAGTCACGTGGACAGAGGGAGTGGTGATGGATTGAGAACTATAATGCAATCTACAAGAGAAAGGATTATAAATTCCCTGTGTACCAGGACCAGGCAAAGCATGATAAACAATTAAAGACAGTGGCTCACATGGATGCAGGGATATTTTGAGTTAATAAAGATATAAGCATGTTTATCACATTCACAAGACATATGATCTGTCCCATTTTTCTGGAAACATTTGGCCCTCAAACTTACATTTGCCTACTTCTGGTGGAGACATTGATACAGGCAATGACTTCTCTACTTTAAGAATACTGAGGGCATTGCTGGCAGGCAGCACTGGAGAGGCAGGAAGGAGAAGAGGGGGCTGTGGGCTAAGTGGAGTGCATAGTGCATAGGCCGTGTAGAAAGGGTGCAGCTATCACTTGATTTCAGCCCTTTGTTGTCAAATGGGAGTGTAGGCTCAGTGTGGCCTGGTCTTTGAGATGTCAAGAGAGGCTGAAAAATCCAGATTTTTATGTGAAATTTTCTAACTTTAAAATGTTGAATGAACAGACCATTGACAACCACCATCTTATAACTTCTGTTCTGTAAGTTTGGTGAGAACCAGGGCAGGCCTTTTGTTTTTTTCCTGCTCCCAAGAGGCCACCAAGGGGACAGTGGTTTCCGGACACATCTTTGAGGTCCCAACAGCAAGTTTCCCCACGAGGAGTAAGGTCAGTAAATTTAAAGATGCTAGCACTCTTCCCTCCTACTTCTCCTGCTTACATAAAAATCCAATTCAATTTAAACGGCAAGGCAGAGTGAGTCCTAATTACTATATTTATAAAAATTATATACAATTAGAGCAGGGTTTCAGGAACCAGCCCAATTTTCCCCCAGAATGTACATTGAAAAGCACATTTTAAAAGGCCAAAAGATGCTTTTGGTAGGGCTATAATGTGACATCTTGACAGGGCCATTTTGGTCATTTGTTTGTAGGAGGCTGAGTATAAGTTCTTCCTGAGTTCTTTGCTCTTGCTTAGACTCAAACCACTATAAAAAAAAAATCAAGATTTCTTTTTGGAGATTATAGGTACAGTGGTTGTATTTCTGGAACCAAGGTCGGGGCACATGGTTAGCTGAGGATCTGCATGCACCTCATACATCTGGAAGGCAGGATGGGGCCGGGGACTGACAAAAGTGGATTTGGACATGAAAGGGAGAAAGAAGTGCTGCCTAGTGGTGGGATGGCCAGGTGACCCCAGCGTCCCCAGGTCCTCCCCAGGGTATGTGACCTCTTGGGAGGGGCAGGGGAAAAAGCCCTGCTAGTGGAGGGGTCAGATGGCTTTGGTTTCCAGTTCCTCTCTGGTAACTGAGGCTGCCCAGGTGAGATGCAAGGGGCCAGAGACCCAAGGGGCCACCTGGCCTTCTCCTCAAACCCAGATCTTAGGGCTCACCAGTCTCCATGCAAGGTGGAGCCCACAAAACTTTCACCTAAGCCAGAGCATCCAGAGCCAGAAAGCACATTTCTCCCAAAGCTGAGCTTGTTTACGGCTGCAATCGAGACCCTGCCTGCATCCACTTGTGTATCTGACCTCTCTACCCTGGCCCTGGCAATTCATAGGTCGACTTCTGTGGCCTCATCCATCGAGGTCTTTGCATGCTTTGTATCCTCTGTCGGGGATGTCATCTCCTCTCTTGCCCCTTGGTTGAGGCCTAGTTGCTGTGCTCTTCCCTGATGCCCACCCCATGCAGAATCTGGGCGCACACAGCACAGCACCTCTCACAGGATGCTGAGATGGCTTGTTGGAAGCCATGTCTTGAGCTAGGTGTGTTCATTTTCTCCCGCCTCTCATATCACAGGTGTAAATAGTCCAGGGCTGGTCTGTGCTCTTTGGTGCCAGGGAGCCAGGTGCCTGCTAGCCCATTGCGCCAGCATTCCTAGGAGCTCTCCTTATCTGTACGGACCCAGGCAGCACTGCCAAGTTGGGAACTCCAGCCAGTGGGAAGGGGAAAGGAGGGAAGGAGAAGGCATGCCCCTTTCTCTTGAGGGCACAACTGGACGCTGCATTCATTCATTTAACACATATTCAGTGGGTATAGTTCACATGCCAGGAACTGTTTTAGATACTGGGGATACAGCAGTGAACAAGACTAACAAAAATCCCTGCCAGTATGGAGTGTCCTATGGGGGCTGGGGGATGCAGCGAGATGTTAATAAAATAATAAAATAAGGAAAATATAACATATATGCTGGGTGACGTGAAAACTACTAGAAAAGAGGAAACTGACATCTTAGGGAGCTTCCAGCGCCAGGAGGGAGTTGTTTGCATTTAGAATGGATTGTTCATTGCTGGTAACCAGCTGGGTGCAAGATTTGGCGAGGGTGTAACTGACAACCCAGAAGCGCGTGCTCCGTCCGTCCTGCAGGTGGCGCGCCTGAGCTCGCGCCCGGCCGCCTGTCTCCGAGGTGACGGACGCAGCCGCCTGTCACTCTGACCCACTGCGCCGCTCCCTGGGATCCCTCTGGGCGGCGGGGACCGCCCCTCACATCTTACTCCGAGCCTGGCAGTTCCTGTGGACGGTGCATTTCATCTTTGACCATGAAAGATCCATTTTCCCCAAGGGCTCGTTTTAGTCATTGCTCGGGAGCAGAGGCTCATTTCTCCTCGCTTGGATTTAGGGCACTCTCGTCATCTCTCTTTTATTTCCTTACTTGAAATAGCAGAAAGTTCCAACTTCTTAGTGTTCTTTTGTTCCCAGGTTTTACAGAGAGCTATCGGCTGCGTTACAAACTCTGCCAGTTTCTCTGTCCCACCACCCAGCCCCGCCGCCTCCCCTCAACCACAAAATGGCAACAGTGATGCCTATTTCCTGGCGGCTGAATAAAATGATGTACATGAGTAAGGTTGCCGGGTTCAGCAAATAAAAATCCAGGACATCTGTGTCTAATGTGTTTGATAACAATTTTTTTAAGTATAAGTATACCCCAAGTATTGCATGGGACATAGTTATACTAAAAATAATTTATGAATTTTTTGTATGAAATTCAAATTTAACTGGGTACCCTGTATGTAATCTGGGAATCCGAATATAAGGAGCTTAACGGAGGGCATGGCATGTAGTCACAGTAAGTAGTGATGACAATGAGGAGGAGGAGGAGGACTTTAATTTGATAAGTGCCCACCCTAGAATGGCAGTGAGGGTGAGTGTTCATAAGAGGGGTTGCCCAGAGTAACTGAGGCCTAGACTGAGTCTTCAAGGACTCCATTCATTTATTCAACTAATATTTATTGAGCACTGATTATGTGCCAGGCTCTGTTCTAGACGCTAGGGATATGGCAGTGAACGAAACAGATAAAAATCACTGCCCTCGTGGGCTTGAAGTATTTGTGGGAGAGACAGTCAGTAAAGAAGATATGAAAAATACATGGCATGTCAGATAAATGCCAGGGAGAAAATATAAGGCAAAAAAGCAGAATATGAAGTGTTGAGATGAGCTGAAGGTTTGGAGTGGGTGGGAAGGAAACACTTACTGAGGAGTTGACTGAAGTAGGCATGTGAAGGTGAGGAGAGGAGCTGGGAGACGTCTATCATTCCGGAAAAGGGAGGCAGCAAGTGCAAAGGTCCTGCGGTGGAGTGCACCTGGCATGTCCGAGAAACAGCAGGGAGGCCAGTGTGGTGGGAGCAGAGTGAGCGAGGGGGTGAGACAGCAGACGGGGGCTGGCTCGTGCAGGACCTTGGGGGGCGAGGGTGTAACTGCAAGGGCTTTGAGTGAGATGGAGCCCCGGGAGGGAGGGCTTTGAGCGGAGCGATCTGACCTACATTCAGATAGGATCCCCTGGCTGCTTGTGGGGGATAAAGTGCGGGGCAGGAGGTGACTGCAATAGTCCGGGCAGGAGAGGATGGTGGTTGGGACCAGGGCAGAGGGTAGTGGACACATTCTGAAGTGAGTGCCAATAGGATTTGCTGCTGGTTCCAGTTTGGAGAGAGACAGAGACCAAGACAGGGAGACAGAGAGAGAGGAGAGGTAAGGACGCTATGAAGGCTAAGATGCAGGAAGGGGAGAGATGCAGTGGTTGCAGGGAACTTCATTCAGCCTGGAACTGTCTTTGAGCAAGGGCGTGATTTCTAGTGCACGTGGGACAACCCATTTGTCCATCCTCCTAGGCAGATGCTCCATGGACACGCCTGTCATGCATCCTCCTCCCTGACCGCTGTCCCACTGTGAATGACTGTGAATGAGCTCGGCAGTCTTAACTGCTCTAGACACTTGCAGCAAAACTGCTCGGCCCCGTGCTGAGAGAGCCCATGTTTCACAGCACCCTGCCCGAAAGGAAGCACAGGAAGATTTCCCGAGCTGCCTGAGTCTAGCCCCTGCTCCTGGGTTGCTCATTGACAAGCCGCTCCAAAACATAGTGGTTCAAACAACCACCATCATTTACTTGGCTTACAAATTGGCCATTTGGGCCAGGTTTGGTGGGGAAGGCTCATCTCTGTCCCTCGCAGCATCAGCCAGGGAGGCTTTCCTGGGTCTGCTGTCAAAATCTGGCTGCCAGCCTGGTGCTGGCTGGTGCCGGGGATGCCGACCAAGAGCCTTTGGTTTCAAACCCCAGCTCCAGCATGTATTAGCTGTGTGATCTTGGACAAGTCCCTCAACGTCTCTGTGCCTTATTTCCCTCATTTGTAAGGTGGGGATAGTCATAGCACCAATCTTATAGGGGATTAAAAGAGGATGTAAAGCAGCATCTGGGGCATAGTACTCAGTGAGTATTAGTTATCAGTATTAGTATTGTGAATTTTTTACTGTAACTAGGAAAAACTCACAATGTGGTAATTAACAATTTGTGCATGCTTCTTTGTCTTCCTATCTCCACTAATGTGGTTTGAAAGAAGGTTTTTGAAAGCTGGCTCACTAGTAAAACTAGCTAATATATGTTCATCATAGAAATCTAGAAATAGAAAGAAGAAAATTACCCTAAGTAATTACTGTTGTTCTCTTTGGACTATTTACGTCCAGTGGGTGGTTCTCTTTTGTTTGTGTTTGTTTTATTCTCCCTGTTTTAGAGCAGGTTTAGGAGGATAGAGAAAGAGGAGGGGCAACAGCATGAAGGGACATGCCAAGCACAGAGATGGGAATAGAAATTTCAGTACAGTCCCATCCACCTGGAACAGAAACTGCTTAAGATTTGAAATTGTCCCCTTCTCTCCCAGGTAAGAATTGCCATAACTCAAGGGGTCCCACAATGTTGGGGTTCTCCATCCCCAGCAAGCACGTGTGTATGTTCACAGTGGGAGTGTGTCCACTCATGTATTTTACATTTCAAACATTTATCACTCAAGAGCATCGTCTAACAGACCCCTTCAGGGAGCCAGGCCAGGAAACTCTGAGTTCAGAGACAGGCTTTGATTTCTGAGAGCACAGTAAAAGAGCTGTTTTTGATAGAAGAGTAATTCTCAGCTACTGAATAAGAAATAGTCCTCATCCATAATGCATGGCCCTTTAGCAGACAGAAAGAAAAGTAAGTCTAAATCTAGCAGAGGCTGGAAAAAGACGAGGAGTGATTTAGAATACCATTCAGAACCGGCTGGGTGCTCTTCTCGGCTAATTCATGCTTCCCTCGGGCTTGCTGAGGAAGGCCCCAGATTGGGGGCTTGCATGGTGTTTGTTGGTGATGGTGTAGCAAGAGCTGCAGAGGAAAATCTTAAGTGGTAAGGAGGAGTTAACAAAAGACAGAGAAAGACCAGACACTTCTAGGGGATGTTTTCTAACTCATAGATCACTTTACTCAAGTATTCTAGGTCCTTTTGAGGTCTTTACTTTGGGATCCTTGTTTTGGCTGTTTCACCAATTGAAACACGACTTTGAAACCTGGTTGGGGCGGGACACGTGGGTTTGTGGGCCTTGCCTGAGTTATATCCTGGCTGGCCTGGTGGTCCTATACGTATCACCGGGGTAGAGGAGGGAGCCTGTATAGCATGTTAAACAATGTTTCTAGAGTGTGAGCTGTCCATTGATTGTTGCCCCTTGTCTGTTCGATCATGGTGACAGCAGAGGACTTCCCAGGGCCCTTTGCCACCACAAAGGGTTAGCTTTGGAAACATTGTGGGAACATGTTTGTAGTAGGTTGAATTAGTGTCGCCCAAAAAGATATGTCCAAACCCTAACTCTTAGTCCCTGTGAATGTGACCTTAGTGGAAATAGGGTCTTTGCAGATGTGATTAAGTTAAGGGCTGAGAATGTCTTTCTGGGGTTAGGGTGGGCCCTAAATCCAACAACTGGTGTCCTCACGAGAAGAGAAGAGGACACAGGGAAGCACGAGGCACAGGGCCATGTGAAGGCAGAGGCAGAGGCTCGAGTGATGCTGCCCCAGCATCTGGAAGGGGCAAGGAAGGCTCCTCCCCCAGAGTCTTGGGTGGGGGTGTGGCCCTTCTAGCACCTTAATTTCAGACTTCTGGCTTTCAAAACTGGAAAAGAGTAAATTTCTGTTGTTTTAAACCACCCACATTTGTTATGATACCCCTAGGAAACGAATACAATGATATTCTAGGCCTAAATCACTCTGGTCTCATTTTGTCCCATTGTCCTTTCTCTTGTGCATCAGCCAAGACAGGTTTCTCAAATTTCCAGATTTTTCCCATTTTCTCCCCAGGCTTCACCCACGCTGTCCCTGGCTATTGCTTCCAACACTGACAACCGCCCCCCCCATACACACCCCCGCAATCTGTCTTTCAGAATTAAGCTTCCTTATCAAGGCAGCCTTTCCCAACACTACCTCCACCCCAGAATACATTCCGTCCCTAGATTGTGCCACGGCCCCTCTAAGGCTGGGAGTGACCATTTATTTGTGTGATTGATCTGCCCCTCCCACCAGACCGCACAACCCATTCATTCACTAAACGTTTGCTGATCACCTGCCATATTGCAGGCACCAGTCTGGGTGAGAGAGAGGGGAACTTTGTATAAGAAATCTTTTTTGAAACAGTATTGGTATTCTAAGAGGCATTAACAGCCTATAACTGATATGATGGCTTTAAGAATTAGATGGGAAAACATGTCAAAAGTTTAGAACAGTGCCTGGTCCACAGGAAGAACTCAATAAATTCTAGCTGGTGTTATGGATTCTGTTATTAAGAAGTTATTATTGGAAAAACAGCGTGTAGCCCAGACAGAACATGTCTCTGGGCCAAATCCTGCTATTCTTTTGTAAAGCAAGACAACAAGAAAATTGCTGGCAGTGTGGAAAATTGCACATGCCTCTTTGCCACTGTCTCCAAGTCTCTGTGTCTGTGTGTCACTTTCTGTCCCATGCACACATGTGCTGTCATGCACATGGATACATACAAGTGCACACATGTCCCTGTGGCCCTGTGTCAGCTGTCTTACCCCACACACTTGGCCATGGCAGCCAGCTTTCCCAGTGGTTCTGGGGCCCAGAAAAAGTTCTCAGAATCCATTCCCTTGCAGGTGTGAGCAGGCAGGAGCAGCAGGCAGGCCACACAGCCTGTATTACAAACCTTTGTGACACCTCTTAATCCCTGCTGGTTTGGTCATTAGGCCTCCTTTATGTTCATCTCTGGTGAGTTACCTGTGGTGTGAGAATTGATGGGTCCCCTGCATGTGTGTGACATAGGTTATGACTTGGGGAAGGGAAGGAGGTTCTATTCAAATCCCTTTCAGCCCCTCCCCCACCTCCCATGACTTTTGGGAGTTGGGAAGGCAAATGGGAGCCGAATTGTATCAGGGAATGAAATGCAGTTTAAATAAAAAGAGCTTGAAGCAGTCATTGGTGAAAGTGTCCCTCCCCTGGGAGGCAGAGGCAGGGCCCCTTGGTGAGCTGGTCTCATCAAGGGAGGAAACCGATGGCCTGCAGGAGGGTTTCGATAGGCCTGTTAGCTGTTTTGGAAAGTTGTGAGTTTGTCGTCATTGTTTAAAATGGGCAGATTTCACGTGAGATGTTCCTTCTGGTTCTTGCAAACCTAAAGAGCTCTGGCCACACTGGGCCTGGTTCCCACCTGGCTACGACGGGCCGCAGGGCATCTCTGCACCCTTTTGGATGGGACATGTGCCTTCCAGCTCACCGCTGTGCTCGCCCACCTCTCTCATCCCTCCCCCCGCCCCTGTAGGTCTCTGGGTTCGCACCGGCTGCTTCAGTGGCTCCCAGGGCACAGTGCATCACGGCTGTGCTCAGTGATCTTTGCCGGCAGGCCGAGGGCAGAGGGCTGGTGAGAATGTTAAAATCTAATCATGTGGGCCCAATGCTTCCCTTCCCAGGCCTCCAAGCCTAGTCTTTGTCCCTCTGCAGACCTGAGGGCGAAAGGCATAGGAGCATCTGTACTGGGTATGGCTCGTGTGACCCCCAGAGTGTTGGCACCTGCCATGCATCCGGCTCCGGGACTGCCACACACCACTGGAAAGTGGATGGCATGGGGTGTATGAGTGTCCCAGGGCTGCTGTAACAAATTACTGAAACTGGGTGGCTTCAAACCACAGAAATGTATTCTTCCAGTTCTGGAGGCCAAAAGCCTGAACTTGAGGTGTCAGCAGGGCTGCGTTCCCTCTAAAGGCTCTAGCGGAGAATGCATTCCAGCTTCTGGTGGCTCCAGGCATTTCTTGGCTGCAGCCATATCACTCCAATCTCTGCCTCTGTCTCTATAAGGCCTCCTTCTCTTCTGTTTGTCCTCTGTGTGTCTCTCTCAAGCCTCCCTCTGCCTGCTCTTATAAGTACATGTGATTTCACTTCGGGCCCACCTGGGTAGTCCAGGAGACCTGCTGCCTCTGGGGAGCCTTGATTTAATCACATCTTTTGCCCTATAAGGTAATAGTCACTCTCCTGCCATAGAAAGTACCATTCACAGTTTCAGAGATTAGAGCACAGACATATCTTTTGGGGGCCACTGTTCAGCCCACGATAGGGGGAAATGCACTGCCTCTGGACACAGTCAGGCCTGGATTCAAATCCTGGCTCTGATGATTTTTATTTACCTGACCTTACGGAAATTGCTTTACCCTTTGAAGTCTCTGTCTCAATGTCATCAAGGTGGGATTACGAATCTAGTTCGTGGAGTTGTGATGACTGACCAGCTAACATGTGCAGGACACGTGGCCCTGAGTGTTCACTTAGTCAGTGTTCAGCACCCTTGAGCAGAAAAACAACCACCTGCAGACACAGACTGTGGCACGTTCTCTTAGAAGGTGTGAGCTTTGAGCTGGGCCTCTGCATCTCCCGCGAAACCAATCGGGGCGAGTTAACTGTCTTGTAGGTGCTGGGGGAATTTGGTGAGAGCAAGCAGGGAAATAAACATTCGTGTGTGTCTCCTCCCTGCTGTTTTCACAGTGCCCGCTGCTTCTTGAATGTGCTCCTATGCTTTATTATTGTGTTTGCTTTCTACAGTGGATCAGGCAGGTTTGGCCATGCCTATTTTCTGGATTAGGAGCAGAAGCAGAGGGAGGACAGGGACTTGCCCCATGTCATCCACACAATCTGTGGGGAAGCCAGGAAGACAAGCACCAGCTCCTTCATCTCTGGCCCCTGAGCCTGACCCGCTGTTTGCACTTAGCATGCAGCATCACCAAATTCCTTCCATCTTTTCTAGTTGTTTTACAAGCAATTTGGGGGGTGAGAGTCTAAAACTTTGCCCACTTCCTGATTGTAATGAAACCAGTTAGAGAGTGGTGCACGTGTTGTTTGGAGTCCCCTGGGCAAATTAAACCCTGTTCTTGCTAATAGAAACCAGCACCCCATTGAATCATAATGGAACAATCCCCCCCTCAAGTGTACCTGAACAATGCTGGAGGGTGGAGCTGCTGGCGTCAGCTTCTGGGAGCTGGGAAAGTTGAGCTTGTTCCTCAAGACTCTACAGGAACGTGATCCACCTAATTCTCCCAGCGTGGGGGACAGAGGAGAGACGTTGGCCAGAGAATGCCAGGGACATCCTCACTGGGCCTTCTGTACTTCTCCTTATAAGACTGGAAGAGTTTCTGAACAGAGGAAAGGAGACGTAGTGTGCCAAACAGGATCCTTTGGCAACAGAAATCATTCTGAGCATGAGGAATCGCAACACTCTGGAGGTGCTCAGAGGATGGAAGGAAAGACAGGAAAATGAAGTTTGGGAAAAACGTAGGGTCCCACAGGTCCTGGGGAGTCTTGGTCACGAGACTGGCCTGATGTCTTGTCTTGGCACTGGCACTGGAATGAACTACCCCTGTCTGCCATCTGTGTCCTTTTGATATGACCCCATCATTTTGCGAGCACTTTCTCACTTTCTGCACAGCAAGATGTTTCAGGCTCACATTGCAATTTCCCTGCACAGCCCTGGGACTCAGCTGTTTTTCAAGGAGTCCTGGTTCCATTTAGTGGGGAATGGTGTCTGGAAACTAGGTGGAGCATGAGGTGTGCTCACTGCTACTAGGATGTCTGTGCATCTTGGCCGCTCAGTGAACGGAGTGTATGTGCGTGTGTGTGTGCACATGTCTGTGTATAATATGTGAGTTTACGCTGATATGTTTAATTCCAACCTTACACCGCAGGGCTTGCTCTTCCCTTTCCACATTCCACACTGGCCTCTCCCTCCTCCCACGGTGGGGACCCAAGCTCTCAGCACAATCAAAACATTTATTCTCTTTGTTTAATTCCATAACACATACAAAATAATTTCAGAATTGTTATACCGCAACCACTGCCAAAATAAGTTTAGTAAACAGAGCTCAAGATTCCTTTGCAGTTCCTTTTTCTGTCATCCAACTGAGGGTTGATAGCCCAAGCACTAGGTTTGGAAGTTGTTTGGGTCAGTGAGCTCTGCATGGTTATGTAATTCCTTTGAAATACAGTTAGGTTCCTTTAGTTTTGTTTTTATTCAATTTTAGGGTTTTTCTCTATGCTTGTTGACATAATTTTATTTGTTGAACATCTAAAACCCTACAGCAGGGGAGCAGTCCTCTCTGGGGCCCAGGGTTTGCTGGGCCTACTGCTGTCCCTCAGTCCACCCTAGCCCCGTGGGAGCTTGGGGCACGGGCACCTGGCAAAACCACCCATACTCTCGACTCCTGTCTCAGCTCTGACTAGCATCGTTCTTTAAGCTCTCAGATTCTCCTTTCCACCCCTCGAAATCTTTTTCTAGTCCCCAGGACAGGTGATGTTAAAAATACCTGTGAGTGTCCTCATTTGAGGACCCCAGTTCCTGGAGGCCCTGGGGCCTTCTGCCGCGGTGACTCACCAGCCAGTCTCAAGAAACATGACTGTCCGGATGCATTTGGCTTGCAGCAGGGTTGACAGATTCAATGTGAAAGGTGCTAAAAGTGGATTCCAGGAAACGAGACCTTCCTAAAGGCATCCTGGAGAATATTCCCAAGATGAGGCTTTAAACAAAGTGATGCACAATATATTGTAATAGGAATGTAAGGGGAGCTTGCCGCTTTGCAAATGTGCTGGGTTCTGACCCCGCCCACCCTGTGCCATTGTCTCCCTCCTGTCCCCTCCTTCACAGTGAGCCAGCTGCACTGAGTTCTTTCTCTGCCTGCCCCCACCCCCTTGGGCTTCTGCTCTAGCCATTTCCTGAGCCTAGAATAATCTTCCCAGAGACTTCTAGAGGGCTGGGGCATTCTTGTCTTCAACTCCTGGGAAAGGCCTTTGCTGTCCGTGTAGTTTGCTCGGGCAGCCATAACAGTACCGCAGACTGGGGGGTGGTATTTCTCACAGGTCTGGAGGCTGGAAATCCAATATCCAGGTACTCTTTCCCCCGTGCCTGGCACATAGAAGGTCCCCAATGTTTGCTGAATGACTGAATGGATAGGAAGTGTGTTCTGTGATTTGCTTCCCTTCTCATACCCAAGGGAGACTTTGTTCATCAATGACGGTGGTCTTTCCTAAGAGTCGGGAGAAGATTCTGAAGTCCTGACATAGATGCTCCCGAGAGCCTGGAATTGGCATGCAGGTTGAATCCGTTTGCCATCCCTGGTCTAATCCACACCCAGCTTGCATCCCTCGTTCAGTGACAGTTATTTGTGTTTTTTTGCCTGTCTGGGGCGTTTGCATTGACAGCATGAAATGGAGGCCCAGATCCTCATATCCCAGGAGAACCAGGCTCGCAGCAGCTTGGCTGAGTGGAAGGGGTGTGACTTGGGTTCCAGTTTTTGCACCTTCGCTCATAAACTGTTTAAGCTACATAATATCTCTCAGCTCAAGTATCCTAGAATTGCCGCCCGTCACCTTGGATCCTGCCCTGCGTCTCATCAGCAGAACTGGGCTACACGCCCACCCCCAGCCAGCCCTGGGCCTGGGCTTCCTTCTCCTGAGATTGGCCACTGTGTGATGCCCAAACAAAGCCAGAGTTCTATGGCCAGGAGGGAGGCAGGAATGTGGCTTTGGGATGGCCACCAGCAGGCTCTGTGGCAGCCTGTGCCTTAGGAAGGCAGCTCCTTCCCCAGAGGAGCTGTGCACACATGTTTAAATACAAAAGCATCAAGAGAGGTGGGAAGTCAGCACCCTGAGAATGGGGCCACAAGGCTCCTGCTTGCGATTAGTCTGGGCACATTGCTATGTACATAGACCAGGATGCCCACCTGCACCCTGGGTGCCTGATATGCCCACCCTTTGTCACTGCTTATGAGCACCCTGTTAGAATTTTTTCATTACCTGGTAGGGTAGTGGTAATAAATTAGCACAATTAAGTCAACAGACTTCACTTCCACACACAGTGGCTGCAGGCCGGGTCCCTCTGCTGCAGGGAAAGCATTCACGCACAGCCTTGTAGCGAGCTGTCCCTCCCTTGTGGCTTTTCCAGGCAAGAGGTAGATACTGGTACCTGGGTCCCCTTAACTACATGGAACTTTCCTCTGAGTGTGGGGGGAACGAAAGAAATCCTCCCTCACCCACACGCCAAGTCATCCTCACCTTCAACACTCGGAAGCCTCCTCTGTGGGTCAAGGGGACTTCAGAGTTAGGGACCCAGTTTTCCAACTTGGCCCATCTCACAACCCACTTTATACCTGAGAGCTTCTGCATCTTGGTGTCCCAGTTGAAAATTCCCATTTAGCATCCTGTTACACAGATAAATATATAAGATATCAAGCAGCATTTTGTCCAGTGGCCACCTGATATTGGAAAATAAAACAGGGCAAGGGAGTAGAGCGTAGCTGGGGTGGGAGCTTCTATTTTACCTGGGGTGGTCAGGGAAGGCTCCTCAGAGGAGGTCCTCAGAGGAGGACTTTGTTACTTTAAATTATTTATTTACTTATTTTTATTGACAAGTAAAAAGAAGAGGTTATTTTGAAGAGAGACCTGAATGCGGTAAGAGAGTGAGTTGTGCTGCCATCCCAGGGGAAACACATTCTGGGGACAGGACAGTAAGTGTAAAGGTCCGGAGGCAGGAATGAGCTTGTTTTGCTGGAGAGAGAGGAAGAAGGTCAGTTTTCAATAGGGTGGGCCTTTTGGGGATAGAGGGGTTAAAAAACATGTGCCAATCTCAGAGCCAGTGTCCCAGGGGCTCCTCGGTCATTGAAGACTATAAATCTCGGTGGCACATTCCACCCCGTCTTGTGGCTAGCCATGCGCCCGCAGGTGAAGCAGCCCCACTGGACGGAGGGGCCCTTGGGGGCAAGGAACATGTCTTGGTCACCTCTACTTTGCCAAGAACAAGGTCTGGAACCTGACGGGTACTCGGAATTCTTAAATCATTCATTCATTTACTCACCCACTCAGTGGACAAATGTTTGCTGACGACCTATGTGTCCCCAAACTTAGGGATATAACAGTGAGGAAAACAGTCACAGACCCTGCTCTCAGGTAGTCTATTCTAGAAGAGAGATGGACATTACCCAAATACTTCTGCAATTAATTATTTAGATAATAATCACAACAAATGTGGAGAAGGGAGAGTGCGCGAGGGGCAATCAGAAGGTGCCCCCGCCTGGGCCTGACCCAGTTTGGGGGATGGGGTGGGCAGGTGGTCAGCAGGGAAGGCCTCTCTGAGGATGTGACATGAGTTTATTTACGCAACTTGGAGCAGCTACTATAAGCCAAGGACTGTCCATGGGCCTAGGGACACACTGTGAACAAAATAGCTCCAAATCCCTGCCCTCATAGAGCCGACTTCTTTGCAAGGGGGAGGCAGGCAGTGAATAAGTTAAATGTGGCAGTTGGGACAAGTGTTAAGGAAGAAATAATGCAGGTGTTGGGGAAGGGCTTGCAATTCCGCATAGGATGGACAGGAAAGGCCTTACGTACTGTGAAGGTGACATTTGAGCAAAATCTTAGAGGAGGCGATGGAGCAAGCCACGTGAGTTTCCAGGGGAACAGCAAGTGCAAAGGCCCTGAGGCAGTATGTGCCTGGTGAGCTTGAGGACTAGCAAGGAGGCAGGTGAGCTGGAGGCAGGGCATGTCATCGAAGAAGAAGCCCGAGACATCCTGGACAGCCAGACTGTCATGGCTCTTAGGCCCTCATCAGGACTTTGGTGGGAGCCACAGAGGACTTGGAGTAGCATAGGGAAGCCCTGTGGCCGGCTTGCATCCTGAAATGACGATGCTGCTGTGCAAGAACAGACTGTTAGGAGTGGGAGGGGGTGAGGTGAAAGTTGGGAGGCCAGTTAGATAATGCATAAGAGTTCACCAGCCGAGAGGAGAGAATGTTCCAGGCTGAGGAATTGGCATGTGTAAAGGTGAAGAAGCTGGGCATATTCACAGAACTGGAAACAGATGGCCGAGGAGGCGAGAGTGGGGGTTAGGGGGTGGCCTATGAGATGCGGCCAGAGGGGTGGCAGGGGCCCCTGTGCAGGCCACCGGGCCACAGGAGCAGTGTGGTGTCTGTGCTGGCGGGGAGGGGCAGTGGCAGCTGCTGACCTGATTGGAGCGACCCCGAACCAGACCACAGGCCCCTCCTGTGTGGCCCATTTGCCCAGAGCCTGGGTGCTGTGGGTTGGCTGCCTGGGGTGCAGATTTCAGGTGGAAGCCCCCAGGCAAGGAGAGGCCATGAGGGCGGCTGGTCCCACGCCCATTTTGTCAGGCAATAGGAGTTTGACGACTTTGGGCAACTTTCTTGCCTCCTAAATGTAAATCATTCTAGAGTAAGAAACAATCGTAAAATAATTTAATTTCGTCTTTTTTTCCCACAGAGAACCCACCACACCTCATTTTGCTTGACTTCTTTTTCTTCCTATCGAAGTGTTGCTGAACTTTTCTGTTGTGCTTGACTCATGATTCAGCTCTTAGCCATGCTCCTAAAATCCTATTCCCAACCTAGCGTAAGCAGACCAAACCAACACATTATTTATAAGTCTAATTTAGCTTATTGATAGTGCAGCATTTCTGCTGGTGTCTGCAAGCCAGGATGGCTTTGATCTCGTTAGAGGTTGTTTGCATACAGAATTGTTAATGTGTTTGATAGCCCAGAGAATGCTCTTAGCAGTCACTGCCAACGCTGTTTGACAGGCCCAGTCTCTCTTGGGCTCCACGAGGCCCTAGGAGGCAGGCAGGGTCAGACCAAGTGAGGCCTTGCAGGCCCTGGTGAGGAGCTGGGCTTTGTTCCAGGTGTACTGGGGAGTCACTGGAGGCCCGTGAGCAGAGGAGGGACATGACCTGACCCAGCTTCCGCAGGGTCCCTCTGGCTGTATGAAGGTCCGGGGGCTTCACTTTTATCTCCTTCCAAGCACCTTCCCCTGGAGGTGGGAGGAGGACTCATTGGGATCTTCTTGAGGAGTCGGGGCGGGGTGGGGGGGGCACTTTGCTTGATCTAACTGCCAAGTTTTTCTGGAACATGCATAATAAAGATGAATGAATTGCCTGCCCAGAAGTTGGGAAAGTCTTCTGGAAGAGGGTTTTTCCTACTATGCTGTAAATTGTGGACAGTATCAAACTATCTTAATATAAAAAAGGAAAAAAAAAGTCTAAGGATTATGCCAGTCCTCTTAAGAGAAGTCAGTTATGCTGGGGGAATGGAATAATGTTCCAGAACATTCTTGCGCTCCCAAGTTGGTGTCCTGCTACTGCCTGAAATGTCACCATGAGACCCCTTGGGGCCAAGCATCCATCCTGCCCCTCTCCTCCTCTCCCGTGTTCTTTGGTGTAGATACTGGGGGTTGTGGTCACCTTTCCGAGTCCCCCAGCCATCGAGCAGGGAAGCAGCTGGAGCAGAGAGGGGGACTCCTGGGTGAGATGGGCCAGGAGAGGGAAGGACCCTTTGGGGGTCTTTAGAATTGCCCCAAAGTGGGGCATGGCTAGTCATCACAAGGGTAAATGTGGGCACTTGGAAGTCAGCACCCCTTATAGTCCCGATTCTGAAAGAAAAAATCAGTAAAACCCACCTCTCCCCAAACTTTTCTCTTGTCCGGGAGTGACTCTCAGTGGATGCCCTCCCTGTCAACCTGGTGCTAGAGGCCCGGGTTGCTGTCGAAATGGATTCATTTTAAAAAATCAAATCTGAGCTTTACTGGAAGAGCAAACTCGGTCCTGTTTATTGGGGAAGAAAGTTTTGCAGGCAGCCCTGAGCCAAGCTGCCTTCCCTGAGAATTACTGGGGACACCAGGACAGGAAACAGCAGCCACTTTAGACACTGGCAGGGATCTGCATCCGAGGCAGTATGGTGCAGCAGCCACAAATGTGGATTCCGAATCCAGAGATCCTGACTCCAAAGTCCAGCCCAGCTGCTGACTAGGCACATGAGCTCAGGCAAGTTAGGGGACTTTGCTGGGAGTAATGATTCTCCCTAATCAGAAAATTGTGAAAGGTAAATAATCCATGGAATGGATTTGGCAAATAAAGCACAGAGAGGGCAAGTCACTTGCCCACAGTCACACAGCAGGTACATGGCATAGCTGGGATTTGAACCCAGGCAGTCTGAGCCCAGAGCCCACATGCTTAATTGCTATGCTCTGAGTAAGAGCTTGTAAAAGCATGGCCACATTTAGGCGGCCCACGTTAGTAACCCACTGGAGTGAGCATCAGTTTCTAGTCCCATAATCACCATGCTGTAGTCACTAATGGCCCACAGGCCCCTGAAGTGGCCATGCTCCTGGGTGAGGCTCAGTATCTTTGTCTACAAAACCCACCTCCCCGTAGCTGCCTTGGAGGGGTCAGACATCATTGAGTGCCAACGGGCAGCACCTGGTCTATAAATGCCAGTTCCCCTTCACTTGTTACAAGCCTTGCAACTGCACAGGATTAACAGCAAGATTTCCTTCTGTCAGGGTCTTTGAGAAACTCCAATTAGTGCATCCCTCTTCTGCTTTGTGCTAAACCTGCTCTGTCTGATGTGGTCACCACTTGCCACACGTGGTTATTTAAATGTAAATTTTAACTAATTAAAAGGAAACCAATTTTAAAATTCAGCTCCTCCATCTCACTAGCCACATGTCAAGTATTCAATAAGCTCACGAGGCTATTAGCTGCCATGTCGCGCAGCCCAGAAACAGAACGTTCCGTCATCACAGAACATTCTATTGGGCAGTGCTTGTCTAAACAAATTAAAAATTGAGAATAAAGATAACAGATGGGGACCAAAATACTGCACCAGCTAACATGTAGAGAGCATTGATTTATGTGCCAGGCATTGATCTAAGTGTTCTCTAGGGCCCATCCTCTTTGGCAGTTCCTGAACTCAATTATTTGCCCCCTCAGTACTATGAGACTGCACAAAACTATGTGCTATTTTTCAGGCTGTCTCTTAGGACTCTTGCCATATGCAGCTTCAGAACTCAGAAATGCCTCAAGGGGAAACCATGTAGTATCGGGCTCACTTCTGGGCTCACTTCCTTCTTACAGGGATGTTGCCCCCTCAAGTCCTGTATGCTGCAGCAGCTCAGAACCCTGCTTTTGACTCTCAGTTCCGTGAGATTGCAGAAAGCTTTGCTGGCTTTCCTGCCTTCAGCAGCTGCCCTCTGCCTGGCTTTTCAGCTTTTCTATCTCAGCAAATGTCCCGAGGAGAAAAACAGAAAAGAGAGTTGGGTTCACCTCAACAAACCTCCCTGCTTCATTTGGTTGCATGCAAGATGATGATGATGTTTTACATTTCATCTGGCTTTTCTGGTTGTTACTGGTGAGTGCATTGGTCTGCTATAATCACTTCACTGTAGCTGGAAGCAGAAGTCTTACCGTGTTAGTTAAGACAAAAAACGGTGTCTTTAAGTTCTTTATCCTTGTTTCAGTTGCAGCAACTTCTATTCTTCAGGAAATCTATCTATGCTCTAGGTTTTCCTTCCCCTCTGCTACCTACACAGAGTTTGCTGATGCTCCAGGGTTCTGTCTGAGCCACGATTCTTCATGAAGCCATTTCCTCCTATGAACTACGCTCAGCTCGCAGAGTTCTTACCCTAGAACTTATGACAGAGCCACGTGCTGTTTTGCATTGTCTTCTCATAATACAACAGCAGCAATAATAATAATCGTGCTATTTATGGAGCATTTACTATGCAATAGAAACTTTTAAGCACTTTTTACACATTGTCTCTAGCCCTTGTAGCAATGCAGGTACGTCCATTTTACAGATGAAAAAATGAAAGCTTATTTCTGTTAAATGAGATGCCTGTTATCCCTCAGCCAGAGGCAGAATCAGCATTTGAATCCAGGCCTGTCTGGCTTTTTCTGTTAGAATAGCTGGTGGCTCAAAGGGAAGGGAGGGATGCACAACTAGCAATACTGGTCAGATGGAAGAGTCAGCAAATCCAAAAGGGAGCCTGTCTTCATTTATTGTTTAAGTCCTTTTACAATATGCTTAACTCCCTCCTTCCCAAAGGAGACTTCTAATGATTTCAACAAATATAAATACAATTACCATGAGATAATTTCTCAGGATAGTTTTAATAGGAAACTCAGGAATCTCCCACCTCCAAGGTGCTGCTGATGCAGTCCACTAATAGCAATAATTTCGTGGCCAGCTAAGAACACAGTTGAAGACAAATACAGGTTAAATTTGGGCAATGGAGTCAGACAGACTGGCAACCAAAAGTGTATGGTAAGTAGGAAAAAACCCTCAAAAATAAAATACTGAAAATGTTGAAAATGGGTTTTTCTTCTCATATGTTAAAGTTGAAGGGATGAGAGCCACCGTGTGCCAATTTTCAGTGTGGCCAGAGGAGGAATCGGTTGCTGGCTCTGCTTGCTGGCGCCTTCCTCATTCAGAGGGGACAGACAGCACAATCTGACAGCGCATGGTCTTTACCTTCATGCTTGACGCTGGCAGCACAAGCTTAAAGGGATCATTCCTGCAAAAATACTACTCACTGCAGGGGCCTCTCTGAACCCTTTGATATTTAGTTGAATGATTATCCTTTAATCATCCTTTCTAAAGGCATTCATCTGACAGTCTTGGTGAAACATTGATCAGGACAGCTATTGACAGATAGCTGGGGGTGGACCTGGAGTGCAGTGGGGAAGAGGGCTGAGGAGGACAGAGTTCAAGGGATGAGTGTTTTTAAGGCAGAGTTGCTTTAGCTTCTGTGTACGACAATCTCATGACTACGGGGCCTGGAATAGTGAATCCTCCAAAAGCAAGGACCCCAGGACTATGGAAGTGCCACCAGGAACTGGGAGAAAGAGAAGGGCTTTAGCTGAATCCCGTAGGTGGATGGGGGAAGTAGGCAGGGGAGGGGCAGCCTGGCTGCTGTAGACTAAACGTGTGCCCCCAAAATTCATATGTTGACGCCTAACCCCCAATGTGAGAGTATTTGGAAGTGGGGCCTTTGGGAGGTGATTAGGTCATGAGGGTTGTGCCCTCATGAATGGAATCAGTGCCCTTATGAGAAGGGACACAAGAAAGATGATCTCTCTTTGCCCTGTGAGGAGACAGCGAGAAGGCAGCTGTTTACAAGCTAGAAAGTGATTCCTTCACAAGGAACCAAATCAGCTGGCACCCTGATCTTGGATTTCCCAGCCTCCAGAACTGTGAGAAATAAATTTCTGTTGTCTAAACCACCCAGTCTATGGTAATTTGTTATAGCAGCCCAAGAAGATTAAGACATTAGCCCATTCTAGGGTTGCTAGATTTGGGAAAAACAAACAAACAAACAAAAAAACAGGATGCCCAGTTACATTTTAATTTCAAATATTGCATGGGACATACTTACACTAAAAACATTATTCATTGTTTATCTCAAATTCAAATTTAACTGGGCTTCCCATATCTGACCTGGCAACCCTAATTAGGACAAGGTCAAAAGCAAGCGCTCTGTCTTTGTGAAATTCTCCCATGGTGTCCGGCAGAACGTCCTCCTCCCTCCCTCCCATTCCAGTGTCTGGTGTTGGTGTGTGGTAAGTGGGGTGCAGGAAATCACACTTGGAACTTCCAAGTGCATCACACTTGGAACTTCAGTGATAACCTGCCAGATTCTCAGCATCAAGCACATGTGGGTTGGAATCTTGCCATATCATTCTTGTAATGTCAAAAGGGTATTAATTAAATTTCACTTTCCTTACTTGTAAAAATGCAAATAATTCCCAACTTGCAAGTGTAAGAATTAAGGTAGATCAGGTTTTGAAGCGTTTTTTCTTTTTTTAACAATAGTTTAGGTAGTTGTTATTAAAGCTCCTGTCTGTTAAGTGCCTCTTATATGTTGCTACGGACTAAATTGTGTCTCCCCAAAATTCATGTGTTGAAGTCCTAACCCACAATGTAACTGTATTTGGAGACAGGTTCTTTAAAAGGCAAATAAGGTTAAATGAGGTCATAAGGGTGGGGACCTAATCCCATAGGATTGGTGCCCTTATAAGAAGAGAAAGAGAGATCAGAACTCTCTCTCTCCCCGCTCACAAGCACAGTGAAAAGGCCAAGTAAGGACACAATGAGAAGGTGGCAGTCTGCAAGCCAAAATGTGGGCCCTTACCAGGAACTGAACTGGCCAGCACCTTGATCTTGGATTTCCAGCCTCTGGAACAGTGAGAAATAAATTTCAGTTGCTTAAGTCACCCAGTCTTTGGTATTTTGTTATAGCAGCCTAAGCAGACTAAGATGTGCCTTACTCTGTATTGGACCCTTTATGCTCACTTTTTCTAATCTCCCCTCATCCTAAACTAGGCCATAGTATGCCCATTTTACAGAAGAGGCAAGTGGAGGCTTGGTCACATAAATTTCTTACCCAACATCAACAAAGTTACCAACTTGTTGGAGGGAGTTGATAACAGTGGGCCATGAGCCATATCACACTGACTTTTTTTTCAGATTAAAAAAAAACCACTTAAACTGGTTGCCAACATTTATAAAGAATTCATGTGAAAATGGAAACTTTTGGCTTCTTTTGAGTTTGCAACATATGGACAAGAAATAAGAGCTGGAGTTCCTGTTATTGGTCTGGGGGCCTTGCTGAAATGGCAAGTGACAGGCCAGTCATTCCATCCCTGCCAAGGCCCTTCCCTCCTGTGGGCATTGTCAGTCATGCGCCTGTGGACTCTGGGTGCTCACCCACAGTATGCCTCAAGGCTTTTCCTGGATCAGAGCTGTCATCTAGAGAGGGTCTGCTTTGTCAGGGAAACCCAGGAGCCCAGGGAGATGCTTTCTGAAGGTCAGGGACACTTGGTCTGGGGAGGAGTCAGGAAGGGGAAAGGTAAGGCAGGCCCCACCTCTCCTCTCTCTTGGGACTTCCTCAAGGACAGGCCTCCACCTGACAATACCTGCTGCAGCCTGTGGCAGGAGAGCAGAGTGGCTGGGGGTATCTGGAGCCTGGGGTCTGTGTTGGGGTCCTAGCGCTGCCAATTCCCAGCTAGGTGACTTGGGCAAAACTCTTTGACCTCGCAAGCTTCCCTGTCAAGTGGTGACAATAAAATTGCAAAGAAGATTAAATAAGTTGTTGACACATGTAAAGTTGAGTACAGTGCCCAGCAGCAAGGCTAGCAGGTGCCATGTGGCCTCCCACACGGTGCTGGGGCGAGATTCCCTGACAAAGCAGGCACCCCACGTTGCCTGCCTCACGTGCAAGAGGCCCCATCCCACTCAATCTCACTGCTAGGCAGAAAGGCAGGTGGTGGCAGCCCCATTTTACCGGGTAAGGAACCTGAGCAAGCTGTCGAAGGACACTCAGCTGGGAAGAGCAGAACCCGGGGTTCACACCTGTGCCCTCTTCCTGCCCAGCTGGTCTCCCTGTCTGGAGAATGGAGGGGACCAGGAGTGGAGAAAGGGGGTGGTCTCTCCAGCTCTAAAAGGCCATCCAAGCCCTGGGATTCTGAAAAAATGCTCTGCCACCCACCTCCCCCACCCTCGTGTCCTGACAGCTTCCTGGAAGGGCCAGTGGGGGTTGGGAAGCTGCCCCATGGTCATCACCTGTGGACTCCCTGGTGTTCTTGCAGGACAGAAAGTGAGTGATTCTGGCCCACCTGGCTGAACACACAGCAGAGCTGGGGGTCTCCCCACATGAGACGTGCCTTTCCGCTTCACCCCTGCAAATCCCCTTCCCGCCCCTTCCCCGTCCTCGCCTGCCCCTCCGAACAAGAACCTCGGCCCAATATACAAACCTTAGAAGCACAGTGGCTCTTTTCTCTTTCTTTTTTTTTTTTTAAAGCTTCTGAGTTTTTGAAAGCTGTTTTATCACTTCTGGTTCCCCTTCAGAGCCCCTAGCAAAGATTGCTTTTTTAGGGGCGACGGTGTTTTCTCCTGGGAAATTTGCTTTGCCACCTCTGTGCTGTGCGATCTTGGGTGATAAAAAGAACCCCTCACCTCTGGGGTGTGTTTTTCACGGTTCCTGGTTTCACACACATCATCTTACCCACCAAGACTCTGCGGAGGAGGCAGTGTGGTGGGTTTGGTTTGCCCATTTTAGAGATGATGAAACTGAGGTTGAGAGAGGAGACTTTTTCAGAGTTGGGGTTTCTAGGTTAGAGTCGCCTACGGAGGTGTTTGTGCAGGGGTGTTATGCAGCGCTTGGGAACCAGCAGGTGGGGCCAGAGAGGGACAGGGACTTGCAGTTGGTCAATCAGTGGGGTATTATCACCAAACTATCCAGACCCAATCTGGAAGTGATTTTTTCTTCCCCAACAGGGACTTTCTAAGAAAACTTCACTTCAACAAATAGGCTCAATCTTAGGTTTGAATTTATCCATTTAATTTGTGTATGGATCCATCATTCCTTCATCACTGTAGAACAGAATTCCTCGACCTCATTCATTTTGGATGATACTTAGGATGGAATCATTCTTCATCGAAAGGGGCTCTCCTGTGCATTGCAGGATGTTTAGTGACTTCTACCCATTAGCACCCCCTAGTCCTTACAACCCAAAATGTCTGCAGACATTGCCAAATGTCAAGGGTATGAGTGGGACAACACGAATCCTGGTTGAGAACCACAGCGCTAGATGATTCCATTGCATGGGTGCCCCACATGTGTTCACCCAGCTTACTGCTTGATGGATGTTTGGTTCCTTTCCAGTTTGGGATTGTGATGAACAATGCACTATGACCATCCGTGTACAAGTCTTTTGGGGAATCTAGGCATGCATTTTTTCTGTGTAGGTACTTAGGAGTGAATCGCTAGGTCATAGGATGGGCATATGCTTAGCTTTACTGGCTTCTGCCGCATTATTTTCCAAAGTGGTTGTACCAGTTCTTCCTCTACCAGCCACAGAGGAGAATTCCAGTTGCTCCGCATCCTCATGAGGCTTGAATTTGAACTGTAAGTTTTTAAAGGTTGGGGCCCAACTCACACTCTTTTTTGGTATTCCCAACTGCCTGACATAGTAAATCACACACAAAAGACACCAGCAGTTGAATGAACAAAGGCATGCATCCTGGCCTGTGCTTTAATGTTCTAGGATCCAGATGTCACAATGTCATAGCACTCAGTTTTGGCCATTGGGAGGCAGTTACTCCTCAGGGGCTGTCGCTTTCTGTGTTGATGACCAGGTCCCCCCGCCCCCTCCCACCTAGCAGCCCCACCAATGGCAGCAGCTCCTGGGCTCTGGCAATGAGGCCACATTTTCACTTTCCTGGTGAATTTCCTACCCTGGTGCAGCTGTCAAAGCCAAATGCCATAACTGTGTGATTTCAAAGGTTCACTTAATCATTTTCAAGCTTTGTCACTCAAATAAGACTTGTCCATCAAATGGGAATCTATTTTTCCTTTTTTGCTCTGGCTATATTTTTACAGTGTAGTGGGGCTTGTTTTTTTTAATGAATATGTTGAACTGTTCCAGCTGTTCTGCATATTCCTTAAATGTTACACATCCTGAAGGCAGACACTATGGTCTCCCTGGTTTTGCAGGCATGCGTCCCCCCACAGCATCACTGTCATCTGTTGTCATCGCTGTTGTCACTACAATGCTCATCACCATGTGGCTCGATTATGATGCTTTCTGTGTTTAGTCTTTTACCATGTACTGTCTCATTCAGTCCTCCCAATAAATCTTGGAACATGGGCAGAGTAGTGAACGTCCCTGTTTCTCCGATGAAGAAATGGAGAGACACTAAGTTGAGACTCAGCCCCAGGACGATACTAGTTGCTGGCAGCATCAAGTGCCATCGCCTGTGTTAACTTGGATGCTCACGTAGAGAGTGGGATTTTTCAAGCCACAAATTCAGACATGCAAAAAACTTACTTGTTCTTCTCTGCAATTGAATTCTCTCTCTTATTCTGCCCAAAGATGAAAATTTTAATCAAGTCAATGGAGTCATTTCCAGGTTTTTTTCTTGGTCATTTCAGGCTTAAGCTCAGCTGTTTTAGATTCCCACACCCCCACCCCAGGGTGACACCTATTGGAGGGGCTTGTGTTAGGCCGAGATGGGATGGAGGGGGCATCTGTTTTTCCACCCTCAGTATCCCTCAGGCTTCAGCAGCTGATGTCTGGGTTCTCACTGGTCTCTGGGTGGTGGACACCCTCCCTTCTTCCCAGCACCAACCTCGTCTCACCACGAGCCCTTTTCAGCTCACCGACCCATTCTCTGACTCTTCCTTGCTTTCTTCAAGGCTTGGGAAACTTCCAGATGTCCCCTGGGCCTCTCTGGGGCCACAGAGATGGGAGCTCGTGGGTCCTCTGGTGCCGCCATATTGGCAGGGAAGCAAATGTCCAGGGCCTCCCTGGTCACTTGTGACCACGTCTGTAAACTTAACAAGTGGTGCCGCGCTCTCCCTTGCCACCAGGTCTGGGTTGAGAGAGGGGAGGGGAGGGGACGTGCCCCTTTACATTGCAAACTTGTTCTTCCCTCTGACTCCCCCCTGCCCACTTAGCCTATGGAACCATGTCGTTTTAAAGACACCTTCAGCCCTATGACATAGGTCTTAAAAGGTTTTCATTTTTCCTCTATTAAAATGTACAACCTCTTAAATCATCATTCGTTCATTCTAAATATTAATGTGTATATATAGTTTTTGCGTGTGACACATAGTTGTTTAGGGCATAAACGGTGGTTTTTGCCCTTTCTCATGACCTGTTATCTTGGCTGAAACTATAAAACCTGTATTGTGAGACTCTCGGCCTGAAAGTCCTTCCTCTTGACGTTGGTTGCTGTAGACGTGGCCTCCCTTCCCAGAGGCAGAAAGTTCAGTTTGTGCCCCCAATGGGGGGAAGGGTCTCCAGGCAAAAGCGACTTATTAGAAATGATAAAACACAGACATTAATAGCAATACATCCCCTGACTACGGTACTAATGCTGAGGAAAAGGTGGGTGAGCCTTTAACTCTACTGTGAAATGAAGTATGATTTCAGAGAAGGCTCTTCCTTAGGTTATTTTAGGAGGGTTGTGGGAGCTTGAGAAGCCCCTGTCATGTGTCTCATGTTGAATGCAATCATAGGATGGTGACGATCGTCATGGCGCTGTTTCCCGTGTCTGTGCCGAGTGTTTTCCACACTCACGTAATCTTCCCGTGAAAAGGCAGGACTGCTAGCGTTCCTGTCTCACAGGTGACTTGAAGGAACCCCACGAACACCCCGCAGAGAGGAGGTGGCAGAGTTGAGGTTGAACCTGGGCCAGTCAGGACCTACCTCAGATTTAGGGCCTCCCTCGAGGCCCCAAGAAGTTTCCAGTTCTCTCTCTGTCACTAAAGGGCGTACAATGTTACTCTTTTTTTTTTTACAGTAACTGCTTAAAGTATCTGCTTTCAAGCTGAAAGTTCCATCCGTGGGCAGTGTGGTTTTAAGGCTACTTTTTTTAAAAAAAATGGATCTTCTCAAAAAAGTAAAGCAAGGAATGTGCAGAGGGCTGGGCGCTTCCCTCCGGGGACAGCCTGGGCCCCTTCGTCCCCGGGAAGTGTCAGGAGCCACTTTGGAAAAGGGGGAGGAGGAACCAGCAGTGAAACTCCTAGTCATGTTCTCGGACCCCCAGGAGGTTCTCAGTATTAGTGAACCTCAGTGCCACGTGGGAAGTTTGTGGGAAATGACAATTCTCGGGCCTTGGCCCATAGCCTGCGATTCTGTGGCCCTGGGGCGGGGCTGGGCAGTCAGGTTTCCACAAGCTCCTCCCCGGGCCTTCAGTGCAGGAGGCTGCAGATGCTCCGTGTGGGATTCTGCACGACCTCCCATTCCTACGGGTCTGGGGTCTCTGGACTTTGAACTCATTTCAAAGCAGCTTGTTGCAGGGGGACTCAGCAGCTGGGGTGAAGTCTGAGCTTATCCTAAGCAAGTCGGTGGAGCTTCTCAGAGCTTCGGTTTTATCACCATAAATCGGGAACTCACCCTGCATCTCCACAACCAGCCACTGGGAGCCCATTCGTGCTGGGTTTCATGTCAGCTTTGGGAATTCAGCAGTGAGTGACACAGAGCACCTCTCCCCTGTCACCCCAGCCCCACCAAGTAGTTCGGGGATGGGGCTGGGGGACCAGACAAGCCCCATGGGGGTAGGGGAGCCCAGAGGAAATGCTCTGCACAATCAGGGAAGGCTGAGGCTGAAGCCTGGAAGACCTCAGAGCGAGCTGAGCTGCGAGAGGCTGCAGGAGCGCCCAAGCGGAGGGACCTTGCTGGAGAAACTGCACCTAGTTCATCGTGCCTAGAACAGAGAGGGCGAGACACCAGGCTTGAGGAGTGAGCGGGCCTGTCAGCCATGAGAAGTTTGGACTTCTTGCACTTTAGCGATACAGAGCCCCAAATTTTGAGCAAAGAACGATGACAGTGGGGGCGGAAGACAGGTCGAAAGGCTGTTGCCAGGAAGTAAGCGAGAACGCACGATGGCCCAACCTGCGCAGGTGGCACCACAGTTGGAAAGAAGCAGGCTGGAGAAGTAATGGGGGGGGATGGAGTCAAGGCCTTAGAGACCCACCTGGGTGGGACAGGAATGGAGGAGCCATCTGGGCACCCCTCTTTGCTTAACATCCACCTGCCTGGCACAAGGTAGATACCCAAAATAATTCTTGGAGGAATGAACAACTGAGTGAACAATCTTTGTTCTGTCTAGACCTTGTCTGGTTGTGAAGAACAGATGAGATCTTTGTATAAAAGCACTGGAAACTTGTATACATTCAGAAAGTGGTTCAGCTACTAAAACAGGGTCCCAAAATAGCAATGGCTGCAACACAATAGAAGTTTATCTTTCTCTCTCATGTGACAGTCTTCATAGGAATATGGGGGCTTGTAGGGCAGCTTCACAATCATCTGAAACCCAGGCTCCTTCTCTCTTATTATTCTGCCATCTTCCATATATGGTTTCTATCTCATGGCCCAATGTGGCTGCTCTAGCTCCTGCCACCACATCTGCATTCCCACCATTTCCATTGTGTCTGCCTGCTGGCCAGTGGTAAAAAAGAAAAAACATTCACTTCCCTGTACAGGAATGACCCAAAACTTGTACACATAACTTCCAGTCATATACCACTGGGCAGTATTCAGTTGCATGACCAGACTCAGCTGCAGGAAAGGCTGGGAACTGGGAAGGCTCCATGGAGAGGTCTGGTGATTGTGTGTTAGGTCTGGTAGGGTTGGGGAAGGGCAATGGGCCCAATGACCAGGATCCTTCAGAGCTCGGGAAGCCGGCTTGAGAGGGGGGCTGCTGGGACACATGAATCCAGCTGCCCCCAAGGACTGGCCTCTGGACACCCAAACTCTCCAGTGCTTTTCTAGATCACCTTTTTCTCAGCTGTCACCCTCTGGTTGAACCTCTTACTACTACATCTTCTTGTACTGCAGACGCTAGAAAGTGGGGAAAAAAAGCCATTTCCCCAATCCTTTGCACTCAAAATATTCGGGATGCAACCCCCTCCTCCGCTTGAGATTTGAACTATGGTGAGGCCAAGGTCTTCCTCCTGCTGCTTCCGGGTTTCCCACCTGCATTTCAGTGACCAGCATCAGCTTTGTTGGCATCCAGGGGTCTTTGCATTGGTGAGAGCTGGGCTTCTTGATTCCAGGGTCACAACTTTTGCTGCGTGTTCTTGAAGCTACCGTTCCAGCAGCCCCTGGGTCTCCACTTTCCTGACGGAGGCAGATGTACCAGCTTCCCAGGGCGCCAGTCTGCCATGTTTTTCTGGAGACCCAGCCCAGAGACTGCTCCTCAAGAACTCCCAGTGGTTTTTGTGAGCATCTAATGCCCTGTGCTAAATTCTTTTCTTTCTAGAATATGTAGAGCAGCTCTTTGTTCCCACAACTGAACCCCAACAACTTGGATCATGCCTGCAATCGATTCCTCCTACAGATGAGAAAACTGAGGCCCGCAGTAGTTCAGCATCCTGCTGGAGGTCACGCTAGTTGTCAGAGCCAGAACCACAATACAGAGCCACATGTCCCTCCCACCTTGCCGCTTCCCGTCTACCGCTGAGGACCAGGGTGAGAGTGTGGTCTGAAGCTCCGCATTTGACTTGCAAATCACAGAATGTGTTAGCGTGTGTGCTGAATTAATCTGTACCCTGATTCTTGTTTGTTTCAACTGTGTGATTAAAAAATGATGATGATTCTCCTCTGGGATCCATCAGACAAAGTGGCTGTGATTGACGGGCCCATGCACCCACACGGTGGCTCCTCAGTGCCCACGGAGGGGTGGTCCACACTCCTGATCCTCGTCCCCAGCCCTGGGCATGAAGAGAGGATTTTGTCCTTCCTGAACAGCAGGATGGTACAGAGGACTCCACTGTTTACCAGGCACCCATTTAGGCCAGGGCCCCAGCTCCCAGGCGAAACACACCATCTTGCAATATCCCTGTGCGGTGGGGACACTCATCACCCTTGTACAGATGAGGAAACTGCATTCTTGAAGGTCACAGTTAATACATAGTTGTAAGGTGGGGCTGTAGTTTTGACCCACCCAGCCTCCCATTCTTGCCCTGCTGGTAACAGCACCCTTATTTTTCCTCGGATATAGAGGATAGAGTTTCTCCTCTACTCTCATGACACAAAAACCTTCTGACTCAAATATATGGGGGTCGAACGATCAGTTTCACAGTGGACACCAGCTGGGTGTCCTCTATCCCATTCAATTCTGACACTGTCTACCTGGAGATAACATCAGATTCCACAGGTGGAGGGCTCAGTCCCACAAGACCACCCCCCCTTCAGACACCAACCACAAGCCCCAGGTTGTTGTACCTGTGCTTCTGACCTGCTGGCTATAAATCAGGGGTTCCCACACCCCCTCCTTGGGTTCAATTAATTTGCTAGAGCAATTTACAGAACTCAGGAAAACACTTATGTTTATCAGTTTATTATAAAGGATATTACAAAGGATACAGATGAAGAGATGCATAGGGTGTGGGGTAGATGCGTAGAAGGTATGGGGGCGTGGAGCTCCCATGCTCTCCCCGGGCGCCACCCTCCAGGAACTTCCACATGTTCAGCCATCCAGAATCTCCCTGAACCCAGTCCTCTTGGGTTTTTGTGGAAGATTTATTATGTAGGCATGATTGATTACCTCATTGGCCATTGGTAATCAACTCAACATTCAACCCCAGATGTCCGGGTGGTGGGGCAGAAAATGCCAACCCTCCAATAAACTGGTTGGTTTCCTGGAAACCAGCCCCCCTCCTGAGGCTGTCCAGGAGCCCCCAGCCATTCATCAAATCATTAGCATACTATGCCACTTAGCACTTTGGAGATTCCAAGGGCTTTAGGAGGTGTGTGTCAAGACACAGAAGGAAGACCGGATAGACCAGATAACTGTTTCACACCATCACAGGGGCTCCCTCCCCCACTCTCAGGCCTGCAGGGTTTGGATGAGGCTGACTGTTCTCATCACTGCTCCAGGGGGGCCTGGAGCCACATTCCATTGCCTGATTACAAAGATTCAGTCAGGGGTTAGCATGTGACCCAAACTAAGCAAAGGAGACCTGGTTCTGTCACTTCCCTTGGATTATTAGGAAAAAGAAACTCATTCTTTCCATTGGACTTAAAGACTTAAAGGTGTAAGCATGGAGCTGCTGGAATTGCCTCAGGCAGACAACCTGTCAGAGAATGAAACCTACAGGGAAGACAGAGCCAAAGAGAGGAGACTGAGTCCTCATTTGCCTGATGACATCAGTTGCAGCACTGGATCCAGCCCTACCTGAAGCCCTCACCTCCCCCTGCGTTTCTCAGTTACGCAAAACGGTGAACTCCTCAATTTTCCCAAGCCAAGTAGAGTAGTCCCTTGAATTTCACTGTGTCCTGGCTGCTACACAGTTCTTTTTTCCAGGTTTGCCCCATGTTCCTTTCACCAAACCAAGCTGCCCCCCACAGATGGCTTACCCTGGATTAGACTAAACTACAAACGATTAGACTGAACTCCCCCAGGGTGGCCAACCTGGCCTCTCCTGTGTGACAAACACTCAAGATTCAACCAGTAACACATTTATTTCTCCAAATTCACTTAAGATCCAGTGTCACCCCCTTGGGGGTCTCCCTCCCTGCTCCCCTGGATTGCCTGTGAACCCTGGGGTGTGGTGGGAAGGTGCCCTGGAGGGGAGGATACAGCTCAACTGAGATTTAAAGAATGAGTTTGCATTATTCCATCCAAGGGAGCAGGAAGAGTGCGTTTCAGGGAGCATCAACTTGTGTGAAGGCAGACACAAATGAGAGAGCAGGGTAAGTGGCTTGGAGTTTTGTGATGGGGTGCAGGGAGCTCCAGCAACATTTTTAAAAGACTTTCCACTGAAATATATGTAGAGAAAAGTTTGCATGGCATAAGTACACAACTTAACAAATTCTCTCCAAGAGAACACATCCATGTCACATGCATTAGGACCCAGAACAGAACATAATCAGTTCCCCATGAACCTTTAGGTCCCATTACAATCACTCTGCCACCCAGGGCAATGTCTATCCTAACTTCTCACACCCACGCCATGGGGTATTTTTGCCAACTTTTAACTTCATGAAAAAGGAATTGAATAATTTGTGCTTTCTTGTGACCGGATTCTTCCATTTAAAGCTGTAAGATACATCCTCATCATCGTATGTAGTTGTACGTTGTTTGCTCTCAAGGCTGTAAAGCAGAGGACAGAAAACGTTTTCTGTAAAGGGCAGTGGTAGGTATTTGAAGCATCACAGGCCATTTGATCGCTGTTGCAACTCAACTCTGCTGTTATAATACAAAAGCAGCCAGAGACAATATTTAAACCAATGGATAGGGCTATGTTCTAATAAAACTTTATTTACAAAAAATAGGCAGCCTGGATTACAAAAACAGGACCATAATTTGCCGAACCCTGGTGTAGTGTTCCCATTGTGTGAATAGATCACTATTTATTCATCTACTCTTGATGAGCTTTGAGGTAGGTTTTAGGTTGGGACTATTTATGAATAGTGCTGCTATGAATGTTCTTGTCCATGTGTTTGCTGAGCATATGTCCACATTTCTGTTGGGTATGTTCCAAGGAGTGGAATTACTGGGTCAAAACTTATACATATGTTCAGCTTTAGAAGAACCTGCCAAATAGTTTTGCAAAGTGGTTGTAACAATTTAATCTCTCTCTCCCGTGATCAGCAGTGTATGGGTGTTCTAGTTGCTCCTTTTTCTTGCCAACACCTGACCTTTCAGGTGGATGTGTACTGGTATCGTTTTATGGTTTTAATTTGCATTTCCCTGAAAAGTAATGAAGTAAACAGTTTTTCATATGTTTACAGCCATTTTGGATATTTTCTTTGTGAAGGGCCTGTTCCAATAACATTTTACACCTTTTATTTGCATAAATTACACTCTGTCTTGAAGATAAATCTGGCAGTCTCCTTTGGAGAGTGTGATCTTCTTTCTTTTCTAAACTCAGGAGTTTTTAAGTACTGCTGTTGTGCATATGTTACTACTCTGTCTTTAATTCCAGAATCTAATGTGAGATGTTTGTCCTCTCAAAGTCTGTTTCAGGCTCTTTTCCCTTAAGAAATTTTGATCTTGTCCTTGCATGTTTTGAAATTCAGAGACCTGAAAAGCCTAAACTGTCATAGACCAGGGCTTAATACAGTTTAGAAGGTGGGCCCATTTCTGAGCGTCAGGCGAGGAGAGCATGGTGATGTACACTGGGCACATTGCTGAACCCGCCATCACGGAACTTGACGTCATTGAACCTACCTGAGCATCTGAGTCTAGGTGTGAGGGCAGCCTGGTTCCTCTGTCTTCCCTGTCTTCTTGCTCAGGGTCCCTAAGGACCCTCCATGAGTAACTGTAAGTTGTATTACTCAGAGGACAGAAAACTTTCAAATGGGGCAGGTTGAGAGTAAATCTGGCTGAGCAGAGAAAATTAATCAGTGATAGTAAATGTCATTTGGCAGATTCTGAAATAGCCTGCTCTGTGTGCGTGTGTGTGTGTGTGTGTGTGTGTGACAAACAGAATGAAAGAGAGAGAGAGATAGAGAAAATGTGACTCATAGCTGTGGCATAACTTTGAACTTTTTTTGAACTTTTTTTTTTTAAAGGAAATTAAGTTACTTTTGGAGGAGACAGATATCTCTTATTGGAATCTTACAAGTAAGGACAATGAACCAACTAAGGACTACCACTGACACTTAGATTTGAGGCTTCTACCTACTGAGGACTAACCACAGGGCAAGTATGACACAGGTGGGTATGTCAGGAGTTCATAAGAACACCCTGAGGTTCAGTGATTTTCCAGGAGGGCTCACAGGACTTAGCACATAGCTATGCTCATGGCTATGACTTATTACAGTGAGAGGATACAGAGCAAAATCAGCAAAGAGAAAAGGCACCTGGAGCAAAGTCCAGAGGAAACCAGGTGCAAGCTTACAGAGCCTGCTCCCAGTACAGTCACACAGGACGCACATAATTTCTAATTGTGTTACAATTCAGAATTGTGACAACACACGTGAAATGCTGTTTACCAGGGAGGCTCCTTACAGACTCAGTGCCCAGGGTTTTTATTGGGAGCTGGTCTCATAGGCACCCTCAGCCTGGCATGTGCCAAAATTCCTGGAAGGAAAGCAGGCGTCCAGCATAAACCACATTGTGCAAACAGTGTAGTCACAGTGAGATACTATTGTCAAGAAATGGTGGGAACCCTCCTGAAGTCCCCCTTCCCAGATGCCAGCCAAGGGCCACCCGTGTAAGCAGGGCTTTCCAAGGTTCACAGTCAGGCCTGCTGTGGTAACTGGTTTTTGCACCGTGAGGCATCTAAAGTTCATGAACCTTCCCAGCAACCCCACAAAGCTGTACAATCATCATCCCCATTTGGAGAAAAAGGAACTAAGGCTCAGGGACGGTGGAGAACTTTTCTGCTAAGAGCTAATAACTGGTAAAACCTGGGCATATACTACATGAAATTACAGACTATGTTGTTTCCACCATGCCACACTGCCTCTCAATTATTCAATTATTTCAACATTTAACTATTTAATGGCCAGCATTTCCTGAGTCTTTTCTATGGGCCAGGCACTGTTTTAAGTGTTTTTCTTACAAAAGCTCATTTAAGTCTCACCCTGAGATATGTGTTATTGTTATCCTCATGTTACAGATGAGGAAACTGAAGCATGGAGATTATCGGAAAATGTACATGAGGTCATAATAATCATGGCCACGTGTTGGAGGCTACCAATATCCCAAGTCATGCTGTTCCTGCATTTATTTATCAGCTTTGCTGAGTGGCTCCTCCCGGGCAGCCTCTGTACAGCAAAGATGAATAGGAGATGAATCTTAAAGGAGTAAAGGTAGTGTGAGGAGGAAATCAAAAGCTCCAGCAGGTAAGGCTGATGAAGGGCTCCAGGAGTTTAGCAGAAAGTGGGCCAACTGCTTCCAGCAGAGGCGACTCATTCCCCAGGTCCAGACAGAGGAGAGCTAGGAGAGCAGGCGAAACTCAGCCCCAGGTCTTCAATGAGCTTCCGGTGCAGAGTGTCCTGTTCTGTTAGGTGGAGATGCCCCTGGGTAACTTCCTCCTCATTCTCTCCCTCACCGACGCTCACCTGTTCCCGACCCCTCCCATCAGAGGAAGGGACTCACTGCAGGAAAAGGGGCTCCTTGGAGGTCTTGTCCCCAGAGGAGACAAGGCTGCAGAAGCTGAGAATCTATGCAAGCCCAGAGTTGCAAACACATGTCTCTAGCACACGGGCAGGAGCAGGAACTGCGAGGGAAGCAAGTTAGAAGGCCACGTGGCCAGTCAGAGGGCTGCCCCTGGCTCTATGGACTCACTGCATGGCCCGGCCCTGCTTTTGTGGGCTGCACAGTCACCACACTGCACCTACCCTGAAGTGATACAGTTGGTGAAACACGTCCCTCCCACCCCTCTGGAGAAAGTCAACAGCTAGGGTTGATTGTGCAGATTCTAGAATGTAATGCTGAGTATTTTCATGCTAATAGTGTAATGGAGTGTGGTGTCAAGCTTATTTTTGGGACAGAATTAATGTTCATTTGGAGCATCGTGCAGCCTGAAGGGGACACTGAAGTTTTTCTGTTACATTTTCCTGCAGTTTAGAGGGAAATTAAATACAGTATCAGGGATTTCCAATTTGGAGACTTGCAAAGGACTCTGGAGGCAGTCCCTGTGAAGCTGCAGAATTCTTTTAAGGGCAAATGTGACACTTAATGGAGAGGCGGTTTCTGTTTTCTGTCTACCTTGAAGACCATCCACCCAGCGAAGCACATGGGTGTGCCTAGAACCTGTCCAACACCAGGGAACTGAAGGCAACAGGGCGCCACCTTCATTTTCAAGTTCAGGTCAACAACTTTGGGCAGGTCACTTCGACTCTCCAGGCCTCAGTTTCCTCATCTGCAAAATGGAGGTGACCACGCTCCCTCGGACTGGTTAGATGAGACCGTGAAGTGTTTCATAAACATTAGTGCGACGCTATGATCGTGACCGCGAGGTGCTACCGAGCACACGCTGCGGTGCAGCCCAGGGCGGGACGCAGGAGGGGCTTGCGGCACCGGCTCGGGGCGCTCTGGTGCCATTCTCATCTCTGCGGGCGGCACGGGGCCTTGGCCACCAGCAAACCACTCCTTCCCCTTCCCCTGCCCCAATTGCCTCCAGGCAAATCACCTTCCTCTGTGCAGCCCACCTGCCCTGGGGAAAGCTGACTCCACCCCCTCGCTCCCATAGTGGGCCCTGATTGGTTTACATGGATCTCCCATTGTCCATTTTCCTGCCCAGTCATTGGTTCACAGACAACCATGTGACCATTGGACCTAATCAGGGTGCATCTTGTTTGGACAGCACACTCACGGTCCCCCGGCCGGGGACGTGGAAAGGTGTAGCCGGAGGGATCCAGGCGGCCGTGCTGAGCGTCTGCTGAGCTGGCAGTGCTGTGCCGTGGTCACAGCTGGCTTTGTTAAGCTTCTGCATCCTCCAGCGCAGAAGCTGGGTCTTACCCGCCCTTTCCATTTGTGTGGAACAAATCCGCTACGTTGCTGCCGCCAGTTAAAGTTGCATTTCTCGGTTACTCGCAGCTCACATCGTCCTGTCAGGAGGCACTTTCATCTGTGCAATGATCTGCTTTCATGCCTGCCTTGGAGAGGACAGTGACCTTGCTTATTATACTCTGTGTTCCCGGCTTCTAGCCGGTGTCTAGGACACCTCAGGCACTTAATCATCGTTGAATTTATAGGACACGACTCTGACCTCATGGAACTTTCAGCCTCATTGAAAAATGAGACCCATGGATATGAATCTAAATAAGATGTGAGACAAGCTGTGACCAAGTCCCAGCACTAGTTCTCCAGGCAATGTTGTCTTGCTTAATCCTCTTCATTGAAGCGACTTTTAATACGGTTGTGAATGAACAGGGCAAATAGTAGATGACAAACCCATTCATATGGACCAACTGGGCCTTGGTAAAAGATTCATAGGGAGGAGGGGATATTTTTTCCTTAAAAGATAAGTTGGAATCATTATTGAAAGTAGGAGATAGGCTCCAAACAAGGTCCCATTAAAACACTTTTGGTTCAAATGGGACAGAAAATTGGTGGCAAAATGGCTTATGCAAAAACAGAGAATTTATTGGTTTACATGCATGAAAAATCCAGGGGTAGGCGGATCTTCAGAGACACAAATGATGTGAGCAGAGTCTCAGCAGCTCCCCATTTCTGCCTTCCTCTGTGTTGGCTTCAGCAAGATGGTGACAGCAGCTCCCACCTGCACATTCTCACGGGGTCACAGTGACTGGAACAAGCTGGGGGCTCCTGCTACCTCACTGGCCCAAGTGCCCATCTCAGAACCAACTGCTGTGGCCACGGGCATTAATGTAGGCTTCAGCCACATGTTCACCCCTTTGGGTGAGCCCAGTTGTTGGTTCCCTAAGACATGGGGGGCACTGGTCCCAGAAGGAAGACTGCTGGGACAACAGCGAGAGTCGTCCAGGACACACTGGGTCATCCATAGCACACAGGGTCATCCAGGGCACATGGGGTCACCCATGGCACACAGGGTCATCCACAGCACAAGGGGCATCCATGGCACACGGGGTTGTCTACTGCACTTGGCAATGGACAGGAAAAGTGGAAGCAAATGGAATTGCCCATTCTCACAACACAGACTGTGGAAGGGCCTGTGCTGGGAATACAGGGACAAATGAGAGACAAGGCCTGGCTTTGAGGAGATCCCAGCCCAGGGGACAGAGCTCTATTTCGGTCTGACTTGGGATAAGGATGAGGCACAGGGCTGGGCAGGACCTCCAGTTTCCCCGACCCCTTATCCACAGATATAAAAAGTCGGAACTCCCTACAGCCCTTACCACCGCCTGCCACAAACTTGCTTTGGAAACCTGGGCCAGCTTCTTGTCCTCTCTGCGTTGTATTCTTCACCTTTAACATCAGGACTATGACAGCACTGGCCTCACAGGGCTGCAGAGGGGGAGAAGAGATGTAATACAGGGAAAACCCCGAGCACAGTGCCTGGTTCCAAGTGAGGGCTCAGTAAAGGTTAACTCTATTGTGTTTTGTTGGGGTGATGTTGATGATATTGAGGACACATCTGCCCGTGACATGCTTCTTTATTAGTGGAGGATGGATGCGGAAGCAGTTGGAGTTGGACTGGCTGGTTTTGAATTAAGCCAGAACAACAGTGGCTGAATCAAAGTCAATTACTTCTCCATCACCTGAGAGCGTGGATGAGACAGTTCACAGCTGGGACAGGGGCGTCATGGCGTCAGGGGCCCAGACTCCTGTCCCACTGTGGCTCCACGCAGCCTCCTCTCGTCTAAATGGCCCAGGATGGCTTCCCACATGCCCATGTTCCAGGAGCAGGGTGGAGAAAGAGGTGGAGAAGGAACACATTACTTCCCTCAAAGCCATCCCCTTGGTGGAACTTAGTCACATGGCCAGGCCTAGCCTCCAGGGAGGCCAGCCAGTGTAGCTTTCATGTGAGTGTCCACGTGCTCCATCAAAATTGGGGATTCTGTTGAAAGACAAGTGGGGAATGGATACAGGGCACAACTCCAAGTCTCTGCCCCAAGACTAGAACCCTGCCGTGTTGGGGGAAGAGCCCAGGTGGGTGGTGAGCCGGGATGTGCTGAGAGAGAGAAGTCCTGCAGCAGATGGAGAGCAACAGGGAAGGCTCTGGTTCTAAGCCAACATCACCTCTGCCCTTCCATCAGGGGCCACTGGGACCCAGGACGCCTCGGCCTCAGGACCCCACAACAGCCCTGACCAGGTAAGAGGAGGAGCCAGTTTCATTCAGTGTCAGACCCTGTGTCCCATCAAGGAGATTGGGGAGGGGGGACTCAGGCCTTTCCTAAAGAGCTCTGGGGGGACCCAAGGTGGATTAAGCCTCTGTCTCCCCTCTGAGGGGGAAACATGTCTTTAGGGACAAGGACAGGCAGATGTTTAGAAGTAATAGAAAATAGTTTCTATAGGTAATGCCTTTTTTAAAGGCAGAGCTTGCTTCTGATTCCTCTGGGTAGCCCTAGTGCCTGCACAAGGCCCGGCACATAGTAGGCATGCAATTGTGTTTGAACAAATATAATAACTTCCTGCAGTATTTCCCCACTTCTTTAGAATTCTAAGACTTGGCTTCAAGGGGCAAATATTGTCTTATGATTCATTTTGATCTCCATACATCACGAAACTCAGTGCCTGGCACATAGTAGGTGTTCAGCTGTTTGGTTTCACAGTCCCTCCATAGACACACCATGAACCATCAAACTTCCAGAGAGGAGAAGAGTTTCTGTCCTTTAGCCTTCTTTCTGTGGAGTTAGGTCTGATCGATTCTTAAATGTGCAGAAAGGGAGAGCGATGGTAATGGTTTTAATGACAGTGATCCCTGTTGAGCACCTACTATGTGCTAGACTCTGCCAGGCACTAGACAAGTTCTTTCAAATCCTCCCGCAACCCTTCAATGTGAGTGACATTATCCCCATTTTCTAGGTGGGGCAACTGAGATGTGGAGATGGTGAATAATTAGCTCATTCCTTTAAAGCAGGGGTTGCCCAACCACAGCCCCTGGGTCAAATCTGGCCCAACACTTGTTCCTGTAAATAAAGTTTCTTGGCACACAGCCACACCCGTTCATTTACGTAACATCTACAGCTGCTTTCTCACTACAATGGCAGAGTTGAGTAAATGTGACAGAGATTATAGGGCCCGCAAAGCCTAAAATATTTACTATCTGGCCCTTTACAAAAAAAGTCTGCCTGTTTTAGAGGAAACATTTGAATGTCTTCTTTTGCCAGGCTAGAAATCAGATCAGCAAAGGCCTCGTAAGCCTTGGCAGGGAACTGAGACTTGCTCTGCTGGGAAGAACGGCCACGCAGGGGGCCTGCACAGGGGAGGAGCGGGATTAGATGTGTGTTTCAGGACAACCAGTGTGGCTGCTGAGTGGAGAATTGCTAGGACAGTGGAGGCAGGGACACCTGTTAGGAGTCTGCTGAGATATTAATAGTTCAGGGTAGAGACGGCCAGGCTGAAAAGTCACAGTGGGATGAGACATTTACGAGGAAAGTCAGCAGTTGGCAACTGATTATCTTGGGGCGAGAAGGAGAGAGGGATCGGGGGAAACACCTAAACTTGGGCGTGATTAGAAGAGTCATTCACTGAGCTAGGCAATGCAGCAGCAGGAGGAGCTGGTGGTGGGGAGCAGGGAGTTTGGTCTGGGAGGTGTTGAGTTCGAGGTGTCTGTAGGACGTCTCAGCAGAGACGTCTGGCTGCAGATTGACCCTATGGATCTGGAGGCTCAGGTGTGCATGGGAACGTGGACATTTAGGACTCTCCAGCAGAGCGATGTCCACAGGAATGAGCTGCACAGAGGGGCTGAGATTCAGACCTGGGCTTCTTGTTGGAAACCCACATTCTGGCAGTTCCAGCATAGTGTCCTCGTGTCCTCCTGAGACCATCTCTTGAGCATCAGGTGAAGCTGCAGCCAGAGAGCCAAGCAAACTCCAGCCCAGCTCCCAAACAGCCAGGCCCTACCCCAGCCCTCAGCAGCCGGAGAGAACTGTGTGTCAGCCAGAGATCCCAGGAGAGCTACAGGCTGTCACTCTTCCCGAGAAGTTGACACCTGTCAGGCTGATGAAGCCTTTTTCGGTGCCTTGCATCCCCAGCTGTGCTTCTGCTCTGGAGCGGGGCTCTGGAGATCTGGGCTGCACCCCCACAGGGTGGTTTGTCTGCAGTTGTTTCCTTCTGTGGGCTCGGGTGAGCACTTGCCTGCTGGAGAGAGTTGGAGCGGGCCCCGTCTGGCCCCTGCACACCATTTAGAGTGTCCACAGCATCCAGGAGGCAGGCCGGGTGCAGGGCTGGGGACAAATGGTAAGTGGGAGGTAGCCTGCGCTCTGGAAATGTTCCATACCTTAGAGAAGGCTGAGGAAGTCTTTTTCCTCCAAAGATATGACTTGTACCTCAGATTGATTTTTTGCCTTGAAAGAGTGGGGGGGAGCAGGGTCCTCACAGTGGGCCGGGCACCCCCAGCAGAGAGCAGAGAGCCCTTCCATCTGGGAAGAAGCGGGTTTTGCTGAACAGAGCACTGGTTGCCCCAGAGTTTTGTGTGCTGTCTCCTCTTTCTAGTGGAGAATGTTGCTTATATCTGCCATGGGACAGTATAGGAAAAGATGGTGGTGGTGCTGGCACAGGCTCTGTCCTCTGTAGAGTTGGAAAGTTGGGGGGCAGGGCCCTTCTCGCTATGGCTGGCACTCCCCGCCCCTTCTCCCCCACTGGCTGCCTCCTCACATGTCTCCATGAGCCAGCTTCTGACTAATGCTTGCTCTATGAGTCAGAACATTTTGGTGGCAAGTGACACATTCAGGTTGAATTGGCTTAAGCACTAAAGGGAATTTATTGCCTTGGGTCATTGAAAATTTCATTGGTGGTGTCTACTTCAGGTAAAGCTGGATCTAGGTGCTAAAATGATACCATTAGAGATCTGTCTCTCCATCTCTGGGCTCTGCTGTCCCATGAAAATTAAGGGAGGGAGGGAGGGAGGCTGGCTTCACTCTCAGTCAGGCTGTCCCCGTGCTGTGGGAAGATGGCTGTCACCTCCCAGCTTACATCTAGTTAGGTTGGCATTCGTAACAGAAAGACAGCTCCTCTGTGCTAATTCACTTGCAGCAGAAGCCCTGAGAGTCAATGTCAGTGTCCCCAGATGGAGTCATATGACCAGTGCTAACCAATCACTGTGGCCAGGCAAATGCTGCATTCTCACTGGCAAGACCCAGGTCACACGTCCATCCCTGGAGCTGGGACCAGGCAGCTCCATCTGAACCGCAGAGACTGGGTGTGGGGGAGGGGTGGCTCTCCAGAGGCAGCATTAGGGTTGTGTTCCCAGGAGGGGGTGCGACGGGCAGGCAGAAATAACAGATGAATATCATGCTTGGTACCTCTGAGAACAATGATGTGAAACTGTTACCTGGGAACTGGACTGGCTCTCGTGACACAAAAGAAGGACACCACATATAAGGGGGCGTATGTGGAATGTCACATGTAAAGCAGTCACCTACACAGGGCTAGATGGGGGGGGCCTGTGGGTGTTATGGGGGCCAAGCCCCAGAGGCGTGAGGAATGGAGGCTCAGGGCCTGGGGGTGGGGGGTGGAGGGAACTCCCCCTCCCTCTCTCCCTCCCTCCCCGCCCTGATTTTCCTTTCTTTTTCCTCTCTTCCTCCCCGGATGTTTGAGTGCCTGTTCCATGCCAGGTATGCCATTTGGCACTGGGGACACAGAAATGAACCAGACAGAAATGTTCCCTGCCTCTTAGTGCTTATATTCTCCTGGGGGAACTAGACAATAACCAGATAAACAAATAAATGAGATCATTTCAGGGGGACGAGCTGGAAGTGACTGAAGTGTGGTTGGCCACATTCGCTGGGGTGGTCAGGGAGCCCTTTATTTGAGATGAGAAGGAGCCAGGCCTGGGAAGAGCCAGTGCTGGAGGGGGAGGGACAGCAGCATGGTGGCCTGGAAGGAGGAAAGTGCTCCTGGTACTCCAGAAACAGGCCACAGCCCAGGCGGGCGGAACCCGGGGGTGGAGAACTCTAGGGGCCAGGGTGGGGCTGGGCAGCCACAGGGGACAGGCCTCGAAGGCCAGCGAGGAGGTGGATTTCAGGGCCCTGGATGGGACAGAGCGCTGCTGCCTCCTGGTCTGGATGGTGGCAGATGTGGAGTGCAACCTCCCAGGAGCAGGAGGAGGAAGAGGAAGGACCATCCCCTTCAGAGCCAGCTCAGGGCCAGCTGCCATGTACCTCGGTGCATCTGTGCCCCTCGCCTTCCAGAGTGACCCTGTGGAAGGGTATGATCCCCGTTTTACAGATGAGGAAACCGAGGCGCAGAGAAGTGAGTGTGGCCCGAGGCCTCTCGCCAACCTGTAGTGGAGCTCGTATTTGAACTCATCTTCGCAACTCCAAGCTCTTCCTCCCACGCTGCGCTGCCTCTCACCAAGCGAGGGTGCCGACCAAAATACACCCCGCGCGGCGTTCGAGTGAGGCAGCGGTCCAAAAGTGATTCATGGCTTTTCTTCCCTTCCCACCGCCCCTCGTTTCCTTTCTTAATTTCCACATTTCTGAGCTGAAACAGGCTGGTATTTAAACTTGCCAGTAGCAGATGGGGGTGGGGGTGGGGCAGCCTGGGCCCCTCGGAGCACGAGGGATGAAGGCTGGACCCCGCCTGGCCGCTGGGCCCCCCAAGGCCAGATGCTCCCCCAGCCTCCAAGGTGGAGGGGCGCCCTCCGATGGCCCCCCTTCCCCAGCTCCTGAAATGGTTTTGGAGCAGGAGAGAAGGTGTGCTTTTCCTAGCATGTAAATGTCACTCTACTTCATGCCTTCCTTTTTTATCAGCGCGATTGGAAAGTGGCTGCCATCTCCAAAGGAACTGTGCTGGTTTCATCTCCCAAATGCCACCGCCGTCAGTACCGGCGCAGGGCTTAATAGCGGATTATTTTTGCAGCTTGCTCTCTCCCCCATCTTTGAATCCTGATATCATCTGAGCCAGGCACGTGCGAGGACGCATGGAAGATTACCATCACAAACGTCCCATGTGTCCTGCATCATGGGAACTATCAGGGCCCCTTCATGGGAATTCCTAATCTGGGATTGGACACAGGGTTTCTGAAATGAGCTCAGGCTTGGGAAATTTACTGTGGAAGAAAGAATTCCTATTTCACCTGGACATTTTGTAGTGGATATCTGCTGATTCTTCCTGCCCAGTCACTTCTGAAAATAGGATCTCCGTTCCCTGGGGGCATCGCTGCCGTATCTACCTTTGATTCATGCATTTTGGGTGGGGATGAAATTCACACCTACCCCCCAGTTTTAGGAGTGATCAAATCACCCAGGCTTGGCCAATCAATGTATTATTTCCCCAAACTACCTTGATGATTCAGATGTGAACAAGAAATCCAAGCCAGGCCAGTAAGATCTGGTTTGGAGACTTTTATGAAAATTACTAGAAAAGAGAAGTTGTCCTACTAGGAAGTGGCTGAAGGAGTGAGTTGGAAACCAGGAGCTACAGTGGCCGGCATTCTAGGGGACAGCCTGCTGATAATGAGGCCAACACAGAGGAGAACAGAGCTGAAACACAGGAGAGAATGCGGGAGAGATGGAGTTCTGATGGCATCACTTGAGCACCTGAATCCAGCCATTCCTGAAGCTAATAATTTTGGAACTGATGATTATATGAGACCAGAAATTTGGTCTGATGGTCAGATTATTGGCTAACACCTCTTTGATATGATCCTGGCTGCATAAAGCAGCCTCGTCTCCGAGTTCCACCCCCTCATGTTGCTGCAAAGGTACAGCGCATAGCTAGAAGGAAGGGTGCAAGCACAGCATAGGCACCACTCCCTCCCACCTATGCAGACCCCATGGGGGTCATCTCTTGGAGGTTCATCTGCTCTCCAAGGATCCCTAACAAGGATGTTCAAAGTATAAAGGTTGGAGCTACCTCCTGGGACAAAGTTGGCCATTGGGGAAGAGGGGCAAGATTCTGGGGACCACAGCATGAAGAGGCCCACAACAGCTTCCTCCCTTGCTTTAACACAGGGGCCTCAGTCCTCCCAGCCTGCTCTCAGCAAGGCGCTCTTACAAGGATGGTCATTCTGCTTATTCGCTCCCAGAATTGCACTTTGGCTCAGCAAATGTTGATGGAAGACTGTTCCAGGTCCTGGGGATGGAAGGACTTGGGTCTGGGACCTCCATCTTTGTCCCTTAGTAATTGTGTGGTGTTGAACAGGGTCCCTAACCTCTTGGATCTTCCAAGTCCTTGTCTATAGAATGTGAACAACAATATCACCTGCTCTAAAGTGTTGTCAGGAAGACTCACTGTTCGGCTCTGGGTCTGGTACACAGTAAGCAACCAATGAGCACTTGCCAGATTACTATTCCAGGGATGGATAAATCCCAGTTCTCTTGTGTGTGTGATTTTACAGGGGAAGGAAGCTCAAATTTTAAAAAGAGAGTTATATAAACAGATTAGTTCTACGTCATATAGTTGATGATAAGATGGGCATAAGCCACAAGTACAAGCAGCTCTAGGAGCCTAGAAGAAAGGTGTCCAACCCATAGGTGGTATTCAGGGAAGGCTTCCCAGAGGAGGTGACTGCTGAGCTGAGTCTTGAGGATTGAATAGGCATTGGCCCAGAGAGGGAAGATGCTTAGCAGGGACAGATGTCTACGCTTAGCCACATAGCAGGGGTAGATACTTAGAGGCATCGCGTGAACAGGAAGTGTACCCAATGTTGTGACTAGACAATGGGATACAAAGGAACATGAGCATCAGAGGGTGAGATAGGAAAGACCAGCATGGAAATAAGATGGCAAGAGTTTGGGGTGGAGCTTGGGGCCAGTGGGAAGCCCTTGGAGGGTTTTCTAATGGGGGAATAGCATGACCACATTTGAATTTCAAAAGGTCCACCCCGGACACTGTTTGGTGGGACCACTGGAGGGAGGGGCAGGAGGGGATTTGTTGGTGCATCTGGACAAATGCTAGCGAGGCCCAAGACTGGGCAGAGGTGACGGTCTAGGGTGAGGGGCAGAGACTGGGATATATGGGAGGGAATGAAATATTAAGACCAAAGCATCAGATTTCCCTCTGGTCCTTGGTTTCCCTTGACCATGACTTGAAACATATCACATATGTCTTCTAGAATGATGGGTTGTTTACCAGGCTCTCAACGCTGACATCATCTCTCCCCAAATTAGCCTCATCTTTCTCAGCCAATCTGCCATATCCGGGCATGTTTTGCCTTGATCAACTGTTGTTTTCTTTTCTTTTTCTCCTCCCCAAATACTGATCCCAACTCTTAGCCACAGGCCTGATGCTCCAAGTTCTCCTGGAATCGTAGCAAACACTTTATCTTTTTATGGCCCTAGACAACTTACCAAATGCTCTTCCTGCAGTATCCTAGTTTGTCTTCACAGGTAGTAACTAGAATGGATATCGTGGTGCCCATTTTAGAGATAAAAGGACAAAGGAGCTGGGAATATAAGTGACTTGCCCACGATCATGCAATAAACGCTGAAGTAGCTATTCAAATCCCAGTCTTTTTGAGAAAAAATAAACTTTCGGAATAATTTTAGATTCATAGAAAAGTTGCAAAGATAGTGCAAAGAATTCCCACATGCCCTTCCCGCAGCCTTCCCCATTGTGAACATCTTATGTCACCGTGGTACATTGGTCACAACTGAAAAACCAACATTGGGACATGTGGTGGGATGAGTAATTGTCCCCCAATGATGTCTATGTCCTAATCCCTGGAACCTATGAATGTGTCCCCATATATGGCAAAGGGGCTTTGCAGACGTGATTAAGTTGGAGATCTTAAGGTGGGGAGATTCTCCTGGATCACCGGGATGTGCCCAATGTAATCACAAGGGTACCTATAAGGGAGCACAGTAGAGCTAGGGCCAAAGAGAGAAGATGTACGGATGGAAATTAAACAGGTTAGATGGGAGAAAAGATGTTAAACTTCTGGCTTTGAAGATGAGGGAAGGGGCCACGAGCCAAGGAATGTAGGTGGTTCTGTACAAGCTGGAAAAGGCAAGGAGATGGAGTCTCCCCTACCTAGCCTCGCGAAGGACCTAGCCCTGCTGACACCTTGACTTTAGCCCAGTGAGATCCATTTCAGCCTCCAAAATGATAACATAACAGATCTGTGCTGTTTTAAGCCATGAAGTTTGTGACAACTGGTGCAACAGTAAACTAATACAGTACATTACTATAAACTAAACTGCAGACCTTTCTTGGATTTCACCCATTGGGTTGCCTACCTGAAGGGAAACTGGGGTTCTGTTATAGCAAAAAAGTGGGGCAGAAGGTAAATGCTGGGTGGAGAAAAACAATGTGATTTCTCTACAGAAGATGATTTACACGGGTGAGAAAGTCCCAGGGATTCATTAACAGGTGAATGGTCCAGACAGGTGTCAGTTGTCCTTCCTGCAGCTGACAGACTCTGCTTGGTGACACAAACACACTAGGCTTTACCTGACTGTTGAGAAGTCTGTGTTTTCATGCTCCCTCTGCTCGGGGTTTGGCCAGGGTGGCCTCCAGCTCCCACTGCCCCATTTGCAAAGGATGTCAACAGCAGTCCCCACCAACAACACTCCCTGCCAGCAGCCCAGGCAGCCGTGGTGGTTGTTGCTCACGTTAACATCTAAGGCACACACCAATTGTGGCAATTTTACAGTCATATCAGCTGTAAAAGCTGGTCCAAAGCAGCACAAGCAAAGAAAATGAAAGAGCCTCAAAATATCGTGACAAAATGAGCTCAGCGCTGGAGTTCTGGTCTCGTGCATGATGCTCGATAATGGGTGGTGACTTCAGCTTGCTGCTCTTCCCTCACCCTGGAAGTTAGCGAATCGGGTGCCTTCTGCCCGGATCTGACAGTTACTGCTGAGTGGCCCTTGTCAAGAGACATAGGTCTCCGCCTATTTCCTCATCAGTAAACCTGGGTCACAGTCTCAGGGGGCTGTAGCAAAGATTCAGTGGGATGACGCACGGTAATCCCTTAGCCCCGTGCCCAACCCTAAGTGACCTCTTCACATTTGCTGTTGGGAGGAGAAGTTGCGTGTTCAGCCAGAAGAGCACGTTATGTTCAGGTGGTCACTGTTTATGAGGCTCTACGTACGTCACCTCATTTAATCTAGCCCAGCTGGTATTGCTACCCGTCTTTTACAGATGAATTAAGTGGGGTTCAGAAAGGCCACACAGTTTGCTCAAGACCACACAGACTGTTGGTAACAGAGCTGGAACTGGAACCCAGCCCTCCGATGGCAAGCCCCAGGGTGGGTCCAGGGGGAGGCGAGTGAGGCACCACCCTCGGGTATAAAATGGAAGGGCTGCCAGGAACTCAGTCATCAAGATAAATTATATTTGAAAGCGATATTTTAAAAAATCAAAATTAATGCAAAAGGGATCCAGGGAAAACATCCTGTTTTAAATGAAAACAGGATCATTCTGGCTCATTTTTCTTTTGCTCAGACTCCTATAGGGCTTGGCATGGTGCTGGGACTGCCCCTGTGTTGGCTGCGTTCTCAAACAGGCACCCCCTCTTGTGTGGCACAGGCGGCCCCAAGAGCCCCGGGGCTGCATCCTCTTCTCAACAACCCGGGTGGAAGGGTTGAAATGCAAGCCGAGCTGTGGGTGGGATCCTCGTCGACACAACGGACATTCTGGACACCTCGGGAACTGGAGTGAAACCAGCCCCCTCCAATCACAGGCAGGGACAGTTGGGAAGGGATGTACCCCCCAAAACGTTGGGGTGCTGTTTCTGTTCTAAAAAGAGGACTGGGTGTTAAATATGCAAAAAGGACAGACTCTACTTTGAGGAGGCAATGGGCGCTCCAATGGCGGAAGGGCAGACTTGGGGCAGAGCCCCATTTTGGCCAGAGACGCCTCCTGAAGTCCGCAGGCCCACAGGTCTCAGAGGCAGCGGGGTCCTCTGCCAGCCCTGGTTCCCCAGAGTCGCTGACTTCTGCTCAAGCCCGTTAGACCCAATTACATTTTACTCTTACCTCCTCTTTCTCCTACCAAGCAATCTTGCTGAACTTTCAGGCCAATTAGTTCCAATCTGAATTTCTTTTGATCAGACCTGTCTATTTTTGCACTAATAATGAATGGGCCTGTGCTCAGTCCCTCCCCACAACAAAGGCTTCTGGGGGAGAAAAAAGCAGTGTGATGAACTAATTCCCATTTTCCGGGAAAGAGCCCAGCAAGGCCTGATGAGGGGTTCGGGGCAGACAGCCAGCAGTGTTGAGGACGTCTCTGTGTGCAATAGAGCAGGGAGAGCAGCAAGCTTCTTCTAGAACACTGCTCCTGGGAACCTAACCTTCCCTAAGAGGGCAGGCCGAGTGCTGGAGAGATAGCCAAGCTGGCAAGGATGACAAGAGTCGTGACTAGGTTGCCCTTCTACCAACAGTCTGCAGGAGCTGGGGACAGCAACCCTCTGGGCAGTGTCTGTGCCCTTCAGTTTGCTACAGTCACCACCACTCCCTATTGGTTTACATCCTGTCTCCTTTACTCATTTATATTACCTGTCCTGCTGTTGCAGAAGTAATGTCTCTCCTCTTCCCCACCGGGGCTAAGCTTTTTGCATCCTAGTATCAGAGAATCTGAAAACCAGACGGAGAAGTGGGTCCATCAGCTCTCAGATCCCCCGGGTCAGGCTTCATTGTTCAGCAAATGCTCACTCTCCACCCACTTCCCCAAGCCGCTATTGAAGGAGGACATTTCCTGCCCCCTTGATGTTGGGCTCGGCCCTGTGATTTGCTTTGGTCAATGGAAGGTAGGGGAAAGTGACAATGTGCCAGTTCTGAGCCTGGCCCTTCAGAGGCATCATGTGTTTCCACTTGCCCTTCTGGTAGCTCCTGAATTTACTCGTGAGAATAACAAACTCCTAGGTAGCTGCTGCCCTTTTGGCCTGGGCTCCAGAAAATACCCATATGGAGAAAAGAAAAGCCATCAGTTTTCCCGTATACCTCTGAGCGTGAGAACAGATGCTTATTGTAAGCTACTGAGTTCTGGGATGGTTTGTTATGCACCCAAAGCTGACAGATACAGAGCTTGGGGCTTTTTGAGGTTCAGGAAAACTATGGTAGTGATGAGCATCAGTGGCATCGGAATAAAGACCCTGAGTTAGAGCCAGACCAACCTTGATCTGATCTTGTCCTTATCGGCTCGTGACCTCAGGCATGTTCTTTAACCTCCGTGGGTTCGTCATGTGGTAAGTGGGTGCCGTCATCCCTGCCTCACAGCGCTACGGTGAAAGTCGCCAGATATTGTGCCTGAAGGGCTTGAGATGTAGTAGCTTCTCAGTACCTTGGTTTCCTTTTTTTCTTTTTCTTTCCAAGTGTTTGAGAATGGCTTTGAGAAACTCTTGTCACCAGAAGCCACTTAATAGTAAGCTTTAGGTATAAGGAGAGCTGTCTGGCTGCAGTTCCAGCTGCACCGTTTCCTGGCAGCTGACTTTGAGCAAGTCACTCCGTTCCCTACACATCCAGTTCCAGCACTGACTGGCTGTGGTGACAGGTCCTGGCTCAAGGCTGCTGGAGTGGAGGGTTCCCTGAGGCGTCAGTGCTCATTGACGCCCTGCGATTGGTGGACACTGCTGTTAATTACCTGGACTCTGGTGTTTCCTGTCCCACCTCATCTCCCTTCTGATCCTTCAGGTGTGACTCCAAGTAGGAGCCTTGGACCACCTACCACAGAATTACTTGGATTGGGGAAGGTGGTACTTGTTAGAATTCAGATTCCTGGGACCTGTTTCTGACCCCTGGAGTCAGACTCTCTGGGGACGGGCCCAGAACCTGCATTTCAACCTCTTCCCTGGTGATTCTTTTGCACACTGGCCTGGATGCTCCACTGCCTGTGGTCCTGGCACTGATCTGGCTCCAGTCCTTGTGGAGGGTCTCCGTGGCCTGTCCTTGGCTTCCCATAGCCCATGGGTGGGCTGTCTGAGCTCAGGGGTGATGGAGCAGGCTGTGGGGGCTGTGGGTGCCTCCTGCCCTCAGCTGCTGTCTAGGGAAAGGACGGGCAGCCAGGTGGTCACATCAGTGACCATGGACATTGTCTCTTAGTATAGTTGGGTCGGGAGAACCTTATCGTTCACCTAGGTTTGGGTTCTCAGCATTCAATATTTCACTGTTGAACATACTGTCCTCTTTTTGCATTAGTTATTTGATATTTTTCTTTAACTCACTGTTTTAAAAATATAAATATGTTTCTATCATTCATTTATATCATTCCTATTACTTGACACAAACAGCAACTCACCTGACGAAACACAGTGAAAACCCAACCTTGCTGCTACTTCAAGGAGGGTCTGATGCCTTCCAAGGCCTTGAGCCTGAAGCCCTCGCGCCATGTTAACTGGGCGGCATGGAGAGTTGGGGGTGTTAAAAACTTGTTTGCACCAGTGAACACTTCCCTTGCCGTTGTCAAGCGGATGTAAAGAGGATTAAAAAGAGCTTCACTTTTTCACTGCATGATTCAGGATACAGTGGATCCTCATTATTTGAGAGTTTTGTATTTGTGAATTCACGTACACACCAAAATTTATTTGTAACCCCAAAATCAGTACTCACGGCACTTTTGAGGTCATTTGCAGACATACGCAGAGCAGTGAAAATTGTGAGTCACCTGGCATGCAGGTTCCCAGCTGAGATGGAACAAGGCAATGGTCTGCCTTCTCATTTCAGCCTCGTACTGTAAGCAAGTGTCCTTTTCGTGGTCTGCTTAGTGTCAGAGAAAATACACGTGTTAGATAAGTCCATGTATGTTAGATATGGCTGTTAGATTTAGTACAGAGAATCTATGTGTGTGACATGAGCTTCCTTTAAGGATGAGTTACAGTGCTGTTAACTGCAAATTCAATATTAATGAATCAATGATATGTATTAAATAAGGTGTCTTTGATCAGAAACACACATAAAATAAGGCTACATGTTGATCAGTTGGTGAAAATGTGACCAGAGGCTCACAGGAACCTAACCCTGTATTTCCCCTAGAAGCTATGGTTCAGAATTTGCTAATTCTGTGTTCGCAATGACTTTATAGGCCATAACTACCCATGAGTGATGGGAATCGTCTGTAATGCCCGTCTGTGAGACACACCATCATCTATTCACCAGTGCGCATCCCAGGTGTGGGGCAATGTCCCCCTAGTACAGCCTCCTACTTTATGTGAGGGGAGGGCAGACCTGTAGGGGAGCATCCAGCCCAAGGTCCTTGCACAGAGAGATAAGGGACTGAGCCCGTACTAGAACTCAGGTCTGCTGTGTCCCGTTCCCACCCCACTGGACCTCAGAGAAGGACTGTGTGAGGTGGGGGCCCTGGGTGAGGGAAGACGGAGGCTCATCCATTCACCAGCTCTGACCAGAGCTCAGTGTTAGCTTTGCCAAGTTCGGGGCAGCTGCCTGCCTCTGCACAGACCCGTTTTCCTTCTCCCTGGCCTCATAATCCCACTGGCCACCCCATCCCTTGCCCAGGGCCCTGTTCTTTCTTTTAAATTGTTGCTTTAACTCAACTCTTCATAGGCCAAGCACCCTGACCTGTTTTCTCTTTCTTAAGAGTTTTTTGTGGATAATGAAATTAATACGTGAATAGTATAGTAAATGTAGATCATACACTTTTAAACAGAAAATAACAATCACCAATACCACTGTATCCTGAATCATGCAGCGAAAAGGATGAGTGAAAAGGAAGCCAGTGATGCTATTTTGATGTTTCTTTTCAGTTTAAAACACACACACACACACACACACAGGCACACACACATATAGAAACAAAATGGGGAATTAAATTTATATCCTGCTTTATCCACATAAAATTCTGTGAGCACTTTTCCAAGTCATTAAATATTCTTCTAAATGTCACCTTTTTGTTTGCCTATGTTGTATTCATTTTGAATGAGCTTGTAAATGAACATTCATTCCTCTTATTGGCCACTTAGGAGTTTTGGGTTTTAACCATTATGAAAACAATTTAATGAAAAAAATGTTCATAACATTCGGTTCTTTTTAAATGATAATGACCATTATCAATTTGGAACTCTTCTCAGCCACTGACAGCCTGTGGCAGCAGACATTGGTTCCATTTTAGAGGTGAAGAAACCAAGAACCCAGAGAGGTTCAGAGACTCACCCAGAGTCACCCAGCAAGTGAGGACTGACCTGTGCATTAGAGACAAGGGAATATTCCCCTTTTCAAAGGCAATAGGCCTCCAATTTGGGGAATTTTCTCCAAACCAAACCAAAGCCACAAGCTCTATTTGCATTGAATTTTGTTTTCTGCCAACAGAAAGCACTTGGAGTGGTTCCTTTTCTCCATACGCTTCCGTGGTGTTGGGAATGTTCCACGAAGTCTATGTGGGTGGTCCCTGTGGATGGTCCATGAGGGCCCTGGGGTGGTCCACTCTAGGGCCTGCAAACGACAGCCCGTGGGCCAAATCCAGCCTGCCACTTGTTTTTGTACACCCTGAAAGCTAAGAATGGCTTTTACATTTTTATGTGGTTGAAGGAAAAAATCAAACAATTGCGCTTGATTTCAATGATAGGGAATACTAACTTAGGTCCCCCAACTCAGCAAAATATTATCCTCCCCCCAAATTCCATTCTTTTAATTAGTAAACCTGTATTATTTTGAAAAGGCTGCCCTCAGTTATTATTATTATATTTAGAGTTTCACCAATAAAAAAATGCATGGAAATTTGGGGGTTTTTTTCCTTGTAATATAAGTACTTAACATAATATCTTCAATTTTGCATCTTGGCTCACACAGCCTAAAATATGGACTATCCAACCCTATGTAGGAAAAGTTTGCCAAGCCTTGGCCTACTCTGGGGAAAGTTCTCGTGGATTATTTGGTCTGCACGTGGGGTCTGATAACCTGGCCTCAAAGCTCAGAATCAGAGCTACCCTGTGGCCCCAACAGGATTCACTTTGTTGGGCTCTTTTCTTTAACATCGATAGCAATTAAAAAACACAGACAAAAACAATGCAAAACCTGTCAATGGAAAAGAGAAGTTGCAAGGACCAAATCAGAATCTTTGTTTAGAACTTGAGCTGTCAAAGACGTGGGTGACGAGACCCACAGAGAGACATCTCTGTCCACCTGCCAGAGAGACCTCTCTATCCACCCGCCCCAGCCCACTGCCCTGCTGCCCAAGTCTAGTCTCACCCCTCGAGGGATCAACTGCACAGCGCGTTCCTTCCCAACATCAGCTTATGTTGTGGGATCTTTTTCTCTTTCTCACCAGCCTCTCCTTTTTCCTGGAGTCTGGAGTTCCCCAAGGCAAAAATAATAGCGCTCGAAGGTGGAAGGAGATGGACTGAAAAGCTCCCTTGGCACAGGGAGGACTGTCCCCACTGCTCCCAGCTGACTCCCCCGCCCAGCCTGTGAGGGTCTCCAGGTCTCCTTGGATCCTTCTAGCCCAGTCTTGATCATCACAAGGGGCTTTTCCTTCCTTCCTCTTCTCCATTTTCAAAATTCAAGGCTCCCCCATCCCATCCCCCAGGCTAGAATAGAACAGAGAGCAGAGAGTCGACAGCAGCCCACAATGCCAGCCAGGAGTGGAGGAGCACAGGCAAAGTGCTCAAACCACTGAGGAAGAGGGGGTCCAGCCCTGTGGGCCCCAAAGATTGGAGAAGCCAAGCCCTGTGCCAGCTGTTGGAGCCCCTGGTGGGGAAGCAGTTCCTAAATCCCCACCTCCCTTATGGACTCAATAAGGTTTGGACCCTACCATCTAGATGTGCGATAAAGAACCAATTGAACATTATTTGAAGAGTGTCATTGGACGGGGCCACTCACCCCACCACACCACTCACCCCACCTCCAAACAGTGGCAAATGCCAGAGGAGACCCAGAGACCCACGTGTGTGTCTGGCCAAGTGGGTGGTGTGAGGCTGTTCTGTGCAGTGACAGCACCACCCCTGCCTCCCAGGATGAAGGGTACAGAGCTTGGATAGCGTGAGTCTAAACAACTATTTATAGACGTGTCACATAGAGTTTACAAAAAAAAAATGGAATCATGTCATAACAATATCCCAAAATTTGCATCTCTCACTTGAGTCTCGCAATGAGAGTGACAGCGTTCATTTTGTGACTTTATACTTTTCCAGCTTCCTTTGGTACTATAATTTATTTCACTCACCCCTCTACTGGTGGACATTTAGGTTGTTTCTGTGTGTGTAAATGTGTGCGCGTGTAACACCTACCATTGCACATGATTACAAACAACCTTGGACATAAGTCTTTACTTAGACCTTCATTTCTGTACATTTCCCAGTAGCGAAATTTTTTGGGTAGAAGGGACTTTGTTTAAATCGATTTTGTCAAATCACTCTCCAAAAAGGCTGTACCATTTTGTGCTTCCACCAACCGAGGATCTGAGTAATCATTTCCCAGTTCCATAACAAACATTGAATATAACCCATCATTAATGTTGTAGTCAATTTGTTAGATTTTTTGAAGAATTGTAACTTGATGTCAGAATTTGCATTTTTGAGTTATAAGTACGGTTTCCCGTCTTTTTACACATTTCTGGCTATGTGTATTTCTTCTGTGAATTGCCCATGCATAGTCTTTGTTCATCTTTCATCTGAGGGGATTGGGATTTTTCTCAATAATTTGCAGGTAGAGCAGGACTCTGGGTGGTCACTCTGCTTCTAGTTAGCTGGTCCCTGCTGCTGCGGCCCATGTCTGGGCCCTGCCCACCTGCCTTGCGCCACACAGCTCTCCCTTTGTCTCTTCTGGCCCCGGCCCAGGGAATCCTTTCTCCCATGGCCACATGGAGTCCGTCCTTCCTCACCCATCTGCATTCCCCTAAATGCATTGATTATGACTAAAAGACCTTCCACTTTCCAGAAACTATGGCTGTTTGAAACTCAAAAGCCAATAATTGAGTCTTAATAAGTCAAACATAGAGTTACCACAGGACCCAGCAATTCCTCTCCTGGCGATATATCCAAAAGAATTGAAAACAAGTGTTCAAACAAAATATGGACATAAATATTTATAGTAGCATTTCTCATAAGAGCCAAAAGATAGGAACAACATAAATAACCATCAGCTGACAAATGGATAGCAAAATGTGGTCTATCCATGCAATGGAATATTCTTCATCCATAAAAAGGAATGAAGTACCAATATATGCGAAACTTGGATGAACCTGGAAAACATAGTAAGTGAAAGAAGCCAGTCACAAAAGGCCATTTACCGTATGATTCCATTTATATGGAATGTCCGCAATAGGCAAATCTATAGAGACAGAAAGTAGATCAGCGGTTGCCAGAGGCTGGGGGCAGGAGGATGGGGATGAGTGATGACTAATGGGTACAGAGTTTCCTTTTGGGGTGATGAAAATGGTTTGGAACTAGACTGTGATGAAGGCTGCACAACACTCTGAAAGTCCTAAATGTCGCTAATGGTAAATTTTATGTTGCACACATTTTACCACAATGCAAAGAGAGTAAATAAAATAGATAATTCTTTTTTAAAAGCTAGAAATTGACTCCTTTCTCATTTTTTCCTGTTTTCTATGCTGTGGTTCCTTTTTGGAGGCCATGAATCTAGAATAAGCTCTGCTGCCCAAAAGTGAGAAGAATCACTACTTTGAAAATATTACCCCACCAAAGTGACCTGGCCTTTGCCTGCTGTTGCTGGTAGAAACCTTCTCCAAAGAAGAGCATTCAAGCCTCATAATAGCTTCCTGGGTGGCCACAGTGCCCAGTGGATGGGGACTGTGACATATAAATGTGCTATCCCCATGGCACGTACCCAGACCAGGCCCAGAGGAGACATTCAACAAATGTTTGCAGGATGAACAAACAGATGTAGGAAGAGCAAACGTTGACTGTGGATACGTCAGTGACGGCTCTCCCCAGCAGGAGGTGCAGGCCACATGCATTTACGGGGCTCACTCCAGAGTCTGGCTTGTTTGTAGAAAGGGGGGGTTGTTTTCCCAGCAAGGAACAGGTGTTAATGCTCACGAGAGACCTTGCAGCTACTGTCCCACGTACTGCTCAAGTGGGTTTTGTGAATATGAGGGATTGATGGGCTGAGGCTGGTCTTGCGTTCGGCATCCTCAACTCGTCCCTCCCCGCAGTCTTTGGAAGAAAGGGCTCTGGCCGAGTCACGGGGCCCTGTCACTGGAGAAAGGAGGTGGCAGCGTAGAGGAAACTGTCTCCTGCGAGGTGGTTCAGAGTCAGCGGTCCTGTGCGCAGCCTGAGCCATCTGCTGGGTTTGCGAAGGGTGTCTCGCTTCTCCCAGCCTCAGATTCCACATCCATAAAATGGGGACATGTCAGGTAATCCTAAAGATTAAATAAGACAACAAGAAGTCACCATTTGGGCAAGTCACTTTACCTCTCTGAGCCCCAGATCCCTCATCTGTAAAAGGGGTTTAATAATAGATCCTTCATTATAGTGCTCTTGAAGGAATTAAATATTTTTTACACGTGTATCCGAGTGTCTGGGATATAAATGTGCAGAAAGTATTAGCTATTATTTGTATTTATTGTTGTTATCCTTTAAGATTCCATCATTCAACAAAGATTCACTGTGTATCTACTAAATACCAAACACTTCTGCAAGCTGTGGATACCCCCTCATACATCTTACATTCCCAAAGGGGAAACCAGATGATAAACCAATCAACAAATTAATATGATATAATGTCATGTAGTAATAAGCACTTCAAGGGCAAGTAAAGGAAGGTCATGGGACAGGGGATGGGGGCTCAGGGGGTGGCCCTGTGGATAGGGCGGGCAGCTGCGCAGATGGCTGAAAGGAGAGAAAGAGGGGGCCATGCAGCTTTCTGGGAGACAATAGTCCAGTCAAGAATTGGCAGTCTATGGCCCATGGGCCAAATCCGGCCCACCATCTGTTTTTGTAAATTAAGATTTATTGGAACACAGCCATGCCCATTCATTGTGATTGTCTGTGGTTGCTTTTGTACTACAATAGCAGAATTGAGTAGTTCCAAGAGACCCTAAGGCCCCCAAATCCTAAAATATGTACTCTCTGGCCCTTTATAGACAAGGTTTGCTGACTCCTACTCTGGGTAAAGGGAACCACAAGCACAAAGTCCCCAAGGTTGGGCATGCCGGGGTGAGCTGAGGCACATCACACAGGAGCTTATTTTGTGTGGCTCTCTGAGCCCCTTGCAGGGTCAGTTGTGTGTGTCTTTCCAGCGCTTCAAGATCAGAAGATCCCTCGAGGACAGGAGTAATGCTGCAGGCCTCTTCTGGAACACGAGCTAATGGAATGGGAGACGTACAGTGGGAACTGACTGTGAAACAGTAGCATTTTCGAGCTATTTTAAAGCACTCAACAGTTAGCTAGTGCTATTACGGGCATTAAATTATTATGCTGGCCTCGTGGGAAGCTCAGCAGGGATCGTGCAGGATCCTTGCTTATCTTGTAGCCTGAATAGCTCCCTCTTATTTTCAAGAGACCACTCTTCTCTGTATTTCTATATATTCAGCCTCCAAATCACAGAGCCCTTCTTTCTCACCAGAGTGCCATTTGGGAAGTCAGACCCCTGGATGCTTCACGTCCTAATTCCAGGCAGCAGGGACCCCGTGGTGAGCAAGGCAGATGCTGTCCCTCCACTCGGGATAGGGGGTAGGAGTAAGGAGTCTCAAACTCAAAAGCTTACAAGGGCCAGGGCAGGAAATAAGCAGTAGAGAGGGTCAGGACCCACCTGCAGTGCTTTACATTTAATTATCTTTTTAAGATTGTGTTGGGGAAATAACAATTACTTGCATGCTCATTTGGCCCCCAGGAAGCCAATGAGCTCTCTGTGTCTGGGGGTCTTGATTGAGTGGGAAGAGAGTTTAAAGGAAGCTTCAGTCAGACCCAGTATTACCCGATGAGAAGTCTGGTGGCCTTTTCACTGGGGACAACTACAACTTTTCACTGTAGCCCTAGAGCTAGGTTTGGTCTGAGCCTGGAGTCAGGATGACAGTGGGATATTAGCTTAAATAAGAAAAGAAATATATTTCTCTCTCACAGAAAAGAAGTCCAGGGGTAGGTGGTCCAGTGATGGTATAGCAGTTCCACAGTGTTCAGGAACTCAGTCAGACCTTTTCCATTTCTAGAATCTGCTTGCTATTCCCAGAAGGTGGCCGTTTTCCTCATAATCAAAAATGATTGCTTGAAATCCAGCCATCACATTCACCATCCTTTGTTCTCCCCAAAGGAAGCACACCTCTGTGTTCTCATTATCTGCACACTCATGCTCCAAGTCCTCCTCAGTAACAAGGCTGTGCAGAGAAGCAGAAGTTACCATAACACAAATATATCCACAAATAGAATGAACATTTATAAATTAGCTCCTAATTAAACATTCTTCCTGTTTCATATCAGCTACCTATCCCTAGCCATTCACATTTGTTAGGATTTTCCTGAATGCTAGATGTTTCAAACACCAGATAATACCTTATCAATTACAAACTGGAATTGGAAATACTGCCAAAGATGTAGGATTTCATGAAATTGATAAAAGTGAAATTTTTAAACGGCTCGGTTTCTATCCAAAGCCTTGACAAGCCTGGATCTAGTGGAGATGGTCCAGTTAAAAATTAAAGGAGAGAAAATTAATAAATATAATGACAGGATTAACTGCTTCATACAAGAACTGTCCAAGGTTAATAGCATCCTCTGGGAAAACTGATGCAGCCTTGAAGTGATCCACTTCATAACATGATTTAGAAGTCAAATCTCAAGTAAAGGATGTTGTTTGTGTTGGGCTATCAAAAATTTGATGGGGAAAATTACTCCAAAAGAAAATGATCTACACTGAATTTGTTCATTCTGTGTTCATTCTAAGAATTTAGTGCATAATTTAAATTACAACTTAAATTTTAGAAATGTTTCTACGCTGGGTGCATTGGCTCACGCTTGTAATCCTCGCACTTTGCAGGCCAAGGCAAGAGGATTGCTTGAGGCCAGGAGTCTGAGGCTGCAGTGAGCTGTGATTGTGTCACTGCCCTCCAGCCTGGGTGACAGAGACCCTGTCTCTTAAAAAATAAGTAAATAAATACAAATGCTTCTGAACTGTTTTCTTAATTTTGTATTGTATGTTTCAAAATAAAGCATAACATTTTTTGTTATTTTTATTACTTACTATGAAATTCATATCCATATTTTAAGTATAATCTCCTTAGGAGGCCATTTTTTAGTATCAGTTTCTCAAATACCAAGAAGAACCTCTAGTACTTCCAGTACATGCATCAGAAATGTGGAATTCACACGCAGCCGTGCTCTGTCCAGTCCTGAAGAGTTGTGACCATTGTCACCTATTTGAAGTATGAATTTGAATAATGCTGTCTATGAGGCTGGCACATGGGACAATTTCACCTGGCTAATGGGTGTGCCTAACCCACTACCCAGCATCCACACCTTAACATGACATCCTTTCTTAAAAATCAACTTTATTGAAATATAATTTACAAACAATAAAATTCATACATTTGCAGTATGCAGTTCAATGAATTTTGACAAATGTATATACTCATGTAACCTCCGTCACCCAAAAATTTCCCTTATGTCACTTTGTAGTAAACCGTACACATACACACACTCATTCCCTGTCCTAGGCAACCACAAATTTTATTTCTGTCATTATATAGGTTTTGTCCATTCTAGAACTTCATATAAATGGAATCATTATAGTATGTACTCTTTTGTGCACGGCTTCTTTTGTTCAGCATAATGTTTTTGAGATCATACATGTTGTTGCTTGTATAATTATTTTATTCCTTTTCATCACTGAGGAGTATTTCATTTGTAGGAGAGCAACATTATAAAGTGTATAAGGAACACTCAACACTCTTTTAAGGAGTATAAAATGGCACAATCACTTTGAAAACTTTTTTGGCAGTTTCTTATGAAGTTAAACATACACGTACTCCATGCCCCAGCAATTCCACTCCTTGGTGTTTACCTAAAAAAAATTAAAATATATATCCCCACAAAGACTTATACATAAATGTTCACAGCAGCTTTTTTTCATAATAGACAAAAAATGGAAATCATCTGTAGCAGAGGAGAGAAAAAAAACACATAGTAGATACACAAAAGACAAAGAGAAAGGAAGCAAAGCATACCACTACAAAAAAAAAAATCAAATCACAGAGGAAGACAGCAAGAGAGGAAGAACAGAACAAAGGAATATAAAATAGAAGACAATTAACAAAATGGCAGTAGTAAGTTCTTACCTATCAATAATTACTTTATTTTTCATTTGTATAAATTTATGAGGTACAAGTGTAATTTTGTTACAGTGATATGTTGCATAATGATGAAGTCAGGGCTTTTAGGGTATCCATGACTACTTTAAATGTAAGTGGATTAAATTCTCCAATCAAAAGACATAGAATAGCTGAATGAATAAACATATAAGACCCAACTATATGCTGCCTACAAGAAACTCAGTTTAGCTTTAAGGACACACATAGGTTGAAAGTGAAGGGATGGATGAAGATATTCTATGCAAATGATAACCAGAAGAGAGCAGGGGTGGCTATACTTTATATCAGACAAAATATAAAATAGAAGACAAAATAAGTTTAAAATTTTTTTAACTTAAAAACTGTCACAAGAGAAAAGGTGATTATATATAATGATAAAGATATAACAATAATAAATATATATGCACCCAACACTAACACACCTAAATATATAAAGCAAATATTAACAGAACTGAAGGGAGAAATAGCAATACAATAATCTGAATATTAACTAGGAAAAAGCAGTTAACTACCTAAAAGAGGTAAAAGAGGATTCTAAAAGTTTTAGAAATTGCAAATGCAGAAAGCAATAAGTAGGGCCAAGGAGAGTGAACAAGGTAAGAATTAAGAACATGGTAGTGGCTCCTCCATGCTCCTCCAGGCTGAGATTCAGACCTTAGAGGAAAGGAGTGGCTGCCTCAGCAAACACACAGACTGCTGTGGTGAAGAAACTTCCAGGAGGGTATAGGCCAGAGATAGTCTGTAGGAATAGCCTGCTAGATGGCCAAGAAACTGGCTGAAGGGCACTCGTCGGCCAGATCTGGTCTATGAGGGCTGCTGAGGTGAGTGCAACAGGCCTGCACTCCAATCTGTGGGCATCCAGGCTATAAACACATCACCCTGGAATCAGGAAAAGAAGTCTAGTCCCTGCTGTTGAGGAAGCCTAACATCATCAGCTTGTGAAGGAGAAATATTTACAGGGCCTAGTGTCACAAAGCAGGGCAAAGAAGAGCAGATTGGGAGCTGAAAAGCAGTAAGTTGATAACTAGTCCACAGTCCCAAATCCCATCAACTGGTGACTATGGATAAAAGCACTGTGATATGTGCATACAGCATGACTTACTTTTGTACTTTTGTGCTCATCTGTGCCATTACCCTTGTATAGTAATAAGAGTAACTTTAAGTTTTCAGGGACACAAATGGAGAGGAAGTCAGTAGCTCTAACATGGTGATGTTCTTTGATGGTGGAGGTCACAGCTATACTCTGCTGTACCTGCAATACAGCATCTAGCCCCCAGGGGGTGCTCAGTGAACATTTGGTGAAAGTGTACATGAGTGGAGTCTGTGAGGACAGAAGAGCAGCCCAGTGGATTGTGGAGCTTGGAAGAGAGGAACTGAGTGGGCAATGATCAGAGCCCAGGTCCCTGGGAGTGACAGATGGGAGCATTTCCACACAGCCAAAGAGCTTCCTTCTCTGATGGTCAACTCTCCCCCGACCCCAATAAAAGTGAACATTTATTGCCTTCAAGGTGTGCCTGCTTACATATGTAATCTTATTTTCTTTTGTAGGAGTTCATCAAGTAGCTCCCATTGTTATGTGCACTTACAGATGAGGAAACTGAGGCACAGAGAAGGATGTGTCAGTTGTCACACAGCCAATACACGGTCATAGCTGTTCTTTACTGCAGTGCAGGGCAGGGGGATTGTAATCAGCTTCTTGGCGTTACTAGTGAAGGTGATGGCTGGCATGAGTGTGCAGAGACCCCAGTGAACACATTCTGAATTCACAAAACCACACAGTGGGGCAATGGTTCACATTTCCTCTGCAAGCCTTCCCTTTTAAAATCATGCCCTTTGGAACATTTCAGCAGGAGGCTCTGCAAGCTCGCTGTTTACATCTTCTTCAAGAAGCCATCTGCTGGGGAAATCAAGGTTCACCTGTGAGCTACGAGGACGCAGCAGGCGGCCATCGCTTTCACCCGTTTTTGTTGATGAACGTCGGAGGGGGCGATGCTGATACTAACTGCCTGATTCAGTAGAAGACTCCTCCCCAGGAGGTAGGTTTGAATGCCAGGAATGACATCCAAACGTGAGATGAATGAGTGATGTCTGGGGTGAGGGAGGGGAAGAGGTTAGGAAGGAGAGAGCCACGAGACCCCAGCCTGCAGCAGGCAGAGCAGAATTTGTTTGTTGCGGTGGCTTGGTTTTAGTTAATTTTTCTGTCCCATTATCTTGGTCAAGAGTTTTGTAATTGCAAATACCTACTCAGAGGAGGTCCAGCATAAAGGAAAATATGTTCATTCACTTAGCAAGCATTACTTGTGTGCCTACTCTGGGCCACACACGGTGCCTTCTGGAAACAGGTGCTCACTGGGAATAAACGAGGTGATTGCAGATACTGTGAGGTGCTGTGAGGAGACTGAAATTAGATGGTGCCCCAGAGCAGGAGAGGAGAAGGTGGAAGGGAGTGCCTCTTCGGAGGTAACAGCTGAGCTGGCAGGATTGACGAGAGCCAGCAGTTTGGAACTTGGGTGAAGAACTTTCCAGAGGGAACAGCAAGTACAAATGCCCCGAGGCAGGCCTTGCATGGCAGAGCAGGAGAAGAGAAGGCTGCCGGGTGGAAGTTAGAAGGAGGAGATTCTGGAGACCAGGTAGGAGCAGGGCCTCTGTTTGGATTTTATTCTGAGAAGCTCAGGCCATTGGAGGGTCAGAGTGGCTGGTACGAGTGGGCACAACTTCAGGAGCGACGGGGGGCGGGGTCTGGAGGTGGGCCAGGCTGTCTATCTGCTCCACCGGCTTGTCACCTCAGTCTCAGGGTGGCCACCACAGCTGCCCACATTCGAGGCAGGAGCACAGGGTTAGGAGGATGCCTGCTGTGTCCATAAAGCAGACAGGAAGTAGAGCCTTTTCCAGAAGCCCCAGCAAGTTCCCACCTTCATGCCACCAGCCAGACCTAGGTCACCTGTGCATCCCAGCTGTGAGAGGCGGCTGGGGGACCAAGCGGCCAGCAAGGCAAATGACCCGCCCATCATAATGTATCCCACGGGCGGGACACGTTGGCCCACAGTAACCAGTTAGGCTTCTAGGGCAAGAAGGAGCCAGGACCAGCCTTGGGGCTAGTGGGGAAGAAATCTCCAGCCCAGGTGCTCCAGGGTAAATTAGAGGTCTGTCCAAAGTGCATGGAGAACAGCTGGGAGTGGGGCCACCCGCAGCTGTCAGTGGGCAGGAAGGTTCTGGGCCAGGCTCCAATGTCAAGGGAGCCCAGGGGGTCTGTACCTAAGTGGAGGGCGGGCGCCAGCGAGGCCTCCGCGTTAGGAAAGGCAAGTGCGCCCTCTTGTGGCTGCTCAGGGGGGCGCCCAGCGTCCTCCCAGGGCTGTGGGAGCCACAGGATTCGGGGGGCAGAGGGTTTGACCCCTCCCCCGCCCCACCCCCGCCTGACCCTCTAAGGGGAGGGGAACCAGTGATGCTGGTAAGAATTGGGCACTTATGGTATGCCGGGCACCCTTTTACACACCCTGTAAATATTAATCCTCTTAGCAATTCAGCCAGGTGGGTCCCATTTGTGTGTCCATTTTAGTGACGAAGTCATTTGCCCCGTATCATCAGGACAGGAATCAAACCTGAGCCCCCCTCACATAGAGCCACTGGATCTGGAGACTGTAGAATATACCCCTAAAGGTTACACCTGGGGGACAATTGCCTTGATGGTGAATTATGTTTTTTTACTGTTTTTAACTTATTTTAAAAGCCTTAAACAAGATTTCCTAACCTGGGGACTTCAGGGGTACACGGATAAAGTGTGGAAATCCCTGAAATTGGAAACAAAATGTCGTGTGAGTGTCTGCGCGCTTCCTTTGGCAAAGGCCCAGAGCAGCCATCGGATGGGCAAAGGTGTTGGAACCCAAAGAAGGTGAAGAGCCTGTACTCTGTGTTTTTATGTCGTGTTTATTCTTTCACAGACTCCCAAAGGGGCGTGGGGTGGAATTGATTAGAGAGTGTTTGTCACAAAAGCTTGTCTGAGCCCTAATTGACTGGTGATGATCTTACATTTTGCATAAATCAGCTTTTGTTTAGCTCTGGAAACATCTTGGTTTTGACACCTAATCAGGGCCTCTCAGAGTTTGAGGAAGGCCAAAGCCACCCCCCTATTTAAAATAAAGCTTCTTTCAAAAAGCCAAAAGGGGATGTAAAAATTGTGGTCAATTATGAGTGTTTATGTTTATCAAAGTAATGCTTTTCATATAAGATGCAAGGATTATACATCTAAGTTTGTATGTAGGTTATGTCAAAAGGACTCTATGAATAAATGGCCAAGGCCAACTTGCCCTCCTGCCCCTGTCCCCGAACCATAAAGGGCACAAAGTAGCTGAATTATATCGGCCCAGGTGCTGGTTTTGAGCATAGATGACAAAGCATCCTGCTACCTTTCCAGTTCCTGGAGAAGCAGACAGAACGCAGGTCAACCCCACTTCAGAGAAGCAGGTTCCTCTGGATGGGAGCCGAGGGCAGGACCAAGTCCAGGGAGGGAGAAGAGGATGAGGCAACCTCTCACCTCCCCAAGTTTAATTCTTTACAATCTGGCCTCAGTGTGTTTGGTGCAGAGATGCCCCAAAGCTCGTTCCAGAAAACAGAAGAAATTATTTTGAATTTCCAGCTGTTTAGGCAATAATAGATAGATTTAGGTCTTTGGATTTGGTTTCTATTTCTGCCACCTTTTGGCTGTGTGACTTTGGGTTAACTTCTTTGAACGTAAGATTCTTCACTCTTCAAGTCAGGTTGAGGCCATTGCTGCCTCCCCACGTGGCTGTAGGGGTCAGTGGGGTTAGCTCGGCCAGCACTGAGGGAGGGCCGTGAGCACTGGGGGTCTGCCAGGAACTTGGGAAGACAGAACCACTCACAAAAGGCATCTGGGAGCAGAGCAGACTTTAAGGAAGGTTTGGTCAGTACCAAGGACAACTTGCAATTTACTACTGGTTGTCCCTCATCCTAAAAAGGCTCCTGGCCATTTTCACAGTTCTGGGGCTGGTCTCTGGTGGTTTTGTCTAGCTAATCTCCCCTCTCCTCTCTTCCCCTCTCTTTGCAGCTTTTGCTGTCTTCCAAATCCCTCTTTACTTCTATCACAGAGCAGTTCACTCTTTTGGTGGCCTGACTTCTGGGGTCACCACCAACAGCTGTGCAAACACAGCCCCAGGTGGCACCAGTTACATGCAGGCTACAGCAGGGGGCCACAAACTGCAGCCCACAGCCAAATCCAGCCCACTGCCTGTTTTTATAAATAAAGTTTTATTGCAACACAGCCACACCTATTCACTTGCTATACAACTGCAGAGTTGAACAGTTGTGATAGAGACCATATGGTCATAAACCTAAAATATTTACTCTCTATCCTTTTATAATTCAACCTTTTTATTTAGTGCCTGGGAAGTGCAAGGGCCTGGTGAAAGGTTGCTGTCCCTGTCCTGTCCAGTAACACAAAGTTGCATCTGTTAATCTGATCTACCTCCTGCTGTGATCAGGCTGTTGGCCTGGCCCTGGAGACACAGAGACGCCCAATAACTTCTGCATGTTCCTAAGAAGCTCAAATCAAGTAGGTGAGACCATAATGTGATGTGTAACAGACACAGAACGGGGATGAGGTTATCCCTGGGAGAGTGACCAGCGCATGCTCCTGGAGCAGCTGGGTTTGGCCAATGGGAGGCAGAGATTGGAGGGCAGGAGGGAAACCAGGTTATTTCTCCCCTTTTTGCTTCAGGAAGCACCTCTATAGCCACCTGGGCCCAGAATTGCCCAACTGCTCAACTTTTCACAAAAAGCTACAAATCTGGATTTTGTGTGAAATCTTCCCACTTTTAAATATTAGCACTGGTTATTAAAATATTATGCAGACTTTTTCGGTTCCGTGGGCTGACAGTTTGTGGCTTTGGGACAGACTCATTGAGAGTCCCCCCAGTTTAAAATTCCTGAGTCTGATACAACCCCTGCAGGAAACAGAACCGTGTACACCCACATCCTATGATACGCCAGTCCCACCCCTATGCATGGGAGCCCTGGAGAAACCCCCACTCCAGTGTCCAGGAGCCAGACTTGGGCAGGTTCGTCTCAGCACCTGTGTGTAATAGAGAAACATTGGGAACCATCAAAATGTCCATCAACAGGAGAATGGAGAAATGCCTCCTGATGTATTTGCAGCCAAATGTAGGTGACAGCTACGTTTATCAACATGGACATATCTCAAAACATTTTAGAATGACAGAAGCATATTATCTTATATAAAGTTTTACGCATGAAAAGCAATAGTATATATTGCACGTGGGTATATGTGCAAATGTTCTGCACAAATATGGGAAGAGCAAGCAGCATATGCAGGATTATGGGGGAGAGAGTAATGGGGCAGGGATGTAATTCATGGGGCCCAAACTTATCTGTCATGTTTTGTTTCTTAAAAAATCAACCATGGGCACATGAGGGTTCTCTAGGGTACTGGTAATAATGACTTTTCAATCTGGGTGGTGCCTTCACTTTGTGAGAATTCATCGAGCCAATCATTTGTGTTATGTGCATTTCTCGGTGCATGTGTGATTTTTCAATAAAAATGTATTAAATAACTTGAGTCATAAAGCAAATTTGGGCCAACCTGGGTAGTATATACAAGCCTCTCTGGTGTATAGGTTGAACATCCCAAATCTAAAAATCCAAAATTCAAAATGCTCCAAAATCTGAAACTTTCTGGGTGCCAACATGGTACTCAAAGGAAATGCTCATTGGAGCATTTTGGATTTCAGATTTTCAGATTTGGGATGCTCAACTGGTAAGTTTAATGCAAATATCCCCAAATCTTAAATACTCCTGGGCCCAACCATTTCAGACATAGAATACTCACCCTGTAGTACTTTCTGCTCTTTTTTCTAGACTTGAAATACTTAATAATGAAATTCCATGAGCCTAGAAACACTTGGCAGTGACCTGGCTACAAATTGAGATCACTAAGGCTTTCTCTTTGCAGTGACCTGGCTGGGTAGCTGGAAGGTGGCAAGTCTATGATAAAAACAGGCTGCCTTCAGCGCTTCACACGACCTTTCTGAGCCTCAGTTTCTTCATCTGTCAAATGGGCAGGATGATGCCAGCCTCATGGCTGTGCTGTGGGCGCTGAGAGGTCCTCAAGGGAAGTTGGTTCCAGTCCTTTGCAAGGAGCAGTGGGCTGAGAACAGCATGCAGTGACGTTGGGGAAGCCGGTCTGTGGGAAGCCTCCTCTGCTGAGTCAGCACTGTTAGGGATCTGCAGGGCGGCCTGTCCAGGAAGCACATTCCACCCTCACACCCCTGCCCCCACCCCTGACACTTCCTTCCTTCTGATGGAATTGGCACAGGCTGAACACAGTGGGACACACACGCCCCATCCCCCTGGGTTGATAGATGCAACACGTTGATTAGAATATGATGATTCATCAGCATGAGGCTTTGTTCCCTGAGCTTGTCAGGAGGAGAAATAACAGGGTGCTCCAAACAACCTCTGGAGTAGTGGTTCTCGACCAGGGGTAGTTTTATCCCCAGCAGTCATTTGGGAAAGTCTGGAGATATTTGTGATTGTTACAATTTGGGAGGTGCTACTGGCATCTAGTGGGTAGAGCCCAGGGACGCAGCTAAACATCCTACAATGCACAGGACAGCCCCTCACCCCCTGGCAAAGAATTCCCTGGTCCAAAATGTCAATAATGCCAAGGTTGAGGCCCTCTAGAGAGGGCAGAGGGGAGAGACTGGAAGTCACTTGGAAAAGCTGACACCCCTTCTGGGACGTACAAATGGGCTGTCAGGGACAGGAAGCATCTTCTAAAGGGCAGCTTCTCTGGACTCTGTCTGCAGGGAAGCACCTACCTCACTCACTGTTGCTACCAGGGCCTGCCCTCGTCACAGGCCTGAGGACAGACAGGCTCTTTCCACCCAGGCTGGCTGCTGGGGACTCAGAGGCTGTTCTCCAGGGGCAGGCTGGGGCCCTCAGAAGGGCATGTTCAGACACACTCCAGCATGAGCTTCCTCACCTCCTTCATTACTAATCTTACAAATGTGGGCTGAGCACCTGGATGTGGTCCCCAGTCTATACATGTGATAGCATAAATGCACTTGAAGGGTAAGCCATGACTCCACGTTGTACCTGGGCAGGGTCTGTGGCTGTATTCATTTCCCATCGCTGCCGTAACGAGGTGCCACGGCTGTAGTCATTCAGCAGCTTACGATGCCATCCATTTTCCTCCCAGTTCCCAGGTGGGCGTGGCTGGTTGTCTGCTCAGGGTCTGTTATAATATTACTATTATTAAAAGGCTAAAGTGCAGGTGTTGGCCGGTTGGACTCCCATTTGGAAACTCAGGGGAAGAATTTGCTTCCGGGCTTCTCCAGGCTGCGGCACAGTCCAGTTCCTGGTGGCTTTAGGACTGAGGAGAGGATGGATGTTGGGGAACCAGCAATCTCTGCTGCTCCAGGGGCCTGCCGATTGGTGTTGGGGACACGACATGAGTTCTCTCGTGTAGGAAGATGATGGAAAAATTCCTTCCTTTCCTCCACAAATAGTCATCGGGCATCTTCTGAGGGTCACACATGTGCCAGGCACTATGCAGAAAGAGATGAAAAGGGCAGGGCAGGGACGGAAACAGAAACACAGAAACTCAGGCCCGCCCAGGTGTGCACATAGAGCTACAGTCTGGATGAAGGTGGATATTAAACAACCTGATACCTAAATGCACACATAATTGCAAAGTGTATTAAGAGTTATGAAGGAAGCAAAACATTATGGTGAGAACACCCACCTGGAACAAGGTCTGTCCTGGTCAGACAGTGAGAGGAGGCTTTGGTGGCAGATTTTATTTCCAAGGACAGCCTCATCGACGTCGTCTATCCCACACACTCTTACAATGTGATGTTGATGTGTTTCCCACCGAGAGGTGGGCTCTGTGTTCCTTCCTGAACATGGTCCAGTTTCAGGGACTCGCTTCTAATGACTAGGAGATGGCAAAGGTGATGCTCTGTGACTTCCAAGGGAAGCGCTATGGCTTCCACCTGGTTTGCTGTCTCTCCGGGGACACTCACCGGTGGAGCCCAGCCACCCTGCTGTGAGGGAGCCCATGACACCCCACGGAGGAGACTGCAGCCCCTGCTGGGAGCCAGCACCAACCACGGCCTCCCGATGACTCCACCCAGCCTTCGGGTACTCCAGCTGAGGCCCCAGACGTCCCAGAGCAGAGACAAGCTGTGCCCATTGTGTCCTGTCCAAATTCCCGCCCCACTGAGTCAGTGAACAGGATAAGCCCTTGTTTCATGCTACTGGTATTTGGGGTAATGTGTTACACAGCCACAGTAACCAGAACAGCCTCTCTGAGGAAATGACATTTAACCTGTGCCTTCAAAACTGACTAGGCATCAGCCACACGAAAAAAAACGTGGGGCAGAGAACATTCCAGGTGGAGGAAACTGCATAGGCAAAGGCCCTGAGGCAGGAGCAAGCTTGGCAAGTTCAAGGACAGGCAGGCAGGCCTGGGGGACTGAAGCTCAGGACAAGGGGTGCAGGTTGGTGTCACCCCAAGGGGATGAGTTTCAGTTTTTCATCAGCGGGATGAAGGAGGAAGACAGACAGAAGTAGGATCTGAAGTTTTTTTGTTTTTTAGGATTCTGCTGGCCACAGGGTGGAGGAATGATGGCGGGGGAGGGGGCATGCGTGACAGCTGAATGATGTCGACGGAAAAGAAGCCAAAGTCTGTAAAATAATTTTAAAGGGGTTTATTCTGAGCCAAATTTGAGGACCATGACCCGGAGCCACACCCAAGAAGCCTTGAGCAAGTGGACTCGCTGTGGATGGGCCAGGGTTTGGTTTTATACATTTTAGGGAGACAGGGGTTACAGGTGAAGTCATGAATCAATACATGGAACGCATACATTGGTTTGGCCCGAAAAGGCGGGACATCTCGAATGGCGGGGGCAGGGGGCCTACAGGTTATAGGTGGGTTTAAAGACTCCTTGACTTGTAATTGGTTAAAACATGAAGCTTTGTCTAAAGTCTTGGAATGTTTTAGATAGGAGACCAGTCACCAGACATATTTGTTGTGTAATTTGGGGACCTGCAGGTTTGTCCTGCATAGCCTTAGGCCTGTTAATGAGTTACAAAGGACACCTCCAAGAAGGGAGGGGGGCATGGTGAGGCAGGTCTGACCTCCTCCTCGGGGCAGACAATTTAGTTTTAGGATATCCTCTTGGCCAGGAGGGGGTCCATTCAGTCAGCCGGTGGGGGGGAAGATTTTTATTTAATTTTAGTTCACAATGACGCAGCTGAGGTCACGTGGCCAGTGGCAGGTCAGTTGCCGTGGACAAAGAAAGAAGTGACCTGATTTGAAATATAGGGATGACGGATGCATTCCTTAGGGCTAAGGTGGTATTGCCAAGTAAATTCTCCTGAAATACTAACATCTTACCTGGGATGTCGAGGCCCTATGCTGTTCGTCTTTGTATCTGTCAGGAGTCTTTTGGATATAAGATACAAGAAACTTAAGATGACTTATATAAAAAGGGTCTCTTGTAAGTGAAAAGTCCAAGTCTAAGGGTCACTCTCTCCTCCCTCAAGCCCCAGTACCCCTTGGCTCTGCCTCTAGCTACACTCACCCCATTCTCAGGCAGATCTCCCCATAGACCCAGGCTGGATGCATCAATTCTTCCAGGGTCAAATCCAGGGGAGAAAAGGCACGGCTTTCTCCTGACACCCCCTCCCCACCCCTGAAGAACCCCCAGGTTCTTCTCGTTGGCTCTGATTTGCTCGTGTGCCCCTCCTCTCCTGTGGTCAGGGCAATATGATCCTGTGATCAGCCAGTCTGGGCCACACATCCCTCTTGGGAGCCAGGGGTGGAGCCATACCACATGGGCCACATAATCTGAGAGAGAGAGGAAGGGTGGTCCCCAGAGGAAAACTGGGTTACTGTTACCAGAAAAAGAGAGAATGAAAATAGGGCAGACAAGAATGATGGATGCCCATTGCAGTCAGTAACGCTTTAGTTAGAAATAGCATGTTAGTGAGCACAGTCTAGGGAGGAAGCAGGTAGAAGAGCCCATGGGATGAAACCCAGAGTTTTGAAGGGGGAAAAGCACCATGAAAAGTCACCTCACTTTGGTCTAACATTTTGTAGTTACAAAAAGTTTCACAGGCTTTGCCTTAATTTAGATTCATCACAGGCACTGGCTGGGGCAAGCACTATCCCTGGCCACATGACAGGTGAAGAAGCTGGGGCAAGCCTATTGCTGCAGATCACATCACTTAATAAGAAACCTGAACTTGGGCCTGAGCCTCAAGTTCAAAGCCATCTCGGTAGACACCACATCTCCAGGATCCAGAGTCCCCAGGGCCTGGATGTTGGGATAATGGCAGGTACCTGAGCACCCGCACATTAGAGGAGGTAGGAGCAGACTGAAGATTTTCTGAGAATCTTTGTACTCATAATGGCTATAATTTTCTGAATCTATTTATATGTCTCACATCATTCAGTCCTCCCAGAAACACAGGTGAAAGGTTAACTGTTGTTATCTCCATTTTCCAGAAGGAAATAAAATGAAGCTTAAACAGGTTAAGAAACCTGCCCAGCATTACCCAAATATTACAGAAAGGGGCAGAGACAGGATTTGAACTCAGGTCTCTGGCTATATAGCCAGGTGCCTACCGTATAATACTGCCTTCAGTTCTAAACTGCCTTTAGTCACTGTCACCACAAGTTTGGTCCAGTTATGACATTGAAGTCCTTGCTAATTCATTTTGTATTTAGGAAATGGAAGGACCCAGAAAATAGACTTTAAGGTGTCCAAGTCCTCACTCTGTGCCTTTGTGCCTGTGCTGAAAGCTGTATTACTTTACAAAGGTTTCAGAGGAGTGGTGATGTGTGTGTGTGTATGTATAGAGAGCAGAGTTGAAATACCATTTGTTCAGAGAGGTCTGGAAAATTTTCTGGCATTTCCTTGGCTACATGGTCTTCTAGGGTGCTGGAGAAGCCTTTGCCAATTTGTAAGTCTTTAACCTTAAGCTCCCTCCACTCAGAAATCCATAGAACTGGAAATTGATCTGTGTTTATGGTGAGTCCATCAACAGCAAATTCCTCTCCCAGCCACCAAATCCATCTCACTTGGTGCCAGAAGTAGAGGCACCTGGGCCATTTAGGCAGACAGAGGGGAAACCTCCCACAAATACCTGGAGGTCTGGCATCCTCGGGGGTTGCCCTCATGTCTGGGACACAAGCCGATGTGATGTCATCTGATGCCATGGCGCGGAACTCCCCTCTGTGGTGTCTGTGGTCAGCCTGGGGCCCAGAAGTGTCTCCCTTCCTGGTCTTCAGTGTCCCGATGAAGTCAGATGTCCTGGGCTGGGGTTCAGTTACCCACAATTGCCTTGCGAACTGGCAGATGCAAAATAAACACTTCTGGAGCCTGAAGCACTGGAGAGTAAACGCTAGCTGCCCCACCAGGAAGGGCAGGAGCGAGACCTGCCAGGGGAGCCACCTGGGGCAACTTAGGTTTGGCCTTTATCGAGGCCTGCCGCTGCGCACAGGGATGTGAGGAACCCGGAGGGTGGTGAAGCGTGGCGTGTTTGGTTTGCCTGATTTTTACTTGTGGGGAAGGGAGACCTGAGCTGTATGCGACCGGGGGCAGCCTAGGTCTCTTGGCACCCCCTCAGCATGGACGTGGGCCCTATGGGGTGCAGGGTGGAGCGTGGGTTTTCCCAGAAAGCAGATATGGCAGTTGTAGGGTCCCTGCCAGGGCTAGCGATGAGTCACTTTTTCCACCACCGCGTCCCCTCTCCACGTCGGCTCTCTCAAGCTGCGGTTGTTCCTGAGTGAAAGCAGAGCCTGCCCTCTGGGAGAGGGACCCAGGTCCTTCCCTCTGGCCAGGGAAAGAGCAAAGCACCATCATTTAACAAGAATGGCCTCCCCTTCACAAAGAGAATAAAATCCAGATTCCCACAGGCCCTACGTGCTGCAGGCCCTGCCTCACACCCCCCCACCCCGCCCTCCTCCTAGAAGCTTCAGCCTCAACATCCCCCCTGGGGTTTCTCAGCTACCCCAGGCTCCTTCCACAATCAGACATCAGTGTGTTTGTCCTTGTTGTGCCCTCTGATCAGATTGCTCTTCTCAGGTCTCTGCCCACCCGTCACCTCCTCAGGGAAGTCCTCCATGATCACTCTATGTAAAATACTATCCCTATCACTTTCTTCTATCCCTCTTTCCTTGTTTTTGCTTTTGTTTTTGTTTTTTGTCATAGCATTTGTAACTACCTGGAGTGATGCCACATGCTCAATTATTTACCTATTGTCTATCTCCCTAACTAAAACATCAGCTTTGTGAAGGCAAGCGTTTTGTCTGTTTTGTTCACTATTGTATCCTCATGCCTAGAACAGGGCCTGACATAGTAGATGCTCAATTAAGAGAGGGAAACTATGTGGATGAGTGTTGAACATGAAACACGTAATTAGGGAATAAATCAAAGGCATGGTATGCTGAGCTGGATGGTAGGATCCAGAAGGAGGCCAGGGTGCAAAGGCATGTTCACTTCGGGTTGGATAAACCATCTGGGGAGGACTTCATGAAGAACCTGGATAAATTGTCTTGCCCCCCAAGGGAGGTGATGTTTTATGAAACGTGTCCGTGGCAGGAGAGAGGTGTGCAGATGAGGGCTCTGGAATCTAGCTTCTTGGGTTTACATTCCAGCCTTACTCCTTCCTTGCTGTGTGAGCCTGGGTAAGTCAGACACTTTCTCTGGCTCTGTTTCCATATCTGAAAATGGAGCTAATAATGGTAACCACCTTACAAGAGAGTTGGGGTGGATCTAATTAGACAATATAGTTAACACATTGAGCCCCGTGATTGGTGCACATTATGCTTACAATGAGTTTTTGCTTTAAAAAGATTCTGTTGGATGAGGGGGCCCATGCATAGGTAACTTGCTGTGTAATTTAGGGTAAGTTACTTAACCTCTCTGGGCCCCAGTTACTTTATATGTTAAATGAGAAAGTTAAATTCAGTTCTTTCCAGCTCCAATATCCTATCACTGTCTGGGTCCCTAACTCTGTGTTCTGGTATTGAGAGTCAGCCAGAGTTTTTCTCTAATTTATTCTTCCTCCCCGTTACTTCTTGATTTAGCTCCTGGGGATCTCTTGTTAACAAGAGATTGTGTTGAAAACAAGAAAAAAATCCAGTTGCAGGGTTAAGAAGCCAAGGCCCAAGGTAGATATATGCTTGCTGTGACCTTAGGACAGAGGAGTAGGGGCTGCATGGACCCGGGCCTTGTATCTGGCAAGGAGGGAGGCGCTGGGAGGTGGGTGAGGGGCAGGTAGCACAAACAAGCATATCGTGTCCAGGCGCAGGCTGCCTCGGGAGCAGTGACACCCTTAGCAGCTCTCCAGATGCCCCTTCCACTGCTGAAATGCTCAGGGCTCTCTTGGTTGCAAGGGACAGAAACCTACCTCAGAGTGGCTCCAGCAATAGGGGGAATGTGCTGAGTCACGTATCTAAAGAGACCACCATGGTGCTTTCCGCACAGCTGAATGCCAGGGCTTAAAGAATGCGCTCAGGGGATCGTTCTTTCTCTGTCTTTCTGGCACTGCGCCCAGCAGTTTCAGGCTTGCATCCTATAGCTTAGCGAGGCCTGGAAGGAGAGCAGCTCCTTTTCTCAAACATCCCAGGGTTGATTCAGCTCAGCTCGGCTCAGGTATAGGGAGGGAACGATCACGTGGCCAGAGCTAAAGAGTACAGTGATGGGTCAGGCCCATGTCACGTGCTGTGGCCTGGAGCTTTAGAGTGCTGGGGGGTGTGTGTATGACAGAATGTGTATGTGTGCACGTGCATACAGAAAAACAAGACACTCCTTCCCACTGCCACTATTTGAGCTGAGCATTAGGGAGGGATGGTTTTTCAGAGGAGAAGGAAGGAGCTGTCCAACATAGAGGGGAGAGGGGGACTCCTAGGTGGGTGAATAGCAATGTAGGGTCCTGGTTAAAAGCACAGGCTCTGGCGCCAGATGACCTGAGTCTGAATCCTAGATCTGCCTTGGTCAGGGTTCTTACTCTCTAATTGCCTCACTTTCCTCATCTGGAAAAATGGGGATATTAGTGCCTCAGTCAAAAGAAGCATCTGTGAGGATTAAGTGAGCTATGATATGAAAAGGTACTTAGAGCTGCCTCCTAAGATGCCCTTTATGGGCAGTGGTGTGGTCGTGGTAATGCCAGATCTTCTTGGCCAATTATGTTCATAAAAGTCTCTCCTCAGATTTCCCTTTCAGAGCAGCTCAGTGGCTTGTGAATCTGGGTCGGGCAAGATAGGAAATGGGGCTTACTAATTTGGATGGGCCAGGAGCATCTGCTGATAACTGGAGTTTGGAGTATTGGGGAGAAGTGGACAGGTGCCCTCCATAGCCTCAGAGAGCTGTGTGCATGTTTCACCCCTCAAATCAAAAGCCAGCGATGTCTGAACCTGGGGGGAAGAGTTAGCCATTTGTTACTCTCCTTGGACTTTCACAGTCAATCAATTCCAAATGTTCAACTGTTTAGGTAATACTTTTTATTTTTCTGAGAAGTATTTTTATTTACACACACTCTTTACTGCAAAATGTAGACTTTTAAAAGGTAGGTGCAGTTGTAACACCTGACAGTTTTTTTGTGTGTGTTCTGTAAACAGGTGTTTTAGTTGTCACCGTGTAACAAATGATCACAAACTTAGTGGCTTAGAACAACACAGAGTTAAATCATCCTCAATTTCTGTGGGTCTGGAATCCAGGCATGGCTTAGCCAGGCCCTCTGCTTCATCTCTTACAAGGATGCGATCAAGGTGTTGACCAGGTCTTATCTGAAGGCTCAACTAGGAACGGATCCACTTCCAAGTTCACTTGTGTGTTATTGGCAGGATTTGGCTCCTCGTGGGTTGTTGGACTGAGGGCCTCAGTTCCTTGCTGGCTGTTGGATGGGGCACTCTCTCCATGCCTTGCCACGCCAGCTTCCCACACCGCAGCTCTCAGCATGAGTTGGCTGATGGCCATTGAGCCTTCCAACCTGGCAGGTTGCTTTCTCACAGCCAGTAAGGGAGAGAGTCTGCCAGCAAGAGAGAAGTCCACGTCATTTGTAATCCAATCACAGCTGTGGCATCCCCCCAACATTGGGGTATTCTATTGGTTTGATGGAAGTTACTCAAGGGCAGGGCATTACCCAAGGCCATGAATGCCAGAAAGTGGAGATCATGGGGGCCATCTCAGAAGCTTCCTGCACCAACAGGGAAGAAGGATGAGATGTGAGCAAAGACATAGCCAAGTGGGGTCAGGGTTGTCACCTCCTTGGGTGATAATAAGGTCCCTGCACCTGCCCACACCTCTCCTGAAGTCACCTTGCAATAAACCTTCTTTGTTCAGGAAATAATCAGTCCATTTTAGTTAACATGAACAGGGGACACCCATTGCATGAGAGTGGATGTAAAGGAACGTCTGTTACCTGACAAAAGCACGCCTCTCAGGAGAAAGACCTAGCAGCTGGCGGGTCGCGGGGGGAGCTGGATCAATTTGCATGTGCAGCCAGGATCTCTAAGGGAGGGAGGAACTGGCATATCCAACCCTTGCTCTTCACAGCTTGAAGTCAGGAAAACCCATCAGCGTGAACTCTGGGGCTCCCACCTGGCAGCCACTGGCTGAGAAGCACAAGAAACCCCCATGGGAAACCATCAGGATGGTGCGTGCACCTGGCTAAAAGTCGCGCCCCAGTGAGGCTTGTGGATGGGCAAGTAGATGAGCTGGAGCCCTCTGGCCCGGCAGCCTGGACAATTGTGTTGGGAGCAATGGCTGATCACAAGCTAGGATGCAACCTGTGCTCGGTAGTGACTCCTGGTGGCAGTGGTGCCTGATGGCTGTAGTGCAGGGTTCTGTTTGGAAACAGGACTGACCCCCTTTCGACCAAGGGAATCCCAGGGTTCTTGGACAATGGGAGTGGTGAGGAAGTCAGAAAGTTCAAGAGGAAGAGTTAGACTTCCTGCTCCTGAGGGTGTAAGGGGCTCAGTTTATTTATTGAAAACATGAAAGCAAAAGGACGGTATTTAGACACCTCAATGGTCAATAAAGGTTATAGAACAAACCAGAAGTCAGCAAACTTTTATTAAAGGGTCACATAGCAAATATTTTAGGCTTTGCCATATGTCTGTCTCCCAACTAATGTACTCAGCTGTTGTGGCGTGAAAGCAGCCATAGATAACAGGTAAAGCATGAGCGTGGTTGGGTTCTAATAAAACTTTATTTACAAAAATAGCCAGTCAGCCATGGGTCACAGCTTGCCCCTGGGATAAACAGGGGAGGCTAGTACTTCCACTTTTATAAAATAGAGGATTTTGTGAATATTTACAGTTTTATGAAATGTTCTTTCCTCCTTTGGATAAATGAAGGTTCATCAACCTCCATTGGTTTGTCTTTCTTGGTATAAGTGGAGAGGAATTTATTAATTATTACATTTTCCTTTAGGCCGATGGAAATTCAGTCGTGGATTTGCTTTGCTGTTCTTTCATCTTTTGTGAGTCACACTCAGTTCGGTCCTTTTAATACGTCTACGTACACACGCACACATACGAGCTTAGGAACGTACTATTTGTGGTTGTAAAAATGAAGCTGCTCATCTTCTGCTCTGAGAGTCTGGAAAAGTTTATAAATGTCAGATAGTATCTGCTGGCATTGTCCAACGAGACACACCACTTCCTATGGTGCGGGCGCGGCCCTCCAGTCTAGCCAGATGCTTGCAATACAACGCTCAAGTTGGCATCAGGATTTTCCACTAGACAGTCCGCTTTCCCCAGCAGCTAACTTGGGGGTGTTCCCGCCCTCGATGCCACGGCCAAGTCCAGGGCCTCAGGGGCAGGTCTGGGGAAAAACCACCAAGTGATTTGGGAGAACCAAGGGGAGACAGGGTCGAAGGCAGAGGGATCCCCTCCCACCCTGGCCTCCCTGCTCCTCTCCAGACAGAGCTGCCATTCATTGTGAAGGTGTTTGTTTTATTTTAAATCTTCAAGCAGAGTTCTAGCCATGATGTGGAGCACGTGTAGGTATGCCTTACATGCTTACAGATATTTGATTTAGATATTTGAAAACAATGAGCAATGAAAATAGGTTTGGGTTCTTAAAAGTACATGAAATGGGATAGATTCAGGCTTCGATTGTCATATCAGGGTTTGATCGGAGAAAGAATCAACTGGAGGAGGGATTTATTATCGGGAATTTGCCCTTATGTAATTGTGGGCGCTGCTTTACCAGTCTGTGTGGGGCTGTTTCTTCGAATCTGATGCTGGATCCTCGAGTCAGCGGGGCGGCCACGAGGAAGGAGGGTTGGACGGGACGTGAGAGAGTGAGGACAAGCTGGAGCAGCTCAGAGGACAGGCTGGAAGTCCCATAGTCTCTCACCACCTCCAAGCACCCATCTGTGATGACCCACTCAGGTGAGCTGCAGGAGAAGGTGGCATCCTTCATCACAGACCTAGACAGGCCCCTGCCCAAGATTCAGAGAAGCGGAAGGGGGATCTGTAGGAGCTGGAAACTGCAGGCTCTGCAGCTGACCCACAAAAGTGTGCACCTGGGTGAGCCACAACTCTGTGCCCTACACCCACCTTGCGAGCCTAACAACAGTCTATCTGCTGTTTCACTTCCGCCTTCCAAATCTTACCCAAAATGTCTCTTGTGGCCCACACTAACCAGAAACTATGCAGAGAAGGGAATTCTGGGACTTCCAGCTTAGCAAAGTTGACGTGATCCAAATCTGCCACAACTATTTAATATTGCATTAAAAAGTAAATGGCAGTAATTGACTGGGGCTTTTATTGGAAATGTCACTTCCAACTGTCAGTTTAAAGGTAGACATTTAAAATATCCGTAAGAAAAAGTTATGGCGTAGTGGGAAAGGCTTATGGGTCAGAAAACCTAGATTCAAATTACTGGCTGTGTGGCCTAGGACAAATTACTCAACCTCCCTAAGGTTGGTTCACTTGTACAATGGGGATTAAAAATACCTACTGCATTTAAATGATGCATACAAGATTTGGCACAGTGGCTGCATATAGTAGGTGCTCATTAAATAAAGCAGCAATTCATCAAGACACATAATAACAGTGCAACACATTGCGTGGTGCCATTTTCAGAATGTACCAGTCCATTTGAGTCTCCCACTAAACTGGAAGCTCTGTGAAGTCAGGGGTTATGATTAAATGACCAATGTGAATGAATTAATTAACCATATTCCAGGGTACTAGGTAGAATGGGTGTGTCCACTGCCATTTAAATATAACAAACTGAACTTCAGTTTATTAAGTGGCCTGGCCAGGGCCAGATGTCTGACCTTCTGTTATCTAACCCAGTGCCCTTTCCAGCACAACCCGCCATGTCTCTCCTGCACATCAGAACATTCTTGGGCTGCTATGACGAAGTGGTTTTGTGTTCAGAAGCTGTTGCCTTTTCTTTTATTTTCCCCAATATCCTAAAGTCATAGCAAATGCTCAGAGTTCTTCACAGGCTGCCTGGGAGAAACTTTTGTTGAAGAAACCGTGTTTCATCTGTCTTTAGAGAGGCCCGTGTGTTCTGCTTTCACTAAGTTCCACCTTGTCCTGTTCATTCAGTCAGTCGGTTATTCAGCAAAATGGATAAGAGTTTATTATGTGCCAAGCATTGTTCCAGAAGCTGAGTATACAGCAGTGAGCAAAATAGACATAGTTCTGCTGTCATGGAACTCGTGTTCTGGTAGGCTATGGTAGCTGGCTGGGGTCCCTGCCGCCTGGTATTCACATCCTGAATAGGGTGACTGTGTCCATGACTTCTGAAGCAAAGTCATGTCCACATTGTGCCTTCCATCTTGCTCCCTCTTGGCTCACTCACTGTGGGGGAAGCAGCTGCCACGTTGTGAGGATGTTCGAGCAGTCCTAGGGTGGGGTCACGTGGTGGGGAACTGAGGCCTCCTGCCAGCAGCCACGTGCAGGAGCCACCATGGAACTAGACCACCCAGGCCCAGTGGAGCCCTCAGATGACTACAGCTTGGCTGCAGCTTCATGAGACCCTGAGCCAGAACCACCCAGCTAAGCTGCTCCCAAATTCCTGACTCACAGAAACTGTAGGATGATCGATGTTTGTTGTTCTAAGACACTATGTTTTTGGGGTAATTTGTTATGCAGCAGTAGATAACTGATACATGGGGAGAGACAGACAGTGCCCCAGATAAGCAAAATATGCGGTGTGCCAGGTGGTAGGGAAGTGCTCTGGAGGAAAATTAATCAGGGAGGGAGGCTGGTGAGGTAGAGGGGTTGCAACTTTAAATAAGGTGCTCAGGGAAGACCTCCCTGAGAAGAGCCACTTGAATAAAGGCTGGAAGGAGAAGAGGGAGTGAGCCAGGTGGGAAAGTCTTCCAGGCAGAGGGATGAGCAGATGCAAAGGCCCTGAGGCAGGAGCCCGAGTGTGGCAAAGGACCAGCAAGGAGGCCAGTGTGGCTGGAGAAGGTGAAGGGCGTAGACAGCAAACTATGAGGTCAGAGAGATGACAAGGGCCTGGACCACGAGGCACATAAAATTCTGTGACAAGATGATGGTCATAGTGGCCCACAGTTCCAGGCATGTCTCAGCACCAGGCATGGCTGTTCCTATGCATTGCCACCTTTAATCCTCACCAAAGACGGTAGAAACTATGACCATCCCATTTGACAGATGAGGAAACTGAAGCCCACAGAGGTTATGTTACTTACCATAGGCCACATCATGGTGTGGCAGAGCCAGGATTCAAACCTGGGTCTGAGATGCACCAACTGGAATTTGGTGGAGCGGCGGCTCTGTCTGTTTCCCCGGGGAATCATTATACCCTGTGGTGTGCTGTGTCTGAATCGGAATCTGTTGAACTTGAGTTGTAGGAGGTCAGTGCACGTATTTCAGGCCCTGGATGGAGCGCAGACCATAAATGACCCAGTGGTGTGGAATTCAGGGTGGGTCCAGGGTTCTGAGGAGTAGCAAAGAAGCTTGGGGGATGCCCAGCCCCTGCGAAAGCAGGACCCACCGAGGTCTACTTGGCAACCAAGCACACTAGTTTCAGTCCCAGCCCCCCCAAGACATGCGTGGGTGCATGAATCACCGCGGGGCAGCATGGAGCAGTCTGCTCAGGACACGCTGTTCCGTGGGGACCACAGCTCCTGCTGTGAGCGGGGCCTGCTGGGCAGAGCCTGTGGAAAAATGCTGCGGTGGGTGCACCCTGGCACTCTGCTGTGCTCTGTGCTGCCCCAAATCCACCCATGGCCTCCTGCCAACCAAGAGGGATTTGGTACATTGGTTTGAAAAAAAATGCCAGTGGAGCACTTTGGGGGAAGTTCAAGGCCCAGATGTTAGATTTTACTGCTTTTTTTCTATAGGTTATAAAAACAACGATATTAGGTGACACTTACTAAATATGTACTGAGTGCCAGGTACTATACCAACACTTACTTTGTTTTGTACATTTAATCTTTGTCAGACTCTTGTAGGGGTGTGGGCTTGTTATTCCCATTTTTCAAGTTGTGAAGCTGAGGCACCGAGAAGATAAATACTTTGAGCAAGGTTACGAGGGTGGACCCTACAGTGACTTCTCATACTGTGTGGCGTGGCTCCTAGGGACCACAGGGGTTAATTCAGAGTCACAGTGAGGGGCATAGAGGGAAGCTGCCCCCGCTTCAGAATCAGAGCACCCCAGTTTTATATTATATATGGGCCTTCTAGTTAATGGTATAAGTAAACAAGCGAAAATTGAGAAAGATTCCTAGTTGCCTGCTCGATATCCATTCTTCCCTTCTTTACAGACAGAGCCCCAGTTTTATTTAGCGTGGCATTGTGTCTAGCCAAAACACCCCAATCCCAACTCTGTTTACAGCTAAAAGGAGCCAGTGAGATATAAGCTGAAATCACCAGATGGAGCTTTGAAAAAGGGGCTCTACAAAAAGTTTACTCACTCACTGCAAGTTGAGCCCTTTTGGTCTTTCCTCCTTTGCTGTGTTTTTCTTGCCTGGAACTCCAACGTGATGGCTGGAGCTCTGGCAGCCATCTTGGATCACCATTTGCCATCGAGCATGGAAGCTGCCTGCTGAGGAGGGTGGAGCGTGAACCTGGGATATTAGTAACATCATGGCACTGCTGTGCCAGCACCAAACTGCCTTCTACATGAGAGGAAATGAACCCCTCATTTTTAAGCTGTATTTGAGTTTCTGATGTATTCAGCTGAAGTTAAATTTACATAGCAATGTTTACTGAGCCTTTACCATACATTGAGCTAAGAATTGTGTTCCTCACTATCTCATTTAACCCTTACAACAACCTGATAAGGTAGGTGGGCTCTGGACCCAGGCAGCCTGGATTCGAATCCTTACTTCGTTCAGCTTAGCTCTCTGTGCCTCACTGTCCTTATTTCTGAAATGGGAATAGCAGCAGTTGGGTCTATCTTATCAGGTTGTTTAGAGGATTAAACGATACTATACACAGAAAATGCTTAGAGTAATAACTGGTATGTAGTAGGTGCTCAATAAATGTCAGCTATAATCCCTCATATACAGGTGAGGACACTTGGGTGGATTGGTAAAATGACAGTCCAAGTTTCTACAGCCAGTGGCGGTGGGGAGGGCAGGAATTTGAATTCAGGCAAGATTCTGTTGCTAAGATAAAATAAGCCATGTCCTCACAGATGATCTGTTTTAAATTCTGTGTGGTCTGTTATGTGTATCTATAAAATAATGAATATGGAAATAATATATGTCACTACATTTCAGCTAATGAAGAAATAGTCAATTGAAAAAATACTGAGGCCTATTTTTGCTCAGGGCTGGCAGGGGCTGGGAACACAATTAAGAATAAGCCAATAAAATGGAGCCCCTGGCCTTTAGGAGCACCCAGCCTGTTGAGCAAAGGGGCCCATCAACAGCAGTCACACACAGCAATGTCACAGGTGTCATGAGGGGAATCCCCATGCTGTGTGAGCTCAAAGAAGGGGCTCCTAACCCAGGAGTCAGGGAAGGCTTCCTGGAGGAGGAGACACTGATGCTTAATGCTGGCAGGTATGGTAGGCCACTTTAGCCATGGCCCCTAATGGTTCCTGCCCACCTGTGGTATCCACATTCTTGTGTAGCCACCTCCCCTAGTGTGTGGGCTGGACATGGTGAGTTGCTTCTAAAAAATAAAATATAGCAAAATCATGGGATGTCACTTCCATCTGGCTGAGTTACAGCACAGGCTGCAAACGTCTGCTGTCTGAGGGCAGGAGCTTTGCCTCATTTACTGACTGCCACATCCCCAGTGCCTAGAATGTGAAGGGTGGGCATGCAGTAGGGGCCAAGAAATGTGTATGGGAGGTGTGGTCAAGGGAGGTGAAGGGCAAAAGGGGAACTTGAAAGGAGAGCTCAGGGCAGGTAGGGAGGCCCACGGGCCACTCACAGAGGCTGGACTTGGCCCTGGGGCCATGGATGCTCAGCGTGTATTTCAGCGGGAGGACAGGAGGACTGGCTGCCCAGCAAGCGTGGCCTGGACAGAGGAGCCAGAGACAAGAGGCAAAACCAGAGGAGGATTCTGTCCTGCCAGTGACAGATGGCCTGGACCAGGATGGCGTGGCAGAGGGGAGACACATGCCCAGACCTGTGACGTCTATTGGAACTAGAGCCACAGGACTGGACAGGACGTGTGGGCTGAGGGGAGTGGGGGCACCGAGTGATCGTGGTCTGAGTGACCACGTGCAGGATGGGGCTGCTTTTGGTGATGGAAACTGTAGGGGATGGTGGCCACCTTGAGCAGGTCACTTAGCTTCTCCACACCTTAGTCTCCTCATCAGTAAAGTTGGGGTGAGTAAAAGCTACCTTGCAGGGCTATTGCAAAAATTAGATGACATAATTCACAAAGACACCTGAATGAGAAAAAACAAGATTTACACAAACACACAATTAATATTTGTGATTTCCATATATGATACATATGATAGATGTCATTGTCACGTATACGATTTTTATATCTGTACCTATATTATATTACAGCACTAGAGAACATGCAGCCTGGGGGGCTCTCAGGCCACCAGGAGAGGTGTCCACGGTTGGAAATTTTCTTCTCTCATACTATCTGTGGGAAAAAACAAGCCACTCAAAGGAAATAAGAATCCTTCTTGATGAAAACTCACTTTTGCCAGTTGTGGCAAAGGCAAATTGCATTATGTTTTTGCTGCCATCTGCAAATGGCACCCTCCTGAGAAATGGCCTCTACTCAAACCAGCAAAACCTCTGAAATAGGACCCTTCTTGGAGTGACTAAGTTCAAGCCCGGTTGCGTCTTGACATCACTCAGGGTCTAAATGTTCTGTCTCGCCACTACAGATGTATAGATTTCAGGGTTTCGAGTGCTGACAGGGAATTGTAACATACTTGTGGGCTGGAGTCATTTCTTAGTTTTCAGGCCCAGTGGTGCTCACTCACATCAGTGATATTTCAGGATCTTGACATAGGTACTAGCGAGTCTATGTTTCAAATATGTGCCATGTCAGGCACTTGGATGTTGTTAAGCTCCGGTGGTTATGTAAGTTTACCACAGGGTCATTCTAACACTCCAGACTGGTGGTTCTCAACTGGGACTGATTTGCCCCCAGGGGACATTTGGCAATGTCTGGAGATATTTTTGGCTGTTACAACTGGGGGAGGTTGGGGGGCTTCTACAGTCATCTAGTGGGTAGAGGCCAGGGTGCAGTTAACATCCTACAGTGCACAGGACAGCCCCACAACGGAGAATTATCTGGCCTCAAATATCAATAGTACCGAGGTTGAGAAACTCTGCTCTAGATTTACTTGTTTGTTTATTGAACAAATTTTGAGTGCGTATGTGCCACGTCCTCTTAGGCCCTGAAGATAAAACTGTGAACAAGACTGGTGAGGTTCTTCCTCTCATGGGACTAACATTCTGGTGCAGAAGACAGACTTAGAAAACTGTTATACAAATAAGTATTATTTTCTAAGATAATTTCAGATGATGAAAAGCACTATGAGGAGCAAGACTGAATCTGTTTTTGCACAGAATTATTTTCCTTGTACCTGGCGCTGTACTTGGCTTGGAGCAGGGACTCCGTGATTTTCCACTGATGGGCAGTGGTTGTAAGTTCTCATATCTGTGGTTGGCCAAGTACGTTGGCCCTTGGACAAGGTCATCTCTCTGTGCCTCAGTTTTGTCATCTGTAAAATGGGTGTCATCATAGGACCTACCTTGTAGAATTATGAGGATCCAATGAAGGGATATGTGTAGAGCATGTAGCACATACCTGGCCCACAGTGAGTGCTCAATAAATGTTAGTGATTTGCATTTATTCATTCACTGTTCCCTTTCTACCATGAGTCAACAGAAACAGCCTTGGTTCCACTCTGTCCTTCACCTTTGCCGGCTCTCATTGGTTTCAAGTGCCTAGGACAGTGCAATAGACCTTCCAGAAGGTGTGAGTATGGTGGTGACAAGAGGATGTGGAGGGAACATGGGCACGACTGGGAACAGCCCGTTCCAGCACGGGGAGGGCATGAAAGGGCACAAAGCAGCTCTAGGTCCTACCACTGGCCCTTCAGGGTTATCATGACGAACCCAAGTGGTGAGTATTCTTCTGTCCTGTCCAGGTACCTTGGTAGCTTACACGGGTCCCCAGTTGCCTTCTGACCCACAGTAGAGTTTTTTGGTTTTTCTTCTGATGCCGACTACTTCCTACCTGTGACCAGTCCCCAAGGTAGTGAACTGTGGCCTAAGGTCTCAGCAGCTTCCCACCTGGGTGAGTCAAGGGCCCTTCAGTCACAAGGAAGAGAAAATCTACTGGAATGGGCTCAAGCCAGAAAAAAGGAAATACACTGGCACGTGCGACAGAAAGGTCCGGGTGTGGCCGGATTCAGGGTGCAGTGTTTCCAGGGGTCTCTCTCCCGTGGTCTCATACCCTAGTTTCCTCTACCTTGGCCACTGCAGGCCAGTTCTTCCCAAGCACTGGCTAAACCCCCCGACCCGCCCCCACCCCCAGCAACTCCAGACTCTCATTCTATGGGTTTAGGGACCTCAGCTGACATCTCTTGCTCAATAGTCCCAGCAAAAATCCTGGGGTCAACTCGGATTGGCCCCCCCTTGGGTCATGTGCCTGTTCCTGAGCCAATCCCTGTAGCCAAGGGGGTGTGGCATTTTGATTGGCCAGGCCTGGGTCACCACCTGCCCTTGTCTAGCATGAGGCAACTCCTTGAAACAGTCTAGGTTGAGACTGGAGGAGGGGTGTCCCCTAAAAGAAAATCAGAGCACTTTTACCAGAAGGAGCAGCCCGAACAACAGAGGCCCCCGTGCCATCTTTTTGAGTGTAAAACCCAAGGGCTGAAGTCTTCCGACTCTTTCCATCTTAACCAAATGTTTGCCTTTGACGCCGTCAGCTTTTCGGTGGGCGGACGTCAGCATGGGGTGGCAGGAGATCTTGCACGAGGGACATTACCATAAAAGACAGAAGGTTTCGGCAAGGGCAGTGCCCTGCTGGGCCCAGCCATCTCCTTAGTACCCTCTGCTTCCTAGACGTCGACCACGGGCACTGCCTCCCACCCCCGTCTCTCGCCTCTGAGAGAGAAATGTCTCTTCCCTGCCATGACACCTTGGCTTTTCCCTCGAGCAAAAAGCCCCTGAGATCCCCTCTCTCCACATAAAACTCACCTAAATTTGGAGGCAAACTCACAAAACCAGTTTAGTAATAAAGCATACTTGGGATCGAACCTGACTACAGACAATTTCTTTTTAAAGTGAGAGGCTTGGATGTGCCTGCCACTGTTTTGTCGAGTTGTTTAAAAAATTTAAATCCATTTTGTTTAGATGTTTTTAAACTTCTTCCAATGTCATCTGCTTTAAAATAAGAACCTGAAGTGGAAATGACTTTCTGAACTTTCTCCTTGTTCAATTTATAATGGAATAAATATAATAAAAACATACAAATTGTCATGAAATAAAAACTCTTATCAGGGAGGCTTAACTTCAGATAGGATCTATATCATTATAATAATAATAGTAGTAGTAACAGTAGCAGTAGCTCATGTACATTGCATGTCTCCTGTGAGCCAGGCATTGTTCTCAGCTCTTTATCAGTATGAGCAAGGTACTGCTATTGTGCCCATTTTACAGACGAGGCACAGAGAGGTGAAGTTACTTAGCTAGGGTGGCCTGACTAGTAAATGACAGAACAGGGATTTGAAGCCAGCTAAGTCTGGGTCCCCAACCACTGACCCATAAGCCTAGGACAACCTAGCTCCCCACCTTCTCCTCTTAGGATGACTTCACTCTTCTAGGTGGCTGAAGGGGAAGCCGCCCTACTTGAGTCTTCTGGTTTGGGGTACATTCATCAAAGGCTGTGCTTCATGGCTGCTTGATGTTTTTGAAATTAAGGCTGAGAACCCATATTGGTAAACAATGGACTCGCTCAAAGTTTCTCCCTCCACCAAAGTTCTGTTAGCCTGCGATCCTCAAAGGCACTTCACATATACAAACTTCAAAACCAATTACGTGCAGCCTGCTGTGACCCAAGGGCCCTGGCGGAGATGACAGTTGGCAATGGAGCTGTTTTTAATGATGTTTCATTTTGATCAAACCAGAAAAATTGTACAAATACAGTTACTCAAAGGCTATTTACAAACTCCAGCTGTGGTCACTGACCCGAATCTAATTCTGCTAATCACATAAACACATGTTTGGTCCCCACCCGTGGAACACATTTCAAGCTTAAGCCCACTTTCTCCCTGTTTCCACCCCCAACCCCACCCCCAGCCGAGAAGCCAATTTTCTGTGTCACTCACAGTTGCTGTAATTAGTGTTGTCTACACAGCAATACCAGGCCTGTTTCCTTTGTTGCTGCCTGTCCCAAGCTGTGCCATTAAAACAGAGATTGGACTTCTGGTGAAGTCTAAACATTTAAAATTTGTAGGGCTGCATTTATTAAAAATTTCAGAAGAAGAGTCCCACTTCAGATTTCCATTTAGAACCAGTTACATCTGTTAGGATTAAGTTTCACTAAATATAACGGAAAAAAATGTTATGGTCTAAATAAGATAGAAGTTTATTATTCTCTCACATAAAAATATCACCAGAGATCTAGATGACTATCTTTCTGTTCCACCATCCTCAGCATGTGACCTCCATCCTCAAGGTCATCTCATGAGTCAAGGTGGCTGCTGCAGCTCCAGCCATCCCATCCACATTCTAGGCCAGCAGCCAGAAGAAACCAAGGAGGCAAAGGGCCCTCATAGCATCCTTGTTACAGAGGCTTCCTCTCAATACCCCATTAAAGCTCCTTTGATATTCATAGACCAAGCCATAGTCACGTGATTATGCCCAGCAGCAAGGGATGCTGAGAAGTGTAGTCTTTGGACATCAGCTGACAATCAGCAGCTTCAGTCACTCTTAGAGATGTAGAGTGACTAGATCAGCCAGGATGGTGCTGGGGGTCAAAGTGTCCCCTGTTGCTTCTTCACTCACTGACCCTGTGTGTTCATTCCTTGAGCAGACTCCCTTCCTCCAGAGGGGCTGCAATCTAGGGATAGAAGTGACATTGATTTTAGGTACAGGTTGAACATCCCTGATCTCAAAATCTGAAATCTGAAATGCTCCAAAATCCAAACCTTTTTGAGTGCCAACATGATGCCACAAGTGGAAAATTCCACACACGGGTACTTAACACAAACTTTGTTTTGTGCACAGAATTATTTAAAATATTGTACAAAAATTACCTTCAGGCTATGTGTATAAGGTATATATGAACCATAAATGAGTTTCATGTTTAGACATGGGTCCCATCCCCAAGATATCTCATTATGGACATGCAAATATTCCACAATATGAAAAAATCAGAAGTTTGAAACACTTCTGGTCCCAAGCATTTCGGATAAGAGCTACTCATCCTGCAATGAATTTGGCTCAGGAGGACCGAAAAGGCGATCTCCTCGTGTTCCCAGGAGTCTGTCCAAGCTCTGCCCCAGACCCAGCTGAGCCCCTGTGACACTCTGCAGCTGAGGATCTGGGGGACACACCGCCCAGCCCTGTCCCCCACCTACCCCAGGGGAAAGCCTGGCAGGCTCTGCTTTACAAAGGGGGCATCAGCTGCCTGTCGGCTCTTCCGCTGTCCACTTCGCCTTCCTTCTCTCACCTTACTCTCAATTTTAGTCCCCCACAGGTCTTTCTACAAGACTGGAGGTTGGCTGCAGGGTAGCGCAGCCCAGAGGAAGTGGGTCTCCTCCTGCGGGAGCCCAGCCTGGTCCCTCCCGTGGTGGAGAGGGGTAGGCAGTGGAGCTGATCAGCAGCTCTTGCCTAGCAAATGACAGGAAAGAAGGAATCAGCAGGACTTGAAGCCCAGAGGAAAGAACTTGGGTCAAAGCAGTTATTCTCAATTGGAGACCATTTTGCCCCCCAGGGGAAATTTGGCAATATCTGGAGACATTTTTGGCTGTCACAGCTGGGGTCGGGGTGGGACTGTTACTGGCACTTCATGGGTACAGGCCAGGGGTGGTGTGAAGCATCCTACAGTGCAGAGGACAGGCCCCACAACAGAGAATTGTCTGGCCCCAAATGTCAATAGTGTTGAGGCTGAGATACCCCGGCTTAAAGGGAACAGCGATGCTGAAGCTCAATAGCTAAGAGCATGTGCTCTGAGGTCAAAAGGCTTGGGTTCGAATCCCAGCTCCGCCACTTGACAGATGTGTGTGGCTTTGGGCAGGTCCCCTGGCCTCTCTACCCAGACTGTGCATCTGCGGTTTTGGTACCCACCTCTGGGGCTGTCTGAGCGTAGTGAGATCATCTCTATAAGGTGTTTTCTACAATACCAGGCTCGTTGAGAGCTCTCCCGAGTTTGCAGAGCGGGACAGAGTGAGAGAGATGCTTATGTATAGGAGCAGTCTCCATGCCAAGGATTATAACATTTAAATCCTGTACTGCCCCCACAAGGAAAGCGAAGGTTCCATGCAGAGCCCAGAGGTGAGGCTGCCCAGACAGGAGCAAACACCAGCCCAGGTTGCTAAGCCCTCGCCGTCTACGGGAGGGGGGTCCTGACATCCTGCCAAGTGACCCTCTTCCCTGGCACTGGATGAATAGCTCATAACAGTGCCACACTTTAGGTTGCTTGAGATCTGGACCATGCCCTTCCTGACCCAGATTTCTTGTTTGTTTTTGGCCTCACCGAGAAGGAACCGAAGTAGGTAAGAGGAGAAACCATTTGGATGCTTCCAGAAAGAGCAATGTAGGCAGAGGGAAGAGCAAGAATGAAGGCCCGAGGAGAAGCATGTCTTGTGTGTTCACAGACTGGCAAGGAGGCCAGCGTGGAAGAAGGGGGGTCCTGGGGGTGGGGACCGGGCTGGGCCACTCTGGGCCTCAAGGAATGCCAGCAGGACTGTGGCTGTCCTCCTGCTGCTGTGAGAAGCTACTGAAAGGCTTTTGAACAGAGGAGGGACATGACTTGACTTAGTTTTCACAGAGTCTCTCTGCTGTTGTGTGGAGATGGATTGGGGGAGCCAGAGTAAAGGCAGGGAGCAAGTGACCCCAATAATCCAGGTGGGAGATGAAGGTACGGGATCAGAGGGGTAGCGGCAGAGATGGGGAGCAGTGGTTTCGTCCTGGGTACACTCTGAAGCTGAGCCAGTAGGATCTGCTGAGGGATTGGAGGTGGGCGGAGAGACGGTGGTATCAACAGTCACTCCAAGAGTTTCCAAGAGTGTTGGCCTGAGCAACTGAGTTGACTAGTGGCCCCCCAAGAGATACGCCCAAGCCCCAACCCCTGGAACCTGCAAAGTTGACTTTATTTGGAAAAAGGGTCTTTTCAGATGTAGTTCAGTTAAGGAAATGTGGAAATCCACATTTTTAACAAGATCCCCACGTGGTTCTCATACAAGTGGGCTGGAGGAGGCACCCATAGGAATCCTTATCCCAGGCTGCTCAGGGAATGGCACAGAGTCCAGAATTGCTGCAGAAACACCGTCCCCCTTGGAGGCTCCTGCCTGGTAGAGATGTGGCAGCTTGTTGATTGGCAAGTTACTTCTTTAAATCGAAGGTCCAGAGTTCAGACTCACATTCAGCTTTACGCCCTTCTCCAAAGCCTGACTCTTTGGGGCGGTGCTGCAGACTGACATAGGGTGCTTCTGCACATGTCTGACTCACACAACGCCAGAATGGGCCAGGAAGGAGCTTCCTGGCCAGATGCCCACTTTGGTACCAGCCCTGGGACATGAAACTCCAGATGCCTGTGACTAACTCATGGCCCCAAAGGCATCTCTGGGTGGGGAAGCAATGAGGTCCAGCCTCACAATTTAAAGCCAAACATCTCAAGGCTATTTGTAAAAGCATAGGGTATACTGGGGGGAGTTCAGGTAAGGGCCACCGAGGGAAGAAGAGAAGGAAAGGGGACCAGGAGAAGTGCTTGCAAGCTTGATGCCTTCCAAAGCCTTAGGACAATTGACTTTAAAAACAACACTTGACCTTGGGAAAGGGATGAGTCACAGAGGCTCCAGGGCCTGGTTCCCGATGGCAGGGCTTCCGAGCTCTGTGAGTCCCAGAGCATTTCTGTCCTGAGAATGAAATTCTACTTGGCAAATGTCAGCTGCTTCTGCCAAATGCAAAGAGGCATCTTGCCTTGTGAGCTGATCTTGCTGGGGTTGGAGTCAGCTTCCTAGGGAGGCCCCTGGGCTGATAACTGGGTCTTGGCTGGTCCCAGGAAATCCTGGATCCATCCATAAGAATCAGTCTTATTGGCCCGTGTAGACAAGGCCAGGGAGAAGCAGAAGCCAGAGGGTCAGGAGGCAAGTGAGGGGCCCTGTGTCTGTTTCAAGTCGTGCTGAGTAATGATGGAAACTGAGGTTTCTGGAGCAGCCCGTGTGCCAGCCCCTGCCCCTGCCCCTGCCCCTGCCCTTGCCCTGAGCGCACTGCCCACGTCTCCTCTGGCTTCTCTCAGTAGAGGCTAAGAGGAAAGAGTGCTGGACTAAGAATCAGGCGGCCTAGTTGGAAGACCTAATTGTCCCTAAGTTGTTGGGGGGCCTTGGGCAACTTGTGACAATAAGAATAATGACAACAGCCCCCATTCATTGAGCACGTGGCATGTGCCAGGTGCTGGGCTAAGCCCTTTCCACACGTCGTCTCATTTAATCCTTGTACTTCGAAGGCCAGAGGCTTTGGAATCACACAAAGCTGGAGTTCCAGTGAAAGCTCTGACACTTATGAGCTAGTGACCTTGAACACATCATTTAACCTTTGGGGGCTTTAAAAAAAACAGCCATTATTTATTCATCTCACAAATCTGCAATCTGGGCAGGGCTTGGCAGGAAAAACTTGCCTCTGACTCTACGTGGTGTCAGCTAGGGTGGCTTGAGGAAAAGCTGGCAGCTGGAATCCCTGAAGGCTCGCTCTGACGGATGATGCTGATGCCGATGCAGATGCCGATGCTGATGCAGATGCTGATGTAGATACTGATGCTTATTGAGATACTGATGCAAATACTGATGCTGATGCAGATGCTGATTCTGATGCAGATGCTGATTCAGATACTGACACTTATTGAGATATTGATTCAGATGCTGATGCAGATAGTGATACAGATAGGGATGCAGATACTGATACAGATATTGATACAGATACTGATGCTGATGCAGATGCGGATGATGCTGGCTGTCAACTCAAACAGTTGGGGCTCCTCAGGCATCTCTCTCTATTACTGGGCGATCTCTTCATGGTATGTCCAGCATGTTGGCTTCAGGACAGCCATATTTCTTACATGGCAGCTCAGGGGTTCAAAGGCATTTGTCCCAAAAGAAACCTGTAGAAGCCATGTGGCCTCAAACATCACTGTGGCACTTCTGCCACATTCTTTTGGCAGAGGCGTTGATAATTCATATAATGTTCATGTCATAAAATATTAGTCTTCTTTTGATTTTTTTCAACCACTTAAAAATATGAAAACCTTTCTTAGCTCATGGGTGGTACAAAACAGGCAGTGGTCCAGATTTGGCCCTGGGGCAGTGGTTTGCTGATACCTGAACTAGATAAATAGCCTCAGAGCCCAGACCCTGGTTTGTTATGGAATTTGGGATGCAATGAGAGAGAGTGGGGATTAGCAGGCTATCCCAAAGGCCATTGCCAAGTTGGAAAATACGGAGCTATCTCCTTCCAAAGACAACAGCCTCTGCTCCTGGGAATGAGTCTGGTGGATTGAAGAAGTGGACACACATGGTCATTCCTCTGTGGCCTCCTGAGTAAGCCATGGCCCTAGGGGTGAGGGTACCAGTTGCATTCAGAGGTCAGCATGTTGGGAGATTCATGACCAGGTGAGAGTTGCCCCTTGGGAGATGGAAAACTCTTCTTAAAGAAGTAGGCACCCATCAACTCACCTCCCCGAATCTGTGTCCTTACCTATAAAGGAGGGTGGGTGGAGAATGTCTGCATTGAAGATATGCTGGGAGGATTATGTGAGTTAATATATATAAAGGGCCTTATCGAGCCCTTGGCATAGAGTGAGTGCTCAAAAAATGGTAGTCATTGCTATTTTGGGTGGGCAAAATAGTGTCAGTGTTAAGAGTATTGGCCTCATATAATCTTGAGTTGAACCATGCTAACTATGTTACCCTGGCTGACTTAACCTCTCTGAACCTTAGTCTCCTCATCTGCAAAATGGAGTTAATAAGACCTACCTCTCAGAGTTAAACTAAGTCACTTATGAGAAATGCTCAGCTAGCGATCATAAGGGAATAAGCAATAAATGTCAATTGTTGTTGTTGTTAGGCTGAGTAGGGACTGCTCACCTCATGGGGGGGCGGCTAGTCATGGGGCAAGATGATAGCATTTCTTGTTGCAAATTGAACCACTCTGTCCTCCAAGCTTAGGATCTGGTGAGATATAGCCACAAAGAGCAGTTGAGTACCAAAAAACCAGCCTCATTCTGGTAAAGCAGCTAGAGGAAAGGCATATCCCTTCCCACTGCAAGTTACTGCCAGGAACACACGAGTGCCCCTTCCACATGCAGAGAGACAGCCAGAATTAGTCATATGACCATGCCAGACCTCAAGGGTGGTGGGAAATGCAGTCCTTATTCTGGGCAGCCATGTGCCCAGTAAAAACATTCAGTTAGGCTGGGCGTGGTGGCTCCCACCTCTAATCCCAGTACTCTCAGAGGCGAAGGCGAGAGGATCACTTGAGGTCAGGAGTTCGAGACCAGCCTAAGCAAGAGCGAGACCCCGTCTCTACTAAAAATAGAAAAATTAACCAGGCGTTGTGGTGCACGCCTGTAGCCCCAGCTACTTGGGAGGCTGAGGCAAGAGGATCCCTTGAGCCCCGGAATTTGAGGTTGCAGTGAGCTATGATGACGCCACTGCACCCTAGCCTGGATGACAGAGCGAGACTCGGTCTCAAAAAAAAAAAAAAAAAATCAGTTAATTATTGTGGGAGAAGAAGAGAATGAATCCTGAGGTTCAACCAGCAGTCTATCCACCATGCATAAAACAAGTTAATGACTGAATTGGAGAACATGTCTTGGGCCTGTGGCCACAGTTAGGCTGAGTTACAATCGCCCACCGAGTCAGACGGGCCCACCAAAGTCTCACCCACAGGGGGAAGAGGGGGTGGAGGGAGGGAGAGTCCAGACAAATACTCAGTTATTTTTCTCTCTGCCACCAACGGGATGTCACTCTTCCTCCCTCAGGAAGGGGAGTCAGACGAGAGTTTCTTCAGAAAGGCCACATTTTCCTGTTGTATGGGCCAAGGCGAGAACAGGGGGAATGTGCTTAGATCTCACTGGCATGCGCTGTGGCCCATCCCCTCAAGCCCCACAGCAATCTCCTTTTGGTGCTCAGTCATGAAAGACGTTTCTAGAAAGACAGATCAGGGCCAGGCTCTCAAGTTTCCTCAATTTCCAGATATGAGTTTGGAGCCTGATTCTCTTTGCCATGTGGTGCCATGGCAGTGTCAAAAGCTGGAAAGAGACATCTTCCAGCTCGCTTCCAGCTCGCTGCTTGAGGAAGAGCACCTGAGGTCCGTGTGGGGCAGCAAGCCTATCAGGAGGCTGCCGGAGAATGTTCTAGAACGGAATGGTGAGCGTCCCCAGTGATGGAGTAGGGGGTTAGAAAGGAGCCTGGCAGATGGCTCAGCTCCTCATTTATACCCTCATGCTGCTACTGTCCTGCCTTAATTTCTGGGAAAACCTTTTCCAGGGGCTGGGAAAAAATCTAAATAAAACCTGGTACACAGAGAATGGGCTTGCTGGTGTGGTAGGGTGAGTCCAAGGGAAAAGAACGTGGCAGGCTCTAGGGAGAGCCTGGGGACACACAGGACATTTGGGGGATGTGGGTGAGTTAGGACTCTGGGTCCCAATGCCTGTGTGGCCCAGGGCATACCTTGTATGCTGAGTTGGGTACCCCAAAGGGTAGAGCACATGGCCCTGGTAGCACCAGGAATGATTTTAGGTGTTGCATTAATGACCCATTTAATATAATAGTGAAGTATTTTTATGTGTGCCTTCTTCATTTGACAAATGGTGCTAATTTATTATTGATGGTAATGATTTTCAAGTTTTCTTTAAAGTACATTCATGTGTGAACTAAAATAAAATCTTAAGGCTTCCCCCCATGGCTGACTGAATGGACCCCCTCCTAGCCAAGGGGATACCCTAAAACTAAATTGTCTGCCAGGAGGAGGAGGTCAGACATGCCTCATCATGTCCCCCTCCCTTCTTGGAGATGTCCTTTGTAACTCATTAACAGGCCTAAGGCTACACTAGACAAACCTGCAGGTCCTCAATTTACACACAAATATATGGCCAGTTGCTTGTCTCTGATTAACAGACTTCCTTATCTTAACTGAAAACATTCCAGCCTTTAGATGAAGCTTCATTTCTTTAACCAATTACAAGTCAAAGAGTCTTTAAACCCACCTATAACCTGTAAGCTCCCCCCCCCCCCTTTAAGATGTCCCACCTTTTCTGGCCAAACCAATGTATGTCTTCCATATATTATTGCTTTATGACTTTACCTGTAATTCCTGTCTCCCTGAAACGTATAAAACCAAAACTGTAAACCAGCCACAGCGAGTCCACTTGCTCAAGGCTTCTTGGGCATGGCTCCGGGCCATGGCCCTCAAATTTGGCTCAGAATAAACCTCTTTAAATTATTTTACAGAGTTTGGCTTCTTTTCTGTTGACACATATAAGTGAAAAAATAATAATAATAATTATAGAGCTTGTACCAAGACGTAGACCAAATCCTGAAGGCAGCCTAGGATGACTTTAATTTGGCAAGTACCATAGGCAGTACTCCAACCCGTCCTTTGTACCTTAGTGGGAATGAGTTTGATTTGAGCCAGGGCATTGTTTCTCCCTGGGAAAGGCACATTTTGAGTTTTCTTTCCAGGTGCAGGATGAAACCCTCATTTCTTGGTTAAGAAGCTCACAGCACCATCTAGCAGGTGCAAGAGGAGTTTTGTGTTCAGGGATGTTTTTTACCTTCTTAAATCATCCCAGAGCCTCCCAGACAGTCCAGCAATGCACTAGAGTGTTCCTCCCTGACACCCCAGTAGGACAGTATGGTGCAGTACATCTTGGATCCTATTCTCTGCTCTGCTACTGGCCAGCTGTGTGACCCTGGGCAAATGACTATGAGTCTCTGAGCCTCTGTTTCCTCAGTGTGAAAGGGCAGCAATAAAACCAACCTTCTAAGTGTGAGGTGTGGCTGCAAGGGGACCAAGAGAGCCCCTCCCTGTCTCAACAGCATCTCAACAGACACCCTCGCCCTCATCGTGGAGAATAAGGTGAGACTTCAAAGTCTTCCCACCACCGTGGAAAATAACAGAAGGTCAGAATTGTGGGAGAGGAGCTCCAAGCCCCCTGACTGGGACCCTGTTCAGATAAGAAAAATTGATCAGGTCCTAAGGAAATAGCCAGGTCCAGATATGTGTGCCTACAGAACTATGTTCTAGGAGTGCAGTCATCCCTCGGTATCCATGGGAGATTTGTTCCAGGACCCCCTGGGGATACTAAAATCTGAGGAAGCTCAAGTCCCTTATATGAAATGATGTAATATTTGCACAACCTCCCATATACTTTAAATCATCTCTACATTACTTACAATACCTAAAACAATGTAAACACTATGTAAATAATTGTTATACTGCATTGTTTTTTGTTTGTGTTATTTTTTATTTTTATTTTTTTCCAAATACTGATATGAGGTTGGTTGACTCTGCAGTTGTGGAAGCTGCAGGTGTAAAGAACCAACTGTATTTACAATGGGAAAAATTTAGAAGCAATCTACATGTTGAATTTTATAGGATTTACTAAATAAATCACAGCACTGCCTTAAAGTGGAGTGTACTTTATGTTTACTGCACACTACTGTCTACTACAACTATTGGTTGATTCCTCAGTGTTCGTTCCCCCTTCTTGGCACACCTGTTTTGTTTAGGTATCAACCCCTTTCTGATGCAGCTATGAGACTCAGGAGAAGCTGACCCTATCCCTAGATCCAAGGGTGGGCTCTCACTAGTCTAAGCCAGGGGTCAGTAAGGTTTTTATGTAAAGGGCCAGACAGTAAATATTTCAGGCTTTGCAGGCCTTGCAGTGTCTATCACGAATGGTCAATTCTGCTGCTGTTGTAGAAAAGCAGCCATAGGTTTTACATAAACAAGTGATCATGACTGTGTTCTAATAAAACTTTACTTACAAATCCAGGCAGTGAGCCAGATGTGGCCAGCTGGAAAGAGTTTGCCCACTTTAGTCTAAGTCAATCATAATTCAACCCCTCATCAGTGATCGGTTCAGAAACCCAGTCTGAAGCCTGTGGGCACCAAGCATAGCCCTGGGGATAGCTATTGGCCCAACATATGAAGAAGAATAGCCAGAAGGCGATTAATGGTCAGGAAAGGGCTCTCAGAGTTGGTGACATTTGAGCTAGGACCTGAAGCTAAAGAGGCAGTCACAGGAAGAGCTGTAGACAGGGATCCCAGGCACAGGGAACTGCAGACACAAAGGTGGAGTCAGGAAAGGCTTAGTTCTAGGAATGGCGAAGAGGCCTAGTGCCTAGGGCGCAGTGAATAGGGGCAGAGAAAGAGGGGCAGATGGGAGGGGAGGTCACCCAGGGCTCACTGACCCTGTAAGAAGTGTGTACTGTGGTCTGTGTGTGATGGGAAACCACTGGAGAATTCCATGGAGGGTTTTGATAAGCGATCTTTTGACACAGGCCTTGTGAATCGTCCAGAAAGTTAGACAGCCAGTGTTATAGTAGTTACCGCTCAGCAGGAATTGTCGTTTTCAGACTTTGCTTGTCTGTGCTTCCTAACTTTTCTATAATATACATATATTTGAGTAAGAAAGATAAACATGTTATCAGGATCAGCTTCATGGGTGCACAACGTGTGCAACTGCACAGGGCCTCATGCTCAGAGGGGCCTTGAACTTAATACTCCACTTTTGCCATCTTAAAATTCTTAGAAATTTTATCTTTGAACTTGGGTTTTGTAAGCGAAGTCCAATGGGACAAGGGAGCATGTACCCGAGCAGAGAAGACAGGCACAGTACACTGTTCCTTGCCACCCCCTTCTGCAGAGAGTACAATGTCCGCATGATTTCAGCATTCTGTGCCAGTTCAGTGAGACTAAGAGCAAGTACAAGGTGAGTGTCACATGTGCAACTCAAGAGCCCACCTGGCTCTCAGAACCAGAACTTGCTGTGACTGCAAAAGAAACACGAACGACCCGGGAACCCCTTTCTTACGTGTGTCTCCCTGTGGTGTTCAACCACTTCTGCTGCCAGCCAGCAGCAGGCTACGGGCGATGTGGGCGGAACGCGCGCGTGTCAGCAAGTGAAGCAAAAACAGTCGAGGTGCCTTTGGCCGCGTTTCCACTCTCCTGGTGAGACCAGCGTAGGTACGCGTGCACAAGCCCCGAAGCGTGAGTTGTAAAATTTCTGTGATTCTGCTTACGGTTAAGCGCCCTCATATTTGTATTTAAAATCGGGATTGCACAATATAAAGATGAACGGTAAAACTTCATGCTAATAGTTTACAATTTTTTTTTTTTTACTTTAAACAACATTAAATAGCAAATGAGGAACATCGTGAGAAGTCAAGAGAGAGACCATAGAGGAAAGGAAAGACCCTCAGAGGTTATACCTTTAGCGGCACTTTTTGCCATGCTTTTCAAAGCAGGGCCCTGCGTTTTCCTCTTGCCGCGGGCCCCACCAGTTCTGGAGCGAGTCCTGAGTCCTCTACGGAAAGAAACAAGAGAATAAACGAGCAGGGCAGTGTTCGCGGGCAGGGCTGGCTCTGAGCCCAGGCCCTGCCTCTCCCACCCAAATTTGCAGAGAGGAGGGAGCTGTCGTTTGCACTCAATTCAGTTAATCAAGTTGCCGGGCAAGCATCAGCAGTAACTTAGACTTTATCACAGTATTTTCTTTGGCTCCTGGCCTCACCTTGAAGGTGAAGTTCAGTGGGGGTGGGGAGCGGGGGTGCGGCTGCTCTGAGCTCACTCCTTCGGGTCATTCTGGAGGCGCGCAGGCACGAAGAAAGCTCATTTTTCTGCTCTTAAAAACAATCGGGCCCTTTCCTTCTCTTATTTATTTTCTCATTTTAAGTCCAATTTAGAAAGGGCCGGGGCCCGTGACTCAGTCCTTCCTCGTGCCCCTTGGAGAGGCTGAGTACAGGAGCTTGGAGCCCAGCTAATCTCCGGGAGTCATATTTATGACCCTCCGGGAGGCGGACTGCAGCCGGGTTTCCTGTCGGAGCAGCCAGAGTCGTGGCATGGGGCACCCCAAGACCAAGGTGGCCCTGAAGGGCTCCTCAGCTTCTGGAGCTGGTGGGAGGGGGTGGGGAGCCAGAGCAAGGGGCGGCCGGCGGCCTTTCCAGGGCCTGGGCCACGGTTGGTGCCAACAGACGGGAGGGCTGTGCCCCAGAGGTCAGCCTTGTGCCCAGTGGCCCCCAGTGATCAGGAAGGAAGGAACTGAGAGGGACCCCAGCCTGCCACCTGCCCCAGACCCGCAGGGGTGGGACCTGTAGAAGTTACAGACTGGGCCATTCCAGAACTGTCTCAGTATGGTCGTTCAGTACACAGGCAGGAGTTGGGGGAGGGAGCTTGGTTTTGGCGCCACTCGGATAGAAGTTTAAACACCAGTTGGGTGACGTGTAGCGCCTCCCTGAGCCTCAGTTTTCCCTCTCTGTAGAATGGGCTTGGTGGGAGATGATGGATGTAAACACACAAGAATGAGCTAATATATATCGTACCCACTGGCTGCCAGCGTGGGAGCCAGGATGGAGATGGCGGCATTGAGAGTGACCCATTCTGGGCCAGGCGTGTGCTTGTCATTGGAGATGCAAAAATAAAGAAGCCTTGTCTGTGTCGTCTCATTATTTGGTGTCATCTTCAAACGTCACCTCCCCAGAGGGGCCTTCCCTGGTGGAACTCTCTCTCGAGCCCACCAGACCTCTCTGGGTCTCCCCTGGTGGATTCCCTTCTTACTCCTCATGGCCTCTGTGTGCTCAGGTCATCTCTGCCTGCTGGCCCCACCGTAGGTTTAGGAACCAGGTTCAAGTCATTTATCTCCATGTCCTCAGTGTCTGACAGAGTTCCTAGCACGGAGTAGGCATTTGATCGATATTCAGTTTCATTGATTGACTGATTCACGGAGCCATAAAAATGTAAGAGACATGGTCCCTGTCTTGTGTTTGCATCTCAGCTTTGTCTGGGGGAGCTGCAGTTCAGAAAGCTGACACTGACATCTGGGGAAACCTTCAAAATTAAGGATCCACCTCAGCCTCGTCCATCAGCAGAAACTCTGTGCTTCTTTCAGCCAAGTATAAACAGGAAGTAAAACTTACATGAAATATAAAGCCATGGGGAGCAGATCTCATACACAGGCATAGATCCTGAGCTGTGAATCCCCCAACATGGGTGCAAGTGCAGGGCTGACACCTACTGGCTGGGTAACCTTGGGCAAGTTCTTTTAACCTCTCAGGACCTTGGTTTCCTCATCTGTAAAATGGGGACAATGGCAACCCACCTCACGGGGTTGTCATGAGGATTAAATTAGCTGACCCACAGGGGTAAGCACCATGTTGGCATCTAGGTGGTGTTCAGCCATGGTGGGTGGTTTTGTGTGATTCCACGTCTGTGTCCTTGGAGAGAGCCTTGGTCACCTAGCTGCCATCTCTGGCTTCAAATCTGACCTTCACCACTTACTCCCCAGCTGCTATTGGGCATGACACTCCACCAGCTAAATCTCAGGCCTCAGTTTCCCCTCCATAAAATGGGGATGACATTGGGGCTCCCTGCAAGGTTTGTCATGAGAGTTAAATGAGATATTGAGCCTTAACTCTGTCCCCCATCCCAGGTCCTGAGACCATCCCTAGACTCAGCCTCAGAAGGGGGCAGGAAGCGGAGGAGGGAACTTGGCCCCCATTCAAGCCAGGATGGAATTCCCTTCTGACTCCCCTTGCTGGATGCAAGAGCAGGCCTCTGGGTGTCCCCTGTGCTCAGACCTCTCCCCCGACAGGTGAGTCACCCAGGCACACAGCCCACTGTGGCTGGGTTTTCACTGGAGAATCACAGCCACCCTGGCAGCCAGTAGTGGTGAGTGGGGCTCTGTCCTCCTCCCCACGGCTGGCGGCATTCCTGCCAGAGCCAAGCAACCAGGGAGAAAACCCCATCCCACTGCCCAGCTTTTCACTACTGGAGCAGGGGTGGGAAGTGTGGTGTTGGGGCACCTCCTGAGCTCCAAAGGGAGGGTGACGTATTAAAAGGACAGTTGGGGACCATCAAAACCCTCCGTGGCTCCTCACCTGGTCAGAGAAGTACCCAAAGTCTTCCCCACGGTCACAAGGCCCTGTGGGATCATATGCTGTGGCCGGGCTGACCTCATGCCCTCCTGCTCTCTGTCTCCCTGTTCCTGGAGCAAACCCGGTGCATTTGCACCTTGGAGCTTTGTGTTTGCAGGTGCCTCTGCCCAGAGCGACTCTCCTAGATGCACACATGGTTTCCTCTCCCTCATTCAGGGTCTGCTCAGCGAGAACTTCCCTGGCCCCCCATCAAAGATGACACCCCCCACCTCACTACCCCATTCTCTTTCCTTAAAGTGCTTTATCTTTCTTAGCACCAATCATGACCTAACTTACATTTATTTAGTTGTCTCTCCCTCTAGAAACGTAGCTCCACCAGATCAGGGATTTTTGTCTCTCTTGTTTGCTGCTATGTCCCCAGCTCCTAGAATGTCACCTAGCACATAAATATTTACTGGATGGATGCGTGGGTGGGTGGATGGGTTGGTAGATGGATGGATGTGTAGATGGGTGGGTGGATGGATAAATGGGTGGGTGGATGGATGGGTGGATGAATGACATGTGATGGGGTGACTAGACAAGTCAAGATCTGCTGATAGCTGTTGACATCTGAAGGGAGAATTCTAGCTGGCTCTACGATCTTTGGAGCAGCCGTGTGACATTGCATGCTGACTACTTGATCCTGCGAGTCTTAGTTTCTTCATCTGTGAAATGGGGATAAGGATGGCATGGTAGGGTTGTATGATAGTGTGATGGGCTCATTGGCTCATTGGCATAGTTCATCCCTGGCCTGTAGTGACAGTAAATGTTGTTTGTTGCTATTATTTTACTTCCGGAATGTGTCTGGAGAGGAAAGTGGGGAGGAAGGAACCAGAGCAGCTCACATTGAGCTTCTCGGGAAATACAGGAGCACAATCTGCCAAGTATGTTGAGCAGAGAACAGAGATTAAAGCACGGGCTTTGGAGTCAGACCTGGGGTGGAACCAACTCTTTCACTTTCTAACTGTGGTTTGGGGTATGTCACAGGACTCTGCTAAACCTGTTTCCTCGTATGTGGCTGGGGATAATAATAGAACCTCCCTTGTATGGTTGACGCAAGGATTAAATGAGGTGATTCCATGTGCGCCTGGCACACAGAAGTTCTCAACATTTGTCATCATCAGTGTGCGCCAGAATCTCAACACGCACCTAAAATCTCCTGATTTTTAAACATCAGTGTGTCAGAGACCACTCTTTGTCCCCCAAATTGATTAAGTCCTTCTTCTTTGGCAATGGCCTCTGGATTTTAGCTGGGCCTGTGGCCACCCTGAATAAGCTACACCTCCAGCAGCTACAGGTGGCCAAATGACCAACTCAGGCCAATGGGCTATGAGCAGATGTGGACAACAGCCAGGCCTGGCCCTCAAAAGGAAGGGAATGCCCTCCCTTCCCTCCTCCTGCTGGCTGAACACAGACCTAGGTGACCTGATGGTGAGCCACTGTGGGCCTTCTGGAGGGAAACATTCTAGAAAGGAGCAGAGCAACAAGAGGGAGGGAGCCTGGGCCCTTACCCCCCAGAGCCTCATGTTCACCTGCTTACCCTGGAACTGCTCTGGGAGAGAACTGCAAAGTTATCCCTTTTTTAAAGTTGCCGTTATTTGGGGTCTCCAGGACAGCAGCTGAAGCTGTACCCTAAATAATACCTTTGGCAACTACTTCTAGCTGTGAAACAGTTGAGTGGAATAACACCTAACGTGCCAAACACAACACATCTGCGGGCTGGGCGCAACTGGTGGACCACTCGTCTGCAACCTCTGCTTAGATTTAGCAACCTCACTGGGGGTGAGGGGGCAAGAAATAAACGAGTTTTGTTAGGAGAGGATCACTATGTAATATCCACAATAATGAAAAAGCTCAACAATCTAATTGGGAGCTATGTCCGCCCAGACTGTGCTGTACCCTTTCCCTGCATTAACTGGTTGAATCCTCAAACCATCCTACAAGGTAGATCCTTTCAGAGGTGCGGGTACAAGGGTAGAAGACATTAAGTACAGATCAAGACATGCTCCACCCTGGGCCAGTGAGAACCCCTGGGTACCTGGGCCAGCAGGCGACCACAGGAACCCCTGACATGATGCGTTCCAATCCCCCCCACCCCAAGTTAGAGGCACAGCTGAGGCGAGGCTAGAAAACGAAGGCCCCAACCCTGCCAGACAACCAAGTGGTGGCAGCGTCTCAGGAAAGCCATCACTGCAGGTGGAGAAGCAGAAAGACACGCTTGCAAGGGACCAGGGACCCTGGCTCACAGGCTGGGTGTGAGAACTCCCTCCAACTCCTTTGAAGGTGGCCTTGGTAGGGCAGATGCCCAGAGGGTCCCCAGTGTGTGTTGAGATGGGGTGGGGACCTTGTGGATTTAGCTAAGACCCTGCCCTGGAGGTTTCCTGAGCTTGGCTCCTCTTAGGAGTCCCCACCCACCCACCACCAGCACCCCTGACTCAGGCTTCTGGTGTCACAGCAAAGCTGTTCTCCCAAACAAAGCGGGGAGGCCTGGGGTGTGCTCATGGGCAACCACAGATGAGGGGCCTCCGAGCTGCCTGACTGCAGCAGAGCAAAGGCTATTTTTAACCAAGAGCGGGAGAGGGAGGGAGTTAGAAGGCTGTCCTGATGGGTCAGAAGGAATAAGGTGTTTCTTCCCAGGTTGACTTGCAGGGCACGGCTTTCACCTCGCGCTGTCCCCTCCCAAACCTTGTAAGGTTTTGGAAGATGGAAGCAGAAGAGCAAGACATAAGAACATCTGGCTCTGCCGTTTACTGGCTGTGTGACCTTGGACGCTTTACAAAACCTCTCTGAGCCTCAACTTTGTCATCTGTAAGATGGAGGTGACAGGAGGAGCTGCCTCACAGGGTCGTGAGGGTTAAGGGAGAGAGTGCAGATAAAGCACCCAGCATGGATGGACCACTCTGCAAATGGTCACTTTCATTTTCTTATGTAACACGTTTTTACCAGCATATTAGTTTCCTATTGCTGCTGTAACAAATCACCACAAAATGAATGGCTTAAAACAACAACAAACTTAGTATCTTATAGTTCTGAAAGTCAGAAGTCCTAAAGTCAAGGTGCGGCAGGGCTGTTCCTTTCTGACTCTAGGGGACAATCTGTTTCCCTGCCTTTTCCAGCTCCCAGAGGTGGCCCTGACTTCTTAGCTTTGGGCCCTCCCTCCATCTTCCAAGCCAGCAGCACCGCACCTGCAGCTCGCTCTCTCTCTCTCTCTCTCTCTCTCTGTTATTGGTTTTGAGAATCAACCTATTGACAACTCCAAGAAGATTTTGTTCTAAACTTTAGAACAGCATGATGAGAAATAACAGCTAACAGGTATTAAAACAATCATGTGCCAGTCACTGTTCTAAGCACTTACCACAAACTAACACTAAATATGTTCATTCTTCACCTTCGTGACCACTTTACAGAGTAGGTATTATCATAATCTCCATTCTTACTGATGAGAAAACTGGAACACAGACAGGTTAAGTCACTTGCCTAAAGTTACACAGCAAGTAAGTGGCAGAGGTGGGAATTGAATTCAGACTACCCTCGGGGTCCACAATTTAACATTATATAGCTAATGTGGATGGGGGGAAGCACATGGAAGTCAGAGTAACCGCACTTGTTTCCTTATCTTGCAATGGAAGGAATTGTTCAGTACCATCTAAAGTTGATAAATCCAGAAGCAGAAGTAGATATCATTAAAGGTAAACTTCGCCATCAAAAAAAACTTAGAAAAACCAAAAGCAAGAATTAATACCACTGGGGAGTGGGCTTGGGAGTAGTCTGGTGCAAAAGACTTCACGTTGTACTTCTATTATTGAAAAAAAAAGTTTCACCATGTGCATATATTATTGCTATCATCTTAGAAACCAGTTCAGTTTTCAAAATGATCGTGTAAACGCAGCGAGTCGTCTTGGCAGTCCTGGGGGGAGCTAAGAACGCTGGCCTGACTGTCACTGTGAGGTCTGGAGTGTGTAGTGGCCGCTCCACCTGCCCCTCAGTTCTGTCCAGTCAAGTCTCCCTCCCACTCCCAGGGAAAGTCTGTCTGGCAAAGAGCCTTCCAAGTCCAGAACGTGGGCAGACACGACATTCCCAAGGGAGCCCCGAGATCCCTGGGCAGTGGCTGTGTTGGCCCTCCCCTCCCAGAGGGAAGGGGTGCTGGCTGATTGGGCCCCCCGGGTGCATTTCGAGGAAAGATCACGGGCATTGAGACTAGAGTCACCAGGGGGGCATCTTGGATATTCATAAGACCCGAGTCTAGGTCTGGCGACATCCTCCAGGACCTGGAAGACATCGTGGGGCTCAAGTTGCTGCAGCTTTGGGGTCTTTTCCTCACCTCGAGGGCTCCCGCGTCTGCAATCCTTGGGCCTCCGGGCACCCCCCGAGTGCTGGCCGTCGCTCCCGCCGCAGGCCCCTCGCGGGGTCCCGGGCTCTGCCTGCCTGGCCACGGCCCTGTGGTTCCCACTGTGAGTCATGGTGGCTCGGCCATGCCGTCTTCGCTGCTATCGCGGGGAACCCGAGAGCCCCCTTAATTCCCTGCAGCTGTGTCTGTGCGGCACTGAGGTAATCCATTCTGGCACAGGAGGAAAGCGGAGAGTTTGTTGTGTCTTTGTTTCATTCAAATGGTTTGGACGATGACTCACTCCTTTTCTTTTTAAACCAGGGCACCGTCTGGGAGTCATTCTTGATTAGAAGTTGACCTCAGAAATATGCTCACATCATTTTGAAAACATCTCCCAGCACCACAGAAATCAACTCCGATCGAGAAAGGACACTGAGTGGACGGTGGCCAGGACTGGGCGTGTCCGCCCTGCCTCTGCCGGGGACAAGGGCCTCCCCACACGCTGCCCTGGGTCACAGTGAGGATGCCGCCCTCGTCACGCACACGTAGGGACCTGGGGCCAGCGCCGGACGTGGCTCTGACCGCCATCATCATCGTGTCGTCATCATCGACACTAGCTGCTGCTACCGAGTACTTGTTCCAGACCACACGGTTTCTGAGGGAGTCACGTTAAGTGCCCTCATTTTATTTGCACAATGTCCTGTCAGGCAGGTGTCATTGGCATTTGAGGTTTGAGTGGTGTTGCCAGGGACCACGCAGGAGCAGGGAATGTTGGCTGCGAGGCCGTGCCCCTGACCCACTCGGGGCAGGACCCCCTAGCACAGCAGTCCAACCTTTTTGGCACCAGGGACCGGTTTCATGGAAGACAATTTTTCCGGGGGCAGTGGGGGGAAGGTGATGCGAGCGATGGGGAGTGGCTGTAAATACAGACGAAGCTTTGCTGGCCACCGCTCACCTCCTGCTGTGCAACCCAGTTCCTAAGTTTCATGGAAGACAATTTTTCCATGGGGGTTGGGAGGGACTCAGGCGGTTCCTGACAGGCCGTGGACCGGTACCGGGCCCACAGCTCTAGTGGGTGCAGTCAGAGGTTTCATTATGAGCGTGAAGCCCCAGAGGCAAGGGCTGCTCGGCCCCAAGGCAAGAGGTGTGACCCCAGTGAGGGCGGGAGAGGAAGGTCAGAGGTTGTGAACTGGATGCGAGAGGGGTCACAGGTCAGTGGTCACTGGAAATGGCAGCAGGAGGTGGGCTGTTGGCTGCACAGGGGTGGAGGGCAGCCAAGAGCTGTGGCTTACCAAGGACATTACTGTCTTTTTTCATTATTTGCTACACCGCTGCTGTGTGCCCACCAGTGTGCAGGGACAGGAGAGGCATGGAATGTCCATTTCCCAGGGAGTCCACAGACTGTTGGAAGAGACAAGGCCAGGAGGCAAAGAATACTCTATACCTGAAGATAGACAGAGAACCAGAGCGGGGGAATCCACCCAGGGGATTAGAGGAAGCTCCGGGGGGTGGCAGCTTTGGAGTTGGGTGCAGGGGAGGTGGGGGAGGGGACTTCACACAGAAGGAACGGGGCACCTGTGCGTTTGGGGAAGGGAGTTGCTCCATTTGGCCAGAGTGTGAGCTGAGGGAAAGGGGAGGCTAGGAAATAAAAAGGTCTGATCACAGGAGCAAGGACAATGCTTGAAGAGAGATGTGACATCCCATGCCTCGGGACAGCGAGTGGCAGACGCCCTGAAAGGCAGGAAGAGCTGAGGTGGCCACTGCTGCAGCAATAGCAGCTCATCCGTAGTGCTGGTGACTTGTGAGTATTGACAAACCTTCTGTGGTTGGTCAACGTGTTCTTTTCCTAGGGCTGCTATGACAAATTTCCACAAACCAGGTGACCTAAAACAATAGAAATTTATTCTCTCACCGTTCTGGAAGCCAGAAGTCCAAAACCAAGGTGTAGGCAGGCCATGCTCCCTCTGAAAACTCCACAGGGGAGCCGTTGCTTGCTTGGTCCAGCGTCTGATGGCGCCAGGTGTTCCTCACCTTGTGGCAGCAGAACTCCAGCTCTGCCTCTGTCTTCTCCTCGTCTTATAAAGATTCACTGGAATTAGGGCCTACCCAGATAATCCAGTGTGGTCTCGTCTTGAGATCATTAGCTAAATTACATGGCAAAGACCCTTTTTTTCCAAATAAGGTCGCATGCACAAGTTCCTAGTGGATTTGTCTTTTGTGGGGCAGGGGTGGGAGGAGTTGTCACCATTCAACCCACTACAGCCAGTAAGGTCTATTTCCCCCCACTAAGTGGGCGCTCCTAGAGAATAGAAGTTGTGTGTCTTCATTCGTTCATTTGTGCATTCCACAAATACTGATGGAACCCCTACCTGTTCCAGGCACACTGCGGGGCCCTGGGGATACAGCAACAGTCCCAGCAATGCCTGCCCTCAAGGAGCTGACTTTGCAGTGGCAGAGGAGGCAGATCCAAGAAAAACAGAAACTCAATCACACACTCCAGGCACAGCTGCAGGGCAAACAACTGAGAGGTAACAGCAATAGGGTTGGGGTGGCGCTGGGTGGACTAACACTAACCAGGGAGGTCAGGGAGGGCCTCCCTGCAGGTGTAACAGGTCAGCTGAGTCCTGTATGCTGTGAAGGACCAGCCGTGGGAACAGTCCCTTTTATATCCTTTTACCCTCTGCACGCGAGTGCCTGGTGCAGGGGCTTACACAGACGTGGGCACATATCACCCATGTGTGTGGAGAGAGGTCCGGACTCCGCTGCCCAGGGGCCTGGGCAGGTGGTGAGGATGAGTGAAGGGGGCTGAGCGTCATGAGACAGTGCGGGGCAGGCAGCAGCAAGTCGACGACACGTGCCCCCATCAAGGGGCAGTCGCTGCTCAGCTCCGACTTACGGGTTGCCAGGAAGGATGTGTGGCGAGTGTGGCCAGATCATCTAGTTCTTCAAAAGAAAATGGAAATCTAAACTTTTCGGTGAAGATTTCTGAATTTCAAATAGCTATTTTAAAAGAAGAAAAAAATACTGTGTTGACAAAACAAAACATGTCCATGAGCCAAGGCCAGCCTGCGGGTCAGCGGTTGCAGCCTTTGGGTCAGAGGCAAGGCGGGATGCGGTGGGATGGCACGTGGGGCGAGGACACTGCAGGGAGAGGAACTGGCAGGGATGAAGGCCTGGAGGTGTGACCTTTGAGGACCTGTGAGCCACGTGGTGTGGTGGGAGTGTCCTTTGAGTGTGAACCCAGAGGATGGCAGACTGTGACCAAGGGCCTTGCGCTTTGGTAGAGTGTCCTCCTCCCCAGGGGTGCAGCACGGAGTCCAGCCCGCATGGTGCCCTCCACTGTCCATATTCTGCATGTCTAAATTCTGGCTCCGGTGCCCCTTACTCCATGAAGTCGCCGAGTTCCCCTCCCTGCCCTGTTGAGATGGGATCTGTCCCTCCTGGGAGCCCCTGCTGCATGTTGTTTTCATTCATTCATTCATGTGTTCACTTACTCAGCACATAGTTAAGTGCCTGCTCTGTGCTGGGCAGTGGTGGGGGCAGGGAGGGGGCCTGGGGACACAGTGGGAGCCCAAGCAGAGTCCCTGTCTTCCTGGGGTTAGCGTCCAGAGTGGGGAGACAGGCCATGCGATCACACAGCAAATGTAAAGCCACAGCTGCAGTGAGTTCTATGAGATAGTGCTAAGGAGGGAGATGGGTGAGGTCAGGAGGGCTTCCCGGAGGAAGTGACGAGGGCTGAGCTCTGAGGGTGCGTCCGAGTTATCCTAAAGGTTTATGTGGGGAGGCAACATGCTAAAGTGTGCCCTCAGGAAGCGTCGCTGTCTCAGAGGGGTTGGAGGGGGCTGTTGTGGCCATCTGGTGAGAGAGGATGGGGTGGGGCTGCTGGACGGGGATTGGACTGTGACCACATAGATGCAGAGAGAAGTGTGGGCAGAGTCCAGAGACTCAGAGGAAGCAAGAAAAACATGACTTGCCTTTGCTTTGACTCCCTGACATCAGAGATGGATTCCTCACTGGGTAACCCAAATCAGAAACAAAGAAATATGGCCTAACAGTTAATGACCAGACTGCCCGTGTTTGAGTCTCCAGGCCTTCACTTCTTAGCTGTGTGACCTTGGGCAAGTTGCTTGATCTCGCTGTGCCTCAGTTTCCTGGTATGTAATGGTGATGGTGACAGCAGCACACCTTCAGAGTCGGCCTGAGGACTCAGGGAGTGATCTCGGCACCGGGGAGCACATGGTGCCTGCTCACTAAGCAAGAACCAACCGTCATAAAAGAATACTTAAATGTTAACGGCAGAGAGGTGCCCCCCAAATTTTTTTGTTAATAATTTGAAGGATATTTATTTTTTAAAATGACATCAGAGAAGTCATCACACAAAACTCTGAAATATCTTGGACTTCCTTACTTTTGTTTTACAGCTTAACGTTGGGTTGGTTTTGAATTGAATTAGGGCGCATGGGGCATCCTGATCTCTTCGGGATTTGTGGCGTTAAGCGTCTGGGAGAGGCCCGGCAGGGGTTCCCACGGGTGTGTGCTGTTGCTTTAGATGGAGCCGGCTGAGATCCTGAGCTTCAGTCCTGACTCAGCGGGGAGCTCGGGGTCTCCTACGGGCGTAGGGGCTCAGCAGGTGGACTGAGGTCAGGGAGCGGTGGTCCCGGGAGGCTGCTCTTGCAGGGGGTGCAGGGAGAGCCCCGGCCCCAGAGCCGAGCATCCCGGCCGGGCCTCCGGGATCCGTTCCTCAAGGGGGCGGTGGGGCTCCACCCGGAGACCCTTTCCTTGTCCTCCCGGGGGGCCAGGAAATGCTTCTTACCCTAGAAGGGGCCCCAGCCTTCGGCATAAGGGGAGATTCCTGCCCACACTTCGCCCAGAGCCTGTATCTTTCACATTCAGATGTTTGTGCGGGGAAAGCTCATGAAGAAAGAAAGTATTTAGTGTCACAGTAGCACATGACTGTTTCTAAAAACAGAAGTGGGACAGCTGTGCCCACCTAGGAGCCCTCTGGGGTCCCGGCTGCACAGGGAGAGCCACCACGCTCTAGCCCGGCCGAGGGAGGGAGTCGGATCTCGAAGGCTCATAATATTCACGTGGAGAAAACGTGCCTTTTCACACTACTCTTCTTGGCCAGAGTCAGGTTCTTAGATTCCCAGAAACAAATCTCCTTGAGCAGTTTGTCCTGCCTGGTCCTCCTCCTAGTTCTTGCCTGGCAAACAAGGAAGTCTCTGCATGCATGTGGGCATCGCGGCCCCCCAAGACCTCTGAGCCTCCTGGGCAGCACCCCTCGAGCCATGTGATCCCTGCTGGAGACCAAGGGTAGGGGTTTCGAGTGCAGCCACTTTGGGTGCACAGACCGGAGTTCAGATCCTAACTCTGTCAGTTCACAGCTGTGTGGCCATCAGCATGTGTCTTCCCTGAGCCGCCCACTCACCTGAGAAAGGTGGAGGAGAGACCCACCTTGCAGGGAGGCCACAGGGCTCAGCTACGGGTAGCTGGAAGGGCATAGCATGGCACCAGGCACATCATAAACCCTCCAAGGAACAACGCCAGCCACACCCTTCCCACCAGGTCACTGGCCTGTGTAAGTGGCAGCACAGAGCCCTGGGCTGTCTCAGCTGTTCCTCTGCATAAAGCAGCCAGGGGCTCCACAGGGAGGGGTGGCCCGTGGTGGGTGACAGAGCCCCTGTGATGGCTGAGAGCAAGGGCTCCCAAGGGACATAGGTGGACATGGGTGTGAGTCCCTGCTTGGTGTCTTACCTGCTGGGTGGCCTCAGGAAGGTAACTATATACCTCCAAGCCTCAGTTTCCTGTACAGCGCGCAAGCCCTCCCCACTGAGCTGCACTGAGGACGTCACCAGAACAGTAAAGAGGAGTTGCAACTGCACGGAGCTCAAAGTTAAGCAAAGGAGTTGTGGTTGGCAGCATAATGGCCCCCCAAAGATGTCCGTGTCCTAATCACTGAACCTGTGAGCTTATGCAATATGGCAGGGGCATATTAAGGCTGAAGATGGAATTAAGGTTGCTAATCAGCTGACCTAACGATGGAGAGGTTATGTTGGATTACCCAGGTGGGTCCAGTGTAACCACAGGGGGCCTTAAAAGTGGGAGAGAGAGTCAGGGGAGTGAGTGTCGGAGGGACACAGCACGAGAAAGGCTGAGCCGGACATCGCTGGCTCAGAACATGGAGGAGGGGGCCCCAAGCCAAGCCCTGCAGGCAGCCTCTAGGAGCTAGAAAAGGCAGGAAAACAGACACTCCCCTAGAGTCTCCGGCAGGAACACAGTCTGCTGACACCATGATTTTAGCCCAGTGAGATTGCTGACTTCTGCAACTGTAAGATAATGACTATCTGTCGTTTTAAGCCAAGAGTTTGTGGCAATTTGTCACAGCAGCAGCAGGAGACCGACCCGGGAGGGCTGTTACCAGCAGGCACACACTATCTAGGCCTCCCTCTTGAGAACAGAAATGAGGGTCAAAACGGGGTGAGCCTCAGACCTGCCCACAGGGGTTACACCTCATAGAATCCTGGCACTCTATAAATGAGGGGAGACCTTCAAGATCTTCTGGTTCAGCTCTCAGAGTGTGGTGTCCCCAGCATTCGTCCTGAGCAATGTTCTGCCCAAAATGGTCCTGTGGGCCAGTCGGTTTAGGAAATGCTGCCTTCACCATCCCCTTTTAGGTCATTGCCATGCTCTTCAGCATCTTAGAGGCTCTGATGCAAAAAGCACAAAAAGGCTTCTAACTTGAGCCAGGCACCTCCAAAGAAATTGTGTCATAAACCTACTTCCCCCAACATTTACCCCCTAAACGCTTGCTAACACCTCACAAAACATGTTTGGTGGAAGGGCTGATCCAATCAAATCTATTTGTGTGACAAATGGGGAAACTGAAGCCCAAGGGGTGAGGGCACCAGGGAAGCAGTGTGGCTCAGTGGGAAGAATGTTGGTGGCACTGAAATTAAGGGGACCTGGGTTTGCTGCCTGGCTCAGCCACCTGCCGTGCGACCCTGGGGAAGTCGCATCACCTTTCAGAACCTATTTGGTAAAATGGAGCTAATGAGAGCTCTGCAGAGCGCTGTGGATGGGCCATGCAGAAAAAACACATGACTCTCTGTGTTAGTTCCCTCATGTTTTTGTAACAATTTACCATAAACTTAATAGCTTCATACAACACAAATTTAGTATCTTACAGTTCTGGAGGTCAGAAGATATCAGCAGGGCTGCATTCCCTCGGTGGCCCTAAGGGAGAATCCGGTTCTGGCCTTTCCCAGCTTCTAGAGGCTGCCCGAATCCCTTGGATCATGTCACTCTGACCTCTCTGCCTGTCGTCACCCCTCCTTCTCTGACTCTGACCCTTGTGATTACATTGGCTCCACCTGGCTAATGCAGGATAATGTCCCCATCTCAAAGTTCTTAATCACATCTGCAAGATCCCTTTTGCCTTGTAAGGGAACATATTCCCAGGTTCTGGGGATTAGGACATGGACATCTTCAGAGCCATCATTCAGCTGCCCACACTACTCTTACGACGCCTCCTTTCCTGGCCCTGTGCCCCTCCTGCTGCGGTGGGCTCTCTCTCTCTCTCTCTTTTGCTCTGGCTTTGACACCAGAGGGATGATTTAGTTCTAATCTGGATTCTGGTTGGATAAATTGCAGGAGAAAGCTTGTGTCTCCTCAAACATCCCCATGACCCCCAGACCATGCAGGTTGTAGTCAAGGGGCTTATCAGAAGGCAGGCTGTGGCCAAGCATTCTGGAGAAAATGGCTTGTGACATGTACCTATTCATTCATCAAGTGCCAGAGTGCCTACCATATGCCTCCTGCTGCTAGTCCCTGTGGGCACAACTGTGGCCTAGACAGACTGAGCCTGGCCCACAGGAGCTGACCTTCTTACCTTCTTAGGGGGGAAGAAAGTCAGTCAGGAGAGAGATCATATAACAGGTGCTAATTCCAAACAGGACCCCAGGGCATAGAGAGGGAGGGTGACCACGGATGGCCTCTTTGAAGAAGTGGAACCAAGAACCATGCAGGTGATGGGGGGAGAGCATTCCGGGAAGTGGGAGTGGCAAATGCAAAGGCCCTGAGGCAGGAGTGTGTTTAGCTTGTTCAAGGGACAGCAAGATGGCAGTGGGGCTGGAGCAGGGTGGCCAGAGATGAGAGTGGCCAGGGGCTGGGTCAGGCGAGGAGCCTGGTGGTTATTCTGAGTGAGGTGAGGCCTTCAGAGGGTTTTTGCAAAAGAGTGCCATGATCTGGCTTATATTTAAGAGGATCCCTCCGGCTCCCATGAAGGGAGCAAACTGTGGAGGGCCAGAAACCAGGAGGCCCAGGAGGAGTCTAGGTAGGAAAATTGGGTAAACTGAGGAGAGTTTTAATGAATGGATTATTCACAAATCCATTAGGTGAGAAGGAAAAGGCAATGCAAGATAGCACCGGGGCCCCTCTGCACCCCCAGGCCTGAAGAAGTGTAGGAGGGGAGCAGTCCCCGGGACCCAGAGCTAGAGCACCATGACAGCCCAGAGACAGTGACCCTTGTCGAGGGACACAGCCAGCCCAGCCTCTCAGCCTCCCATCCCCCAGCAGGCAGACTTGAACCCAGGGCGGCTGACACTACAGCCCGTGCCCCTGGTCACCTAAGCTGAATAGCTTTATAAAGAACTCGCATCCTTGAAAAAGTAACAGGAACTCAATACATGTGTGTGCAATGGGTGGAATAAATGAATCCAAGTGGAGTTTGTCAAGTAGGCAGGCAGATAATTGATTCCGGAATTCAGGGGAGGGATCCAGGCAGGTGACATAAATTTGGGAATCCTATGTACATAGACGGTATTTAAAACCACGAAATTGGATGAGATCACAAGGAAATGAGTGCAGATAGAAAAGGGGTCCAAGGGCTGAGCCCGGGGGGATCCCAGTGTTGGGAAGATGGGGAAGAGCCGGCCACGGGGGTGGGGGGCGGCCAGCTAGGTAGAGAAGGTGAAGCAGGAGCCAGAAGGAAGGGCGTCAAGAAAGGAGTGATCAGCTGGTTGAAATGGCTGGTGGACCAAGGGAGATGACAAAGGACAACTGGCCACTGGATTTAACAACCTGGGGGGCATTGGGAACCTGGACAAGGTGGCCTCAGAGGGTGTAGAGAGCCATGAAGGTTGACGGGAGTGAGTTCAAGAGAGAACGGTAGGGCAGGGGCACTGGGGAAAGTGGGTCTGGACAGTATTTCCACTTTTGCTGTAAAGAACAGAAATCAGGCAATGGCTGAACAAATGAATTGTGGGGTCAACAATTTTTTTAAAGTAGGAGAAATAATTGCATGCTCGTATTCTGAGGGAGAATGCTCGGGCACTGGCTGGAGATGGTGAGAGGGGCTGGGGGTGGCTGAGACAGGAGCAGGACGGCTTTAGGGCGTGGGGTGGCCAAGCACAGCAGAAGCCCTGAGGCTGCAGGGGCAGGGGTTGGAGCTCTCGGCAGACCCCTCGCATTCTCCCCACTTTCCTCCTGAAGCAGGAGGCAAGGCCAGCAGGGGAGAGCAAGGGTGGCACAGGAGGCGCCGGGCATCTGAGCAGAGAGGAGGAGTGTGAAACAATTGTCCAGGAGAGTGGGAAGTGGACAGGAAAGGAGAAGTGGACTGGGGAAGCCAGGCAGCGGCAGGCACCCACGCGTCCTTGGCACTCGTGGGTGGAAAGTGTGTTAACGCTCCTCCGGGGCCACGCTGAGCTGGCTGCAGGGGTGCAGGTGGAAAGGGAACGGTGTCGGATCTACCCGGCTCGGGCAAGGTGACAGTGGTTGACCATGGGATTGAGCTGGGAAGGGGGAGAAGAGAACACCCCAAGGGCAAGGCCACGGTGGGAAGGTGGCAGGGCGGAAGGACTGTGGCCTCAGGCAGGATGTGGGATTATTGGAGTCAGTGCTCGAGAGAGAAGACAGTGTCTAAGAGTGGGGGGCTTGGAATTGAGAAGACAGGGGGGCTGCAGAGGTGTGTAACTTCAAGGTCTAGGCCAGTGGTTCTCAGAGCGGTCAGGATTGGTAGCTTGTCCATCATTTGGGCCTGGTTAGAAATGCAGATTCCCTGGCCTCTCCCCAGACCTACTGTCTTGGAAACTGCGGTGGGACCAGCAACTGGTGTTTTAACAACCCCCAGGTAATTCTGATGAATGCTAGCATGTGAGAGCCCCTGGTGTAGGGTGCGATGGCTGGAGCAGGAGCGCAAGTCACAGGATGAGAGCAATTTGAGAAACTGAGAAGTCGGGATGTGGATGGGAGCCTCTGATGGATGAAGAAATCGCCAAAAATTAAGATAGGAGTACAGTTGAGTAAAGTTCCTGCTCTAGGAGCGCAAGTCACCAAGAAATGAAGACAGTGGCTCAGGAAGAACAGTCTGCAAGTGGCCAAAAGGAGCAAGGACGGCACCTACCCCTCAGGGCCCAGTGGTAGCTCCTGAGGGCGTGGTGGGCAGGAAGAGGGCCCCCCAAAGCTGCCCACGTCCTAATCCCCAGAACCTGTAGATACCTCATCTTACACAGCAAAAGGGACTCCGCAGGTGTGACTACTAATCCCAGGTGAGCTGGGAAGAGGCCCCGGGTTATCCCAGGTGTGCCCAGTGCAATCACGGGGTCCTCAGAAGCAGTGGGAAGAGGCGTGGAGTCTGGCGGGGGGTGGGGGACGAGCGCAGATGCGGGGTGAGGGCCGGGCACCGAGGCACGTGGGCAGCTGTTCTTATTTCCAAAGAAGCTGGGGAAGGCACGGCCAGGGGGTTCTCCCTGGAGCCTGTGGAAGGAACACAGTCCTGCAACACCTCGATTTTAGCTCCGCGTGACCCATTTTGGACTTCTGGCCTCCAGAACTGTAAGGTGGTGACTTCGTGCTGCTTTAAGCCACTCAGTTGGTGATGATTGTCACAGAGGTCTGCAAGGGAAGTGGGGCCTCAGGGTCGTGGTGGGTTTCAGTTAAAATGAAAACACCCAGGCCTTGTGGTGGGGGCGGAAATTGAGGCTGTGGGGGTTTTGTTTATGATGGGCCGTGAGGGGAGGGGGAAAGTGGGGTCCCAGAGCCGCGTGGGGGTCAGAGTGAGACACAGGGGGCCTTGAGTCTGATATACGCAGGGATAGGTGGCAACGGAGACTCGTCCCGGCGGCGAGGCCTGAGCCCGGTGAGATGGAAGCGACGGGGCTGGGACCCCCCACTGCCCGGCTCTCGGAGGAGGTCTGGACCCACTCTGGGCAGTGCCGGCCTCGGGGACAGGGGAGGTGTCCGAGGGTAGGTTTCGGGAAGACTTTCTGCGCTCGTGTCTCTAGATCCCAGAGCCCGGGTCGCGGTCGGGGTCTGCGTGGGGCCCCCAGCGGCGTGCGGAGGACGCCCTGGCTTGTGGGCACCATCTGGAGGATAAACGAGAGCACGGGACCCCCACGGCCCAGGCGGAGAGGGGCCCAGCCAGGGCGCGTCAGCACCGTCCAACGTAGCGGGCTGCGGGCTCTGCTCGCACCTCGCTCCGCTGCAAACGATCCCATTGCGCACCTGTCAAACAGACTCCCCGGAGAAGTCGGTTTCACATTTGGCTTGTAAAAGGCAGCTGGCCCTCCTCTTACCTGTCCCCCAGGAGCTGTTGAGCCGCAGCAGCGAGCACTTTACAAGCGGGAGGGCCACAGGTGACCACAGGCTGCCAGAAGGCAGATACCTCTGGCCTGGCAGGCTCCGGGATTCTAGGGCGTCCTGGTCTTTATGGCTTTCTGCAGTAAAGGGAACTGGCTCTTTCTAGAAGACAGGCTGGAATACGCTGATGTGTAATTAGAAATGAATAAACCAAGCCATGTGGGACGGGGGAAAGGTCTCTCTTGAGTCAGTTGTTCAGTTTTTTAAAATGTGTTAAATATTAGAAAGTGATTAATTTTCCATACACGCCAGGTGAACCTATTGTTCTCAGGGCTACTTGTGCACAGGAAAGTTAGGCACGTTTGTTCATTTAGCACCCAGTACTGAGGCCTACTGTATGCCACGGCGTGGAGATACGGCATTGAATGAAGACAGAACTGTCCTTGCCCTGATGGAATTTACAGGGGCAAGAGACAGACAGTAAACAAGCAAATGGTCCTACAAACAGGAAGATTTTATGCACGCCAGGGTGAGTGTATGAGTGGGGGTGTGTGTATGAGTGGGGGTGCGTGGGGGTAGAGCCCACATGACACCTGGAGGTCCTCTGAGGACAAGATGCTTGATTGGAGAGCTGGAAAATGAGCAAAAGCCAGTCCATGAAAATCAGGGTCAGAGGATTTCAGGCATTAGGAAAAGAGACGGAGGCAGGAAAAGCTGTGGTCTGGCAGGGAACAGAAGCGAGGCCATGGCTGGAGGTGAGTGTGGAGGAAGTGGTGGGCAAGGAAGGTCGTTGAGCATCTTGCCTGGAATTGGGATCATCCTGAATGCAAAGAGAAGCCATGGAGGGCTTTAAGCAGATGTGTGATAGGATCTGAGGCTACTTTTAGCTCAGTCTCACTGCTGTATGGACAGGGAGGCCAGGTATGCACCAGGGAAGCCAAGGCAGCTCTGCTGTCCAGGCAGAAGGTGAGGGTGGTCCAGTGGGCATGAGGCAAGGAGGTGGGATGGGTTTTGGAAATGGACCCTCCGAGACTTCTGATGTGTGGGAAATGGGGACAGTGAGGGTCCCTAAGTAACTGCTCAGATGGTGTTGCTCTAAGCTAATGGGAAAGGTAGGATGCATGTTGGGAGAGGGGGTAGGGATCGGAGACTAGGATGTGTCTGGAGTGTTTGAGAGGGTGTATGTAAAATCCTCTGCCAAGATTGTCCTGTGAATGCTTTACCTCAAGAACTGCCCCCATGGCATTAAGGGCAGAGGGTTTTTATCAGATATCCTCTGACACTTTGAGGAGCAGCAGAAACTGTTGGCAATGTGTTTTGGGGGAGTTTGTCAATATCCCCTAGAAGGCTGATGTGTCCCCGCCTCCACTCTTTTAAAAAAAAAAAAAAAAAGTTAAAGACCACTAATGTAAAAAGTACAGCCCTTGAGAATCAGACTGAATTGTCATTGTACTTTGTGTCTTTAGTCCAGTGCAAAGTTTCAGAGCTTGAAATTTTTAGTAAATAAGGAAGTCCTGGAGTACTTAGGATAGGGCAGGTATCCGGCAGGGGTTTTCCATCTCTTTGGTGATAACTCCACATGGGGCCATTTACCAAACTTGACTTCTGAATTTTACCAGGAGGGTGGGGGAAGAGACAGTTTAGAGCGAGAAGCCCTTTTTGGAGAAAGTTTGGTCCAACCTCATTCATCTTTGTACCACAAAAATGTCAAGAGGTTTATAGCAAACATGTCCCATATACCTCATCACGGTTACTGGGGCTCCTCAAAAGAAATGACTTCACTTTCATTTTCTAAAGGTCCTTGTGAATGTAATGCCACCATGTCCTCAGCATTTTATACTCAACCTGGTCCTGCCAAAAAAATCAGTTGCCTTCCAATTTATGAAGCCAAAGCATTTGCACAGGAGTCAGCATTATTTGTTTTTTCCTGTCTTACTACTTCTTAAATTCCAACCTATTAGTAAACCAGTATTCTTTCTACTCCTTAGTATAAAACTGCACCGTGCCATTGCATAGAGCAAGGAGGTGAGATTTGCAAACTCACCCTCAGATGCTCTAGTATGTATTTCCTTTTTGCCTCAGGTTTTGAAAATTGGCTTTAATAATCTAGTTAGGAAAATTCAAACCCCATTGTCAGAGCTCTAAATGTTTTCTTCCAGATATTGGGAAAATGAGGTCCCAATATGAGCTCAAGGCTCAATAAGCCTTGGGTGAATCTGAAATCTGTTTGTTCAATGATGGGGATATTGGATCAATAACTAATATGTATTAAGCATTCAATGCTCATGAGGCTGGGACTATTGTCCTCATTTTACATCTGGGGAAACTGAGGCACAGGCCAAATTTGTGTTTACCAAGTATTGTTCACATACACACAAATGTAGACCAGACTTATTTTTTAAAACAACTGTATAGTTTTAGCCTTGTCTTCTGCTTAAGTGATTCTGGTTTTCTATTCAGAAGTAGAATAAGGTTTTTCAGAAAGTGAGTTAATTTAAAGCAAAACAATTGCACATGGCTGCAGCAAACATCTTAAGGGGGCAGAGTTGTCCCTAGAGTGTGTGGCCCTGGGAAGATATTTCTTCATGGGGTTCCTGTCCACATAAGCAGCAATTTGAGTCATTCCTAAGGCAGCATGTTAGTATCATTCTGGTGGCCCTGTCTCATGTGATCCCACAAAAATCAAAATCAAAATCCTGTACCAGTCATCAGGGGCAATCTGCTCACCAGGATGCTGTTCTGGAAACTGGCCCTGACCCCATAGGTGTGGGTTCTGGAGCTATTTGGGGCATCTGAAGGGAGGAAAGGGGACCAGCTGGTCCCAGCCACCAGAGGGAGACCAAGGACATTTAAAGGTAGGTACTTCCAGCTGCTCGGACCTATACAGGACGCTGTCTGGGCTTGGCATACCTGCCCATATGGTACTGCTGGTTCCAGGTGCTGGAAGGGGGCCTAGGAAATTCCCAGGAAGGCATTCTAAGCACAGGGCTATGGTAGGGGGGTGTGGGTCCCTAAGGCCTGGGGCAGGGACCCCATCTCCCTGCTATATGAACCCTCTAGAGAAGAAAAGATAGACCAAAGTAGCCATTGCTTTCAACTGTTTTATTGCTAAACTATCATGATACAAGCCGTATAAAAATACTTTACATATAGCAAAAATAAACTACATTAAACTGGAGATTAAAAACATTTGCATAGGAATGTGATGTATTCAGACTCCTTTAACAGTCAGGATTTTCCGAACCTAGGTCTGCCAGCGCCACACTGTTAGACTTCTATTTGTTGGAGAATTATATTAGGACTGTCAACATTTTCTCCCCTCTGAGTGCTATAGAGGTGACAGGGGTGAGCGAGGTTCTTTGACGAGATGTCCAGGATGTTAAGCTTGTGATCCCAACAGGCTTGGTCTGCTCAGGCCAGTCAGAATGCTGTAAGGACCTCCCCAGAAGGAAGCAGCATCATTGCTGTCCATTCCCTCTAAACCCTGAACTCGGGGGAAGCTTAGTCAGCCAACAGCTGCAGCATAAAGGTAGGATGTTAACCCTTTCACTTCCAGCTCCCAGGATGCCCTCTCATTTTCAGAGGGGGTTTGCTTAGGGAACATCTTGCTCACCAACCACCAGAAGAGTTTGTTTTTAAACAAACTAAGTTATGACAGTGACGGTGGCTGTAAGTCAAGGCACTCACAAAAGCTGAGGGAAATTGATGTTTGTACTCAGTTTTATGTGACACTGCATTTTCTTAAGCATGTAGTTGGGATGCAGAAAATCACTTGCAGTGCAATTGCCTGGTTTGGTTTCATGAGACTTAATGCCCAACCCCTAAGCCAGGGACACAAGGTTAAGATGTGTGGGGTCCCTGAAGTGCTGTCCCTCCAGAAAATGAGTTTGGGAAAGGTTACCCCAGGTTGTCAAAAATGTCACAACCCCATGCCTCTTGTAAACACAAAGTGAACACAGTTGTTAAATGGACCCCTGACGTTCTTTCAATTCTGAACAATAGAAAGCACTCAAAAAGGTTTTTTGGGTTTTGTTTTTTTTTTTTTTTTTGACATAAAAACAAATTCAGCCTCACCTTAGTCCAGAGTGACTATTAAAACACATCAGCTTCTGATCTGCCTAAATGTGACAGCCTCTGTCCTGGCCAAGGCTGGCTAGCTGAGACAGTGTCTTAGCTACTGGATGTAAACAAGAAATGCAGTGTCAGTGCTTCCCAGCTCTTGGAAGGACTCAGTTCAGCCTCAGCTGTATCTATGCTGGAAAACTGTGGCTGTCCTTTGGATAATGTCTATGGGGGTTATCTCCCAGGGTTTTGATTTGGTCAGCTCTGTAAATATTGGCCTGCACTTAGGGTTCTGTGAATATGAACTCTCTTTGAATCCCATTACAATATGACACAGGCAGAGTTTTGTTGTCGGTGGTGGTTTTTTAAAATCAAAATCGCCTACTAGGTCACTTATTTTTAGAGGGGATCTAGACACTTTACAATCCTCAGTGACAAGATCCAGGCTCAGGGCTGAATAAAGTCAGCATCATACTCAAGCAAGAAAAAGGTAGTTCCTTCTTCCACAAAGTTATCCCCCCCTCCTTCTCCGGAGATGCTGTCTTCTACCAGATAAGTGACTAACAGGCTCTTAGGTAGGGTTTTTTCTTTTGTGGGGGGGGGCGGAGGGGGAAGGTGTTTGTTTCCTGGAATGATTAAGAAATTTTTCAAGAATACATTATTTCCCTTAAAAGAAACATCAACATATATGTAAAGAGAGACACTTAAAAAGATTTCTGACCATTTATAAATATTTTCTAATTCCAACAGGGGTGCAATATTTTGAGGACAGATAAAAAGCATAAAAATACAGTTAAGAAAATAAAATTTAATATCATACTAATTAATTTGGATTGCTATATATATTATCAAGCAGCAGTATTTTTGTACAATACAGGAAAACTTGGGCAGACTTGCAAACTTTGGAAATATACTACATTTAGCAACATGGTATATCTGTCAAGTGCTACATATTTACATTAACTTGGACGTAGCAAGTGCAAACCTTGACTAAACTGATATCCTTCTAACACACGTGCAACACACCCATCTTTACCATTTAGACACCCGTAACTTCTCGTTCTTTTAGAGGATCTTATTGCCTCTTCCCATACTGAAAATGTCTCATGAGCAATTACTCTTGGCAAAACTTCCTTCATAGTTGTCAGTCCCGAATACACTTTCTCTTGCCTGTTTATGTCTCAAATCTAATGCTTTTGTTTCTCTTTCCTTTGCTATTTGGTACAGTGCTTCCTCTAATATCCAGCTAAGATGTCTTAGAAAAAGAGGGGTTTATTCGTGTGTGTATTACATACACACACATATACATATATACGTACAGGAGCGTGAGCTACCAGGAAGCCCTTTTCACTAGCATGGTTAGAAGGTTGATGGAAAATGCATTAGTCCTTTTTCACCCCGTGGACAATGAGGCTGTGCTAGTTTGCTACAATAGCAGGAAGGCACTTGGATAAAACATTCAGATAACTGAGGAAAGGCCAAATTCCCTCATGTGCAAAAAATGGCTCCTAGCCAGACCAAGTGAGAACAAATCATTCACCAACTACCCATAACTCTTCCCTGGTGAAGTCAATTCTTTAGGTAAAGCTGCTAGTATGAGGAACTCTTTGTTAATGAGGAAGTATTTAGCATCCCAGAAGCTCTGTGGCAGAGGTCAACTTTTTACTGGCATTGTTTATTTAAAAGAGAATTTTTGCTAAAGTCTGTGCTTGGAAAATAAAGGCTAGGTATTGACCAAAAGGTTTCATACAAGCACAAAGGCCTGAACTGGGGCATTTTGTCTACTCTCTGGAGTGCCAAACACACCTGGCCCCAACTCTCAGGAAGGTTTTACCTCTGGGTAACCTTGACAAGAGAGGAAACTCTACAGTGGGCAATGAATGGCTATGACTTTCTTCTTAGGCCTTCTGCCTAGCAGACTGGACTGAGAAACCACGCTACAGTCTTTTGAAGAACACTAAAAATATTTTCACTTTGATTACTGGGGAAACAACTGAAAATGAATCCCCAGCTTGTCCTGGGGTGTCTGCAGTAAATGCAAACAGAAACACATCTGTGTGATTTAAAAACTCATCTGCCAAGAACGTTGAGGGTTTTGTTTGCAAAAATTGCACCAACAGAGGAAGACTAGTGAGGCCTATGGGTATGTTCGGTGGAGAAAGACAGTTGGGGGGAAAATCACATCCCACTGGTCCGAGCAGAGCTCAAACTGAGGGATGCACTTGAGTAGATGTGCCTCTATTGGAATGCATCTGCTAATGCAGACAGGTCTTTAGGGTCACACTTTGGATAACCAATGAATTTGGGGGCCAAATCCTGAACTTTACTTTAAACTTCAAGTTTAGGGTAAAGAGGGAATTCAGCCTTTTTCCTCTGTCCCGGTAGAAACCCACTTACAGAAGCACTTAGGCTGTTGTACTTAACAAAAATACCTGTACTTTTTTGCTGTTGATTTAGCTCTTCTGCCCTTACTCCTCAAATTTCAATGTGCATGCTTGAGATTCTTAACTACTTTATGGGAAAGCGCTCTGGCTGTTTGTTAGGAAGAAAGCAGGCAGGAACTTTGAAAAGCATCTAGGTCATACAGCTGTAGCAGCCTGGGTCACCCTCCCCAGCCTATGGAAACTGCTCAGGATGGACCCCATGCCCCAGGGGTTAAAGAGCAGCTAGCCAAGACAGCTTCTCTGCCAGCCTTTTGAAGCGGAGAAAAAATTTAAAAAATAATAATAAACGCGTACACGTCATAACTTAACGCCAAGAAGTTTTAACAGGTGATCTTGTCTGGGCAAGGCAGTCTGGTTTTGGAATGGGAATTCAAAAATGAAGCTTCAGCTGTTGGCCCGGCTGTGGCATGAACTGGGCGAGCTCTAAGGACAGACAGTTCAGTTTCGGTCTCTATCCAAGAGGGTTTGGGGTTTCTTCGGCCTATAAGCTGGACTCTTGGGCCATGTTCCTTTGGTTGCTCTGAGAACTCCATTCCTTCAAAAGATACAGGACCTGGACAAATGAATGCAAGGCCTGGGGTTTAATCACGGCACCCATAGCTTCCGTCCCCAGCCCCCCAAGCTCCAGTCACTCAGCTCTCCGGTGAGTTCCAGTGTCCTGTCTCGTGCAGAATGTGGTTTTGGTCAGCAGGCACTTAATACTGGGATTTAAGATCAACCAGGATGTCCTTTGGGATGTACAACAAAAATCAAAAGGTGTTGACAGGGAGAGGTGGCGAGCTCCTTCACCAAGAGTCAGCTTTGCGCCCATGTGTTGTTCCGCGTGTGGACTCCGGGCCGGGAGATGAGCAGGAAGGGAGACGGGCGTGGGGGGAACGGCAGAGGGCTCCGACATGGAAGGTGTCTTGCTATAATGGCTGCTTCTACGTTTGATTTTGCGTGGGAGGTCCTGAAAACTCCTTCCTGATAATTTCATTAACTACAAAAGAAAAGAAAAGGCAGAGGGGAGAGAGAAAATGGGGCGAGTGAGACAGCACCAAAAACAGGCATCAGGTTCACTTTCTAGAAACTTCCAGGCTATTTTTAAAAATACTTTTTTTGTTCCTTATAATATGTTTGATAACTTTTAATGTAAGAAATGCCTTCCTAAGTGGTGATTTGTTTTTTTGGATGATGATATTTTGTGCTACAGATCTGTTAGTGAAAATTACTCAAATGGTAACTTTTTCAAATCTTTTGTGGCAGAAGTGGATTTGGGTCTTAGGGTATGTTTTAAGTAACTTTCTCCTGGTCTGTGTTTTATTTAATGCACTTGGGGCTCTCTATTGTGTACCAAACTACTTCCATTAGGACAGCTAGAAAATATCAATTACATGATTAAGTCTGGTAAAAGACAGTTCGTTCTTCCTTGACTCATAAAACTTAGCAGTTCTCCAAAGAAGAGCCAGAGACAGCAGCAAGTGGGAATCCCACAAAGAAAGACTAACTAGCCCTCAATTTAAACATAGTTTCTATTTCTCTCAGCACAGCCAGGGATGGATCATGTTGGCAGTCTTCGTCCTCAGAGGGGCTCTGGAGAGTTCAGTCACCTCCCTCCCAGAAGCAAGCGCAGAGTTCCTAGCAGGGAAGCAAGACAGCAATGCCGGGCAGTGAGATCTTAGAATAGCAGATCCTGCAAAAAGGCTCCCTTTAAAAAGTTGCTATCAGTGGCAGTGGTGTGCACGTTCCCTAACGTATGTATACACCTTCCATTTTGCAGTTGGATTGTGTCGACCGGTCGGTCCTGGGGCAGAAGGGGGAAGGAGCAGAACCCTTTGCTGGTCTTATCAAAGGCAGGTTAACCTCCCCTTTCCTAGTTCTGTCACTGAATTCTTCCCATAACCTCCTTATACTTTGTTTTCTCATCCTAGCCTTATCTTGAAGCTACAGAGATGGAAAATTGGCACTGAGGGTTCAATGTTAAGAACTGCCCAAAGTCTCTCAATGCTGGGCCCTCCTAGGTCTAGGGTGCTTTTCCCTGGAAAAGCCTCCTGCCCAGATGAGTCTACAACCTCCAGGGGCAGGGAATGCAAACAGCTTTAAAGAGCTGGGTAAGCCACGTTTGACTCTCAGCTCCTTCACGTAACTGGCTGTTGTGTGACTTTACCTCTCTGTGGCTCAGTTTTCTCATCTGTAAAGTGGGAATCATAATAGTGCAGGTGCTAGAGCCAGCCAAGGTTAGAATCCCACCTCTGCCACTTCCTTGCCTGGTGAACCTTGCCTTAGTTTCCCCATCTGTAAAGTGTGTCTAAAAATGTTATCTTCCTCCTAGGGTTGCTGAGGAGCTTACACGAGATAATGCAAATAAAGAAATAATCACAGTGCCCAGTGTGTAGCTGGTATTGGTTTGCAGAATAGTATGTATTAGATATGTATGTAGGAGAATATGATGCATATGTTAATGGATAAGAATGTACATATCAGAATAACAAAGTGTGGAAAAGGATCCATTAAAGGGAACTCAGAGGAAGAATTCCTATTTGGCTAACCAGCCCTAATTGGGTACCAACTGTGTACCAGCTGACTCCCAGGGGCTGTAAAGCAAAAGCTGAATGAAGCCGGTCACCCCAGCCCCGCCCCTCTGCACCCCGCAGGGCATAAGCTGAGGGCACTTTGCAGGCAGACACAGTGAAAGCAGAATGCTAGCCGGGGAGGTGGGGTCGGGCCAGCTTCATGTGAAGCTTTTCAAAGCCCGGATTCTGAAGGGCTTCCTGTTTTCTCAACCTAGGAAACGAGAGTTGATCCTTAATGGAAACACAGCCTCAGCTTTCTAAAAATAGCTGGTAGGCAGAGATGTTGGCACCAAGGTCCTCACAAGAGGGTCGTTCCACAGGGGTGGGAGGGTGGGGCACTTTTCAAGCAGGCAGAAGCAGTTTTTCCCTCCCTTTGGATAAAAACGTTCCTGCTTTCTGAGAGCTACTTTCAGGTAGAAGCAGAGCTGCACCTGGAAAATTCCACAAACACTATGCATTTAGACCCTGTCACTGTTGGGGGTGGTGGTGGCCCTGAAGTTCAAACCCCACCAAAACCTCTCTGGTTAGGAACCTCCTCTTTCTGAAACCTCAGAGCTTGCTCCTCAGGCTGTGAACAAGAAGAAAGCGCTAGAGCAGAAACATTGGCTGGGTATTGACTGAGTAGAGCTGTGTCAGGCTGAAAACAGGCTCCACGTTCAGGGTGGGGGGTGTCTCTGCTCAGCTGCTTCATGCAGACTCCATTTCCTGCCTGTGGGAGGTCCCACACTTGTAGACTCCGAAGGGGAGACCCCACTGCCCTGTGAATCAATCCCATGATGCCTGGCATTTCTCCCTTTCGGATCCCCCACTTGGCCCCGCTAGGTGCTTAAGGTCTCCCTAATCCAAAAATCCTACCCTGGGCCCCTCTACCTGGTTCCCCAGCGTACCTGCCTGCTGTGACTCCGCCACCCTCACCCTCCACCCCAGCTTCCTCTGCCCTTGCTGGAGCCCCGGCCAGGATCAGGCTTTCTCTGGCGGCACCTGCAGGGGCCACCCCTGCCCAGTTGGGCTCTCCCCTCATCTCCTCCATTTACCAGTTCCTGGCAACTCACTATCTGTTGCTCTGTTGATGTTCACATTCCCCCTGCAGTCCTAGCCCTCAGTGCCTTGGGGCATAGGAAGTACTCAATTACATTTACTAAGGAATGTGAACACAGAAGCTTAGAAAGGGGTACAGAAACTTCAGGTCCCAAGGTCAGAGCTGGGACTGACCCCAAGTCTGACTCTGAGGTCTAGGTGCTGACCCATCTCCTATATCAAGTGTTTTGAGCATCTACCCCTATGCTAGTAACCGTACCTCTTCCCAAATTGGGCCACATGCAATTCCCCAAATACCTCCTCTCCTTGTCCAAATTCTCACTTTTCTTCCTGCCCCTTTTCCAACACGATCTCTTCCTGGAAGCCACCTCCACATTCCTGCCATGGTGCCCTCACTCCCTCCAAAAGCAAGTGCTGAATTCTCAAGTATTCCCACTCTACCATCCATAGCACTGTGCACCCAGTAGGTGCTTATTAATGCCTGCATCTCAGCCCACCACAAGGACCCTGAACCATCACCCTAGGTCAATTGGTTTAGGGAAGCTAACTGTCCTTTGCCATCTATCTGACAAACAGGTTGCTGATCTGGTGCTTGTCTGGAGCTTTTGTCTCTACAGAAGAATATGAGCTATTCACGTTTACTGAGGGCTATGGCCGGGCCCTATACGGCACCAGGGGCTATAAAGTAATTCTCACACCAGCCCTAGCAATATAATCATCACCCCAACTTTATAGATGGGGAAGTAGAGACAGGTAGTCTCTTACCATAGCAGGTGAAGAGGGATGGGGATTTGAACCCAGGACCCATTTAATTAACCCATACACTTTATGGCCTACACAACCGGTAAGAGACTTTGCAATGAAGTTCAGCATTCATCACCTTTCTTCATGTGTTTTGTGTGAGGGTCGGGGAAAGACGAGGGCAGCCTCTGCTAAGTTAACAGCACAAAGCGAGAGGTCATGTGGCCAGTGGGTCAGGCGATCTGCCTGGGAGAGCATCACTTTTTCAGAACAGAATTGAGGCCAGCAGTGGCGAGTCTGCCACAGCACTCTTGACCTTTGATCATCCTTAGAGGTACCATGATGAAAAGACTGATGGAAAACGTGTCTATAACCTCAGGGTGACTTCTAAGCCTGAAGCCAGAAAGGAAAAGATGGACAATTTTTTTTTTTTTTTTTTGAGAAAGGGTCTTGCTTTGTTGCCTGGGGAATAGTGCAAGACCCTGTCTCTAAAAAAAAAAAAAAAAAAATTTTGTATATACTTTTAAAAACTCTAAAAAATGTGTGATATAATATTTTCAGCATATATAATAGCCATTTGTATAAGAATATAAATATTCTAATAAAAATGGCTGGCTGCAGACATAAAAAAGAAGATAATTTTTCTATAAAGGACCAGATAATATTTTCAGCTTTGTAAGCTCTATGGTCTCTCAACTATTCACTCAGTGTAGCGTGAAAGCAATGGACATAGATAGGTCCCAATAAAACTTTATTTACCAAAACAGGCTAGGGGCCAGATTTGGCCTGAGAACTGTAGTTTGCCAACCCCTAGTGTATACCAATGGCAAAGAAGAAAAGGAAAGCGGGGTGTTCTCTTTGCCTACCTTTGGGGGGTGGCAATCTTGGAGAAGCCACTGCCTCTTACAAGTATTGTTCAAACAATTCAGGATTGATTCAGTGGTAAATTTCTAAAAACTAGACCTGACTTCTGCTAGCATCCCACTCTGCCCTAGGAATTTTCTGATCTGCTTGAAGGCCCCGACACCTGCATTCTGACTTCCTTCTTTCCTTTATCAGACCTCAGAGGTTCTCAAACTTCAACTTGCAGAAGAATGACTGCTCGAGGTTACCAAAAACACTGTACTTTAGGTGAAATTTAAAGAGCTGTCAAGGTTAATTTTTACTATAGGCCCTTTCCCCTTAACTGCTGACTTTGGAACTCAATCCCCTGAGAGAGCAACAGGAAGGAGTGGATAGGACCAGTCCTGCCTTTCTCTCAAACCTCAAGCATGTTTTATAAAGTCTGCTGAGACCACGTCAGTGCCCACGTGAGGCTGGGCCCAACCACAGATGCTGCAGCCAGAAAGACACTCCTCAAGCTTGGATGGGAACCGGAGGCTGCATTCTCTAGGCCAAATCAAAGCATCTGAGAGCCAATGGGGGCTCAAGGCCCTACCCCTTCAATCCCCACCAGATGTTTCCTCTGCCCTGCAGTACCTTGCTGAATTCACTCCCAAGACCCCCATGCTTGGGTCAGGATGGGTGACCTGAAGGCAATGAAGTACTCTCTGGGCTTTTCTGCCTTTTGTCCCAACTGGTCTACTGGTCTGGGGGAAGCTACAGTGAAGGCCAAGAGCAAACTCCAGGGTCTAAACTTTGTTCCCCAAGTGACCAGGCTTGCCTTCCGCAGGAGTGCTGGTTTGAGCCTTCCCCTGTGACTTCTGTATCAAAACTGAAAAAACTTCTTAGCTGAGGACAAACATCTTCCAGGGCTCTGCTGTGCACTTGCTAAGTAACCTCCTAGCCTTTCATCTGCTCCAGCTGTCTCAGCCTGGGGGGTGTTGGGGGAGGTACTCAGGAGTGCTAGAGAGGACTGTAGCCCAAGTGGATGGGGGTGTCTGAAGAGTCCTGCAACAGGACATCTCCTCTGGGTGGCAGGCGCTAAGCTGGAGGCCTGAGCCAGCTTGCTGCAGTGCCAGGGCAGCACATTAAAAAGGCACTGCCCTTTGACAAGCTCCCTAAGTGGCTTACACTCTCAGCACTGATATTTTACTTGCATTTTTATCATCCTGATGCCTCGGGCGCAAAGACCTTAGGATGGACAGTGGCACGTGGTAGGTGTTTAGCAAACACGCACTGGTCGCATTATTGCCTGTTGCCAGTTTTTGACAATCACTGTTGAAGACCGTATTGGAGCAATACCCTCCAAAGGGTTCCTTCTGCTACTTGGACATGTTAGAGGACAGGGTCTCAGCGGGTCCTATCCTCTGGGAAACATGGTTCTGAGATGTCAGCTAGTAAGTGTTCTTAGTGGGATTTCAGAGTAGACCATCAGTGTGATGCCGCCAAGGACTCTGGACTTGGCCTGGGATGTACGGAACCCACTTTCACCGGCACAGGGAACATTCAGACTCTGTGGCCCAGCAGCCACAGCAGGTAGCCAACGAGAACACTGGCTGGCCGAGTGCCCGCCCTGTACTGGGCCTTGCACATGCTAATTTATTCTGATTACAATGTGGGGAGGATTAAATAACAGCCACAGTGTCTAACAAGCTGAGGCACAGAGAGGCAAGGTGACTTCCTCAGTGTCCCACATGGACTTTATACCCAAAGAGCCTCCTGAATCTTGCATCCTAAGGTCTGTCTCAGGTACTGGACTCTTCTGCGGAGGCCCCATTGCCAAGTTCAATCAAGGTGGATCTACTGGCTGGAGCTGGTGAGGGGCTCAGGGCTCTAGCGAGAGGATGATTTCCAATCCAGAGACCGAGTAGCAAGTTAAAGCTGTCAAAAGCGCATGACAAGAAAGCCCGCAGGAGGAGCTGAAACTGAGTTGAGATCAAGAATGGAAATCAGCAAAGACCAGGCACTTCCTGCATAGCTTCCTAGGTGTTCTGACTTCCATGCCCACGCTGTGGTTCCCCAGTGCAGAACACCCCACCACTAATGGACACAAAGCCAAGTGTACAAAACCGAAAAGGAGCAGGCTTAAGGCTCCGCCCACAGTGCCACCTTTTACCATGCAGGCCAGTGCTGGGAGAGCATGCAAGTCCCCCTCTTCTCCCACCCCAACCCTGAGCTCCAGCCTCACCGAGATTCTCGGGGAAGGCCCCAGGAGTGTCCACTTTGGAAGTGGTAGGGCCCGGCCCTTAATTAAGAGCAGGAAATGGTGTCTGTGAGGATGGTTGGAAAATAAGAAAGGGCCTTCAGGTAGTAAAGTTTTCTTTTACCAAAAAAAAAAAAAAAAAAAAAAATCCAAGTTAAGGAAACACACAGCTGGAAAACAAAAAGAGGAGCAGAAGATGTCAATTACCTTTAACTTTGATTTCTCGGATCAAAGATCACAGTCACTCTGTTTCATAATATGTTTTGTATCCAGCTAAGGTGTGTGTCTATCAGCTCTGAAAAAGATTTGTAAAACCATTTTTGAGAAGGAAAAAAAATCACCTTTGATTGCTATTATGCTTCCAACTCATGCCAATATCATCCATTTAATGGGTATCTCTTAACTTGGAGCCACTCAGAACCCAGGAGAGAACTTAACCCTTTGGCTGTACAAATTCGGTAACATCTTAACATTTGTGCCAGAGTTAACCCAACATCAGGTAATCATCACTGAGATGAGGGACTTTGTGCAAAGTCAGAGTGCGTTAGCAAGGTCATGGGGGTATGTGTGTAAGCTAGACGGTATGTGATGGAGCTTCAGATCATGGGCAACTAAAGAGAAAATAAAGCTGGCTTCTGCTGCAGGCAAACGAAAATCAGTTTCATTGGGATCTATTCGGACATAATCTTCCTTCAGGCTTCTACATATACAAAATTTGGCCCCAGTTTCCTTCTTGTTAGTGATAGCACCTCAGTGGTCATGTAAAGTGCAGATTTTCTTAAATTTTTTCTTTTTTGGATGACAAAAAAAAAGTAGCTTCTGCCTAGTCAGAGCAATGAAGACACTTGAAAAGGAGGTCTGAATAGTCTATTTTATAAGCCATTCTATCATGTTTTTCTCTTCGAGTTTAAATAAACAATAAGCCCCTCTTTATATCTGTACAACACCTATAGCTTTCAAAACACTCATCTTCCCAATCCCCTTGAATGGACAAATTCTAAGGCCAGAATCCATTCCGAATGCCTGACTTACACATATTTCCTGGGTTCAGTTTCTTACAGGAAATGATGCAGCATTATTAACATCGTAGTCAAGTAAACCAGGATGGCTCCTTCAAGGAGAGTTGTGAGCACCCCAAAATCTCATCTTCAAGGGGGAGAACATTCAATAAATGAGATCTCTTTAGCAGTTTTGCAGGGACAGAAATGTTGGGGTTGAGTACAGGATGCTGCAGCCCTGGGGCAAGATAACAAGCTCATTTCTTCTCCCGAAGCAAAAATTCCAGGTACATGTGGCCCTAAGGCAGCTCCCTTCCCTACCTCCACTATAAAGTGGCTTGTTCCAAATCCAAGAGCAGAAGGCATTGTCGGATAACTCTGGGCCTTAAAATACCACCTGTATCCTGACAATGGCAAAATTAATATTTGTAGCCCAGATCAGCACTCCTGAACTTCAGATGTAGGTATCTAACTGCCCACTGGGCATCTCAACCTTAACGTGGCCAAAACCAACGTCTGGATCTGCACCACTCCTCACTCCCCTCCTTCCCAAATAATCCTGTTGCACTTTGTTCCTATTATAGGAAACACACAAGTTGATCGGGCCCACCTTGGTATATTCCCTGACCCCTTGTTCACAGCCCACATCCCAGCCACCTCCACTGCTGCCACCCTGGCCTCTGCCTCTGTGCTGGGTCCCCCACCCAATGACAGGGTGATCCTTTTGGAACTTAAGTTAGAGCCTGCCACTCTCCATCTTACTCAGTTGTTACTGCTAGAAAAAGATAGCTCCAAAGTATTGTAATGTCCAAGACAGTGAAGGAGCTCAGGCAATTTCACCCCAAAACATGACTCTTTGATATAAAGAATATTTTGAATTAAAGGCCCTTAGAAATCAACAGGCTTTGGAAGGGGCTTTCCCTCTATCTGCATAAAACCAGATGGACTCATCAGAAAGAACAGTTGCCTTCCCTTCCCCTCCCTGTTATCTTACACATTGCAGGAAAGATCAAGAACGCAGCCAGATCCAGCCCATTGTACAGACAATACCTGTCTCTCGGGTTAGTTCAGTTCCCAAAGAGAATCATTTCCAAGCGAATCTGTTTCCCCCATCCGCTCATTCTCCCAAGTATCTGCGCACCCTCCCTCATAACCATTTATTGCCACTCAACAGAATTACTTACATCCCTCAACTCCCCTCCCCTCTAAAATGAAAGTATATAAACTTCTGGACCCCATTGGGAAATTGGGTAATCACTCTGTGATTCTCCCCACATGCACAGTAAATAAATCTCTTATTAATCTGCCTTATTATGAGTTGATCTTATCCATGTAGACTCATTTAAGTAGCACTTAGTGTAGGTATCATGCACAGGTCTGAGGTCACACCCTTGGAGGAGCAATTCAAATCTAGGTGGAACCCCAGGAACCATGCTCTTAACGTCACCAGGCCAGAACAAGGATTCTTTCTACAAACACAGAACCCCATGTTGCCTGGTGTGTTGTGGGGTGGGGGGGCACTTTTTCTATCTCAGTGGACTAAAAAGCCAGTACCTGAGAAGCCAAGCCCTGTCACCTCCTCAGAGAAATATAAAGCATCACACTGAAGGGTTTGTCTATAGTGTTTTGAGGTGCAGCTTCCTGTTTAGTCAGTTTCCTGGTGGAAGACGGGGGCCCTCAAGAGCCAGAGGAAGGACCTGTCTTAATTCGACTAACACCTAAAACTCAACTCAAGCTCCAGACCACTGCCAAGCACCCTCCTCCACAGGTGGCCGTTCCCTCTGCCACTTTTAATCTTCACGGCTGTCTCGGGGGAGAAGGGTGTGCTTCCCATTTCTCAGGTAAGTTAGGCAGAGAAAGATGGGGTGACTTGCCCAGGAACAGCCCCCAAGCATTGCATACTAGGCCCAGAACAGGGTTTCCCACATTGGAAAGATCACCAGGCTGCCCTGGGGGCCTTCGCCTCAGAAGCTCTTGGAACACAAGCAACCCCCTCAGTACACGAGTCTCGCTGAGCCTCAGTTTCCTCAGCCACGAGATGGGAATACGAATACCTCCTTGGCAGGGTTGCTGTGGGGATTAAAGGAGACGATGTAGCTGGCTTACTGTTATGTGTTCCTTAACTCTACAATATGGTTCCCTAAAGAAGCAAGATGGGAGAGAGACAGCTATGAAAGCAGATAAAGGCCAGTCCAAAAGAGTCCACTCCAATCACCAAGAATATAATTCCATTTTCCCACACATTAGACGGGAAGCTCCACTGACCTGCGTGGATGTTCTGGTCGCTTGTCAGTAATACGAAGAGGAGACATGGGGAGAAAAGGCAGGATGTAGAGTTACTATACATCTACAAATCCTTCCAAGGACACAGAGAGGGGCACCTCTGCACTTAGAATCACTGGCCGGATCTTGCGGTCTTTTACAAGGCTACAGCTGGCGACCTGTGCGCTGGCTTGCATTTTTACCCTCAGACATAAACTGGTGCGTCACCTCACTCATGCTGCAGTCCAGATCACTGATTAGCTCAATCCACACCGATAACTATCACGAAAGCACAGCCGGTCAACAAATAGCCTTTACTGACAAAAATACAGGCCCAAGAATCTGTCACCTTAACAAATTATACAACCAGCCTCCCAGACTTCTGAGATCACAGGCATGCACATTTAAATGGGACGGAATTCGGTGGGAAGCCCTGTGTCACAGAGCTGGCATGAATTAGGGACTGGGCTAAGGGGCATCCAGTTTCACGGGTCTACAGTGGAATACAGATGTCCCTCTTAACCAGTGTAGAACATGCCACCACCTCCTCCATTCTCTGCTTTTTTTCACGATTGTGCATCCACTTACGATCTAGGGAGAAGCAACTCATGACTTTCTCTAAACTAAGCTGCCCTAAAAGGAAGGCCTGACCAACAGTGCAAACTCCAGACCTGAGCTGAGGTTACCCCTTCTGCCCTGTTCCACTCCCCAGTTCAGCAGAATTTCTTCTGATTACAGGCAGCTAAGCTGCACCTCTCCTATCGAGCAACCACACGGCTTCTAAAGCAGCAACCGCAGGCAGGAAAGCATTCTAAACACAACGCTGTTTGCTTCCTTGTCCTTCTGTCAGTTTATTGCCGCCTTGACCCAAAACCTCTGCTAAGAAGCATCAGCCACAGAGCAAGCACTGCAAAATAACTTGTGCCTTCAAAGAAAAAAAAAGTCAAAAGGAAAGCATTTGTTACTACATTGAGTTGAGATTTCAGGAAAGAAACAGTAATCCAAACCCACAAATCAGCCTGCGACCACAAATGAAATGATAAAATAAATACCTAATTGTTTGGGAAGCCATCTTTCTCTTTGGGGGTTGGAGGAATTCACCAAACATTTATTTTAAGACATTTGAGTTTACTTCTCCTTGCTTATCCGTAAGAGATGGAATCGAGGCTGGAGACACTCCAGGTGGGTGAGTAGGTGGAAGCCTGGAGCAGTAAGAAAGGTTTCCACCCTAACCCGCTTTCCTCATGTCACAGAATCACACAAAACTTCCTCCTCACTCGGGGGGAGGTCTAAACCCCCTGGCCTGGCTTATGAGACCTTTCCTTTGAATACCAGCATGGCCCCGGCTGCTGGGAAAGGATTCACTGGATATTTATTGGCTCTTCCAGCCCAGTCTCCATCTCGCCCTCCCATAAATTCACCATCCAGATCATTCTATGTCCTCCCACGTATGCCATGACCAGCTCACAGCACAGCCCCAACATGGGACACCCACACCCACATACCCCCAAAGCCCAATGTAAGCCCGCCTCACATTCCCTTCCAGGACACCTTCTGATCTGTCTTCTGTATTTCAAGTCTTGAATTTCCCGCAAAAAATTTCAACCACGTCTTCCTCCCTCCCTATCTTCCAGATTTACAGGCAAGAGAAACCACTACCTGCCTGGACCAAAATTCCTCAAGGTCAGAGCAGGGACCAGGCTCTGTCTTAAATTTCTCTAAATGAGATAGACAGGCCTGGCCCTTGCATTTACTGCTGTCAACTCAAAGGCTGCCTGGAGTGACCGGCAAAGACTGTGTATGTGTGACATTGCAACAGGTGTCCCTAAGAGAAATTCTCCCAGGACATGCAGACAGAGCCTCCTGATTCACTCCCTTCATCAAACCTTTCGCCTGTATACTCCCTGCAATGGGTTGAACTGTGTCTCCCCCAGATTCATATGTTGAAGCCCTAATCCCTAATGTGATGGCATTTGGAGATGGGGCCTTTGGGAGATAATTAGGGTTAGATAAGGTCATGAAGGTGGGGGCCCTCATGGTGGGATTAATGCCCTTAGAAGAAGAGACACCAGGAGTCAGTCTCTGTCTCTCTCATGGTGAAAAGGTGGCTGTCTGCAAGCCAGGAAGATGGTCCTCACTAGGATCTGCTCTTGGCACCCTGATGTCAGACTTCCAGCCTCCAGCATTGTGAGAACATAAATTCCTGTTGTTTAAGTTACCCAGTCTATGGTATTTTGTTATGCAGCCTAAGCTGACCAACACAGTCCCCTAAGCACTGCTTTGCCAAAGCACATTCTTCTCTAATGTCTTGGTCTATGCTCAGGTGGCAGGCATCAGCTAGCAAAGTCATAAAGTTAAGTGACTTGCCCAGCATCCCACAGCTGGTCTACGGCACGGCTGAATAAGGAGCAGATCCTGATGTTACCATGGCCACACCTTTGTGCAGCCTGGCTCTGTGCTTGGGGGTTGCAGGGAGGGGGCTCTCTTTTCTCAGCATCTGAATCCTGCTTCTCTGCCCATGGCCAGCCTCGAATCTCTCTCCCTGGTTCCTCTGGCCGACAGCCCCTCCCCCTCCTCAGCTCTCTGCTGCTCTGACAAACTCAGCCTCTATGTTCTGGTCAGGTTATTAATCTCTGAGGTGGGGGCCTGGGTGAGGCACTCACGACCCGGGGCCAGAGTCACAGGGAAACACAGACTGCTTGGCTCCAAATCCCAGTTCTGCCACGTCCTTTCATGGGACTTGAGGCAAATCCTAAAGTTCTCCGTGTCTCCTCTGTAAAAGGTGGGCCATGATTGTTCCTAACTTTTAAGGCTTTTAGATGGAACCAATGAGTCGACACATGCAGGGTGCTTCACACACGCAAGGCCCACAATAAGAACTCTGCATGTAATTACTCATCGAGGCAATGGGAGCCAATCTTTTATGTCCTTGAGTTTCAGTTTCCTTGTCTGTACACTTGGCACAATGCCAAGCTAAAAATAACCTAAAGTGTTCATAGATGTTTCTCTCATCATCAGTAATATATCCTAGGCCACCACACAGAGAATATCTGATTAACAAACTGAACCAACCTGATGGCCAGTCCACCTCTTCCAACGAAGCACTTTCACCTTGGAAGCTATTTCTACGCATTCAGAGTGGGTGTGCTCTCGGGTTGCCCTGCTCTCACAGATGCCTTTTCACATCCTGCCGAGAGGGGCCCCTCCCAGCCCTCGCTGCACCCACTGCACCGGGCCCACGACACGCAGAGCAGCACTCTGAGTCACCAACATGCCCTGCAAACCAGAGGCCTCCGGAAGCCAGCCCAGGCAGCAGACCCGCACAGCACCCAGCCGCCAGACATCTTATGAGCAAGACCTCGGGGCTTACGAGAAAGATGCCATGCCACATCCCAAACTGTCCCCAGCTCTCAGGATGAGTAAACGTGGCAGTTCTGAGACTCTGGTTTCGAGAACGAGGCAAAGGTGAAAATTGAGAGGACAGCATGCCATCAGCGGGCGGGTAGGCAGATCAGCTTGCAGCTGAGAAGACACCTCGCCCCGAGGTGGCAGGAGGAGCCGCCTGCCTCCAGGAAGAGACACTCACCCACCTCTGGTCAAGCAACACGAGACAAGCCCCGTCCCCAAAATCAGGTTCCTAGGGCCTTAATCCCAGCATCCTCCTTGTCCCCATCTTCCCCTAGACCACCCTCCACCATGAGACTTCAACGATGCCTTTCAGAACCCCAAATCCACATGCAACACGACTCCATCCAGGGGCTGAGTGAGCAGCACCGGAGGAGGGCAGGAGGAGGGGGGCTGCTCTTTAGGGCCTTGGCTGGAGACACTGCTTGGAAAGACGGACGCAGGTGACCAAGTTCATCTCCAGAGTTCCTAAAGAACTCTGGGTATGCAGACCCCATGATTTCACATGTACCATCTCACTGTGCCCCACCAACAGGTCTGTTAGCACGTGCCTGTGTTCACAGAAACTGGGCATTAGGTGGGTCAGAGTGAGCCCCGCAGCCACGCTTTTATGAGCACAGCCTTTCAGTTGCACAAGGTTAGCATGGCAACGAGTCCTGGTTTTTTGGGAGAGGGTAGCATGGCTCAGGTCCCAGGACCATGTATCTGGAAGCCCATGACATTTTAACACCAATCCCTCACTGGGATGTCATGGCCTCATAAAGGCAGGGACCTCGTCTCTGTCTTCTACTACTGTACCCCTAGCACCTAGGACAAAGCCCAGCACATAGTAGGTGCCCAGTACAAATTTCAAGGAGGGATGATTGGGTGAAACAATAAACCACCACCTCCACATTGATTGGATTTTACCAGAATTTTCCCAATTAGGTCTGGCTTTCAACCACCTCCAGGAGCTGGTCTGAAACCTGGTGGGAAGCTTGGCAGCCAGTCCAGCAGTGGTTGGGCCGGGGCTGACGTGGCTGAACGGAAGTAAGGCAGCTCAGCAATTCCAACGAATGGTGGCAACTGCCCGCCAGAGCGTGTCCTCCATTCCCCCTCCATAAGCTCCTTGGCCAGCCTGGTTCCTGGACCCCTCAGCCTACAGAGGCAGGACAACAAGCAGAATAAGCAGGACCAGACTGAAGGCGAGGGCACAGAGGCAAATGGATGATGTGAGTGGGACAAAGGAAGAGACCCGAGGAGGTGGTCTGGGGGCGCTGGGACAGTGGCGGGTGCCAGGGAATGGGGAGAGGAGGCACAGGCTTTGTGTAGGGGCCTCAGGGTTACAACGGCAGCCACTCCCCAGCAGCCCTTTTCCTTCCTGGCAGAACCCAGGACAGAGGCCACCCATGCCAACAACTTGCCTCTAAGCCTCTTTGCAGCAGATGGACGCAGGGTGCAGTGCTGACCAGTGAGACACAAGAGGAGTGTGCAGGGAGCATGCCGGTGAGGGAGGGGATATGGGAAGAGCTGCCTGTGCTGCCTCCAGTGTTCGCGTGTGAGGGGTGACACTGGGGACTACAGTGGTCACTGGGTATCCATGTGGGCAGGTGCTGACGTTACTCGGCAAAGGCAGGGCAAGAGAATGGGAGCATCCAGGGTCCTGGTGACATCGCCAAGCAGCTGCACCAGCCTACAAACTTCCCCCCAGCGTCACCTCCTGTGATGTCTGAAATAGCAAGCCTCTTTTTGTCAGGTGTTTATTAGTTGCAGATGAAACCTCCTGATATAGAATAATAGTTATCATTATTTTGTTAATTTATGTGGTACTTTATACAAAGCATTTTACATACACTTATTTAATCCTCACGGTAATCCCATGAAGTAGGTATCAGTTGTCCCCATTTTACAGATACGAAAATTGAGACTCAGATTAAGTATCAAACCCAGGACATACAGCTATGAAGTAGCAGAGCAGTCTGGCTCCAGCAACCTGAAGATAGAAATTCTTTTCCAATTACCACCTGGCAACCAGCATATGCTTCTTTGAATGCAACTCTGCACAAAGACTGGTCCTTGGGAGACCCCGGATGTTTTTTCTTAGGGAAATCACCCCTATAGCACACAGGAAAAATGGAGGTATGCTAATATATATGTTGTTAGCTCTGGTTAACCTGGAGCAGGGGATGAGATTTAAGAAGCAAAGAGTGGCCTGGCCCCCTTGGCACCACTATGCCAAGCCCAGGGTACATATCTCAAAGGGGAGAAGGTGCTAATATATCACAAGAGTTAAGTAAAGCCAAGGCCTGGGGCCCCAGAGGTGAATGACTGGAGACCTCCCAGCTTGCTTGGTTGGCTGTATTTTCCAGCAGAAAAGGAAAATTGAAGCTCACTGCCCACAAACCCACCAGCACCTTGTGTTTCTAGACCTAACAGAACCCAGGCCTTCCAGTGGTATCAGTCTGATTCTGGCTTCGGGCTCTGGTGGCCATCTGCAGAGCATAAAAGGCACCCTCTCTCCGGAGGCGAGAGAGGTGCCACCTCTCAGCTCCATAGCCACAAGCCTGATGGGGAAATCCAGGTTGCTCCAGAGGGTGACAGGAGTGAGTGGCTTTCACAGCAGGAGCCTGGGGTCATGAATATCCACTGGCCTCATCAGAATTCCATTTTGATTGACTATACTGAACTCCCTGCCAGCACTAAGCCACTGCCAGGACCCAGGGACCCCACTTGGCCTTGGGAAAGGCCACTGCTTTAAAACTGAAGGTTACACCCCCTCTCCCTAGTCCTGCCGGCCTTCCTTAGTGCACTCTAAACATGCCAAACATGCTCACGCCTCAGGCCCTCACATTTGCTGTTCTCTCTACCTAAAATGTGCTTTCCTTAGGTCTTTGCACAGCTCTTTCATTGAGATCTCAGCTCAAATATCACTTCCTCTGAGATGCTTCCCTCACAGGCCTCTATGCCACCCCAGCATCCCCCAGCCTGCTTCCGCTTCCTACAGAGCACTTAGCACCACCTGGATTCATTTATATGTTCATACTGCAAGCTCTATGAGGGCAGTGACTTTCAGCCTTTTTGTTCACTGTGCCATCCCCAGCAGTGAACAACAACTAGCTGTTGGATGAACAAACGATTAAACAAAAGAATGAACAAACAGTCGAAGCAACTATGGCTTCTGGGTATTGGCAACCCAGCGTGACCTCATCATGCAAAATGTGGACTACTGTAACACTTGTCTTTGCAGAGCAGATTCCAAGAACAATAGTAAGAAATCATGCTTCATGTCCCTAAAGGAGAAGATGGAGCCTCTGAGCTTTTGGTCACACGGTCCCCTGCCTGGCACGCTAGCTCCCCAGCTCCTTCTCTAACTAGTGAAATCCTGGCCTGAAAGTTTCACGAGGCCCACATCGCACAGAGCACCTAGCGCCATGCATGGTGCCCAGAAGGAATGTTAAACCACATAGCAAATGGGGTTAAGGATGAGACCTACGGAGTCTGGAACCCTAAACCTTCATTTTCCACTCAGTCCAACTTAAAGGAGGAGAAACTGTTTCTCCATTTGTGAACTTCTCTATCCTGAGCCCATTTCATATGCCAACTGGGACATGGCTAGAAATCGCCCATGAAAAGACCGTAGCAGGAAGCAGGTTTTAAGAGCAGTGTATCCTCAGGAAACCTGAGCTGCCTAGAGATGGGAGGGTGAGCCTCCCAACTAAAGCCCTGCAGCCCTCATCATCCCCACCCTATTTGCTGAGCCCGCCAAGCCTCGAGGGGGAGGGAAAGACAGGCTGCAGGGCCACCTCCAGCTTGCCAGGTGTATCCCAGCCCATGCGGCAGGGTCAGTGGGTGGGAATGACAGCGAGCCCCTGTGAGAGGGAGCCCTTTCTTTATTTCTATTATGAAAGACAACCTTGAGCAGACTTTGGGAAAACCCAGTAGTGTACAATGTCCCTTTTTCCCTAATTCAGCTAGAGGTTTAATAATCTAAAGTTGATCTAAAATTCAAGGCCATTCTGTACAGCCTGACAAGCTGACTCTGACGTGGACACAGAAAAGGCCAGGAACAGCCGAGATGCTTCTGGGGAACAATAAGCTGTGACCAGCCCTGCCCGAAATCAAGCATTTCTACAAAGCTGTTGTAATAAAGATGGTGTGCACCGTGCCCCCATAAATACAGACAATGATTTGTCAATTTTTTAAAAAGACAATTGTGTTATTGGCTGGACACAGACAAATTGACCTATGGAACAAAGCTGGGAGCCCAGGAAGGAGCCCACATGCATATGGGATCACAGGCCGTGGGGCAAAGACGGACTTCTCAACAGTTGGCCCCTGACAAGTAGTTATCCATATGGAAAACAATGAAATTAGAACCTTCCCTCATACTGGACACAAGCATCAACTCCAGTTGGATTACAAACGCAAGTGGGCAAGGTAAGACTGAAACATGTTTGGATGACAAAACAGAAGAATGTCTTCATGACATCAGGGTAGAGAAAGATTTCCTAAACCAGTACTTTAAACTGGAGTGAGCCTCAGAGTCAGCTGGAAGGCTTGTAAAAGCACAGACTGGTCCCCCCGCCTCCCCGCCCCGTGTTTCTGATTCAGCAGGTTTGGGGTGGGGCCAAGAATGTGCATTTCTTTATTTTTTTTAGACAGAGTCTTGCTCTGTCACCCCAGGCTAGAGTGCAGTGGCTTCATCGTAGTTCACTGCAACCTCAAACTCCTGGGCTCAAGGGATCCTCCTGCCTCAGCCTCCCGAGTAGCTGGAACTACAGGCACGCACCACCACGCCCGGCTAATTTTTCTATTTTTAGTAGAGATGAGGTCTCACCCTTGCTCAGGCTGGTCTCAAACTCCTGAGCTCAAGGGATCCTCCCACCTCGGCCTCCCAGAGTGCTAGGATTACAGGTGTGAGCCACCTTGCCGGCCTAAGAATTTGCATTTCTAACAAGCTCCCCAGAGATACGATGATGATGACACATTTTGGGTCGCACCATCGTAAACCATACTTTAAAAATTCACACTTTTCAGAAAATAAATTTAACTACATTAAAAGTTTCTGGTTCATCAAAAGATACCATTTTACATACATCCACTAAGCCAAAAAATTTAACCATCTGACAGTATCAAATTTTGTGAGGATGTAGAGCCATGAATTACTCATGTGTTGCTGATGGCAGTGTAAACTGGTATAACCGCTTCAGAAGACAATTTAGCACTGTCTGTTAAAGTTGGATGAAGCAGCTCCACTTGCAGGTATAACCCTACAGAAACTCCCCTGTGTGCGTGCACCAGCAGACAGAGAAAGAACATTTCAGACAGCACCGTCAGTAACAGCAAAGAGAAAAAAACGTGGGAACAACCAAATGTCCACCCTCGGCAGAATGGATAAATAAGCTTCACAGTGGAATACTATGTGGCAGAGAAAAGGAAAGAATTATAAATACAGTGAAGACAATGAGTGAATTTCAAGAACATAGGGTTGAAGGGAAAAGCAAGTTACAGAAGACTAGTTACAGAACAATGCCATTCACATAAAGTTCTCAAGCATGCAAAACTAAAATGTATTGTTTAGGCACCAAACCATGTGGTAAAACTGTAAAGAAAAGAAAGTGACAAACGCAAAAGTCAGGGTAGCGATTACTCTAAGGTGGGAGTGAAGAAGATCTAGGTTTGAAATCACACGCTGAATCCAGGTCTTGAGCATCATGGCTGTGAACGTCCGAGACAAGACAACCAGACCCCACGTGCATCCTGCTGGAGGGACGCCCCAGTGATGAAGTAATCTTGCCAAAAGCGTCGGAATTCAATTAGATCACCTTTGTGCCTACCATACAAGAATTGGTATTCTAGCACATTCTAGCACATCTAGGGGGCATTCTAGCACACTCGGGGCAGAAGGTCACCTCCCTGTTGGCCCTGTCTGAAGTCTTCTCCCCCACAGCACCCTGTTTCTTTTCTTCATAGCATGTCTCCCCACCTGAAATATATTTCTTTGTTGTATTTCTTCTTCTTCCTTGTGGGACTGTTAAGACCCACAGGGCAGGGACCTCACTTCATTTACCCAGCACCTACCAATTTATCTGGCGATAGCAGGTGTTAATAAATGATGGTGGTGGTGGTGGTGGTGGCAGCTGGTACTGCATAGCCTACTCTGTGCCATGCCTATTCTAAGAAATCTATGTGTATTAACCCATTCAATGATCACAACGACCCACGAGGTAGGTGTTGTTATTATTCCCATTTTGCAGTTCAGTAAATCAAGGCTCAGAGAGGTGAAAGGACTTGATCTGAGTTACACAGCTAGCAGATGACCGAGCCATGATTTAAACCCAGGCAGTCTGATTCCAGGACCTACCCTGGACTCCTGCCTCACTAATAAAGGTTCGTCTAATATTAATAGTAAGGATAGAAGCTTTTTGTTCAGGCCTAAAATGATCTGAGTTAACCACTGAAGTTCAAGGAGGATCTGATTAACACACTGACTGCCACACTAGAGAAAAAAATTTTCCTTGGGGCCATGGTGTTTTATTACAAAAACAGAATAAAAACTTCAAAAACAAAATGATCCTTTCCAAGTTAATGAAAAATTTGTTATTTTTTATTGATTTCTGTGTTTTTTCAATAAAAAGGCAATATAAAAACTTGAAAATTAGTAATGTAAAAAGTCATGTGAAAACTTGAAAAATAGTTCATAAGGGTAAAGTGTTTTTCTTGATTCATCAGGCCTAAGTATACATCAAAGGTAAACATAAATAGAAAAATGAAATTTATTGACATCTGTTCATTTAATCCACATTGTTGGAATTAAACTGTCAATATTAATTGTAACAATAAGAAAACAACAAGTAAGATTTTCACAAACCAACTGCAGGGTTTTGCCCAGGATTTCCTTCACAAGGCCCTGGGCTCAAAATTAGCATGAGTTAAATACAACTCATAGGCAGTTAATGTGTTAAGCCAACTTATTTCTCCTGCCCAGACTAGGTGTTTCTTTGCGCATGTTTCTTTGCACATGCACACACATGCACACGCATGGTATAACTACACCTGGCCCTACCACAAACTGCAGTGCGTGTTACTAAATCGATGCTGATTTATCTTCTGCCTGGCACACAGTAGGCACTCAGCAAATGTGTTGAGTGGAACTGACTAAAGCACAAAAATCGTGGGCCAGGATGCCAAACTTCCCAAACTAGAGGTGGCCAACCTCAGCGAGAAAACATCCCATCCCATTTCTATTAAGAGACCCACTAGTGTGAATGAGCCCCTCTTCGAAATCCAAAGCACCCCGGCTGAGGGGGGGTGGACATCCATCTGGGCAGGAATGACTTCAAACTGACTACTTTCCTTCCAGCCCTTCTGCCAACACCAGCCTTGCAGAGGGACCTTGAACATCTAAGAATGCCTCCGATCAGTAAGAAACCAAGGGCTGTGAGATCTAGAGTTTGAGTTTAGCAAAGTCTTACCAGGGTGGGCCTGCCAGAGCCAAGCAGACAAGGTCACCTTGGGGTAGTGCCCGGAAACCAGCACGCTCTGGCATCGCACAGCTAGGGGCAATTAGATTGGGGAAGGGGCCGGTGACCAAAGGTAGAGCAAAGCCAACTGTGTTCCAAGTCAAAAGAACATTCTCAGAACCTTCTCCCTCATCAGAACAGAACAGGAAACCCACATGGAGGGAGCTGGTGTCCCCTTCTCCGAAGGGCCCAGGGGGGTGGGCAGGAGAAGGGAGTTCCAGTTCCTGGGCCAAAGCATGAGTTTCTCAGAACCCTGGCAGCGTGGAAAACACAGAGCTGGTTTCTGTTTTCCACCCCCAGAAACGGCTTGTAACCACAGCAGGAGGAAGGCCCTGTTGGCCGGGCCAGGATGCAAACACTGCTGCCGTTTATAGAGAGAAGCCCTGGCCGGCTTGGATGCCTGGTTCCTGGGCGCCTCTGGCTACCTCCTGCTTTCTGCCAGATGGGCCCATGGGGACACTCTCTTCTTCAGGAGGAGCAGGGAGCTGGAACACAGCAGTCAGAGTTGGGTATGCATGCCAGCTGGGCCAGCCTCTTGGCACACAAAGGGGGCACGATCTTGCGGGTCTCCCTGCAAAAGGAGCACTTCTGCATCCAAAGCAAGCCAGTGCCAAGCACAACAGAGTAACAAAGGGGCTGGGAGGAGAAATGCATGATGAAGCCACCCGCCCAGCACAGAGCTGAGAGAGGTGCCCTGCTCTCCAGGCAGCCAACCCTTCCTATGGCACTTGGTTTTGCAGTCACAACACTCGCAGATGGCCTGGCGCCACTGGAGGCAAGAAGCCAATTTTCTAGTGGGCCTAGTGGCCAGCACATTTTTTGAGGTCCTGCCCTAGCCTGGACTGTGGAGGCCCAAAGCGCCTGCCTCTGTGGATCCATGGCATACTCCGAGGCATGGACAACGTGGCATTGAGGGGGCCCAAATTCCAGAGCTGTCCTGCTGAGTGGGTACAGAAGCCTGAATCTAGGGCCAGGACACAAGCGACCTCCTCAGGTTTCATATATGTCAAACCTTGTTAATGGATGTACAGAGTTTTTTATTTGCACTCCTAAACTCCCAGCAAAACAGCTCCTTTTCTCAAAAAAACCCTACAGAACATGTACAAGTGTACTCACCTGCTATGTGACCTTGGACCAGTTACTTAACTTCCCTGAGCTACAGTTTCCTCATCTATAAAGTGGGGATAATAACAGCGCTTTGCCTCATGGGGCTGCTGTGAGGGTTAAATGAGTTAATGCAGCAAAGTCTTAGAAGAGTATCTGGTAAACAGTAAGTGCCATCTAAGTACTAGCTGCTATTATTACTATTGTTGTTCTGTGACAAATAGTTTTAAATCATTTAAAACCCAGGCAGTGTATGATCTCCAAGTCATTCCTGGATAGCCATTTGATTCCACAAACATTTGGAAGCACCTTACGAGCAGGGAGCTGAGCCTTTAGTAAATGTTGTCCAGGGCTTACTATGTGCAAAGCCAGCCTGGGCCAGTTGGGGTACAGAGAAATCAGAGACCCAGACTTGAGTGGGGGGGAAGAATAAAAAAAGGAAACACCTGAATGGGACCATGCGTGTCCCCGGGACTCAGAGGCAAGAGAGAAACTCCAGCTGCTGAGAAAGAAGACCTTGTCAGGGCCTTGAAACGCTGGTGGGACTTCAAAAGGCACAGGAGAGAGGGGACAGCATTTCAGGCAGAGGGTATGGCACAGGCAAAGGTTCAGAGGCAAGAAAGCCTCAGCAGAGCCACGTGTCACGCTCCACTCAAAGCTGAGAGGGGTGGGTGAGAAGAACAATTATGCATCCAGCCATGGGAGACACGCCCCTAAACTAAGCAGAACTAAAAGCTTTCTGTTTCTAAATCCCCACTGTTCACACTAGCCTCTGGTGTTATTTCTAGGGCCGGAAATCTACCCCTTTCTTTTTAAAAAACTTCTTCTAAGTAATATATACCTATTAAAGAAGAAAAGAGAATCCAAAAGTAAAAAAACCACACACAGGAAAAAAGTCCCCCTTCTACTCTGGTTCAGTGTCCCCTTCCTGTGACTGCATCTTATTAACAAGCACTACTTAGGCTGTTTTCTGGTCTTCTGCAGCTACAGACAAGGCTGCAATCAACATCCCACACACCACGCTCAGCAGGGTGTCCAGATGGACCCTGCCGGGGTCCCTGAAGACACATGAGGTTCATTATGGTGCCTGAGTAGGTGGCCTCAACCTGTCTCTCCTGTGATCCAGGAAAACCAGCAGCTCCTGCAGTCACAAAGCTTCTTGCCAGAGGACACTTCACAGGGCTAGGGACCAGGGCTGTGGAATAGACAGGCCAGCCCAGCCCACAGATGTGCCAGAACATCTAAAGATAAATAGCCAGAAGCAGGGTACTCTGGGTCCAAGGATGTGTGCATGCCAAATTTGGGTTGATTTTGCCAAATTGCCCTCCAAAACAGGTTCTGCCAATGTAGATGCCCTCCAGTAACATCTGAGAGGGTATTTTCACACCATCTCTCCAGTATTACACTTCATCGACCTCCCTTCCACTCCCTTCCCCTTTCTTCCTTCCCTGCCCACGCCCCTTTCTTTCTTGCCGATGTTGCCAATCTCACAGGAGGAAAAAATGGCCCCGGTGTGGACCAGTCCTACACCAAGCACAGAAAATGATGTTCAGAGAACAGGAGTCCAGGGGGAAAGAACAGAGCAGGAGCTTAGAAAATCACAAGACTTGCTTCTGAAATGGTCCAGAGAGGAGAGGGGGGCCAGGCCAGGACCCTCAGGCCCCAGAGGACCTGCCAGCTGAGCCAGGGCAGGGCCCTATCCCAGTCGAGACTTCCCGAGTGCCAGCTCCTGGCTTCTAACCCCACCTGGCCTCTCAGCCCGCCTCTGCCAGCCCACCAAAGCAGGCAGTCGTGGTCAAGGGTTTCACATCTCTCTGGAATAAAGGGCCCGTTCAACTCTGGAAGAGGCTACTTGGGAACCACATGAGAAGATATTGAAGAACAGCTGGCACATCCCAAATGCAGAGACTAACACACTTCCACAGCCCTGGGCAGATGACGATGATGACGAGGACAATGATGAAGCTGACAGCTCCTATCTATTGAGCACTTACTCTGTTATACTCCCTTTCCATATATCATTTCGTTTAAACCTCAAGCACTGCTATTATCCCAATCTGACAGATGGAGAAACTGAGGTCACAGACATTCAGTAACTCGCCTAAGGCCACACCCCCAAGTTCCTTAGGCGACTGTACAGATGGGGGGGACTGAGCAGGGTGGGGTAGGGCCATGGCAGGAATTCACTTTAGCACCAGCTGAGTCTGAGATTCCTGCAGGGTGTCCACGTGGAGGGGTCCAGAAGGCAGTCCTATCAGTGGGTCTGGAGCAAAAGCCAATTTTCCGGAGTCGCATGCGACAAGGGGAGTGAAAAGGCAGGAGGACCCGGATAAATACTCCATTCTCTCCACAAATTGACTCGAGATCACTCCTCACACTCGTGTGCCTCTAACCACCCACCCTCTGTGCCTCTGGCTTTGTGACCTCAGACACATCCCTCCCTCTCTTCCCAGCCTGCTTTCACATCTGTGATATAAAGATGATAATTTGTCCCTGCTTTCCAAGGTGCTCATTAAGTGGGAAGGATTGTTGGTATTATTATAATTATTTCCTGTACTTGCCAGCCTGGCAAACGTACACCCCAAACTACAACCTCCCACCTGCCAATAGCTTCCCTTTCCTCCCAGAATAAAATCCAGACCTCTCACACTACCAGACCCTCCACGCTCTGGCCCGCCCTCAAAGTTCCCTGTCACTTATGCCCCAGTTACAACTCTCAGAGACATCAGGCTTCTTTCTGTTAAAACAAACCACGTTTCTTCCCAACTCTGCACTTTGCGCTTGCTGTTCCCTCTGTCTGGAATTCACTTCCCTCACCTCCTCCTTTAGGTCTCAAATCAAAAGTCACCTCCTCAGAGAGGCTGTCCCTGGCCACCCCATCTGAAGTCACTCCCTGCTCCCTTGTCATCTTGTTCATTTCATTCAGAACACTTTGTCCCCCCATCTGAAATTCTCATTATTTATTGGTTGACTTTTGATTAACAGCTTTCCCTTTACAGAGCAAGCTTTGTCAGGGGAGGCCCTGTCCATTTGGTTCCCTGCTATGTCCCAGCACCTAGCACAAAGGCCAGCACACAGTAGGTACTCAGTGAATATCTGTTCAAAGAGAGAGAGAAAGTTGGGGAGGACAGAATGAATGTGCACCAGTTGATAAGAAGCAAACCAAAAAACCAAATGCTCAAAACACCTCCTGAGCAGTTCCCTGCGGCAGCCAGCCTGCCAACCCAATGCTAGCAGAGGCTGCCTGCACATCGTGACACCAGCCCTCCCGGTATTTGTGGGGCACTTGATAGTCTATACGCTGCTCTTCACACACGCCTCACCCAAGGCCACAGGCAAGGAAGAGGCAAAGGGCTCCACGTCAAGCTTCCTTTGACAACCACTCACCGCCATCTTCTGACCCTGAAGCCACTGTCCTGGGTGCCGCCCCAGGGAGTACACTGTGCCATAGAGAGAGACCAGTTCCTGGTGGCTGCACATGCTCAGAGAGTTCCAGGAATCCTCTAGTTGACCAATAATAAGACTCTTGGGAGAGTGGACACTCCTTTCCCAAAACACACATGGTTTGGTCAACATTCAACGTTGTAAAGCTGTTGCTTCCACAAGAATTGGGCACCAAATCCTTCAGATGGTAGCTCTTAAATCGGGACAATTTCCCCCCTCCCCACCACACCCCGGGGATACTTGGCAATATCTGGAGACATTTTTGGTTGTCACAACTGGGGAAGAGGGATCCTACTGGCACCTAGTAGGTAGGTAGAGGCCAGGGATACTGCTAAACAACCCACAGTGCACGGGACAGCCCCCACCACAGAGAATTATCCAGTCTAAAATGTTAAAGTGCTATGCTGGAGTTGAAAAATTTGCTTCAGGCAAAAGGTAATAAAATGTTTTGAGATTCCCGGACTGACCCTTAGGAGAGGAGCTTCCTGAATTTGGGGAAAATCAGGAATAACTGGACATTTAAGGCCTCTTCCTCATTCTGTTTTAGATTTTTCTTCATAGTACTTATTACTACCTGTCATTGTAATAGATACTTATTTCGCCATTTGTTTCCCCAACTAGGAGGTAAGCTCTGTGCTACTGTGTCCCCAGGGCCTAAGAATTGCACTGACACATAGGAGACACTCAATAAATACTTGTGGAATAGACGAAGAAACCCCTAAGAATATTAAAGAATATAAAATATCCACCTCCTTTTGGAGCTATTTTCCCATTATGATCATGCATCCTGCACGGAGACCCAAAATCCATTCTCCCTGTCTTCTGCAGTAGCAGGTTTTACCTGTGTACACAATTGCATAATGTAAATATAAAGACGACACTTCCCAGCTTCCTTTGTGGCTATGTGGTCACACGATGAGGCTCTGGCCAATGAGGCATGAGCTGAAGGGATAAATGTGATTTTTGGGTTATGCCCTTAAGGGAAGGGGCGTGCCCTCCTTCCTCATCCTCCCATCCTCTCCTCCCATCCGGGAGCCACCTTGGACAGTGCAGATGAGGGCACCACCCTAAGAACTTTGAATGATAAGACAGAAAGAGCCTGGGTTCCTGGCACCATGGGGCCTGCACACCAGCCATGGACTGCTTACGCCTATGCTGTTACAGGGGAAAGAAATCACCTCTCTGGCTAAAGCCTTTGTTACTTTGGGTTTCGGTTATAGCAGCTCTCTACATCCTAATCAATACTCTATTATAACCTCCAAATAACCCTCCCCTGAACTGCAAACTCTAACTGCTCTGAAATCACACTTACAGACTCCATGATGCTGTAGGAATATCTCAGCCAGCTGGCATTCAAGATCTATTTCACAATTTCCCCTTCATACACGTAGGGGATACGACCCTAAGTCTACATACGGGATTCTTTCCTCCCTCCAGCCTTAGGATATCTGAGCACATTGCTAAGCCACAGGAAGAAAGGAGAGGAAGTCATATTATTTAGATTCCTCAAATGATAAGGACAAAAGGAACAACCCAAAAAAGCCCATTAAAATCTTAAAACATCAATTATGCTCAAGTCCATGAGTTCATAATGGTACAAAAATTTTTTTAAAAACCCAACAATGCTAACTGATCATCAATGGAGGATGTTAATGAACCAGCCCATTATTTAAAAGCTGGTAAATAAAGGAAAAGAATTAAGCATTCATCCTGCTTTTTCTATATGAATTCTACCATTGTTGACCAAGGGAAGTTTCCCTTTATAGAAGTTTTCCAGCTAACAGGAGAGGAAGGAAGGGATGGCAGAATTAGAACAGAATATCACCATTTTGTAATTAATGCATCATTGAATTAATGGAGCTGGGCATTGACTATAAACAGCTACTAACATCACCAAAAGAGAGGCAACCTGATATCATGTACCTCCTGACAGAAGCATGTGTCACTACCTAAGAAGCAATCTTGCCCAAAACAATTGAATCTGAATCAATTAAGCCTCTCAAGTTGACAGCTAATTTACAGGACATACAGAGGAACATGCTTAAAACCTCACCGGGAAGCTATAACTAGCAAAAGCCAGACTGTGAGAAATTTCACAGGATAAACAACCTTGCTTTTCCAACAAATCAATCACAAAATAATACTAATGATAACACCCAAAATGGGTTTTACCTATTTAATCTAGAGGACGAGCCTCTAGATTAAAACAGACTTAAAAACCAAGGCATCCACTTGTAATGCCTGATCTGAATCCTGACGCAAACGAACCACAAAATAATAAAAACAAAACAAAGAAAAAACTTTTATGATATTTAGGAGACAACTGGAAGTTTAAACACTAGATATTTCATAAAATTAAGGAAGTATTACTAATTTTCATGGGTGCTAGTGGTCTTGTATTTTCAGAGTCCTTTTAGAGATACATACTATTTATACATGAAATGATAGAATGTCTAGGATTTGCTTCAAAATATTACTGTGTAGCCAGACATAGTAGCTGTAGTCCCAGCTACTCGGGAGGCTGAGGCAGGAGGATCGCTTGAGCCCAGGAGTTCGAGGCCAGCCTGAGCAACAAAGCAAGACCTCCATCTCTAAAACAAACAAAAAAACAAGAAAATTACCACATCATGGAGACAATAGATGATGGAGGTATAGAAGAAACCAGATTGGCCGTGAGCTGGTAACAGCTGAAGCTGAGCAGTGGGTACATGGGGGTGCATTGTGCTAGTCTATATTTACATATGTTCAAAATATTTCATAATAAAAAGTTTCAAAAATCTTTTTATTTTAAAATAAAACTGAAAATGTTTTAAATTTTTAAATTTAAAAATCTTCCCCAGCCACGAGGGTGGGAAGGAGGAAAGACAGAGAGCACTAACACTCTCAAACCCTGTGTGCAGGTCTGGTTCGGCAGCCTTGGATATGATGGCACTTCCGTAACAGGGACCACGTTCAAATTCCTCATGGGTCCAGATGGGAATCCTGATTGAGTGAGGCTGGTCAAGTATAAGAGGAACACCAGAACAAGCGTGCAGGTAAATTCTACCTATGGTCAGGAGACAGGAGGGCATGGCGCAGGGGCTGTGGACAAGGGCAAGTGCATGCTCTAAGGGAGGCTGTCTCTACTCAGGGCCAGCCTTGGCTTTGAAGCCAGGTAGGCACCATGCAGAAGGTGGGGCCCATCATGGCCAGATCCTTTGATTTTCTAAGGAAAGCTGGAAATCTGTATTTTCATGTACAATCCCCCTGGTTTTTAAATGTTGGCATTTAATCCAAATATTTAAATACTGTGTGGGCCAAACAAAATATCTGTGGGCTAAATGCAACCCATGGAACACCAGTTGGCCACCCCTTTTCCAAGGGCTAAAGCAGACCACAACTCAATCCATCTGTAAGAAGTGGAAAGGGTACTTTAATCAACTTTGGGTAAATTCGTTTTTAGGCATTTAATAAAGTTGAGAACTCAAAAGACACCATCGACTTCCAGAAATCTATAAGAACCGGCTGCCGAACATTTCAAAGGCATCCTCCACGTCGTTGGCTTATGCAACAGAACCTCCACTTTGCCCAGAGTTTTGGAAATTAACAACCAGGGAGTGTCCTTTCAGCTTTCTTGGGATAGTGGAACTAACAGGCTTCAGATGAAACCCATTTGTTGGTTTGCAGAATGCCTGGGACTTAAGTCCAAACTGCCTGCAACAGACAATCCTGTCATAAAACCAAGTTGGGGTGCTCAAGGCCCATTGTAAAATGACCAGGGAGCTCCTTATTTTGGTTGCTTTGCCAGGGATCTGATTTCATGGCTGTTTAAAGGGATGAGACAGACATCATCAGCCCCAAACCTGAAAGTGGCAGGATTCATTGCTGAGGACCAGACTCCTCCTCCTCTAAACTCAACTCTCAGTTTGTCTCTGACTTCACCTAGAGAGACTCTTGACACCCTGGATGGGCAAAACAGGCTTCAGCCCTTGCTTTATATACACAGTCGCAACTTGACCAGATCCCCGGATCAATAAAAAATTAAAGAGGTGTCAAAAATGCAGTGGAGAAGAGCCAGATAAATGGTTTCATCATTCCCCAAGAACAAACCTCTTTTGTTTGTCTCTGGAAGGGTGGAAAGTCAAAGAAAATTGTCATTAAAATAAAGTTGAACTGGTCCAGGGCAAGAAGAGAGCCCAGAATTATACTTAAAGGCAACAAAAACCAAAACACACTCAAATCTCAAGCCCAGCGAGTGAAGGAAAACTACGGCTGCTTCATAAAAGAGAAGGTTTTTTTTTACTTTGGTTTTTTTCTGTGGGAAAAACAAAAGCTTTTCCATTTAGCCAAAATGGGTTTATCAGTGGGGGAGAAGGTAGGGAGTACAGAGAAAAATCTAGTATGTAAGATTTGACTAACTGCCATCCACCTAATTCATAGCCTCAAATAATGAAATTGTTTCTCAAGTTCTACTTTTCTAGAGAGAAACAGTCTACAGCTAGCACTATTGGGAAGTTATATATACATTAATATTAAAAAATTCTGGATTATCTTGAGTTATCACGGAATGAGTGAAGACCCATCACAACCTACAGTCCTGCGTGTAATGATGTTCAAAATCATCACCCTGAGTCGCCACACTGTCCTGAAATGGCCAGTCCAGCACACCACACCCACGGCAGCAGGGAAGTGAGTCTTAGCCCTTCTGCTCCATGTTCTACTAAGAATAAAAGTACAGAGAAAGCCCTTTAAAATTTTTTATGAACACTGACCTACCCATAAATCTTGCTTAACTGAGCATCTTACTCCTTCACAGCGATATTCACTTGTTACCACAAGAGAATAGCCCCATTCAGAGGTGGAAATTCAATGGAGCACAAATGACTCAGAACAATGAAAAGTGCTGGTCCCCATGGATGACCGTGAGGCCACCGGACAACACTGGGTGATGTCCCTGTCGGTCCTCTTTCTTGGGAGCCATCTGCTCTTTGTGGGTCACATGCTCTGGAATGCGGGCGAGTGTACAGTAAGACTGGCAATGGGCTTTCTCGTGGTTTGGTGGCTTCTGACCTCCAAATGCAAGCACACATTCCTTTAGAAACATCTGCTTTGCAGAATTTCAAAAAGGTGGCTGAGCATTTCTGGATCCAGAGTCAGCTGGAAGGTACCTCTCTTGTATAAGCCAGCAATACAGAGCACACATCATTTGGGATGAAAGGACAGCTAAGTGGCATGGCTATGAATGTGAGGTTCTCAGAAGCGGAGGGGGACATCCCTGGGGACAGACACCTACATGCTGTTTACACTCCCAGGAGAGGGACAGGGAGCTGCCACCAGCTCAATCAAGGGATCTTCAAACAACAGCTCTTGCAGATGGTGTCGGCTCATTTGTAGGCAAGCAGGGTTTTCTGGATTCTGAAATTTTCGAGTAAGACTAACTATCCTTCACCGAGTCAACAAGAGGCAGCCTGACCGGATACTGAGTATTCAGGCCAAGAGTCAGCCTCCCAGCTCTTCCTCAAAGCCCAGCCCTGTCCCTTCCACCTGTACGGCCCACACCTCATGGATGAGGAGGAGGAGGAGATTGTTGGCGGTGGGGGAGGAAAAGTACATTAACAACTCTTGGACGCTCACCATGCATGCCAGGCACTGGTTAAAGTGCTTTACAGGATGCTCTCACAATAACCCTGAGAGTTTGCCCAAGGTTACAAAAGAGGGCAGTGGGAGATCAGACTGGAAGCCAGGCAGGACAACCACATACACTCTCCACCCAACAGGCCCAGGGCAGAGAGGCTGGGCCCCGGGACCAGCCATCCCATTCCTAAGAACAGGCTTCCATGTACCACGTGATGGGGTACAGGACAATCTATCTGCATCGTTTGTAACAGCAAGTGACATCAAATTTCCCATTCACAGCTGACCTGTGTGTATATTTTGCTACCTTTTGTAGAAGAAATGGGGAAAATAAGAATATGTATATATTTGCATCTGCTCATGATCACCTAAAGACACTCTAAAACATGCATTCTCAAGGTGATGATAACACCCCCCGGGATTAAAAATTGGTTCTTTGGGGGTGGAGGACTGAAAAAAATCTTACATATTATAACACTCTGTGGTCCTGTCAAGGGCTGACATAAACAGATATACTGTTCATCTATCATACTGACATTTCATGGGCTGGTGATTGGGAAAAAATTTGTCTAAAAAGCCTCCTGGGAGCGGTGGCAGTAATGAAAAATAGGTTGAGAAATACTGTTCCAGAAGGCTAGAGAAAAACCAATATCAGATGGCAGGGCTGACGTGGGAACAAGACTTTTGCTGGATATCTTTTTCATATTGTTTTTCCCAAACATGTGAACATATTGCCTCTATATAAAATATGTTCTAAGTATAGTTTAAAATGAACATAAAAATGAATGCTGGCAAAAGCCCTCGGCAGGGCCCTGGCGCTTTGTTGGTGCCCATTACAGGTGGCCGTGTGAACTTAACTTGGCATCTAGTTTCTAGTGGTTTCTGGTGCAGCAAGTAGGCCCACACTGAGACACCCAAATCAGGCTCTCCGGGTGCCCACAGCCTCCGGGCCGCTCAGCACCTTGCTTGGTTCTCATCAGAACAGAGAACCCCCGAGTTTCACCCTCTGTGAGCACCAGGAGGCCCCACCCTGCCAGGGCCAACGTGGCAGACGGGCTCTCTGTGGGCTCTGTACGCCTCACCAAACAGGAGCCGCTTTGTCACAGGCTTGCTGTGGGCCCTGAGTGGTCCCAGTGAAAGATCCCTGACTTGCTGAACAAAGTGGGGCCAGTCACAAAATGCCTTTCCATCCCTCGGTTCCTCTCCCCACTTCCTGTGCTTTGGGGGGTGCGTCCCTGCTCACTCCTCCCTTGCCTGTTTCTCACGCAGGGACAAGTCCAGCTTCTGGGGAAAGAACCTTGTCAAAGGACACCCTTGGCCTCTCTGCCAGTGGCACAACCAGCAAGACTTGGGCCTCTGGTCCACACTCCATGGGGGAGCCCAAAGCAGGGGACACACAAATAGGAGTTCTCACAGCCCCTGGGAGGAGGGCATCATCCCCCTCAATGTAGACAGACATCCTGAGGTCCCCGGGAGGGAGCTGGGAGAGGGCACCTCAGGCCTGGGCTCTGCCCACACTTCTACCCACTTGGAAGAGACAGGGCACAAGGGTGAGTGAGCCCATCTCCAACAACCAGAATAGCCCAACTTTTTCCTCCTATGCAAATGTATTTTAAAAATTTAATACAAGAAATCAAGGCAATTAAATTCATCAACAAATAAAAACAGCAGCTAACATGTACCGAGGAGTCCCTTGTGCCAAGCACAAGGCACATGACATGAGTTAACCCATTTCATTCGCAGTCTCAGAAGGGAGGAACTATGACCATCCCCACTTTATAGATGGGGAAACTGAGGCACAAGGAGGCTAGTAACTTGCCCAAGGCCACATAGTCAGTGGTGGAGCCAATGCTCAAAGCTAGCATCTTAGGTCTGATGGAGGCACACCTTGAGTAAATACTGAGAACTGGGAACAAGGCGAGGGGTAGATTAAAACAAGACCAAACAGAAAAAAGAAAATGCATCAGGGCAGGTGACTACATCACACATGTCTATGCAGCTGGGCTGAATCTGCCTGGGTGCCCAAGGCAGTCACCTCCATGGAGGAGGTGGTATGGACAGCTCTTCCAGACGCTCTGCCAAGGGTAGAGAGAAAGCCGTTCTTGCCACCCGACCTTCTCGTGCGAAGTGACACTCGGGATTATTTTTGTCCCAAGGCGAACAGATGTGTATACTGCTTCTTTGCTGCCTGAAAACCCGTCCCCGTGAGTCGCAGATCAGCTCTTTGTCTGGGGATTTTTCCCTATTTTTCACATATTCTTGTCAAACAGACAAGGCCAAAAGCGGCCAAAATAAAGTAACCCTATAGAAGACACCACAAGAAACACTGTGGTAAGCAGAGCTATTATCATCATCATATCATGTTATTAAGGTGTAACTATTAATTGTCTAACATCTTTTATGAGGCATATGTCCTTTGCTGGCAACCCCAAGTTCAGCTCTTAACGCATCTTTGACCATTTTGTGAGCATCTAAGCGGGAGATAACAGTCTTCATGGGTGAGAAAACAGAGGCTCTGAGAGTTTAAGTAGCTGATCCAAGCAAGGGGAGGAGCAGGTGACACCCAAACATCTTGCCCCACACCAAGTCTGCGGCTCAGATCCCTCACAACTGGACACATGCATGAGAAATGAGGGCTGGACCCAAGTCAGAAGATAGAAAAGGAAGGATACTTAAAACAACTTCACACAACTCCCGTGCACTCCTGTGGGTGCACAAACTGGCACAACCACTTTGGAATACCGTCTGGCAGGGGCTCCACTCCTGACCACATACTCAACAGAAATTTGTTTTATGGGCACCAAAAGAAAAGCTCAAGAAAGTTCACAAGGCTTTATTCATAAAACTGGAAACAACCCAAATGTCCATCCACAGGAACATAGACAAAGAGATTGTAGGATTGTCCTTCAATGTAATAATCCACTACAATGAAAATGAATGAACCTCAATCATGCCCAACAACATGGACAAATCTTACAAACTTGTGGTTGACACAAAGAAACCAGACACAAAAGGGTACCAAGGTATGACTCATATTTGCACAAAAAGATAAAATGAATCTCTGGGGTTAGAAGGCAGGATAGTGGTCACCTTTATGGAAGGGACAGAAGGACACATGGGACTTCTGGGGTGCTGACAAGACTGTCATGATCCAGGTGGTAATTGTGTGGTGACCCACTTGTGAAATACAGAATGCACTACTGAATTCTGAATGTGCATATGTTTCAGTATTCAAATATAGAGAGAAATATTCAAATTCACTCTATCAATATATTTCAATAAATAAGTTTTAAGCACACCACGTGAAGAATAGAGCAGGAACAGATTTAAAAATGAACAGACTGATGTGTGCTTTTCCTGTACACCATCAACGTCCTCTCACATGCACACATGTACACACACAACATCCGCTGTCCTCGCAAGCAACTGGCAGGGGCTCCAGCCACCAATGAGACCACATCCTTTCTCCCCTGGATGTTTCCAGAATGGGGTCAAAGATCCCTTGAGCCTACTGTCCTCTCGTCTGTGGCTGTCTCGAGGCTGCTGGGGTAAGCTTGCTACCCCGAGGCCTGTGGTGGATTTGGTGGTGAGATGGCCCCCAGTGAACTCTGAACGTGGCTGAGGATGTGTCACCAACAGCCCCTGGTGAAAGTCACGTCTAAGTCCACTTTCCCCAACACCTCTCATGCTCACTTGTGCCCTGGGCAGTAAAATGTGCCGCCGCCCTTCATTTTATGCAGCGGAAGTGGTAAGAACTACTTGGGTACTAATCACATTTTGTCAACTGTAGTTGCATTTTAAATAACTGCACTCACGAAAGGACACATACAGGCACACCTTCTGTAAAATATGCCACCCTCCACAACATTCCTGCCATGGGAGTCATTCTCCCTGTGGCTGGCGTTGTCTAAAACAAAGTAAACCTCTTGCTGTCCTAAAACATCAAATTAACTCACCTCCCTCCTTCCAATTCTTGCCTCCCTCCAGTCCATTTTCCAAAGGCAGCCCTAGAGAGATCTTTCCAAAAAATAAATCACACCACACTGCTGCTGAAAACCTGCCAGTGCTAGGCCACTTCTGTGACCTCATGGCCTCTGCCACCTGCTGTTCCCTCTCCCTGAAACACCCTTCCCGCAGATATTCCCAAGGCTGGCTTTGTCCCTGACCCTCGAGGGCTAACACTGTCCCCATCCAGCCACCCTATAGCTCCTAACCTCATGGAACATCCCGCATGGCTTTCATCACTGTCTGAAATTCACTTGCTTACTTATTGCCTTAAATGCTAACTCCTGTACCCAAAAAATGCTCTATGAGAGCAAGGATTCTGTGTGATTTGTTTACTGGTATAACCGTAGGTCCCAGAACAGTGCCCAGCACAGAGCAGGCAGCCAGAAAATACTTGTGGGTGAGAGAGAGGGAAGTTGGGGAGGGAAGGAAGGACGGTCAAGGGTCACGGGCGGACAGGAAGGGAGGGGGGAAGGAGAGGGTTAAGGACAGGGAGGGTTGGGGAGCAGAGAAGGGTGCAGTGAGGCAGAATGGTCACAGGATCAGCTATTGCTAGGAGCGGTTGGTGTTCCCCAGGCACAGCCTGGGGTGTTAGAACAAGAGACTAGTCACAGAAGGGGGACAGGAGAGCAGAGAAAAAACAAGAGACAGGGTGCAAATCCTATTTCCAAAAAACTGTAAGAAAGTGCCTGAGTTGGGGTGGGCGGAGCAACATGAGGCTTGGGGACGGGGATACACTGTGCCCTGGAATAGCACTTATTTTGCTATTTCCAAGAGACTTTTTGAAAATGGCTCAAGTCCTTGGAGTGGAGAAAGCAGAAGCGGCAGTTTGGAGTTCCAAGACAGAACAGGGCGAGCCAGACGGCGGCGTCTGTGTACAGGAATGCAGGCGGGGAAGGGCCGAGAAGAAGCGCAGGCACTCCGGATGGAGCAGGGTGGGATGCCCCGACCACTGGCCAAGGTGCAGGAACCGATAACCAGGTGCCGGGCTGCCTGGGGGCCCAGGGGAGGGTCGGGCCAACTTCAAAGAGGGTTTGTTTGCACTTGTGCAAGACAGGGAAGGACCCATGTCCACCGGAGACTGCTTCCTTTTCCAGCCACAGAACTTTTCCTCGACCCTTGAAACACACAAGCTGAGTTCTCACGAAGTTTCCAAGGAAAGCCTACTTTGGCAAAATCCCAAGGCAAATAAATACATGGCAAATCAGAAATGCCCTGACGCCAGAGCGTAGCATGGGCTTCAGGTAGCCAAATGTGCATCATCGGGGAGAGACCCCCTCGGAATAATAAATGAAAGAGACAGAAAAGGATCTTAAAAACCCAGGACATCTCCCAACCAGACATCAGAGAAACGAACCAGGGGTTTTCCAGTTTACTTGTCAGAAATAAAACAAGACAACAAACCAAGAAGTCCAAATCTCACATCCACAGAGCCGACGGAGATGCTCCATGGATGCATAGGCTAAAAGGCCTCTTAGGAGGGTCTGACATCCCAGCAGTGGGGGACAGAACTGTACCTACATCTTCCAGGTGGCTACAGTGGTGATGCAGTTTGGGGCGTACCATTGGGCACAACAGGCCACGAGGGGACCTCCCCATTGGACTGAGCCTTGGGGCAAGGCCAGTTGAGCACTGAACACTAACCAGCAGCACAATGCTGCCTTTTGGGGGCCACATGGGTAGAAATTACTCTATGGTTCCATCATGCCCCAGGAACATGAAGCCCAAGAACTGAGAAGCCTGAACATGGCATATAGGATGTGGCGGTGCTGGGCTCTAGAACTGAGTTTCCTTTATGTTATTTCTGCCAAATATTGGGAAAGGGGCTTCCAGGCCAGCCCTGTTGCACCATCCCAGGGCTCTGTTGGCATAGAGTGCAATAAAACACAATGTGAACAGCACCTCCTGGAGGGTGTAACAATGCACTCTCTTGTCTGTGATGAAGTCATTCTGGGGAGTCACTCTGAGAAGTGCTACACTCCCTCGTTTTAGAGATTTATAACGTCCACTAGCACAGTAAAGTCTCTGAGAAGTCCTGCAACAAATTTTTTTAAAACTTGGTTTAATCTAGTTTTTTTTTTTTTTTTTTTTTTACCTTTTTAAGCCATAGAACCCTCCCCCACTTTAGAGAACAGCTCCTAAAATCCCATGGGCTGGGGTCGTGCAGAATGTACTTAAACTTCACCATGCTCCGTTCTCTGAGACATCCTTAGAGCCGGCTCATGTTTTGACCCTCCCTGGAGCTCACTGTCACAACTTTGAACCTGCCTGTGTCCAGAAAATGCTTCAGGAGCCCAAAAATTCTCCACACTCAGCTGCTTTCTCTGTAACATAAGCTTCTATGGAAACAGCGAACTCATCTCTGGGTCTGGGGCTATGGCAGACAGTCATGACCACCTCAGGCCACTTGGACATTGGTTCTCTAACCAGGGCACTCGTTCACCATTAACACAGGATGAGGGGCAGGGAGGGAGGCACCAGAGCATTTCTTGCTCTGGAGACCAAACTAGCGCCGGGTGGAGTCAGCTGGGGAAAGCTATCTGCCCCTGGTCAGGCACTCATTTATTTATAAAGCACCTCATCTCTAATGCAATCCCCCAAGCCCTCATGCGGACAGGAGTCTGGTTACAGCCACATTTCATGGCTCCACTGCCACTGAGCATTCTGTAGCAGTTAATTCTCTACGTGATAACCCCCTTTAAAACAAGCACCAACACTTTCTCTGAACCATTCTGGATATAAGTTGTTCAAGGATGGATCGCACACAGGTCTCCCTTTTAAAACAGAGCACAATGACTCTAACTCAACCTGTGTTTGACTATTCAGGATCAGACAGATCAATTATTTACACAACAATACCTTGAGGGCAGCCTTGTAAGGCTCATGGGGCAGGATGACCCTACAGTAAGTGGCCCCAGAGATCACTGCTTGATGGGTTTAGGGGACATTTCTGATTGATAATCTCACTAGAGAGAGGGCACGGAAACTACCAGAAGTCGCAGAACCCCCAGATAACCTGGCTCATCAAGATTTTGCATAAAGTAAAAATCAACAGTCTCCGAGTAAGCAGCAAAGGATTTTCCTGGCACTGAAGTGTCTGAAATTTAGTACCTGGTCTTTACGATAACTATTGTGGCTGTTCTGAAGCTTTTGCCTCACTTCCTACTCTTTGGCTGGGTTCCTGAGAGTTAATTTTCCTAAATAATTGAGATTTCAGGGTATATCAGATGCTACTGCCCATAAAATGTGAGGTTGGAGCTGGGGATAACAGCCAGTGATTTAGGTTTTCCTTCTGGTAAGAAACTCCAACCACCTGTTTTCTGTTTCCTGGCGCCCCCAAGGGAAGGCTGCTCTGCCTGTCCCACCCTCTCTGACCTTCAGCTGCACTTTGCTTGTCCCAGGTGAGTCTTAGCAACACAACTGGTCCTTCCTCCCTGAGATCCCAGACCAACGCCACATCACAGCTGCTCGCCAAGCCCACCCTCTGGCCGGGCCCTCTGCCAGCAAACCGGGGCACCTACAGACTCACACAAAGCCCTCTCTGCATCTTTTCCTTGGCCCAAGCACCCCGTCAGCTGGGCTCACCACAGCGGAAGCCCACTGTTCCCACCCATCAATGCGCGGCTCTGTTCCACCAGCCCATGGTAGAGGAGCGCCCGCAGCCTGCCCGCAAGCCCTTCTGAAGGGGCCACTTTTCAATGAGTCGCCTTCTTCCCTTTCGCCATCCCCTCCCCCAAAGACACAAAGCGGCTAATAAAGTGGGGTTTTCTGTACAGGAATGAAAGGAGGTTAGCTTTCCTTCCTTTCTGTTTTCTTGGCCTTGCTCTAAATTTGGCGATTGTAAAGAGAGTGGAGGCACTTAAACGGACCCGGTTCATGACCTGGGAGACACTGCTGTGGCCAGAATCACCCTCATTTGGTTTTTTGACTGGAGGGGTTGTAGGAAAGGCATCTTAAACTGTTACTGTTCACCCCCAAAACTCTTTCTGGGAAATAATTCTTGTACAGAGCTGGGGGAGGCCCTCAAGGTCATATTATTCAACTCCCTTAAATTAAAACAGGGACGCTAAAGCCTGGTGAGGCTAAGGAATCAATCCTAGGCCATACAGTGAACGTCCTGGGGGATGCACCAGGGAACCATCCAAACAGGCACTGAGAAAATTCAGCATCTTACCATCATCCAAGTAGGTCTGATCCAAGTTCTGCTCCTGTTTAATTGTCACTCCCGCAGGTAATACTTCCTTTTGGTCACTGACCGGGGGTCCGTTTTTGGCGGCTCTTTGGCTTGTGGCACTCTGCTGCTGAATGACGGTGGGGTAGGAACCTGGGCTCAGCCTCTGACCTTGACTGACTGGGGGCGGGCCGGGCCTGGGGGTCCCGGGTGCGAAGTTCTCGCAGTACATGATGTGCTGGAACTCCTGGTGGCTTCCGCAGCGCAGCTGCTGGTTGGTGGGTGAGTAGTGGATCACGGGCGAGGCCTGCTGGTTGGCTGGAGAGGAGTGGAGCAGGGCCGAGCTCTGGCCCTGGGAGCCCGCGTGCACCAGCACAGAGCGGTGGGTGTCCGCGAGGGACAGGGGCGTGGCCATGAGGGCCGGCTGCTGGTAGCCCAGCAGGCTGGGGCTCAGGCTCTTGCTCCGCTGGTAGAGGACGGCCGCTGGGTTCTGCTGCTGGTAGCGGGCATCAGGGGATGACAGCCCCGAGCGGAATTGCTGGCAGGGAGCCATGGTGGCCACGAGGCAAGAGGGGGACTCAGCCACCATCGGGTGCTGTGGGTAATAAGGCTGACTCCCCGGACCCCCGTGGGCAGGGCTGCAGATCAAAGTGGGGTCGTACTCATCAGTGGGCTCCGTCTTTATGGCTGGGACTGCGGGGAGAGAAGCACATGGGCGCACCCATCGCGGTGAGCCGTGGACGTGCGCGGGGGATTTGCAGGCAGTGGGTGGCTCTGGGAGTCCAAATGAGTGGGACCAAACAGCAGGGCCCTATCACTTATTAGCCTCAGGCAAGAGGGTCCCTGTGCAACTGTCTGAGGTCGGAAATGTTACCCTGGCGATGCTCATCTTGAATTAGGGGTTTTTCCAACATTGGAAAGGTGGCTGACTCAGCCCTGGGTTGCTTATGGCCTATTGCTCCAACACGAGAGCTAGAGAAGGAAGTTTGATATGAGCCCACACCCCACGCCCCTCCTACCCTGCAGCTCTCATCTCCTGTCCCTGCTTGTTTCCATTATACCACTAACCCCCTTCTGAAAGACTGCATATGTTTCATGTGCTTATTTACTATTTATAACACCCACCCTCAAAATGTCAGTTTTTTTTAAAAGGAGGACTTTTGTCTGGGTTTTGGTCCTGTGGGACCAAAACAGCACCTGGTACTTAATGGGCACTCAGATATTTTCCAGACAAAGGAATGACCAAATAGTGGCTGTCCCCTTCCTCCATTCTGTCGTACTGGGGGGGGGAATGAGAACTGCTGGCTCAGGCCTCAGTTTTCCCATCTGTTACCTGGCGGTAACAATCATACCCTTTGGGGTTGTCGGGAGGATTAAGTAAGACACGTGTACAAAGCACTTAGCACAGTGACTGGCATACAGCAAGCGCTCAATGCTTGCTGTTGCTGTTGTTATTATCTTACTATCATTATTACTACTACTATTCATGTGCTCACTGTTGCGGTTCCTTTCTCCCTACCCAGCACCAATCACTAAAATTGGTCCTTCTCCAATATCTTTACTAAAGCTTTACTGGCCCCAGGAGTTGAGGAACGAATTTCCTTCTCACTGGAGAAAGTGAATCAGCAACAGGACGGTAACCAAGTGTTGGCTGTCAGAGGAGGCAAGGAGGCCCAGCAGGTCTGACTCCAGCCACAGAAATCATTTCTTGAGATGCCATTTGAAGACCATCATCCCAGTCCCCGGACCAGCTGGGGAACAGAGGGCTTGCTTGGGCTCAGTCACACAAGCCCCAAGGCCAGGCCACAAATGAGGCGAGTGCGCGCCATAAAATGTAACCAAAAACCTCTCCATTCAAAGGGATCCTTCAGCAGCAGTCTAGAGCCCTCTCAGCAATTTTCTCCTAGTTTTGGGTCCTGTTAGGCCTGAGTGACCTGACCACTACTCCCAACAGTATGTTACATCAGGCCCAGCATGGTGGTGCCCTCCCAGGGGCCAACACAAGCCTGCGGATGCAGTCCACTGAAGCCAAGCCCACCGAGGCCAGGCCACCCACACATCCCCTCGGTTTAACGCTTCCAGCAGCCCAGAGGTTCCATGAGAAACTGTCATAAGATGGAAATTACACCCTGCGTGGTGTTCTCGAATTACAGGTTTCCAATTTAGAAAGGTGGCTAGCAAGTCTTTCTCAGCCTGGGAAGTCTGTAGTCTATTTCCCAAGGCAGAGCTCAAAGAAGCATTTTTTAACTTAAAATTATACTTCCCCCTGGCTATTCCTGTCCACCTTTTCTGCAGCCCTAATCATAATCCAATATATCAATAATATTGGTATCACTCCCTCTACTAGAATGTCAGTTCCCCGTGGGCAGGGATTTTTAACCTGTTGTGTTCACTGCTGTGTCTACAAGCCAATAACTGTGTCTGGCACTCAAATATTATCTGGACAAATGAATGAATGGAAAATGGTACTCATTACCCTTCCTGGGGCTGTACAACTTTTCAAGAATGAGACCTCCTGGGCTGTTATCCACCCACTCACTCCACTTGGCCACCAGGTGATGACCCACCATGCAGTCAACTAAAGCTTCTGCAGGTTTGGGGGTGTGGCCAGTTTTCACTCCCATCATGATCCAATCTAAGACAGGGATGGGAGTCACCTGCTCAGCCGCTTAACATGCTTCTGTCATACATGTCTACACGTGCCTTCCTCCTATTGCTCCTCCCCCCAAAGGAAAATATTAATGGCAATAACAACAGCTAAAATCATTGACATCAGCTTGCTATACACTGTGCTAAGTATTTTATGTGCATTTCTGTATCTCTTAAAAAGAAGATGCCATCCGACAGATGAGGAAACTGAGCATCAGAGAGATTGAGTCACCTGCCCACGGGCACCCAGCCAGCAGCAGACCTCGGGAGTCCTAAGCCCCATACCCGTACCGCCTCTCAACGTCAAAGAGGCAGCCAGGGAAACTCCTTACCTGGGTGGTAGGTAAAGTGCTGAGGCTGACTTCGTTTTCTTTTTCCATTGATGACGTAGAAGTTCACCTTTATGGATGTGCGGATGTGCTTGTTCCGATATTCAGGGATCTCAACAAAAAGCATGTTCTGGAAAGAAGGAGTTGTCATGAACTTAACTGCAGTCACATCTAAATTCCTACTCAGACCCTAAGCACACTCAGTCAGCCCGTCTAATGGGAATCTTGACGCATTCCACAGGTTTACAGGTGAAATTCGATTTATGGGGAATTTAACTTTTCAGTGACAGCAAGGAAAGTCACTCTATCAAAGTTATTAAGATGTCACAGTTACAAAACAGAGGTCCTGGTGCACAATAAATGTTTAATTCACTTGCCAATTCAATATGTACTTATTGAGTACCTGTTAGATCCTCAACACTGGGGACTGTGAGGGAGGAAGGAAGAAAAGGAGGACAGAGTACAAAGGAAGGAAATGTGACAGGGGGTTCACAGACACTCAGCTGTCTGACAGTCACCCTGTCCGTGTGCTTACAGGCTGGCTCTTGTCTTTGTCCACCGTGGCTTCCATCTCCCAAATTTGCTGCCCATCTGGAAAAATTTTAAAAAAATGACAGACTTTGAAGGAACTATTAGAAACCAAAGATTTAAGACAAAAACTCACCAATTTATATTTATCTCGGCTTACGTATTGTACCATTTCAGTAAGCTGTGTATGTGCATATATGTGCATGTGTATACTTCTATTATTTACATTTATATATATATGAATATTTCTTTTCCCAAAAGGAAGGCATGTTGATGATAGAAAACCAAGCAACAAGGGAAAAACAAGAAAAAAAAAATAGAAATTGCCTGGAATTTACCATTGCTATCTTTTTCTCTGTATCTGAATGTCTATATATCTTTCTTTCTTTCTTTAAAAAAAAGAGTATTGTTGTACATTACACTTTATTATATGCTTTGTTCAACCAAAGGCTATTTCCAAAAGGTGCTGCTTATGCCAAGACTGCTATAGGGTCCCTATTACCGGTCTCTGACTGTCTAAGACGTGCCTTCTCGATTGTCTGAGAACACAGGTAGCTTAAACATTCTACCCTAAGCCAAGAGGGAACCCAGTCTCTTAAACAGTGTCCTGGCTTGTGAGTCACTGGAGAGCATGGAAACACAGGAGCTCACCCTCCACCTTCCCGTCAACAGACAGCCTGGATCTCATGTGAGTCATGACAACAAGGGATGAAAAGGTTTTGCTCAATAGTAAACTCTCCTTCCCGGGAGCAGAGCACTATTTCCCCAGTTTGGGGCCAAGAATTTGGGCCAAATAAAACTCTGCATTTGCAAATAATTGATTTCTCTAGCTGACCACCTACATTGGCCATTGGGTAGTTTTCAGCTGAAACAAATCATTTCCACAAGTATTTCCAGGGTGTTTTGTGGAACACTGATTCTGAAGGGTATTAAATGGTTTTATGAAAAAGGGAAAATTCTACAAGCTAATAAGCATTCGGAAACTGCTGAGTCAAAGTCAAATGGGTTTCTTTACTGCAGGACTTCTCAGAGGCTTTAATATGTACACATGCAGAGTAACTCTGCAAAGGCAGGCTAGAGTATGTGGCATGTCCCAGCATTTGACCAAAGAACCCTTACCCACTTTTTAAGCACAGCTATTAACATCTTCTGTGATAGCTTAGATTTGAACCCACATAATCTTTTTTTTTGGACACAGGGTCTCACTCTGTCCCCCAGGCTAGACTACAGTGGCATTATAGCTCACTGCAACCTCAAACTCCCAGGCTCAGGTGATCTTCCTGCTTCAGCCTCCTGAGTAGCTGGGACTATAGGCATGTGCCACCACACCCAGCTAATTTTTCTGTTTTTTGTAGAGAAGATCTTGCTCTTGCTCAGGCTGCTCTTGAACTCCTGGCTTCAAGCAATCCTCCCACCTTGGCCTCCCAAAGTGCTAGGATTACAGACATGAGTCACCGCACTCGAGCTTGAACCCATATAATCTTGGCTGTTAAGATTCACTCAAAGAAATCTAGGTTTCAAGCATTATTGGAACTTACTAGTATCCCATCTCTGGTGGGCGTACACAGTAAACAAAACTCTATCCACCAATGGCCATAGAATTCTAGTGCATAGGTACTTGAGAGTACTCTTAGAAATCAGCTGGCCTGAGCCGGGCGCGATGGCCCGCACCTGTAATCCCAGCAACTCGGATTGAGCCCAGGAGTTTGAGGCCAGTCTGGGCAACATAGCAAGACCCTGTCTCTACGAAAAATTTAAAAAGTAGCCAGGCGTGGTAGTGCCTGCCTGTAGTCCCAGCTACTTGGGAGGCTGAGGCAGGAGGATCACTTGAGCACAGGAGTTTGAGGTCACGGTGAGTTGCTGGGCTGGGTGACAGAGCGAGATCCTGCCTCTAAAAAAAAAAAAATTAGCCAGCCCAACACCATCAGATGAGGAAACTGAGGCCCAGAGAAGGAAGGGGGCTGGGTAAAGTCACACAGTAGACAGTTATTAAATCTTTGCCTTTAAGCAAGAACTGGCACAATCCAATAATGAAGAAGATGTTTTTGAAGACAGAAGTTCAAGGTTATCACACAGAGAGAAGATTACCCACTTCCTGAGAGGCCAGAGAAAGATCCCACATGGGTAGGATCCTTGCAGGGTCACACCCACCACAAAGATTCATACAGAGCTTCTCAAACCCTTCCCTGCTTCCCTGTGCCCTCAAAATACTACGAAAGCTCCACCATGGCCCTTCAAGGCCCTGCATGACCTGGTTCCTACCGTCGTTCCAGCCTCTCCAGGCACCGTTCCTACCCCTAACTCTTGTGAGCACATGCTCTAAGCCCCTCACAGGTAAGGACATGTCTTGTCCAAATGACAACCCTAGGAGGCAGATCTCCTCACCCAGCCACAGACAGGTGAGAGCACTGGTGAAGGTCACACAGCGAGTAGGTGGCGAAGCCAGATTTGAACGCAGGCAGCCTGGCTTCAGAGCCTGAACTTGTTACATGGTTTCAGATCCCTGTGCCTGTGTGGCTCCTCTGCCCAGTTCCTCTCCCCTGAGCTCCAGCCAGAGCAAACAGGACCTGCGGGGCAGCACTTCCTCAGGATGCCCCCACAGTAGGCAGTGGGGGCCACATCCCGCAGCCACCCAGAGCTCAGTAAGTTTGGGTCAGGGAAAGAGGCCTGTGGGCTGTAGGAGGACACGCCTGCCCATTCCAGCATTCTGTCAGGCCTTGCATGACATGTTGACTATAACCCTGAGTCTTCTCAGGCATGTCCTGAGGCCAGAACCAACTTCCCCTCTCTGTACCAACACTCCACCCTTTTATTCCTGTGTACCCTAAGCCCCAAGCAGAGAGATCCTGCTTCAAAATCCCTGATTTCCCCCAATTATCTGTGCGACCTCAGATAAGACACTACACCTCTCTCTGCCTCTTACTCAAAATATGGGGATAATCATAGCCCCTATACGGTCGTTCCGAGGATTAAATAAGATAATAGGCACTCGCGGGGTATGAATGTTAGACAGACATCGGTGAGGGTTACTATTATGGCTAGTGGCAATAGATTATTTAAACATTGCTTTGTGAGTTTTTTGGCATATATTCTATAATGTGTTAATTTTCAAAAAAACACAAGCATTTTTTAATCAGAAAATAATACACACTCTCTGATCACAATTATTAACATTTCTGCCTGCAGGTACAGGCTGCAGGGAATTTACAAAGGGATGATGTCTGTTATGTGAGACGGTGGCATGTTGTTTTTCTTTCCTTCCAAAAATGGGTCTTTTCATCATTAACTTGAAAAAAAATAGGGGGGGGAGTGCGGCGTGCTCATAGGAACGAGGAATCAAAACCTAACCCATAAGCTAAAGCCAAGAGTCTGTCTTCTTTCTTTTGCACGTTTTTAGGTACCAGAAGCTCCAAGGACAGCTTCAGGAATCCAACCTGGCCTGTACACTCTCATGTAGGGTCTGCACTCAGTTCTGGACAAACAAGTCCCCAACGGGAAGTGAAAGCCCACATCTGTTGTCCTTCTCGATTTCACGCAGCACGTGGAAGACACGCTCCAGGAGGCTGGTCTCTAAGGGAAGTGTGCGGTTTGCAAAGTACCTCAAGGCCATTTTCCTGGGCTCCTCCTCCCGCCCTCCGCCCTGCATCCGCTGGTGCACAAGTCCTAGGGCTTCGCTGGGAGAACACACTAATCCCACCCTCTGAACTGTGCTCCCACGAGGCAGTGGAACTCAAAATAAATGCTGGTGGGGTTCTCTCAGCCTGACCTCACTCCGTCCAGGTTCAGATCCTGCCCTTGCCGTTTATTAGCTGTGTGGCCTTTGAGTGGTAGCGGGTTCTGTCTGTGCCTCAGTTCCCTCATAGGCAAAATGGTAAAGTTAATATCACTGACCTCAAGGAACTGTGGTGAGAATTAAAACAGATAGTATATGTGAAATGCTTAGCAAAATGCCCAGCCCATAGTTAGCGCTGGTATCGTAATTATTATTTTAGAACTTGGAGTTTCACATTGGTCCGACTGTAGGAAAAACGAATTGGCTGGCCAACCTGACCCAGGTGTTCTAGTGGGTGTCGAAGTTTTTTGTTTGATTTCATTGCATTACATTTCTCATTGCAAATAAATGAAATGGCCACAGAAAGTATTCATTGATAGAGGATCGGCTGAATTAGTTATGGGCCATCCCTCACTGGTATGGAATATCAGGTATATCAGGGATAAGAATACTAAGCAGTCTTTAAAGTAAAGTAGATCTGTATTTTCTGACCTGGAAACATGTCCCTGTTATATTAAAAAGTAGATTTTTTTTAAAGTGCTGAAGAAGAGTATGTAGAGCATGGTGCCAGTCTAAAAGTAAAAGTCATTGGAAATCAAGCAGGGGGGAGGGAGGAGGAGGGGAGGGGCAAAAATCCACCTAACGGGGACAATGAACACTATTTGGGTGAAGGGCACATTTATAGTCCTGACTCAAGCCATGTATCAACAAAATCTGTACCCCTTAATATTTTGAAAGAAAAAAAAATTTTTTAAAGAGTCTATAAATATGTCTGATAAAATATAGGGGACCTGTGCCCCAAGCTACTCCTATGGTCATGCCTGCGGAGTGGGGCCTGGACAGATGAGGTGAGACTGTCACGTCTCCCTTCACTGATTCAAGAAACATGGAAACATGTAGCATGATGGGTGACTTTAATTTGTTTGCATTTTTATTTATTTTTTTAATAAACGGTGTTTTCCTTAAGAACAAGGTGTATGGCCACTGCCCGTTTACTTGCCTGTCTCTCGCTCAGGAGCCCTCCAGGGCCACAATCTTATTACAGATGGAGGCTGAGCATGGACCACCGGCTCTGACTCAGCCCCCGCTGCACAGAGAGCCCGGTGAAGGTTGTGGGTTCCGTGAAATGAGCCACACATGCCTTCCTGCCCTCAAGGGGCCTCCACACAGGGAGGCAGGGCCTGACGTTCAAGGCTCAAGGGGCTCAAGAGCGACGTGGACTCAAGGTTCCTTACCTCTTCTGAGATGGGGACCCCGCCTCCCTCCCCAGCTTCCTCCCCCAGCTCAGCTTAGCCACACTGGCCTGCTCTACCCCCTCCAACAGCCACGCCTGCCTATCTCCAGGCCTCGGAACTTGCTGTTTCCACCTCCTGCGATGTTCTTCTGTGGACCTCCCGTGACCAGTCCCTTCCCATCCTTCCGCTCCAGATCCGGGAAATCTCCCCAAACCACCCCCTATGATTTTCTACCCCTCCCTTCCACTCTCTAACACCATTTTAGCTACCTATTGGTTTGCTATCCCCCACCCCCCAGGCTGCGAGCTCCCCAAGATCAGGGCTATACCTAGCCTGTTTTCTATCACTGGCACTTCAGTGTCTGGCACACAATAGTTGCTTGATAAATACTGGCTGAATAAGTGAACAAACTGACCTCAAGATTCCCCAGTGTGTGGCCCACAGCCAGGGCCGCTGACCTCTCCAGCAAAAGGACCCTGCAAAGAGGAATCACCACACCCTTATTGAGGAAATTAAGAAATCCCTTTTGGGAATTGTTCGATGAGGAAGGAGCTAGGAATATGGGTGCAGATGAGGAATCAAACACAACCAGAGCAACTCAGCCCAGAGAGTATTCTCAGTGCCACGGACCAGGAGTTCTATATAACCCACCTCCCAACTCACACGCCAGGGCTGGGGCTCTGGGCAGACCTGCCCACACAGAACAGGACCAAGAAGACCAAGTGTGCTTCTACCGCCCTGGGCCGAGATGAAATAAAGGACTTCGGTCTTTTCAGCAGATGTTCGGGCAAACTTCCCCCACCCAAAATTAACAGGGACTGGCAGCCAGCACAAAATAGGCCCTTCCAAGTCTTAGTCAGAGGGGAAGAGAAAGGAGCCAACCGCTTTGGGCGAAGGGCTGCATCTGAAGAAGACTTAGCAAGATTCTGCAAGGAAAAAAAATGGAGAGGGGCAAGGCTATATTAACATTATAGCCTTCGTTTTGACTTCACTGAAGTGCCAACTCAAGAAGAAAACCCCCACTGGCATGCACTCATCAACAGCTAGCGCATTTGCTAATGGATGGTCCTGTCGGTTGGTTTAATGGTTTCTCCTTGCAGGTAGCTCTTTAACTCTACCGTGGAACAAATCGCGCAGGAGGCAGTAGGGTTGGCCTTGGGTCGGGGCTGGAGCCTCAGCAGTCAGCCTGGATGAGCTGTGGGCTCATGTCAGCACTCCAGGAGACATGAGCAAGCTCTCACAAGGAGGAAGGCAAATCCATCCTCGCTTGGGCTGTGGGCATGCCATTGGGCTTGAGGCAACCAGGGAGGAAATCAAAGTGTCAGCTTGTGTTAGGAAACCATGCATGAGGCTTCCCAGTCCTGGCCCTGCTTCTAAAAATTAGCCAAATAAAAATGGTTGAAGTCATTTCAGTCTGCTCTTTACGACTGCTAACTAGCAGAAAAGCGCGTCCTCCCTGGAAGCGTGGGCTTAGTGAGGCCAGCAGACTCGGGGGGCTCAGGAATGTCCCCTTAACTTAGGCTCTCACCTGTCCTAAGTGGTGACATTGCCCAAATGGACTGACTTAGATCTGCAGAGTCGTCCCTTGATTCCCCAGTCTCGCCTCTCTCCTGCCCCACCACCTCTTCCTCGGTGGGTTCACCCTACCCTCCTGCGCCCCAACAACTGCAGCCGCTGCTCGCTCACCTCCCAGCTTCCACTGGCGCCACCCCCACCAAGCCCATTCTCCGCAGGATGGCCAGAGCACTCTTAAACGTATGCATCTGATCATGCCACACCCCTGCTTAGAAAACTCCAACAACCACACACTGCTTTGCGAATAAAAGCCACATTCCTTGACATGCCTACAGGGCCCAGCACAGTCTGCCCACCCCCTGCACCTCTCCAGGCTCCGCTGGTGTCACACTCCCCCTCGCTCACAATGCACCAGCTGCCCGGGTCAGCTTTCAGTTCCTCAAACGCCCTAAGCTCACCTCCATGCTGGGGCCCTGGCACTAGGCGGTTCCTTCTGCCACCGATGCTCTTCTGGCAGTGCTCACAGTCCGCTCCTTCCCGCCTTTAGGGCTTTGCTCAAAGCCACCTCCTCAGGGAAGTCCTCCCTGATCTCACTATCCAGGATTACCAGATTTAACCAATAAAAACACAAGACATCCTGTTAAATTTGAATTTTTTACCATAAGTATGTCCCAAGCTCCTTGCCATTGCATGCAACATACTTATACTAGTATAAGAAACTCACTGTTCAAGATTTGAATTTAAATGAGCGTCCCCAATTTTCCCCCCAACTCTATATCCTTTGCTCTCTCTCTCATATGACCTGGTTTCACTGTCTTCATAGCATTTTCCCACATCTGAAAGTGTCCTGCTTATAAACAAGTTTGAGACTGTCCACCCTCAAGGGCAGGGACCTCATCCGTCATGTGTCCTCAGTGCCTGGCATGGTACTGCACATAGTAGGTGCTCAACAAACAGCTGGGAATGAACACGGAAGCACCAGCGGCTGAGTGGGTAGAGCAAGGCCAAGAGGCCATGAGCTGAGGCTTGGTCACAGTCAGCTTTGCACAGAGGCCGGATCTCAGCTCCTCTCTCGTCCCACCCCAGGCGGGACTCCTCTTGGTGCTAAGTCATCATCTATAGATGTTCTCCACACTTCATGTTTCAGATAGCCAGTCGCTCTGGGAACCAGGAAATTGGGGTTTCAGGCCCAGCCCTCCACTGACGAGCTCTGTCACCTCAAGGAAGTCTGCGAACCGCACTGTGCGACTCAGCTTCCCCATCTGTAAAATGGGGGAGGGGAGGGAGCGGGCCATCAGTCAAGCTCCCTCCAGCTGTCAGGCCAGGATTCCAGGAGTCCAATGGTTGGTGAGGAGAGAAATTCCCCTGTGCCAGGAAGGACTCCTCTCCCAGACGAGAAACCAACATGGCTTTGCCTTGCAGACCCGTGTGAGGTAAACCCAGGTTCCAGAGTACACGTAGAAGGGCAGCTGACGTTTCCCAGGTACCTACTACGTGCCTAACACTGTTAGTTTCTTGATCTCTTTTTATTGCTAAAACACCAACAACTCCACTTTAAGGATGGGGAAACTGAGTCCCAAGGTACATAGTATGAGGACGATCCAGGTTTCAGGCCAAGTCTGCCGGAGGATCCAAAATCCAGCTTGCGAACTGGGAATTACACAAAGGCCTTCGGCACCAAGGACAATTTCTGATGGTGGAAACGCTTGGACCCGATGAGTTTTTCTCTGTGGCCTTTTTCAATCGTATCCAAACAGAATGAACTGCAGGATTCTCTTACTTGGAAGTCTGTTCTTAAATGCAAGGGGACCCAAGTTTAGGCAAATATTTAGCTCTGTGAAAATGAGACCATTTTCTCTATTCCCAGTGGGACGTCGGAGTTGCAATCTGGCCCCTGTCTTTGGAGGGGAGCTTCGTGTCCTAGCCAAGCTGTGGGTAAGTGGTGGGCTCCAGCCCAGGGGGCCGATGACACAAGGGACCTGAGTCACCAAGGGCAAAGGTCCACAGAGTCTTAGTCATTTCCCCAGCCCAGCCTGGAGTCTGACATTTCCCAGAGCGAAGCCCCATCTAGAGAGACTCCCATACCAGCTCTATTGTTTCAGAGACCACCACGCCAGGCATAACCAAACCCAGAGAGAGAACAGGTGGGGGGAGGAGGTGTAGCTTCTCTAAGGTGGTTCCAGTTTTTCCAAGATACTAATTCATGGAAAAATACTTAATTTAGCAAAAAAAAATTTATTTTAAGCACATGCATTTATATTTATTAAACAAAGCTCAAAATACAACCTTTGGGGACCTCCAAGTAATAAAATGACTCATATCAGGATATGATGACTCAGTGGGAAAGAGGGAATTCCACCACCCACGCCTTTTTTCTAAAAAATCAATTTGCCCTCTCGACAGGTGATGGGAGCCTCTGCCATCAGCCTGTTCCAAGAAAATCATCCAACAAAACAAAACAAAAATTCTCTTCAAACAATTTAAGTTTCGAAGCTGAGTAATCCGATGCCGGCCAGTTTCCAACCTACGCCCTCGCGGGACACAGAGAGCTGGGGAGCTACTTGGCTGAGGCCAGGGGCCTGAATTAAGAAGGATTTACCAGCTGAAAAATTCCAAAACCCTGTGTCATGTGGAGGAACCTTCCAAAACATTGGATCCCGCCCAGGCGCAGCGAGTCGCTCAAAGCCATGGCAACCCCGTTTCCGCTGCCACACCGCTTTTATTTTTGTGTCCTTAGATTTTTTCCTGTTTTGCAATGTTTTGCTGGGACCCCCCGACTCCGCCTGTGGCCGGGGGCCAGGGTTCCCACTGAAGTTAGGAACAGCCTGGACTTCCCAGAGTGAACTTTGCCTGGAGGGTTACACATTTTTTAAATTTCAGAGAACATATAAATGGCTTTTCAGCAATTACTAAGGATGATAAATAGGGACGATCCTAATTGTTCTGTTTGGTTTCTCTTTGTCCTCTTTGATATGACTAGAAAAATTACTCTGCAGTCGATGAGAAATGCTAAGTTGGGATTCCAGCTCTGTCACCAGTCACTGGCTGTGGACTGACCGGGGCCCCATGACTTGAAGTCTATGAGGCTCAGTTCCCGCATCTGTAAAATGGGGATAATGCCACCTCCCTCTCAGGGCTGGAGTGACAACTGAAGGAGATGACATATTCATTCAACAATACAAATGAGCAACCTACTATGTGCCAGGGACCATTCTAGATGCTGAGGATACAGCAGCACCCTGCTGTCAAGGAACTAAGAGTCTAGCATGGGAGACCAGATGACAAATGAGTAAACACACAGACAAGATAATTTCAGTAGTGCTATATGCTACCAAGAAAGCAGAGCAGGGCAATGGGACAGAAGGTGACAAGGTATAGGGGAGGTGGAACAACTCTAGAATGGATGGTGAATATGGCCCCCAATGAGAAAGTGACTTTGAGCTGAGACTGGGAACAGGAGGAGGCAGCCTTGTAAAGGAAAAACATTCTAAGAGCAAACAGCAAGAGCAAAGGTCCTGAGACAGAAATGAGCTTGGGGTGTTCAAGGACAGAATGAAGCCAGGGGTTGCTATGGCCAAGTGAGGGGGGGAAGAGTCTTAAAAGCCGAGATCAGAGAGATGGGCAAGCAGTAGATCACACAGGCCCTTGCAACTCACAAAAATAAGTAAAAATAGTAATACAAATAATATAATAATAATTATTATTATTACTGCTGCTATAAATAAGATGCCATTTTCCAAAACACCAAGCTTTTCTAACTTAAGAAACACCACGCTGCCCCTCTCCTACTGTTTTTCCACCGTTCTCCAATTTGTCATCTTGCTGGAGTGGAAACTGCCAATTCCATTTTAGTCGACAGCTATAAAAAGAACTTTGGAGCCCGTGGTGCCGATGACCAAACACAGGGCTAAGATTAGCCCAGGAGGCTGTCACCTTTCCTTAATGTAAGAAACAGCTGGGATTCCCCTTCCTTGGAAAACTTCGGCTGTTCCGCCCCACCCCGCAGAGCCTTGCTGGCCAAACTGTCCATGGAGATGGGAACGGGGATGAGTTTTGGAAAAAAGAAGTTGAGCAACAGGGATTCCCCCTGCAGAAGGCAGCCCAGGCTGGGACGTGAGCTCTTGGGGTCAAAAGAGCAGGACCAGCTCCCTGCAAATGCAAGGCTAGCCCCCCTCTGTCATAGCTGCTGGAGCCGGGCATCCCCTGCACAGAAGACCTCTGCTTCTCTGGAGTGTCCGAGGCATCTCAGATGCTCCTGCTGGTCTCTTGTCAGCAATCCAGAAACTGCATTCACCCGGGATTCTTTAGTTAGGCACAAAGGGTCAGAAATGTGTCCTCTCTGTGCCAGAGACCTGCTGCAGAATTCAAGGGTCTCTGTCACCACAAAATGGTTCAAGTCCATGGCTCAGAGCCAATGGAGGGTCTTCAGGCAAATTAACCTGATTCTAAGCTTTTTAAAAGTAGAACAGCTTATGGTTCAAGGTGTGGACTCTGGAGCCAGGCTGCCTGGGGTCAAATCCTATCATTGCCCTTTACCAGCTGTGTGATCTTCACTAAGTTACTTAACCTCTCTGTGCTCAGTTTCTCATCAGTAGTACTGGGAGGACAGTAGTCTGTCTCGTAGGGCTGTCATGAGGAATCATATCAAGTGCTTAGAACAAGGCCTGGCACATAGTTTTTATTATTACTTATTATTATTTTTTACATGTCTTTGTTTCCATGAGATAAAATCTTACTCACCTTTGTCCTCTCACAGCCAAAATGTGATGATAATAATAATAAAAAAGCTAACATTTAATGAGTGTCTTCAATGTGCCAAGCCCTATGCAAAGAGCCTAATCTGTATGCTCTCCTTTAATCTTCTTACCTCCCACGAGAAGTAAATCATCATCTGTATTTTATTACAAAAGAGAAAATGTTGGCTCAGAGAGGTGAAGTGACTTGCCCAGGACAACACAGCTTTTAAATGCAGATCAGGGATTCAAACCCGGGCCATCTGCCCTCAGAGCCTGTGCTTATAACTGCTGCAGCCATCAGCCCCCCAGAGCTTGCCCAGCCCAGCCAAGCACGTGGAGCAGCATGTGTCAACAAGACGAAGACTACGGCCTGAGCAATGATAATGCTGGGAGACCACAAAAACAATAACGAACATTCAGTGAGCACTTACTATGCACTAAGTGCATACTGCTCATTTATGCACTTAACTCTAAGAAAGAAGGACTTATTTCACAGAGAGGGAAACCAAGGCCCAGGAAGGCTGAACAACAGGACAATGCTGGATATTGTCTATGGATGAGTCTCCTGACTTCTCCAAGCTTAACCATCTGCCTCCTGGGCAGGCCACGTTAGATAAGACACCACACAGATGACAGCAGGCCAAGGACCTGCCCACAGACTGTATTCACTGATGGGACCTATATTATTACTCTTCTTAATACTCAATTTTTCAAAGTTGAAACAGGCTCTGTGTTTTCTTCTCTTCAAGAGGTAAACATGAAATTTCTTCTGAAACCAAGAGAATGGAAGCTAGACAGGAAATGCCATCCGTTCATTTTTTCATTCGTTCAACAAATGCTTAATTGATGCCCTTGGATAGCTTCAAAGTAATTAAGCTCCCAGAACACTTGAAAGCTGGCTGGCTCCTAACTCTATGAGGAACTTGGTAGGATCCAGCCTCAAACCTTTCCCTGTACAGTTCCATCAGCACCAGCACCCTCCAGAGGCTCTGTCAACCTAGACATGAGTAACAAATGCTTACACCTTATCAGCATTTTTCCCTCTGCCAATAAGGTGCTTTGAAGTCATTTGTTTCTTGTGAAAGTCAGCAGAAGGCCAGCAGGATGGTTTCCTGCTACTGGAGATGCATCAAAGCTGTATAGGCTATGCTTACTTGGTCATCATTTACATTCCATGCCACTCCCCTGCTCAAGAACCCACCATGACTCCCTATTACCTTACCCAGGACCAGACTGAACTAAGGCCATGTCTCTACCTGGCACTGAGAGAATCTCTGTTCTGGCCTCTGCATACTCATCCAAATATATTTCCCAGTGTTAACTAGCCTCTACTCTAGCCACATCAGTTTGCTCTCTGATTTACAAGAGCCTAGCAAATTCTTGCTACACAGAGTATTTTATGCTGGCCCACCATCTGAAAAATAAGCCTCCCCAAAAGTGCATCAAGATACTTTTTAAAATATATAAATGCCTCTTGATTCCATTACACCACACAAAATCCTTAACCCTAGGCAAAACCAATAACAAACAGTATTAGCTAACACTTACTGAACACTAACTACATGCTAACTTATTGTTATAAGTACTTAACATATATGAACTCGTAATCTCATGACACTCCCCTGCTCAAGAACCCACCATGACTCCCTATTACCTTACCCAGGACCAGACCGAACTGAGGCCATGTCTCTACCTGGCACTGAGAGAACTCTCTGTTCTGGCCTCTGCATACTCATCCAAATATATGGATGAAGAAACTGCTGCCCAGAAAGGTTAAATAACCTGCCCAAGGTCACACAGCTAGAAAGTAGTAGCACTGGGTTTCGAATACAAGCAGCCTGACTTGAGAGCATGAGTTGTTCCCTAGTTGACGAAAGGAATGTGAAGGATGTTCATCCCTGAGTTGCTTTAAACAGCATAAAGCTGGAAGCAGCCTAACGCCCAATAAAAAGAGTATGGTTAAATAAAGCGCTGCATGACCATATGATGGAATGCAATGCATTGTTTAAAATCAGGTTCTCAAAGAATATTAAATACCTGAATAAATGTTCATGATGTATTGCTATTTAAAAACAGGATTGAAAGTATATATAGAAAAAGATTTCAGTATAAACAGGGACCACTCAATCAACAGAGCCCTGTGCTTGTTGGGTCAGCCCCCACCACCCCACCCCACCCCACCCCACCCCGGGGCAAAGGAGGCGGGGCTGCCACTTTGCAGGACCACCCAGGGGGAGATGCACAGGTGTCTGGACAAGCACAGTGCCCCCGCCCCAGTGAGAAACACAGTCGGAGGGTTTAAGATGAACCTGATTCTGATTCTTCCTTATACTCTTCTGATGTTTCCTTGTCTTCCCCAGTAACTTCTAAACTGTAGACCAGTGGTTCTTGACCTGGGCGATTTTGCCCCCCAGGGCCCGTTTGGCAAAATCTGGAGACATTCTTGGACATCGTAACTTGGGCAGTGCTACTAGCATCTAGTGGGTAGAGCATCAGGGATGCTGCCAAACATCTTACAGTGCACAGGGTAGCCCCCCCGCCCCCATAATTATCCAGGCCAAAATGTCACAATGCCGAGGCCAAGAATGCGGCCGTGGGCTATTCTTGCCTGGTGTAGACTCTCCACCACTATCTCCAATCTCTCAGCCAACATTACTCCTCCACTCACTGCCACCTGGGTGCGGTGTTATTCAAATCACCCAAGGCCCCGTCACTCCTTGGTCTCTCAGGCCACCAACCTGAGGATTGGCCTCCATAGCATTTGCCTCTGCTGACCCTTCCCTCGGTCCCCAGGGCCTCGGCTCCCCAGGGCCCCTTCTTCTCAGCTGCCTTTAAAGCATGTGGTTTGTAGCATTATCAGTTTACCGTCCTCCCCTTCTCACGCTAGGGACCATCCTGGGAGGTCAGAGGCAATTCCCAGGACTTCGGGGGGGGACTGCACCACTGACAGCTCCCAAGACAACATCCTCAGCCAGGATCTGGCTTCTTAGTCTAGACCACGTGGCCAACCCCCTCTGGACCTCTTGCCTTTTCACACAGGTGAGATTGTGGTTCATCCAAGGAGGCCCATGGGCCCATCAGACTCAACACTTCCACTTCCAAAAGGGAGCCCACCACCCCGGCCTGATCACACTACCCCGCCCCGACCTCCTCTCCTGAGCACTAATCCTGGCGGGGAAGTGCACCATGCAAACAAAAGGGTCTCACTGCTGCTCAACTCCCCCCTCCTTCCCCACAGGTCAGAAGGGCAGCAGCAGCATCTGCCCCTCACCCAGCACTTCCAGTGCTAAGTCCTTACTTGCCTTAACTCGTTTAGACCTTACCTTTGTGGGGTAGGCACTGTCACTGTCCCTGCTTTTCAGGTGGGGCTAGACGAAGGGGACTTTCCTCAGGTGACGCCGTAGGTGGCGGCAGAGCTGGGTGGACACTCGGCCCAGCCGTCACCATGGTCTGCACTCCTAGCCCCTCGCCACCCCCACCCCTGCCACATCCCATCGAACCCTCAGCGATCAACCATATCTGCCTTCTAAACACTCCCCACTGCCACGGCCTTACTTAATGTCTTTTTTAGGTTTTTTTTTTTTTCCAATGCCTTCATCAAACCTCTTTAAAATAAATTCTGCCTATCGTGCTTTCAAAGTAGGGTCACAGGGCCAGCCCATCCCAAAAAGAGGCTTTGTGTGAGTTGGGAAGAAGCATCCCTTCCCCAATACACTCTGCTTCTACCTCTCAGAAGTTGTCTTAGTAACATATAGACCGATAATGTATCCAATTTAAATGGCAGCCCTCAAAGGAGGCACCCTTGTGCAGTGCACAATCCCCACAACTGGACAACCTGCCTGTTATATTCTCTGGCTCATCCTAAGGACAATAAACAAACAAATCAGCAAACATAAAAACCCCTTTGAATTAACCTACTGAAATCATGCCTGTTAAGAAAAAAAATTAGGTCTAGCATCCAAAAGTACCCTAAATTATTTGAGCTAATTTCCTTCTAACAACATGTTTCATCAATACTCGCTTAACTGATATTTTCCAATTTCAGGTCTGTATCCTTTTACCACATCCACATTGGAAAAAGATATTAACAGACAATACACCAAAGAAAGAATACACATGGCCAAAAACAGAAACACTAAACCTCTCACAGCAAAGAAATGCAAAGTACAAAGAAAGACTAATTCCACAATGATATTTTTAATTTAAAAAATACCATATCTGGAATGGGGTGAAACTATTACTGACATGGTAGAAGTTTCAATTTACAGATTTCTGGAAGGTAATTTAGTAATATGTATTTAAAGCCCTCAAAATGACTATCCAAAATTCCACTGCTAGGAATCAACCCTAAATAAACAAAAAAGATACACAGATGCATGTATAAGATTAATCCTAAAAGTATAAGAAGATTAATTGCAGTACTACTTATAGTAAAAATGTAAGTAGCCAATGTTTATTGGCTTATGCTATACCTGGTGCTTAAAATTACTTAACATGTATCAACATTAAGATTAAATAATCTTCATGACAACCCTATGGGGTAAGAACTCTTGTTATCATCATTACATACATGAAGAAATCAAGGCACAGAAAGATTAGGTAATTTGCCTAAGATCACAGAGCAAGCAAGTAGTAAAGTCAGAATTTGAACCCAGGATTTCCAGGGCCAGAGCTTGCACGCTTAGTCATTACACTGTTTGGCCTCCCTTCTTATGATAGGAAAATGGTTAAAAAGTTTGCTTCTCGTGAAAAAAATAATTTAAAAAAAAGAGTTAAGGGTGGGGGATAATCAAAACAACCTAAAATCAGTTAAAATACAGTATGGCACATTCATGCAATGGGCAACAGCGTGGCCTTCATAATCTCTGAAGACACAGTGAGTAAAAAGAGCAGGGTATAAAACTCTGCATGATGGGATCTATCCCCCAAACCAATCTTGTATAGAAGAGAGAGATGGTCACTTTTGTATGGCCACTGAAAACCCACTGACCTGTGGTCTTCTCAGTAAAAACAACTTTGGACTCAGCCGTAAAGTTCTGCCCCGTGAGGATCATTTGCTGGCCCCCGTAGACCAGGCAGCTGTCGATGTCTTGTCTTTCCACCATGGGCAGCTCGTGGGCAGATCGCTGGGCTAAGGGTGAGAGAGACAGAGAAGTCACTGTGATGCAGGGAGATGTCTGCTTCAGAGAGGCGATCTGATTTCATGGTCATGAGATACAATACTCTCTGCCCACATGTGTCACCTGTTGTCATCAAAAGTGGAACCGTCACTCCTGACAACCAGTGACCCTGCAAATGTTGATGTCCCTTATAAAAGTGCCCTAACTCATTTGAGCTAATTTCCTTCTAACAACATGTTTTCATGAATCAAGAAACAGATGCCTGTTCTCCTCCTAGGGAAGACAGGTGAACAAGAATTTGACTTTTTTTTTTTTTAATAAAAGGACGGGCAAATCAATTTTTTCCTAAAGGGTTTCCTTTGTTAAAGTGTACCCTCTCCTAAAGTGTACAAATAAAGTGTACTTCTTGTCAGCCAAAATTTGAAGACATCACATAGGCCAACTTAGGACCTGGTTCCTGGAGGGTTGAGACATATTCGCTTTGGAATTCATTCATGATCCTTCACCTGGTCTTAAGACATCCATGATCTACCCCGTGACCTCATTTTCTAGAACTCTCCCTCATTCACGCTGCTCCAGCCACACTTCTAGAACATCCTCACTGTCTCTCCAACACACTCAGCACACGCCTACCTCTGAGCATCTGCACTAGCTAGTGCCTCTCTTTTCCAGCTACCTGCACGGCTGCCTCCCTCACTTCTTGCAATTTCGACTCAGATGTCACCTCCTCCGAGAGACTTCCTTAACCCACAGTGAAAACAACAGTACCGGCCCTGTCTGTCTCTTTCTTCCTCTCACCTTTATCCTAATTTATTCTGCTTTGCTTTTCTCCATAGAACACTTCACTTTCAGATGCATCACAAGTAGCTTTTATTGGTTTAGCTCCTCTCAGCTGTCCCCCCACTAGAATGTAAACCCCAGGAGGGAGGGGCTTGGCTTTGCCTACTGCTATAAGCCCAGGGGCACGAACAGCGCCCAGGACTAGAAGGGAGACTCAGTAGTGGGTGGGTGGATGAGTGGATGGACACGTCGCAATATGAATTCTCAATGTGTCTATTTATCTACCCCGTATCCTCAGCTATAGCTATAATGAACGAAAGTAGAGGAACAGGCCTACGCTGAACACTAAACCAGAATGCTATACTTGAATGCTCACAGCAACCCCTCAGAGGAAGGAAGTATTAAAATTATTCACATTTGACTGGGGAGAAAACTAAAGCTAAGAGAAGTCAGGTCACCCCTTGGCCAAGGGTATATGATGAAGCTTAGACTTGAGCCCTCAAAAGCAGGTTTCTCTACCTCCAGAGCCCAGTCGTTAGCCAATCTAGCCAGCCAGCCAGCCAGCGATTCTTCCAGAAGACAGACTTGCAGGAAAGAATAAAGACCCTCTCCAGCTGCCCTCCCTGGGCAGGTGAGGAACAGGGCACAGCCACAGCCACAGCCAGGGCACCGCCTCCTCAGCTTCACCTTCAAGTGTGGGCCAAGAGGCCGGCCCTCCCCCCGGGGTGAGTCAGTCTAAGCTTCTGGCATTCCTCCTGAAGCCCAGAGAACTGGGCAGAGGGCCAGCCCTTTCCATGCCAGGAGCCTGTGGACCTCCTCATCCGGCAGCCGAGGCAGCAGCCGCGTGAGGCCCAAGGCCCAATCCTAACCCTTTCCTCCTGCCCTGCCTGGGCCTCCGTCTGCTGGGGCCACGTGGATGGAGCAAGGATGCACTTGGCAACATTTCAGGAGTCTATCGAGCACCAGTCAGAGGCTTCCAGACACTTCACCTGGAAAGCACAACCTAGCAACTTGCAACAATCCCCCTAATGGGGCTCCCCTCCCCGGCTGGGCCCCGGCTCTCTCTGCTCCCAGAGACCCGCCTGCCAGCACTGTTCCAAGGGGCTGCCAGCTACAAGTATATACTAAAAAGACCTCTCTGCAGAAGCTGCTAATTTCTCCCACATGGGCTGGGCTTTTAATCCTTTCTTTCAATATTGGAGCTTTGTGATGATTTCCTAATTGAGCTGCCACAAATGGAGATTTATTAGCAGCGAAAACAGCAGCTGCAGGTCCCGGCTTTTAAGATCTGCCTTTGACAAAGGTGAGGAGCTTCTGGGGGCTTCTGGCCCCGGGAATGGGTAGGGAGGTGGCAAGAGCCATCCCTCCCATTTTACAGGTGGAAAGCCTGAGTCATCACTACTGGGCAAGCCGGCCAAGGGCCCGCAGCCAGCAGGGCCAGGGACTGGAGGCTGGCGGGGATGGCTGCCCTGCACGCTGCTGTGAACACGACTCCTCTGTTTCCTGAAGAACCCCCCTGCTTCTCCATCCAAAGCCTTGATCTCAAGCAGCCAACTGATTCCACCTTTGTCAAGTTTGTATTCCCTACTCTTTACCTGAAGGAAAACTTTTTGTTTAAATGAAAATGTAAAGAGCTAGAAAAGCGAGGAAGCAAAGAGAGTCCAGCCCAGCTGCCCGGAACCCTTTGTCCGTACTGCAATCTTAGAACTCAAAGCATGGGCCGGGGGCGTCTGCGTCACTGGGCGCTTGTTACAAATGCAGCATCTCAGGCCCCGGCCAGGACCTACCGAGCCCAGATCTGCAGTTTAACAAGGAACCCGGGTGATTCTGTCTAGTTTGAGAAGCACTGCTCAGCCCTGGCTGCACATTAACAGTCAGCTGGGGAGCTAAAAACAATGCCGACATCCAGGTTCTAATTCTGAAGCAAGGTTTCTCTACTCCCACACTGTTGACACTTGGGGCTGGATAATTCTTTGTCGTGGGGGGGCATCCTGTGCAGTGTACCATGTTTACAGCATCCCTGGTTTCTACCCACCAGATGCCAGGAGCACCCCACACCCTACTTGTGACAACCAAAATTGTCTCCAGACATGACTGGATGTCCCCGGAGAGGAGGGTGCAAAATCATCCGTGGTTGAGAACAGCTAGTGATTCTGACTTAAATGGTCTTAGAGTAGGACCCAGCATAGTTTTGGTTTGTTCTTTTTTAAACAATCTTCAGATGATTCCAATGGACTACAGGTTTGATCTGTGGCACCGTCACTGCAGCATACGCAAGGCCCAGAGAGCAGCAGGAGCATACATAGCTAACTGCTGCTCAGGCTCCAGGGTTAGAAATCCATAGTTTGAGTCCTGCGTCTGCCACCTCCCTGCTATGTGACCTTCGGCAAGTTACTTTGCCTCTCTGAGTCACAAAGTCTTCCTCTGTAAAATCTTGACAGTACCTGCTCTCATGGGTCTACTTCAAGCAGTCCAAGAGATCCTGTGTATAAATACGTGGATATGGTCAGTACATAGTTGGTAAAATATCAACCCAAATGTCCACCAATGGACACAAATGGATGAACAATACATGGTATACTCATACAGAATATTATTCAGCCATAAAAAGGAAGGAAGTGCTGATTCCACACCACAACAGGGATGAACCTTGAAAACATTATGCTAAGTGGAAGGAGCCAGACATAAAAGGGCAAATGTTGTATGATCTCATTTATATGAAATATCCAGAATAGGCAAACGCAGAGACAGAAAGCAGACGGTGGTTTCCAGGGACCAGGGAGGGAGACTAAGCAGTGACTGCTAATGGGTTTGGCGTGATGTTTTTATGGTGATGAAAAAGTTCTGTAATGAGATGGTGGCAGTAGGTACATAATATTATGAAGGTACTTAATGCACTGAATTGTATACACTTTAAAATGGTTAAAATGACAAATCTTATGTTGTGTGCATTAAAAGAAAATAAAAGAAAATATCCACAATAAAAGAAAATATCCAATATAAGACAAAACACTTAGCCCATACCTAGCACACAGTAACTGCCCAAGAATCTATAGTGTTTACTATCACTTTCAAAATGCTGCTCTTTTCCTTGCTTAGTTATTTTCAAAACATGTTTCTTGTTATCTTTTTAAACCCTTAAATCACAGCCCTACTGCAGTAGCAAGGAAGACACTGTGAGTCCCATCTTACAGAGGAGAAAATAGGTGCTCAGAACTCAGATGTGGCTCTCCAACCTTCAGTGAGGGCAGCCCCTGCCCCTGGTAAGGCTGTCGTGTTGGACACCCCACTGGGTGATCCTTGTAAGGGTTTTCACAGCTCTGAGCCTCAGTTTCCCCATCTGTAAAATGGGGCTATTAACAGTCCCACTTCACAGGTCTGTTGTGAGGTTTAGATGGGTGAGCTTACAAAAAGCATGTTTGGCTCAATAAATATTGGTCAGCAAAGTTAACAACACTAAAAGCTTCAGCTTCTTGAGTAATTGCCACGTGCCAGCCACAGGCTCAACACTATTGTCTTATAATAGACCTTTTACCAAATATGAGCAGACCACATCCGCACGCTTACATAGACTGCCTCCACTGCCACTGATGTTCTTGGTGGATCCTGAACCATAACCCAGTTTTCCTGACCCCGACGGCCAGCATCTCTCAAAGGGTGGCTCCCAGGCCATCTGCAGCAAATCCTCTGGGTAGGGGGTGGGGGGCCCGTGCTTAATAGAAATGCAGAAGCCCAGGCCACATCCCCACCCCAGTGCCCCAATCTATTAGGTGGAGGGTAGATTTGCATTTTAACAATCTTTCCAGGTGACTTGTTACACATATTTGTTTAAGAGCCAAGTTCCACACTTAGGAGGCCACCTGAGGACAGGGGAACTCCTCCCAGGCAGGCTCAGAGAGGAGCAAAAGGAATCCAATTAGCCTCTGAAAGAGGAACTGAGGAGAGGCACACAGCAACCAAAATCACCCCCCTGCGCTCTGGTTCTCTGTTGCTCTCTGATGCAACCTCCATCACCCACCTATGGCTGCTAATTAGGCTGACACGTCCAGGGCCCGTGGGAGGCCTCCCAGGCCTAGACCCACCAACACCCACGCAGCTTTGCATTCAGTTCAAGGTTGCAGACAATTCCAAGCACACAGCCTGCAGTTTTCTAACCAAACCAGGGGCCTCCGTTTTAAAGCCATCCTCGAGGGCCCAGAGTCTGGCCTGTGGGGGAAGCCTTGACCTCTGCTCCAACATAAGCTCCAAGACGGCCCCTGCAAAGCGAATTCCCCAGGCGTCCCTCCTGCCCCCGCATTCTGGCACGTCATAAAGTGGCTCGGAGCTTCTGTATTTTTACGAGCTCTGAATCAACAGGGCGCTGTTGGTTTAACCAGTTTGGGTGTTTACTTTCACTAGCAACAGTGCTGGTGTGCAGCAGAGCAGCGGCCTCTGCAAAGGCTCAGAGAGGGAAATTCACATCAGCACGGGTCCCCCAGGTTGGGCTGAGCAGGCCTGGAAATGGGTTATTATTCCCTGTCTGCAATTTGCCCTGTTGTAGAATTGGGTGGCCAAGAATTATGATCTACCCAAGAACGCCAGGAGAGAGGCAGGAGAGGCCACTCAGGGAAATTCATCTCTGCAGAGTGGGCAGGTTCTGTCAACAACAGCGAACAATTACAGATGCCATAGACAGCATGGGTTCCCATACATTTTTGTTTATGTTATAAAACACCCACATCATGAGGCAATTTAGGGTCGTGGGCAAAAGGAAGGACGCTGCAGAGTGACTGCCCGAGTTCAAAGCCCAGCTCAGTGACAGCTTTGGGACTTTGGGCAAGTCACTTAATCTCTTTGCCTCCATTTTCTCATCTATAAAATAGGGATAATCATGGCACCAACCTCACTGGGTTGTCTGCAGATTAAAGGCGCTAATGCACGGACGTGCAAGGCACCTCATCAGGACTCGAGTGTTAGTTATGTTTATGTTTATTGTTCAACTTCGTGAGACCACAAAGCAGGAATCACTCTCACATTGGAGTTGAGGACACTGAGCCTCCCAGGGGAGAAGGGATATGCCTTCGCGTTCATAGCTAAGTGAGCAGGCAGGATCTGCACCCTGACTGTGGGGTTCCACTACCCCAAGGAGCCCTTTTTCAGTGAAACAGAAGGATCCCGTGGGAAAGCCACCAGGCATCCTAGGCAGGAAGGGTCCTCCGTCCTCCCATCAGCCGAGATGCTCCAGCTGCTGCATGCCCTTCTGTCTCTACAGCAGGCCTCGTCCTTGGCTGCGAGCCTGGCCCAGCCCGGCCCGGCTTGGCCTAGAACAGGCCCTGACTCAAGCCTTGCGTGGGAGGGGCAGGCAGGGCCAGCAGACAGGCCCCTCTACTTCCATGCTGGCCCTTCCCTGGGTCTTCCCTGGGAAGTGGGAAGGTGGGACAGTGGGACTCAGTTCTCCCTTAGCGTGGGGCTCGCCTTTGTGAGGAAACTGTCAACATTCACAGCACGGGAGTGGGTATGATGTGCGCAAATACATAGGATCTGCGGTGCATGGGACCCATTTCTAGCTCTGGACCTCAAAGGCCTCAGCTTTCTCATACAGAACATACGGAGCGCCAGCAGCCACCCTGTGAGACCTACACCTCCTCTCGTCCTACCCCACCCACACAGCACTAGGTGCAGCGTAGAAGCTGGAGTCTTTCGCTCTCCTGATCAGATCAGTACTCTGCCATCCCAGTGTACTAACAGGTGCTCCTTCAGAATATTCCCAGATATCGCCCTAGAACAAGACCCTTCCTGAGGGCTCCATGAATCCCCAGTGGCTGAGGGACCCAGGAAGCCTGGACAGAGAACAGAGCACGGGCTTTAACTCCAGCTCTGCCCCCTGCTTTGCCAGCCGTGTGACTGTAGCAAGTCTCTTGCCCTTCAGAAGTTCAGCCAGGTAGCCACACGCTCCGTGAGGGCAGCATCTTGTGCCTTGGTCACTGGTGCACGTCAGTGCAGTGTTTCTGAATGAATGAATCGAGCAAGCCTTTAAGATGGGCCTCCTGGGGTCATGAGGAGCGTGGAAACAAGTCAAGCGCATTTGTGGGTGCACCATAGGTGTTCACAAGGGCAATCTGCCTTCCCTCCTCCTACATAACCAGCCCAGAAAAGGGCCAGACAGGTAACCATATCAATCAGCAGAGAAGCCACCCCAATCCCAGGCTCTCAAAAAACCCAACTTTCCTGCAATCACTCACCCACCCAGCCCACTCCACTGGCCAGATAACCATCTAGGTTCCTTCCTGCAGTAGGGTGTGTTGCTTGTTGCCAGCTTACCTGAAACAATGTGTGTTTGCTAAACTCCCACACCTATCTATTGCTGCCTGGGCTGTGGTCTCCCTGAAGTGACAGGGTGGCAGCCAGAGGTATGGGCAGTCTCCTTTGCAGAACTACAGGAGGGCTACAGGCAAGAACATGAGATTTGTCCAGACTGGGCCACCACAAGGGAGGTACTTGGGTTATCTTGCATGATCACAGCTAGTACTTCCTGCGTGAGACGCACACACGCTTGTTTAACCCCCACAACAAGGTAGGTATTATTCTCCCTATTTTACAGATGAGGAAACTAAGGCACGGAATGTTAACTTCCCTAGGACTAAGCAGCCAGAAAGTAGCAAAGGTAGGGTTTGAACCCAGGCTGCTGGCTCCAGAGTCCACACTCCTACCCACCACTCTGAACTGTTTCTCCCACCATGGAGCTTTCTGGTGTTTCTGAAACATGGCTTCTTGGTCACTGTTTGGAGAGCAAAGGCTGACAAAGGCCTGGCCAACCTGCACTCTGCCCAATGCCCAGATTTCATCCAAGATTTACTGCTACAGGATCTTGAGGGAGACAATCTGGTTCTATGTGGTGTGGGGGTGTCCACAGCCCCCTGGGGGGTCCCTGAGCTGGTCCCTGATTTACAATGAGATGAAGCCACCCTTTGGGTTTCTGGCCCAAATTAATCTTGTCACTCAAGATGTAGCTCAACCTCGTTGCCCCGGGGTTCAGTAGGATGTGGATGTCACAGCTGGCTGCGCCTCTTACCAGCTGGGTGGCTGCCGGCAAGTTAGCTTCTCTGTGCTTCAGTTCTCCCACGGTGTCCCTGCGCTGATTCAGCCACAATACGGAAAGTGCTTGACACACAGTAGGAAACTGGTAATTGTTCATTTTCCTTTGCCTCTTCCCTGTTCTGTCCCCCTCATCTCCTTTCTTCCTTCATTTGGTCTTCAAGAATTTATTAGGGCCTCCTGCGTGCTAGGCTCTGTGCTAAAAGAGTTTTAAAATATAAATCCTGTCATGTCAGCCCCCTACTTGGAACCCAAAGCTTCCCACTTCACTTAGAATAAAATCCAGAGTCCCCAGCTGGGACCTCACTCACATTCACTCCACAGTCTCCCCGGCTGCTTTTCTGTTTCCTGGAGACCCCAAGCTTACCCCTGCCTCAGGGCCTTTGCACTTGCTATACCCTCCACCCGGACCAGTCACTGAGAGAGGCCTTCCCTGATCAGCATGACCAGCGTCACTGGTCCCCACCCCCACGCATCAACCCATGGTCCTGGCTATTTTCATCACGACACTTGGCTCTGTTTTGGTTGCTTGCTTTTCTATTGTCTCTTTACCCCACGAGAACGTAACCTTTGTGAAGGCCGGGACTTTGTTTTGTTCACTGCTGTATCCACAGTATATATCACACAGCAAAATATATTTTTAATTGAAAGAACGAAGGTCAGCAAGTCGAGAATGATGTGGTTCACTCCAGCTTCTGGAGGAGGTGAACAAGATGAGCATTTCTGATTCACAAACCAAAGCACAGTCTACATGCCATGCTGGTCTCCCTAATTCTAAGGGATTCCCTAAAGCAATTCTGCGTTTTATCTCCTGCCTCCCAAGCCGGACCCAGGAGAGTGAATGGGGAGGAAGGCAAGGTGTGCAGGAAGGGGCACAGGCATAGGTTTTCTAAGCTCTTGCTCTCAGAAACAGGCATATGAAACAGCTGAATCTCCACACAGAAAGCAGTGGAGCTGGACCTTATCTCACACCACACATGAAAAATCAACCTAGGAGAGATCATTTCCCTAAATGTGAAAGCCAGAACCCAAAAGCTTCTAGAAGAAAACATAAGGGAATATCTTTGCTACCTTTGATAAGCAGAGATTTCTTGGGGAAATAAAAAAGGCACCAAACCCAAAAGAGAAGAAAATGACAAATTAGGCTTCATCAAAATAAAATATTGATGTTCCATTAAAAGACATCACGCAGAAAATAAACAGGCAAGCCACAGACTGGGGAAAAATATCCATAATACATATATCTGATAAAGGATTCGTGTCCAGAACATATAAAAAATGCCACATATTAACAATAAAAATATGAGTAACTGAATAAAAAATGGGCAATTTGAATAGACATTCCACCAAAGAAAATACATAGGTAGCCAACAAGCACACGAACAGGGGCTTGAGATCACTAGTCATTAGGGAAATGCAAATTAAAACCATGATGAGATCCCAATTTACATAATCAGAATGGCTAAAACTATCAAGACTGAAAATACTAAATATTGGTAAGGATGTAGAGCAACTGGAACTCTCCTATGTTCTTGTAAGAGTGTAAAATGATGTTGAAAATACATAAATCAAAACATACACACGCAATTCCATTCCTAGGTATTAATATTTACCCAAAAGAAATGAAAGCATTTGTCCACAAAAGGACTTGAACAAGAACGTTCATAGCAGCCCTATCCAAAATACCCAAACCCTGGGAACAGCTCAAACGTCTATCAAATGGTAAATAAGCAATTGTTATATTCATACAATTGAATACTGCGCAGCAGTAAATAGGAATGAACTACCAAATCACACAACAGCAGCAAGGGATCTCAAAAACATGCTGAGCAAAAACAGCCAGACCCAAAAGAGTACATACTATATAATTCCATTCTATGAAGTCCTAGAACAAGGAAGACTAATCAATTTCTATAACTGGAAATCCTAACAGTGGCTGCCCCTGCGTGGGCTCGGGGAGGAGCCACTGACCAGAGGGGCACGGGGAGTAAAGGAAACGCTCCATGTCTTGTTTTGCGTGGTGGTTACGTGGGTATATGCAATTGCCAAAAACCGTTGAACTGAACACTTACAATCTGTGCAACTCCTGTATCTCAATTATACCTCAGTTAAAAATACACATGTCAGAGAGAGAGGAAAGAAGTATGTGAGAAAATCCATTTTCTAACCCACACCCCACACCCACCCCTGCCCCCCGCAAAATGAGCAAAGTAAATTTACATTCTGTGCCCTGAGCAGGCAGGGGCAGGGCAAGGTGTGAAATGACTATAGACGTTTTCTGACATCCGAATAGAGAGGCGCCAGTCTGCAGGGCAGGGAGAAAGCCCTCGGGCCTTGGGCAGAGCTGCTGCGAGTCATGGCTGGAGAGGTTCTGGAAAGTTCTCACGGTACCAGGTCTCTGTGCCTGCAGACATCTACTGTCTCATTGCAGCCATTCCCACTAGGCAGTGCGGAAATCCTTGTCTTCCTCTCCCATTTCTTCAACATTCTAGAGAGCATCATTATGTGCCAGGCCCTTAGAGGCTCGTCCAGTCCTTAGAGGAGAGAGACTAACGGGCAAATTTGGTTGTCAGAGCACAAAGAGGGAACCCCGTACCCTGTGGGGGTCAGGGAACGCTTCCTCTGCCAGCAGCCATCTACACAGGGGCCTTGGGTAAGGAGGAGTTTGCCAAACAACTGAGGACTAGGGCAGGAGAGGGCTCTAGGTCGGCGGTTTTCAAACTCTGCCGTACACCAGGATCATGGGGAACACCTCTGCAAGTCTCCATGCCCAGGCTGCACCCAGATGAGCCAAATCAGGGTCTCTGGGGCAGGGCCAGGGCATCAGCATTTTTTATATGTGTAACTCCCCAGGTAATTCTAACCTGCAGCCAAGTTTGAGGACCTGTGTTCTGGGTGGGGGTGACAGCATAAGCAAAAGCTGACAAGTTAGAGAAAGATCCCAGTGCATTTGGGGACTGAGGAGCAGACAGGAAGGGAGGTCGAGAAATCCAGCTGTGAGGTGTAGCAGGTGGAATGAACAGCACCCCCCTAAACTTCACATTCACCTGGAACCTCAGAGTATATCTTATTTGGAAACAGGATCTTTGCAGATATATTTAAGGTAAGGACAGAGATGAGATCGCCCTGGATTGGGGTTTGAATCCAATGATGTGTGTCCTTGTGACAGAAAGGGACACACAGATGCAGAGAAGGCCGTGTGAGGACAGAGCAGGGACGGGAGGAACGCAGCCGCAGGCAGGCAGCGCCCAGGCCCCAGCAGCCGGGGAGAGGCTCGGCTGGTTTCTCCCTCACGGCCTCCAGCAGGAACCAACCCTGCCGACCCCTTCATTTCGGAATTCTGGCCTCCAGAACTGTGACAGAATAAATTCCTGTCGTTTCAAGCCACCCCATTTGTAGTAACTGGTTCTGATGGCCAGGGACTAACACAGAGGGAAGCCGGGCGACAACACTGAGGAGCCCAGGGAGGCGATGAGGCTGGGCAGGGCAGAGAACTGCTCCACCCCCGTGGACGTGGACGGGGCAGGAGGGAGCGCTGCAGCAGCTGCGGCTGTGGGTGGCTTGTTGTTGGGGAAGACAAGGGTGTTCCCTTCTGACCTTGTCCTTGTTCCCAGAGAAGTGGGAGGTGCGGTTATCTGCCTGGAGTGGGAAGGGGGTGGGGGCGGCATTCAGAGGTTGGAAGACTGGAGAAGGTTCAATACAGTCTTCCCCAAGAACAAGGGAAGGAGCAGTGGTGGAAACTAGAAGTATCTCCTGGGCAACATTGAAGACCTAGTGGAAATAGAAGACCAGGAGCACGTGGGGTGCCAGTCTGAGCAAAAGTGAGACCGGACCTCTGGCAAGCTGGTATGTATTAATAAATAAATACAAGGAATCTGCATTTTCTTAGCAAACCACTCCACTTTCCAAGAGTGGACTCTGGTGGTTTGTTCATGTGTTTTCTACTAACAAATCTAAGAACTTACCCTTGATCCCTAAGACAGCACATAAAGGCACCTCCAAAGTAAATAAGTTAGCCTTGCAAATAAGTACCAGCCCACTAAGTGTTTTTCTTACCAACTCACCCTCCCCAAAGGGTACACACGCTAAGTCATTAGTCAATAAATATTTATTTTACACATCTTTGCCAATGCATGTTATTGACTAATTGTCAACAGATATTTACTGAATATCTCCCTATGGATTACACGGTAAGTCAAGTCATCAAATATTTATGGAACTAACAGGCAGTGGTCTAGGAAAACAGAACAAAGGAGGAAAGAAAAATGACAGATTACGGGTGAGAGGCAGAGAAGCCAACTGGTAGCTCAGCTTGGTACTGCAAGAAATGGTAGGTCGTGGAAACCAAAAGAAGAAGGTATTTCATAAAACCACAAAGTTGGAGACACTGGCTTTGCTATTTACCAAGTAAAAATGGGTGAATCACTCTTCCAAGAAAGTCTCAGTTTCCTTATCTGTCAAAACGAGGTAGGTGAATTAGCCAAATGCTTTAAAAGAAAAGAAAAAAAAAAAAACATTTTCAAGGTTCAGACAACTTTCTAACGCCCTGAAGATCTTGCTGGAGGTACACGTGGTTCAGTGACGATCCTTAAAGTCTCAGACCAAACTGAGATAAGCTGCCTCGAGGAACCCAGAGACGGAGAGGAACGCGGGCTCCTGTGCACAGTCCCTGCTCTGGCCTTGCTACAAACCACAGCCCCGTCCTAGAGAGTGTGTCACTTTCCAAAAAGGGGAGACCGTATCTGCTCAAAATCCCCCAAATCACTGAGGAAGAGCCCAAGTTTCCTTCCAAAAACATCTTGAGATGTTCAAAACCACGATGGGGCGGGGTGAGGCAGCAGCCATGACCAGCGTTTGGGGGGATGGCGTGGGGTCTGCTGAGCAGAGCAGGGGAATTCCAATATTTCTACAATGATGTGGTTTTCAACACTTGTTTTCCCTTGTTATCTGCTATTGGGTCTTTCGCTCCTCTAACATCAGAGTACAAACTCAACGCCAATTCAGCCTGATCTGTATCTTGACTTGCAAGGTTGCAAGAAATCAGAGGGCATTTGTTTGTTCATTTGTTTCCAAAGACCAACCAAGACCAAGTTCTGGCTACTCTCCCAAAGAAAGGTCCACCCTTCTTTCCTTGTGGGCTTCCAATCCTGAGGGCCAGTCTTCCTCACCGGCCCCACCAATGCTTTCTGTATAAAATATTCATGCTTTCCCTTTGCTTATCAGTGTCTTAAGACTACCTCTGATTAACAGAAGCCACAGGCAGACTTTGTCTGACTTACAGAGTATTTTGAATTTGTTGCCATTTTTTTAAAATCAGGAGATTTTTGGTTTCTCTTTAAAAAGTCAGAAGATGTGGCCACATTGAGTCTACGCTCCCACGTGGAAACATTGGCTGTAGTTGAGTAACAGCAGCCCATTTAGGTAGGGAATGTGCCATCCTGGCCCCCAATCTCCACTACTCCCTAATGTCTGCCACCCAACCCACTCCACTCATTTTCACAGCCTCCCTGGCCTCTGTAGGAAATTGATTTTGTGACACCTAGTTATGGTAAAATGTCCATTACAAAGGAAAAAAAAATCCTGAAACAACTTAACATGGAACACGATTATAACAACACAAAACAAAATATTCTTAGAAAAAAGAGACTAAAAAAAATAACATAAGCAGTTTTTCTTTCTGGAACAATGTTTACTTTTTTCTTTATGCTTTTTAAAGTAATTTCTAAACTTTCAAACACTGAGCAGACAGTAAGCTTTGTCACATCTAATTGCAAAAACTAACAGAACTTCTAAAAAGTACCTAAGGATGGGCTCAAAGCTACTTCTTCTGAAACCTGGTAGAAATGAGCCAGGTTTCTGCTCAGTATCTTTCCAAATGGCAGATCTTGGCCACTTCATACTAGTTTTAAAAATCTTCTGTAACTTTACAACCATCTGTTTGGGTGTCCTTATCCTCACCAGACCGTAAGCTCGTTGAGGACAGAGAAAGTGTCTTGCCCATCTGGGGAGCAAACAGAAGCAGAGGGAAAACCCTTAAATGTGCTCTGTCTCTGGCCCCTTTGGTCCTTTTGGGCCAATATATCCTCGTAGGTCCTGCACGTTCCTGCCGGCCACCCTGGGTACCTTGTCCTGGGTACACTGCCCGGGGTGGAAGCTCACTTGCCAAAGACAGACCCCGCCCCGGAGCCCAACTTACAGCACTCGATGGGGTTGGACGCAGCCTGCAGGGAGACAATCCTGCCACTGGGCTCGGGGATGTGCACCCGGAAAACCAGCCTCACTCGTGTGTTCTTTCTTCCGATGTCTGTCTCGCCCTTCCGCAGCTCGATGTCGGCGTTCCTAAGCTTCAGGATCCCCGCACAGTCGATGCTGCCGGGAGGTTAAGAACCCCATTTGTAACCGACCGTCTTCGTAAACAGGAAAAATCACGCACAAAACTGCCTTCGTCAGGCAAAATTATTCCACAGCCAGCCACGGGGGTTAACTGCAAAGCACCCATAAGCATTTCAGCCAGGAATTTACACCAAGATAAGGGTAAAGAAAACTTAAAGTAATTAGAGAAATTCCCCAGTGGAAATTACTTCTCTGGGGAGTTTTTTCATGCCAACTCTTCTATTCTCAAAAGCATCTGAAAAACTCTACGCAACTAGTGAATATTGATTATAAACTGACTATTCAGTAGCTAAGAGAAGTGAATCAGTATTAAATCTCCTGAAGGTGATAAATGTACCATGGTTATGTAAGAGCGCATCCTTGTTCTTAGGAAATGCACCCTGAAGTATTTAAAAGTAAAAGGGCATAATGTCTACAACTAGCTCTCAAAAGTTTCAGAAAAGGGGGTGAGAAAGGAAGTATAAAGCAAATGTGAAAAATATTACCAGTTGGTAAATCTGAGTTACCAGATTACAGTACTCAGGAGTTCTTTGTACATTCCTTGCAGTTTGTCTGTAAGTTTGAATTTATTTTCTCATAAAAAGGTTTTCAATCCCAAAACATGCGTGCAATGTTTCCCAAATTTTAGCCATAGGCACAGGCATATTTAGCTATAAGCATATTACCTTTGTGCGTTTGGACCTCTCTGTATTGTTATTTCCATAGGTCAATTTTTTCAACGTAAATAAATTTAACCTCATCCCAAGCAACATAATTCAAAGATTCATGAGTATTCTTCCTCCCAAGACACTGAAAATGTTCACATAGCTTTCCTTTAAAACAGAAATCACTATGGATCGATCGAGCACAGATTGAGGACTGCCATCAACTCCGCAGAGTCCCCTTCTGCCAAGTCCCTGCCACTGACCCTGCTTACTGCCCCATAAAGACCCACCGCCCTCAGCCCCCAGCCCTTACGTTGCCCTCATGTTGCTTTTTGGCTCCAGGGGGATCTCCAGGACTTTGGTGTTGCCCACAATCTTCTCGTAGCTGGTGGTGGTGACAGTTTTCCCCGTGATCCGGTGCACCTGGTAGAAGGCGTGCGGCTTAAGGATCCGCTCGTCGGCCGTCCCGATGAAGATCTGAAGCCCCAGAGGCTTGTTTTCCATGTAGCCGTGGAGCTGGGGGGAGAAAACAAATTCATTGACATTCAGAGTGTGGTGGCTCTAGTCCACAAAAACAACCAGAGAACTTATGAGAGGTAGAAAGAGGACATGATTGGTGCATTGTCTGGAAGGATGTAGAACTGGAAGCAACCTTGATGTCCAGCCAGAGGAGACTGCTTGGATAAAACACAGAGATCCCCTCTAAAATGGAATATCAGGCAGCCAGAAGAAAGAACTGCATTTACGGGGAGTAGATCAGAATCGCATTGATGGACAAACAGCCAGAAATGATGCTTAACTGATGACTGAGGGTGGAAGGGGTGTTGCACAACAGTGAGGATGGAAAATGATCTGAAAGGACAGACACAGAGCTCTTGACAGTAGTTGCCTGGGAAGACCAGAAGAGCTTTCACTTTCTACACGACCATATTCCAATTAACAAAGTTTGATTTTGAAATTAAAAAAAAAAAGAACGAGACAAAAGCATCATAATCCAAGTCAAAAGATAATTGAAAACTGGAAGAAAATAGGTGCAACATATATTAGTAATAGGCAAAAGATTAGCACATAGAATATATAAAGAACGCCTACAAGGGAGTAAGTAAAAGACAAGATTTCCTGCACCTCTTACTTAAAATTGAGTCCCACCCCCAAAGGTTTTCCCCATCTCCTCCTCCTCCGTTTTATCCAATCTAACACACTATATATTTTCTTGACTCCTTTTGCCTAGGTCTTTCTCTCAGAACTAAACTGTCACCTCCTTGAGGGCAGAGAAGTTTGTCTATTTAATTTGCCACAAAATCCCTAGCACCTAGAACATCGCTTAGCACATAGTAGGCATTCTAGTACATATTCGCTGAGCGAATTAATAAAGCCATCCAACAGGAAAAAAATGGGAAAGATATTTGACCAGGAAGTTCGCAGAAAAACAAATGGCCATTAACATAGAACAGATGTTCAATTTGACTTGGAAACAGAAAAATGCAAATTAAACCATGAGATACCATTTTTCACCCATTAGATTGACACACATGTAGATATTTGATAATACCAAGTATTTTGGAGACTGGGGTGCGGGGAATAGGCACTCTCACATACCTGATAGGAATATAAACTGGTATAAAATTTTAAAGAGTATTGGAGCAGTAGCTCTAATAAAAATACACATACATAAATCACTACTCTCTGACTCAATAATTCCACCTCTTGGTACGCACTCTAGAGAAACACTGTGCATACAGGAGATATGTAGAAAAATGTTTGCTAAAACAAACGTAATAATGAACAATGAGTTATATCCATAGCCTGATGACTAATACAGCATGCCCAGGCTATGAAATACTAAGCAGTGTTAAAAAAAAAAAAAAAAAGTAAGTTACAGGTCCATGAACTGAAATAGAAAGATCTAGAACACACTGTTAAGAAAGAAAAGCAATGTGTAGAAAACTACGTACAGCATGATAAAACTTACAAAACAATGCAGAATGTTTTCCATCCGTCCATTTATACACATGTAAATGCGATAGGAAAAGGTGTAGAAGGATGTGCTCCAAACTGACCACACCATGATCTCCTATAGGAACAGAGGAGGAGCTCAAGATTGAGAAAGTGGTCAAAGAGGACTCTGACTCTATACACCACGTTACAGGAAGAACGTATTCCTGAAAACTTGTGAAATTTAATATTGGTTTAAAATATATACATAACAATAAAAGACAAAAGGACATTAAGCTGAGAGCTTGATGATGAGCTTCTGTCTCGCCACTCCTCAGCGGAGAAACACTAGGCAAATCATTTCATCTTTCTGTGCCTCTGTTCCTTTCCTACACATTGAGGGGTCTAGGACAAGTGATAACTCACTAAGATTGCACCCTTCTCTGAAGTTCTATGAAACTTCAGTAGGATCCCCAGTCACCTGCCAAAAAGCAACGAAAGACTCCAGGGTGAAAGATGATTCCACGTGGTCTAGCGTTGTGCCATCCAATGCAGGAGCCACTGCCACACATGTAAATTAATCACAATTAAATAAAATTGAACATTCAGTTTCTCAGCCACACTAGCCACATTTCAAGTGCTCATAAGCCACATTGGCTAGTGGCTACCATAATGAACAGCACAGAGAGAGACCATTTCCATCACCACAGAAAGTTCTACTGGACAATGCCGGTCCAGAAAGATGGAGATCTCGTGTCTCCTTCTAAAAACTATATAAAGAGACAGGCTGGGAGTGGAACAGAGCTGGATGATAACTTTTTTCATAACCTGCCAATATGCAAAAGTGTCTGATACACAGGAAGAGGCAGCCCTGGGACAAGGTGGAAATCCAAGACAGAAGCTTCTTATCCGAGGAACAGGTACTGTTCTCGGTGACAAAAGTCCGAAGGAAGAAGGTCAGAATCGAGAAGCGATTTTGGTTTTGTTGTTTTTGCTTTGCCTTTGGGCCCAAGACAAATATATTTCCTCATCTCCCCTCTTGGGTTATCAGGAGGTGGTATTGAGAAGAAACGTAGGTAGGGTGGATAGTGAGTCCCGATGGGCTGAGTGCGAGGCTGCTTCCTCCTCTGATGACAGAAGAGCAGAAATCACATGTTGGGTGTACTCAAGGTAAACAGCCAGAGAACACCTTGAGATAAAATCTGTCACGTCCCCACAGCTCTATCTGAATCTAGCCACTTCTGTCCTCTCCCCTGTTGGCACACGTGCCCAAGCCACCATCGCCTCTCGCTGGGGTGACCAGCACTGCCCAACTTGCCTCTTGCTGGTCTTTCACAGAACAGTTCAATGATCTTTTAAACATGCAAATCAGATCTAGACACTCCCCTGCTTACAACCTCCAAGAACTTCCTGCGGCCTTAGAATAAAATCCAAACTCAGTGCTGGGTTCTACTAGGCTTGCAAAAGTCAAGCCCTTGCCTTTTCTGCCACCCGGTTAGGCTCCCGCGACAGCAGCCATCCTCCCGTTCCCTGAACACACCAACCCCTTTCTGACCCCAGGGCCTTTGCACAAGCCATTTTCTCCACCTGGAATACTCTTCCACTGGTACGTTTGTTTTTCAGATCTTCAGGTTTTTCCTGAACCACAGTATTTACATACACCCAGTACTGAAGCCAGCTCTTTCGACCTCACAAGAACGAATTGTTAAATTTTTAGGAATTGTAAGAGCCAGCTGACACCACTTTGGTCACTTTGGTATGTATATTCCTAGCCGGGGGTGAATATTTACACCACAAAAATTGGCTTTCTTTTTTTTATGGAAAATCAGATGTTAATAAGCATTTACTAGCACACCACTGGAATACTTAATCCATTACCCTCAAACCCCTTGTTTACTCAGTTGTTTCTTTGTTTATTAGTACCTCTCTCTCCCACCAGAACATGAGTTCCACAGTAGCAGGAATCTTGTTTATTTTGTTAAGTATGATCAATGAACATTTGCTGAATGAATGATCACCATCAGCAATAATGCAGCAGTGAACAGCGTCTGCTTCTCTCACGCCAAACACCAAACTTACATGTATCACAACAACACTACGTAGGATGGGCATATTGTTGCCTGCATCTTATAGATGAGGAAATTGAGGTTTGCTCAGGTCAGGCAACTTGCCCCAGTCAACACAGTAAGTATAGGGCAGAGTCAGGATTAGAACTCTGGACTCTCAGGCCCCAAGCCCACCCTCTTCCCTGCCACACTCTCCGTGTCCTTGGCATCTGGTGGATTCCCAGCTGCCCTATGACCTATGACTATAGGTCAGAAAGTGCAGGTCCTCAAAGAAAACATGAGCAAGAGCTGAATTAGAAGATCAAGAGTATTCTTCCAGCTAAACAGGAGGGAGGGGGCTGAGGGAGAGAGAAAGGAAGACAGAGGGAGATTTGGGGGGTGGGGAGTAGAAACAAATAGCAACTATTATAAAACAAATAAAAATAGTTGCTCCTTAACAGAAAAACCTAATCCCTTAGAAAAGCCAAGAACAACCTCTCCGAGTTCAAGAGCAGCCCCTCAGCTGAGCTGGGCTAGCTCCTACAATGTGAGCAGCTGGAACCCGCCTCACACTGGGCACCGGTCCCCTCCTCTGGGTTAACATCAGGGAGGGGTGTGACATAGTAGAAGGAACGAAGTTTTCTCGCTTTGGGTCAGACATATCTCAGTTTCAGTCCTAGCTCTGCTTTGTAATAGCTCCGAGGCTTTGAAGCGATTGCTCTACTCTTCTGAGTTTCCATGCATTCAAATAAAAGAGGGACGTCACCTCCCACTCCCCAGGCCTCTTTCAAAAGACTAAATAAGATGACCTTTGTAGGGTACCAAAGCACAACACACAGTAGGTGCCCACAAAACAAGAATTTTCCTTGTCATCAGACGATGATGCAAATCGAAACAGGGAGGTGATTTACAGAACTGAATGGAAGGGTGCATAAATGTGAAAGGCTAACAAAGCGACAAACACCCAAAACAGCCCCCCGTGTGAAAAAGCCCAGGCACTACTAATTCCAGTCTTCTCCGGAGGCGGGCTAAACAGTCACCGACTTGCAGGGCTGGGAGGAGGAGGGCCCAGGTAAAGAAACCTTGCCATCTTGCATGAAAAGAACACTTCCCACCCACCCCCAGCCTTCCCTTCTCCACAAGGTGGACAATGTGCCCAGAGCTCTGACTCTTCAGCAGGCTCATTCTGGAAGAGCCTTCCTTGCCAGCTCTCCAGAGGCTTTCACTAGCTATTTACTTGCTTCTCCAAAAACTGAGTGATCTGGGTTTTGCAAATAGAACCTGATGTCTTGAGATGACATGATCTGCCCTCAAGGTCCCAAACTCCCTGTTGTCCCCATTTTAGGGAGACCTTGGTGAGGAGACTTTGATGTGGCCCTTCCAGGCTTCTCCAAAGGTGAGGTCTTCCCAGTGGCCTGGGCAGGCAGGATCACCCTCCAGGCACAGCAGACACTCACTGCAGTGCAGAAGCCCAAGGTCAGCCAGCCTCCAAAGCACAGGAGGCTCTACTTCCTGCAGCCAAGGTGACAGCAAAAGTTTTCTGCTTCTTGTAATTTCCCAGGCGGTTGAAAAGTTTCCAGGAAGAAGGCGTGTTTCTAGTGCACACTGTGAAGAGCTGAATGCATGGTCAGGGAGCGTCCATGGTGTGCGTGGGGGTGGGGGCCCGTGCTGTAGCTTGATGTGACTTCCATATGCAAACTGCAGGCTTGGGGATGTCTACTCTGTCCCCTTGCCAGCTCAGCTACTTGAAAATCAGATCCAAGGAAGATCAAGTGATTTGTGACTTAAACATCCTTCCCATACATCCAGCCTCGTCAGAAGGAAAACTTCGTATCCTCCATAGGTGAAGATTTTTCTATGCCGAATATTCTGATTGTTTGCGAACACAGCTAATTTAATCTCTACACAATGCACAGAGGAAAGCGGTGTTATCCCCTTTTTTAGATGAGAAAACCAAGGCTCAGCCAGGTGAAGTAACCTGCTCGCCATCCTACAGCTCATAAGTGATCAGGCGGCGACAGCCTCCACCAGCCCTGCTTGCGTCCTCTGTCTCGTGGCTGACTTCTGATTCAGAAAGAGACAAAGTCCCCTGTGAGTCTGGACTCTGTACTTTAAGACAGGCAGGTCCATCCTACCAGCTCAGCAAAAGGAATCAGATGCAAACAAGCATGGTCTCCACATCTCAAAGACCCACTATGTCACAGAGAAAGCTAATCAGATTCATCCACCCATCCCCAAATCCAAGTTCTGCCCACTTTTAGTGGCAATTTAACTGTTCTGACACAAAAATCAAAGGGCATTGACATTTGTTGATTTTTGCTTTTCCTTTTTCTTGTTATAAAGTAATAAGCATTCATTCATTATAGGAAAAAGAGACAATATAAATTTTAAAGAAAATGCCCCCCACAAAATAAGCACTTTGGTGTACATCCTTCCAAACTTTTTTTATTCACAATTGTTTTATTGTTCATTTTTCTTATTTTTAATTGAAAAATAATAATTGTATATATATTTATGGGGTACAATGGGTGATGTCTTGATATGTATTTACACTGTGGAATGAATAAATCAAGCTAAATGAACAAATCCATCACCTCACATACTTTTCATTTTTTTTGGTGGTGAAAACATTTCACATCTACTCTTTTAGCAATTTTGAAATATACAATGCATTATCATTTACTATAGTCACCATTCTGTGCAATAGATCCCTAAAGTGTATTCTCCCTAACTAAAATTATCTACCCTTTCAGACTTTTCTTCCAGGCACACAGATAAACATATTTGGCGTTCTATTTTACATATTGTTTCCACTTTTTAATATAGTGACTATTTCCTCTTGTCATTAAATCCTGTTTTGTGAGACTATCTCAAATGACTGCATAGTATTTCCCAGGGCTCAGACTAGCCCAAGGCCAGTGAGGTGCCCATGGCACAGGACTTGAGGGGGTGTCACTCTCAGGGTCTGGTTAATGCCTCACATCCCTCACCCGGCCCCAGCCCTAGCATTTCCATCCTACCTAGGCCCACAGTTTTAATTAACCCCTACAGGCAGCTGTGCATTTAGGTGGTGCCCAACTTTCCCCCATTGGAAACACTGCAGTGAGAACTCTTGCAAATGGCGCTTCCTTGAAAACGACTCTTCTATCAACTGTGCTCAGAGCTTTTTAAATACGCTCAGCTGGACGACTCAGATCCAAAATGTGGGATTGATTTCCAAAATGGCAACTGGCCAAACAAACTGTTTTGAATTTTACCAAAATAAAACATTAACGATGTTAAGTAGCATTTTTGTTGAATTTTGAATATTAGGAAATTGCTGTCATCCTCAAAGATTTCACTCTGAAAGAAGGGACAAGCCCACGGGGGGGGGGGGGCCGCCGGGGGGCGGGGAAGAGGGAGTATTACAATTCCCCATGGCCACATGGCGCATGGGGAGAAGAGTTTTACAAACACACAAGGATCCCAAATTCCGCATTTATTTTTGGATGCCAAAGTTGCAGCACATATCTGCCACCCTGACCCCCCAACACACACACACACACACACACAGAGACCAGGCACACTTAGTCCATCACTTGACTCTCAGTCATGCCAACGAGCATCTCATATCTAGCTCATGCACGTGTATCAACCACTCCAGTAAAGACCCTAATTCCTGATACCCCCTTCTGCCTTAACCCCATATTGGGTCCATCTCAAAGTCCTGCCAATTCTGTACCTAAATCCCACTCCAGTCTGTCACCCTTGCCTCCCCCATCTCTTCTGCCCCAGTGCCCTGGTTGCGGGGGGGCTGGCCTCCAGGGCTTCTACCCGTGCCCACCCCTCCCCCCACCAGTCTTCTTCACACAGCAGCTAGAAAGATCTATGAAACTGTAACTTAAGAGCTTGTGGCTCCTCTGCTCAAATCCCCACAACAGCAAACATCTTACTTGCACCAAAAAGCCAAAGTCCTTAACAAGACTCAGAAGATCCCCTATGATCGGACCCTGCTTCTCCATCTCCTCCCTCCCCCGCTCCCTCCATGGCAGCCACGCTGGCCTTGTCAACCTCAAGCGGGCCGGGCACCCACCAGGCAGGCGCCTGCCCCAGAGTCTCACACTTATCTTGCCCCCTGCTTGGAACGCTCCGCCCCGTACCCACAGGGCCCTCCCCTCCTCACTCACACACCTGCTTTACGTTGCATCACCACCTGACACTTCCCACCACCTGACACTGCACGACACAGTCATTTGATCGTTGCTTGCCTCCCCCACTAGGACGTTAGCCCCCGAGGGCAACGCCTTGGCTGTCTCCTGCTCACTATGCAGCCTCGGTGCCTAGAGCACCGCACAGGTGCCCGCCTGCCCATGAGCAAGGCTACGCAGGAGGGGCTGGAGCAGCTGCAGTCTCTCCAGGCCCTCCCTTTCCCGTGACAAAGAGCTATTATGCGGCCCACACCAACTTCTCTCCAGCTTGGGCAATTGTGTCACAGAGTCTCATCCTGCTGGGCGTGGGCAGGTCTCGGCTGGTTGGACAACTGGTACCTGACCTGGGCTGCCCTGTTCCAAACAGGGGTGACAGCATCTCCAGGTGTGATGAAAAGGGAGCCCCACGTCTGCTTTCTGACCCAGCTGGGATCCCACTGGCCGGATGTGTCTCCAGTCCTGCATGAGACCACTGTGACCAGCCGCCCCGCTGAGAGTGGTGCATTTTGAAATCACATGGGGCACCACAAAAAGAGAATTAGACATTCTGGACGGGCTCAAAAACCAAACCAGTCAGTGTCTCTCAGTATTCTAAATTAAGAATCGAGTCATTCTACATTTCTCACATCACTGGAAATTAAAAACAGACGTATCTACCGCACAGCAAGCACGCTCGCTCAAGAGAGGCTTGATGGCCCGAAACATGCTAGATTTGTTTCCAATTACCATGTCCACATTTGAAACCCTGAGGAAGCCCTAGAAACCAGTGTGGAAAGATCAGAGGCAAGGCACATTAGCCTAATAGGATTCAGGATTCAATGCTGCACCCCATCCCCTCTACCCACAGCCCCCTGGGGGGTCTTTGAGTAAAGACTTTGGATCACTTTGCCCCCTCCCCCAGGGGCTGCAGACATTAACTTTCCCTTCTCTGCTCTCACCCACCACCCTCCACTCTCAACCTCCAGCTTCTGGTCCACTCAACGGAAATGTCAACTCAGCCACGGGCACCCACCAGCAATCCCATCCTGACCTACTGTGTCTCTGGTGCCAAAGAGCAACTGAGTCATAGAGATGAGTCTGGAAGCACTGGGCTAAAATATGCAAGCCTAAAATATGTGGGCTGACCTTTGGATAGAGTTGGGTGTTTTGTTTTGTTTAAGATGCCAAAGAAGTACTTTTCACATCTTCTTTCTGTTCTCTTGTGAAGAACTGGCCTAACATTGAGACCAACAGCCTGAGCCCTGAGGTCTAACCATCTGGGTTTACGTCCTGGCACTGGCTCATACTATGTCACAGTGGGGAAGTTAGATTACATCTCCAGGCCTCAGTTCCTTCCTCTGCGAATGGGGCTGAAGACAGTGCACACCTCATCAGGTTGTTGGGAGGATTAAGTGGGTTACGTATAAAGCATGTAACAAACACTCAATAAAGGTTAACTTCCATTCATATACTTTCATCTATGGCTGGATGACTTCTGCCAATTAAATTCCTCTTGTCTGGTCTTAGTTCTTGGAAGAAATAATCTTGAAGGTTGTCTTTCAGCTCTAAAATGGAATAATCCTCAGGTGTATTTAGAATAAAATCCAAACTCCTCATCGCAGACTCTAAAGCCCTGCATGATCTGTCCCTGGCCACATCACCAACTTCATCTCCCACTCTGGTCCAGCCACATGGACCTCCTTGCCACTCCCTAAACAGGCCAACTTTGTTCCTACCTCAGGACCTTTGCACATGCAATGCCCTCAGCCTAGAACATTTGTCTTCCCACAGCTGGTTCCCCTTGACTCCAGGTCTCAGCCGAAATGCAGCACCTTCTCTGAGTAGCCTGGCTGACATAGAACTTCCTCCAACATCACTCTGTCACATCTTCCTGTTTATTTCCTTCCTGACGGTGATAAGTGTTATTTTATGCATTTGCTTATTGTCTTTCCCCGCCTCCACCCCCTAAAACGTAAGCTTGTTCATCACTATGTCCCAGCACCTTGAACAGTACCTGGCATCTAGTAGGTGTTCAATAAATATTTGCTGAATAAATAAATGAACAGATTGATTCTCGGTTCCTATGTGGATCAACATACTGCCAAGTGATTCATCCTCCAGTGACTCTGAGAAAGGAGGCTTATTCATGTCTGGAAGAGAATCCCCACCGTTTGGAGTCTGCCTAAATTCACTTCCATTTGAGCCAGTCTGCAGGAATGTGTCTCACCGTGAAAGAGACATATTATACCAGACCAATTACACTGGAAGTCAGAAGAGGAGACAAACTCGGGGCTGGAAAAATGAAGTTTATAATCTCAAGACTGAGTCGAAGGTACAGCAAACCTGGCAGCCTCGTGGAGACAGTGCAGGAAAAGAGAGGCCCAGCAATGCTCCCTGCCGCCCATGTGTCCACCCAAAGATCAGACAAGGGGAAAGCACCCTGCGGACACATTTCCCCAGGATTTTCTCACTCGGGGCACTGGTATTAAGGAACAAGGTATCTACTGTCTGCAGGGGCCTGGGCTCTGGGAGAAGCAGGGGATGGGGAGAGGACCGAATCCCCAGGAGGAGGTGACTGAGAACGGAAGAGAGCTTACAGAAGCCCCATGCAAGCATCTGACCCTGACGGTACCTGGTATGGCAGCGTGTGGATGCCCCAAGGATGCTGGGAGGGGAATCCCATGGTGCCAGCCCTGGTGGCAGCTGTCAGAACACGCTGATAAAACATCCCAAGGAAACTGCAGTTCAGCTTCGTGTAAATGTTCCACCCAAGACAGGGATGTCTGGACTAGGCATAAGCTCTGGCCTCTCCTCCCTCACTACAGCCAAAAGCTGAAAAAAGACCCCCGAGGGGGCAGAGGGGCAAAAGTCAGGACTTGGGAAATGCAAGACAGCAGGCTGAGCCAGCTGAGGCATGAAAAAGGTGAGTGATCCCCAATCAAATGACACCCCTACCCACCATGCCAAAGGCTCTGCAGGTCTCTCTGGATCCGGACCAAAAATTCTGAGTCACTTTTGCCACAAGGGGGAAAAAAAGGAGAAGGCAGACGTGATGTATACCTTTCCGCACTCTATTTTGGGATTTTAAGATCCAGTTTCTCTCGTTTCAAAGGGTGGGTTTTTGGAGGGCTCTCTGCGTAACCCTTATGCTCTGAGCACGGCGAGACGGCGCTGAGACGGGCTCTGTCGGCGACCTGGGGAGGGGTGGGGCTCCCTGGCAGATCAACAAACGCATCATTCGGGAACAAGGAGCCCGTTCTTGTGTGCAGCGCGCCCGGCTTCCACAAACACGAGGGAAGCCTGCGGCCGATCCAGTCTCACGGACCTCGGCACGGACGCCGTCGCCAAGTTCGCTCAGCAGAGCGCCTCTCAGGGGAGGGATGCTAAGCCGAAAGCCGTTCTTCTGCATAATTAATACACTTCCCTTTGGTGAAGAAGTGGGCACCCCTCTGGACGGATGGTAACATTTGGGATTATCCTTATCCCACAATTTATTTAAGACATGGGGGCAAAACACTAGTAAATCAGGATTTCTCAAACTCAGTATTACTGACCACGGCTAACTACTGATTTGGGGGCCAGATAATCCGCGGTTGTGGGGGGCTGCCCTGTGCATTGGAGGATGTTTATCAGCATCCCTGGCCTCGAACCCACGAGGGGACTGTAACTGCCCCCTCCCCAGCTGTGATGCAAAAAATGTCTCCTGATGTTGCAAAAAATGTCTCCTGATGTTGCCAAATGTCACCTGGGGGACAAAATCACCCCCATGGAGAACCACTCTTAAATTAAGCTAACATTTGCAGGGAGGGGGCTTTTTCTGCAGAACATCTGTGTTGAAACACATCCCTTGTCCAGCACAACATGTTAGTAGCACCTTCAAAGATCACCCCTAATCCTTCTGTTTCTCACCATCTCTTCCACCACCCTGGGTCCCAGCCCCACTGTCTTTCACCTGGACCACTGCATCCACCTCCTAATCTCCACCTCTTCTCTTGTCCCCATCCTAAATAGAGTCTCCTTCGGCAGCCAAAGGGATCTTTCAAAAGTAAGTAAGATTAAGGAACAACAGTGAATTAACACATCTGGTATTATCCTGGTTGGAGCTAGAACCCATTCTTCGAAGCGAAGTGTCACAGGATTGGAAAAACAAGCATCACTGGTACTCACCATCAAACTGGTACTAACTGATGAACACTTACATCACACAGGGCAATAACATTCATCAGAGGGCGGGCGGGCGGGAGGGGGGTAGAAGGGATGGGAAAAACTCTCACTGAATGGATGTGGGGAGCACAGTTTGGGAGACGACCACGATTGTGGCTCTGACACGGGCAGAACAGGGGCAATGTGTATGGCCAAAATGTTGTACCCCCATGATATTCTGAAATTAAAAAAATAAATTATAAAAAAAAAAAAAAAAAAAAAAAGTAAGTAAGATCGCAACACTTCCCTACTTAAAACCCACCCATGGCTTTCCAGTCCGTAAGGAATTAAATCCAAATTCCATGCCCTGCAAAGTCCGGCATCGTCTGATTCTTTCTTCTCTCCCCAGCTTTGAGTTCTACTGTCCTCCCTTGTCCACTGCAGGCAGCCACACAAGTATCCTTGTTATTTCTCAAACAGCCAAGCTCACCCTGCCTCAGGGCCTTTGCATTTGCTGTTCCATCTGGAATGATCTTTCCCTAATTCTCACCTTCCTGGTTCCTTATCATTGTTCAAATACGGACTTAAATGAACTCATCCCTGGAGAGGATTCTCCTCAGTACCCCAATATAAAATAAACTACCTCCCCAGGCATTCTCTCATATCATCCATTGTTTCCTTTCACAATGCTTCACTACAACCTAAAATGATCCTGTTTATGCTTTAACCTGCTCAACGTCTGTTCCCTCATTGGAATGAACACTCCACGGGGGCTAAGAGCCCGGCACATAGGGGCCTAAATGATGAGTAGTAGAATATTTTCTAAATATTCTACAATGAGCATATATTACCTTTATTATAATAAAAAAAAACGTATTAAATAAGTAAAAATAGCCATGCTTTGCCCACACTTTGAGCACTGACTTTTAAAGGCTTCTGGCACCTACCACCTCTGTGGCTGAGACATGTCCTGTCTATAAAGACCACAAGGACAAGGGTGCTCGTTTGGATTTTATAGATAAGGACACCAAGGCTCAGATTCACTTATTCTTTGACTAACTATAGATACAGCACCTACGATGTGCCGCTTAGAGTTGTGGGCACTGGAAACTCAGCACTGAAAAAGACAGACAGGGCTCACTAAAGGGAAGGCTGGAGTTCTGACTTCTGGGTACAGGCTCACAAAAGAGAATCTCAAAGGTCCCAGGGGACCATCCATCACCGGAGACCTCTCCTGTCCTGCCATCCTCCATGGGCCTCTCCCAAAGCCCTGTCATGACTACAAGTTTAATATTCACCTCTCTGGACCACAGGCTATGGAAAGTCAGATAATAAACAAAATACCACATCTCTCGAAACTTTAAAACTTGACTATGAAAACAGCATTACAATATCTTTTTTAAGGTTATCTGTTGTGGCAGAGGCCACTTACTCTTATTCATTATCTGGGCTCCCTTCCTTAGTAACAGGATGCAGATTATCTTGGGTGGCAACAAGCCCAGTTGAGAGTCTACACTTCTTAGCCTCCTTGCAGGTGAGTATGACCACATTACTACGTTTGCCCAGTGAGATGTAAGCAGAAGTGTGCAAAGGACTTGCAGAACGGTCCCTGGGAGGAAGCTCACCAAGCTGGCATGTGGGCCCCTTTTGCCCTGTCTCCTTTCTTCGTTGGAATTCCACTACTTGGAATGTGGATGTGATGGCTGCAGTTCCAGCAATCATTCTGGACCAGGAGGTGACCTTGAGTGGAACAGGAGGAGAGAAGGAACCTGGATTCCTAATCACTTCATAGCACTTTGGACTACCCACCTCTAGACCTCTAGACTTTCTGCATAAGACAATAAATTCTTGGGTGAACAGAAAATCTGGGATTTTCTGTTAGATGCAACTAAACCTAAGTCTAATTGAAAGACCCATCATCCCACCACTGTAATATCAAGAACTCAATGCCTTCATGTTCACCCCAACTGCACTTCAATGAGAATAAGACAACCACGCTGAGGTGAGCCTCGGTTTAAGCAAACTCAAGGTACAAATAGCAGATGTATCAGTGCACAAGTCTGCTTTACAAAAGGCTTCATAACAAATGATTTCTCTAAAAAGCCAGTGCTGAAAGTGAATCTAAAAGAAACCACCTCGTACAAAAAGTCAAACGATACTACTGCTTAGAAACATACCCAGTAACGACACCCAAGTCAGTCTGGAAGGCCTCTGGCCTTCTTACTCACGGTCCGAATGAGCATCTAGAAAGGTATTCCCAAAAGGGGAGGTGAAGCAGGGGGAAGATGACTGTCTGACACATGCAGGAATGACGATGGTGCTCACTAGAAATAAAATTGCTGCTTACTTTCTGTCTGGTTTCTGAATTGCTTTTTCCTGGTTGAATGGTGCCAGGCCTGGCAGCTTCTAAAAATTTTAAATTCAACTCAAGTCAACAAATATTTGTTGAGCACCACCTAGTCACAAAGAGAGCCACGCTAGGGAAAATCTGTATAATAGGGAGATGCTATAATTAATCATAACAACAATGACAGCAGCAGCTAATAAAGTCTTGAGTGCTTGCTAAATATCAGGCATTGTTCTAAGTGCTGACTGACATCTATCAATGTTCATCCCAGATTGATGAGAGATGCATTATAATTTTATACAAGAGGGAACTGAGGCACAGAGAGGTTAGGCAGTTTGCTCAAGGTCACACAGCCAGGAAGACAGAAGCCAGGATTCTAACCCGGCAGGTCCAGCTCCATGGCCCATTCTCTTGACAGCTGTACGATATTCTGTTCCTGTTGTCTCTGAAGGGGGAAGAAAGCACAGCCACAAATGGCCAAAACATTGTTCCCCAAGCCTCAGTCCTTCTCCAGCAACATTCCTCATCTTTTACTGGACTATCAGTTACTCAGTCTTTCTCTTTAAAATCTAATTCATATCTTTACTTAAAGAAATTTAAGAGCAACTTCACATCACTACCATAAACAAGAAACCAAGGTCACCTGTTGGAAGTCAAAGGTGTACATAAATAAAGAACAAAATAAAGGTGCTATTAACATAATTACACATGCTAAAAATGCTAAGTAGCATAAAATTAATTGACACACCCCCCTCCCCGGGGAACCAGTTTGCAGAACACTGGACAAGCATACAAAGTACATCACAACAGGTGCTAGACAAGAGCAGAACCTGGGCTGGGGAGCCCCAGGGTGGGAAGTTTCCCAAGCCAGTAAATCATCAACAACATGGTTAAGAAAAGGTGTGAGTGCCCAGACACCTTTCCAAAAGGACTCAAGGAGGTCTGCCAAAGACCCTTCGCGGGGAGAAGAAAAAGTACCGCTGCCCTGCCCATGTGCTAGGAGAATGGTCCTATGTTCAGAGAAGGGAGTAGGAAAAGAAAATCAACCAACGCATAAAAACGTGATGTGTTTTCCTGAAACGGCAAGTGGCATCTGTTCAGGTGGTCCTTCCGACTGTCCAGCCTCCTCGCTGTGTGTGCACGCGCAGCTGACGGGCACACAGGGGCGGGCCCGTAAGTGTTGAACCACCAGTTCTCCAAGGAAAAAGTCTTGGTTTATTGTTTTTGCCACCCATTTCCGTGGTGTAAATCCTCCCACGATGGCCGATTTCCAGCTACCAATGTGACGTCACTGCACATGGAGTTGGGATGAGATATATGGTCGTATCATTACCTGCCACTCCCACCACACGGACACAAGGGATGTCAGTAACCTCAGGAACACAGATTATAGTAAAATGCACCGGAAGTCCTGAAATTTTAATAATCAGCTCTCATTAGCCAGTACAAACAGGCTGAGGGACAGCCCTGGGCACACATGGGTCCCCACACATCTGTTCGTGTGCATATTGACTTGGGTATCAGTCTGCCCATCTCCAACTCTTCTTTCCCTGCTGCTTTTCACATTTACCAGTTAAGAGTATTCCCCACCCCCCATCTCTCTCTCTCTCTCTCTCTCTCACACACACACACACACATACGCACGCGCGCGCGCACACACACACACACACACACACACACACACACACGCAGCCCCCCTTGCCCCAGCCCTACTCCCTGTGAAAGGGCGTAAGGATCTTGCTATGGTCTGGCCGCCTTCCCGCTGCACTCGCACACACCTACTCCCCCCAGCAGTGCCATGAACACCCCTCGTTCACCCCTCAGGCCCAGAGCGAGCCGCATCCCTGTGCACCCCAGAAACGCGCACACACCGCGGCCCCAGTGCTCCAAGCGCCTTCTCGCCCGAGCAGGAGCGAGAGCCTCATCTTTAAATCCAATCACACATCTTCCTGTCTAGACGAGGCCCCGGGCTGCCAGGGCCCCTGCATGAGTGAATTCATAGCCCTGCACACCCTGGCACCTCGGTCCCCGGCTCCCAGAAGAGACACAGAGGAGACTGCACAATCCAGGGGTGTGGGCGCGTGAGTGTGGCATGGCACCGCGCGCCACCCCCAGAGAACCAGCCACGCCAAGAGTCATCCATCATCCGTTCGCTGAAAAGTGGGGAAACAAACAACAGAAACCCCGCCCGGCCTCATTTAATGTGAACCAAATACAAAAGCTGCAGGAGAAAGCCTTTCCTCTCCGCTTCCCTTTCCGGCCCAAAGCACGCGGGGCCGAGATAAGGGGCTGTGCGCGGCCCTCCGGGCGGTTTCAAAGGGCTGGCACCCACGGCCCAGGCCCGCTGCTAGCTGATGGGCTCCCCCCACCAGAGCCCTGGGGGGGCAGAGGCGGCCAAGGCTCCGCGCCAGGCGCCAGGCGACTTGGAAGAGGTTTAAGGCTCACGCACAGAAGGGAGGAAGCGCCGCCTGTCAAGAGGCCTGATGAAGCGTCTCCTTATCGGGCACTTTGCTTTCAACTGCCTCCAAGCGAGCGCCGGGGCTGGACCCCGTCAAGGCCAAGCGTGTTCCTTTCATGTCGCCCTGTGTCCCCTGGTCAGCGACGTATCCACGTGCGCACAGAACTGTAGCAGCAGCGTTGGAGCTCGTGGCTTGGAGTGTCAAGGAGGGTGTGATAATATGCCTCCCAGCCTCGGCCTCCGGTTAACCATGTGGCATTTGCACAGTCACCAAAACCATCTAGGTCCTGGTTTTGCCACTGGGAAACCAGAAGAGGAGATTCCGAAGCAGCAGAACCCGCTGGGGGCTTGGGAGTTGGCCAACCCAAGGTTAAGCCCCAACTGCTGGACTCGCCAGCTGTTGACCTTGGGCAGGTCACTCGGACCCTCCAAAAGTGCTTTTACATGTGTGTAAAATGGAAAGCGCACCCCTGTATTTCAGAGTTACCAGGATTAAATGAGTTGATACATGTATAGCTCTGAGAGCCAGTGGCAGCACATAACAAGTGCTCAACTGATGTTATCCTTCACCTTCACTGCTGTAATTCTCATTGTTTTCTCCTGGGGCTGCTGTGGGCATGGAATGAGGGTAGGTGGCATCGGGTCACATCTGAGTGAATACTAGAGAAATGGTGTTGATCTTGCAGACAGCTCCACTCACCGTCCCATTCACGGGGAGAGAGTCCCAGATGGACATGGTGAGTCTGCTGTCCTCTCGGGGAAGGAGGACCCCTCATTACTTGGGCATCTCTCCACCCCAAGCATGAGTCTCATTGACCAGGGCCCTGGACGCAGCCAGCAACTCCATCTGAAGCTCCTCTAAAGCAGCAGCAACTTGGCCCGATGCCACCATAGGGAAAGCTTGGGCCAATTCCCTGAGAAGCGGGGATGCACTGAGAGACAGGGACAGAGTCCAGGGGACCGAGGGCAACGGAGTCCACGCACAATTCTCTCATCCATGCCAACTTCAGCATCAGGTCCCCGAGGAGATGCTGCCCGCTGTGATGCATACGAGACACTGAGCAAAGAGCCAGCCCAGAACATGGTGCCCTTGACCATCCGCTTTATCACGTCTTGTCAGTGCTGTAGAGCACCAGCCACCCCCTACGTCCCCGTGTGTACAAGGGGAATAATAGTCGATGCCCACCTCATGAGCTGTGGTGAGGATTAGATGATAGAATACGTGAAAAGTGCTTAGAACAGCACCTAACACACAGTAAGCGCTCAGTAAATGTAAGCAGCTGCCATCGTCACCCATTTCAAACCTTCCTCCAAGCCATTAGTTTGTTTGGTTATCAGTCTTCCTTGGAATACGGACACAGAGGAAAGACAAGGGCCCAGCGCCCTGCTCTTCCCCCCATGCCAAGCTCTGTGCTAGCCACTCTGTTTCCATATATTAGCTCAGAGAGGGTAAGGAAGCTGCCTAAGGTACCCAGCTCAGAAAGGGTGCAACTGGAAATCAAAAGCAAGTCCGGCGACTTCCGCAGCTGGTTGCTTTTCTACTACACCTGCTCCTATTTCCTCTGTTTAAAAATTTTCCTTTTACTTTCAAAGGGAAACGTAGCACGCATTAGTAACTCACACACACTTCACTCTTGAAAAGTTTGTGGCTCCACCCCCCAACTTTATTTAATGCCCCAAAGCCCTTTCCCTCTGCTACTATTTTCAGATCTCTGTTCACAGAATAAGAGTGGAATCCAGCTGCATCTTGAACCCTGAGGCTAAGGACCTGTAAGGCTGGGAGCTGGAACTTGGCTACCACCGAGGAGGCTCCCACAGCATGGAAGTGACAGGCTGAGAGGCCACAGTGTGCCAGGAAGAACTTTTTGGTGGGAAGAGAAAAGAAGTTTGTCATAAGAAAGAAAAGTTCACCCTAGCTTCTTAAAGATTATTGAGGCCTGGGTCCGACTATGGGCTCGAACTCTGAAGCCCTCCGTCAACTGAAAAAAAATTGCTACCAGGATGACAGCCACATACTGTCCTAAACGTGACTGCAAATGGGCGTGCCCACCTCCTGCAAGTCATCCACACTTGGAAACCCCAGTCACTGGACAGCATTGTGCTATTAGCAAGGACCTCCAGATGGGCAAAATAAGGCCCAACCCAACTCTAGGGGCCAGAACTCCAGCCAGCCCCAAAGCCTCCTTCTTAAAGGGACTTGAGTGTGACCACAGAGTCACCTCAAAGAGGATGCAGCTTCTCCATAATTTAAAAGGGGAGGAGTAGACAAATTCCATCTTAAATGCCCGAGATGAAGCTTGTTGCTATGTAAGTCCATACACATCGTCTCTCTCCTATTTGGGGATCTGTCTTATCCAGTTCTGAACTGGGATTTCCTTTGCTGACTGGTAGGATGCAAACAGATGCCACAGCACTCGGTTTTTTTACCAAGCATGGAATTTGGAGGGACCAAGGAAAACTGACTTTCTCCCTCTTACAAATTCGTGGAGTTCCATCCCATTACGTTCTGTGCTTGAAGCCAACCATAAAGGCATCTCCACCCCCAGGCGTGAGAGAGCGCACGTCACCCGCACTGGCCAGGTCCACACTGGCATGTCGTCTAAAGAGGAATTTAATTCGGGCCTCAATTATCTCTCCTGGTGCCTGTGGAAAATCTGCGGATCAGAACACACTCCCGCTCTTCTTAAAAGGCGGTGATCACGAGAGAAGGCCAGCTTTACCGCTGGAAGCATCCTTTCTATATCAAACAGAGACCCCTGAGCGAACACTTGGGCAGTGAAGTCTGCAAGATCTGGGTTCATTTTTCTAAGCACTGCCCAAAGAGGGGTTGTAACCCCCTGCTGGGGGTCACCAATGAGCTGCCCAGAGGAGCCGGGCGAGGAGGGAATTGGGCCTGTTTGGTGCTGAGGACACCAAGAGCCCAGGTCCGGTCCTAAGGGAGGGCCACCGCCCAGCTGCCCACACCTGCCACATGGGACACAGGCCCAGTGTAGCCCGATCCTCTGATTGCTAGAAATCCAATTTTGTATGAGAAATCTCCTAACTGTAAATGTGGGTCACTCGTGTCAACTGTTGCTCAAAGCCTTGAGTCAAAATCCATCTGTGGACAGACTCAGGCCCTGAGCTCTCAGACTGTTCTCTCGCCTCTGCACACAACCAGCAGTTCCTGAAGCCAGGGCCGTTCATTCTTCCTTTACATCGTGCAACACCCCCACTCAAATGTCACCTCCTGCAGGAAGCTGCCCCGGAGTCCCTGAGCCTCACTACCCCTCCCTCTATTATGAGGAGCCCTTCTCTCTCTGTTAGGGCTCTGATCTCTATAAACAAATAAGAATCCAATGGCAGGCCCTCGGCTTAATGCTTTAGGGTCATCTCTTTTTTGAATACTATCATCATCCCACTTTACAGGCACAGACAGGTTAAGTAACTTGCCCAGTGTCACACAGCGAGTAAGTGACAGAACCAGGATTTGAACCAAGGCTGTCTGGCTTCAACCCTCTGCTATGAACCTCTTTGTTCCACTGCCCCCCTTGTGACCTCCATTGTTCCCTTATCTGTCTCTCCCGGCAGACTGAGCGCTCTCTGAAGGCAGGGACTGATCTCACTTGTCCCGCTGTCCGGGGTGCACAGCTGACACTGGCCAATATGTGTGGACTGAATGGATGATGTTTCCCAACCTGACCTCCTAGGAGGTCCCGGGGCGGGGGGGCGGGGGTTAGAACCCACTCTGTTCTCAACAGCTCAGCTAAGTTTTGCAGGTGGGTCCAAGAGATGATGAAATGTCACTCCTTCCCAAAGTCCAACTTCCACCTGACGATGCACTTTCCAAGGCTGTGCCCCTTCCCAAGGAGAGGGCAGCAACACTCCTGTCTCACAACTTCAACAACCAGGTCCAAAGCCAATCCTTCCGCTCCCGGGCAAGAAAAATAATAAATCCACCAAAACATAAATGTGAAAAGAAAAAGCAAGTGAGAACAAAGGCACACAAGTGTGTAAGGAAGAGCAAGAGCACATACGAGAGAGAATTTGCTCTAGCGACACAGTCACAGGGTTGCCTTGGGGCCACTGTCTGAACTTAATAAGATCCCATTTTTATACAACACTTTTCTGCATTTTTTTTCTCCCCAAGATTACTTGGTTGCAACCCCTGGTCCAACCCCTCAACCACCTTCGTTCAATCCCTGCACACAAGCCCACGCTATGTTGGATGGTCACAGCTTGCCCCACCTCGCCTCATGACGGACATCATGCAAGTGCAGCCTCTGCAGCGCCTGTCTCCCACCCAAGCAGATCCAGCCCCTCCTCTGCTCACGGAGGGGTGAAGGACAGCTGGGGAGGGGGCGACTCGGAAAAGGAAGACGATGGGGTGAGACCTGGGAGGCACGCTTTGGACACAATAAACAAGCCTACTGCCTGATTCAGCGACAGACCCAGGACCCCCAATCCTAGCACAGCCCTAAAAGCATTAGTTCAAAGTTAAAGTTAGACACACGCAAAGCTGAAGCCTCAAGGGGAACTCAGAGCTCAAAAACAATACTCTCTTTGACTGAAAAACCACAAGGGAACACCCACAGCATACTTCTTGATTAAAAAAGGAAAGTGAAAAATAAGGGTTTTTTTTTCCTTCTTCTTAATCATCATAAAACTAACTTGTGCCTATTCTATCAAGTCACGACTTCTGTTCGCCTCAGGCGAGCCCAAGTCATGTTGGCCACAGACACGAGGGGCAGGGGAAGCTTGGGCACATCCTAGTGAACAGAACGGGTCCTTCTAAATCGCTGTCACTTCCTTCCTCAGCTTCCTCTGGCACAGGAAAGCCACCCGGAGGTGCCTGTGTCAGCACATCCATCACCCAGACTCTGAGGCGTTATTCATCCAAGAGGCCCAGACAAACTGGGACCCAACGATGCCTCCAAGAAACAGCAGTCATGCTTCCTTAATCACCATTCACGCAACGGATTAAGTGCCTACCATGCAACAGGCCCTGGGCTTGAGACTGATGGGCTGGAGAAATGATGGAGGGATGATGGATGGATGGGTGCATGGGTGGCAGGGAGGGAAGAGAGAACATATTGGGCCAAGGGGGAAAAGAAATAACCCACCCAAGTAGAAGGATGGCAGAGAAAGGGTGTCTATTTTGATAGAAGAATCAGAGGAAGCTTCTTTGAGGAGGTGACAATTGAGCTGAGACCTGAATGAAGCACAGAAAGGAGGCATGTGGACCTGGGAGCTGTGAACAGCACGTGCAAAGGCCCTGAGGCAGGAGCCTACTTGGAGCATTTGAAGAATAGCACAGAGGCCAGTAGGGGTGGGAATGGAGTAGTGAGGAAGAGAGGCAGGCAGGGACCAGATGACACAAGGCTTTGTCTCTGCTGAGTGAGGGGAGACACAGGAAGATTCAGAGCAGGGGAGGGGTGTGGACCGAGTTACATTTTGAACAGATCCTCTGGTAGCTGTGTGGGCTGCAGACTGGATGAGGGGCACAAGTGGAAGTTGGGAGACCACTTAGGAGGCTGTGGCTGTCACTCAGACAAGGGAGGATGACAGCTGGGCCTCAGGCGGCAGCGGGGAGGAGGTTGAGCCAATGGCCACCAAAGTACCAACACCCCCCACCCCGCACCTGGGCACAGATGAGCAGACCCGTGACCGATGCCAACACGTAAAGAGGATGCACATACAAGTTCACAAGGCAGAGAGAAGCGATGAGAAGGAGAAAGAGATTAGAAATCTGAAACGGTTCCACTTCCCCCTGCGCAAGCCTTGTCTCGGGCCAGCCACATTTCTTTGGGGCTCAGTTCTCTCGTTTGTAAGATAATAGGACCCAATTCATGACTTTACAATGGGTAAGTTAGTGCGTAGAGGATGTCTGGCCTATTGTACATACCTGGCAAATACCACATTCCTGACCCCTGCTTGCAAGGATCTGAGTTGTGCCTTTGCCAATTTCATCACTGTGCAAACTTTATAATTCCCATCATCTTCTAAGTCTCTATTTGGTCATTTGCAAACTGATGATGACAATGCCTACACCTCAAATACTCAGTATGAGACTGAATGAGACAATTTTAGCTTATCAAAAAGTCTGGCACATAGGAATCCCTCAGTAAAATGGTCACTAAAGCCCTCAGTAAAATGGTAGCTGAAGCCCTCAGTAAAATGATGTATGAACCAGACATACTGATTATTCAACTAGATGATTTCTAAGTCTCCTTCTAGCTCAATCATCCCCAAAACCCAAAAAAATAGCTTCAAGTCCCTGAATGAATCAACCCTGGAGCTGCAAGTTAAAGGCAAGCCAAGCTGAAGAGAAGCTGAAACTCCCACCTCAAAGTGAACAAAACTAAACATAGGCACTTCAACTCAGGTGATACCTGTTATTCTGAGTCATAGAATTAAGTAAGTTTAGAGGCAGGAGAGAGCTTAGGGAGCACTTCCCACTCGTTCTGGAGCTGAGGCTTCCCACAGCTCAGAGAGAAATGTGTGGGCTGAGGTTGCACAGTGGGCACAGGCAGAGGAGGAAGCCAACAACGCTCCCCACCTCCACCCCTCCCCCCTCCCAAGCAGTCTGGTTGGTTAGAGGGTGGGAAGGAGAAACAGCAAAAACCCGCCATCCAAAAGAAAGAAAATAATGGCGTAGCAATGTCTTTTAGCCTACCAGAAAGGCCTTTCTTGCTATCTAGAGTTAAACCCAAATCCCTTACGGGGCCAGGCAGGTAATGCAAATGAGCTAAGCAACCAGTGCAAAGACTGAAAGACTAAGTTCCTAACCTAAAACCATTCAAACACAGACTTTTTTTTCTCTTTTAAAGAACTGTATCACCAGGGCCACTGCAAGCTTGTCTGGCACTTTTGTGCAGATTAGCAAAAGACATCTCTTCCTCTGTACATTTAGCAGGTATGTGTCAGAATAGTGTCTTAATAAATATGCAAGTGTGAATGGCACCCTCATGATATGCTGTGCCCTTGTGCAGTGCACAGCCTTGCAACTGCACCCGGTGACACGCAGAAGAGTTCCCCAGGTTCCTACCTCTGTACTGATGCCCAGCAAGCTTCTGCCTTAGGGCCTTAGCACTGGCTATTCACTTTCCCATAACACTTCCCTCCAAGATAATGACACAGCTTACTGTCTCACTGTACTCAAAATTCTGTTTAAATATCACCTCTTCGGGAAGTTCTTCTCTAAACAGCATCCTTACCACCTCCCAGTCATCTTCTATCCCCCATTCCTGCCTTGTTTTTCTTATCTTCTATTGGGTTTTTTTTTAGCCATTTGACAGGTTGTAGATGTGTGTGTGTCTCCCTCTGCCTGAATGGCAGCTCCATGAGAGCAGGGCTATTGTCTGTTCTGTTCACTACTCTACCTCCCTCCCTAGTCGGTAAACGTTTTCTGGAAAGGACAAAAATATAAAGATTTTAGGCTCTGCAGGCCATAAAGCCTCTGTCACAAGGACTCACCTCTGCTGTGAGTACAAAAGCAGCCATAGACGATACATAAATAAATGAGTGTGGGTGTGTGCCAATAAAACTTTATTTAGAAAAGCAAGTGGTGGGCCAAATTTGTCTGTCACAGTTTGATGAGTCCTGTCCTAAAATAATGTGTCTCGGACTCTAATGTGCACACAAACCACCTGGGGATCCTATAAAATGCAGATTCTGATTCAGCAGGTTGCAGTGGGGCCTGAGATTCTGTATTTTTCACAGCCTCCCAGGGGATGTCTGTGCCACTGATCCATGGACCAAACTGAGCAGGGAGTACCTAGCACAGTGCCTGGCATATGGTAGAAGTGCAATCAATATTTGCTGAATAAATACAAGATAAGAAGAAAATCGCTCATAATCCTAAGTCAACACTTTAATTGCTATATTTTAACCATGGCAACATCTTTTGTGGACACTATCTATTGCTCAGATTTAATCTTTACTGTATCATTTTTCTGATGGATAGAGGAGGTAGAGATGGACAGATGGGTGACAAAGCAAATGTATGCTGATGGTTTCTTTTATGTCAGTAAGCCCGTGGTCAGAAAAACCCAAGGTTTAATAAATATCCACCGGATGCAGGTTCCAAAAATTGTATTCACCAGAACAGCATTTACAGTTTTATAATAAATGTCAAATAGGAAGGTGGGATTCACTTAGCAGAAACCTAAGTTTCATGGGGGAAAGGTCTATTTGGTTAAATAAATGATGCCGAAAAGATCAACTCAGCATCACTTCCTACTTGGAAAATCAAAATGCAATGCCTTTTTAAGTTCAACAGTAAATACTGCCTTGATCATTTATTTGGAATTTAAAACATGCTGAGTAGTCTGCCAAGTACTTCATAAATTATAATGCTGATAATCATGGCAACAAGGACAGTGGATACAACCCCAGGAATGAGCACAGAAGGAAGGATGTCCAAGAAACTGGTGGCACTGGGGCCTCAGAAAGAGGAAGCAGCCGCCGGGGCACAAGAGAGATCTTGCCCTGTACACAGCTTGCACCTTTCAAATTCTGCAACATGTGATGTATTTCCTCCCCAAAAATTAATCTATAAAAGAAACCAGAGTAGTTTGCACTTAGTACTGTGCTAAGTAGTATTTTACACATTCTCGTTTACTCCTGTAGAAATCCTGAAAGTAACATTCTCTCCAATTTGCTGCTGGGGAAACTGAGGCCCCAGGAGGTCAGATTATCTTCACTCAGAGTCCTGGCATTAGTATGCTGAGAACAACTCAGGCTGCAGGGCAAGGATGGTCAGATAGGTCCCAGGACCGTATAAATGTATCACCGTCTGCACTTGGGAGCTCCTCCCCGTGGAGGATGCGGACACCCACCTTGGAGCCCAAGGGCAGCCATCTAGGCACCTCCTCCCCATATCCCCTTTTCCTCTCAGAAGTTTCCAGTCCCAGGTACCCTGGGTTGGGGCCCTCACACCAGGCCACACTTGAGAGTATGGACAGAAGCCGACAGCCCACAGTGAGCTGCACCTGCCCCACAAGCCAGCTATTGTCCTGCCTGTGCCTGGGAAGGGCCTTCTGGCTGCTGTGGCCAAACACTGGGAAAGAAGGAAGCCAGATGGGCAGGGGAGACACTGGTGGATGGCATGAGCCTGAGCAACCTGCCAAGGAGAAAATGTGGCTTCGTGCTTGACCAGACTAGATTTCCTGAATTTTTTAAAATACCTAAGCAACAATAAGAGTCCCCAGGAGCAACCTGGAAAATTATCTCAGCGTCATTAAAGATTTCTATCTCTTCTTTGCGGCCTTTGCAGTTAAGAATGTCGGCTTTTGAGCTAGACCACCTGGGTTCAGTTCCTGGTTCACCCAATTCCTGGTTCACCCAACTCCTGTGTGACCTCAGGCAAGTTACTTAGCCTTTCTGTGTCTTAGGTACTAAGAAGTACCTAGAAATATTGAAAGGAGTACATCCATTTATATGTGGAAAGCACTTAAAACAATTTCTAACTTTACTAAGTAACTGCTACCCACCCCTCCAGCATCATCACAATAACCTGATATAGACTCAACTATGTAAGGACAGCAGGAGCGGGGTGCTGTGAGCTTAAGTGTGAAGGCACAGGAAAAAAAGACCAAAAATAAATATGCCAACCAATAACAGTAGTTCATTCCAGGTAATGAAGGGTACTTTTTAGATACTTTTTAATATTTTCCTATATTTTTTAAACCATGAGTACATATTAAACAATAAAAAGTAGAATAAATAATTTAATAAAACTGCAGGGGGCACAGATGCACATGTATATATATATACACATCCTGTGTGTGTGTGTGTATGTGTGTATATATATCTTGTACATATACACATATGTGTATATTGATATATTAAAGAACGTATCATTTATATATGTGTGTTTATATGTGTCTGTGTGTATATACACACACACAAACACACACACAAAATTTCTCAAACCTGTGTCAGAGTATTCAGAATCAGCCACCCCTAAGTGATGGGCTTGAGGACCACACAGTGCAATAGAAATGTGTTGGCCAAGTTCCCCAACAGACACGCTTTAAACTCAGCTCCACCACGTCCCAGCCGCTTAACCCTCGCCGAAGCATTTGGCCTCATGAGGCTCATGGTCACTGCACATTGTCCCAGTGTCATGTGAGGACAAGGGCCATGCACAGAGCACATTCTCACTAAATGATGAGGGCAAAAGTCACCCCCATCACACACCCCCAGCACCTAACTCACACCCATCCTGCCCCCACATGAGAACACACACTCCCTTTTTTTGCCCTACTAGGATGGTTCAGAGGAAAAATAAAGACGAAGAAGAACAGCAATTAGAAGCACCTCCTGAGTGCTTACCACATATGGGGCCCTGTTCTAAGCACCTGACCGTGTTAACTCATTTAACCTTTGCAATGACCCCAGGAGGCAGGCATTAGTATCATCCCCTCTGAAGAACAGTATGACCTTGAAAAAGCCACTTGGACTTTCTAAGCCTCAGTTTCTTCATCTGTAAATGGGGTTAATATTAATAACGGCGCCAGTATCTCCTGAAGCTGGCACACAGGAAGAGCTGGGTCAGGGTCAGCCTGTTCGTCACTAGTGATGATGTGCTCCTTGGGGAAGTCACTCAGGGCCTCAGAGCCTCAGTTTCCTCATGCACAGAGCAGGGACCGCAGGCCTGATTCCACATGACGTGCTTGTCAGATAGTAAGTGCTCAACGAACAGAATGATCATTGCTCAGAATAAACATCCACACCGTCTCCCAGCATCCAGAGGGAACAGGGCCCCGTGAGAGGCCATCACCTCCCCATCTCCCTACCCACCCCCTCATGGTCCAGTTAATGACTTTGTTGTCAATGGAGCTGGCGCCTTCCAAGATGGTTTGGAGACCCATTCATGGGAACAAATTAGACAATGCTGAATGTTTGATAAAGAGGTCTTGGCCCCCATACCCGCTAGACCCACAGGGCACCCAGAAGGGTGGCAGGGCTAGCTAGGGGCACAGGAGCTCCTTGTGCACACCAGCCTTGACCTGCAGACGGGTCATAGCGAGAGGACTTGGGGCCTCCGGAGGGGTCCCAGGTGTAGTTATGGTCTCCTCCCTTCTGGCACGCTACAGCTGACAAGCACTTAAAAATCCACCTCATGCAGATGCTTGCTTTCCCACAGGACGAGAAAAAGTTGGCTTCGCCTGAGGTCCCTCAGCGGACAAGGTGGTGGCAAGGATGGAACCCAAATGCCCGACTCTGGGCAGTGCTCAGGTCACACAGCCAGCCTGGCACTTCTCTAAACCTATCCTGTCTTACCCTCCGCCCCTCCAGCTGGAGGGCTCCACCAGTGCCCAGACCCACCCTAAGTGCTCCTTGCCCTCCGTGCCTGGGGCTCGATGCGCGGCTGGCTGCCAGCAGGCAGAAGGATGAGTGAAGGGGTAAGTAGAAAGATGACAACCCAGAACTTAAAAGCAAGGTCAGGGCCTGCTGCCTGGCTTAGGTAAGGGACGTTCACTTCCCTGTGCCTCTTCATGCATCTGTCAAATGGGAATAGTAGTAGCCCCAGCTCACTGTGTGGTTGCAAGGATAAAGTAAGATCACGTATGTAACAATGTTAAAGTAAGCGGCCCTCAGCGTGCTCTCCATGTCATAGATTAGTCTCAGATTTGGTTAACTCAATCAGAAAAAGCTAGGCCAGGTGCGGTGGCTCACGCCTGTAATCCCAGCACTCTAGGAGGCCGAGGCAGGAGGATCGCTTGAGCCCAGGAGTTTGAGGCTGCAGTGAGCTATAACCATGCCATTGCACTCCAGCCTGGGCAACAGAGTGAGACCCTGTCTCCTAAGAAAAAGAAAAAGAAAAAGCTGGAACGGGCACAGGAATCTAATCTTAGGCTAGCATAGCTCAAAAGATCCCAGATCCACGAATCGATTGCCTTAGCTCCCCCAAAAAGAACAAATGGATTAAATGCTTTCTCAGTGCCAAAGATCATCGTGGGCACGTTTGTTTAGCGTCCTAACTACCCTTGACAAAAACAAAACAAACAGCCTGAAAGATCTAGGTCTTCATCACTTCATAATTGAAGACACTACAGCCCAGCAAGTCACCCAAAGCTACTGAACACTAGAGCTGCCTTGCTCCAAACAACCTGCTCTGTCTGCTTGCAAGGAGTAGCACTGGGTGGTTAACAGTGTGGGCTCTGGCTGTGACCACCTGTGCCCAAATCAGGTGCCACCACGCACAAGCTGGGAGGTTGCCTTAAAGCGAGTGGCTTCACTGCCCTATGTCCCCGTTTCCTTGTCTGTAAAATGAACATAGTAATCCTACCACCTACACTCCATGGCAGCACTGCAAAGATTAAATAGGCCACACCAAGGCAGGCACACCACAAGCACAGCTCTCATCATTATGCCACACTGCCCGGCACCTAGTAGGGTCCCCAAAATTGTTTGTGGGACAAATGAAGTTTCTTTTATATGGTCCCATTGACTGACAGAAATATTGCACATTTCAGACTTAATCTCTCTTTGGAAAACAACTGTTTCTCCAAGATTCTAGAAGCTGTTTTCTGCCTATGTTTGGGAGCAATGTTTTACTGAGGCTTTATGCATGGAAAGCACTGCCTGCCTGATCTCAGCGTGTCTTTGGTAGGGAGCTGTATCAGCATGCGGGCAGCCACCACCTGGTCACACCACACCTGCACCCGCCCCTGCCCCCACCTGGCATACCTCTGCTCTCTACCTGCTCGCTTGGGGGCCAGCACCCTGGTCTCAATTCTTCCACGAGACCTTCTGTGACCATGCCAGGCCCTGGCCAAGGACACATTCAGGGGGCCACACTTGGTCCACGGATGTACTTGGCTTGGACTGTACTCTTTTTCAAGTTTTTTAATTGACTCCCCAGTGTTATAATCAAGAGACTTGTACAAATGAAGAGAGGATGGCAAAGACAGCTCCTCCTGAAATTGGCCTCAGAATGCCCACTCTGCACACGCCTCTGGGCACCCCACCCTGCCCTCATCTTCAAATGAAAAGGCTGGATCAAGTCACCTCTATAAGATACCTTCCCTTCGAAAACAGGAGTCATCGCAGTGGGAACGGCAGGGTCCCTCCACCCTAAGGAGTGGAGTGACTGGCCTTTCCCGAGGCCACAGCCTCATACAGACAGGCCACCACCCTCCTAGCACAGCCAATCTCAGTAAGTCCAGTTGGCCCAACTTCGAAAGCACACTCAATTCCAGCTCCTCCCCAGACCCACCCGGTGCCCCACCCCGGTCCAGCCACCATCCTCCGGGCCTGGGCCTCTGCAACAGCTCACTGTCCCCACCCCTTCCCCTTCTCCCTAGAGTCCATTTTCATCAGCCCGGCAGCCAGAGGGCTCCTGCTGAAACCTGAGTCGGGCCTGGCCCTGCGGCTCCCGACTCAGGCAGAGTCCTCCAGTGTCCTGCAAAGTCCTGGATCACCCTCCCTGCCGAGACCACCCTGGCTCGGCCCTGCTGCTCCAGATCCCCGCGCCAGCCGTCCACCCCCGTCTCCTTGTCGGCCAGAACGTCTCCTTCTCAGGAGGCCTGTCCCACCACCCCCAGTTCCCCACAGGACCAGTCACCTCCTAGCATACTATTTGGTTTTCCTGCTTATTAGCCGTATCGCTCGTCTCCCCCCACCAGAACGTTGGCTCCACGGGGGCAGGGATTTCTGTCTGTTTTGTTCACTGCCATATTCCCAGTGCCTAGCACACAGGAGGTGCTGGGTAAATAGTTTGAATAAATGAGCAAATGAACCCCAGCGATCTCAGAACATGCTCCTCCTCCAACCTTTCCCGAAGCAGGAGCCACCTGGTTACCAGCTTATTCCTCTTCCCTTCCCCTCTCTAGAAGGTCTGATGGAACCTCCTGTAGACGCCAACACAGCAGGCCTGATCAAGACAAATTAGCATGAGCAAGACCTGCTTCCTGTCTCCTGTCTTAAAAGGGGAGGGGGGCCCTCACCAAGCACAAAATTTTATTAGACAAATAGAAGCCAGCATGCCCAGCCAACTGCCGAAGCAGTGCTGCTCACTGCCACGACTCCAATTGCCTGGAAAGGGGAAAACCCATCTGGCTTCTTTCTTCCCTTTCTTAGACATCATCTGAAGTGAGTGGCAGATAGTACAAAAGCTGAAACCCAGCAGAGTGAGCATCAGTGTCTCGTAATCCGGTTTACGAGATGGAAGCCTGGCGACTTAACCGGTTTCCTCTGGCCTGAGAGGGAGGTGACCTGGACAGGTGCACCACGGGCCCCCACCCTCTACCCTGCTATTTGTTACTGTTACCCAGGACGAAATGGTGATCAGATTTCTGCGTCTGGAAGGAATTCCGCCTAAAGGAGCTACCCATGATTTTTTACCATATGTCTGCACATCTGCTTGAAAGAATCAAGAGTATTGTCTTTGGAGGTGAACGCTATGGCTCCGCTTTCTCATATTTCAATTACTCTCCAACTAAAAGGATGGCCTCTGACCATTCCTTCAGTTGAAAACCTGTCCCAGAGAGTGGTAAGAATAATGTTTTTTGAAAGCCCCGGCACAAAGATGGACAAGGAACATAACAAAGTATCCTCTCCCAGGAATTTCTGTGCAGAATATGGTTAAAGGGTTCGGAAGCAGCCAGGCAAGGATTAAATGACAATGGCGTTATACAGACCACTCTCAGCTGGGGTATTATTAGATCCCATACGCTGAAGAGCTATGGAAACACTTAATGCCCAACCTTGCAAAGCTGCTCTGAATGGAAGTTTTGTCCACCAAAGGGCCACTGCATCCTGTCCTGAAATAGAACGAGCAAATGATGGCAGGGTTCCCCAAAAAGCCATGTGGCTCTTTCGAGATGAATCAAGTGGTTCCCACTTTCATCTGATACCTACAGACCAAAGTCAGGCCAGTGAATTAAGATTCTTTGTTCCTCTGAAAGGCCGTGAGATTTAGAGCCTTACAGGAGAAACACAGTGCTCCTTCCCTAACTGGACAATTCTTATAAATCACACAAATAATCTCTCTCTCATCTCCTTCCTATTTGGTATACAATGAAGTTGCACAGTGCTTATTTACTCCAGAGGATATGAACTTAACAATATTTGCCTTGAGCCAAATCTAATCCAAAGTTTGATTTAGTGGTTAAAACTTAAAAATCAAATTTCACATAAAAATTCAGACTCCAAGCTTCTCTTGAAAAAAAAAAACAAAACAAAACTGTAAAACCTGGCAACATTGGACCCACGTCACAACCTACAGGGACTTGAATAGTACCTGCCTCCTTGAGATGAGGCACAGGTGCTGCTGTGCCCTACTCCCCGCCACTCTCTATTGCTCCCTGACATTTGGCCAATTCAGTTATTGCCTTTCATGGCCTGGCCCCCATAAGCTCGGCAGTTTGTGATTCTGTTTATACAGTCTCTTCTTTGGTTCTCTCCTTAGTCCATTGCTTCTAGAGAGGGGAAGGTTGTTATTGAGGGGGTGGTAAATAAGCCCTTGCAAATGGATGCTTCCTGAGGCCTCTGGTGATGGAGTGTGCGGTCCTGTGGCATTCGCAGGCCTGAGAGTTAGAAAGTTCAAGACTTTGCATTTGAGCTCCAGGCTTATATATCCAACTACCTACTTGATATCTTGGCTTGGATGCCTCAGAAGCCCTTCATGCTCTCCATGCCCCAAATTGAACTCATAATCTTCACCCAAGAAAACTTTTCTTTCCTCAAGTTTTTCACCACCAGCCAGCCAGGTGAACCATCCACCCAGTTGGCTCCTTCCCCTCCTATACCCAAGTCCTGAAGATCACACCAGAGACTCCATCTCTCCCCTGCCACTGCCACCTTCAGTCCTCACCACCTTGATCTTTCCCCTGGAAAATCAGAATCACATTCCTCCCCTACTCTGAACCCCTTCCCCTTGCGCTGGAATAAAACCCTAGCTCCTCACCTTGGCTTATAAGCCCTGCACAGTCAGGCCCTGCCAACCATTGCCCTCCAAGCTAAACTTGAACGACACTGGCCCTCCTTCAGTTCCTCAGACACACTGAATTCTTCTCTGCCTCAGGGCCTTTGCATGTTCTGTGCTCTGTAAATGGAACACTCTCCCACCACCACCAAAAGAAAGAGACAGAGAGGGGGAAGATATCATTCATCTCTTTGCTGATGCCATCACCTGTTCCAGGTTCCAGCTTGTAAGTCACCTCCTCAGCAAAACCCTCCCTGTAAAGCAGGTCTTCCAAGTACCATCTCTTGACATGGTATGTTTTGTTGGAAGTTACCCCAGTTGGTAAATTCAATGGACGAGCTCCTAATCAGCCACCACATCTCGCCTTGCGTCCAGGTGTCAGCCCATACACCCACTCCAAAGGGCCATCGTCTGGCCACTCGGGCCTCCCTGACCCACCCACATCTCAGCGACAGTCACTCTGAACTGTCCTGGTCCACCTTTCACCTCTGGCAGCCCCTGCGCTCCCTCGGGGCAGGAACTGTGCCAATCTCACCAGCATGGTGTCATGAGCGCCCAGCACAGGGCCTGACACACGGCGGGCGCTCAGCAAGACACTGGCCGAATGCACAAGCCACGAGATCTGAAAAGCACTGAAGGTTTTGGAACAAACTTTCTTCTAAGACCAAGTGATATTCAAAAAAAAAGAAAAGAAAAAAAAAAGAACAGCTGAACATGGCATATGTTTAAGATTTTTAATTTTATATTTAAGGAGAGCAAAGGAAATGGTCTTGCACTCATTTTCTTTTTATATCAAGAGACGCTTAAAACCACTAAGCATGCGGAAAAAAAAAAAAAATGAAGTTCTATAGTGTGGCAAATAAGAGGGAAAAGGGTGGGGACCAAATAATCGACAGGGGAAAAGAGGCTGCGGCACAGTCCAGAAATAGAAACAGATACAGAGATAAAGAACAAGACAGAGATCGACGGAGAAGCCACTAGAAACATTTAGGCAAGGTACAGCAGGGCTACACCACTTCTCAGGGCTTCTCAGGGGACAAAAAGGACAACCTCCCCGATTTCAGAGGGGGTTCTGCACCCACTTAAAGGTTAAGAGCAGCCATTGTCTTAAAGACAGTCCTCCCTTCACTTTTTAAAGAAGTTCTTTTTAAAAAAAACTGACTTCCTATGCTAAAAATCAAAGATCTACAAGTTTTGTTTGCGAAAAAAACACAAAATCTATTCACATGATTTTTTTAAAAATACTCCACTTTTTGTCTTTTGAGGATAAGGCTGCAAATTGTTAAATCATAACATTGGGTTTTCAACGTTACAGGCAGGAAGAGGGATGGGTCCATGGGGCTGCCGGAGGGAGGGCCACAAACTTCAGGTGCAGTAAAGCAGGTGTCTTTTGGACTGCACACCCAGCCGGTTCCCTTCCCTGGAACTTTCCACGGCCCCAGTCCCCAGTGAACGGGTGAGCTGAGCCTAGCTCCTCGGATGGTTCAACCTCGCCGGCCACAGCTAACTGAACCAGTGGACGACACCCTCCCAAACCAGGGCCAATTGGCATTTCTGAGAATTTGGGCCCCGTGAGCTGGTGACAAGGCTCAAGCCAGGACAGCATGTGAAACTGGGGGGAAGGGAGTGGTCGGCAGGAGCCGTAGCATTTTTCCACCAGGCTTTCTCTGCACAAGTGAAAAGGCAGGAAAAGCTGGTGTGCAAAGAGACACAGATGATCAGATCTGCGCAGCAGGTAGAGCAAGCAGGGCCTGAATCCTGCTCCACCACTTAATAGCTATGACCTTGAACAAGCTCCTTGACCTCCTCCTTGACCTAACCATAACCTGCTCTTTTGAGGATGAAATAAGTTAACACATGTACAGCACTTAGGACAGCGTCTCGTAGGCGATAAATGCTCTCTAAATGTTTATTGTTATTGTCATCTTGCTAAAATGTAAGTAAGTTCATGAGGGTGAGAATTTCTGCCTGTTTTGATCACACCATATCCGGATGTAGCACCGTGCCTGGCACACAGTCGGTGCTCAATAAACTTCTGTGGAATGATCAACAAATGGAGTAAATGGAGACCATAGAAAGAGCCTCCTAACTCTTCTCTTTACCACAGAGTTCATGGTCCAGGGGGGAGGAGGACACTGACTAAACAATCATGCAAATGGTAGAATTAGGAGCTGCAGCAGGAAGGAAAACTGGATGGAGCTCCGGGCATGTAAAACAGAAGAGTTAATGTTGATAGGGGAGGAATTTCAGCCGAGATTTCTCCGAGGAGGGGACCAGGCCTCAGCCTGCACAAGGGAAAGAGCGTGAGCAAATGCCCAGAGGAAGGACCACAGCTTCTTTCTTATTTTTCATTGTATTTCAGCATCAAATACAATACACAGCACAAACATAGGTGCTCAACAAACACCTACAGAATGAATCCACTTATTGAATGGATTGACCAAACAAATCCCAGACCCTGACTTCCCAAGTCCAGGTACTCTTCAGCTGAATCTCCTGCCCATACAATCCCCTTTTTCTAATCTGCTTTGAATGAGTTTCTCTCTCTGTTACTACCGAGAGTTTTGACTCAAACCTATAGTCTCCCAGCCACCTCACAGCAAGCCTGGAGGTTCCCACCCTAAGATAGATAAGCCCAGACGATCATAATCATATGAAGACTTTCTCTTACAAGAAGCAATTTTCAGGTGTGACAGAGTGACTGTAACAGACTAGCCCTCCCACCATAAAAAACCATGAACCAGGACAAAGCACAGAAGGCAACTGTCTTCAGGCACTGGAGAGCAGGCAGCATAAGGCTGTGGCCCCTGAGGGGAAGAAGCACCCAGGGGAGCCCACATTTGCTTCGGGTCTCTGCCTGGAACAGCTCCCCTGCCACATGCAGGGAGTGGAGGCTGACAGAGCACGGAGGTCCTGCAGTGTTCAGGAGGCAGAGTTCAGAGTGCCAGGCTGCGGAAGCAACTGGAATCTGTAGGCAAGGCATCGGAGAGGAGGGAAGCTGTTGGGGGAGCCCTCAAGTCCTTGGCCAAGGGCTAGGCTGTGTAGGCACAGAGGGAGACTTTGGGAGGCTTGCCAGAGAGAGGCTGCTATGGGATAGAGAGCAGAACAGAAGGAATAAGAGTGGAGTGGGCTGGCATACTGGAGTTCCAGCCCACCAGTGTGGAGAGAGACCTCCCCACCATGCATCCAAACAGGCCATGCCTTAGGAATAAGCACAGGCCTTAGAGTAAGGGCTACTCCAGACCTGCCCTGACAGGGCCTAAAACCAATCCCCGATTAGATCCACACAGAAGAGAGTTTAAAGGCTGAGCCCCATCAAGTTAGAAAAGTCTTGGGATTTCCACAGATCTACCTAACAAAGTGTAAAATCAAGCTTATACAAGTTCAAGGTGATCAGCCAGTAACTGAGCTGCCTTTAGAGGAAGATAACAAAATCCAGAGTCTCTACAATGTCTAGTATATACTATCACAATGTCAGAATACAGTCAACAACTATTAGACATGCAAAGAAAGACGAAAACATGACTTATGGTAAAGGGGAAAAAAAAATCAATGAACAGAAACAGTTTCCAAGGTGACTGCACTGTCAGATTTAGAAAAAGGAGCTGCCAGGATTGATAAATTCTTAATATCATCAAAGAAATGCTTAACCCGGGATACACACCCAAAGCACCTGTGGATATTTTTGGGGTTGGGATTTGTTTGTCTGTGCTCTACTTAGATTATGTAGTTTCTAATCAAGTAATTTCAGGGATGCTCAACAATCTGAATTTTTAAGAACCAATCTAGGGGATTCTGATGCACATTGTCGATTAAGAACCAGGTTCTTATCATAGAGTACTTCAAATTAAAGGCAAATACCCAAAAAAGTTATATTAATTTAAATGTATTAAAGGTTCTGGTTAATCGAGCTGGTTGGTGAGCATCACTCAGCAGTTCCTAGTTAACCAGACTATATAATTAAGAAGAATATTCCAACTCTAATTATTTCGAAGAAAAAAAAACACACTTATTTTGAAAAATCTGAGGTTAAATCAAAAGCCACAGACATAAAAGATATCGATTAAGAAAAAACAGGAGGAAATGCTCATGGTATAAAGAAAAGTAAAAACAAAAATCAGAGTACAAACTACATGTTCACTATCCCCTTTTTCTAATTTGCTTTGAATGAGTTTCTCTCTCTGTTACTACCGAAAGTTTTTACTCAAACATATAGTCTCCCAGCAACCTCACAGCAGGCCAGGAGGTTCCCATCCTAAAATAGATAAGCCTAGACGATCATAATGATATAAAGACTTTCTCTTACAAAAAGCAATTTTCAGGTGTGACAGAGTGACTGTAACAGACTAGCCCACCCACCATAAAAACCATGAACCAGGACAAAGCATAGAAGGCAACTGTCTTCAGGCACTGGAGAGCAGTCTCACAGTATCACAATTTATCAAGTATATAAATACACGGTAATAGAGACTGCCATGTTTATGAATAGCAAAAAGACAACAGGTAATATATCAAAATACTAATATGGCTATTTTAGGTAGTTTGATTATGTACAGTTTTGATTTTTCTTACTTTTCTGTATTTTACAAGAGTACATTGTTTTTCTTCAATGGACTCTCATCTGAAACTTAAGGTAATGGCTTCAGAAACCTGTCAACACACAAACCTCTGCAAAACTCTAGCAGTTTCTCAACAGTCAGAAAGAGAAGGGAAGAAGTATCTTGACACATGAATATCATTTCTGTCCTCTTATCCAGCTCAGGAAGACTTTCTCCTCTGGCTTCTGAGTAGCTGGATTAGCTTCTGGTACTAATTCAATCTCAAATTTCTCATCCCTCAAAGGAGTAAGAGGCTGAAACACATACCTCAGCCTAACAGGCACCAAAGAGTGGCTTAGCAGAAGTGAATCGCCTAGTGACAAACACCAGATACAAAAGGAAGAGAATTCAAGTCCATACCTGAACAACAGGGTGGCCTCCAGTTGGAGCTTTGACAGCCCCTCTGCTGCCTTCTGTCTCATAGTGGGCCCGGTGATGTGGTTTGGGCTGCACCTCGATCCGCAGCTCATAAGAGCCTGACTGATTGGAGAGTGGCCACTCAAGTGGAGGGAGGGATGCAGTCACTGGGATGCTGAAGGAGGAAATGAAGTCAGTCACGTCCACAATAAACCAGAACCAATCAACCTACACAATAATTGTAAATGGCCCCTTTTCTGAAAACTGTGGATACAGTCATGTATTGCTTAAAGACAGAGATACATTTTGAGAAATGCGTCATTATGTGAACACCATGGAATGTACTTACACAAACCTAGATGGTATAGCCTACTACACATCCAGGCCATGTGGCATAGCCTATTGCTCCCAGGCTACACACCTATACAGCATGTTACTATACTGAACACTGTAGGCAATTTCAACACAATGGTTAAGTGTTTGTATATCTAAACATATCGAAACATAGAATAGGTAGAGTAAAAATACAGTATTATAATCTTACGGGACCACTGTCATACATGCAGTCCGCCACTAACCAAAATATTGTCATGCAGCACATAACCGTATGTGAACAAAATGCTGGATGTTGTGTAGGCACATATTTCCCAGACATGATAGCTAGTGCTGTTCACAGGGTAGAGATCTTTTTCTTTGCTTTCTCTTCCATCTTGATGAAGACAGTGTGACCCAATTCTCAACTTATGAAGCTAATTTCATTATATGTTAGTTCTAGCATGTTTCTAACCACTATAACTTCTTTTCCTCTGGGAAAAGTGGAAATCAGGGACCCCACATGTGCCATAACTTGCCACGTGACTTTAAGCAAGCAACTTCACCTCCCCATCCACAGTCTTATAACCACATGGAAAACGGACCAGATGGCATCTATGGGTTATTGTATCTCTTATTTCTATGTCTGATGATCTCAATTAAAAGTACGTTTTGGGGAGAGGTCACTTCCAGTCACATCATTATGTAGCAGGTCAAGAGTTGAACATGTAAGCACAGAAAGGTGTCTGGTTTGGGTGTGGATGAGCCCCCTAATATTAAATGAACAGGAAATGTCAAGACCATGACTGGAGTTACACATCCAAGTTCAAGCCCCAGTTCCACCTCCAACTACCTGTGTGACTTTGAGCAAATGCCTCTACCTCCCCAGGCCTTAGCTTCCGCAAATGTGAAGTGGGGATACTGAGATCATATAACAAGCTTAGCACAATAAGGTTCAATAAATATTACCTATAATTATTTGTCCTGTAATATATATTTCAAATAAATAGTTATTTCCTAAAGACTGTCTGACTCAGTTATGGTATTAGATATACATATCTGCACATCTGAAGGTATAAGATCTTTGAGGGTATGCATTAAGTTTCATTTTCTTATATAGCCTCAACACTACTGCTACAGTTTGAATGTCTGTCCCCTCCAAAACTCATGTTGAAATCTAATCCCCAATGTGGCAGTATGGACAGGTGGGGACTTTAAGAGGTGACTGGGTCTATTCATGGCTTAATTAATTAATGGGTTGATGGATTAATGGGTTATCATGGGAGTGGGGCTGGTGGCTTTATAAGAAGAGGAAGAGAGACCTGAGCTAGCATATCAGCCCCTTCATCACATGCTGCCCTCACCACTTTGGGACTCTGCAGAGAGTCCCCAACAGCAACAAGGCCCTCCCCAGATACACCCCCTCAACCTTGGACTTCCCAGCCTCCAGAACTGTAAGAAATAAGTTTCATTTCCTATAAGTTACCCAGTTTCAGGTATTCTGTTATAAGCAACAGAAAATGGACTAAGACAACTACCCAGCATATACAACAGGTACTTGCTATATGGTTAGAATTATGTCATTTAAGAGTTGACTGAGGTCCTGAAGATCTGTCCAGACCACTCCTTCTGCACCTCAGAGAACATAAATTCATTTCCCCAACATCACAGAGCAAGACACAGCAAGGCTCCAAGTACGTCTCTAGACTCTAAACCCAGTGCACCATTCATATCTCCATACGGCCTCTTATCTTATTGACTAATTTATTTAAAATGAGAAAATATCTCATTTATGGATTGGTCCTAGAACCATACCTGACATTTGATAGGTTCTCATTAAATGTTGAGTGGGTAGATGGATGAATGAATGAGCAGCTTTACTTCAGAGAAGGCTTGTATATTCAAGATCACTTTGAAGTTGCAAATGCACGGATTTGTGTCACTATGTCCTGATTTTTCACATATGGCACAAATCTTTAATCCAATCAGAGTATTCTTTCCCTCTTGGCTCAGGGCTGCTAGGATATGATACTATCAACTGGACTTAATTAAACACTTTCAATAAAGCCAATTCTATCTCTTCTCTATCATAGAAGTACCAGGGGCAGGGGTGCGGGGGTAGTACCTCCATAAACTTTATCAGTGCCAGAGTCCAACTTAAACATACAATCCTGCTGAAAATTACATCCTCATTATACAAGTAAATCTCCGCCCCTTCTTCCCAACCAGATTGCCTCCTGGAGCCCCTCTTACCCTGCAGTCTTAGGGTGTCCAAAGTACCTTTATTTGTACCTTAGTTAAAGTGCTACCTTTAAGCTTCTCTGGCAGCCACCGTGCCACATGCCAAATACTCTTACCCATATCGTGTATGCAAGTTCTTGTAAGATTTTTTAAAGTTTGCAAAAATAAGACTTATTTTTTAAAAATCCTGTATCAATATCTTTTAAAGTCTCAAAAAATTTAGTGAGTAGAAGATTCAATGGGATATCCCCAAGTTTTAATTTATAATTTTGTTTGGTTCTGAAATAGGTTTTGGACACTGAAATATAATCTTAAGAATTAGACCATCAGAGCCAGCCTGAAATTCTGCATTTGAATTCCAGCCCTCTGCTGAGGTGTCCATATACCCTGAGAAAAATGTTATCAAGAGACTTTCTTGAATACCCTATCCTCTTAACCTTATAGAAAATTCTTGCAAATATCTCATTGGCTGGCATAGATTGGCACTTGCTAGGGACTAAAAGCCTCTAAAACTCAGAACCTTTTAGATCAAGATACAGACTGTAGAGGGAAGTATTTTATAAACAACAAAGTCTCAGGTAAATTTATCACAATCATATTTTTATATCAATGCTCCTTCCCACTCTTAATTATTTAAATAAAATCATGGTTTGGAGACTGATCTTTACATGTAGCAGAAGAATGAGAAGTCACGAAGCCTGGATTCTAGTTTCCAATTTGGTCATTAACTAGCTGGTGATTGCGGGCTTGTCACTTCACCTCTCTGAGCCCAAATCTCTACCAGGGGTTGGTCTTGATAAGCATTTCCTAAGGTGGCTTGGTGACACTTTAGTCACAGAACTCAGAATGCTGGAGCCAAATGGCCTTAGAAATCACTGTACCTTCTGTCCACATTAAAGGCTCTGAGAAGGCCTGCACAAAGGCACCTGTTTAACTCTGTTAAATCCAGAAACTCCTGTGTTAAGAAACACTGATTGACCTACTGTGGCACTGGTGTTCTCAGCACCTACTTTGGAGTTAATGCCAGACTGGATGCTCCCTGCAGTCCATTTTTGTCTGTTGTGGGGGTAAACAAAGTTCACTGGGCAGGGCCCTGGCCACCCTCATCCCTATAGCAATCAGGATGCCTCTACCTTTACCTATTTTCTCAATTTAATATTTTATTTGGAAAATAAAGGCTTCCATTTGCCAAAACAAAAAAACAATTTGAAAACCATAGGGATAATGGTAACAGCATAAGCCTTCCAATGCTTCATCTAACACGACAGACAGAATAATATCTGCCTTTAGCCTCCATGTATCTCCTTTTTCTTACCAAAATAAAGATAAAAACTAATACCAAACCAGGCTTACATGAGAATTAAACTTAATAATATACGTAGAGTACAGTAAGCCCTCTGTATCTGTGGGTTCCGCATCCATGGATTCAACCAATCTCGGACTGAAAACATTGAGAAAAAAAAATTCCACAAAGTTTCAAAAAGCAAAATTTGAATTTGCTGTGCTCTAAGTACCATGTTGAACCCACATGACTGAGGTGATGAGTAGGCACGGTATTAGGTATCATAAGTAATCTAGAGATGATTTAAAGTATAAAGAAGGATGTGCATGGGTTATATGCAAATACTATGCCATTTTTCATAAGAGACTCGAGCAACTGAGGATTTTGGTATCCTCAGGGGTCCTGGAACCAATCTCGCATGGATACCGAGGAATGACTGTTCTTAGAATTGTGCCTGGCACTAGGAAGCATCCCTAAATGTTTGTGCTTATTACTGTCACTATCATTACTCTAAAAGCTATTCTAAGCTCAATCTCCTAGCACGAGGCTTGTCAATGAGGAAGCGCTTTTTGAAGTACTTCCCTTTAATAATAGGATTCCCTATACTAACAGCAGCTATCCCTTCGTTGAGCTCTTACTTTGTGCAGGCTCTATGCCAAGAGTTTAACATACATAATCTCACCTAATCCTGGGGCGGGGGCGGGAGGGAAGCCATGAGGTAGGTGCTGTTATCACCCTCATCTCACAGGGAATGAACCAAGGCCAGAAAGATGCTCAGTAAAAATGGAGGGTCTTGATTGATTAGAGATGTCTGCCCTGGGCCCGGCATCAGAAAGGTGCTCGAAGAGAAAGAGGACCCCAATTGATTAGCAATGTCTGACACAAGCACAGCAGCAGGACGGCAGCACCAGAGAGACCCACGACCGCACAGGCAGCAAGTGGCAAAGCTGGGGCTGATTCAGTCCCGAGAGGCCCCCAAGCCTATGTGCTGTGATCTATGCGCATCTCTTCAGCTTGCCATGATTTTTAAGCTCCTTGAGGTTTATGGCTTACACATTTTATTTTTTTTAGGGCCTCCATATAACCAAGTGCTATACTGAGGCACATAGTAGATGCCAACAAACATCAATTCCTCTTAAAATGAGATAGTAGATTTTACATATTAAGGCTTGCTTTGGGCTTACTAGAATGTGAGCTCCATGAAGGAGAGATTTTTGCCTGTTTAGTTCACCACTGTCTCTCCAGTACCTATATTACAGAATCTGGCACATAGTAGGTGTTTGATAATTACTTGTTAAATGAATGAATGAGCAAGTGCTGTATGAGCAATCACGTTTATCCTGTGACAGCATCTGCATAACAACCACCTGGTGAGCCAGGTACACTAACTATACCAATTTTACAGATAAGGAAACTGTGGCTCTGGGTCTCACGGCCAGCAAGTGGCAAAGCTAGGATTTAAATCCAGTCTACTTGGCTCTGAATCCCATGCTTATAACCAGAAAGCCACCCCTTAAAACTAAACCATGGAATAAATCTTTCCCAAAGCCCTACTCACCTGCAGATGGGAATAGCAGGCATCAGCTGCTTGGGCCAAGTCGGGGGGACCAGCAAGATGGACTCGGGAGCTGAGTTTCTCCTCTCCTCCTGCTCGCAGGGCCCCAGGAACTCCACGGCCGGGTAGATGTGGCGGGGCAGGCCTGCCTTGGGTGGGGCGGCAGACACTGGTGACGGGTCAGGGCTGGTCTTCCACATCTTGGGGGGGATCCCACAAGGCGAGTCCGCAGCGAGGCTGTTCAGGGCATCCATGAGGACGGCAGAGCCAGCCGTGGGGGGGTACCCAGCCGGGGCGCCTTCGTCCCGGGCTGCCACGTGAGACGAGGGCTGCGGCGAGGGGCTCCGGGAGCGCTGGGGTGAGGCTCCGGGCAGAGGGGCAACCAAGGCCTCGGCACACGAATGCCTCCGCTTGGCACCAGGCGACGAGGAGCGGGAGGCCGGACGGGGCACGGGCGAGTGGCGGCCCAGGCAGCTGTCCTCGGCGAGGCTGGTTCGAGGTGACATTATTGGCGAGGTTCTGGGGGAATAATGAGCAGGGATGTTTTGAAACTGGGGACACAGGTCGTCGGGCCCGCCGTTATTGGGCGAGACGCAGGGCGAGGTGTAGGGGGAGAAGGTGTCGGAAATGAAGCTGGCAGAGGAGCCGCTGCTAGCGGGGCTCAAGCAAAGCGGCTCGCGGTAGCCCTCGAAGCCGGGCACGGGCAGCGTGAACCTCGGGCTGGCGGCCACCCCCGGCGGGGGCGGCTGCTCCACCAGGAGGCCAGCGTCTCTCACGCGGGGGGGCCCCCCTGCCTGCATCAGTTCGTGGGATGGAGTGATCTCGATCCGAGGGCTCAGGCCGGAGGCCCCCGCTGGCTTGGCCGGACTCAGAAAGTTCTGGGGCCCTACCCTATCCGGCTCTCCGAATCGGCCAGGGGGCTCGCCAGAGAGACTGGCAAGGGGGCTGTATGGCTTGAGGCCATAGTCCAGGACAACATCGGGGTATGCGAATCCGGAGGGTGGGCTGGCGACCTTATGTGCATTCGGCTCTTCTGGAAAGAGAAGGGGGGAGGGGGGTCTTTTTAAGCCTCTAAAACAGAACTCCCAATGCAGTGCAATCACAGGTTGGGGTTAGTCTCCTGTTATTTTTTTCAAATCCCCACTACCAACCCCCAAGCTGGAACCTCTGCCCTTACCCAGGAGGAAACCAAGGTTGCTTTGTCCCAGATCCCTTGAAAACAGTGACTGAAGTGGCACAAGTTTAGGGGCAGGTGCTCCAAGCACAGCTGGGCCCAGCTGGGCCTTGAAGACTGCTGGGCGAATGGCCTCAAAGTTGGGTTTAAATGGAACCCTTAGGAGAAATGCATTTTATCTCACAGCCCAGTTCATACCCCCCTACACCCACAATACTTACCCTGCTACAAATGACGCCTCTGACCTTCCTTCTTGTCTGGGCATATTTTGTTTCAACACTGATCACAACCCATTAAGTGGATTTCCTAGCCCACCGGTGGGTCATGACCCGCAGTTTGGAAAACACTGCCCTAGGCCTATCTTGGTGCTCCACAGGTGCAAAACAGCCCAGGACACAGGGGCGGGGGGCGGGGGGCGAGGGGGGTGTTGCTGCACGGGCTCTGCAGTCCTACAATGCTCTGGGCTTGAATCGCAGATGTTCACAACCACGTGTAAGAAGTGGCTTAATTCAGAACCAGGATCCCTGACTCAGGTCTCATCTGTGTCATTTTACAGCTAAAGAAACTGAGGCCCAGCAAGGGGAAGAGATTCACCCAAAGACACGGAATTAGCAGGCTTAGAAATCCCAAAGATGAGCCACCTGACCCCTAAAAGGCAGGGTCATGGCTATAGAGTCCCCCAAACTATTAAAACCAGTGCATGCAGAACCACCTAATCTTTTCTTTATTAGTGGCTGTCCACCTCAGCTTCTGCTGCCACCTCGAGAGGACCTACTGGAGAATGTTGTTCAAGTAGATTATTCTATGTCAACTGCACAAGCACCACCCTTCCCCTCTCACCGTCACTTAACTCTCAGCCTGACCCCTCCTTGGCAGACATCCTGCCTCACTGCACAGTCCAGCACCCGGGCTGCCTGGGAGATTCCTGTGAAGTTAGAGAGGGAACTAACTTCCTTCCTGCCACCCCTTACCCCACTCCACCTCTAGGGATCCCCACCTCAGCAGGGGCCCCTCCGCCCTCCCCAGCAGTCATGCACGTGGGTCATGAACCGCAGCTGCTCTACTGTCAAGACGTGAACCAATTCCCTGTCTCCCCGGCCCATCGTGTCCATCTGGACACCCGCTCCCACCCGGACTGTCACAGTTCCTTCCTCCCTGGTTTCCCCACTTCTACTCCTCCTTCTGTCCTCCACACAGCAGCCTCTGAAATGTCCCTTCTCAAAACTCTCTCTAAAGGCTGTCTAGCACAGCATGTCCCCCAGCCCTGAACTGTCTCGCCACCCCCTCTTCTTCCCACTCTTCCCCACACTGGCCCAGCAACTGCCCCCCTGACACCTCGCTATTCTTCAAGCAGCCCCTGCCTCGGTGTCCTCAAGTGTGTGATTCCCTCTGCCTGGACACCCTCCCTGAGAGCCGCCTCCCTTAATCCTCATGCATCTGCTCTGCCTGCACCTCCTTACTTCGGCTCATTAAAAAGATCATCTCCACCCCTTTTCCCTGTCATCTTTTCTCCATTGACACCTGTCAGCAGCTAACATCACAGCAGATATTTATCTGTTGAGGGAATCTCATCCTGGGGCAGGCAAACTACAGCCGTGGGCCAAATCCAGCCCTGTTTGTAAATAGCTAATTAGAACACAGCCACGCCTATTTGTTTACATAGGGTGGACAAAGCAAGCAAGCTATGGCTGGTGTTTGCGCTTCACCTATAATTGCGACAGAGACTGCATGGCTCACAAAGCCTAAAATATTTGCTATCTGGCCCTTTATAGAAGTTTACAACACGGCACTAGACTCTAAGCTCCACCAGGGTTGGAACCACGTCTATTGTGGTTCAGCATTGTTTGCCAAGCACCTACCACAGTGCCTGGCACTCGTAGGCCCTCCGTAAACATTTGTGGAGTGGCTGAGAGACTAAGTAAATGAAAGAATCATGTCCAAGGGCCTGCTAGCCAGAAATAGGACCTCTTCCTGCAGTTGTATGACCAGCTCCTGCCTTGGGGGGCAAGGGGGACCACTCAGGCAAGTATCAACCTCCCTATGGCCTTTCTGGGCCATCCCAGAGGAAGTGCTCTCCAGGTTAGCTAGGTTGATCTCGTAGGGTCCAGATGGTGCCCCCACTCCTGGTGAGTGACCCCAAATGCCTTCCACAGCTCTTAGGATAAAGATAAATGACCTCAACTAGGCCAGCCTGGCTGGGCCCTGCCTGCCCACCTACTCTCCTCTCTATCCACTCTCTCCCCTCCCTCTCTCTGGAACAGGCAAAGTGGAGGTTTTAGAAAGCACCTAGCTCCTTCCCGCCTCAGGACCTTTGTACTTGTTCCCTCTGCCTCGACAGCTTCTCCCCCACCAACACCCAGGCCTCCTCCTCTACAAGACTAACGCCCACTCACACTCACAAGCTTGGCTAAGGTGCCACGTGTTCCTGGAAGGCCCCTGACCTCCTTGACTAGCTCAGGCCCCACTCACAGGTCCCTGCTCTGTTCTGTGCACATCTCACCATCCCAATTAAGTAACAGTGGAGTTACCCATTTATCTTCTGCCCCTCCCAACCTCCAGCCCCACCTGCACCCATCAGTAAATGCCATGAGGACTCTCTTGCTCCACACCATATCCCTAGCCCCTGGACGGCACCTGGCACAAAACAGGTCTTCAAGAAAGACGTGTTGGCTGGCTGAGTGAATGAACAATCCAAGTTCAGAAAAGTCTATGTGGAGTATTTACATTACTACTCAAAGACGATAATATCCAAACCAAAAGGTAGAAGGATATAACCTCTAGAGAGGGCAATTTGATAATATCTATCAAAATTCCAAACACACGTGCCCTTGGAATCAAGCAATACTACTTTTAGAAATTTATCCTGCAGATATACTCTCATCTGTGCAAAATGGAGTATGCACAAGATCAGTTACTGCAGTCCTGTTTGTGATCCCAAAGACTGGAAGCAACCTACAGCCCATCAATTTGGGATGGGTTAAATCCTGGCTCATTCATACAACAGGAAACAATACAGCTATAAAAAGGCTTGAAAAAGTGCTTTCTGCGTTGATATGGAATGACCACTAGATTTAGTAGTAATGGAGAAAAGCAAGCTGTATACATTGTCCCCAGTATAAAAAGGAAGGCCAGAGAATGTAAACACACACACACAGCTGCTGGATACACAGGCTTTCTCTGAAAGGCACAGGTAACAGTGACTTCCTCTAGACAGGGGAGCTAAGGAATTAGGAAACAGTAGCATGGCAGAAAGGAGACTTTCCGATTTCTATAATTATGTAGAGAAAAGAAACAATTCCCAAAAGAAACATTTTTAATTTTATTTCATAGGTGGCGGGTGACATAAATGTTACATAGTAATGAAACTCTGGTTTACAAAGCAGGAAATTGAGACCCTAGTCCTACTCTGCCACTAATTGTGTGACTTTGGAAAAATCCCCCACCCACTTGAGGGCTCAACCCCTCCTCATTTATAACAGAACAGCATTAAACTGAATCAGTCTCCTTGCTTGTTTCTGGCTCTGAAATCCTTGGATTTTTTTCTAGCTAGTGTCTGTAGGGTCTGGAGTTCTTGTGAAGCTGCAGTTCAGTGTAAGCTTGTATTTGAACTTGCATGCACACACACACACACTCACACACACACACACACACACACACACACATCTTCCTAGCGGGTAACAGAGCACAGGTTTCTCATCTAGGAAAAGATCAACATCAAATCCATGTCCGACAACATTCTCAGAATTTACTGCCTTTTGAACCAGAAAAACAAAACACAAAGTGTCTTAGCAAAACTTCCAGCCTTATCAGAAAAACTGCATTGCATCTTATCAGAAACATACCCTCAGAGCTGATGTGAACAGTCTGCAGAAATGCAGCCATGAAAACACACATCACTCACACTGTCTTCAAACACTGAAAAATAGTCCAGTTTGCTGAGCAAAAGTATTTAAAGCATTTACATTGGTTTTAATTAATCCAAGCAACAGTTTTTCTTCCTTTTTTTCCCTCTCCCCAAGCCTGAATGTTTAACAGCAAGCAAAGAATATGAAGATAGTTAATAATCATTTAATTCTCAGTCCTCTGGGTATTTGACAGTAAATTTCATAAATGGCGCATCATTAAAATATTTAAGTAGCTGAGATTCCTCGCTATTTCTCCTTAAACAACTGCCACCCTCACAGACAGCTCTCTGACACCCACTGCAACACCCACACAGCACTGGGTGAAGTTCGCTTCATCTCAGAACCACCAAATTTTCTCAGGAGGGTTTCCAAAAATCTTGCTTTTCTTACCATTGGCATGATCTTTGCTCTATCCATGTACCACCAGTAAACATTATTTACTTAATATTTCTAGTATTTAAATTCACTGACTTATTAAATTTTATTTTAAAGAGAAACTTTACACCACAACCACAAATGGAAAATCAGTGTCACCTCCATAAATAGAAGGTAGGGTAAAAATACAACAAAAATAAAAGTTACAGAATTCAAGTGAGACACAGTGGCTGGCCAAAGGCTCTGGGCCTGAGGCTTACTGCCCCTGCTCCCTTTAGGTATAGCGTATATACAGATGTTGAGTGTAGAGTTTAATGAGTTTTGTCAAATGTTATCGACCCTTGTTACCACCACCACAATCAAGATATGGAATATTTTTTCATGACCCCCAAAAGTCTACCTATGTTAAGGCCTGGAGACAGGCGGGAGAGAACAGCAAGCGTTAGAAAGAAAGGTATTAAAGACACAGTAGTACCTTACTGAGACTCCACTCCTTCTGACTAGTTCAAAGAGAAAACAGCACTAAAAAGATTAGCTCTCATTATATGCAATGTACTCATTGGTGGACCACCTAAAACCATCTCACCTGAAATGGGAGGTACCTGGCCACACTCAAGGCATCAGTACCAAAAAGGAAGAAGGTGGAAGCCGTGGTGGTGGATTCAGAGGTTGCTGTTCTAGGTCCTCTGTGCCTCAATGCCTTTGCACATGCTGTTCCCTTTGCCCCAAATGCCCTTCCATACCTCCTGACCTCACTTCTCCTAACAAGCTACTATTTGTCCATCATGATTTAACTTGAGCCACCTCCTCCTGGAGGCCCTCCCTGATTCTCCAGACTGGATTAGGCACCTCTTCTTCTATGCTCCCAGATCCTACATAATCCCATACTGAAGTCTATATATAGGTTCATTTTCTGTCTACCCCCTAGACTCTGAGCTCTTTGAAGGCAGATGGGGGTCTTAGATCAATAGTAATAATAAACGATGCAGCAAAAGCAGCTAAAATTTATTGAGAACTTACATGCCAGACACTGTTATAAGCACATTTCACGTAGTAAATTACTTAATCCTCACAACAACTTACAAAGTGGGCACTGTTTACTCTTCTTTTATAGATGAGGAAACTGAGACACGAAGAGGTGAATTCACTTGCCTGAAGTCCCACAGCTCGAACCCAGGCAGACCTGAGTGCATCACCAACCTCTAGGCCCGGGATTCTCAACCTCAGAACAACTGACATTTGGGGCTGGATGATTCTCTGTTGTGGGGGTTTGTATCATATTCAGCAGCATCCCTGGCCTCTGCCCACTAAATGCGAGTAGTAGCATCCCTGCTTCTCTCCCAGTTGTGGCAACCAAAACTGTCTCCAGGCATTGCCAACCGTCTCCTGCCAGGCAGAGCCACCCCCAGCTGAGCACCACGGCTCTGTGCTTTACAGCCCAGCCCAGCACAGCACACAAGGCCTGCACACAGTAGAGGCCCAAAGACTGCTGGAAGCATCCACCCATGAGTCATGCCCTCAAACCTGAACTGATTCAGAAATGAGACATCTGCTCACCATCGGCCCTGGCAGGTAACACTCATCTCTGCAGCAGACGTCTGAAAATCCTCATTATCACCCCTCCTGTCCTCATGTTCCTGGGTTCTGACCCAAAAGCTGGGCCTCAAGAATATGTGGGGAGATTTCTGGCCCCTTCCAGGAACTGCAGGAGAGGCCAGCCCCGCCCCCAACCTAGGGGTCTGCACTGAAACCCAAGTCTCAGTCAACAGAGCACCACAGTGTCAGGGGACCCGAGGTCCACTCCCGCCCCCGGCATAAGACTTGGGGAAACTCCATGTCCTCACATGGAACATGAGGGTGATGACGTTGATGACAATACCAACCTGACAGTTTGTCTAATCCACACAAAGCCTAAACACACAGGATACTCAATAAATGGGGCCTATTGGCTTGTTATTATTATTGAAAGAATGATCTTTTAAGTGAAAATTCTGCCCTTTTCTGTCATAGTTGCCCTATTTTACAGCTTATAAAAGTGTGACACACACTAGCCCCTGAACCCCTTCAAAAGCTTTAAGAAAGAGAAAAAAGGAAGAAAGTTTTATAAAAATAAAATGGATTGGTCAGCACTTTGGGAATTCTCTTTCTCATCACAGATTCTGCTGACCCTCCAGAAGCATGTGAAGTGGACCAGGAATAACCCCGGAGCCCCCCATCCCACGCTTTGTGCCTCCCCTCCGGCTACCTGGGAACGGGTCACCTAAATCTTACTCAAGTGTTAGTGACTCAGTGAACAATATGTCATAATGAAAATGTTAACAGCTAACACATCTACACCATTTACTTAATACCAAGAATGCATCTAACATATATTAACGTGTGTCTCACAAGAACCCTGTGAAGCACATGATATGGTTTCCCCACTTTATAAATGGGGAAAATGAGGCTCAGAGAGGGTGAGTAATTTGCCCAAGGTCACACTTCTCAGTGGCAGAGCCGGGACTCAAGTCTCAGGCAACCTGGCTTTTCTACCTGCCTAACCATCACTCTACCCCGCTTCTTATAAAAGGGGCTACTTCTTGGATGGCAACACCTTAACCTGACATGTGGAGATGAGGTTGCTGCTAGAATAGGAAGTGCTCTGGGGGCCCCACTGTCTCATTCAGGAGGTAGACTGCCCCTGACAACTGAAGACACAGATTCCTTTCTTCTGGAATGTTCACAATCCCTCCATTTGCCCCAGGATTGAGTCAAGGATTATTTTAAAAATCACAGTCAGGCCACACAGCAGTCTCCGCCAGAGCCCCTCCTCCTCCTGTTGCTCACCCTCACAGACGGACACACAGCCAAGTCTGAGGTGGCCACTCAGTGCCAACCCACCAGCCGACAGATCGCTTTTGAAAAAAGGAACAGCAAGAGAACATCTTCTCCGCCTAGAGCTACAGGCGGGTGGAATTTTCGGGAAGCAGAATACAATGACCAAAATAGAAACCCAGCTAGGGAACCTACAAGAGGCGGCCATCCTGATGGGGGGGGAGGGGGGGGAATGGGCGGCGTGGGGTGCAGAGTTAAATGGTGCTTTCAGGTTTAAATGACTCTGGAGGAGAGGAGCCAGGGTGTGGCCTAGGGGCTGGACGCCCCTCGGATGTTCAACAGGGCCACAGAGCCGCAGCCCATCCCTGGCCAAGGTGATCTGATGCACCACGCCATGAGCTCACCCCCAAAGTGGTGTGAGTCCCAGGCCCAGCTTTAAGCCACAGCAGCGCTTAGGATGCCACAACCTGGCAACCGAAGATCTGCAGCCAGAGGGAAGGGGTGCAGATGAAGAAGCCAATCCTGCCTCCTTCCCCGACAACTCTCACAACTTCCTGCCCATTGGGGGCTGCAAGGAATTGCAAAACGGAGCAGGAAGGTGGATGGATTTTTCATCTGGCCAGCTTGCACCACCTATAGGGAAGAACCTCTTTGAAAAGCAACTGATTGCCTTCAAATAATAAATCTGACACTCAGTTAACTTTCCAATAAGCCACCCAGACCCCGGCTCTACCCTGTCATGTGCGCACACACAACAGTAACTGGATTCCTCATCAATGAATCATGTGTATTAATAATGACGAGAGTCAGGTGGTCACACCCTTCATTCAGAGGTGACACATACAGACATGGGGCCTGAAAGCTGAGAAATTCCATCCAGATAAATCAGGTCCAGAAAATGCCAGAAAGGAAAGGAAGGACATTTACCGTCCTGTCTCGTCAATGTGGAACCACTGGAAAAATCCACCTTGAACACTATGGTCTTTGCTGACCTTGCCCCAGCTAAGACAGCTGTCTGCCTGCACCAGACAGGGCCGAAAGAAAGGCGCAGTAGTGCTTCCTAGGCAGGCTGCCATTAAGGCCAGGCACCCGAGACACACGACTGGGACGATCTGTGAGCAATGAGGCTTACAGACCGGCTGCTGGCATGGCCGTTTGCAAAAACACATGCGCCTGCACGCTGACACGTATTGCTTTTGGAGAGGCGTGGAGAATGCATGGAATCTGCAACCTGTAGGCCTCAAGGTCACCTTCTAGATGGGGGCAGCAGGGCCCAGGCATGTGGCAGACACAAGGACCCATCTCCATCCTCAAATTTGGATGGAAAGAACTGCCTTTTGCTGGTTTAAAGGAGCCCTTCTGCCTTGAAGAGTTCCAGGGATATTCCTCTTTGTATTCATTCTAATAGCTGATGTTCACTGTGCCATGAGCCTTCACGTGCGCCGTCTCTCTCTGCAGCTTACAACCAGCCTGGGAGGTAGGTAATCTCAACACATCTGTTAAAGATGGGGAAACTGAGGTGCAGGGTGCAGGAAAACTCCAAAGTTCACAAAGATAGTTAGGGGCAAAGCTGGGATTCAAATTGAGGCATCACTTACATGCAGTAAAATGCACAAATATTTTATGTACATCTCATGCTTTTTTTTTTTATTTCAGAATATTATGGGGGTACAACATTTTGGCTATATTTATTGCCCATGCACTGCCGTGTCAGAGCTACAATCGTGGACATCCCCCAAACTGTGCTCCCCGCATCCATTCAGTGAGAGTTTTCCCATCCCCTCCACCCCCCTCCCGCCTGCTGCCCCCTGATGAATATTATTGCCCTGTGTGACATAAGTATTGATCAGTTCGTACCAATTTGACGGTGAGTACCAGTGGTGCTTGTTTTTCCATTCCTGTGATATCTCATGCCTTTTTATGTACGTACACACACTCAAGACATAGAACACTTCTAGTCCTCCCAGAAGGTTTCCTGTGTCCCCCTCACCCAGGTGGAACCACTCACTGACTTCTCTTACCATAGACTGGGTTGGTCGGTTCTTGAACATCACATAAATAAAGTCACACAGGATGGACATTTCTCACTTCTTTTGCTCAACATGTCTGAGCTTAATCCACATCGTGTGCAATAGTGATTTCTTTTTTATCGCCATGTAATATTTCACTGTATGAATGCACCATAATTTATTCATCCAATCACCTTGCTGTACTCCCTCTGTTTTTAAAGACAGCCATTTGAGATTAAACTTGTGATTTAGAGAGGTCTGTTTCTAACAGAAGAGACGATAGTGCACAGCAGAGAACAGGACTCAGGGTGGCTTCCTCACCAAAAGGAGAAGGAAAGATCTGGTCAGAAGAATTAACCAGAAATAGACTTCAGATAATCCTCCTGCAGAAACAGGGCTCGCCAAGGCTAAGCCCACCCACTCCATCAAAGGCCTGCAGAAGGGGACACGGGCAGGGGAACGTCCCTTCTTTTTATCCCCTAACCAATTTGGCAAAGGGTCCTCACCCTCACACCAGCCACCTCAGGGAGCTTCATCCCCAGCTGATCCCCACATCCCCCGGGTCAGCCTGAAAAGCTGATTTCCACTTTTCTTTCAGCCAATTTAAAATCCAAGTGGAAACTTCCCCTTGAAGACAGTGGGGCCCGTGTAACCCTTGGCCAGGGGCAGAGATTTAAAATTAATACCTTATTGACTGACGGGTTCTTTATTTATACTTTTCCCCGGGAGCTTTCATTTCAGTGCCACGTTCCCAGGGGTGGGCACACTTCATCAGTGGACCCTGCCAAACCCTGGTTATTAAGACATTCTTCCCCGCTCCATGGCAACAGGGGTGATGTCACCCGTTGCGGATTTTAGACCTGTAGCCCACCTTCGTAGGATTATACAGGTAAACAGTCCCTTTCTATAGCCTTTTAAATAACTTCTGCAGGCATTTCAGACTAAAGGAGTTTTTTTCTCTCCCTCATTTAACATTCCTGCTTTCGCAGGCATGCCCAAGCAGGTCTGTTTTGATAAGGACCTTTATAAATCCTGAGCTTTGCAGGCCATTTTCTTCCCTTCAGAAAGTTCACCCACGCATGGCTCAGTTAAAATTCACATGAGAAGGGCTGGCTTTTAGAAATGCACTTTATTAACTAAAATAGGCCCAGCTGAAAAAATGCTCTTTCCCAAAACCTCAGATTAGAAGGTAGGGAGAGTCCCAAATGCCAACTCAGGAAAAGCAATCTCCCTGCTCTGTGCATAGTTTACAGTCTGCCTTGGGTGTATTTCTTTTGCAGAGGGGAAAAAAAGCATTAAAGATCCAAAGCACAGGGCTTTAGATCTAAAGGCCAGTTTATAGGAAATACAGGGGACAGAGGAACATGTTAAAAGACACCACAGGGATGCAACTGGCAAAATCCAAAGTATGGAGAACTGCACAGGAAAATGACCTTGTTTCTTCAACAAATAAATAGCAAGAGAATAGACTAATGGTGTTTTTTTTATAGAATAAAAGAGATATAATGGTCATGTCAACCAAATACAACACAAGGATCATGTTTGGTTCAAACAAATTTACTATAAAAAGACATTTGTGAGGCGAGCAGGAAAATTTGAACACTGGATATTTGATACTAAGTAATTTTTTTAGGTTTATTAATAGTATTTGATTTTTCTCAGGAGTCCTTATCTTTGAGAGATACATACTAATCTATTCATTAATAAAATATTATGACATCTAGAATTTAATTTAAAGCAATCGGGGGAGGGGTGGGATAAGATATTACTATTATCATCAACAATAATATTCTGAAGCTAAGATGGCCTTTTAGAAAAGTTTTTTTTAAAAAAGCAATAATAATTGTTAGAGCTGGGTGCTGGGAACACGGGAGTTAATTATACCATTATCTCTACTTTTGCATAATATTTTGGGAAAAGTTTATAATAAGCGTTCAGGGAAAAAGTCAAAGGCAGTTCCTCTTGCTTTCGGAAACTTGCATCAGGCTCTGCTCCAGGCTGGGAAGCAGACAGCACCTGGCCTATTCCAGGAAAAGCCCCAGGGTCGAGGTCTTGCCTTATTCCCTGAGCTCAGTTTGAGAACGATCAGGTTAATAATAGGTTAATAAACCTAACTTCGCACCAGCCCAGGGAAGCCCAGGATGGTCGGAGCTCTGCAGAGCTTGTGGCTATTTCCTGTGCAGGGAGGAGGGAGGAAGGAGGAAGTCCCTTCTTGGGGGGAAGCCACAGTGCATCCATCACGCCGCATTTTTCAGGGCTACTCTTTCCTGGCCCTGGCTCAGGCAGTCCCACGGGGCCCGGGCATGATGCCTGGGGAGATCCTGCATCCCTGAGACAGGCAGCCATGGGGGAATCTCCCAGCCACAGAATCTGGACAACTGAGGAAGCTTCAGCAGCCAGCCAAGTTCCAGGGCTGGGGCAGGGACAGATGAGAGTTTTTAAAGTCAGAGCTGAACGTGCATAAGAGTTAGATAACTTGCCGTAGTGCCGGACTCAAGCCCAGCAGTCCTAATTACCAAATGGCATGCCCCTTCCCTTGCCGTCCATTTTCTCTTAAGGTTCGGGATCCCTCCAAGTCCAAGGCCAATGTCCTCAAGAATTCCGGAGAGCTAGGAGATTTCCCAGAGCCTATCACCATGGCTGCCACCACTGTCATCTTACACTTGAACACACCGCCTCACTGAAACCTCGCATCAGCCCTACACACGCTCTATAGGAATACACACACACTCCCCACGCGTGTGCAAGTGTGTGTGTAGGATCTGTATCAGTGAGCGCGGGCATCACCAGCCCCATTTCACAGATGAGAAAATGCAAGCCCAAAGAACGAAAAGCATCTGCCCTCTGGCATAATGCTAATCAGGAATTCTGAAGCTTTTCATCCATTTATTCGGCAAATATTGATCTCATGCTTGCTATATGCTAGGCACTTCTGCTTCATCAAGGTCACCCAGGCATATGGCAGCTAAGGCAGCATCTTAAGCCAGGATTTTCTGATTTTAGACCTGGTGCTCTGACTTGCTGAGCCAGTGGCCTCCAGATTTGGAGGGAACAAAGGCACAGGTACCCCAGCAGGCATGTAGGACCATTCACTGGGATGTAGAAAGAAACATAAAAATAGCAGAACTCCCATTTCTATCCTGTCCTTTTCCATTTCTATTGTTGCCAGTTTTATAATGAATATAATCCCATTAGGAAAGCAGTAAACATGAAATTTATAATTATATAAGTATCAACTATAAGGGGTGAATGTGCACAAATGTTACCCTACCTGGGACACACGGGACAAAGATGGAGACTGCAGCTCTACATGGGGTCCTGCTGCTCTCAGGGGCCACATTCTGGCTATGTGCTATAGTACTGAGGGCAGGGACTCAGGGCCCCAAGCGCCCAGGTTCAAGGCTGCCCTGCATTTGCCTGGTGCATGACTCTCAGCAAAGTCAACTTACCCCCAAAGAGTCTGACTTCATTGATCCAGGGAGATTCTACTGCCCAGCCAGGACTAAGAACCACTTGCCACTTATGCTGCATTTTTCAGATTTACTTAACCCACCACCTTACGTGGCTAGCATGCCTTGGGAACCAACTTGAATAACACTGTGTTAAGGTTTTAAGAGCCTCTACTCCTGATCAAAATCTAAGGCCCCCTGAAGAACAGAGGGCCTTTAATTTGGAAGCCAGGAGGACATATGTTCTTCATCCCCATTTCCTTTGCCTCCCTGACAGGGCCACTGCTCAATTCTAGCCCCCAGTTCACCTTTCCAGCTGCACCTGGAGACATTATTTGTCCAAAGCAGGCTTATTAAGGCCTGTCCTTAACTCAACACAGACGGCAATGTCTCTGAATGTCACATGTGTTTAGCGAACCTGCTTGCTTAGTGTAGAACTCTATTTTTAGTAAGCACCAAAAAAAACAAAAACAAAACAAAACCCAGATACTGTATCACAGCACCTCATTTGTCCCTATTTGTTTACCAGGCTGTGTCCCATAATAGCCAGGGGGCAGGCAAGGGCAGGGCCCACATCTAATTTGTCTCTATACCCCCACAGGGCCTGGCACAACACCAGCATTCAGTGTGTTTGCTGAACGAATGAGGTTTTAATTGTCCCCTGTGAATGGGTTGAGAGCAGGTGTTCCTAAGTTGAAGTGCAGGCTACAGGAGGGAATGAGGCAAAGGAGGGTCTGTGACTCCCCCTGAGAAATGGTATAAAAAGCACGTGGGGCGGGGGATCTGTAGGGGAGTGGGGATTGGGGGTTGCAGTGGGGGACATGGTGGGGGCAGTGTGCAGGGGGAAGGGATGCACATGTATAGCATGCACATGCATGGTGTGTGTGTCTGTGTAGGGCCTGTGGCTTTCAACAGCTTTTCAAAGAGCTATGATCCCAAAAGTTTAAGAATCCTGGGAGTAGACTCTACAAAGCAACAGGTAGTGATCAGAGGAGCCTGCTTTCCTTCCTGAAAGGTTAAAGTTGGTGCTATATGCTTTAGCTTACCAGGAGTCCAAGGAGGGACGCACCAGACCTACTGAGGCAAACCAGACACACACATTCCCCGTATGTCTGTCTCCAACACAGTACACTGGAAATCTGGCACCTCTGGAGGTGACCACAGATTCCCAGTATCCACCTGTCTCTCCCAATGCATTACAAGTTGGGAGAAGTAAGAATCCATCAAATTCACAAGCACGCACAAGGGAATTCAACTTCTGAACTGTCTGCTAACAGCCAGCACATCTTCCCCCTCCAAGCTGGACTCAGTGGCCGCCCCCCATCGGGACTCCCACATCCCTCCCCCCAGTCTGTCTATTAAACTTGTACTTGGCTGTCTCCTCTACTAGAAAAAAATAAGTCTACTTTGCACATCTCTAGAAAATAAATTTGAAACCTAGGCAGATGAAATGGATAATTTCTTAGAAAGACACAGTTCACCAAAATTGACTCCAGTAGAAATAGAAAGTGTAAACGGACCGATTTTTACAAACACAATAGAGAAAGCCATCAAGAAACAACTCCATGTAGCTCTGACATGGGCAGTGTATGGGCAATATATACAACCAAAGTGTCGTACCCCCATAATATTCTGAAATAAAAGGAAAAAAAAAAAGAAACAACTCCACAAAAATGTACAAGGTCCAGATGAACTCAGAGATGGCTTCACAGAGGAATCCCATCACATTTTTAGAAACCAGAGAGCTCCAGTGAGACATAAATTGTTCCCAAGCATAGAAAAGGAAAAAAATCTAAACCTGATAGTACACAGAAAAGGCCATTACAGATAAATATCACTCATGAATACTGCTGAAAAAAATCTTAAAATATTATCAAACAGATGCCACCACTGCAAGAAACTAATACACAGTGACCGAGTGGGGTTTATCCCAGGAATGTTTCAATATTAGGAAATCTATTAATAAAGCCAACATATTAATAGGTCTAAGAAGAATAAAATTTTATTTTTCCACAGATGCTAAAAAGCCTTTGATATAATTCAACTCCCATTTCTAATAAAAACTCTCAGGGCAATAGGAATGAATGGATACTTGCTTAACATAATAAAATACATACACCTCAACCTAAAGCCAACACTAGAGGTACTCTTGCTAAGTTCAAGAACATGACAAGGAGGCCTGCCATTTCCACTAGGATGTAACATTCTACTGGAGGTATTAGTTAACACAATTAGACAAGAGAAAACAACAGAGGCACAATTAGAGACAACAGCTCTGTGAGGGCAGGAGCTGGGTCTGGTCCCCATTGTTTCCCCAGGATCTAACACAATAGCTGCTCAATAGAAGGGCAAGTAAATAAACAATGGCTTGTATTAATTGAACACCTCTATTAACAAAAGCAAAGGTTTAGTAAAATGCTAGTAGCAAATCACACCCTGTGTTAGTTGACTTAAATGGGTTAGCCCATTCAAAGTGGACAACAACCCTATGAGGTAAGTACTATTATTTCAGCCGTTTTACAGATAAGCAAGCAGAGGTCCAGAGACATTCAATGACTTGCTCAAGATCACCCTGTCAGTAAATTCTTTAAATTCCAGCCCTGCTATGGTCCCAGGCCCCTTGCTAACTGCTTTACACATGTCTCTCACCAAAGGAGGGAGTGAGGAACCTGCACACGGAAGTGCAGAGCCCAGGCCCTACAGGGGGCCATCCAGTATCATGTCCAGAACCAGCTCTGACTCTGCCATTACCAGCTCTGCTTTCCTGGGAAAATTGCTCCGCCTCTCTGTGCGGCATCCTCCTCTGTCAAATGGGGGTGATAATAGTGCCTACCTGCTAGGGTTGAAGGGGTATTACATGGTACTAATAAACGTTGGCTACCTGCTAAAGCTCCAAAAACTGAGCATCCAACTTCCCCAAACCTCTGCCAATTCTAACAATGATGTCTGTCCCACTAGCAGTCCTTTTCCTTCCTTGGTTTTTGCCAAGCTCACGCCCACAGTTAAGGGTAACGCTTTACATGCATCACCAATACGTTGTCATCTGGGGCAAAGCCTAATAACAACATAAAGGCTAGTGTCGGCCCTTGGGGAGTTCCACCATGCACAAGCAGAGAGAGGTGACTGCTATTAACATCTGGGTAAGCCACAGCCAGACCCCATCTGGCCATGGGTGGCCTCTCAAAGCTCACCATGTCCCTACTCTTCCTGGGTGCTGACTCTTCTCTGCTGCCTACTTCTCAGCAAAGAGTCATTATTTCACAAACAGATTCCAGAGCACAGCTCTCTACTTCCTAAGGGTGCGCTTCACATAGTAACTTCTTCCAAAGAGCATAGTTTGGGAAGGAGTTACTGTGCAGTGGAGAAACTTGACAAGTGCTACCTCGGCCAGGTGGTCATGGTTAACATCAGCAGGATAAATCGTGTTGACAGCACATACCCTTGATGTGATGTGATGAGAAAGGCACTTTACCTCTGTGGTCGTCCTTCCAAAAACCCATAGCCCTATTCTAACCATGAGAAAAATATCAGAAAAACCCTTTTGGAGGGACAGTCTACAATGCTCTACAACCAGTGCTCCTCAAAACTGTCAAGGTCATAAAAAACAAAGACATTCTGACTCTGAATAAAGTACAAACTTTAGTTAACAATAATGTGTCGATATTGCTTCATAAATTATAACAAATGCACCATGCTAATGTAAGATGTCAATATGAGGAAATAGGGTGTTGGGTATATGGGAACTCTCTGTGCTATCTTTGCAACTCTTCTGTAAATCTGAAACTGTTCCAAAAGATAAAGTTTATTTAAAAAAAAAAATTCCAGGACTTTCTCTGGAATTGAGATACCCATCTGGTGGCCACCAAGCACCACTTGCCAAGAAAAACTATGAAAAGTACTCCCTTCAGATTTGGCCTGGAAACCATTTCCCTGGAAATCCCCCCATCCCACACAACAAAAAATAAAAGTTAGCTGATTGTGAATCTGGGAGGGGTGTAAGTATTAGTTCCCTGCAAAACATGACTTTAATCTTAATGAACAGAAAGACCACTGATGTTAGCATGGGCTCATTTGCAGATTCTTAATTGTATCTTTTCTAAGCACAGGATGTCCTCCAGATTGCAACTCTAGGAGACTGGTCTCTTTTGCTGGTTATTCCCATCTTTCAGCCAAAACACAAAATTAATAATTACCATCTCCAGCCAAAACACAAAATTACTAATTACCATCTCCAGGTATCCAAGCGAAAGTGATACCCAAAGTCAAAGCAAACTCCTCACCTAAGGTGGCCAGTGAGGACACCTATGAAAGGAAAATGAAAACTTCTCCACTCATCTGCCTAACACACCGCTGTGGCAAACAGTGAGGCACCAAGGACCCCCGACAGGCTTCCTACGCGAGCCAGCCAGCAAAAGCCCTTCCTACGCACCAGATGAGGCAAGCTCAGAGCGCGTCTGGAAGTTACCAACAGGCTTGCCCTGAGCCTTCAACAAGCATTGGCTGGGCTGGGCTGGGCTGGGCTGTCAAAATCAGGAAGCCTGGTTGGGTTTTTTGTTTTTTCCAAGACAACCTGCTAACCAGAAAAATACAGTGAGGTTGGGCATATGACCTCCTCCTCCTCCTCCTCCTGACTAATGCTCCTGTTAAACACGTGAAATGACAGATGTGAGCTCCGCCCAGCCTGGGGAAGTCCCCAGCCCCCAGCGATGGAGGGCAGTTGAAGGTACAGGATGACAAAAGAGTTTGGGCAGAAGTAGCTTGTGTCCTCCTGAATCCACACTCCAGCTTACCCCGAACCCCACCCTCCCAATCCATTACAACTGAGGGGTAGAAGATCGCTTGATAGACTGACCCACTCCGGGGGACTTGCAAACGCAGTAGCAGCAGAACCCAGGGAGGAAGTGGGCCGGCCGCATAATACCAAAGTCAAACCACCCTCCAGCATCAGACACAGACAACCTCTTCCTTAGTTTCGACACAAAGTCCCCAGCAACTGCTGCTCACACGAGGTGGTGGGGACAGCGCTGTCTCACTCAAGTGCCTGGAGGGAAGCAGCAGCCTCCAGCCCTGATAAGTCCGTGCAGTGGCAACCCCCGCGTGGGTCCCTCCCTGCTAACTCATTCTTCTGCTTCCTCACCTACTCCCTCCAAAGGCAAATAAATCACTTCCGTTGCCCTCTGACCACTCAGTCCCAGGGAAGGGGCCAGCAGACCCCACCCCCAGCCTTGGGACCAGCCACCTCTTGCTTTGCTAGCAGTGGCCCTCAGGGACAAGTCACAAGTAACTGGAAACTGACTCCCCTACGGGTCAAGAGTGAGCCGACCGCCCCCTAAGGGTGGCAGCGGTCACTGACGCCACCTCCCCTCCCTCTCACCTGGGTAGGGGCACCCTCCCCTCCAGGCCCCCAGGGGGTGGGCCACGTGGAGCACAGAGGAGCTCTGTGCCCACTCCCCAGGCCCCAGCCCCTGCCCGGGCTCGGGGGCCAGGCCGGGGGGAGCCTCCACCGACCTTCGATAGGCAAATAGTCATAGTCGAAGAGGATGGAGAAGTCGAACTCGTCTTGGGGGCTGCCCCCTGGCTCGTGGCCTGGGGCGTCCCCGCCGTCGGGGTCTGGCGGCTGCTGCTCCGGGGCGTCCATGGCGCGCCAGGCGGCGGGAGGGCTGCGGGGCCCGGGGCGAGGGCAGGCGCGGTTTCTCCGTGGCCCCTCGCCCGGCAAGGCGAAGGCGGCAGCACGCCGGGCGGGAAGGCGGCCGGAGCGGCGGGGTTACTTCCCTCGTGGGGACGCACGCCGGGTCCGGGGACGGCGCGCCTGGCGCAGCGGGTCCTGGACGCGCCGGGGTAGCTGAGCGGCTGCGGCGCGAGCTTCCTGCTCGGGGAGGCACCTGTTGCAGCCCGAGGAGGGAGGGCGGGGAGGCGGGGACAGGGCGGCCAGGCCAGCGGGGGCGGGGCCGCCACCGGGGCCCGGGGGGAGGGGCGCGCGCCCGGGCCACCGCCGGCCCTGGCTGCCCCCACGCTGCGCTTAGCAACGGCCCGAGCCACCGCCGGGCGCTCGCTGCTGCCCACCCTTCCCGGGGTGAGCATGGCGGGCCCTGCCTGACCCAGGGTCTAGCCAAGAAAGCTGCTGCCACTAGTACTTTTGCCCCAGGGGACCCACTGATCCCACCCTTTTCCCTGCTTTTCTCCATGGGGCGTGAGGGGCGCGCGCTCCCTTCTATTGCAGACCTGTGTCTCCAGGAGTCTCCGTGTGCTGACAGCTGTGGCATGATTTCTCCTGGCACTTCAGACACCTGCATGCCCCTCCACCCCCCAACTCAATTCCCCAGGGCCTGGGAAGGAATCACAGATACTCTGACAGCACAAGTCCCGCCTTGACAGCTACACTTCTTGGCCACCTACCACATGCCAGCTGCTGGGATGAACCAGACACTGTTGCCCTGGGAAGCTCAGGTTCCGGCAGGGGGAGAGCCAGGAGGGAGATAAACAAGGGAACAAAGAGCATCTCCTCAGGGTGCTGGGAGAGAACTCACCAGGGGTATGGGATAAGGCCTGGGGCTGGGAGGCTTTACTCCCTTGGGTGGTCAGGGAGGGCCTCTCCGGGAGGTGACATTTGAAGGAACCTGATTGCTGGGAAGATCTGGGGGAAGTGCGTTCCGCCAGAGAGAACCAAAAGAAAGAGCCAGAGCTCGAAGGGCCTCAGTGTGTTGGAGGCAGGGCGAGGAGTTCAGTGCTGATGGAGAGGTTGGCAGGTAACAAGCAGAATCATCTGGGACACCTTTTTAAATGTGTGGGCCCAGGCTGCAGTCTAAACCCACTGAACCAGAATGTCCAAAGACACTTTTTAAAAAGATTTCAGATGAATCTAAAGTGTAGCCCGTGTTGAGGATCAGATTAGGTGGGCAAAGTCCTAAGATCCCCGTGAGAATTGCAGCTTGACCTCAAATGAGCAGACTCCTTCTTCATGTGCCAGGAAGAACGCAGGATGTGCGCTCTTCGGGGGAGCCTTCTCTGTGCCATTAAGGGGATTTGTGCAAAGCTATCAATCATTCACCCCACAAATATTTATTAAGCACCTGCCAGGTACCTGGCACTGCTACAGGTGTTGGGGATGCAGCCATCAACAAGACACAGTCTCTACCCTAATCATGCTTATGACCTGCAAGCAAAGCAGCACAGCAATGAGTAGGGTTTTCCAAACTTCACTTAGACCAGTGGTTCTTAACCCAAACTACACATTAGAATCACCTGGAAAGCTGTTTAAAAATTCAAAATACCTGGGCCCCATCAAAGATCAATTTAATCAGAAATGACTGGGGGTAGGCTCAGGCATCAGTATTTTGTAAAAGCTCATCAGATGCTTCCAATTTGTGGCCAGAAGTAAGAACCACTGGTTTGACCCAAACTCCATTGCAGGGGTCTGGGCCTGGCTCAGGACTCATTTCAGAGTCTTGGTAAGCACTTTCTGGTTGTCAGAGCATAAAGAAATTTCTTTCTTTGTTTCCCAACCATAAGCACAGCTATACTGTGTGTATCCAACGAGCATCTTAGGGGGTGGCTGATAAATTTAGGTGGCGAAGGGAAGAGTGATGACCCTGGCTCAGATACTTATAGCCAAGTATCTAGAAGGAAATGGAATCTCTTGGGTCCTTATGACAGGGACGCAAGGTCCAGGTGCTGAAATTTGGTCAGAGATAAACAAGGGAACCAGCCTTCCCTTGTGCTGTTGACAAGGAGAAAATCTGGTGACCCTCCCACAACACACACATCTGTTCCCATTCTTCTACCCCATAATGACTACATGCCTCTAATCTAGTGGATATCTGTTGATTGTGCCTACACAGAATCATTCCTCCCTTCTCCTAACAGCACCCCAGCGTGTTCTTGGTAGAGCTATCGACCCAGTTGCCCCACCTTCCCCTGGCAGAGAAGTGGACAAATGACCTAGACTAGGCCAGAGAATTTTATCTCCGCTAGCCTATGAGATCCACTAAGGCAGGGGCCATGACCACCTCATTCACAGCTTTATGTACAATGGATGTGTGGATGGATGGATGACGGAAGAGTGATGCATGCATGGATGAACCAATTGATCAATGGATGTCTGCATGGATGGATGGATACACGGATGGAAGAGTGAATGCATGGATGGATGAATTGCTTGATCGATGGAAGAGTAGATGTTTGCATGGATGGATGGATCAACTGATCAATGGAAGAGTAGATATCTGCAGGGATGGATGGGTGGATGGAGTTTGACTCTCCTTGTATGTAAAAGATCCTTAGATTTCTCTTTAAGAGTCTACCTCCCTGAGGCTTACCCTCCCACCCGATTGCTAGGGCAAAAACCTAAATTCTTACCCCCACCTGGACATCCTCTTGAGATAGCCAATAACAAAATAAGATAATAAAGAGATGATCACTTTACAACTGATCGAGTGCTCTAAAAAATTCAGCCTTAGGAAGGATGGTTCAGGACATTCTAAGTAAGACCCTAACTGCCTTAGTGGTCCCTCTGAGTGCTGGATATGTTTTCAAAGCTTCTATGATTTGAAGTCTGCACCAAAGCAGTCAGAGTTCTTTAAAGGGAAGGGGTTCAGACTAGGCCCTAACCCATAGATAGTTTCTGATGGAACAGTGGGGAGTAAGAGGGTTTTCTCCCCTAAAGGCCACCTTGATGGGTGGGGGGTTGGGTTGAGAGAAAGGCATATTTCCAGTTCCAAAATAAATAATTTGTGTTCTTAGAAGCAAGGGCCAGGAGCAGAATGCATGACCTTTATGCATCTAGAGGCCACCCCAGGGGATGGAGGCCTTGCCAGGGCAGCTCTGTCAACCTTCTCTCTGCCCCCTGAAGCTGACCCACTTGTAAGTGTCCTGGCTTTTGAGTTTTTCCCCCATCTCTCCAACCAAAGTGCAACGGGAAGCTGGTGAAGCTACTGAGAGTTTGAAACTTCTAGCACACACTGGTACTATTTGACCCTGGCCCAGGAACTCAACTCACTTCAACAAGCAGTTACCCCAAAGTATAATTACAAACAGAGATACATGCATAAAGGAAAGGAGAATGTGTCACAGAGCTTATATCGAGGAAATCTGATGTAGACAGGGAATTCAGAGAAGGCGTCCCTGGGGAAGTGATGTTTAGGCTGGGGAAGGAATGTTGAGTAGAAGTTAGCCAGGGAATAGTGAGGGGGAAAACTAACAGCCAGATGGGGAAGTGTGTGCAAAGGCCCTGAGGCAGGAGGAAGAATGAAGAGTTGGAGGACCCGAAAGAAGACTGGAGTGGCAGGTGCTCAGGGATGGATGAGACAATGGTGTGAGGTAAGGCCTAGGTGGTACACAGGGCCTGGGGGACCACATTGAGAATTTTGGACCTGAGAGCGATGGAGAATGACAAAAAGTCGTAGGCAGTGCACGATGAGATCATATTTGAGTTGTTGAACAATTGCTCTGGGTTCTGTGTGGAGAAGAAACAGCAGGTGGCAAGGGGTGAAGCAGGAAGTTCAACTGGAGGTTCTTACAGCTATCCGGGCAAAGATAATAGGAGCTTGCACTATGGTCGTGGCAACAGAGGTAGGGAAACGTGGAAGGATACGAGAGACACACAGACTCTCATCCTTTGGTCCATCCGTGCGTTCTCTCTCTTCTGCTTCTAGGCTACCCCTTAAAATGGAGCAAAATTTGGTTCCACCTGAATAGAAATACTCAAGAAGCACTGACTCCTGGACACCCCCCAGCACCCCAGGAGGCTCTGAGTCCCCAGGCTCCTTCAAGGTGCCTCTGGAGGTACACACCACCCACAGTTTTGCCCTCCTTTCCACCTTCTGGTATAGAATTCATTTTTATCTATAACCAAGAGCTCTCCCCAGAAATCCAGGCTCATATATCCAACTGCTGCCCCAACATCTCCATTTGGGTATCTAACAGGCATCTCAAAGCGAACGCGTCCAAAACCAAATCCTGTATCCTCCAAATCGCTCCTCCCCCCTGTTCCCGACTCGTGTATCACCCTCTCGCTAACCCAGTCCTCCCATCGAACACCAGCGAGTGGGCCTCAATTCCTCTCCTGTTCTCACACCCACATGCAAACCCTCAGCAAATGTGGGCAGCGCTATCTTCAAAATGCAACCCAAATGCAACCATTCCTCACTAGCGTCACTGTTCTTCCTCCCACCCCAATAATCCAAGCCCCTGTCATCTCTGGCCTGGATGCCTGCAGTAGCCTCCTCTCTGGACCTGCTGCTCACTTTTGCCCCTACACGGAGCAGCCAGTGGGATCCTTTAAGAATATGCATCTGATAAACCCTCCAGTGGCTTCCCGTTAAATTTAGAATTAAATACAAAGCCCTTGGTCTTCAAGGCCCTACGTAGGCTATATAAGCCACCTCCCACCCAGCTCTTTTTGGTCACTGTCAACTGCCATTCTCTCCTTCTCTACTCCCTCTGCCACCTGTTCCTTGAAAACACCCAGTATGACCCTACCCCAGGGCCCTTTGCTTTTACTGTCCCCCTGATATTCCCTGGCCACTGCCTCACTCTGTTCATTTCTCAGCTCAAATGTCACCTCCTCAGAGAGACCTTCCCTACTGATCCCAATAAAAATGGCATCCCCTGGCATCTCTGTCCCCTGTGTTCCTCATAGTCCTTATCACTAGGGTATATTCTATTCATATGTATATTTGGTTATCTGTTTGCTGCCTATTTCTCTCACTTGAATGTAAGCTGCACAAGGGCAGGGATATTTGTCTGTTTTCTTCTAGGGTATCTAGGGTTGTCAGGGTTGGCAAATAAAAATACAGGACACCCAGTTCAATTTGAATTTTAGACAACTAATGCTTTTTTTTTTCTTTTAGTACTAGTATGTCCAAAATAGCGTGTGGGACAGGCTTAAACTAAAAAGACTATTCACTGTTTGTTTGAAATTCAAATTTAACTAGGCATCTTGTATTTTTATCTGGCAACCCTGGCTGTATCCCCGGATACTAGAATAGTACCGAGCTCATAGTAGGTACTCACTAAAAACTAGGCAGAGGAGTGAATGGAAGAATGTGGTGCCCAACAGAGCTTCCACCTGAGAGATCAATCAGTAATGAAACTGTGTCACAAGCAGAATCCAAGTAACTCCAAAAAAACTCTCAAAAACTCTTTTAAAAACTCTAAAAGAGAGAGACAAACAGAGACACAGAAAGACAGAGAGGAAAAGGAAAAAGACTGTTCTCTGTAAAGGAAAATGTTCTGTTATAGAAAATATATTCTTGGGGTCATTATAACAAGACAGGTAGATGTGAATCCCTCCCACCCCTTCCAAGCTGACCTTCCTGAAGGTCAATGGCACCCACACACACGCAAACATAAATGTTTAGCAGAGGCTGGACTGATCTTGTGGTATAATAAGGAAAAGCTCAAAACTGAGAGGCCCAGGATCCAACCTGAGTTCTTCCTCTAACCCACGCTGCAGCCTTTAAGCAAGACACCTGACTTTTCTGTGCCTCAGTTTCCCCTGTAAAACAGAAGGGGGTGAAGTAGATAGTATCTGAGTTACCATTCCAGCTCTAATACTCACTTAACACAAATAAGGAAAACGAAGGTAACATAAGTAGCAATCAGGCTAGCTTCAGGGGTGTGGCGTGCAGAGCCCCCCAGCACCCCACACTGGGAAGAGCCCCTACTTACAAGGACTCTGCACTTGGATGAATGCTCTGCCATCACCATCATAAAATTCTTAATTTTTGAACAAAGGGCTGTGCATTTTCATTTTGCACTACACCCTAAAAATTATGCGGCCAGTTCTGATAGCGGTATACAGATGCTCCTCAACTTACAATGAGGCTACATCCCAGTAAACCCATTGTAAATTGAAAATATCTTGTCGAAAATGCATTTAATACACTTAACTACCAAACATCATGGCCTAGCCTAGCCTTCCTTAAATATGCTCAGAACACTTATGTCAGCCTACAGGTGGGCAAAATCATCTAACACAAAGCCTATGTTATAATAAAGTGTTGAATATCTCACTTAATTTATTGAATACTGCACCAAAAGTGAAAAATAGAATGGTTATATGGATACTCAAAGTATGGTTTCTACTGGATGTGTATCACTTCCCCACCATCGTAAAGTCAAGCAATCATAAAGTCAAACCATCATAAGTCAGAGACCATCTGTGTAATGAATAAATCACAAATTCTCATCATGAACCCTACATCCTGACAACCCCCCACTGTAGTAAAACACTGCCTAATAAAGGCAGGCATTGAAACATTTCAAGTCTAATTCAAAAAGTAGGAACATTCTCTACCAGATTCCAGAAATGATCTCCCCCCACCTTGAAGCACACCCTGGGACAGGTTGTTACTCTGGGTGTTAATATTATAATTTATAGACAGAGGCATTTGACTCCTACAGGGCTGGCCCTAGGGTAGAGGCGAGGGAAGCAAACTTCAAGAGGGCACCAAAAAACTCAGTAATCAAATACATTATGTGTTCACACAATGTTTTAAAATACCAAAATGAACAACAAACACAAAAATCCTTGGTGAACAAACGATTAGAATTTTAGTGAAGACAGGATCCATAACAGTGCCGTGAGAGTCATACCGACCCTGTCTTTATTTAACATTTTTATGTTTTAGGTTATCATGGATTTTTGGCTGTGATTTTGATTTTTAAAATATTACATTAAAATATGGTTTGTCCTAATTACTGAGATTTTTGGCACCCTCCTCCCTTATATTTTGTTCCCCCGAAAGCCTCGCTCGCCTCCCCACACTCTTGCAAAGCCATTTTCAGGAATGAGCTCCCTATAGATTGGGGAAACAAGACGTTTTCAAACCTGAGTTTCACACTGATCTATCATCCCAGACATCATCTTTTAAAGCCGAACGGGACTTCCCTGCTGTGAGAAAACTATTTTCCAGGAAGGGATTATAGCAAAAGGCAGTTGGTTGAAATCAACCACCCACCTGCTGGGCAGGCATTGACAGTCCAGGTTCTACTCAAAGCCAGAACCCAGATCAAGGTGTGGAAGGTCAGAAGATGCCCCCTCAGACAGCAGCAGAAGTCACAGGTCTGCAGTAGCTCCGCCAGCTCCATCCGACAGGTGTATTATGTTTGGCTTGCCCAATAGTTTCTTTTAAATCTGAACTAACATTTTTAAATTGGGAGATTTCATATAAAAGTCCAAATTTCCAATTTCTCCTAAAAAAAATATGGGCAGATCTGGCCCGGCTGGGCCCATATGCCTGTATGGACCAATCAGCCGGAAGTGAGTAAAGGCCACGCCCTTGGGATGCTTCTAGTGCCCTCAGTTCACCACAGCCCCCACCTGCTTCCTCCTTCATTCATTTGTGCCACCTGCCAGCTCTGGGGAGCACGTGAGCCTGAGAGCCTGGTCTCTGGGTTCTTTACTCCTTCTATCCTGTCCCTGCACGCACACCTACTTTGTTTCTCTGGTTTTGTTTCTCCTCTTTGTTCCTTGCTTCATAGCACATTTCCCTCTGCCTTATGGGACAATGCTTAGCAGGAGAGCATGCTCAGCAAACTTGCCTGTCCCTTAAACTGAGGTCCTTGTCCTTAACTGAACAGGAGATGCCACCATCCCTCTGCCAGAGAGGCTCCATCTTCTTCTAAGTCAGAGCCTCGAGGGGCAGGCAGAGAAGGGTTGGTTAGTCTCTGCCCACCCCCACGCCATTGCTCAACCAGTCTACCTGTCACTCTTGGCCCACCGTCCCCGCTCTGTCACCTAGGCTGTCTTCCCAGACGACTGTAACCCCGGGGATCGTGTTTCACCTCTCCATTCCCTCTCCTGCCAGATGCTCTGCAGACTCGAACATCTGTGTTGATTTCATAATCTTTGAAGTTAGGGAGTGATGAGGACAAGCAAGCTGACTAAAAGCTACGCATCAGCGGCTCCCACCAGCAAGGCCAAAGCCCGGAGTGCATTGCTGTCCGCTCCCTGCACAAAAGCACGGGGCCTCTGCGCGCTGTGTCTCTCTCTCTGGGTCTTCTGCGCGCTGTGTCTCTCTCTCTCTCTCTCTCTCTCTCTCTCTCTCTCTCCCTCTCTCTCTCTCTCTCTCTCTCTGTCATTCCTCCATCAGCACGATCACTAGGCTTCACCTAAACTTTTAGTTACTTAGCTTGGGAATGACTTCACACAACTGTGTCTCCCCCAACTGCACAAAAAAATCTTGATCTGACTTTCAGATGCAAAGCAGCTCACCTTATGCATCTTGGATGCTCCCTGCACCACCTAGCCCAGAGCTTTCCCTCTGTTAGACTCTCCACAGACACCTCTGGACTCATTGGCTGAGTGATGGAAGTGAGGCATCCAGAGCCCACAGAAAAGACCCCTGAGGTTTGGTAGAAAATGGATTTGTCCCCTCAGAGACTGTTATATTATTTGGCTGAAGGAAAGTAATAAATTGAATTTAAGACAATAAAATAATAGTTAAAAAAAACCAGTCAGCTAACATGAACTGACCACTTTGCCTACACTGAGAGCTTCCTGGACACAATCTCCTTTTACACCTCAAAGCACCCCCGTGTGTAAGGATTACTATACCCCTCCCCCCACACACACTTTTCAGTTAAGGAAACTAAGGCATAGAGCAGGATGTGATGTGACTTGTAAAGTCACACGTGCTACCATGGAAATGGGTTTGTCCCACATGAGTCTGATACTCCTTACTGAGCCACACTATTTATTCCTGGGTAGTTAGCTAGGGATAGATTTGCCAAGGGACATTTTTGGATCAAGATGAAACACTGAAGAAAAGTCTTATGACTGCCGGTGACAGCAGAGGGTGACAAAGGAGCTGACATGGAGGCTGGGCCAAGAGGAATGGACATCTGAATGTGGATTTTGTAGTCACAGAATCAGTGGCATCTACCCCCAGGTGCCAAAGCCGGGGACCATCCCTGGGGAATCCCAGGGCTCAAGGGAACACAGTTTGAGAACCCCAAAGGAGAAAGCTCTTCGGACTGGGAGGTGCTGCTTCTGACCCGACACTGGCCCTGGCCACTGTCACCTCCTGCCTGGGCCACTGCAGCAGCCTCCCACCTGCTTCCCTAGCATCTGCTCTCACCTGGCTAGAGGCTGGTCTCCACTCAAGGGTCAGCATGATCCTCTGAAAAGATTCATGAGACCACACATGCTGCTGCTCAGAATTCCCCCAGCAGCTGCCATTGTCCTGAGAATGAACTTCCAGCTCCTAAGAGATTCCATGTGGTGCTGCCCCACCGCGTCCATGATCTTGTCTCCCCTCGCAAGCCCTCTGCCTTTTCTGACCCAGCCACGCTGGGCTTCCTACTGTCCATTCAGCAACCCAAGCACACACCTCTCCTCCGGGCCTTTGTACTCACGGTTCCTTCTGCCTGGAATGTTCCTCCCCTTGATATTTTATAGGCAGTCAACAACAAAAAGACATCTTAGAAAGGAAGGGGGCATTTAGTCTGAATTAGCACTCCTACTGCTGTGGGTTGAATTGTCCCTCCACCCCGCCACCAAAAAATTATATTCAATTCCTAACTCCAGATACCTGTGAATGGGGCCTTGTTTGGAAACAGGGCCTTTGCAGATGTAATCAAGTTAAGATGAGGTCATACTAGACCTAAGGGATCCGGTCCGGTGGCTGTTGTCCTTAGAAGAAAAGGAGTAAACACACATGCATAGAAAGAGTAAGGCCATGGAAAGACAGAGACAGAGATCAGAGTGATGCACCTACAAGCCACGGAACACCAAGGACTTCCAGAAGCCACTAGAAGCTGGCAGAGTCAGGGAAGGATTCTCTCCTAGAGGCTTCAGAGAGAACATGGCCCTGCAACACCTTGATTCCAGGATTCAGGCCTCCAGAACCATGAAAAAATAAATTTCTGTTCTTTTAAGCCACCCAGTTTGTGGTAATTTGTTATGGCAGCCAAATTAATACAGGAAACTAACACACCCACAACAACACACAAGACACACACACACACACACACCCGAGTTATCCACAGTTCCATTCTCCTATTTTAGTCCCTAGCATTTACTTAACACTATAAGAAGCCACCTTGGATGTCTCGTAGTTCACTTTCCCAGAGTGCAAGCCTCATGCCAGCAGGTTCCTCATCTGCCTTGTTCAACACTCTCACCGCAGCCTATTGGACAGCACCTGGCACATATGAGATGCTCTAAAAATGTGGATGAAACAAAATAAATGGTCAAGGGGGCATCTAAGAGGAGATGGGAACTGAGGTGGGCCTTTAAGAAAGACGTGAAGAAAAGGAGAGGAAACCCCAAGAGGGAAGACTGGCAGGAGGGTGGGCATGGGGGCTGCCAGAGCCATTATGTGGTGCAGAAGATCAAGTGGAAGGGAAGAGAAGATGCCCCCACTCCAAACTTCATGGCGGGCTGGCTCCTTCAGGGTCTGGGCCCTCCTTTCCAGCTCACCGTCCTGGCTGGGTGGTCCTGCTGTAGGAAGTGGGAAAGGCAGGACCATGGGGCCCTTAGAAGCCAAGCCTTTGGTGTCAGCTGGGCCTAGTGCTGCTCCTTGAAATGCCGTGACCGCTCCCTGTCTTGATTTTCCTCCTGTCTAAAAGGAGGATCACATTCAATACCAACCTCTCAGGGTTTTTTGTGAGAATCCAATGAGATGATATCCATAAAGGGGGTTAGCCATATAGTATACGTCCAATAGGGAAAATATTATCACCTTATTGTTACTATTCAGCATAACGGTCAGGGAGCAACAAGGTGGTATGGGTTTGAATCCAAGTGCCACATTTATTAGGGATGGACCCCTGGGTAAGTGGCCATATCTCTCTGTGCAAAACAGGGGTCATAACTGCAGGGCCGGTGAGAGGATGGAAAGGGCACATGGAAAGCCCTGAGAATGGTGCCTGGCACATAGCTGGCACTCAATAAGTGGTGGCTGCCATCATTGCCCTCATCATTGTTTGTGGCTTACTGTTTTTGTTTTGGGGGCTTATTTATTCCAGACGACAACATGAAAGTACATGCCAGCTGGATGACCCAGGAGGAGTCCTGCTGAGGTCACCAGCCCCAGGTGGGAAAATGTGGAAGTCTAAAGGCCCCTGTCATTGTTAAAAGGAAGCAGAAGAGAGTAAGCCAAAAAGATGGCACAGGTCTTCTGAGTTTGTCTTATTCTGTGGCCTTAACAAGTCGTGGCACCCCTACTGTCCATCAGTCATTTATAACTCATTCATTCCTCCATGTGTCCATTTAACCAAAAAAATGACTGAGTGTCCACTAAGTGCCAGGCATACTTCTGGCAATGGGGCTACAGTGGTGAACAAGAGAGGTGTGGTTTCTGGTTCCTGGAGTTCACATCTTGTGAGGACATGTATAAATGGTCAGATAATTACCATCAGTGTGATCGGCAGGATGGGGGCAGCACAGGGCAGGGGCCTGGGAGCCCAGAGGAGGCCTTCAGTCTAGGCCAGACAGTCAGAGAGTCTCCAGTTCCTGTTCTAGCAAAGGAACAAAAATAGGATCCTGACTGGCTTCTTCCAGGTAAGATGTGAAATACTCAATCACTCATTTATGTACTAAATGAGCTATCCAGTGAAAAAAATGCATGAGAAAACCCTTGCTAATTGGTTTGGAGGGCTGTTTTTTGAAGCAGGGAGGATAAATGTTGACTTAATGAATTGTATAATAATAAGAACAGCAATTATTTATTGAGTGGGTACTTTGAGGGTTATATTGTTTATTAAAAGATGGAAAACTTCCATAGGTTGTTAAATAATTGCTGTCCCCCCACTTCCCCCTGCCCTCCAAGGACTTCTACTGCCTGAGAACCTCCCCACAATTCAGCAAATAAAGGGTTAAAGCCTGGCCCAACAGGTGAGTGTCTTGGGACCCTGCTTCTCCTGTTCTGATTGGTTTATGCCCAGGTGTTACATTTATTAAATATTACACTCGGTAATATTACTATCATTCTTTTATAATGGGGAAACTGAGGCACAAGAAAGTGAAGTCACTTGCACAAGGCCACGCAGTTAGCAAGTGACAGAGTCAGGATTTGAACCTCTGACTCAGAGCTCAAGCTATTAACCTCTTGAGTAGTAGAAATGTTACCTGAGACCCATTGGAGACTCACAGAAATAGAAGACCTGGTCCCTGTCCTCAAGGGGCTTACAATCAAGCTAAAAAAAATTCTTAATAAAGATAGTCAGAGGTGCGTCTGGGAAACAAGTGATTCTCTCTGGAGTTCCGAGGAGAGGACAGGCCTATGGGCCGGATGGGCTTGCTGAAGGAGGGGCCATCCGGGTAACAAGGGAAGGACCAGCCAGGAGGAGGGGTCCCTGGGAAGGACTCTCCATCCTGTGAGTATGGAAAACAGCATGGCCTTGGAGCTTCCTGGATGGCTGGCTGGGGACTTTCTTCCTCTAGTGGAAGTGGAAACATTGTGCAAGTCAAAGCAAGGAGCCCTCCCTGACTCACAAGTCAGCTGCTGCCTCAGTTTCCCCATCTCTAACAATGATGCTTGTACCCTCCACATCCTCCCACATGTCTCTTTGTCTTCCAGGATATGTTAGGAAACAACGTGGCATTGAGGGGAGGCCAGAACCAGGATCTGTTCCTACCTCAGTTACCTCATCTATCAAATGGTATTTCAAAAAATTATGACAATGTTGGAGAGTTTCAGAGACAGCAGAGCACGTGGTCAAGAGCCTGTGTTCAAATTAAGGCTCTCCCACTTCCTTGCTGGGTAACACTTGACCAGTTCCTGCACCTCTCTGTGCCCCACTCCCCTCCTCCAGTAAAGGAGACAAGGATTACTGTACTCATCACGTACAGTGTGACAGGTGTGTCTACCGTATATGACATAATTAAAATTAAAATACAATTAAAAGACTTAATATTTGTAAAGCACTTAGCCCCAAGCCAGACTCTGAGTCAACACTCAATATGTTTGCTGTCACCATCACAGACAGCAATTGAGCACTCACTGTGTGCCAGGCACTGTGATACGAATTTGCTGCGTGACCTTAGGCAAAACCAAGTCTCACTGTCTCAACTGTCAGATGATAATAACATTCGGTGTGTGTTTACTGCATGTTAAGCACAGTGCTAAGTGTTTTACATGTGTGATTTCATATGATGCTCGAGACAACCCTATGAAAGTGATGCTATCATTATTCCTTTTGTGCAAATGAGGAAATTGAGGCTTCACAAGCCACAGTCTTAACCCTATCTGTGTCATTGTAAAGTTCCAGTAAGTTAAAAAGTACCTTGACCGATATAAAGTACTGCATCTCTTCAAAGAATTTTTGCTGTGAAAGCCAGTTTCTCTACAATATCAGTTATTATTTTGCATCTTTAATATAAAAGGAATTGCAGCTAACATTTACAGAGCATTGACCATGCACAAGACACCGTTTTAGGTGCTTTCCCTTGTTACTTCACTGACTCTCATAACAACTCTAGAAGGGAGGCATAATTATTGGCTCCATTTTACAGATGAGAAAAGTGAGGCACAGAGAGGTCAAGTCACTTGTCTAAGATCATGCAGTGGTGATGTGGCCAAGCAGAAATCCCAATACAAGCAGAAGGCAAGGAGTTTGGGTCTGAGAGTGAACGAATCTCACCCTGGGTTTGTTTATTCCTGAAATACTTCCCGTCATCTCACTTCAGATAAAACTGAACACACCTCTTTCAGATCTTCAGTTTTGCCCAGGGCTTCGGGCCAAAGCTGCACAGAAAGTTCGGTGTCTTTTTTTTTTTACCATGCAAATATTTCTATTCTCTATTTAATGACTCCACCCATCTGAATGCACACTGTAGGTCTGTGTCTGATCAGGCTGGTGTCTGAGTTTAAAGGGGCACTGGCTGTTCCCTCAAGAGACCCCTATGCAGGGCACAGTTGAAGCATTTGGATCAGCCTATTTCAAGCCAGCTGTCTTTGATGCCTGGAATTGCACTCTGTGTGCCCAGTTGTCTTGGCATGCCAAGTGTGGTTCGCCCGGAACAATCTGGTGCCCTTGTCTCCCACATGTACACACACACACATACACACACACTGGCATGCACATACCCACAATCCCTGCACACATGAATTTGGACTGGGGAGGGTAGCCAGTGCACATATGTACACAAAATACACATACTTCAAAACCTTAACAGAGGAGCAAGTTCATACACCTGGAGCAGAGATTTAGCAGCCCCAATAAAATCTGAGGCTCGTGTTAGCTCACACAATAAAACAGAAGCCCAAGTTCTCTTCTAAGTTTTCTCTCTCTCTTTCTTTCCGAATAGAGCTAAATTTGGCATAAGTCTGTCTCCCCCGCCCCCACCATCAGAACATCAAACACTTGGTTTCCGTATTTATGACAATAAAAACCATTTTGTGTCCTTAATATGTCTGAGAGCATCGCTTTTACAGATGATGCGATATTAGTAAAATTTTTGCCATTATGTCATAGGTTTGACCACCAGCAGAGGACGGGATAAACTGGTACCAGTTAAAACATACAAAGTGTTGGCAGGGTCTTGCTTTCAAAAGCACAACTCAGCTAAAAATATGTGTCATTGAGGTCTCCTGTGGCAAAGAACACCATTTACCTAACCCAAGGCATTTGGCTTCAATCTAGTTTTCAAAAAAAGCCCCTCAGGTTTATTTACTGAAATTGTCATTTCTCCCCCCCCCAACCCCAGAACTTTAATCAGCCACGCAGAGCACAAAACCTACATTCAACTCTGATTTTATGACACGAGGCTAACTCCTCCTACGCGAATTTATTTCACTTAACTCTTGCAGCCCTTCCCACTTGGCAGTGCCCGCGGCCCCCAACGCAGGGCTGGCCTCTGAAAAATACAGCGTGGCCGGTTTCCACTTTTAAAGACCGATCGATTATTGCATAGCCAAAACCCCTCCACAATCCCGACCAGATGGGATATTTTCATATCATATTCTTCTTATAACATTAACCCCCTCCCAGAAGATCCAAGTAGCATGATTCCAGGGCTAAATCCAAGAGGAGGGGAAAAGAAGCAGAAACAGGGAAAGCAGAGTGTAATCAGATCGCAAAACAAACTGATGGTACATTGCACTTTAAAAAGGGAGCTGGAGGACTTTATCCATCAGGAGCATCAAAAAAGGGGGAAAAATTGTTTAAATGCCCCACAGCATCTACTGCTGTAACTGTTAGAAAGCAAAGTCTTCCTGACTGTATTTACCGTAGAGTAAAATGTCAAGCCTGTTCTCTTAAAAGGAAAAAAAAAAAAAAGCTAAATACTACTACTAATCATAACATTAATAATGCAGCGGAATGGCATTTGCTGTCAAAAGCCGAGCGCTGAAACGGTTAAGCAGCCAGCGGTTAGCAGCGAGAACGCGTCCCGGTGTCCCGCGGAGGGGAAAGTCCTCCCGCAGACGGCCCAGGGAATCCCGCCTTGGGACACGTCCCTGCCCCCGCGCGGTCGTCTAGCCGGCTCCCCGGCGCTCCCTCCCCGGCCAGGGCGCCGACGCCTGTCCTCTGGCCGCGCTACCTGCGTGCCCGGGCGCGGGGCTCCCCGGGGCCGCCCGTCCGCCCGCCCGACCTCCGCCCGGGGCTGGAAGTGCCGCCCCGGCCGGGAGCAGCGGGGGAGGGCTGGCGGCGCGCGAGGGGAAGGCCGGAGGGGTGGGAGTCAGTTACCTTGGTCCACAGACCCCATGATGCGGAGGGGATGGCAGTGCCCCAGTCTGAACGCAGCCTCTCTCTGCATCTGGAGGGGCCGGGGGCTCGGCGCGTGTTTGCAAAGGGGGGTCTGTTTTTACAGCCCGGCGGCCGAGGGGGCGCCGTCCGCTGCGCCCGTGCCCGCGGGGCTGCCCTGGCCCAGGAGCCTCGGAGCGGCCCGGGGGCTGCGCGCCTCCCGGCTCCCGGCGCGGCGGAGTCGGCGCGGCTCCGCGATCCGCCTTACTCCAGAGGCAACGCGACTTCCTTCCCCGCGCTCCGTGTTTATAGGCTTTCAATGCAGTAAAATAACGGGATTCCCTCACTGTTTCCTCCTGTTTATCCAGCGCCATGGAAACCGCTGGATCCCGTCCATCTCCAAAACTAAGGGCTTTCCTGCAAACTTCACACTCAGGAATCCATGACGTCGCCTCCTCCGCGGCCAGCCAGCTCCGTGGCTCCTTCGGCCGCCAGCACAAGTCCCTGATTGTTCGGGAGAAAAGTTGGGGAGAGGGAGCGGAGCGGGCGCCGGCGAGAAGAGGGGGGCGGGGGCGCGCGGGTGTCCAAGTGGCGCTGCAGGAGCTCCGGGCGGCTGCTCGGGAGCTGCCCGGCCGCCGCCCTCCCCGGCCGCTGCAGCTTTGGGGCAATCACGCCCCAGCCTCCCGAGCCCCCCATTTGCCAAGCGGGCGCCTCTCGAGAAGCTGCCCAGGGTGCACACCAACAGCCCAGGTTGTCCAAGGCCCTGGCCCCTTGCCCGGGGCCCTTCCCAATCCCTCACGGCCTCTGGCAGCCCAGAGCCCTGTGTGTTCAGGGATGGTGGGGAGGAGGAAGAGGAGAAGGAGGAGGAAGGAAAAGAAATAAATAACGGTGCCTATGTCAACTCTCCAACTTCAAGATTTTTTTTCTCGAAGAGTTTATTTTTAGATTCATTTAGAAAATCCAAGGTTTCCAGTGATGCTCAGAGGCTCCAGCAATCATGAAATGGCCAAAGAGACGCTGAAACCAGGCAACCCATGTGTTTACACATGCTCTGAATAAACAGGAAAATAAAGGGAAGGGATGGCATGAACTTTGTGAAGGTCGGGGGATGCCCTGCGTGGTTCACAACTGCATCATTAGGCAGTGGACCCCCGAGAACACCAGTGGGGACAGGAAGGGGGAGAGGGACAGCTGTCAAGATGCCTTTTCTGGACTTTGACTCGATTTGCATTTTCACCTGCATGCAGGGTGGGAAATTCTGGGCCCAGAGATAAAGCTGGCTTTGAAAATGGTCATTTCAGATACTGTCGTGAGCTCTGATAAAACTGTGGGTAGAACCAAGGCTGGTGACTCATCACCTCCCCCCTCCCCTCTCCCAGAGAGTCTTGAACTTAGAGAGGCATTGAGAAGGCTCCATATCCGTGGGACCACTCGGTTTTCCAGCATTGGCCCACAATAGCCTCACTGGGCAGCTCTCAGACATAACCACTCCTGCTGGAGCTGCTGGCCCCCCAGAGCAACCGGAACCAGGCCTGAGAAAGCCCCACCCCCAGCCCCCTAGGGGACTCTCTACCAAGCCTGCCTCAGCCAGGGTGGCCCCCAGCAGCAGAGCTTAAGTAATATTGTTCCCCCGAAGAACAGCCATTGTCTGTCCACCTACTGTGTGCCAAGGGATTCAAGGTGAGGAAGTCTTATTGCCTCTCTAGTAAGCCCAAACTTGGAGCCTCTGAATTCCTTGCAAGTACTCTGCAAACAGATCCTCTCTCCCACTTTCCAAAAGGGAAACCGAGGCACATAGCAGGCAGGTGGCGCGCCTGTTGGTTTACGTGGCAAATCCGGGAGTGCAGCCTGTAAGGCCGTGGAGGAGATCCTTTCCAGTGGAGCCTGTTGAGAAAGCCCCCCATTCCCTGAGGCCGCTTTATCCAATCTTCTGAAGCAAGAACAGGGTGACCAACTGCCCTGGTTTGCCTGGGATTGAGGGGGTTCCTGAGATGTGAGACTTTCAGTTTTAAGGCCAAGAAAGTTCCAGGCAAGTTGAGACAAGTTAGTTGGTCATTCTAGGCATGAATGAAACTCAACCTTCTTTTGCCACTATCCAGACACCAAGGATGCCTGCAAACCATTGTCTTCTGAAGACAGTTACTACAATACTTAGAAATACTATGACTAGCAGTCCTTAATATAGCACCTACTATGCGCCAGGCCCTGAGCTAGAGTTATCTATAAACTTCCCCTGCAAAGTAATAGACCGAAGCTGGGAAGGGTAAGCCCTGCACTGTGCAATAGGACAGCCACTAGCCACATGTGGCCATGAAAATTCAAAGTAATGAACAATTAAATAAAATGTAAAACTCACTTCTTCAGTTGCACGAGCCACATTTCAAGTGCTCAAAAGCCACAAATGGCTGGTGGCTACCAAATTGGATAGCACAGAATAGAACATTTCCATCACTGTAGAAAGTTCTCTTGGGCAGCACTGGGTTAGGCCAGCAGTCCCCAAACTTTTTGGCACCAGGGACTGTTTTCATGGAAGACAGTTTTTCCACGGACCAGAGAGGAGGGGGGTGGTTTCGGGATGATTCAAGCACATTTATTGCGCACTTTATTTCTATTATTATTACCTTGTAACATACAATGAAATCATTATACTACTCACCATAGGTTGAGGACCCCTGGGTTAGACAACCTAAGAGGCAACCTAAAGCTCAGGCTCTAGAATCAGATTCTTGGCTCTGCCATGTAACAGGGACTTACCCACTCTGTAAAATGGGGAACATGTTAATGCCTTCCTCGCAGAGTTTCTGTAAGGATTAAATGAATTTATTTAATTGAAGTGCTAAGAACAGTAAGGCATATAATAAATGCCAAAAATGGATATTTTTTTTTTAAAAGAAAACCTTCCCACGGTCAGGGAATGAGTAGTATTAAACCGGGAAGGAGTGAGGTGGTTTGACTCTGTGTTCGTGCCTGTCCCCTCCCGGCCTCCCTTTATTAAACAACTGCCATGTCCAGGGCATAAAACAAGCTCTTCGTGAGATCTCGTTCCTTCCAGCCTCACACTGCACTTGATGTCCTGAGCCCCATTTACAGATGAGCAAACTGAGGCTCCATGAGGTGGTGTTCACACAGCCAGTAAATGGCCCAGGGTTGAACCCAACCCTGTTTGGCAACAAAGCCCATGTTCTTGGCACCACGTCCCCAGCCTCCCAGAGGCCTCCCTCGGATCCGCGATCTGAGAGGCCAGAAGCAAGGCAGGAAACGAGCTCGTTGGGCCCTTCTCTGGCAGACTCATGATTGGGGATAATTTTAGACTCAGTCCCACCCTAGCCCAGGCCGCTGAGGCGAGTCCCCATCTGCACAGGTGCCCAGCACTGCTGAGCGAGGGCGGGGGATGCCTTTTGGAACTGGGGAGAATCAGCATTAGCCACATTTTTACAGAGCCCACTCTTTGTCACAGTTAAGCGTTTTTCCCTTTTAAAGCTCATTAATACTACAAGGGCTGGAGCCCCGGGAGTTGCAGCTGAATCACCTAATTTGCCCTTCTGGGCTGCAGCTTTCGGCTTCTTAGTTTAGCTGTTCTGCAGTTCCTCAGACAATTTCTTTCCTCTCCCAGTGCCAGGGCAAGAAATATTTTGTCCTTTTGAACTGAACCACCCACTGTTTTTCACTTCTCTCGAGCGCTCTCCCTTTTTTAAGGGATGCTCCAAGGGGGGGGTGGGTGGGGAGCTTCCGCCCACTAAATTATCCACGAAAACTCCCAAAAATAGAAGCTCTCAGCTGGGGTGGGAATACACCAGCATGTGAGGGAAAAGCAAAAGAGAATCCAAATCAAAGCAAATAGAAGGCGTCCAGGTGGCCCTGGGGGGAACGGTCCAGGGAGGCTGCAGAGACATCTGGGTTGAAGGAGACCTTGAATCACCAGGGAAGCCTTTTATTAGATCCTCTTCCCTCCGACAACCTCATAAATCAGAAACACAGGTACTTCTGCTGAGACATCACTTACTGGTGCTATCCCAAACAACTGATTCAACACCAGGGATATTTAAAAGGACTTGGGCAGCCTAGATGAGTTGAGGTCCCCTCACTTTATAGCCCAAGTGTCATCTCTGTGCCTGCCAGTCCCTTGACTGTCAACCCCTTCCTGGCTGAAATGCAAATGGCAGTTGAGAACTGGTCTGGATTTCTGCATGTTTCAAACACAGAAAGCAGGACTGACACAGGTGTCTGAAAATCAGAATTGCAAGGTTTATTGACCTATCTACAAAACAATGAACATTCATAGAGCACTGGCTATGTGGCAGGCATTAACTCATTGAATCCTCCCAACAGTCTCGTGATGATCATTTTACAGAGGAAACTGCAGCACAGAGAAGTTATGCAGCTTGCCCAAGATTGCACAGCCAGGAAGCGGCAGAGGTGGGATTTGAACCCCAGACACCTGGCTCTAGAGGTCATGTTCTTGCCCATGAGACTACACTGCCTCTCAGGTGTTTTCTCAGTTGCTCTTCGAAGCTCCCCATCAAATCTCTATTTGTTCACCAGGCTTATTCCATGGTCCATGCCTTCAACTTGGTTGACAAGGACACTGTGATGCCACGGGAGCAGCAGTAAATGACAGCAGCAGGAACTGCCCGCACGAGCTACACACGCTGGAGACATTCACGGAGGGTGGTCAGTGCGGCCTGGTGCGCTTGGACTAGCCCCTCCCTCCCCCCAGCGGCCTCGGCCAGGAGCCTGGTACTCACCATCCCCAACTCTCTCCTCCCTCCCACTGCTACGTCCTACAAATCTCACGGCTCTGAGCATCTTCCCCCCTAAAAATCTCTTGAATCCATCCCCACCTCTTCCTCCCCACATTACCAGCCTTGCCAGGGCCCCCATATCTCCCTCCTGGTGACTTCACAGCCTCCTCACCGCTCTCTGCTCCTCTCCTGTCCCTCCCCTGAGGTCGGCACGACCAACTTGATCTTTTCTGAGCTTTAGAATCCAAAGGGGGGACCTGATCATGTCATTTCCCCCCTGCCTAAAACCCTCCATTGGATTACAGTTACCTTCGGGATAAAGTCCAAAATTCCCTATGTGGCCAACAAAGACCTGCAAAATCTAGCCCAGCCCCTCCAGCCTCATACTCCCCTCTTACACCCTTGAACTCCTCACTCCTGCCCTACTGAAATACTCAGAGCCCCCCACATTCTCCACGTCCTCCCTCATCTCTGCGCCTTTCACCAGGCTGTTCTTTCTGTCCTCCCACTCCTAATCTCTCTTAATTTGATAATTCTACTGGCCTCCCTGTCTTGCCTTGGATAACATTTCTTCGGGAGAAGTCTCAGCTTTCTCATCTGTAAAATGGAACTACACCTACCTCTTAGGGAGTCATAAAGATCTGGTGCCATTGTGTCTAATGAAGCAATAAGCACAGTGCCTAGTATACACTAAGTGCTCAATAATGGTAGCTGTAATTACAATCATCTTGCCACTACATCTAGCTGTCATGCTGTGTCACCCAGATCAACCAAATATACCATTTCTGAGGCGTCTTGTCCTCTTAGAATAAAATCCAATTCATCACCATGGCTGACGTAGCCAGCCTCCAAGAAGGCCCAGAGGTGCCCCCAGTATTCCTGCTCCTGTGCCGTCCCAGTGCAAGTGTGCAACACGAGGCTATTGCAGAAATGAGTGTGGGTGACTTCTGAGGGTAGGTCATAAAAGATATGTGGCTCTGCCTTGCTCTCTTGGAACGCTCACTTTGGGGGAAGCCAGCTGCCGTGTCATAAGGACACCAAGGCAGCCCTTTCGAGAGGTCTGTGTGGGGAGAAACTGAGGCCCCCTGCCCACAGCCAATCTTGAGCATCTGGGTCAAGCCTTCATATGACTGTAGCCACAGCCAATGGCTTAACTCAGGAAAGACTTTGAACCACCCAACTAAGCTGTTCCTGACCCACAGAAACTGCGAGATAATAAACACTTGCTCTTTTAAGCCGTTAGGTTTAGGGGAAGCAAAATAAAATGAATATAATGGCCCCCAAGGCCTGGCCCTACCCACCTGACTAATGTCCCATCCACGCCCCCTGCTCCAGCCACCGCATGGCCTTTGCACATCCTTACCCCTTCGCCTGGAACCCTCTGTCCCTAGATCTCTGTGGCTGGCTTCTTTCCTCTTTTTAGCCTCCGTTCAAATGCCATCCTGTGAAAGCATTCTTCCACGACCCTCATCTCTGAAATAGTCTCCTCAGCCCGAAAGCTCAACCCCACCCCACAAATCTCAATCACAGCAACCTGTTGCATTTCTTTACAGGTTTTATAACTTGCCACATATAAATTACACATTCATTGATGTATTATATGTCTCCCCTGCCTCCCAACTAAAATATCAACACTATGAGGGCAGGAACTTCGTTTTATTCACTGCTGTGTCCTTGGCACCTAGAATGATGCCTGGCATATGGTCAGACCTCAAAATGTTTGTTGAGTGAATAACACAATATGAAATTGTCTCATCTGTTTGTTTACTTGATTATGACTCATCTCCCCACTAGACTAGGGGCATGTCTGTCTTACTCGGGGCTTGGCGCGGTGTCTGGAACTGGTGGGCACTCAGTAAATAATCCTATTTAACGTCTACTGAGCGGTGACTATGTGACAGACTCTCTCCTGAGATGGGCCCCATAACAACTCTCTGAGATGATGGCTACTATGAGCCCCATTTGGCAGGTGAGGAAAATCGAGGCACAGAGGCCCAAGGTCACCAAGCAGGAAGTGGCAGACAGAGTGTGAATTTGGACAGTGGCAGCCTGGCTCCAGAAAGAGCCGTCCTCCTACATCCTGTCAATGTCTGTTGAATGAATGAATGACAGGCAGCCGTGACCGCCTGGCCACCTGCTCGGCTGGCTGAGGAGGACCCTCACTCCAACACGTGGCCAAGGAGGTGGCCGAGGTGCTCAGCTGGCTTGGCAGAGGAGAGGGAACGGGCGGTGGCTGGCAGCTGGGGAGGCCTTCCCCGTTTCCGAAGGATGGAAAGGTTCACCTCATCTGGAAAGAACTCCCCGTTCCGCGGTTGTGGCAGGGACTGAGGTGTCTCCCCGGCCTGGTGTGTTTCAAAATACATTGTCTTGCTTTTAATAGCCTCCGAGACCTGCTCTTGGAGATTCTCATGACTTGACTGTTCCCAAAATAATACCCAGCGCCGCTTTTTCCAACTCCGAAGTGCTGAATCTCGCTACCTCCCAATCAGCCGCTGGCTGCTGCGGGAACCGTGGTAATCCCAGGGTCCCCCAAGACGGAATGTGACCCAACAGGGAGGTTTCCAGGCATTTGGAGAGAGCCCCCGGCGCTCCCGCCAGCTCACAGGGCTGCTGACAGCAAGTTTCCAGGGAGAGCCTGCCCCTCGGCGGGGCTCCCTCCTGCTCCCCGCCTCCTGAACTGGGGTGTGACAGCAGGCCAGCGGCAGCCCTCGGAATGCCCCGGCCCTCGGAGATGGGGAAGATTTTCCTAGAAGCTGCAGAGCTGACGTGGAGCGAGAGGGAATTGGCTCCTGGCTGTCGACGAGGTTGCAATCGGCTGGGCTTGCCTTTCTCCCTCTGCGGCAGGAGTGGGGGGTGGGATTCATTTGCATTTTTTTAGAGTGAAGCTTGAAAAATCCAGCCTCTCTTTTGTGAAAGGAAAGGACTGAGGTGCATATAACTGGAATTTTTCTCCTCATATTTAAAAAATCAAATGGGCTATCTTATTCCTTTGTTTATTCATTCAACAACCTTGTCCCATACCTACAATATTCTGGCATTAAGGATGCAGCCATGAGCAAAACAGAGGCAGATGCTGCCCTTATGGAGCTTTCAGTCCAGGAGTGAGACCGAGAGGGAACACACAATATAGACAACACTGCTGAGTGGTGATATGTGCCCAGAAAACACGTAAAGCAGAGCAAGAAGATACAGAGGGATGGGGAAAGGAGCCCATTTTAGCCAGGGTAGTCTGGAAGGCTTCACTGAAGACGTGGCAGTGAGCAGAAATGAATGACAGCAGGGGACTGGCCATGCTGACAGCCGGAGAAACACACTGCAAGCAAAGAACGGCATGTGCAAAGGCCCTGAAGAAGCATCCTATAAGGTAGTGGGCCTGTTGTCCCTGGAAATATTCATTCCTTCATGCATTTGACAAGTATTCTGGGTGGCTGCTATGTGGTCCTGAACTTGATGCTGGGGATACAGTGGGAAAAGAAGACAGACAGTGCACGTCTTCAGAGGGCTCTCCATGCAGTGGGGTCAAGAGAGGTCAACAGACAATACAAAAGCAGGAAGCCAGGGCATACACAGGAGGGCACATAACCTAGGCATAGGGGGCTTGGGGGAGGCCTTCAAGAGCAGTGACATCTAAACAGAGCCAAAGATAATAACAGTCACTAAAATTTGTTGAGTATTCACACTGCAGTTTGCCCTATTCCAAGTGTTTGACATGTATTTACTCATCTAATCCTCATAGCCTTTGAAAGAAGTTTGAATATTTTCCCATTTATTCAATGGGAATAAATTCAATGGGAATGACTTGCCCTAGGCCACATGGTGGAGGAGCCTGGAATCAAACCCTTAAAAAGGTGGGACATATTCTCCACTTCCCTCTTCCCCTTCCTGCTAAAATGGGGGTTTGATGGTAGGTGCTCAAGCAACCATTATGGGCCATGAGGTAGAAACTGTATTAAGAAGGACAGAGCTGCCAGATAGAAGGAGCTCAGGTCTCTAATGATCATGGAGCCTCCCTAGCAACCATGGATCTCCCTCCCAGATTCTTGTGTGAGAGAGAAATAAATATCTAACTTATTTAAGCCACTGTTGTATGGGAATCTTTAGTACAATAGCTAAACCTGCACCCTAACTGATATGGATTTTATTTTAGGAGTAATAAAGAGCCATCAAGTATGAAGACATTGAGTGACATTATTAGACATGCACTTTAGAAAGATGGCCATGGCTGGAGCTAAGAGTCAGGGTCCAGGGCCAGCTGGCCTGAGTTCAAATCCTAGCTCTGCCTCTCCCTAGCTTTGTGGTCTTGGACAAGTTACTTAACCTCACTGTTCCTTGGCTTCCTCATCTGCAAAATGGAAGTAATATTACCCAATTGGAGAGCTGCTGTGAGGATTAAATGAGTTAGCACATGTAAGGATGCTTAAAATAGTATCTGGCACATACTAAGAGCCTCAGACTCTGTGAGTGCAGCTAGAGGACACCCCTTACCCGAGCCCTTTGGTCTTGACACACAGCTAGAAAAGCACATTGCAGCCACCCACTCCCAGTAGGTGCTGGTAGGCACCTGGGCCACAGCAAGCCCGGAAGGATGTCAGAGGAGCTCCAAGCCTTCGTTTGCACTCAGGGAGAACACCTGGATAGGGCAGTGACCCAGAATAAGGCCACTGGGCCCTGGGGAGCTGTACCACAGTGGGGCACAGGCTGGGACCAGGCCATATTGCAGAAAGCCACCTCAGCACAACCCAGCCCAGGAAGCCGTGCCTGGGAACCCTGTGCGGAAATGGGGCAGTCGCTCTGCCGGGAGAAGCGTGCTGCACTTTCCCCTCTGTGAGCTCCCTGGAAGATAAGAAACCCAAGCTTCCTGAGGATACGCTCTGAACCCTCCCGCCGGCTCCTCTGGGCTTGTCAAAATATTTCTTTGTGGAGCCATCCCTGTTTTTCCATTAATAAAAGTATTTTTGGGCTCCCGGCAACAATAAGGGAGTGTTACAAAAGAGGTCAGGCTTTCCAAGGTAAACAGAGCTCATCCCCAACCCTGGCCAGTGGCTCTGAGCCACAGAGCAGGGGAGCAGTTGTTCTTTTCTGGGGCTCTCTGCATTCTGAGCCATGATCTGGCCCAGGGAGGGCAGGCTCTAGGACTGCCTGCCCCATCCAGGGGTCCACTGGGCTTGCATATGCCAAGCACACCACAGGCCTTGCAGGGCAACAGACATGGAAACAGGTAAATCCACAGGTGCTGTGTCATAGGTATCTCCCTGGACACAAGCTAGGGCAAAGTGGAGAGAAGCACATAGTGCAGCAGTGAACACTGTGGGCTATGGGATCACATCAGGATCTACCACCTACTGGCCATGGGACTGTGGGCAAGCGACTCAACCTTTTAGAGAGTCAGCCTCTTTATCTGCAAAATGGGTACACTAATTAAATTTAAGGAGAACGCTTAGAAGAAAACTATACACAGTGCAGAAGTGTTAGCTATTAAATCATGGTTCAAAAAATCAATATTTGTTGAATGAATGCATGCATATATGCATGAATGAATGAATGAGAAAGTAGATGAATGGATGGATGGATGATGGAGTCAGTGTGTCACTGACTCTATTAGTAATCTCTTGCTGCATAATAAATCACTCCAAAACTTAGCATCTTAAAGCAATAATAAACATTTATTATTTTCCTTAGTTTCAGAAATTCACTTAGTTGGGCTCCAGTCCTTTATTGTGTTGAAGTCAAGATGTTAGCCAGGGCTGCAGTCATCTGAAGGCTTGACTGGGGCTGAAGGACGGACTTCCAAGGTGGCTCCCTCACCTGGCTGGTTGTTGGCAGGAGGCCTCAGTTTCTCCCCGTGTGGGCCTCTCCTCAGGGCTGCTTGAGTGTGCTCACAACATGGCTGCTGGCTTTCCCCAGAGTGAGTAGTTGAAGAGAAAGAGAAGCAGGCAGAACCAGAGGCTGTGACCAATTGTGGAAGTCACACACCATCACTTTCACCACATTCTATTCCTTAGAATCAAGTCGCTAAATCCAGCCCACATTCAAAGGCAAAGGAATTAGGCTCTACCTTTGAATTTTGAAGGGTGGAGCGTCAAAAAACTTACTACAAGGACCGTTTAAAATCAAAACAGAGACCAAGCAAACAGAGACCAAGCAGATTCCCCAAACAGACCAGAAGGGCCTCAAACACTAGCTTCCCCAGACCAAGAGAGTACACACTATGGGAGTCCCTTTATACAAAACTCTGGAACAGTGAAAATCAGTCTGTAGGACAGCAGTCAGGTTGCTAGTTGGCTAGGTGGGGCATGGGGTGACCAACTGCAGAAGGCGATGGAAATGGTCTTTATTTTGACTGGGGTGGTGGTCAAAGCAGATTGAACCCTTAAAAAGTGCATTTCATTATATGTGAATTATAATTTAGTTAAGTTGATTTTTAAGAACACCAGCTTCCTGGCTTGGGGTACTAACCATTCGTATAATTTCTTTGGTCTAGGTCAGAGGTTGACAAACTTTTACCCAACCTGGCCCATTGCCTGTTTTTGTAGGTAAAGTTTTATTGGAATTCAGCCATGCATGTTTGTTTACAGATTGTCTATGGATGTTTTCACATTATGATGGCAGAGCAACACAGTTGAGTGGTTGCAACAGAGACCCTATGGACTGCAAAGCTGAAAATATTTACTATTTTAATATCTGGCCCTTTACAAAAAAAGTTCACTGACCCCAGCTCTAGAGGAGAACTAGGAACTTTTTTTTGTTTTTTCTTGAAACATAGTCTTGCTTGTTGTCCGGGCTGGAGTGCAGTGGTGTCATCATAGCTCACTGCAACCTCAGACTCCAGGGCTCAAGCGATCCTCCCGCCTGGGCCTCCCAGAGTGCTAGGATGACAGGTGTGAGCCACCACACATGACCCAGAACTAGGAGCTTAATGTTACTTTAAATGCATCCATCTTCAGGGCCAAATGGATGCCAACCTCTCAATTTTTTTACCCAAAAACTGCTGCAGCCCCCAGATCACGTGTGTGCACAGCAACTTCTCCCAGCAGCAGACACATGTGGGAAGATCCCAGTCCTCCTGGAAGATTCTATGATTTGCCCTCATTTGGGAGGCTTGACATTTCCTTAGAAGCGCTTTCTGCAGCCACCTGCTGGTGTCTGGGAACCCCGCATGAGCTGGGGAATCAAGAAGAGGGACCGAAACCAGAATCCCGCCCATGGAGCGGGAGACAGTGGCAGCACTTTCGGGAGTGTCTACAGCCCGTGAATTATGTTTATTTACATTCAATCTGTTTTCCTTCCTTCCTTCTTCCTTTCTCCCTTTCTTTATGCAAACACGCATCGGCCCACCAGATTGGTCATGTGGCCAGATTCTCTCAAAGTGATTTTTTTCATAGCACCGACTCAATTTATAGGCAGGCAGGCAGGCAGGCAGTATAAAACTGCACGTAATCAGTTTTAAGAGCAAAACTAATTAAAAACCAAGATGGGAACTAAGTATGAAAGGCCACAAGGAAGGCAGCTGCCTGCTACTGGCCTCTCCCCCTAAACCCAAAATGTCAGAGCATGAAACAGCAGGACACAGACAGTCTCAGGGTCTCAATCTTGGCAGATCCTAAGCCCAGGCTGGGGAAGAGGGGCCTGGGGGTGGGAGGGACCTTATGCTATGGCCTGCTAGGGGGATCCTCCCTGCGGGAAGCCCCCTCTAAATATTTGTTGGTTTTGCCCCTAGCCCCTTCCCTCTACTTCTGGAAATGGTACCCCAATTTTCATTTTGGGATCAGACCTTTCCGACTCTCAGTTCATGCAGTTCAGGAGGGGCTGACTCTACCCCCAGCTCTTGGGATGGGCAGGTGACCCAGGTCCATCTAATCAGCATCCAGGGTGATTGGCTCAGGCCAGTGAGAATCAGCCTTGGGACAGTAGTTTGAACGCTAAGAAAGAAAACTTCACTCACGCATCCATTCTCTCTCTTTCCTACGGAGATACAAGGATGTAAGCCTGGAACTGCTCTCAGCCATGGTGGTGCATCACACTCTGTACGGCGAGAATGTAACCAACACGGAGGCAGGCGGGGGGCCAAGAGGTGGAAGGAGATTAAGTGCTGCTGACAACATCCGAGCCCTGAATCCAGCCACACCTGAGGCCACAGGAAACTTCATGCAGCTTCTCACTTACATGAAAACATTTGTTTTTCACTTAAGCGACTTTGAATGGGATGTTCTCACTTGCAACATCTCCCGCTTCATCCACAGGAGTTTGAGATCTGGAGATCTGGACAACCGGAGCCCCAGCGGCGGACAGCAGCCACCTCGCCACCATGCAGCAAGCCAGCCTGAAGACAGGGCCAACACACACGGGGCAGCTAACTGAGGGAACTGCAGAGCTTTGATCATGCTATTCCTGAAGCCCACCTTCGCCCTGAAGTTCCTGAGAGTGAGACAGTACAGTTCCCGAGGGTTTAAGCCAGGTTGAGTCAGGTTTTGCATTACATGTGGCCAAAAGCATCCCAAGCGACACACTCCGTTTTCTTCCATGTAACACAGAGATAATCACATGTATCTCAATAGTGGCTCTGAGGGATAGAGACCAGATGCGCAAAGGCTCCTGCCCATAGCGTGACAGACAGAGCAGGGGCTCCACAGACGTGTTCCTGTTGCTTCTCTGACTTATTTTCTCCTCTTTCCCCACTGCTGGTCCTGTGCGGTGTAGGCTGAGGGCTGTGCTGTCACTGAGTTAGGCCAGGTAGGGTGGGGCTCCAGGTACAGCGGTCACTGGTCCCTCAGACAAAACCAAGTGCAACACCGTCAGGGCAGGCCGGGGGAGCGGGTGCTGGGGCTTCACCCAGACCCACAGCAGTGCATGCCAGTCCCCCTCCTTCTGACAAAACAGTTCTCTGATTTCCCCCTGGCAGCCCACCCCTCCCCACCTGTGTACACTCAGAGGGGGCTTCATCCCCAGTTTAAAGTTGAGTCATGTGACCGAGGGCTAAGCCAATCAGCATATGAATCCCCCTGACCACAGCAATTGGTGCAGGGACAGCAGGAGCCCCGGGTAGACTCTCAGTCTTTCCCGCTGGAGAATGTGGCTGTCAGGAAACAGGAGGGGTAAGCTAGGGTAGAGCCAGTACAGCAAAAGCAGAGCCAAGAGAGGGAGAGAGAAACCAAGTCACACAGTTTGAACCCCTGAATGCAACCCAGCCTGAGGCCCATCCTTGGACTTTTCAATAATAACCTCCCTCTTTTACTTAGATCAGTTTGCAAGGTTGCTAAACTTAGCAAATAAAGATACAGTCTGTGGGTTAAATTTGAATTTCGGATGAACAACAATATTTTTAGTATAAGTATATCCCATGCAATATTTGAGACATACTTATGCTAAAACCTTATTCACTGTTTATCTGAAATCCAAATTTCACTGGGTATCCTGTTGTTTTACCCAACGACCCTACTAGTTTGGGCCAGGTTTCTGATTACAGAGGTGCTCACTGACCCTGCCTCCCTCCACAGACCAGGAGCCCCCACTGCCCAACTGCAGGAATCTGCACCGGCCACTCTGTCGGCCTCCTTTGGACCATTATTTCTCCTGCTAGCAGGGACACTACCCTTGGCCAAGAACCCTGGCCAAGCCTCCTGTTTGGGAATGTCTACCACATCTCAAGAGTGGGACCTATCTGCTCTCACCCCCCACAGCACTACTGTAGGCCGCAGGCAAACTGCAGCCCTCGGTTTACAGATGAATGTACTGAGGCTCACAGGCTTTGTGACTCACCCAGGGCCCCGTGGCTAATAAGAGGCAGAGGCATGTTTCCTCCCAAGCCCAGGTTCTAGGAATGACACTTCCAAGCAGGAAGGACTAGGGAAGTAGCTGCCTCCCCACCGATCCTTCGGAGGAAGCCCTGTGGCCGCCCTCTGGATAGAGGCAGGAGGCCCGGGGAGGTCTGAGTCACTGTGTGGCTGCGGAGGGAGGGTGCCAGGATCAGCACAAAACCCAGCAGCCTCCTTCCCCAGGGTTTTAAAGGGCCTGGGCCCAGGGAAAGGGGAAGGACGTGGCACAAGCCATCCTCAGACAGCCAGGGGAGCAGAGGAAGCCTGTGGGTCACCTGGGGGCAGGTGCCCCTGCCCACCTCCTCCTGGGCCTTTCCCAGGCCCCTCTTCTGAAGGGCTCCTTACTCTCAACGTCTGCTCTGCTTTGTTTATTGGTTGCTTTTTTTTTTTTTAATTTTTTTCCTTTGTTGTTACCACTTAAAAAAATAAATAAAGCAAACCAACAAAGCAAACATCTGGAAAGCTTTGCGGAAAATGGCATCTTGCTCTGAGGACCCGCCCTCCCTGGAGTCAGAACGCAAGTGCCCGTGGGATTCGCAACTGGCCCCCAAATGGCCTCAGAGGAGAGGAGAGGCCCCTCTGTTCTCCTCCGAAAAGGTCATGTCCCTCCAAAATCACCACCACCTCCAGGGGTATGGCTCCCAACTCCCATTCTGCATCCCGACCCCACCCGCCAACTTCCCTCCCACTTGGGCCTCTCTTTTCCGCTCTGGCAGCCAATGCCCTGTCTCGGGCTTGCACCTCATTTCTCCTGGCCCATCACAAAAGCCTCTTCTCCCCGCGCCTCACCTCTTCTCCTTCTACTCTAGCTGACCGCTCCCCACCACCACTGCTCAACACTGCTTCCTAAAGAACAGCCCAGATCATAATACCCCTCCCCTGCTCAACAACCTTCTATGGCTCCCCATTGTCTCCCGAAATAAACACCAACCCCTCACTGTGATGTTAAACCTTCCTGTGACGGAGGTCTGTGGTTTTTGTTTTTCCAGCGTCCCTTTTCTCTTTCGTTGGTAACTCCACCCTCAGTGGTTTCCTAGGGCCAGGAATACACCTCCAACTTGAGTCCAGGTTGGGGGCTACCCCAATCCCAGGTCAAGAGCTGTGTGACCACTGGCTATGAGTGTGCAACATTCCCCGAACAGGAGTTGTTAGGTTGGCCACATGCCGTCAGCATCCCACCACCCTAGTCCCTGCTGGAACTATGGAGAAGGAGAGTCTCTCTCTCTCTCTCTCTCTCTCCCCCTCTCTCTCGTTGTTGCCAGGCTGAGAAGATGCAGGTAAGGAATTGCTGAGGGCCATCTTGCCACCACAAGGGGAGAGTCAACGCAGGGGGAAGCAGAGCTGTGACATCAAGAAAGGACCAGTATTTAAAACATCTTTAAGTCCCTGGATACATCTGTGCCTGAACCCAGATCTACCCACCCACTACATCCCTATTTTTTTAGGTTTAAACTGGTTTGAGATGAGCTTCTGTCACTGGCAGCCAAAGGCATTCTAATTAACATAGCTCCCAGCAATGGGTCCAACTTCTTCTAGCTTTCCTCCGACTATTTTTCTACATGTCTCGATGCTTCCGAGAAAATGGCCTCTTGAGCAATTAGTGAAACATCCCACATTCCAGCCTCTCTGCCTTTGGTCCTGCTGTTTCCTTGACCTGAAATGCCCTCTTCACGTTGCTGCTACTGAAGCTCTACTCCTTCTTTAAGGCCTTCTTGGGCAGGTCTCTCTTCCATGACAATGTCATAACTGTTACTTCCTTACTTTCTATCCTTACAATACTCTCAAAGAGCCTATCACCCTTCCTTGAACTCTGGTCATTTGTGTCTCCTTTCCCTTCTCAGAGACAGGGACTCAGGGGACAAGGAGACATTCTTGCTCAGCTCTTCCTAAGCACCGTGCACCACACAGAACAGAAGCTCAGTAAAGTCATCTCGGGTTCCACCCGGGACTCACTCACCTGAGGCCTTAATCTTGGGACAGATGTTCTGCCTGCCCTGCGCCCATCATTCCATCTTTTTGTACCAGCGCCCCAGCTCTCCTTTGGGGGAGCCCCCCGTTTTCATCTCATTCTTCAGACTTAGGCAGAGCTCAGCCCCACCTCTCTCTGGCTCCACGGGTGGCCTGGGACCCAGATCTGGCCAACCAGGCCAACGCCCAACCGTAGTGCTTATCTCCAGGGTTGGATGTGTGACAAAGGCCAATGAGATTCAAACCTAGAACTTTTGCTGCAACTATTGAGAAGGAGACACCCCATTGCCTGGGATTGGAAAACTAGTGGAATGTGAGTCTGTGCGGTTGAAGCCATCAGGAAGAAAGGTTCTGCCTGGGAAAGAAGCAAACATGAAGCAGGACAGAGCCAGAGACAGAGGCAGATGCCTCATATCATTTGCACCCTAGATCCAGCCACGCCTGAAGCTGACCAGACCTACTCTGTACATTTTAGATGCATGAGCCAATAAATTCCCAGTGGACTGAGCTTCTGCCACCTGCAACCATGAGTCTCAACTGATACAAGTTCCAAGTCTTTCTCCCCATCCTTATGCCTAGTCCAGAGCAAGCACATCAGGTGGTCTTTAAATAGTTAGTCATCAACTGCCTGGGGGCAGGGCTTGTTCTCCACCTTGTCACCACCCTTTCTCCCTCCCCTGCACACCCCCTACTCTTACTCTAGCTAAGATCCACCCATCCTTCACATCTCAACCTAACTATTACTCCCAGAAAGACCTCTCCTGATACTCCCAGGAAAAAAAATTAGGTCTCCCCCTAACACCTGGGCCTCATAACGCCTCAGGCTTTCCTTCATAGCACTTCTCACGGTTGGCAATTGCATAATCGTTGGTGAAATTAAGTTTTCTGTGTCTGTCTCCCCCCAAAACTGCAAACTCCACCAAGCCAGACATTGTCTCATTTGCCACTGAATTCTCAGGGCCCAGCACAGAGCCTGGCAGAGTAGGTGCTCAGTAGCTGGCCACTGAATTAATAAATCTACTGACACAACTCAGGAATCAATTACAAGAATATGTCTCCCGTGATTCCCAGCTTGAATAAAGATGGTGGAACCTCATCTCTTCCGAGTGCCTGGTCCCTTAAAGGAGTGTTCCAGAGAGAACTGGCCTTGGAAAGGCTTGAAGAGAAATTGCCTCTTTGTGTGACTCCACAGGGGTATCAGCATATTGAACTTGATCAGAAAGGCCAACACAATTTGTGATTCATTACTGGAGACCCTAGCCACGCCCTGAAGCAAATGTCAAATTTCACACATTTAATGAACTCCATACTTGAAATATGTGGCCTGTAAAATCTGATTTACACTGCTGTTAAAATCTTTGGTGCCGAAAAAGGAATGTGCAAAGTATGTATTTGTGCTTAGAGAAGGGGCTTTTTTTTTCCAAGACATTAATTCACTCCAAGGCACATAAACGTTCCCTAAAGCATGATTTCAATTGCAATATTTCTTTCAGCACCTCAAATTTAGTTACCAACTTTTGAGAAGAGTGGCTGTGTCAGGTTACACGCGGGTGGAAAAGTGCCACCATGTAATTGTCAACTCTCTGGAAGGTAAGCTGAGTTGACAGCTGGGCTGGGGACAGCCCCCAAAGGCAGAGCAGAGCTCACCTGGCACCGTAATTAAGACCTGCCTTAAGTCAACACCGACGCGGCCACGGTGCCTGGCAAGAAGGATTTTTTTTTTCAAGTCAGCCACAGCCTTATTTATTTATTGGACGCTAACACCTGGTGCTCCTTTCGTCTGGAGGTCCGCGGCTTGCTTCGGTTGAGCTACCCGGCGGGGTGACAAAGGGCCTCCCTCGGAGGAGCAACATGCAGCGGAGGCAACACAAACCAACCTCCAAGAACACCTTCCAGACCGAAAAAGACACCTTGACCCCCGTTTTCAAGCTTTCCCGGCTGGGAGGGTCCTGTCGACAGAACCCGCTGCCGCGGAGACAGCGGACACACGGCGCACTCCCCGCGCCTCGGCAGCCGCCAGCCCCTGCTCTCCGGCTTCCGGAAGACTAGGGCTCACCCCTGATTGGCCTCCGTCCTCGCCCCTCTCGCCGGTGATTGGCTTAGGGGTGGGCGTGTCTCCCAGGACTGGCCAATGAGTTGTCAGAGGACTTCCGGGAAAAGTTTTCAAAGCTGATCAAAAGAGAGGGTGTGGAAGAGTGTCCCCATTTTTCTAAAGTTCCACCGGAGACTCTGAGAGTCGCCCTGATGTGGAACTCAGAGCCTTCCTTTGACAGCGTAGGAAGTGAAGCCCGGAGAGGTGACGGTTGACCAGAGAGTTCAGCAGGAAAGCCAACATTATTACTGTAGTGGACGTGTGTTACTCTTTGACCCCCGAGCGTCCATTCGCCCTTTCTCCTGGGGAAAACAAAAACAATCCTTTTGGGGAATTATTTCTTCCCCGTGGCAGACAGTCTTGGAGGAAATGTCAATCAAACTACTGGCCGGCAGGGTGGCTCACACCTGTAATCGCAGCACTTTGGGAGGCCCAGGAGGGAGGATTGCTTGAGGCCAGGAGTTCGAGACCAGCCTGGGAAATGTAGGAAGACCGCATCTCTACAAAAAATAGTTAAAAAATTATCCAGGTGAGGTGGTGTGTGCCTGTAGTCCCAGCTACTTGGGAGGCTGAGGCAGGAAGGATCACCTGGGCCCAGTAGGTCAAGGATGCAATGAGCTACACTAATGCCACTGCACTCCAGCCTGGGTGACAGAGTGAGACCCTGTCTCAATTAAAAAAAAAAGACCCTGCTATGTGACCCCATCTTGGCCCATCAGATTCTCACACGATGTTGACTCTTGAGTGATGTAAGGTGAGGTGGTGGGACACGGGTGGTGAGACAAAAGAGCTGGAGGTGATAAAACAAGTTGCAGGGACCTGGCTGCATGGTGCATTAGCTCCTGCCACTTACATCCCCAGCATGTCCAAGCCAAAGTTCCAGTCTGTGAGCCATACCACAACCTGGCAATAAATCTCCCTTCCTCTTTCTTGGCTTAACTTTGCCAGTGCTGATTTCTGTTGTGTGCAACCACAGAACTATAACTGGATAATAAGGTCATGCACTATGCCAGGCACGTCACATACATCACGTTTATTTCTCCCAACAAATACTATCATATCAATTATGGGGGGGGGACACACATGCACATAGACATGTACCTATTTTACAGATAAAAAATCTCAGGCTCAAGAGTGCAATGTTTGCCCAGCATTTCACTGGTTAAAAAATTGCCAGGCTTGGAATTTAAGTGTATCTTGTTCTCCTTTTCTGTCAGATGAATTTAATTTCACTTAGCCCACAAGGTTATAATGAAGATTCAACAAGATAAAACAGGTGCAAGTGCCTAGAACACAGCATCCACACTCACATTTGGAAGATACATGGCCCTCAGAAGTCTCTTTCTTTGAGAGGCATTCCCTGGGCCCAGGGGAGAGTCTCTTAAGATTTAAAAGAGCTTTCTCATGATTGACCCAGCTACCAAAAGCCACAGCCCTGGACTTGGAGAAAGAAACCAGTTGTACTTGGAGTAAGCAATGTGGTCTGGGGTATGAGCCGTATTCTTGATGTCTCTGGCTATGGGAATACATGATCCTGGGATCTGGAGTCTCCCAACATGACACAGAGCAGGTCCACTCTGCATATTTACCTCCAATGGCCAGAGGGCAGCTCACTGCCTGGCGTGGTGGGGACAGACCCAGGAGTAAGCAGATGCCTTCCTAAGGCAACAATACCCACCTCCTGCCACTCCTTAGCACCACCTGCCATTGCTCTTCTTTCTGTTCCTGCATACTCTGAACCCTTCCTGACACAGGGCATTTGCATGTGCTATTTCCTCTGCCTGGAACACTGTTTCCTCACATCTATGAATGCTGGCTTCTCTCAACTCTCAGATTTCAGCTCGAAAGCCACTTCCTCAAGGAGACCCTCCCTGACCATCAAGTCTAAAATAGCCTTGCACATTCCCCATCCTGCAACCTTCCCTCCCTGCTCTGGTCTGTCTCCCTGATGGCATCCTGATGTAATTTCATCATAGTATCCATCACTGTACAATGCCATGACCTTATTTGTTTACTTCACTTATTCATTTCACATTTACTGAACACCCGCCAGGGGCCACCTTTTTCTAGGCACCCAGAATAGCAAATAATTAAAAGCCCCTGTCCTCACAGAGCTTACATTTTAGCAAATGAGACTAAGGCTAAATGCCTGAGGACAAACACAGTGATGTGAGGGGCTAGGAAGTGACAGGGCTGCAATGTCAGATAGGGAAGTGAAGAAAACCCTCTCTAAGAAGGGACATCTGAACCGAGACCTGAAGGAGGCCTGTTTGTTTCTGAGACAGACACTTTGTAAGAAGGCAGGGCCCATGAACGTCTAGATCATGGCATCCCCAGTACCTAGGAGTTGCCTGGCACCTGGTAGGTACCCAACAAATATGCATGCAGTGGGTGTCAAATGGTGCCTCCAGACAGCTTGGGGCTCTCTTCCCCCAGGGTGATGACATCCCCTCAATGACTCATGGTTCGAGGCCTCTACCCCATCCTGAGGTTGGCTCTGCTCTTAATTAGAAAGTGGGAACAGCCACAATGACAGCAGCTAGAGAATGTGGCAATTCCCTGGGAACTGCTATGTCAGGGATGAAGGTGAGGATGGTCCTCGGGAATGAATGGAGTCAGATAAATGGAGTGTTCATTCGTCATCAGCGTTGGCATTTCTCAACCTCCCGTGACATGCCATAAAAAAATGCAGCTTGCTGGGAGGAGGGAGGCTGTTCTTTTACCAGGAGCCTTGAAGTTGAATACGTTATAGCTCAAAAGAGGCAGCCGCTTCTAAGTCAATGGACCTGGGCACCAATCCTGGCTCCACCTCTTACTTACGAGTTGTCTGACCTTGAGCAAGTCACCACATTTCTTAAAGCCTCCTCCATAGAAAAGATAATCAAAGTTTCCCTCTTTGAAACGAGTCTGTAGGTAAAGCATTTTGCATACAGCCATAGCTGCTGTTGAACCAAGACCCCACAAAACAGACTAAGACATGATTTGATGCAAATGAAAACCACAATGACATACCACAACACGCTCGCTAGAATGGCTACTATTGAAAATATTAACAATAAAGATAATGAAAAGGCAAGCTATAAGCGGGGCAAAATTTCTGCAAATCACTTATCCAGCAACATCCTTGTATCGAGACATATACATAAAGAACTCCCAAAACTCAACAGTAAGGAAACAATCTAATTTTTAAAAATAAGCAAAAGACATGAACATTTCACCAAAGAAGATATGTGGATGGCAAACAAGCACCTGAAAAGATGTTTAATATTATTAACCATTAGGTAAATGCAATTTAAAACCATGTTGGGATACCACTGCACACCTATTAGAATGGCTAAAACAAATAATACTGACAGTGCCAAGTGCAGACAAGGATGTAAAACAACTGGAATTCTCATACGTGGCTGGTGTGAAATGCAGTACAGCCACTCTGGAAAACCATTTGGCAGGGTTTTAACAGCTTTATTGAGATATAAGTTACATACCATAAAATTCACCCATTTAGAGTATATAATTCAATGGTTTTTAGTAAATTTACACAGTTGTGCAACCATCACCACAATCTAATTTTAGAATTTTTTATCACCCAAAAAGAAACTCAGTACCCATTAGCTGTCACCCCTTAGCCCTCCTGTCCCCCTCAGACCCCGACAACCACTAATCTACTTTGTCTCTATGGATTTGCCTACGCTAGACATTTCACGTAAGTGGAATCACACAGCACACAGTCTTTTGTGTTTGGCTTCTTTCTCTCAGCATAATGTTTTCAACAGCCACCCACGCTGTGCCACATGTCAGTACTTCATTCCTTTTTGCGGCTGAATAACACTCCATTGTATGAATATACCATATTTTATTTACCCGTTCATTAGTTGATGGAGATTTGGGGTGCTTCCACTTTTTGCTCTTACGAATATTCCTGCTATAAACATTTATGTACAATTTTTTGTGTGGACATGTTTTCATTTCTCTTGGGTTCATACCTGGTGGTGGAACTGCTGGGTTATATGGTAACTCTTACGTTTAACCACTCGAGGAACCGCCAGACGGTTTTCTAAAGCAGTCACACCCCTGTACATTCTCATCCGAAGCGTATGAGGTTTCTGACTTTTCTACATCCTTGCCAAAACTTACATCTTTTTTATTATAACCAGCCTAGCGAGTATGCAGTGGTATCTCACTGCGACTTTGTTGTAGTTTCTTATACAGTGAATCAGACCTGCCCATATGATCCCAGTGGAAGTCTCAGGGGTGTAAACCTACGTAAAAGTTCATCCATTACTCATTTAATATTAGCCTATTAAATACACTTTGCTTATGTATGCTCTACTCACATTTTTTAAAAGGAAAAGGCAATGTAAGATGAAAAACTAAAGGATTCAAGGAAAATTAAGATGCAGGAAACAAGGACTGTAAAAAAAAAAGAAGCCAGATGAAAGAAATATGTGTCTGGGCCAGATTGTGCCTTGTGTGTTCAGAACTGTCGCTGTCACAAGAGGGTGAGCTCACACCTCGCACCTGGTCATGCACCTCTGGCATCCAGTTCACTTAAGTGCGTGGTGAGGGAGTGAGGGAATGTCAGGGGAGGGGCTCCTATTACCCCACATCATCCTCCTCTCTAGTGCAGAGACTGCCGTTTGCCGTTTCTCCCCTCCTGCCTCAGAAACAGAACCTTGGTTTTCATCAGGGTTCTCGGTAAAAGGCTACATTTCCCAGCCTCTTTGCAAGCCATGTGCGGTTATGGGGTCATTTGCCTGAGATGTCAGCAGAAATGTGTGGGAATTCCGGGAATGCTCTCTTAAGGGAGGGGGCCTGCTCTCTTTACTCCTTCCTGCTGCCTGGACTTCAGACACGAAGGCTGGACCTCCAGCAGCCAGCCTGAGCCATGAGACGGTGGCAGCAGCCTTGGGACAGGAGAGAGCTGAGGCAGCTGCACTTTCCAATGACAGTCCAAGCCAGCACACCTCCCCTGGCCTTCCTAAACCCAGGCTTCTTTCCCTTCTATCTTATTTAAACTATGTTATTTGGGAGTTTTCTGTTATATCGCAGCTGGATGTTTTTTTTCATCCTCTGTCAAAATTCAGCCACGGAACATTTTTAGGTGCTGTGTGGGCCTGGTTCACCCTCAGCCTTTGTGTCTTTTTTTTTTTTTTATCTGCAAAATGGGGATAATGACACCTGCCCCAGGGGATTGGGAAGTGTAGGTAGGAAAGCACTTTGCAAAGGTAAAAAGCCACGAAAAGGCAAGGTGTTGTTCAGTCAGGTTCTTGACTCTTCCAGAAACCACTCTTAAAACTCAAGGACTTACTGCCACTAAACTGTACAATTAAAAATGGTTAAAATGATAAACTTTATGCTATGTATATTTTACCAGAATTTTAAAAAAACAAAAAACTCAAACGCCCCAAAGGTTTACTGAGCCGTAACCATGGGCCAGACGCTGGGCTGGCCAAGGATAAAGCTGGAAGCCAGTCCCGCCCACGTGTTCACCTGCATCTGCGGGAGCAGAAGCCAGCAGCGAAGCACTCCCTCCCCCGAAGCTTCTCGAAAGCTTCGGGATTTACTTCTTAAAACTCAAGCAAATTATGCCTTCTATTCTGTTAATGAATGTGTTGTCTTAATGTAAAAAAAGTTTTAAGTGATTTGCCAATTCTATTACTCACTTTCGTTCTCCCTTCCAAATCCCCGAGTGAATGGATTTGGGGAGGTGCCCCCAGCTGCGGAGGGCTGAGTGCTTTCCTCAGGGATGCCCAGCCCAGCTTATTGGAGGCAGGTTCACTTCCAACTCAGAGCAAAGGCCGGGGCCATCGGACTCCGGGAAAGCTCACCAAGGCAGAGAGCCTGCAAAATCGGTAGAAGACGCGCAGGCATGTGGGAGGAGTCAAGGTCAGATATTGCCTCTGTCCCCAAACTTTGAAATCGCCTAAAAACTCTAGCCAGATGGGTGACTGCAGTGTTTGGGGAAAACGTGCGTAGAAACCCATTTTGATGATGGACTTCCCTCCATCGACAGAGGCCTGCAGTGACGGTGACAGCACCGTTTCTGTATCTGCACCGTCCCCAGAGCCATCAGCCTCACTGCGGACCCCCACCAGCAAGGTTCCCGCTCCCAGTAACCGGCAAGGCAGCTCAGAGGATTGGCCCCGCAGCACCCAGCTAGTAAGTGGGGGAAATGACATTCCAACCAGGACTGTGTCAGTCCCAGCTGCTCCCGTCCCAACTCCAGCACATCCCCCTGCAGGGACAGTGCGTTCATTTCCACTCCCCCTCCCATCAGTGCGAAGAAAGGTCGTGATTTCTCTTGGTGCCTTCCTCGAGCACGAGCCAGGCCATTTTAGAGCAAAAGCCTCCGTGTCTGCCCAAGCCAGCCTGGCGCTCAGAATTCTTCTGGCCTGATTTTCTCTAATTCTGGTGGTGATGAGCTGCCTAATAAAATTATGCTAAGTTATGTGCATAAAGAGTAGCATCTTAAACTCTAATTATTGGCCACGTCTTTGAAGCATTCCTGTGCAATTTCCAGGGTAATCAACTCACCTCTTTCTTTGGGCCTGATTAGCTGTTTGGGCCAACTTAGGCCCCCACCCCCAGCCCCACTCGAATCAATAGGGTTCTGGATGTCGTTAGCTGCTCCAATTGCCTTTTTAAAAATCTGTTTCACATAAAAGGACAAATGAGAACGAATATTTGGCCATCTTTAAGACACTAACTACATTCTTTTCCACAGCCTGTTCTTGTTATTATTTCTTTCTTCGGGAGGAATTTGAACACAGCCTGGGCTCCTGCAGTTCATGACTACAAAAGGCCTCGTCTTCGAAATTTGACCCAAGTGGGCACACTCAGGAAATGTGGCAGCTTCGAAGAACAGGACCCGGTGAATTTTTCTCTACCTATTTCTATTTCTCTACCTCCAGACTCACCTCCCAATCCTAGGTGGCCGGTTTATGCAGCCCGCTTCCCAGGACTCCTGAATGAACTGTCACCTCTGCCAATGGCACCCCAGGCTACAGGGCTGGACAGAGACCCTTCGTATTATTCACCGGAAAAGCAAGAAGAAACTTCATCCAAGGCCTGGCTGCTTCTTTTTATTTACTAGTGTGGTTTACGTCAATCAAATCATGCAGACTCGCTGGGTCTGGGAGCGGGTTGGTGCCAATGCAAGGGCTTCCACCTGAGCCTCCTTGGACACTGACGTGGAAATGAGACCAGGCGGGGAGCGGTCAGTGAGGCGGGGTAGGAGGCAGGGAGTGAAATGGCACCCTTGGGCATAGTTCAAGCAGAAAGGGCTAACTCGAACAATGCTTGCTCAGTTCCGCTATGGGACTCCTCAGCCTGAGTGCCAAGGTCTGCGGGCCCTACCTAGCTCCCTGACCTCATCTCCATTCTCCTCCTCGGTCTCAGCACTCCAGCTCTGTGCCCCTCCAACATGCCCCAGCCTTTGCTACCCCAGGGCCTTTGCATATACCACTGCCTGAATGCCACTTCCCCCAGATCTCTCCACAGCTCCCTCCTTCTCGACCTTCAGGCCTCTGTGCCAGTGGCCCATCCCCATAGGGTGCCCCTCTGACCCCATCACTTTCCCCACCCTTATTCTTACCTGCCTGTCACCCTCTGCCTGGCGCTTGCCCTGCTTTAAACGTCTTAGGAGGCTTCATCTCCACCTCATATTAGAGCCCATATCTGTTTACTGTCTCTCTCACACATACAAGAATACAATCACTATGAGGGCAGGGCCCATGCCTGTCTTCTTCCCTGCTGCCCCTCCAGCCCCAAGAACAGTGTCTAACACGTAGTAGGCGCTCAGCAAATATTTGGTAAACAAAGGAATGAAGATGTTGGCATATTCCACACGCCCCCTACCTACCCACCCCCTTTTTCTCTTTCTTCTGGACTCTGCAATCTTTTTCAAAGGAAATAAAACATAGTCCTGGGTTTATCTGGACCTGATAAAAGAAAAAATGTATTTCTCTTAAATCTCTTGAAAATGGACAGCACAGGCTTAGAACACCAAGTTCTTAGTATGAGCAAACAGAACCTGCTGGCTAAGTTCTAAGAAATGAGACCTGGCTTGTCATCAAGCAAAGGCTGTGGGGCCAGTGACTTCACATGTGACTCAGTTACCCCAAATTTTAGAGGGAATCCATTTCGAGATCAAAGCCTCAACACAGAAAGTGGAGGGTGGCTTTGTCTTGGCATTCCTGCGAGAAGGCAGGCTTTCTGAAAAGATGCTACGTCGTACATAGATAACCCATCCACAAAAGGGGGGCAGGAGGGAACGGGAGAAACCCCAGGATTGGGCGTATTTCTCGGCTAAGGCTTTGGATGAAAACTGATCCGGGAATGCGTGATCCTCCAAAAATCCACCAGCCCCCAAAGTGCTTAAGTTACCCCTCCGACCACAGCCACATGGAGAATGAAATTAAATCCCATGGAAAGATCTGACTTTTTTTTTTTTTTCAACATTATGCAATGTTTGGGTGAAAAAAAGGGGAGCAGGGAGGGATATCAGAAAAAAAACCTCATCTTCTTCCCAGAGTGTAGCAGAGCTATTTCTAGCTTTTAATGATACATTTCACCATCACTTCATGGGCAGTTTTGAGAGGCGCGAAGGCGGGACCGTTCTGTTATGTAACCCATTTAAAGTGGGAAATCAGCAAGTCCTGAATGAATTCTGTCACTGTGCTCCCACTTCTGGAAAGTTTGGAGCGACTACAGTTCTATTTTGAGGTGAGCAAATCCATCATTTATAGACCTCCTCACAAATACCGCAGGGTTTCAAGTCACCCTGAAAAGTTTCATAACAACAACAGTTAAAGCACTCGGGACGCTGGAACATTTCGTCTCAAAACCTCATTAGCCTGCACAGTGAGCTGGGGAGAGCCTTCCTGGTTGCCAAGTATTCAAAAATGCAAATATCTAAGAGCAAATAAATATTCATCTCCCACACCCTCTCCCATTTTTTTTGCTTTTTAAATCCAGCAAAATACGCTGGTCAACAACATGAAAAGAAACGTCTGTTTTTAACGGAGCCGTTGGCCATGAAATCAATTCTGAAGCTATGAAAGCAACGTCTTGAAACTCGGGGCAGCTGGGCCTGGCCGGTTGTTGAAAACAGGAAACAGAAACGTCCTTCGGTCCTCAAGTTCCCCCTAGCGGCTCGAAGGAGCAGCGTCTACGCATCCATGGAATTTCACTGCAGCAAATGCAGGGGCCTGACGCTTTGCGTCCACAGCACACACGTAGAAGGGAAAGCACTGTCGGCCTCCCCCCTTTGAGAGCGCGTGTCCTCCTTTTGCCCAGGGGAGCCACTGTCAGGGAAACACAGCTAAATTACAGTTCTCTTCTAATCGATAAAACTGAGAACGGCCCTTTCAATGGAGAACCAACAGAGGAAACCAGCAGCTACTGCAAAGAGCTACTAATTAAGCCATTTGGCCAGCTGGGTGTCTAACTTGCTTCCTGAGACCCAGGCGCTTACACGGCTAGGCCCCTTTACAAACGAAGACAGACCAGTGCTAAAACTGACACGTGCGGGTCACATCCGGGTTTCTCAACCTCCACACTTTCCATGTTCTGGGTAGGACAATTCTTCGCTGTGGGAGCTGCCCTATGCAGCAACCTTGCCTGTAAGCACCGCTCTTCCCCCAGTTGTAACAACTGAAAATGTCTTCAGATTCCTTCACGGCCCCCAAGGGACAAAATCGTCCCTGGTTGAAATCATTGGATTAAATTAATAAAACATGATGTTCCTCTGCTTCCTACATGATAGCTTAAAAAACTCTTTCGCCTAAAACTTAAGTGACTGTGTTCCTAAATCTTCCATCCCTTGATTAAAAAACAAACCAAAAAAACCCCGATTCCAAAGTCATCAAGTACCGTGTATATAAATACAGTATGAATCTTACGGTTTTCATCCTATTCTCCATTTATATTGATCACTTTTTGAATTCTGACATGTCTGAAATGGACAACAGTACAGAATAATAAATAACATGCATTGATTGGGAGGTTTTTGCCAAAGTCAAAATTTTTTTTAACTGGAAAAAGAGTTCTTTACATTTTATGCACCATGAGATAAGCACAAAATAGGAACATTATAATAAAAAGTCCTCATTTTGACACCAGAATTCATGTCTCCGTACAAATTAAAGTAATCCCCCAAGGCAGAAAGTACACAAGCTTTATTGGGCAACAGCAAAGGGCCACGTTGGCAAACAATGAAAGTAGAATCGCTCAGAAACACGAGAGATCACATGTGTGTCATCACAGAATTGAGAATTTAAATCATCTGGAAGTTTCTACTAAATTAAAGCATACTGTACCAGAGCTCCCCTCTAATCAAAAACCACTGTCCTGGTGAAAATTTGCAATGAGGATTACACAGAGAGAGATCTACTAATGAGGAAGTCATGGACTCCCAGATGAGCTTACAATTAACCTCATTGCAACAAAATAATAAAGTAGCCACAATTTTTTTTTTTTTGCAAATACCATGCCCCCCACCTGACCCAACAAATACAATAGGCACTGACATTATCCAGCTACATCAACAGACTGCGCCTCAAACCATGCTGTGACGGAGAAGACAGATTCACAGGTAACGTGGCTTTGGCCTGAGGAGCTGCTTCGGAGCGCCAGGTGCAGGGTGCTGCTCACACTATGGGATGCTTTGTAGTTCCATTCAAACACGTGATTTTTTTCCCCAAGAACTGGACATAATTAATAGGAATATTTTAAGTATATATAAACAACAAAAAGCCTTACATTAATAGAAAGGGGAGAAATAAACTCTGCTGTATTTACAAAGCTCCGTGTATATTTTTTAAATGAAAACAAAGCTGGGAGTAATAGAATTTTAGTGCAAACCAAGTATTTCTTCAAAAAACTTGAGATGGTATCATACATTCACACACACAATTCAAACACGCAAAAGAGGTTAAAGATAAAAACGGCTGATAGGTGTCTGCTTTAAATAGGATGGAGCAGAAGACTGTAGGTCCCATCTGCAATTTTGGCAAAGGTTTAAAACGCTGCCCATAAAGGCAGGAGCATAGGACAATCCCCACTCCAGTAAAAACAAGACAAAATATAAAAACAAAAGTCTGGAGAAAAAAAAAAAAATAGGCATGAACATTTCGATTTCCAACGAGCACAAATTCAAAATACACTTAGAAATACTGTCAGTACAACCTAAATTTTCAGCGGAGAATAAACTGAGGGAATATCTGTAAAGACATGATGGTATTTAAGATTACCGCTAAAAAATAAAAAGGGTTTCACTCCAGAGGAGCAGGACTGGGATGGGGAAATGACCACGCTCAGTAAGAGGGGGCGAAATCCCAGCCTGCCAGCCCCAGGGGGCTGGAAACCGGGGGTGGCTCCAACTTCGAGACACTCCCTGGGTGCCCTCCCAACAGCCAGAGCCGGTGCCAACCGTCTCATCTAGCGCCACAGGCCACACACGGGCGCACACACGCTCTCAAAATGAGGATCAAACCCATCAAATTTACGAAATTACTCAAGATGGAGAAACTTGCCTGGTCATTTTCTTAGAGGAAAAAAAGAAAGAGAAGGAAGGAAGGAGGGAGGGAAAAAAGTGAAACCAAACAGATCCCTCTCCCCGCAACACAACCATCATCAAAGACGTAAGAATAATAATAAAATAACGACAAGTTCTTACGCTGGCAGAAGCAGCTAGTGTTGTCAGAGGCACAGGCAGCTGTGATTTTTACTTTAAGGAAAAGTGTCCAAGCAGTGCTGACCGCGTGCCTGGAGGCCCTCTGACCTCAGATTAGATTGGCTGTCAGAGACTTAAGTCCCACTGAGTCCCACCACGAGGGCGTCAATGGTGTGAGTTATGTAAGTTCTTTCCAGATCGATGAACCAGGGAAAAAGTCAACTGAATCCCTATGCTTAAGGTTTAGAAACTCAGGAGAGTTTCTGGTAAAATAGCTCAGATTTCTTGTTTGCTTATTTCTTAATCTTCTCCCCACAACTAATGTAACCCCCCGGAAGTGCCCGAGCGCTCCTGGGTTCTCTGTTGCGATTATAGTCCCGTTTGTGCAGGTGAGGGTCGTGTACTCTCAACTGACAGAACGCCCCTGCCTTTGTGTCTCCAGTGTGCGAGATGCACAGCGTGTGCATTCCTAGACACTCGGGGACCCCCCTGGCAGGTGGCGTCGGCAAGGACGGGATGGTCCTACAACATGGCAGTTTCCACTTGGGTTTCCCTTGACTACCTCCACCCAAGTGAGACAACAGAACACGGAAGTTTGTGCAGGACATTGGTGAGTACCTTTGACTTCCAGGTATGGCTTTTTTAGCCTCTCTTGGAAGCTCTCTCCCTTCGAGATATCAAGCAATATCTTGAGTGTTGACTTTAAAAGTCAACTCATGCACCTCAATCAAAATTGAGAATTAAGGAAAAGACCAGAGAGACCATGTTCATTCCCTATATCTGCTGGAAACATCTAAAATTTCTTAACAACAGTTCCACATGACCCACCTGCAGAAGCCATCGCCTGTCAGGGTTTGTGAACTCAGAGCAGAACTATCTTAAAACTTCCAGTTTTACGGGCTGACTTCCAAGAAAACAGAGGCTCAAAAGCTGTGAGCACAATTTTCTTCTCCTCTACCTTTGAAACCACATCACTTGGTGAAAAGGTCAGATTTGCTCAAGCCTTCTGAAATTTTTGGACAAAGTTCCTATTCCTAAACAACCATTCATTCAATGCAATAATACATCTTTTCTGTAGACCTTTTCTCTCTGGTAGAAATGGCTGAATCAGATAGAGGCAAATACTGCAAAGCTGCAGAATCTTAAGACAAAATAGGAGTGGTGTCAACAGCCAATCTATCAGTGCCTGCAACTTACTGTCATCTTGAAAAATTTTAAAAGGGCAACACAAAATACAAGAGCATCTCAAGAGTGCTCCAACAGCAAGGGACTGATTCTTGTGTCCCCAACTCTCTAAGAGCAGGTTTTTCCAAGGGTAGGTAGTAGGTCGGCAATCAGGCTGTGACACGCATCTCTGAAGCACACGCAAGTCGTGTCATGCCAGAGGTTTGAAGGGTATGTATTCATAAAGAATTAATCGTTAAGTCCAAGGTATCAACCACACTCAGCTCTTGAACATCCACCCACTTAACCCTTATGGCATGCACATGTGGCTTCTGCAAGAAGTGACTTGAAAACCCAAGAATGCCTTGCTCTGCCACGTCCAATGCTTGCAAACGTCCTTCTTCCTCTGAAACAAGAGGCCGCAGCTCTGTAAGAAGCACACACGCATGTAGTCCATCCTGGTAGGGGAAAAATCTTTACTACTAGCTGCCTTTCAGCAAGTTCCTCTTGAAATCTACAGGCAGTGGAACAGATCCCAGATCCCCAAGCTGCAGCCCGAGCCTCATCCCACCAGGGCTCCTTGCTCTGCACGCTGCCACTGATGAGGGGGAGGATGGCAAGATGCCCCTGCCTTTGTCAGTTCATCCTCAGTAATTCCTCCTAACAGGAAACAGATTTCTGTGGACGAGAAGAGCCCCGGTTCCCTGACCTTTCCGCTTCAGACCCGGAGGATCTGAGTCACATCTGCCATGTTGTCTAAAGAATTAGTTGAGTCTCTTATCACACTGTCGACACATTTAGGGGCCGTTCAGTGGCACGTTTCCTGCTAAAACAACTCTGCTGCTGAAAATGTCGGAGGGTGTCCTCAGATAGCCACTGGCTTTGTAATTGTTGCCAGGTCCTGACAAAGCAGGATCACACTTCTGAAATTCTTTTATGAGGTGGCAGGTGAAGTTGACTCAAGTACTGTAGCTGTTGAACCAGATCAAGGAAAACGGGCGGATTCACGGCACACTCTCTCCCCCTCCCTCTCCTCTCATTTACTTGTTATAATCCCAGGAATCCAGTGTAACTGGGACAAGCAGGGCTGCCTAGAGAGGACAGTTAGCATTTCCAAATGGAGATTGTTGTTTGGATAACTTTTTACCAAATGTCACTGTCTTCTCCTCCCACACCTACGCTAAGCACTTTGTCTTTTTCTGACACCACTTTTTAAGAGCGAGAAAGACTTAAAGAGCACACACACATTAGGACTGTTAAAAAAACAAAACAAAAACACAAAATAAGCCTTCTACAACCTTCAACTAGACAAAAACTTTTATCACACAACAACAAAATTCAAGTCATAAGGAAGCTCGCACAGGGACCCATATATATCTCCCAGCTGAGCCACCAGTTTTAATGTATTCATGTTCACTCAAATATGAATGACCAGGGGTTCAAACAGGCCCGAGTGGGTACCTTTTAGGAACCTCCCTCCTGTTTATTCAGCGTTAGGACTCCGTTTACGTGCACAGGCTCTTCCCACCAGAACTGCACGTGTTAGCAATTACTGCAAAATCCACAGGTGGTGGTTAATAGAAATGGAACTTGAACCCTGTCCATCAGGGAAGCACAGAGACCAGGGCCCCCTCCATCAGCGCACAGCCTACGACGTGAGCTTCGAGTAGCTGGGGGGAGAGAACCGTCTTCGCAGGTACTTGAGGACATAGAGGGGGAGGCAGCTGACCAGAGTGATGACGGAGACTTTCCACAAGAAGGACAAGGTGGCAATGAAGTATACATCTGCAAGCAAACGGGAAGACAGTGGTGAGCAAGCGGGAATGTCCAGAAACAAGCGTCACAGCTATCAAAGGGAAAATTGTTTCGCATAACAAACCCACGGCTTCCTGGCATTGGCCCCTTTCCTCCATCAACCTGGAAGGGGAGGTCCCACTGCTCAGAGCGCTGCGCACCGCAGCTGTCAGCTGCATTTTCTTTGCTCTCTCTTCTGTAGCTTCCTGATACTCAGTGCAATGCTATTTTCAACAACTAGGAAAAGAAAACTACGGGGGAAGAACACTCTCAGAGGTGTTTTTGATTTGAAATCTGACAGTTGAAAAATCTTTCTAAACCCCGACCACCAGAGAGCAGAAAGTGACACTCAAATGCAAGTTTCTCCTTCCAGCAACTTCTTCCCTTTGTCACAGTGACAGTCACAGAAAGCCCTGGGATGGATCTGGGCACGGTGCACAGTGGGCTGACACAGGATTACCCTCCGGGACTCTGACCGAAGGACGGGGATGCTCCCTTTTCTGCAAGACAGTGAAGCTGGGAGTTAGGAGGTCTTTTCGAGTGAGGAGTGACACCTTGTGGTTTTCAACACAGTGGAGCCAGAGTAAGCCCCCTCCCCACTTCTTGAGCACTGGATGCGGAAATGTAGCTGGCATTAACGAAGCACCTACTAAGTGCCGGGCCCAGGGCTCAACCCGGCATGCAGTTTTCCTACGCAGCCCGCACTCAGCCTCGTGCCTGGTCCGAGTCGAAGGCAAGCCAAGCCCCCTGAGGGCAGGGGCCACATCTCCACGACCCCCTCGAGCCCAAGCCCAAGCCCTTGAGCACACAGATGTTCACAAAACCCTTTCTGAGAGACTGGGGACAAGTGTGAAACTGTTCGAAAGTCTCCCTTTTCACAGGGATGTTCCTTTTATCTTTACTAAAACCTTCTTCAGGAGATTTGGAAGCTGATAAAGGGTCATGGTCAAAGATGCTTCTATAGTAGTGGAGTTTCTCAGCTTTTTTCTCATTATTATCCCTAAGGAGCCTTTTTAGACTTTTTCCCCCTAATCAATCATCTCCATGAAATTTTAATGCCACAGGCATACTGTATATATGTTTATAAAATTATACATACATCTGGCACTTTATACATACAGGGAGTAAGATTTGTTCACACCCCACCAAAGGCCAATATTTGCTCCCTTGGTGGTGGGGGCCACATCACCACCACTGAGAATGCCTGTGGCAAAGGAGCTGGGGGCTGGACAAGCCCTGGCCCCTGCAGGCCTCCCACGAGGGTGTGGGGAGGGTGCCTAAAACTGAAAAGTTCCCCCAGAGGGAGTCTATCTGCAATTGTGAACAGACTTGAGCATCTTAGCGGGGAGTAGCCTCAGAACTGAGCTCCCCCCAGCTGATAAAGGAGAAGACTCACCCTGAGGGTTTTTTGTTTTGTTTTGTTGAAGTAACACAAACAGAAACTTAAATGCTTCTGTTGAAAAGGAAAGATGTGTATCGAGACTTTGCAAAAATAAAGAAAGCTATCTGCGGCCTCCCAGCTGGGCTTTCAAGATGACGACCTCTAGCCCGGAAGTTTCAAAGTTCAGAGAAGGCTTGAATTTGTCCTGTGCTCGGGAAAGCCAAGATTAGAGTCCCATGAGACTATCCACAGCACAACACAGAAAATGCTGGGTCATCCAGACCGTGCCCGTGTTGAACGTTTATGACACTGAGCTAGAAAGAGGTTTCTGGATGGGAACTAGAACCCGTGTTAGCAGCACAGCGGTTCCAGCACAGCACAGGGGTCATCTTGGTGGCCCTGCAGGGACTCGTGGCTCACAATTGCTCGGTAAGTCCTAGCTGAACTGAGCTGACGTGGCAACACCACGAAGCACGTGAGAGGTGAGCGTGGACAGTGAAAGGCCCAGGCGTGTCTGTCTAGAGACAGTGGCTGATGACGGGCAGCCTGCGAGTGCCTGGAGTCACAGCTGTAGTCAGAAAAATCAGCCCCCACAACCCCATTCCCAGGTGGGGCCTATACTTTCCCATCTGTAAATTTCTATGATGTTTTTTGTTTGGGGTCTGCCTAGGTCTCTACCAGCTGACCCTGTTTCCATCTCTCTGCAGCTGTGCTCACACCTGGCACACCTGTGCTCACAAACTCACCTACGTGTCTGTTGTGTGTATTCCCCAGAAGAAGGGAAACTCCACGGTGAGCCTATCCACCCCACCTGCCACTGTCACCTGCCCCTACATATCTATGGGATGGGCAGTGCCACTGCTGATGGCACTTGTCACTTTTCGGTTTGGTGGGACAGGGCAGCAGATTTCAGTCTGAGAGCCATGGGACTCCCGTACAGCAGGACAGAGCAGCAAGGGAACGCCATGGGGGCAAGGTCCCAGGGCTCGCGCCTCCACACTGCCACCTCGAATCACAAATCCACTCCTACCAGTTTCACAGACTGGACTTCGGACTAAGAGTTCATGGGAACAGAGGGTTTTTGTGGCCAAAAAAAAAAAAAAAGTTCGAAAAGTCATCAGCTAAAAAGCTATTGCTGTGTCCTCAGATATCCCAGGGTGTTGGACTATCATTTATTCGAGTGAGACCTGGGCTCGACTTCCCCGTAGCTCCTCAGGGGCCAGCACAGAGGCTGGCTCGCTGGAGAAACCCTGTAACTGCCTGTTGAAGTAAACGGATTCCCTTCTGAGCCAGTTAGTTCTGTGCGGCTCTAAAAAAAAAAACTATACTGAGGGCTCGGCCTGTATCCTCAATCACACACACTGATTCGCAACTGCCACGTGTCCAGAGTAAGAAAATGCGGCAGCTGAGCCCGAAGGGCTGCGGGACAAAGAGCCCAGGCCCCGAGTGCCGGGAGGCGCCTCCCTTCACTGGGTGGCCAGACCTCGGGGCCCCACGGATCGGGGCCTACAGACAGGCTTTACGCGCTTGGGACTCTCACCGATGAACTCGTGGAGGAACACCAGGGAGGCGACGTAGCAGGCCAGGCTGAGCAGCTCGGCCACGGTCATGAGCCAGTGCCAGGTCTGGATGGTCAGCGCCACCATCAGCAGCTCGGTGAGGATGAGCGACGTGAAGGAAATGGCCACGATGTGCACGAACTCTGACTCGAAGAGCAGCAGCGCCCCGTACATGATGGTGCTCCCTGCAAAGGCCAGAGCGCAGCGGTCCCCCAGCGCCCTCCCGCCAGGGGCCCGCGCTGCCCACTCACGCCCGGCTTCGTTGCTACGCAAAAGGTGTCGCTTGGTACAGGAGGTTAATGACCGGGGCTCTATGGAGGCTTCGAACCTATAGTTTTCCTATTTTCCTCTCTGACCTTAAAGAACAAATAATCTATAACTGCAGAGAGAGAAAGGAGGAGAGAAGCAAGGCAGAGGGAGAGAGTCGATGAAGGAAATGGAAATTTAAATGTGTTATTGAAAATGACAGAGGTAGCCAGTCGCAAAAGGACAGATGCTGTATGACCCCACTCATAGGAGACCTGGAGACAGGGAGCGGGTGGTGGTTGGCAGCGGCTGGGGGAAGCGGAGCTGTTGTTTCATGGGGACGGAAGCTCCGTCACACAAGATGGAAACATCCCACGGCAACGCGAATATACCGAACACCACGGCGCTGGACACTGAACAACGGTCAGGTGGTAAGTTTTATGTCATGGGTTTTACCAACACCCCCACAAATGATAGAGGACACCAAGGGAGAAGCCAAAAGAACTGAACCGATGCCATCTCCTGTTGATCAAAGAGACCAGCAGCACAAGCACGTGACTTAGAGGAGGCACCAGGAGACACTAAACATGAAAATTATTGAAGCGACTGCTTTTTATGAAGGGGCTGAGGATGGAGGAAGCAGGATGGAGGACCCACTACTGACTATTGTAAACTTTCGTGCAGGATGTGCTTCTGTTAACCAGGTGCACATATTACACTTCAATATACTTCTTAAAGACACCAAAAAAAATTTTTTAATGGCAACCCTCTGTCAACAAATTCAATGGTCTCTAAACATCTTGATGACACAGCCCATCAGTAAAAAAACATTTAGAATAAACTCTAAATATACATGATTACTTGTATATTACACATGTGTACCTGTCCACGTATATAGAGATATTAGGACCATTGTATAAATATATTATGTGCATTATGAATCCTGTGTAAAAGTGGAAATTCTAAAACGAGTGAGGAGAATACAAATAGCAGTTCTGCTATTTCCTTCTGATACTCCAACAGGTCATCTTACAGGCCCCTACAGTCCGTGAGACCCTCGCTGGAGGCCACTGAATACGCGTTTTTCAAAAACCACAACTTGACCTTACTCTCAGAAAAGGTATCAGAATATCCCAGAAAGTAAGCACTTTCTATTACATGGGTGGAACACCTCAGCAGGCTGTGATTAGTATCAGTTACATTGTTCTCTGACTTTACTACGTCATTAAGCAGACACGTTAAGCTCTGCATACTTCTGACTTGCCCTGCACTTAATGTTTACATCCTTACAACACACTGAGCAGGGCTTCCCTGGGATACACTGTCATGCTGCTTACTGCTATTTGACGTCCCAGGTCCTTCTCTTCATGTCCTACAGGCAGGAAAGGGACTCGCTTGGGTCAACACCAGAACACAAGACAAACAGGGGCCCCACCTGTCCTTACCTTGATAGATGCTAATCAAAACCCATATCAAGAACGTCTTGTAGGACAACGGTCGTCCCTAAATGAGAGACAGAGAAAGATTAGAGCAGGTTCCCATTCATATCACCTTTCCGCTAACTAGATCAGGCACCTGCCTATCTTCACCAAAAAAGGGGCTTGAATACACACATCTGAATACATTAGAGGAATTATGTTTTGTTTTTTTTTAAGAGAACTGACATTAGATGGGAATAAATCTGCCCTTTAGTAAGAACCCCCTGAAGACAAGCAAAGTTATACACATGCATACACACACATTTTTTTTGGAAGTGAACACAAGAACATTTCTAGGAGCAAACACAGGTTGCAGCTGCAGCATGGAACTATTGGGAGCTTTTTAAAAGTCATTAGTTGCTTTGTTTTCAGTTTATATATTACTGTACTGTTTCATGTTCTCTACAACAGTGCATATATTACTGTCTTAAGAAAAAATATAAACTCCCACGCCTTCCCCCCAAAAGGAAGAAAGTCACCAGTTTAAGTGTGTTCAGGTCAGATATGGAGGTTCTGTGTGAAATAAATTAAACAGAAAAAAGCAGGGGGAGAGGGAAGGAAGAGAGGAGGAGAGGAACTAGGGAAGGAACAAGGGAGGGAAGGAAGGATTGAGGAGCTAAGCGAACCTTGAGGAGATCCTTGTAGAGTTCAGGATACAGCATGGCAACTTCCGACTTCACATCTTTGTCCAGGACCAGAGAAAACACAGGAAACATGGTATAAATCGTGGAGTATCTAGGACAGAAAACAGCCCTGGGTAAGACCAGCCAATGGAGTAAGAGCAATTTGCTACACCAGCCTCTGGAGCCCAAGACCATTCATTCCTCCAATAACTATTTATCGTGTGTCTCTTATGTGCCAGGGCTCTAAGCACCACAGACTCAAGATGAAAAAAGGATAGAACGTCTGCCCTCAAGAGCTTTAGCACTGAGTCAATAAACACATAAATTAAGTAAACTCTGTATTACAGATAAGTGCCAAGGAGAGAAATATAATGGAGAAGAGGGACTAAATGGGTGCATATGTAGGGGGTGGTGGCACAATTTTACAGAGGGTGGGCAAAGAACAAAACATATTTTTCTTTTTAAAGACAAGGTCTCACTATGTTGCCCAGGCTGGAGTGCAGTGGGTATTCGCAGGTGGGGTCATAGCACTCTGTAGCCGCTAACTCCTGGGCTTAAGTGATCCTCCCACCTCAGCCTCCCGAGTAGCTGGGACTACAGGTGTGCACCACCACGCCCAGCTGAGACAGGACATTCGAGTAAACACCCACGAGATGTGAAGGGCAGCTGTGCCAATACTGGGAAGAAGAGCACCGCAGGCAGAAGCAGCAGCCAGTGCAAAGGCCCTGAGGTGTGGCTGTCATTTCTGAAGAACAGCAGGAGGCCAGTGTGGCTGGGGCTGAGGGTGAGAGAGGAGGAAATGAGGACCCACAGGGAGGACAGGGCCACACCGTGGAAGGTGCCATGAAGCACAGTTCAGGGAACCCCTGACTACATTCTGGCATGTTCTTTTACTCTTCCAGGACCCGAAAAAGGACAGTCCACTTTTCCAATTAGAAGCGGGCAGAATTCCAGCGCCTACTCTCAGGCTGAACTAACCGGCTGAACACAGGAGGTGGAAAGTGGACTTGGTAAGACTCCCGCGAGCCTGGCCGGGCTTCCTGTGCCTTCCATCTCCTCCTAACCAAGCGTGGGCCCAGCTGAGTGCGTCTGCATCCGGGGCATTTGGTAACCAAACTCCACCTGCCCATGTGATTTAAAGACTGAGCACGTTCCATAGAAAGGTCAAAGAGAACAGTGTGAAGTTCCAGGTCAGGAAGGGGGGTGGGTGTGACGGCAGCAAATGCCCAGGTGACGCCCTCGCTGACACTGTGGCGCCCCGAGGGCAAGCTGTGCTCCATGCACATCCCACCAGGGCAGGCTCAGGCCCTCCTTTAACTCCAACGGCAGGACTTCCGCTGGGCTCGGCTCCAGCCAGGAGGGCACTTTTCAGACCCCCTTTGCCATTTCCTAGACCCCAGTGAAATCACTGAGTCTGTGAACCCTCTGCCTTGCTCTCCTCATCAGCTGATAAGCTCGCACTTTCTGGAGTGAGTGTTTTTTCATTACCAAGTACAAATGGCAAAATGCTACGGACCACAAACCCATCGGGCTCTTACTTCTTCAACCTGGTTAAGGGCTTAACAGCTCAAAACCTCATCAGCTCAAGGAGGTTCTGAGCCACATCGCTGGGCCTGCCTTTACTGTGGCTGGGAGTCCAAGGGGACTTGGGGACCCAGGAGCCTCTACACAATGTTTCTTCTCTTTTCTGCGGCACTTTAAGGAGGTTTCATAAAAAATTAATACCTTGCCTGGATTTCCTTACCCAATGATGAGGAATCCTTGATAGAGAGGGACGGAGGCAAAGTAAAACACGGAGGAAAAGACAGCCTGTGCCAAGGAGAAAGGAGGATGTCACCAAAAACCATGACAAAAGCCCTTGTGTTTATAAAATAAAAATAACACCTGACACTTACACAGCACTTACTGCACATTAGCACTGCTCTAAGTTCTTTACATGTATTAGCCCATTTAATTCTCACAACAACCCTACAAAGTAGGTACTATCATCATCATCTCCATTATACAGGTGAGGAAAGTGAGGCTCAGAGAGGTTAAGTGGCTTACCCAAGACCACACAGCTCGCAAGCAACAAAGCCAGGAGTCACACCCAGGTAACCTAGCTCCAGGGTCCACTCTCAGCCCCTTTGTAAACATTTATTAAGTTCCACGTTCCGGACCCAGGCAGGCTTTGCACATAAGCACAGCAAATCTCCAGAACAACCCACGAGTTCGAGTCCTACTGTCACCCACACTTTAGAGAAGGGGAAACTGAGCAGGGCAACAGCCCTGCAGGACTCGAGCCCAGCTCTGTCTCCAGAGCCCACACTCCTACAGGGACCAGAATCCCCACCTCTCCGGGCACGCACACGGACAAGCTGGCATCTGTATGAAAACCAATATGGAAAGAGCCTCCAGAGTCTCTACACCAGTTTCTGTGGAGGCTGGGATGGCAGAGAAGGCTTCACCTCTTACATTATACATTTTAGTATTTTTAGAAATTTTTAAAAAGAGAGCATGACAGATTACTTTTGCAATTAGACAAAAGCAATGAAGATATTTACAAACCCTCACAGAAATGTCTGCTTCCTGATTTGGAAAATATGAGCTACTGGCAGTGAAGAATGGCTCGGGTAGACCAAATCAGGCTCGAGGTTCTCAGTTAGCGCCTTCTCTGGACATCTACAGAAGGAGAGTGGGCTCCAGGCTCATTTCTATTAGTATAAAACCAAAGGAAGGCCAGGAACAGTGCTGCCTGAAGGCTTTTTAAAAACTACACACTGAGAGAAAGGCTGAGCCACCCTAGTAATTAGAAACAGTGTCTAACCAGAGCCATCTCCCGTGAAGAACACATGCTCACTTGGCACAGAGCTCAGGACACAGGTACCCCTGAGCACCGTGGCCATGGGGAGCCCCGGGCTCACCCTGGTCATGATTTCAGAATCACAGCTCCAGGAAAGCCACCTTTCCAATGACTTCTCACCCAGGCTGGGCCACTGCACAGGAAGGATGGTTGTAAAAATGTCAAGAATCTAGTGTTCACTTTGCAAATCAACATCAGGAGCCCCTTCCTCTAAAAGGGCCATGCTGACCATAAAGCCTTCATTTTGACAAGAGCATTTTGGGGAAAATAAAAACACTGTGTCCATGTCTCTCAGAGACCAATGTCCAGGGGCAATTCTAAGTGGGACTTGCTCCCAGGCAGCCACTTTCAGCACAGTGGACAGGGGTTAAAGGCACTTTCCATAGCACAAAGAATAATGTCCCATCCTGGAATTTTTTTCTGCATCGATGCTAATGGTAACATCCAGTCATAGCAGAAGTCAGTTCATCCTGGTCAGTTTTTGTGTATGTGCCCAGGGATGGGCTGATTAATCTCCCAATGATTAAAACCACAGCATTATCCAGCTCAGTTGATGAGTTAACATAAATTAAAAATACAGATGTGGTGTGGTGAACCACACCAGCTATTTGGGTTTAGATCATTTTGATGAAAATCACATTAAAGGCTCCTTCAACTCACAAATGCAACAGACATTTAAAACATAAAATCACCCCCTAAAAGCCTGGGTGAGGCCAGTGGAGGGTGAATTCTCATGTACATAAAGCAGCACCACCTGACTCATTCTGACTTGCATATGAGTAAACACCTTTCCTACAAATTAAAATATCACCTGATGTTTATATATTATCCTATTTCCCTCCTATTAATAACAGTAAGGATGCCTTAGCACTGAAGCCTTAAATAATTATGTTTTTCAACGTGGCCCTGTCTGAGGACAAGGAGGATCTTATCCCCATTTTACAGGTGGAAAGACCAAGGCCTAGAGTGGTAAAGTGACTTGCTCAAGGTCTCATGGATACTTGGTGGTATGGCCAGAAAGAGACGTGGTTTCTAGGATCTATTGCTCCCATGTTCTCACCACTTAACTAGAAGCATTTTCACCTCAATGCCAGAAGGAAAATCAATCAGTAGCTTTCCAACACCCAAAATGTTTTCTTTCCCTCCTTTTGGCCTCCTTCCTAGTGCACACCTAATTGCTACAGCCTGATGGCAGATTTTGAAGGAGTTAGTGGGAGGGAAGGTGGGAAAATATACACTCCAGAATACTTTCGTGTAAAAGCAAGACAGGAGCAAGATGTTAACCCCCAAGGGTATTAACAGTCACAAGAACTAAGCTCAACTCCCTGCCAGGCTCTGCTGGGACACGGAACCATGATGCCGAGACCACCTCTGTGCCCTGTGTCACACTGACCCTCTGCAAGTAGAGGTGGCCTCAGTCCCTCCGTATTGAGTGTATCAAGGAGGAGACTTTGATTATAAGCACAGGTTTTGGGGTCCATCTGCCTGAGCAGACTAAATCCCTGCGGGACACTGCACAAACTCCTCATCCTTACTCAGCCTCAGCCTCCTCATCTGTAAAATGGGCTCAGGGTGTTGTGAGGACTATATGAGACACTGCACTATGAACACTTAGCCTGATGTCCAGGGTATAGGACACACTCAAGAGAAGTGAGTTATTCTTCTTTTGTGGTTGCTCACTGTTGGCCCATGCCTCTGCGTGTGAAAAATCAGGGCTGGAATCGGCATTCAGCACTGAACTCTGCATCTTTCAACTCTGGCAAACCAGTGATAACAACTCACCCCCAATTATAATAACTTGTCATTTACAGTCCACCCACTCCATGCCAAGCACTGGACAGCACCACTGCTAATGCTCACACCCACACCACACAGCAGGAATGGCCAGCACTGCTTAACAGAGGAGGAATCTAGAGCACCAAGAGATTCAGGGACATGCCCAAGGTCTACTAGCTGGGACGTGGCCAGGTAGGGGATGTAAACTGGCCTGGTAGGGGTAACAGCTCCAGAGTATAGTCTAATTCCCTGGCTTTTCCCATTAGAACCACATAGCTATATGCACCTGAGCAAAGGGGCCAGCTGCCCACCCCCTTGCATGGTGTGGCCATGTGCCCCTGTCAAAGGTAACAGTTGCCCACCCACCTGCATGGTGCTGATACAGAGGCTCCTGTGAATCACGAACTGGCTGAGGGCGGCTGACCGCTTGTAGCTGTTCCGGCCATGCACCATAAGTAATCGGCCAAGATGCTTAAATTGAGTGATGGAGAAGTCTGCAGCCAGGGAAGCCTGTTTTCCTTCCTAAAATCCAATGAAATGGGGTACAGTCAGAAGCACAAGAGGTCAAGGCAAACACACCTTTTTTAATTGAAAAAGGAAGACATCACAAGGAGATCTTTGAAGAACTTCAATAAAGAGATTCTTTGGTTTCAAGCTATACTCAGTTGGTAGTCCATATCTAAATCTGATTTTAAAAGAGGAATTTATTTAAATAAAAAAACACTCTGGATCATAGATAGTTATAATTTGGAGGTCAAGTGGATCTAATATTAAGCCTTGGGGGTTCAGCTCCCCCCACAAATGTCAAAGAATCATTCAAAGAAAGGTGTTTTTATGACATTCAGTTCCCTTAAGAGCTAAACATGAGGCGAAAAACCTAATGCCGCTAACGATATTAGATGGGATATTCCTGAACATACAGCTCTGCACATTCTTAGAAGTGGAAATAACTTGTAGTGCAACCATATAATGGAATTCTCCCATTTTAAAAGGTAGGTAACGGCCAACAATAATGGGACAGTCAGACGTTAGAGTCTCTAGATGTGGTATTCACACCAAAACCGGAATCTGAACCAAATCAATCCAACCAACAGATATGATATGTAAGACTTCCTACGACTGTCCTGACTGCTTTAAAAATATCATTGTTACAAAAAACGAAACACCCCTCCACCAAAAAAAAAAAAAAGATGGAGAAAAGTATTCTACATTAAAGATTAAAGAGACACAAAGACATGCCAATAAATGCAATTTACGATACTTACTGTTCCTGGAGGTTTTTTTTTTTTTTTTTTTTTAGCTATGAAGACATTTGAGGACAATTTGGGAAATGTGACTATGAACATTACATAGTATCATTAGATCAACGTTACATTATTTTGCTCGTACAGGAGAATGTCCTTGTTCTTAAGGGGTTCACACTAAAGTATTTAGGGGCAACATATTATTATTATATGCAATTTACATTCAACTGATTCAGAGAGAGAGAGAAAGGATGTGGCAAATGTTAACAACTGGCAAACGGAAGTGAAGGGTAGATGGATATTCACTGTTCTATTTCAGCTTTTCTGAAGGGATGACATTTTTCAAAATAAAAAGGTACTGGGGTGGGGGGGTAAGAAGTGATGGTTCTACATGGTCTGATGTAGAAAGAAATCCCAGATACAGCAGATTTAAGCAAGCTGCATAACAGAATGCACAGTGTATTTTTAATTTAAAATTATACATGAAAAGAATATATACATGTGTAAGTTATATGTATATATATGATAAATGTATATAGACTCATAACCAATAACATACATGTAGTAAAAATTTCGGAGGAATAACCAATGCCACTAGTTTGAAGCAGCTATATAAAAGCAAGGATACACTTTATTTCTAAATTGTTTTAATTTTTTGTAGGGAGCACTTAATTACTTTATACTCCAAAAAACAAAGGAATCAGAATATGATTTTTTAATAGAAGAGGAAATGTTTTAGTTCTATATAGGGACTGGTAAAGAATTCTATTAAACTCAAGTATGCTTCTTAAAATGTACATCCAGAGAATCTAGACAGATTTCCAACAAAGCATCTCAATCCAGAATCATTTAATTCTGCAACTTCAAATAATTGTCATCTGGCTGAGAACCAGAGAACCAGAAAGGGTAGGAAAGGGGAAAAAAAGGCCTATGGGTTAGCCAGATTCGTGAAGATATGCAGCAAAATGTAGAGGAGGGCATTTCTGGTCCTCCCTCAGGGCTCTGGTACTCTTATTTCACACATAGTTCTAACAAATGTGGTAACCAATCTTCTTGCCTGTAGTCATTTAGAGATCACAAATTAGAGAGGGTAGAGTAAATTATAAAAGGCAAGCACACAACTGACAAAGAGGGAAAGACAGAAAAATTATTTCATAGCACAAAAACTTTTAAAAATTATAGCTGACGAGGCCTTTTAGTGAGAGGCAAACCACGCCCCGTTCTTCTGTAACTCCCAAGAGATCAGCACACAGCATGATAGCTAATGCTTTTACCAACAATGCTGACGACCATGGAAAAGTTGAAGTACTTTCACGGTACCCTAAGAATATAGAGCAACTTTTTCTTTTTTTAACTTAGGTTTTGGCAAGCAAAAAGTCAGCATTTATCTGTCGATAAGATACAGCGATACAAATCTTTGATGTCCAAGTAACTGTGATACATGGTTCCTTACGTTTAATAATTCTTATCTGGAATTCCCAAAAAAATTCCCAAAAGCACCAAAGCTGTGTCTTGGAGGGAAAAAGAACACAAGTAAAGAAACTCCAGCTAGTGGAGCAGAGCAGAGGGAAACGTGCTCACCTTTCCTTCCACCCCAACTCCGCAGTCAGATTCCTGGATCATGCTGACATCATTGCCACCGTCACCTGTGGGCCACACAGACCAGAGAGAAAAGATGACCCCCACATCTCACTCTTACCTTAAACAATAAAACATGTTTGCCTTTCATGGGGTGCCTGGTAAAGATGCCCTGCCTGCCCTGCTCCATTTAATCTCTCCAACCACCCACGCCACTGGGATCCTAGTTTGCAGAAGCTATTTTGCGGAGCATCAGAGAGACCAGGTGACTTGCCAAGGGTCCTGGCACTAAGCCAGGACAGTGGACTGCATCCACATGGACATTTGCAACCACCACCCATCCTCCTCTGAGGCTGGGGTGCTGCACAACATCACCATCCGCAACAGTTAGCATCGCTCACATTGAACATTTACCATGTACTGTGGCAAGCACTTCTGAAACATGACCCTCTTTCGTCTTTGTAAGGACCATCTAAGGAAACCACTGTTATTATTCCCATCCACCTGATGAGCAAACCGAGGCTCAGACGGGTGAAGGAAGCCACCTCGAGCACCCAGCTGGTAAAACCCAGCAGAAAGATTTGAACCACATCCAACTCCACAGCATGTGGTCTCTGTCCTTCTGAATGCTGTGTTCTTGTGTCACTAGCAAAGGAGGGGAGGCCCTGGGATGTGCTTATCTATTCTCTCTCCAAGGGAAATACTAAAAATAATAACAAAAAGAGAGCCAACGTCTGTGAGGAGGAAAAAAATCATGACCTGAGCAAAGCGGCCTGGGGAATTTGAAGAACACAGCAGCAGAATCCAATTATCCTTCCAGAAGGTAACGCCGGTGCACCAGCAGGCCAGGGCCAGGGGTCCGGGCCCGGGCAGTGCCTACCTACTGCACAGGTGAGTTTCCCGGTGCGCTCCTGCAGCAGGCGCACAATCTGGGCCTTCTGGGTGGGGGCGCAGCGGCAGCAGACCACGGCCGGGCACTGGCAGGCCAGCTCCATGAACTCGTACTCATAGAACTTGAGGCAGACCTGGAAGGTGTGGAGGCAGAGACAGCGGGTCAGCCAAGGTCACCTCCTAGCCTGCAGCACCCCCACTGTGGCAGGAAGAGGCCCAGGCTCTTGGGAGGACCCTGCTCCCTGGAGGTCCCTGAGCTCACCTCCAGGGAGTCTCCAGAGATGACCAGGGCACAGTCGTGCTTCCTGCGGAAAGCATTCAGCTCGAGGTGGGCCTCCCCGCGGTTGGTCACCTGGAAGGAAACGGAGAGATGGAAAAAGGCATTGCTCTCTGGAGCTGAAAGAACAATTAACAGCGGCTTCCTGGAGCTGGCGTGAAGGCGATGGCCACCACAGCCTAGGGCCCTTCCCCGTCCACCCCCACCAGACCCAGAGCCAAACGAAACCCTGGTGGTGTGATTCTGCGGGAATCGGGAGAGCCACTACACCAACCACCACCCTCCATTTCCCCCAGGACTAAAACTGACAGCACTTTCACCATGTGCCAGGCACTGTGCTGAGTGTTTTTCATGGATTTCTCTCATTTATTCCTGAAAAGGGCTCTAAGAGGTGCATAATGATAGCTCTATTTTACACGTAAGGAAACTGAAGGATGGTATGATTTGTTAGCCTGTCTAAAGTAACACAACTAGTACACTGTAGAGCAGGTACTCAAAGCCACGCACCTCATGGAGTGGCGCACTTTTTCTGTAAAGGACCAGATGTTAAATACTGCAGCCTTACAACTACTCAACTCTGTTGTAGTTCAGAAACAGCCATATACAATATGTAAACCAGTGGGTATGTCTACATTCCAATCAAACGAAACACTTGTTATTTACAAAATCGGGTGGCTATCGCATGGGCCATAGTTTCCAACCTTGAAACACTGCAACCCTGCAAACACTGAATTAGCCGATACCAAACCACTGCCTGTAGGGGAAATATAGAGTTAGGTTCCTGTGTGCCTCTCGTTATAGCATTTTCATCCATACATAACCTTGTTTTATTTGTGTTCCTGTTTAAAGACACCTCAATTCATTAACATTGAACTCACAGCTAACTGTACTATAACACCTGCCTGAAGGAAGCACATCTAACATGCGTATTTCCTCCATAAGGCACATCGCAGCCTTCTTGGCTTAGGAACACCAGACAGCACTTCAGCGCTGTGCTGGGCGCCACTTAAAACAGCAAACTGCCAACAAAAAGCACAAAAATGTGAAAAATCTGATACATAAATGGACTAGAAAAAGGACACTTGTTTCCTTCTTGTTATAAGAGCTGAAACAAGAAGGTGGAACATTGCCTTGTTCACCCTCAGCTGGGAATGTGCATGTCAGGCAACCCACGTGTTTGCGAGCGGCCACGAAAGTGCTGCGCGTATTGATTTCAGGGTCACAAGTAAGTTTCAGTGAGTAGGCACACTCACAAAGAATCTGTGAAGATGAATATCAACTGTATCTGCCTCTACACAACACTGCTGTTCTAAAATCCTGGATTTCTTGAAGCTTCTACGTGCTATGGACCAAAGGCGGGGGTGAGGAGGGAACCCCGAAACATCTGGAGTCCCTCCAGTTGTTTGACGTTGTGGCTCTGATTTCAGATAGTGGGACTGCTACATCCTGCCCCAAAGGGGACCTAGTGCCTCTCACATCCCTTACGCAATAAAGTGCAGGACAGTCCTCACCAGGAGCAGCTCCTGATGTGTGCGTTGCTTTTGTCAAGGCTACAAGGGCAGGCAACTGCTCACCTGCCATCCAATTCTCCTCCATCAAAAGGCTCCCCACTGTTCAGTGTTCCTAAATGTGTCCCTTCAGGAGGACAGGCAGACCAGTATTTGTGGTCTGAAATTTCTTTCTTATCCAAGGATTTGGCCTTTGGGGGTTCAGTGAAGTCCCAGGAATCATACGCACAATTTCACATGTTTGAGCTGACTTGCCTCTTTCGGAGGGTAATGCCTAACTTTCATCAGCTTTGCAAAGGGGACCACGTCCCCCCGCAAAAGGTTAAGAGCACAGTATCAGCACAGGGCTGGAATGTGGTGCTCCTAAACCACTGATGGCAGGAAGTCCTCAGCCTGCACCTGGGTCACTCAGTAATCCCACCCAAACCTACCATGGCTTAGGCTGCTCCCCCACCCTAGGCAGTCCACGTGCCTCCCCTTCTCTCTTTAGGGGCCCACTCGAGGTTATGAGGTTACAGGACAAACCGAAGCATCACCCCCACATGGCCCCGGCACAAAGAATGCCTTACCAGCCGGAAAATGTGGATGTCCTGGTTTCTGGTCACCAGATGTGCATTCTTCGCTGTGCATGTCGCTGTCTCCAGCTTGTCCCCCGTCAGCATCCAAACCTGAAATTACGGCACAAGAGAGGTCCTGTTTGTTAGTCTTTGAGGGTGCTTGTTGTCTGCGTCAGCTGAGTTTCCAAGAACATCGAGCTGAACTTGATATGTTCCGTTTACCTCCTCAAGACTCATGGTGTCCCCAACATACCACAGGAAATGTTCTGGTTCAAGGGCTTTGGGACCCTGACCAACCACGGCTGGTGGCAGCAAAAGCTGGCGGGACACTTTTATTACGAGCATCCCTCCACACACATGCTACAGGAGGCTCGGGAAGCTTGGTCTTTGGACCTCATAATCCTCCTTCTGGGGATTTTTCTTAAAGCAATAAACACTTTAAAAAGGGAAAGACTGTATGAGTAAGAGGTCTCCTCTCCTCCGTGTCCCACACGAAACACTGAGTTACGACACTGCAGACTTTCTATGTGCCTATAAAACCCTGATGGTAAATAAACCAGGTTCTTCCATGTCTTGTATCAGCTCATTCCACATTTCACTGCTGTAGGCTCAGAGAGGGTAGGTGACTTGCCCCAAAGCTACACAGCAACCTCTTGTCCTAACCAGGCCAGAATCTGGATCTTCAGAGTCAAAATGGAATGTGCTTCCTGCTCTGCTATTTTACCTCTTTAACCCTTTTGTTGTCTTTGCCCCCAGCAGGGAGAAGTCTTGGGGTTATGGAATGAAGGAAACCCGGACAGTGGGGGACAGTGGGGGATGACAGGAAAGAAAGTAACAGCAAATGTTCCCAAGGCACCGGGCACCCAGGCTGAGCCGCCGTCTACCTTCACAGTAACTTTCTGAGACAGGAAAACAGAAGCACTGAGAGGTTAAGTCACCTGCCAAGGGTCACAGAGGGGCAGGACGGGAACCGAGGCCAAGAGGGTCAGAGGGAGGCACCAGGCACTTCTGCGGGCTATGCCTCTGGCCTGCGCCTCTGGGGTTGACCCTGGCGTGGGTCAGGGCTTCCCCTCGACATCCCATCTGCCCCGAAAGCAATACTCTTTCACGTGATCCTATTCAGTGTTTGATGTAAAAGAACAGACACTGGGGAAGGCGCTGCAGGCTCAAGTTCTAGAAAACCATGAAGAGCATCATCAGGCGCGCCCTGTGGCTACCGTCCCACGCTGGGACGACAGGGACCTAGGGACAGCTGGGGCAGGGGCCGCCTCAGTCTCTGCATCTGGAAAGGGCACAGAAGCGGAAAGTTTCCTGTGAAAGATCACGCCTCAGGCCTCAATTACAGGCGAACCTGCTCTTCCCCAGACCCAAACCAGAAAGACAGGTGCGGGCCACACTACGCAAATAAAACAGCTCGTCTTTGGGACAGAGCAGTCTTGAGAAAGAGGAAACCCCCAGGACGAAGCCGGAAGCAGAAAATGGAATCTCAAAACTCCACGGAAGTCCTGGAAATTGCTGGTGTCCAATTTTAAGCACCACATGCAGCAGGAAGGGGCCTCCAGCCACCAGACTTCCGAAAACGGGGTCTTGCTGGCCATTTCCTCGTGATGAACTAAACCTGTGGGCCAAAGGTACGGGACAAGGGAACACGCACACACGCGTGTGTGGCCAGCGGCGTGAACGTGGCCTGGCGTCTCCTCTGTCCCCCTCGCACGGCCCTGCCGAGAGGGCAGGCCCCCCAGGACGCGGCCGAGAGCTGCTGGTGCGTAGACGCCAGCGGCAAACGCACGTGTCCTCAGGAGCCCCCGCCAGCGGCCCGCTAGGACCCTGCTCGGGCTCGTGGAGAACCACAGCCCCAGACGCCCCCTACTGGCCTCTCCAGATTCAACTGCTGGACATATTTTTGGGGCCCCAAACAGCAGAGAACAAAATGCAAATGCGACAGTTGTTGACGCCGACAGTCACTCCGCCGGTCAATCACTCAGCCACAGCGACAGGCCACCCTGCCCCTCGTGCATGCTGGACGCTGCTCGGCGCTGAGTGACAGGGAGCCTGGTGTGATGGGGAAGGCCCCGTACAGTAAGACCACACGCCACGCATGATGTCTTCTGAAATCGGGACTGGAGGGGCAGGAGCGACAGCCGTGGCCCTTACCCCGCCCACGCTCTCCCCCCTTATGTCTCCACTCTGCTGAGGGGTAACTGCTCTCGTCCCGCAGGGCCTTCCACGCGGCGGCCAGGTCCCTGGCAGGCCCGCTCTACCTTGATGCCGGCGTTCCTGAGGGTCTCCAGGGTGGGCCGCACGTCCGCCTGCAGCTGGTCCTCCACGCCCGTCAGGCACAGCAGCTCCATCTCCATCTCCAGGCTCTCGATCACCGTGGCCACTTTGAGGGAGCGGTCGTGCACACTCAGCTTGGCCTGGACGTAGCGGGCCTGGGACACAGCAGCACACACGGTCACCGCTCGGGGTGGGAGAGGCAAGGCTGACCCACCAGTGCCGAGAGTGGAACAGTGGTGCCGGATCCCACCACAGGCGGGTGGGCTGGGACCCCAAGGGGTGGAACAGGCTTCCAGCCTGCTCCCAAGTCACGAGTGCAGACACAGAGTGGGACAGACCTGAGTCCCACCCTGTGCTCTACGCTCAGCGGCTGCGAGACTGTCAGCAAGTCACTAACTTCTCTCCTCCATGCAATGGCAGTAACAGCACCAGCCTCGCCGGGTTGTCCCAAGGATAAGCACAACCCAAGATGTGCAAACACGGTCGGTATCTCCCACGCATGACACCCACTGTGTAACCCAAACTCCAGATCGCCAGGTTTTCCAAAGACAAAGTCCCACTTCGGAAGGCCACAGACCCACCCTTCTGTTTATTCCCTCTTTATCACGTTAGCAAGAACCTGGAAGAAAACCTAAAATCCCCTAATGGACCCATTCAAAACACACGCTTTTAAAATTAAAGGCAGGTAGCATTTAGCAGGGGTAGAATTCTTGTCAAATAAAGGCTTACAGAGAACACACACGCATAAAAGAGTCAGACCCCCGTGGTTTCTCTGGCGGGGAGCAGGGAGCAGGCAGCTGTCCCCTGGCCTTGCCTTGCTCCCCTGCACTCGGCTTTACGCTAAGCACCGTGGACAGAGTGAACAAGGCAAGGACCCTCCCCTCAGGGAACACACAATCTGTGGGACAAGACGATATGAACAATCAATGATCTAGTTCAACATCAACAGTTTTACAGAAAGAAATTAGGGCTCCAAAAGGGTGACTTATGTCAAATATTCCTATACTATGTGCCAAGGACTATCCTAAGCTTTGGGGATATAAGAGCAAAGCAGACTTACAAAGTCCCTGCCCTCAAGAAGATTTGATTCCAGAAAAAAGATGGGTAGGACAAATGTTAAAAAATATAAATAAGGTCATTAAAGATGGTGGCAAATGCCCTGAGGAAAGTTGAACAGGGTGATGGATGGAGAGTGACAGGGTGGGCTGCCTTAGAGAGATGGTCCAGGAGGACTTCTCAAAGGAGGTGGCATTTGAGCTGCGACCTAAAAGAATCCAGGGAGTGGGCCATGGAGCTCTCTGGGGGAAGAGTTCCAGGCAGAGAGAACAGCAAGTGCAAAGACCCTGCAACAACAGTGACCCTGGTGTGCTCAGAAATGACGTCAGGACAGCTCAATAGCATGAGCTGGGGGCAGGGGGACGCCGGAGGAGACATGACTGGGGAGGTGGGCAGGGCTGCAGAAACAAGGGAGCGGCCCCCAAACAACTTACTTCAAAGTCCTGATACTGCTCCTCCGCTAGAGACTTCTTTGCCACCACGAGCACCCGCAGCCCTTCTCGGGCCATGTTGCCACACTGGAAAGCAGATGAAGTCAGTGAGAGCTATGCGGAGGACTCGGCTCCGGGACCCTGACTCTCGCTGGGGAGGGCCCGGACACTGACATGGACGTGCCCCTCCCAAGGGGACAGGGAAAATGGCAAATCAGAAAACTGCTTTCCCCTAAGGTGATCTTCCCTGAAGTGAACCTTTCATAGGGGAAGTTGCAGAGGGGCAGCCCGTGGGCACAGCATATGTGCTGAAATTTAAGTCAACATTGTAAGACTTCACACACAAATCTGGATTGCTGAATCAGTGGAAAAATTGGATGTCTGACAAAACCAGGTGCACTTTCCCAAATAACCACAATCAATGATGGCTGAGAAGTGGCTTCCTCTGTGTGTTCCCAGGAAATGTAGCTGTCAAGTGAAGAACATTCCAGTATGTCTAACATGCAAAGTGCAACTCTGTCAGAAAAACACATCCAGGCCTGTTTTGTTTATCCACGTTACCTGCCTGGCTACTACAGGCATTTGGGTGCGCAACCCCCAAACTGGAAATTACTGGTTATGATGTTACTAAAACATCAGTGTCCATTAAGTGTACTTTGTACACTGCCCAGCATGGGAAGCGGGCATTGGAGCAGAAGGAGTGAGTTAGTAAAATATGAATTCCCTGCCTGGAGCCGAGAGATGGGACAAAAATGGCCCAACAAACCTGAGCACTCCTTCCCTCCTGCTGCTGGCCACTGTCCACGTCACAAACTGGGGTAGGTAGCCTCAGACGTGACCCCAAATCACCCCCATCTCCTGGAACTCACGCCCTCATACAATCACCCTCCCCCACTTGAGTGTGTGCTGGACTTAGTGACTTGTCCCTAACACACAGAACAAGGCTAAAGTTAGGGGACATCATGTCTGAGATCAGGTTACCAAAGACGGTGACTCTGTCTTGTTTGTCCTCTCCTGCTCCCCCACTTGCTCATTTTGAGGAAGCCAGTCACCAGGTTGTGAGCTGTCCTACGGAGAGGCCCACACAGCAAAGGATGGAGGGCAGCCTCTGGCCAACAGCTGGCAAGAACCTGAGGCCCTCCGTCCAACAGCCCACGAGGACCCGACGGCTGCCACAACCACCCGGTGAGCTCGCGAGCGGATCCCGCCCCAGTCAAGTCTTGAGAAGAGACCGCTGCCCTGGCTGGTAACCCGACCGCAGCCTGTGGAGGCCCTGAAGCAGAGGACCCAGCTGAGCCACACCTGGATCCCTGACGCACAGGAAGCACGAGAAGGAAATGTGTATTTTTTTAAGCAGCCACGTTCCAGGGTAGTTTGTTACATAACAAACACAGAGACCCACCTTAGCATACCACGCAAGCGACTGCCTCTTCAGAACACGCTTCTGAGGCCTGTTTTTAATTTCCCTGGTCCAGCTTACCTCTTCCTCCAGCCAGTCGTTGTACTGCACGATGCCGGCCATGACAACGTCTGCTCCCTTCATGTAAAACGTAATTTCTCCAGTTGATTCATCCTGGAGAGAGAGGCCAAGAGGAAGGAATAACTGAAAGGGACACCCTCCTTCTGCTGCAAGGCCTGCTTCCCCTGACAGTGTACAAAGTGCACTTAACAGACATTAATGTTTTTTCACTTGGCCGAAGATGAAAAGCGAGAGGGGGCCTCGCTTTGGGGCAAAGGCTGCAGAAAGCAGAAGAAAACTCAAAGCATTTGGAAAATTATTAAATGATGAAAGCAGGATCAAAAGGATTTCAACCCTTTGCTTTGGAGGCTATTACTATTCCGGCGGGCACGGACTCCCATGCCGTAAGGTAATTTTAGATTTATACATAGGACTGCCAGTGTGACCAAATTGTGGTCCATCAAAAGAACAGGGAAGATCATGACCTAGGGTTTCTCACCCTTGGCACCATGAACATCTGGGGCCAGATGATTCTTCGCTGTGCGGGGCCCTCCTGGCATCGAGTGCCATCCCTGGCCTCTACGCACTAGACGCCAGTAGCACCCTCATGGTGATACCCAAAATGTCCCTAGACATTAGCAAATGTCTGCTGGGGGGCAAATCATCTCAGTCAAGAACCACTGATCTAGACAATTCCAGACGCCTATGTCTATCTGGAGACGTACCTAGAGCTCAAGTTGCCTAGAGTTTTAGTTCACCCTGACCAGGTTTTCTGGGAAGTGGGTAATACCACTGCACAGACACTAGCTCCTGGCTGTATGCAGCTGGACAAGTGACTGCTCTTCCCTAAACCTCAGTCTTCTCATCTGTAACACAGGAATTCTTACCACATAGATTGTTGTGGCTGAAATGAAATAATTCACACAGAGTTTGTAGCCCCCGGCCAGATACACAGAACGGGCCCCTCAGAGGTGTCATTCCTGTTGGCATGAGAGTAACTCCGCAAGCCCCTTGCTCATATTGTACTCGGAGAGCAAGGCTTGGCCCAGTATTCTCAATGGCAGCAATTCTGCCCCCCAGAGAACATCAGGCAGTGCCTAGAGACACTTTGGTTGTCACATTCAGGGTGTATGCTGCTGGCATCTGGTGGGTAGAGGCCAGTGATGCTGCTCAGCACCCTGCAGGGCACAGGACAGCCAAGAACTCCCCCAGCCAACACGGCAACAGTGCCGAGACTAAGAAATCCTGGCTTTAAGGAAAGAGGACGGATGGCTGATTCTCTGTCCACTCTCTCACAGTAATTCAAGTCTCTGGGAGGGGACGCAATAGAGATGGACAAGGGGACTGAGCCTGGCCATCAATCCTGTGCCTCAATTTTGCCACCCCGGGAAGCCCAGAATAAACGCCTTTAACGTCTTCACTGAATATGAAATAAATACTCAAAGCCTAATTAGTGGTCTGGTTTCCTCTTTTAAAATAACTTTCGAATGCCCTCCCATCATTGACAATCTTCTACATCAACACGATGACTCATAAAGCATTCCCAGGCCAAGACGAGGCGCCCACGTTTTAAGAGCATACAACTAACTGCACGTTTATCTCTGACGGATTGCTGCTCTGGCTGCTTGTGACTCAGGCCAAAGATAGCTGTGGGGTCTGAACATGAAAGCATCATGGGTTTTTTTCCCTTTCCCCTTCACCCAAACGGTGCTTAACAACATGGCTGTAGGAAGTCACGCCCCCAACCCAGCTTCCTTTACTCTGGAAGGGGCTCAAGCAAGTTTAGAAGTTCTGTCCAATATAAATATTGTATCAACTATCTCTTCCCATGAGTCATTTCCTCCCACCGAGTTCATCACAAGTTTATTTCGTTCCCATATTATGGCAAGATTACGCCATAAATTTACAGAGAAGGGCTGGCTGTGTGGCATTGTTTTGGGGCCTCATCTTTTCCCACTGTGGTTTGTTTCTGGCACCTGCTCAAAGGCCTCCTTTAGTCCAACAATGACAGCGGTATGATCTATACCAACGATCCAGCTTTAACGTTCCACATGGGAAGGGGGAGAAGGCATTGGAACATCTCGTACACGACAAAAACAAAACAGGGACACAACCTTCCTTCAGAAAGACAAGCACACAAGTCCCAAAGAAACTGGCTTCTCTAACCTTGCCTAAATTTCTTAGGAGACAGATTCATGCAAAGAAATGACCTTGCTTTGTGGTTGCAAGAAGATACTGCCAAGCATTATGCATGAGCTCACACACATTTAAAAGGTTTAATGGAATAGGAGGGAGCCAAACTGTAACCGTCAACAGTCGCTAAACCAACTAGAGAGAAGTTTTACAATCAAGCTAAAACTTCCTCACGTAGGATAACTGGACAATCATTTGCATGTAGCACACGGATTGTAGGAACGTATCTGAACAGGGTTTCTCAGTCTCAGCACAATGAACAGGTGGGGCCAGGTCATTCTTTGCTGTGCAGTTTGTCCTGTGCATTGTAGGATATTGAGCACTAGAGGCCAGCAGCACCCCCCACCTGGGGTTATGACAACTACACATGTCTCGAGACATTTTCAAATGCCTCCAGGATGAAAAACACCACACCAGAGGAGTGTAGTGAGAGTGTGCAAAGTGGAGAACTAGTCCAAAAGCCCTGGATGCTCATTTCTACCCACCCAAACCAAAGACAAAGAGAGGTTGGGAAATGAAAAAAATTAGCAAAATAGTATGTATTTAATTAAAGACAGCCTCACAAAAACGGATGCTCACAGTGTTATTTTTATTAGTCAAAAATGAGAAACAGCCTAAGCAACCAAAAAAAGAAAAGTTAATGAAATAGTGGTACATTCTTTCGACAAAACACCATAAACACATTTAAAATCATTAAAATCATATTTTAATGATAGGAGAAAATTCTTATACACACAGTTCAATGAAGGGGGAAGTTTAGAAAGCTTCAGATGATGCAAATTTTATGAACATGTGTGTGAATATTTACACTCTACATGCTTAGAAAAAAGACTGAAAGGAAACAGCCCGAAAAGGTAAGAGTCTTTGGGTGGTGAAATGGAAATGAAGAGTTTTGATCCCCTTCCTTATATATTTATTTGTTCTAAATGCCCTTAACAATAAATGTTGATTTTTTTTTAATAACCTGGGAAGGGGGGCATGCTATGTTAAAATAAGAATAGATTTGCTAATCTGACAGTGTCCCGTACTTCCAGGCATTGAGTCCCTTTTCTTGCTGTGGGAAGACACATGAGTCACATCTCATAAAATATGACACGTGTCTGGGAATGAGAGGCCTTTACCACTGAACGAAGGGTGGTGCATACCACTCACTTATTCTAGAATGGCTGATATTGGGGGCTATTCCACAATGATTCAACTCTCAAATGACCTCAGCAGAGCCCACGGCCCTAGAACTTAAAAAATAAAGGCTGGAACAAAATTAAAGTAATTCCATAGGAGATAATGACTCTCATTCCCCAGGAAACACCCACCCACAGGATTTATGGTGCTGCTCCCAGACCACAATGTTCTTGACATCAGATGTGCACTCAAGATAGGGTTTAGCAGCCGTGGTCCGGCAGGTGAAGGCCAGCGGGAAGAGCACAGCTGTGTGGGACAAAAAGCTCCCTCCCCACCGAGAGTTGCCAAGGAACACGTCCTACAGGGTCTGAAAGTACCTACTGGCATGTGGACATAAAAATCCCTTAACATGTAATGTTCCAAAGCATGTTCGTGGGGTGTGTCACGGGTCATCTGTACAGCAGCTGTGCTGCCTCTGTCTTTTCCCCTGGGTAGGCAGCCTGTAAGGTGGCTCACAATGGTCCTCACCTCCTGGTACTCAGGAATTGACCTACGGAGAGGCCCATGTAACCGTGAACCAAGAACAGCCTCTGGCCAACAGGCAGTAGAGAACTGGGGACCTTAGTCCAACAGCCCGCCAGGAGCTAAACACTGCCAACAACACTGATCCTATTGGGATGCGGACCCTGCCTCAGTAGAACCTTAGACAGCAGCAGCTCTGGCCAATCCCCGAGCCCAGCCTGCGAGAGACCCTGAGCCAGAAGACACAGCCAAGCTGCACCCAGATTCCTGGCCACCAGAAACCATCAGATAATTTTTAACACATACACAATAAAACCCCCTCGTTGAGACCCCCCCTGGATGCTTGAGACCACAGACAGTACTGAACCCTATATATACTACATTTTTCCCCCATACATACACACCTATGATAAAGCTTAAGTTATAAATTAGGCTCAGTAAGAGATTAACAACAAAAACTAATAAAATAGAGCAATTCTAACAATATACCATAATAAAAGTAAGATAAGGGTTACTTGAACACAAACACTACGATACCACGACAGTCGATCTGATAACCCAGACAGCTACTAAGTGACTAACGGGCCGGCAGTGTAGACAGTGTGGAGATGCTGGACAAAGGGAAGATTCACATCCCGGGAGGACAAAGCAAGACAACATAAGATTTCATCACGCTACTCAGAGGGGCATGCAATTTGAAACTTATGAATTGTTTATTTCTGGAATTAATATTTAATATTTTTAATTATTTAAATATTTTTGTCCATTTAATCTTTTTTTGAACTGCAGTTGACCGTAGGTAACTGAAACCATGGAACACGAAACTGCAGGTAAAGGAGGAGTCTGTATTGTTGTTTGAAGCCATTAAATATGGGGTAATCTGTTATTCAGCAACATACAATTAATACGCTACCTGCACATTGCTACAGGGGCTCTACGAGCTTCCCAACTCCCTCTAGTCACACCCCAACTCTCAGGTCCTGCGGAAAAGACCATGAACTTGGGAGCCAGACAGCCTGGGGGCAAATCCCAGCCCCACCGTTTTCCAGCTGTGTGGACCTGGGCAGGTTTCTTAGCCTCTCTGTCTCTTGATTTTCTCCTCTGTCCAATGTCAATCATAATGGTACCTACCTCACTGCGTTATGGTTAGAACTAAATGAGTTACTTTATGTACATTACCTGGAACAGCCTCTGGCGCACAATAAGCACCATGTAAATGTTACCTATCATTACTGTCACTGTTGTTCCTACTGCTACTACTGTTACTACTGCTGTTAATGCTACTACTGCTTCTACTACTAACCTGGAGCTGCCCTGGGCACTAAAGCTACAAGAAGACTGTTGTAAAGTTAGGAAGGCCAGAAAAAGCTGTGAGTTGTTTCTTATAAGTAATTTTTGATGGCTGCCCTAACATTAAAAAAAAACCGCCAGTGATCCTGGCCATCACTGGCAAATCCTGTTTACTTCAGCACTTACTGAGAGTCTACCACGTGCCAGGTAAGAATGCCAGACACAGGAGACATGGGAAGAACAAATGACCTGGTCCCTGTTCTCACCAACCTGCAGAAAAGGTGTTGACAAGAAAACCCACAATAAAGAATTTCATTGTGATAAATGCTCAGAAAGAAAAGAATAAGATGCTACAAGAGGTTGTCTGAAGTCCAGGAACCTGTAAAGCTGAAGCTGACAAGCCAACCACCAGCTGAAAATACTCTACCAGCAGGAAGGGGTGAAGGGGTGAAGGGCCTCATGCCCAACAATCTGCGTATCAATTTCTACTTCTACTAATGCACTCTTACAGAATCGACAGCTCTTTCCTCCCTAAGGCATCAAACACTTGGGTAGGTCAGGGTGCAAAAGATTCTCATTTGTTTTTAAAAAAAAAAGTCCAGAAAAGATGAAAGAGTCTTAGATTCTTATGATCTGAGCCAGAGTTTTCTCCAACCAAGCCAAATAATGTGAAGAACCTTTAAGAAGATTGGGGAACAATCCCAATACCAAGATAGGTCTGGGGTTGGACCAAGTAATCTGCATTTTTAAAGCTCCCTTGGAAAGCCGGATGGTCACCCAAGCTTAAGAACTACTGGACAAAGTTATGTGGACACCAGGTTTTCCAGGCTTCCCAGGAAGGAAGTGTGATCTCCACGGGTGAAAGAGCAAACAGAAAAACAAGATATTCATTCAGACTCTTCAGACTGGCAAAATTTTTAAAAGTCTGACACTATCAAACGTGGGTGAAGACATGGAGGAATGGCGGGAGGGAGATTAGCACAAGCACTTTGGGGAAGAAGTTGACAATATCTGGTAGAGTTGAAGATGTATGTTTTCTACAACCAACAACTCTACCTCCGGCTATACTCTGTAGAGAAACATTCACAAATGCGGAAAGGAGCCCAGAACAGACATGGATATGAACAGCAGTGCTGTTCCTAATCGCAAAATAAGTGGCAACTATCTAAACCTCTAGCAACAGGGAACTGCAATGGACCAAAGGAATAGAGGTATATTCATACAATGCACTACCATGACCCAGCTAGGATTGATGCAGTAGGATTAAATAGGTGAACATAAATAACGTTTTCAATGTTAAGCAAAAACCAGAAAGTGCAATAATGATGCATATACTACGGTGCCATTTATATAGAGAATAGAAACACGCAAAGCCATGATACATGTTGTTTATAGCCAAACATGTCTGAGAATAGTATCTTTAAATTCCTAACAATACGAACTTAAAGCAGGGATGGAGAGGAAAGGCATCTGGAAGGAACAGCTAAAGCTGCAACCGAATGCTTTATTTCTTTAAAAAAAATAATTTCAAACTACAATACATGCAAAAATATGGATGAATCTCGTAAATATAAATCTAAGCAAATGAACCCAGGCATGAAAGGGTATCTACCATATGATTCCATTTACAGAAAGTTCAAAAAGAGACAAAACCAATCAATGGTAGAAATCAGGACAGTGGTGACATCCTTGTGAGAAAAACTGTAGTGACCAGAAAGGGGCACAAAGAGTTGCTGGGGAGATGGTTGGTCAGGTTCTGTTCTTCATTGTGGATTCTGGTAACATGGGTGTGCTAACTTTGTAAAGAAAGGCTGAGCTGTACACTTAGGACGTTTGCCCTTTTCTCTGTGTATGTTGTATGTCAAAAGTTCAAAAAACACAAAAACAAAATCTGACCCTAAAACTATGTATATCTATTATGCATCAATAAAAAAATTGCTTAAAAAAAAAGAAAAAAATCTGAAATAAATATGGTAAAGTGATACTGAGTGAACACTATGTTTTTTTAACTAACATTGTGGTTGTATGAATTGTTAAAAATTACAAAATATTTAACTACAACAAGGGTACCAAGACCAGACAATGAGGAAGTAAGAGTCTCTTCAACTAATGATGCCAGGACAACTGTATATCCACATGAGCAAGAATGAAGTTGAACCCCCATTCACACCATATCTCACAATGAACTCAAAATGGATCCACGACCTAAAGAGCTAAAACTATAAAAATACTAGCAGAAAGTAGATGGGTAAATCTTCCTGACTTTGGAGTTAGTAATAGATTCTTAGATATGACCCCAAAGTCAAGAACAACAACCAAAAAATAGATAAATTAGACTTCCTCAAAATTAGGAACTTCTGTCCATCAAATGACATTATCAAGAAAGTGAAAAGATAACCTACAGAATGAGTTTACAAATCATGTATCTAATAAGGGTCTAGTATCCAAAATATATAAAGAGTCCTTTCAACTCAATAACAAAAAGACAACCCAATTTAAAAATGAGCAGGGAACTTGAATAGACATTTCTCCATGAAAGATATTCAAATGGCCCTAAGCATATAGAAAGATGCTCACTATCATTAGTCACTAAGGAAATGCAAATCAAAACCACAATGAAATGCCACCTCATAACTACTAGGACAACCATAATCAAAAAAATGAAAAATAACAAGCATTGGCGAGGATGTGGTGAAATTGGAACCTTCACACGTTGCTGGTGGGAATGTAAAATGGTGCAGCATTGTTGAAAACAGCGTGGAAGTGCCTCATAAAGTTAAAGATAGAATTATCCAGCAGCCGGGTAACTGACCCAGCATAATGCGGCAATTCCACTTGTAGGTATATACCCAAAAGAACTGAAAACAGGTACCCAAATCCTTGTACACAAGTGTCCGTAGCAGCACTAACCACAATAGCCAACAGGCGGAAACAATACAAATGTCCATCAGTGGATGACTGTGGATAAGCAAAATGTGGTTTATCCACACAATGGAATACTAGTCAGCCACAGACAGGAATCAAGTACTGACACGTGCTACAGCATAGATGAACCTTGAAAACATTATGCGAAGGGAGAGAAGCCAGAAACAAAAGGTCATCTATTGTATGAATCCAATTATATGACATGTCCAGAACAGGTAAATCCAAATAGACAGAAAGCAGCTTGGTGGTTGCCAGGGGCTGCGGGGAGGATGGCAATGGGGAGTGACTGCTTAGCACAAGCAGAATTTTCTTCCACAGTGATGAAACGTTTTGAAAATTAACAGAAGTGGTGGTTGCACAACGCTGTGAACTTACTAAATGCCACTGAATTGTTCACTCTAAAATGGTTATTTCATGTTATGTGATTTTCATCTCAATAAAAAATATACATTTAATTAAACAAAAGAGAATGAGAAACATATTACCAAGAAATGCCCAATCTATGTTCAATTAGAACTCTCACGCCAGAACCGGGTTGTCCATAAGCGTATCAGAGATCTGGGGTCTGTCCTGTTGACGAACTGATTCCCTTTCCGCTTAGAGAATTATATTCTCTGGTTAGTCTGGGCAACAGATACCACAATAAAGAGGGTTCTAAAAAGGTAAGAAAGAACGTGAAGTACCAGGGACACGTGCAGCTTACTTGGGGTCTTTAAGCATCTCGAGTCATGAATAAAAGACACTCACCCTCACGATGATGCCCATGCGCTTGCTCTCGTAGGTAAAGGGGAAGATCTGCAAGATGGTGAAGTTCAGGATCTGGTCACCAGGGGTCCTCAGCTGCATGGAAGACTGGTCTCGGCCCACCAGGGTTAAGCCCACGCTTTCGGTCCACTGTACCAAAGCCACCTAAACAGAACACAGGGTCACAGGTCAGACACACGGCCAAAGGTGCCGGTCCACAGTGCATGCACAGGAGCACAAGGCGGAAGGGGGCGCAGAGACAGGTGATGTGCAGCAGTCACTGTCCCCGGGGACAGCAAGGGCTCCCACACTCGAAGTGACCCCTCTATAAGGTACGACTCAGCTTCTCTCCACACTCAAAGCGGGCTGCACCCCAGGGGCACAGCAGAGACACTGCACAGGATTAAGAGTGACTGGCACAACCACAGATTACTTCTGGAAGAATCTGCACAGAGCCAAACAACACAAAGGGAAAAAATGAATAGGATGCTGGTGGGTCCTTCACCTTCTGGCTCTCCCTGCAGCCTCACACACACTTCACTGGGAGAGCATCTACAGTGCTTCTCAACTGGGCAGTTCCGCCCCCAAGGGGACATGCAACAACATCTGGGGCATTTCTGCTTGTCACAACTGGGAAGGAGGTACTGCTTGTACCAAGTGAGCAGAGGCCAGGGATGCTGCTAAATATCCTATATTCTCTGGATACTTTCAAAGGATTTTTTTCATTCTTATTTTTAAGCAACTGTTAGTTCACCCCTTAATTTAATTTAATCTAATTGTCCTGAAAAGATGTGAAAAGTCCGTGATATTGGGCTTCCGGAAGACATACTAATTCCCCAAAAGCCTGCTCTTAACTTCAATCAAGAAAGAATCTGGAATTCCAGAACTGGAAGTGGCTTCCAGAGCTGGGAAGCAGCAGTTCTTGTCCAGCCCAGTCTGCCAAGCCACGGACCCCAGAGGTCCATGTGAGGGGTAAAGCTGAACTACAGACCTGAAATGATCAAAAATGACCAATGTTTCTGAGGAAGGATGAGTTACAGATGTATGTGAACATCTTGAAACCTTGCTTTCTTCCATAGCACACCTGGCAGTGGAGTTAAGGAACTTACCACGACGCGACTATGCTTGTTGCCAGCTCCACGCTCCTGGGATCCACCTTTCTAATCAAAACTTCATCAGTGACCTTGGGGCCGATGCCAACAGTTTATGAACCCTGCAGGAGGGCTCTCACTCCTGCCTTCCGCTCTCCGGACTTTAACATAAGTCGGCATTAATCGAAAGGCACTTTCTAACAGAACACATAAAATCCCCCCGAGTCCTACTTAGGGAAGACCGACCTGGAACTGGGGTGCTCACTAACACTTCTCAACTGTGGGCAAGACAAACATTTGGGAGGGAGTTAAGATAACTGCATTCCTCTCCAAAACAAGATGATACAAAAGCAAGGCTACTTATTATTGTGGCGGCTCCGAGCTTCGGTTCAAAGGGATCACTCCGTGTCACACAATCATAAAGGATTTCAGGGTCTCCAGTCTCACTGCCTTTAACAGACTGAGTTAGGGTCTCTATCACAGAGGTCAGGGCAGCAGCAGAGAAAGAAACATCATTAAGGTGAATGAATGAACAAATATATTAGATGGGAACTAGCTCAAATGCTGGAAATACAGAGGGGCAGGGAGGGAATCTTGTCTCAAGAGTCTGCTGCGTGCTCTGCTTTGGGCGAAAAGAAGAAATCAAAAGGGCAGAGCTCATTCCCTTCCCTTCCTAAAATGTCCATCAGAAGAACTCATGCCAGAAACCATCCATGAAAGGGCTTTTTCATCATTTGTTGGTCAGCAATAAACTACCTGTGACAAGTTTTGAAATTTTCCCTTTATTTCCGGGACTCTGTGCTTGGGAAACATGCCAGACCACGCTTAGTAGCCTTGAATTCTTGTCAAAAGCAGGATACTTACTAATCCTAAGAGCATGTATGATAACAAGATAGGAATCTGACATCTGATTTTTAAAAAGGGGGTTCTTTGGTGGCATTCAGTAAAATATATACCCGGGCTCACAAAGGGTTCCTGAGTTCACAAGGCACTTTCCAGCCATCCTCCCATGGATAGGGAAGTGGTATTAAGGGTAATAAGTCCAGGCTCTGGCCATGGGCTGTCTGGTTTTAACTTTGCCAGCAATGTGACCTTGGGAACGTTTCTTAGCCAACTTATATTAATACTTCATCTGCAAAATGGGCACATTTTTTAAATGGGCACACTTTTTAAAAATGAGTTACTAAAAGCAAGGTGCAAGACAATTTATAATTGTGTTAAATTACAATTGTGTTTTAAAATTTTTTTTAATATTTTAATAAAGGGCAAGGGAAATTCTAATACATGCAAAGAATTATCTCTGCAAGGATACTTAGATATTAATAACAGCGAGTACCTCAGAGGAAGAGATCTAGGAGAACTGAAGTCTTAGGGAAGGAAGAGAGGGACTTCTTACTCTATGCCATGAGCCTGTGGTGGCCACGCAGAACACTCTACGTTACCTAGAACTCGTAATTCATTGCTCTGAAATTACTGAGCCATTCAAGGCAAGGCCAAATACAGCAAGCAGCTTTCATTTATACACACGTGCACACACACACCCCCCATCCATGTGCACACACATATACAAAGCACATGTGCACATACATCACATGTGCCTGCACATGTGTCCATACCCATACATGCACACGTATACACACATACACATACACATAAATCCTACAGAAATATAAAAGCCATATGACTTTCTAAAGGATGTTACTTAATTCATCTTCCTTCCTGTTTAATGATATGCACTACAGTAAGATTCTGTACTGCAATTGTTTCTATACATATATATGCATAAATTTAGGAAAAATCTGGGAAAATCTACACCAGAATATAAACAGTAGTTATCACTAGGTGGTTAAGAATTACAGGTTATTTTTATCAACTTTTTTTTTCAAATCTACAATTTCTACTTTTTCTATAGTGAGGACATCAGTACTTGTGATTTTAAAAGCTTAAAGAAGTTTTTTTTAATATGAAAGAATTCATGGAAAAGACAAACGAATGGATCATAGGATTGATTCTAGCTGCTCGCAAGACAGCATCTCCTTGGCCACTCACACCAAGAAATAAATGCTTTAAAAGTTGCATCATCATCCCTACCTCCCCCCACCTCTCCCACTGCACCCCACCTCCAATGCACCAAATGTCCTGAAAATGATGGCATGCCGTCAGGGCTGAGACCTGCCTGCGCGGCATCTGAGGAGCACTTCTCTCTGGTCAGATTACATCTATTTCATTTCCCCTATGAGTTACTGTATGGTGCAGGGAGGGCCCAGCGCCCCTCAGGCTGTAATTGATAGCTGAATAAAGATACTTCAAGGCTCCCAAAGCGGAATGTGCACAGGAAACAAATTTAGGAAATCCTGCTTTCTGTTACAGGAAATGAATCCTACGCCAACTGGTAGAAATTACTCCGGCAGCTCCAAAGTAAAATGAATACTGGTTTCTATATGTATTCCATAAACTGACCTTGCCTAGACTGGCAATGCTTTATTGATATTGAATTTCAAAGGCACGATTCTAGAGCCAGCCAAGTCTACATGGAATCCTACAGGGATTTGGAAACAGAACGGCTTTCTGAAAAATTTTGCTTGAACTAGATTTAGCCTCCTTTGTGTCTCATGATATATTGATACAAACGTATTTGTATTTTGCAGCATGCATCCTCTGAGGTAGTTTAGAAGGCTGATCAGTAAGATATTAACAGTGGCTACACCTCTAGTAACATTATGGTTTACTTTTTTCCTTACCTATATTTCACATGTTCTACTATAGACATGAAATAACTGTGCAATAAAAAATAATAAAGTTGTAAAAAAAAAAAAAAAAGATAGCAACAAGGTAACACTGGCCTCTGTGAAGACACCAAAGGCAAATACCTCTTTTCTTTTCCTCAATCATGACTCAGAATCTTAGAAAAACAAGACAAATCTGAACCCAAGTGCAATTAACAGACAGAAGAGATAAAGCACTATTCGCTTTGGGCAAAGGAGCCAAGAAGCACAAAGCAATCCACGAAAGATTGACCCTCAGTGAAAAATCTTTGCACGGCCCTAAAACAAATACAGCAAAGTTCGGTGGGAACAGAGGAGTGTGGGACATGCACCAAAGGCCTCCAGAAATGCCAACTCGAGCCCCGGGAGCCCTGGGCAGAAGTGCTGATTGGACTGTCAACATCTGGAGCCTGCTCAAATTTGAATTCCATCAAATACCCGAAAGTTACTGGTTCCCGGTCCACAGCTACTAAGATGATGGTCCTTTGTCACACTTATGTTTCCATGGTATCCTACTATCATTCCCAAAGGGCAACACAAGATCCAACAACGACAACCACCAAAAAAACCCCACATTTAGGACAAAATCTAGACTTTCTAGGCTAAAAATGGACCCTCTTATTTATAAGGTTACAAAAAAACAAAAAAGAAATGATGACAAACCTGAAAAGTTCTCAGTTACAGGGCGAGCAGACAGCCAGGTCATCCAGACTAACCCTCCTTCCCCATTCTCTCTCTCTGCACACAAGTCCCATCTCAGAAACTGACCAGGAGGTGCAACATTTTTCACTTCTAAAAAGCCTGGCTCAAATGCCAACAGTCACAGATGAACTGGGTTTTATAGCTTGAACCATTCCACAAACACCAAGCTGACTGGAGGGAGAAGTCTCCCAGATGACAAATTCCACTGCCCCAAGAAAGTAGAAAGAAGCAACAGGACAGGGAAGGTGACATCCAAGCGTTCTTTCACTCGTGAACTTTGGTAAAGATTTTCATCATGCCATCCCCCCAGCTGCCATTAACCACAGGCTTAATACTTAACACTTGCTTGTTAGTCCAGAACTTTAAAACACTTCCTTTGCTCAGGGAAACCCCCGCCTTCCCAAAATGAACAAAAAAACAATCGGGAGTCCTTGTAACATTGGTAGAAGAGTAAAATGATAAAAAAAAAAAAAAAAAATCTGGGAAGAACTCTAATAATTGTTATCATGAGCCTTAAAAATACTCATTTGAAGCCAGATGTGATGGCACGTGCCTGTAGTCCCAGCTACTTGGGAGGATCACTTGAGCCAAGGAGTTTGAGGCCAGCCTGGACAACATAGCAAGACCCCATCTCTAAAATAATAATAATAATAAGGAAAAAGAAGAAGAGAAAATACTCATTCAATTTAACCCATAGGATTTCCTGACTGCCTATGAAGGGCCTCACAACAGCCCTGCTGTGTGGTTCTCTGTCACAGACATGGATCCCAGGACTCACATGCTCCACTGTGCCACTCACACCTCTTCCTGGGAGCAGAGGCCACTGTCTTGCCCAGCACTGACAGCACAGTGCCAGCCCACTCAAAAACACCTGCTGAGTTCACAAACCCAATTGTACCACTTCAAGAAATATTAGGTGTATGGATGCTCATTGCAAAATGCTTATACATATTTTTGCTAAATATTAGGCATAACCTAAGTTCCAACAATACCAGAACAGTTAAAGATATTAGGGTACATATATATGCAGTGATTCTAAAAAAAATGCATTTAATAATATTCAAGAAAATTAGAAAGTAGAAATGACAAAATATTAAGTGAAAATACATATATCTACATTAAAATTTCCATGTTTTCAGGAAAAAATGTGAAAAGATACTGGAAGACTATGTATCAAAATATTCCTCATGGCATCTGAAAAATGGTTTTGTGAAATGATTAAGAGTTTGGGCTCTGAAACAAATGGCCTGGGTTAAAATCCTGGCCCTGCCACTCAGGGAGCTGGTGCCACAAGATTAATTAGCAAGGGAAAACGGTAACTTTACCGTGAAGAAGCCTGGGAGACATCGCCTAAGCCAAGTAATCAAAGTTAACACCACCGAGAGTGAGACCCACCAACATCACGTGGCTCCTGACAGCATGCACTGAGAAGGTCAGGGCCAACAGGCACACGCTAGAGTCCACATCGTAAGAAAACATCAGACAGACACAAACCGAGGGATGTGCTACAAAATAATCGGCCTGATTAAGTGTCACGGTCATGAAAGACAAGGAAAGCTGAGGAAAGGTTCTCAATTAAAAGAAACGTGACAACCGAATACACGTGTGATCCTGGGTTGGATCACGATCTGGGGAAAATATTTTTTCTTTTGTAAAAAGTAAGTTAGTGGGATAGCTGATAAAATTTGGATAAGACCTGCAGGTTAGATAATAGTACTGTCTCAATGTTAATTTCCTGATTCTGATGAACGCCCTTGTTTTTTTTGGAAAAAAAGTGAAATATCTAGGGGTAAAAGAAGAGCACGTCTGCAGCTTACTCTTCAATGGTAAGACAGAGAACAATAAAGCAAACATGGGAAAATGTTAACATCTGAGGAATCTGAGTGAAGCTTCAGTAAAGAGGAATTCTTCGTGCTAGTTTCGCAACTTTTCGAAATCTCAAATAATTTCAAAATTAAAAAGTTAAGAAAAACAAGACCCAGGTGACTTCAAGATAAATATGCAACCTCTCTGCCCTTGACTCTCCTTTTCTGAAAATGGGGATATCAATAGTAACCCTCTTTAGCTGCTGGGAGGAATAAATGAGAAAATACCCAGAGAAAACACTTCAGAAGGGGCCTGATGCACACGAAATGCTCAAGGCCAGCTAGCTACGGTTATCTTTCACGAGGGAGGTTGCTACTGACTCATTTGCCTTTTTATATTTTTCCGAAATTTCCTAATTTTCTACACCGAATAAAAATTACTTCAATAAGCAGAACAAAATTTTCTAGGAGAGGGGAAGGAAAAAGGCCAAAATGTTAACAGATTAGTGAAACCGAGACCTGTGTCTGAATTACACTCAAGTCAGGGGGACAAAGGATACGAGACTATTTTCACGCTGGGTGAGCTCTCTGCCTACGCGCACGCGGAGGGTGTTCCTATGATACGACACCCTAAGCAGGAAAGCAATCAGGAGCTTGTTACAGACAAATATCAAAGAGGCAACTGTGCTACCAAGCCCCATGCTCTTGAACATGGTGTCAAACTTATGATTTTGATTTTAACAACAGAATATGCCTAGATATGAACAGCAACTTAAAAGTATGAAGTTTACTGGACTTCATCACAATTAAAAACTTTTGTGCTTCAAAGGACACCATGAAAAAAGTAAAAAGAGTGGGAGAAAATATTTGCAGATTTTATATTTGATAAGGGGCTTGTATCTAGAATATATAAAGAACTCTTAAATCTCAACAACAAAAGACAAATAAACCAATTAAAAATGAGAAAAGGATACGGATAAACATTTCTCCGAAGAAGATTATACAAATGGCCAATAAGCACATAAAAAAGATGCTCAATATTATTAGCCATCAGGGAAATGCAAATCAAAACTACAAGATGCCAGTTCACACCCACTAGAATGTCTAGAACCAAAAGGATTGACGATAACAAGTACTGACAAAGATGAAGAGAAATTGGAACCTCATACGCTGCTGACAGATATGTAAAATGGTGTGGCCACTCTGGAAAACAGTCTGGCAGATCCTCAAAAGGTCAGACATAGAGTAGTTGCCATATGACCCTTCCAACTCACTCCCTAGGTACACACCCTTAAGAAATGGAAATCTACACCCACTCAAAAAACTTGTACACAAATGTTCACGGCAGCATTATCCATAATAGTCAAAAAATGAAAACAACCCAAATGTCCACTAATTGATGAATGGATATATGGAGAATATTCATAAATGGAATATTATTCAGCCACAAAAGGGAATGAAATCTTGAAAACATTATGCCAAGTGAAAGAAGCCAGTCACAAAGGGCCGTTTATTGCATGGTTCCAGTTGCACGGAATGTCCATAATGGGCAAATCTACAGAGACAGGAAGTAGATTAGTGTTTGCTTAGGACTGAGAGGGCAGAGGAAAAAGAGGGGGGGACCAAAGGAGAAATGGGTGTGGGGTTTCCTTTTGGGGTGATGAAAATATTCTAAAATTGATTGTGGTGGTGGTTACATAACTCTGTGAATATACTAAAAAAACCACTGAACTGTATACTTTAAATGGGTGGATTGTACAGAATTTAAATAATTTAAATTTAAAAGTTAAACAAAATTTAAATAAAGCTTTTATTTAAACATTTTACATTTTTAAATTTTATTTAGAATTATAAAATTCTTTTAAAAAATTATGTGGTTTAAACGGGACCTCATGCTGGCCATCTGAGTTACAAAACAAGATCTCTTACTCCTTGCCAACGCAGGGTACATCTCAAGCCTGTGACTCTCTCTTTTAGAGGAAGAGCGATTCCTTCCGGTATCTGAAAACTCGTCATCCTGGCTCCCGCCCTCGGTTTACCTCGTCTGGGCTGGATGCCTGGTACACGCGGCAGGAGTCCTCGTACTGCTTCTCAGCCTCAGCCTGGTCGGTCACACCGTTGGACTCGTACACGGGAGTCACGTTGTGGCAGAGCGCGATGGCCTTCACCGCCTCGTGCACACGGCTGCTCATGGTCCGCCGGACCTTGGTGGTGAGCGTGGGGCCCTTCTGAGCCGGTGGGTCCTGGGATTGCTGCAGGAAAGAGAAATGAATAAGGAAGATGATCGGAGAAAGGCAGGGTCTGGGAATTGTGGAGGAACAGCCATGCAGAGTTACTGCTCTCTCTCCTGTTCCAGAGCACGTAACTCTTAGGCGTATCTGTATGACACTGTAATAAATGGCATGTGATTTTCAGGGTTCCAATCATTTATGCTTGGGGAGAACAAGGACCCCACTGCATGATAGGGATCCTGGCATGTCAGAGCAGGGCCTCCACACCTGGCCACTACGGCCTTTTGGGGCGGGAAACTCTCTGCTGTGAGGCTGTCCAGTGCCCTGTAGGGTGTTTGGCAGCACCCCTGGCCTCTAGCCACCAGATCCTCTGGATGCCAGGAGTACTCCCCCAGTTGTGACAAGCGACATCGCCAAATGTCCCATGGGCAAAATCACCCCCAGCTTAGAACCACTGTTTTAAGTTCACAGTCTTCTTGGTTTATAACAGAATGCAACTGTTTCAGCTGGTACCCTATGGAGGTAACAATCGTCAGCAACAAGCAACCCAGGGCAGGTCCAGCGAGATGTACCAGTAAGAGCCAGAAGACAGACCCCCTGGTTAGACGGAACCTCCTGCAAATGGCACTCAGCACTCCACTTAAGGTTGGCTTTCAAGAGTAATATTAACCGTGTTCACTTTTTGCCTTGCTGACTTCAAACCCCAGCTCTTGCCTAAGGAGCAGTTCCACGCATACACGGCCCTTCTCCACCCCTTCCTTCCCCCGTCAACACATGGCTCAGCCTCCAAACAGCAAGCAACATGGTAAAAAGAGCATTGAAGGTTAGGAAACCTGAGCCTTATTCTTGGATGGGTTGTAAGCAGCTGTGTGACCTCGAGCGAGTGACGTCTGTTCTCTGAGCCTCAGTTTCCCGTAAATGAGAGGAGTGGGCAAAAGGGGTGGTTTTCAACCTGTGCTCTACACCAAGTCCCAGGAATCCTGAAAAACCTGCTCAGCACAACCACGTGTGGGAGGAGGGGAGGGGCAGCTGCGGCCTCTCCCTATCTATCTGTGGCCTCTCCCTATCTGTGGTACCTATCAGGGGCCACTTAGGCCTTCCTTTGAAGAAAGGGTTCTATTGCCTTGGAATATAATAAAAAATGAAAACCACTGGGGGAAAAAAACACTTGTTATCAGTCTATGGCTCAGTGTTCAACAAAATCCAGATGCCCTCCCGCAGCTCACAGGGCCTACCTGAAGGGCCCCTGCTCACCTCTCCAGCTTCCCCTCTTGCACCTGCTGTAGCCACGCAGGCCTTTCTGTTCATTGAACACTGCCAAGCTTCTTCCTGCCCCGGGGCCTTTGCACTTGCTGTGCCCTCTGCCTGGAACGCCACCCCTAGATCCCTGCAGGGCTGGCTTGCCCTGTCTCATCATTCAGGTCCCAATTCAAACATTACCTCCTCAAAGAGGCCTTCCCTGAACCCCCAATTCAGGTTGCTCTGCTGGCCTTCCCCACTGCAAGTCACGCTCCCACATCACCCTGTGTGTTCCTCTCTTTGCCGTCTAAATTTGGCGAGTTTCCCTGGTGATTCTCTCTCCCGTTTGAACACAGGAACAGAGAGAGCTTATCTGAGTCACTCATCATTGTATTCCTAGTACCGAGGCAGTGCCTGGCATGCAATAAGTAATTGCTGAATGAAGAAACAAATTAATAACTTAACATTCCTGAGCTGGTGGTGGGAAGTCCTCAATTGACATGAATTTTTTTTCCATTTTCAAGAAGAATAAATATCAAGTTGACCAACTTCAGTTCTAGATTTTAAATCACAGATTTGGTCAAAGGATCACCTGTAACAGTCTTACTATTAATACCTCCACAGCTAACTGAATCCTGGAAGCTAGAAATGTTTATGGAGTTACTGGATTCTATATTCCATTAAAAATATATTTATCCAACAGAAGAGAAACCATCTGATCCTTTAGAATGAGCCATGTTTTACACCCATGACACACAGTTACCCAAAATAGAGAACAGATGGGTCACAAGAAACAAGAAAATGACTTTCATTTAATTTTTTAATACTATTTTTAGTAGTGGCGTTAGACTCCTCAGGTAATTAGACAATTACTAAATTATTCTGGTCACTGCAGGGACACACAGTGCTCTGGCTTCCTGCTCTGTTAACCTCTGGTGTCAAGAGCACACGAGTTTCACTTCCAGGCCAAAGGGCACTGCATGGTAACAATAATTAGAGTAATGAATCAGAACTCCGGTTTAAATGAATCATTATTTGCCAAGTGCTTTTAATTATAAAGAATTCAACTCTAAAATTATAAAGAAGACTGAAGATTTACAGAAAGGTTCTCTCTATTGGAGAGACTAAATCAAGAACCTTTTCTTTTTCAAGTTCTGTAATTTATGTTCTAGCTGCAAACATGTGTCTTCATTTTCGCCCACATTCCTTAGCACCTGGACCAAACTGTTATTTAACATTAGGGGCAATAACAAGACCTTTGACAATGTAATTGCTATGGTTAGCAAGTTTTAGTAACAGTGGGTTTGAATGAAAAGCCAAGCTAAGGACGTCCTTCACGAACTCCTGGATTTTGTAAAACAATCTGATTTCATGTCCACAGGAGTCAAATACTTCCACTAATGTTTCCAATGTGGAACAACACAGAGCTATGGGATTTTGTATTCCAGGTAAAACAATTCCCAAGTAAGGCAAAAAGAGAACCATGGATAGTCCAATTTTTGTAAAGACCTCAATTTCAGATCGAGGGACCACACGATGATGAATCCCAGGACAAGGATGACAGCCCCGACCAACAACACAGGCGATGGGCCTAATGTGTCCACGTTCATTTATTTCTCTCTTAAATTAATACTTGTCCACCTTTCCTACTAAGATGTTTCAGGAAGGAGAAGGAATAATCATTGGTGCTGAAACTGCCTCCCTTAATTGTCAAATATAAGGCACACACGCACCCCAAATGGCAATCCACACGTATCATTAAGGTGCCGAGACTCACCAGTGGCCTAGCTAGGGTGATGCCTAGTGTTAGTCAGACCCATCTTCAAACATCCTCCTATTCCCCATATGGAAGAGTTTCACATCGTACAGTGTTTATCTCTAACCTCCTCCCCATAGGCCCTTTAACCTACACACATTTCTTCTTACTTAAAAAATACCAGGGGAAAACAAAAACAGATGTGGTACCCACAGAGGCAGGTTATGACTCTTTCTGCCCTGGGGAGAAACTACTGGCCCCGTTGTGGAGGGAGGGAGGGCAGAACATGAGGTCAGAAGTGACTTCGTAACCAAGCACAGGTCAGCGTTAAAAGAAGAATAAAGATCTCCATATACAAAGGGCCCTGACTTGGGCCCCAGGTGGGTGTCCTGCATCATATGATGCTGCAGAGTCATTTACAGCATCCCAGCCAACCATCGAGACACCAAGACTCATGAAAAATAGGCTTCCGTTTCTCATTAATGACCCACGGCAGGGCCATTTCCCGACAAGAGCTCCAGCCTGTATTACAGGAAAGATTAATACAAAAATTAAATGTTGAGTCACCATGAATACCAATTCTCTTTCTAAATGCAGTTAAAACTTCACCACATATGGGCATTCATCATATTAATGGATATTATGAATGGGCTGCTATTGATAGAAATACACTATTAAAGAGAAGGAATTTGTTATGATGGCCCCACCCCACTCCCCAAAAAAGCGCAGTTTATGACTAATTAACCTCAAAGGGCCACCACCACAGAGACAGGCTCGGAGCCACTACTTCCAAACAAATCAACTGAGTTACAGGCCAATTAAGTGAGTAAATACCATGTTTACTATTTAACAGTAGACATCATTAGTATAACAAAGTCAACAAATTTCAATTTATCCAAGTATCACAAGGGTTCTCAACTTGGATAATTTTGCTCCTCATTTGGTAATGTCTGGAGATTACTTTTAGTTGTCACATGGGGGGGTGGGGTACTAACTGGCATCTATGGGGATGCTGCAAAGCATCCTACAATGCACAGGGCAGCCCCCCATGACACAGAATGATCCAGCCCCCATGTGTCAATAATGAGAACCCTGATATAAAGGTCAGAACTGTGATATAAAGCCACTGATACTATAAATCCAGGGCCAGGACTAGCATGGGCACCTGAGGCCAAATTGTACTAGTGCAGGGATGGCTCCTGCTTTCACTTAAAATTTCAATATTTTGTTCCTCATGGATTTTTTACATTAGAGTTTTTAAAATATTGCATTAAAATGATTTACCTTGATTAGTGAGTTCTTTTGGCAGCTCATTAAATTTGCTACGTGAGTTCCTCACTTGCCTGACCCTATCTGGGCCCTGTTATAAAACCATTAAACACGAGCACCATCACTGACATAAGTGAAAAGAAAAGTGGATAGTGTTATTCTGGTGGTAGTTCTTAACCAGGCATGAGTCTCAGAATAACCAATAAAGATTTTTAAAAATATACGTACCGGTGCCCCACACCCAAAGAATGAAGTAGGGCCCAGGCATGCATATATACATACATATATATACACATAAAACTTTACAGGAAATTCTTTGTTTGCAAAACAACTGGTTTGGCATTTTATACATCCAGGTGTTAATACTGGTTATTGCTGAGTGATGTGAATACAGGTGATTTCAATGTTTTATCTTTGTGCTTGTCTGTATTATTTATTTTTTCTGCAGTAAAAAGTATATCATAAAGAAATAGGAGAGTTTTTTTTAAATGAATAAAAAACAAGTAGGCTCTGTGTCACAGAGAAACATACACAGATTAAAAAAAAATTCTTCCTCAAGGAAACAGAAATTGAACCTTCTACATGTTTCTGTGGATGCAGAATGTGAGAAGAATACTATCTGACATGCAGTATAAGTGTTGATGGATTGAATGCATAATGCGCATACATGTATTGTGCAGGAAAATAAACCACAAACCCCCACACTCACTGAAAAAAAAAAAAACTCAGTAAATTCCAGTTCTCACAACAAATCCTAAAACAATATCAGAGGCAAAATGTTAAGTGAAAAATGGCAGTTTGCAGATCAAAGTGTGTGGAATAATCCCAATTATGTTTTTCTAAATATAAATTTTTAAATATATGAATGTACAAAACAGGCTAGAAGAACACACAAAAGTGCTGCGAGTGGGCGCCTCTGCAGCAGGCACCACAGGGCTCCCGCTTCCTGTAGTTGTCCCCTTTTCTCTCAAATGCATATATTAACAAGAGTTAAACAAAGATACTCCCACTCGTTGGGGGGAATAAAATAAAATAAACTGCTACAAACACTAGGTAATACAGACCAGTTATCTCGAAATATTTTGATCATATAACACGTATTGGGGAAAATTTTGAGTACCTTCCATATATGTACATTTATCCTTGTATAAGTAGTGTATTGCACTACTGTGCATTATATAACAAGAGAAAAACAAAATTCTAAAATGATATGATAAAGATGAAAAACTGTTTCTCATGCAATTAGCTAATATCTCAAAATAACATATACTCAGGGTAAGGGACACTAACAATTAAACATTTTTATATTTAAATTTTGAATCATCATATCTGTTATTTGGCTATAACAAGGAATGAAGTATTTCTATATGCTACAACCTGAAAGAACCATGAAAATATGCTAAATGAATGAGGCCAGACACAAAAGGCCACGTATTGTTTCATTCCATTTATATGAAATGTCCAAAATAGGTAAATTCAAGACAGAGAAAGTAGACTGGTGGCTCCAAGGGGCTGGGATGGAAGAGGGAGATCGAGCATTCAAGTGATGTGGTCTTTCTTTCGGGGTGATGAAAATGTTCTGAAGTTAGACAGCAGCAATGCTTGCACAGTGCTGTGAATATACTAAAAAAAATTAATCACATATTTTTAAAGGGCAAATTTTATGGTTTTTGAATTATATCATAATTTTTTCTAAAAAGGCACCAAAATAAAATAAAATTTAAAAGGTACCAATAAATAAATAAGCCAGGGGAAAAAGCATCACATCTCCTTAGCTTGTGATGATTTTATCTCATAAGGTATTGGCCATTTTCTTGTTGTTTGCTTGGTCTTATATTAATAATCTGGAGTTTTCCTGAAAAAATCTTATAAAACCACCTGCTCTCTTTATGAGGTTAGTGTAGTTAAATAATAAATAAAATAAACAACTGTGGAATTCCAGCTCCTTCTGCAGGACACCTCAAGGACCAGACCTGACACACACCCGTCTGATATATGGAGTGAGGGTCCCTGTGTCAACCTCGATACTATCAGTACGGTTTAGATTTTGCATTAATTTTGGAGATGAAAATGAAATGTAAATGATCTTTTCTTCCCGCACTCCAGGGGGTCATCTTGCAAGCTCTGCCTTAGAATCCACAGATTGAGATACTGATACTCTGAAAAAGAAGAGTGAATCTTAGCTTCACAGCAGCTATTCTCGAACTCTGTTGTACTTTGGAATCACTCGGTTCACCCATTAAAACTGCAGCTCTGGGCAAGACTCTTTGAGCTTCTGACTCTGACTGAAGTGATCTGGCCCAGGGGTTCCAAACACTGTACTTTAATAAACACTGTTGTAAAAATCCCATTATTAAGCTCTGAAGGTCAGACAAGTGACCACAATGGACAAAGGGGATCCTTTTGGGTTGGTGGGCATATTCTAAGACTGGCTAGCTGCGATGCTTCCACAACTCTGTAAATTCACTAAAAATCATTGAACTGTACATTTAACATGGCTGAATTTTATGGTATGTAAACCACACCTCAATAACACTGTTAGAAAAAAAAACATGGAAAAGACTTCACATATCTTATCACAAAAGCATCACATCACGTGCTACTGCAGGATTTTTGGATGTCATGAGAGAAAGACGCACACAGCCTCGCTAAAGTAAGTCTGTACTACAATTCTGAGCTCACACCAGCCTGGAGAAGACCTAACCCCACAACCCTTCACTACATTAGACTCAAGACCAGGATGGGCAAAACAATTCATGAGCTTCCACTAAGGCAGGAGTCGAATTCGTAGTAAAAAATGTCATTTTCTGACTTTTAACACTACAAAGAGTGTTATCTGTGCTAAACCAAAAACGAACCATAAAATCTGAAATAACAAATATCCTGAGATGGGATGGTTTCTGTAAATAACAGGAGCTCTTAAAAATACCACCAAAATGGGCAAGGGTTGGTCTCCTGCCGGGGGTAGACACCACCACCTATGAAGCTGTCTAATATAATCATCAACATGTCAGCACGCCTGGGAAGGGTCTGGGAGTGAAACAGATACTTAGCCGCGTGTCGATAAGCACAACAGTCCAAACAATGACCCCTCAGAAGGAGCCTGGAAGGCGTATGGGGCTGGTGGCTCAGAGGGAAGAGTCTGTCCCAAGACACAGAAATGAGGCAGCTCACCCCATGCTAAAGGCTGGAGTGAGCGGGAGCAGAGGCTACCATGGGAGTGAGAGGCGACACAGGCCACGGCTGGACCCCGGCTAGACCCCACCAGGGATCTGACAGTGCCAGGGCGCTCCCGTGCTCTGGGAGGAGAGCGGGAAGAGAAGCAGGAAAAGCACCATGCGGGAGGTCCCTGGGCACAGTCAGACAAGGGAGAGTCGCTTCTGCCGAGCGAGCGAGACAAAAGGCCAAATGGGCGATTAGGTGATCCGGCGGGAGCAGGCACTGTGGAGGGGCAGTGACCGAGGCCGGACGTGATAGGAAGCAACGCGGTGGATGGAGACAGCATATGCTGAGACAGGAAGAAGGTTTAGGGGAGGAGGGAAGAATGTCGGGAGGGACCCTGGGTACACGGTCCTTCTGAGCCACACACAGCAATGCCAGGCGTGCAGTGATGACAAGCGTGCAGGTGCATTACAGTCCGAAGCTCCAGGTCAGGACCGTAACAGACAGACACGGAGCCCTCAGCACCTACAGAGTAATGGAAGCCAGGCTGGGGAAGAGACAGAACAGGGCCCGCCACCAAGCCCTGGAGATGCCAACCTGGGATCACCACGCAGAGGAAAATGGTCAAGAGAAACAGAAAGGAAACGGGGACTGTGTGGCTTCTCCCTGCCCAGTGAAGCGCCTCATGACCTGTTAATAGCCCTAAAGTACAAAAAGGGTCCACGGACCGGCCATAACGCCTACCCACGGCCCTAGAAGCATGAAAAGGGCTTATTGCTGGTTGCAGACGATGCCATGAGCTGTATAAAGTTAACCGTTTTTCATTCAAAATCCACCCCCAGTGCCACACCATCCCCTGCTCTGCTGTTTTCAGGAGAAAGCCTGGAAATCAGGTGTGCCTGCTGACGAATATTCCAGAAAATTAAATGTTGACTATAACTGTGTCACAAAGGATTCAGGGATTTTGCCTTTAACCTTTATACAGAGATATTTCCTTCACATTTTTAACTGGCTTTCTGACTGTGGAACGGTTACCTATTTTGACAAATTTAAGCAAAATACAGCTTAAAGAATCAGAATCTCTAGGCTATCAGGCCCAAATAAATGTCTCTTGTGTTTGTTCTGTTTTGTTTTGAAACCACCAGTAATCGTGATGAGCAGCCGAGGTGGAGACCCACCGGTCTAACTTTTTAGGAATATTAGGACACTTGCCAGTAATATCCTTCTCTGAAAAATGACTGAGCAGATAAGTTGTAAGTCATCTCTGATAAATTAGTTTCCTCCTCACGACTGCTGAATTGAACGTAGATGAGAAACTAAAGTTAATCAGTAGCATCATGACTTTTTCACAAGCAGACCATTCGTCATTGCCATTATGGCTCACAGCCAGGGAAAAAGAAAAAACAAACATGTTCATAAACTTGAAGTATAATCAACCATTAGGTTCCTTCTGGCACCAGTTATTGGACAAATAGTTTTCTCTTAGGTGTTTCCCAACGTCCATTTATTTGCACTTCAGTAAAGCTGATTAACCCTGGAGATAAAGAAGATGGGAAAAAACCCACTGCAATTTTATTCAAAATATAAAGGATTAGTGGTTGCCAAGGGTTTGGAAGGGAGGTGTTTGGGGGAATGGGGAGTGACTGCTAATGGGTATATAGGGTTTCTTTTTGGGGTGATGAACATAAAACGGATGGTGGTGATGGTTGCACAACTCTGTACATATACTTAAAACCAATTAATTGTACATTTTAAATGGGTGAATTGTATGGTACTGTGAATTATATCTCAATATAGTTGTTAAGAAAATGTAAAGGAATTGTTTGGGGTATTGAAACAGAAGGCCTCACCTGGGTGTAGATACTAAAGATGTGGCTCTGCACTTCGTCCATTGAGTCGAGGCCATAGGCTACTGTTCCCAGATGGAGCCGTTTGAAAACCATCTCATTCTGGGTGAGAGTGCCTAAAACACAAGACAAATGAGTGACATGCCTGCATCCCAGGGTGTTGATCATTATTAACAGTAATGACAGCTGCCATATCTGGAGAGTTTACTATATGTTACACACTGGAGTCAGTACTGCCCCTGCTGGGGCAGACATCTGCGGTGTTTTGCCTGCCCACAATCCTATTCCCCTTTTGAAAATGGCATCCTAGGTTTCCATGGGGAAATTACCATGCCCATTCCCAGGGGTGGTCCAGGAGAAATGTCCATCAGGGTGCCTGACTCATTCCACTGGCCAAGAGGGTGCCACATGACACACACTAATCAGATTCTATCTGGAAGGAACGGGAACTTCGAGCAGAAGACACAACCCCAACAGCGGAGCCCTACAGAGACTGTCCTCGGTGTCCTAATGCTGACTTGTGCAGAACTTTCCTGGCTCCTTTCCTTCCAGAAACCTGTTTTTCTCTGATTTGGTGAGCTGCCCAGGGATCTCTGCAATAGCATCCCTTCTGCCTTGTGGCCACTAAATAGTACAGTTGAAGCTTAAACAGGTCCCCCCACTCCCCTATCCTTGCTCTTCACCATGACAATAACCCCACAGCTTGACAGACATAAGTCGTGCAGCAGCTTCGGGGTGTGGTTGTGACATCAGGACTCAAGGCCAGGCTGCCTGAGCTAAAGCCTGCTTTGGCCACTCTGTGCCTGTGGCAAGTCACTTACCCTCTGTGTGCCACACTTCCTCATCTGCAGAGGGGGACAGAAACACTACCTGACCCACAAGGTTAGGGTGGGGACTGAGTCACTGTATATAAACACCCCAGGACAGTGCTTTGCATACAATCAGTCCTAGGTAAGGGAATGCCACTATTACTATCATCCCCATCACAAAATAATCAATCTTCATCAAAAGATGAAGAGAATAAAACAGCAGCAGCATGTATCTCTCCTATGTCCAGAGGCAGAATCCAAGAGTGTTGGTCAAAGATCAAAGAGAAGATCCTTGAGGATCTTCTCTCACCCGGAATCCTATATAGGCCCCAGGAAGCAGCTCACCTGTCTTGTCTGTGAGTAAGTAAGAAATCCTGCCCAGCTGTTCGGGAATCGTGCTGGAACGAACCACGGTCCCAGGGATTTTTGAATCCCTTCGAATCACCCAGCTGTAAACAATCTTGCCCATGTCCAGGTTCACGCGCAAACTAGTCAGAAAACCAGAGAGAACAGATTAACAGGACAAATGTCAAGTTTGTATGTCTTAGTATAAACAACATGGATCTAAATACGTTTGTGCCATGGCATTTGGACTCACTCCCTACAGAAGCTGGGGCTGAACCCACAGATTTAATAAGAGCCAACACCGCTATCAAATAAGGCACAAAACCAATCATTATTTTCATGAAGCTCTTGTTATGGACTGAAGTCACTTAAAACATAGCAAGTGTAGTTGTTTCAGTCTTTAAAAAAAAATTTTTTAATAGATAAAATCCATTTATTCAGCCTCCAAGTCAGGTAGGCAAACAATTGGCATGTGCTGCCACGCTTCCATTGCATATCCATGGCAGACATTGCTAATCAATCACAATATTGTATCCCTTTGAGCCCAGACTAAGGCTCAGAATCCTTCCCAACACAGCACTCCCAACAGCCACCACCACCCTTGCAGAGCTGGCGGATGAGATGAACTCTAAATGGCATCCCTAGCATGGACCGGTCCAGGCAAGGAAAGATCAGAGAGTGATTCAAGAAAGATCATGCCCTTCCAATACTGTAACCACACTCCTGACTCTGACTGTTCTTGGTCATCACTCCACAAAGAGACTGGCTCCTTTGAAAGCCACAGAACCATGATCTTTAAATGAGTAGAAGAAGGAAATGTCATGGCACCAACACGAGCTCATCCCCTGCTTACCTGATGGGAATGATGTTGGAAAACAAGAGTAGGAAGCGAATGATCTGTAGGTACCAGCGACCAGCAAAGTGCTGAAGGGCAACCATGACCAGTGAGACCACCACCAGAGCGCCAAAGAGGATCTTCGTGAGGCAGTTCACTTCCAGGTCAAACAGGCCGATCTACGGGACGAAGCAGGAAGGGGAGCTTGGGGTTACTTGGTGCAACCCACAGCCTCCCTGGAGAGCTGGTCCTTCACCCCAGGTAAGATGATGGGATCCATCGATCCTCGTATCTTTGGTCTGAGAACACTGGGCTTCCACGGGCTGGAGTTCAAAACCGACATCCAAGGAACTTCAAAGAATTCTGATTTCAAAAATTTTTTTATAACTAAAGAAAATTTAGACTTAGAAGCGTATTACCAAGTTCCTGCTGTGCTGGCTTGTGCCATACACTGCACAGCCTCTACCACCCCACACAGTGGCCCTGTAAAATGACTTGGGCCCTCTACTCTCAGAACCGTGCCATACACTAATTCAGTATTGCCTGAAAGTTCGGGGCCCACACCACTGACGGCACCTGATCTTTAGATGCTTCATTAATGGACATTATTATTTTAATAATAATGTATTTATTTTCATGCATTGTCTAAAAAATGTGTAACCAGTGCATCAAATCAATAACTTCATAGAAATATGGCCCAGTGTAAGGCTAAAACCTCAAACAAATGGCATTCTGGTTAGAATGATGGTTGTAACAGTGGGGTGAACACGACCAGAGTTTGGGAGACATGGCATTCCTTCACGCTGTTGACAAAGGACATCATCCTGCAATGTGCTGACTCTTACAAACTGGAGGAAGGGTGGGGCTGTGAGACAAGCAGTGGCAGAGGGCACTGGACAGACTGCAGGTCGGACTCCATGTGCTGTGCCACAGCCCGCTGCTCACGTGGGTCCGAATCCCAGGGTCTGCCCCTCCCACGCTGAACGGCCAGGGTAGAGCGCGGTGCCCCTCGAGGCCGTTTCTCACCTACACAATGAAGCACCTGCACTCAGAGTGCTATGGTTAAGATGAAATCAGATGCACGTGAAGGATGCAACACAGCACGTGGCAAACGGTTAAGCCCTTACTCGGTAGTTTGGTCTAACTTAAAAGCTTTAAAAATTTTTATTTATTCATATACAAGTGAATATATATTTATATATTATAGTATATACGTGTATATAATATGTATGTGTGTATGTGTACATACACACACACGTATATGCATGAAAAGATAATATGTTGGTATAAATAACACTGTTGGGTGTTCCTGTTTTTCAGTCTCATCGCTCACCCCACCAACACCAATCATCAACACACAGCTAGTCAAGACGCCCCCTGACCTTCTACACACCTTACTTCGGGGATTTGAGGTATTCATGACGCTCCGGAGTTCCCTCCCGGTGTAAAGAACAACACCCACAACAGTACCTGAAATGAAAAAAACAAAAAACAAAGAAATATTAATACAGACAGGCAGGCTTACAAATAGAAGAGTTTGACCCACTTGACTTGAGAGGAAGTCTAACAGGCACACCACGGGAATGTCAGAAATTTTACACTGGGGCCAACTAATAATTTAATAATAGTAGGACAGCCACTAGCCACAGGTAAGCATTTAAATTTAAATTCAATTTAAATTAAATTAAATAGCCACATGGGGCTAGTGGCTACCTCATGGAACAGCAAAGATACAGAGAGAGTGTTCTCCTTACTGCAAAAGTTCTATCGGTCAGTGCTGGTCTACGGGGTCCAGCAGCTTCCAATAGCAGGAGAGTTGGGGTAGGAGTGCTTTGTCCTTTGTGCCACTGGCCTTAGAAGCTTCCAAAGGTGCCTAGAACATTCCTATCTTCACAAACTACAGGATGTCCCAAAAGTTGCCACACATAGGGAAAATGGGAGATTGTGGCTAAATGTACCTTTATTTACAAAATACTCATTTCAAAATTTTACAAAATTTTTCCTTTGTAGCCATACAAAGGAAAATAAACAACTTATAGAAGAAATAAAAATGGCCAGTAAACATTAGAAAAGATGCTCAATCTAGTAAATAATCAAAAAGATGCAAAATAAACCATTTTTATCCCGATAAGATTGGCAAATTTCAAAAGACTGAGAAGAGTCAATGTTAGCCAAGAGGCGAGAAAATGGACCCTGTCATGCACACTGCTGTCCGAAGCGTAAACTGGGGGGAAATTTGGCAATATCTGTCAAAAATTTACCTGTCTGTCCTTTTCTGTGTGTGCCAAGAAAATGCTCGATATAGGGGGGAAGACGGACAAAAACGAGGGAGACAGGAAGCCTGGGCACGTCGGCGAGCGAGGGGCGCTAGGGTGGACCCCAGCAGGGGGAGCTCGGGGAGGGCGCAGCTGGCACCGGGCGGTCAGAGAAGCTGCTTCAGTTCACGTCATCTGAGCTGACACTTGGAACATGAGAAGGAGCCGCCCGGCCAAGCTCTCGGGAAGATCCCAGGAGCACAAACAATTTGGTCTCTGCCGGAAAAGGAAAACACCCACCCTTCTCTCCTCTCTCCCCTCGCCCTCTGTCGGAGGGAGACACACAAATTCAAGGAGGTTCAAACACATCTTCGGGAAAAGAGTCCAACCCCAAACGCAGGCTGTGACTGGGTCTCCGGACAAAGAGCCCGGAAGGCACTGAAGGAGGAGGCACTGAAGTCCCTCCCAAGTTTAAAGCGCTCAGCCAGGCGAACAAAGTCCTCCTGCACAATGCGCTCCCCTTCCGGGAGGCTCCCGGCAGATGGCAGGCCGGGGAGATGGCAGGCCAGGGAGCTGTGTCCGCTTCGGCAGATGGCAGGCTCCTGTGAACGCAGGCGCCCCTCCCTGCCGGCTCCTGTCGCCAGAGCAGATGGTCAGACAGTGGGAGCCGAGCCTGGGCTGAGCTCAGGATGGCCACACGGCCACGCCGTCCACTCCTACAGAGAGGGGGCTCCGCCTCCATGCCTGATGCCCAGGGTTAGAGAGGGCCCTGGAAACAAGGGGCACCCCAAAGGGAACGTCTCCCACCCCTTGATGCCATCAAACGCTGCTGAAAATGGCCTTTCCCACCCAATGCCTCCCCGTGCTCAGGACCAAAGCTCTGCCTCTGTGAGATCCAAACCCCAGCCTCATCCTCGTTGTGGCTACCGCCAGAGAGGAAGCACATGCCGGTGCCCACAGACGCATGCTGTCTTGGTCTGCACAGTGCTCTCAAGGTCTGGAATAAGTGGCCAACTTTTAAATTCAGGAGCTTTCACAGAAAAAATTGAAATCTCTGGCTTGTCCTGGAGAATTGGAAGGTCGGGTGACACTAAGGCCACGCTCCTTGTGCTATAACTGCTGGTGTTAAGTTACAGCCACCCCTTTAGATGGGCACATGCTCTCAGCTCACCATGGTCCCCACCCAGCCCAATCCCCTCCGTGAAGTGCCCTGCCCAACACGAAGTGCTGTCAACCCGAAACTCTCTACCTAGCCCCTTTGCCTATGCTGTCACCTCTGCAGTCCCTCCTTGCTCTCAACATCCTCGTCACCCCCTGCAGCCTGCAGACCACACAGTCCTTTCCACCCTCCCAGCCAGTGCCCATCTGGTCTCTCAAACGAGCCAGGCAGTCATGGTCAGGCATTTCACAGAGTTCTCACTAACTCTCCAGAGAGAGCACTGTGGTCCTGTCTGGGGTCAGGGCTACTCTGTGACCCCTTTGTTCTTCATCCACACCAAAATAACTGCTGAAACCTGAGAATGGCTGTTCAGGGACTTTTATAGCAAGTAGACATTGCTGCAATGTTTGAGCGTGTGATCAGAGGACGAAGCTCAGTGAATGGGGTATAGACCGGCTGGACAATATCACACCAATGTGGCAAGGGGCACATAGTGTGGCTGCACACTGGCCATGCACAGAGGTAGGACCACAAATCCACTTGCCACAGATTAGGGGGAAACCCAACAAACTGGCCCCTCCTCCCTAAGAGTTTGAGAAGAACTGGGCTAGAACACCTGGGCCCTGGGACATCTGGGCCACCTTCCCTGCCAAGCCCCCAGTCCTCCTCCATCCCTTCCCTTATCCATCGCTCCAGCGCCTCCTCAGCCCAGCAGCAGTGTGTGGGTTACCATGGCAACCACATCCTCTACTGACTGATGCCAACTGATGCAGCTGGACCCTCGGCACCTGTTAACTTCCAAGAGGTAACAGTGAATTGACCAAGAAGAGGCAGGAGTTAGATTCTAAAGAGAACACAGAAGTGAAATCTCACATAATTAAGGTTACTCTTGCTGGTTATTTCCTGAGTTGAGCACCAGAAAAAAAATGGCTTATGTTTAACTCCATGTTTGCTTTAGAATCCGAGGACAGTTAGATGTCTGCTCAGCGAGATGCAGGGGAACCTGAGACCATTTAAGGAAACAGTAAATACCCAGCTCCTCATACTCACTCCAAAACATGTGCCTGCTGAAGGGCGTGGCAGGCAATGTCATCAGCTCATCACTGAGCGCACCTGCACTCAAGCTCACGCAGTGCTTGTGCGCACACTCTCTCTTTCTTGCTTTCTGTATCTCCCTCTGTTCCCACATAACCAAGCACAAAGAGGGGAATTCAGACAGGGGAAAATGCATCGCTAACTCCACAATGCACTTTCCATGAACTGCTGAAATCTCTTCCATCTTCAAGATGCCAGTTTGCCTTCCACTCTCTTCCTCCCTGGAGACGACCTCTCCGAGGCTGTGTGATCTTGGACAAGTTGCTTAACCTCTCTGAGACTCAGTTCCTCATTCCATTAAATGTCCTCATTCAATGTTGTGAGACCAAAACAAGAGAATGGCAGCAAAACACTCTGTAAATAAACAGTGCCTGACAAATAAAAGACTTAGCTACTATCGTTAATCTCTGAGATTAAGACTGACAAACCCGTTCAAGTCCCTCCACCTCAGGATTCTCTGCATTGTCACCTAAATCCTTTTCATTTTTACTGGTTTTAGAGGAAATACATAAAACTCTCTCCCATTTCCTCCCCCCTCCTCTGTAACCTGTCTTAAACTCCTAGTAAACTATAAATCCCACAAGGGTGGGGACCTCCATCTCCTGGGGCACCACTATAGCCCTGGGACCTAGCAATGGAGCCCAACATATAGTAGGTGCTCAATAAATGTTTGCTGCACAGAAAGGAAGGCAGGCAGGAAGGGAGAAGAGAAGCAAATCACCAGAATGAGAACCAAACAGGCATACGAGAATGTATTTATTGTGGAAATGTTAATATTATTAAAACGAGTGCCTCACCAAACAAATCTGGGCTCTTAGAAGTCAAGGTGGTGGTTACGCTCAGGTGAGGGTCAGGGAGAGTGGAAGGAGTGGAGGGAGCTTGTGGGTGGCTGAGAATACCCTGCTTCTTGATCTGCGTGTTGGTCACATGGAGGTGTTCCCTGTGTTAAAACCCATCAAGCACTATATTTAGGATTTATGTACTTTTCTGTGTATGTGCTATCCTTCAATAAAAGGTTTTAAAAAAAAGAAATGCCTAACTGTCTGCAAGAAATGAAGGACACACTGTTCATGTGACTGTCTGGCAAGGAGATGGGCAAATCCCAGGCATCCACGAACTTCCAGCCCTGCCTATGCCACATGCAACACATCACAGCGATTTTAGCCTCATCTTGTTCTGATCTCCGTTAGTACCTGTCTATCCCACCCCAAGAGACAGGCGTCTGGCACAGACCTCTCTATTCCAAAGCGTGCTGCTTTTCATTTCACACTGCCATTCCCTGTGAGGCTGCCTGGGCACAAGTGTCCAGCTGAGGTGAGACCCCCTTGCTAGCTAGTTGTCCTAACTCCACTCCTAAAACCAAGTATTTCAACGTGAAACTCTGTAAATGCTCCAAAAAAATTTCGGTGTGTATTTTTATAATTTTAGAGCAGGAAAAATTTTTCTTAGCCTGGCACAAAACCCAGAAACCAGAAAGGAAAAAAGACGAATAGGTCTGACTAGATAAAAATTGAAAATTTTTGCATCAAAATACAAATGAGAGCAAGTGAAACAGTAATTGCAATTAAAGCAACAAATATAAGGATAATATTCTTATGAAGAGTTCTTACAAATTATTTTTTAAAAATGAAGACATAAACAGAAAAAATCGGGACAGGACACAAACTGGCAACTCACACACATGTTTAAGAAAATACAAATAAACAGTAAACATAAAGGAAAGAGGTTTAATTTCACAAATAATTTTTAAAAGGCAAATCAATATGTCAGATATTTATTCAATGTGTACCACATGGGCAAAAATTAAAAAGTCAGAACATGGTGTTGGCTACAGTGCACATAAAAGTTAAAATTATCAGGAATATGAATTAGAAGAGGAAAGTTTGCCGTGTGAATCAAAATGTAAAATGCATACACCCTTCGACATCATAATCCTGTTTCTATGAAAATGTTGACAATATAAAAATTTAGAACTTCTATAATGGTAAAAGCAAATAAACAAAGCCCATCACAGGCAAAAACAAAAGACAAACAATAAACCGTGAAAAGATATTTACAACCCACAACAGATGAAAGTTTGACATTCTTTCTTCTATAAAGTATTCTTACAAACTAGTAAGAAAAAGAAGAACCCAAAAGGAAAGTAGATAGGCCAAAATATTTAGAACTGGTTTATAGGCAAAAAGATGTTACAATTAAATCAAAACTAAAACAGTAACAAGATACCATTTATCAACCAACAGGAGAAAGATAAAAACACTATTTTTCAACTCCTGTAAATCAAATACACCACAAAGTTGAAAAAAGAAAAAAAAAAGGTGACATACTGGCTGGGAGACAAAGGATATAAGGCATATACATCAAAAATGAGAAACGCTTACAAATGAACACAAAAATGGCAAGAACCACAACAGAAAAATGACTAAAGAACACAACAATTGACAAAGGAAGAAACAAAACAGACAGATGCAAAGATGACCAACCTCCCAGAAAATCCAGGAAATGCAAACTGGACGAGATACTTATTTTTCAAATTATCAAAGAATAAAAAGAATAATTCATTATTTGTTAGTAAATGACTTAAAAGCAGAGAAAAATTGGTGAGGAAGAGTAACCAATTCAGAGAGCTTCAGGTGAACAAGCTGCAAGGAGAGGCAGGATGTGAACCCCTGCATGCCTCATGCCCTGCAGAATATGAAGGACCAATTTCTCACTTCTTTAATCATCAGGGGAACTGAGAGTTGTTCCTGGTATGATGTAGATACAAGGCAGGCAGTGGAAAAGAAAAGTAGCAAAATACCTCAAAGGAGACCTAATCTCTGGCTGTTTGAATTAAGTCACGAGTCTGTGAATGGTGACACATGGTAACCCAGGTGTAGCTTGTGCTGGCTCATTCCCTCCCCTTGTCACACAAGATTCTGATCAAATGTCTGTTGTACTAAAGAGCCACAAAGAAGCATCCAGCAGAAGAAAGTGGGTTGGTGGTGGGGAGAGGGGAATGTTATATTTGATGAGGGAAAAAAATGGATTCCTCTAACAGTAAAGATAGTAAGTTGCCAGTGGTGGAATTTTAAGACAATACTAATTATACTACTATGTTAATAATATTACAGAATATAATATAATATAATAATAGCTGCACAATAAATTCTGCTTCTGGAGCAAAGTACCTGGGTTCAAGTCCCAAATCTGCCTTTTACCTACTGTGTGACCTCGGGGCAAGTTACTTAACTTCACTGAGCCTCAGTTCCCTCATCTGCGGAATGGGTGTAAGAGTAGTACCCACCCTCACAATGCCTGACACATTGGCTGCACGCCGCCAGTATTAACTACTGCAATTTTTGATCACACTCAGCCCCTGGAACTTTCTGCTCGATGTCACCCCAGCATCCAAAACTGAAAGGCATCAATTTCCACTTCATCTTGGTGTTTAAACACCGAGGCTCCAACTCAGGCCTACGCCCCTTCCTGTGCCCTGGGGCCCCTGTACAGGCAATACCTGCACAGCAGCCCCGTGTACCCAACTTCCGGCCAGACCGTGCAGGCTGACTCCATCTCTGGTACAGATTAGAATGTCAATCTCAAGTGGCAATTAGAGCTATTCCCAGAGTGGACGGCACAGAAAGGTCCACAGGCCACACCAGCTTCTCCTCCAGACATCTCTAAGTGTCGGAGCTGCAATTAGATGTCATTTTAATTCCCTGGAGGTGCTGGAACAAGTGGAAAATGCCATTTGACCAAGGACTAATTTTCCCAACTGACAGATGATTATTCTAATTACAAAAGGATTTTCTTTCCTTTTCAAATTGCTACCACATTCCTCAGAACGGAGCCTCACCTGACGCGACCACGGTGCCGGCCCACAGCGTGTTCTCTATGCTCAAGCTCTCGCTGATCGGAGGGTCGCTGTCTTCCTGGAAAAGACCAGACAGGCCAGAATCCACAGGCTGCTTCCAGCCTGCTCTGCTCAAAACAGAAAGAGAAGGACCCCACCCGAAGAAACCAGGGGCCCCAATCTGGAAGCCTACAGTTCCGCCACGAGGGGAAGGCCAGGCTCATCAACTGTTGTCCTTGGCGTTTTCATCCCCCACAGAAACACTTGTAAAAATTGGCTCGTGACTTAAGAAATGCAGGTTTCTAACGCCGAGAAAATGTTTTACAAGCTAAGAACCAAAATGTGGAAGCAAACCAATGAGGCTCTTTGCTAGCCCGGTTACGGTTTATAGAAAGAGAACATGGATAATTTAATTTGGGTTCTAAAAACCTATGTCCCATATTCCTAAAGTAATTTAAATCCAAATTAAATTTCTATTCTGAAAGGTCTGGAAGTGGCTTTAAAATTACAAAAATGGCAGATAGGATTTGTACAAATAAAAGAGGACATGGAGCCATCTGTAAGAGACAGAAAGGGTAACTGCTTTCAGACATCAGAGTTAACATTAATTATAGCAATGCCTGGCTCTAAGTTGTCAGGTAATTCAAGCTGTTCCAAGGCTGTCAGGAAAGTCCAGTTGTGTCGACCTTACCGAAAAACAACGTCAGCTTTCAAGGCGGGGTCTTCTTAAAGAAATCTCACACCCGCCCCAACCTGGGCCCCCCACCCCAACTCCCTAACAAAGAACAGTAACACTTCTCCGAAGGCCTTCATCACCAATACACACTCTAAGACAGGATTCTATGTTAAGGTAAGCTTACTTACCCTGGTAAAAGTTCCCAAAAAGTTGTGAATGTCAATACTTGGCTCTTCTGCATACACATGTGATCGAATCTGAAGAAGATCCTGTTCAAGAGAGGTAACATTTTGGACTTAAAAAAAGTCAGTTCACAATTCAAGACTTCTGGAAGCATCGCTATTTTTCAAAAGCTGCTATATTTCACAAACAGCTCTCAAAATTACAGGGCAGGCGGAAAGAAGGGGAAAATCCTTCATTAAGTAAGTTTAGGAGTTGCTCCATACAATATCCCAAGACACCCTGAGAGACCCTACAGAGAAGATGCCTGTTTATCTGTGTTTACCCAGCATTTTCCAAACCTGATGGTACACGAGATGCTACATAGCTACTGACACCCTTGAAATGGGTGGATCCCCCTCTGCTAACCTCTGGCTTACAGGACTTGTTCATACCAATGAAAAGACTCATTCAAGAAGCGGCTATGGTGCACGCACTCTGTACAAACCCCTGGGAAGGGCTGAAACAGCAAGTAAGAACACCACACACCCAACAGGATGGCTACTATCCAAAAAAACCAGAAAACAACAAGTGTGGTGAAGACGTGGAGCAATTGGAGCCCTTGTACACTGTGGGTGGGAATGTAAAATGGTGCAGCCGCTGTGGCAAACAGCATGGCGCTTCCTCAAAAACTTAAAAATAGAATTACCATATGATCCACCCATTCTACTCCTGGGTCTGTATCCAAAAGAAGAAACCCAAGCAACCATCAATGGATGAAGAGATACACAAAATGTGGTATGTACATATAACGGAATATTATTCAGCCTTAAAAAGGAAGGAAATTCTGACATAAGTACAACATGGATAAACCTTGGGGACATTATGCTAAGTGAAATAAGCCAGTCACAAAAGGACAAATACTGTGTGATTCCACTTATATGAGGTACTTATAGTACTTAAATTCACAGGTACTTATAGTACTTAAATAGAAAGGTGGCTGCCAGGGGCTGTGGGGAGGGGAAATGGCGAGTTATTGTTTAATGGGTGCAGAGTCCCAGTTTTGCAAGATGAAAAGAGTTCTGGAGGTAAGGATGGGGGTGATGGCTGCACGACAATGTGAATGTCCTTAATGCCACTGGACTGTACACTTAAAAATGGTTAAGATGGCAAATTTTATGTTATGTTATTTTGCCACAATTTTTTTTAAAAAAAGCAAACAAGAAGCCAACCCTAGACAGGTGATAAGAGCGCAGAAGTGAAACGCCTTGGCAAAAACTACATTTCAAAGCAGAGTACATGAAGTGGCATATGACAGGTGAGTCTGAGGGAGCAGCAGTCACTTCTAGAACAAATACAGGAAGCAGACAGGGAGCTGGGCAACAGGAAGGGAATGGGAGGGGAGGGGACAGGAGGGAAGCCCAGGAGGAGGAAGGGAAAGGCCAAAACACCCTGTGGAAATGTAAACAAAGCCCAGAAGCAGAAAGGCCCCGGGAAAGGGGACAGGGAACAGGGAACGACTCCATGCTGGTGCAGAGTTCCCAAGAGGAAATGGTAGGGTGGGTCCCAGACTGGGTAACAAGTTAAAGGCCAAGCTAAAAATGTATTATGATGTCATGTGTACACACACACCCTCACACGTATATATGGTGTGATGACAGGATTTATCTCAAGTTCATTTTTTTCAATGGCTCTTGCTACGTAACAGGAAGGTCCTTTGCTGCAAGGGCTCTTAAGTTCCGATTGTTGCCAATCACCTGCTGGTCAAAGATGAGGCTTTGCACAAACACAGCCAAGAGTAAATTCCAGCTCCCACGTACCAGCCATGTGAATTTGGAGAAAGGGCAGGTTCCATGCCTGCCACATGGTGGGACACACCTGCCATTGTCATCAGCAACATCTACAGCAGGACATGTGCTTAACCAAGGGGCCCTGAGGCCATTCCTGTTGTCAGTGTACCCCACTCTGCCCAGCACTTATTTATGGCCTCTGCTTCTTCTGCTCCCCTTCTTGATTCTTCTTACTTGCTCTTCATTTTAACAAAATTCCTCCAAAACCTGCTGATCCTGACGACGTGGCCCAGGTGAGCCCAAGACTCTTGCAGGCAGAGGGCAGGGTTATTTCACCTAAAACCTGCAGCTCCTGCCAACAGTCCGTTCTGGCTCGCCCCTAGCCCTACCACCTGGAAGTTTCTTTCCACCTCAGCTTCACACGACCTTTTCAAGGGAAGTAGGAGTCGTTTACAGAAAAAGAAGCAAAGATTCTCTTCCTAGATAAATCTTACTTTATAACCAAGTTACCTGATTTTAAAGTGCCATATAAACATAAAATTTCCCATTAATATTAAAAGATGGAAAACAGATACAGTATGATATCCACATTTCTTGGAATATTATGCAGATGCAAAACAGAATGAGGGTGTGCTTTGAATTTTTAATGAACTACCAGCATTTAAAATTCGAGTGACTTCACATGAACATCTGGACTTCTGGGTTCTCTTTCAAAAACAATCACATAGTCAGGTAAACTCAGGCCAACAATACCACCTGGCAACAAAGGTTTAGAGTTGAGTGGAGACTGATGGCCACCTCCTCAGGCAGAGCCTGTGCTCCTGATGACTAACTAGGAGGCACAGTACATAGACATATGTGCACTGCGGCCTCTGTGTATTCATAAGACCCGGAAATGCATTAAATGTGGAAGGCAAAAAAACGTTGCAGAACAACAAATACAGTCTGATGCCATTTATGTAAAACCACAACCCACAAACAAGTCTACATTTGTATATTTATAAGTGCATTGAGAAAGATCTGGAAAGGCCACTGCCGACTTTATATGATCCCCTCTGGGAAGAAGATAAGATCTGGGGTAGAGGCTGTAGGTGGGACTTTTCACTTTTTCTTCCATAGCTTTCCATATGGTTTAAGCTTGTTTTTGAACAAGAATATATTTGTGTATTAATCAGGTAATTTTTTCATATAATTCTTGTAATCTAAAATTTTGTTAAAACATTGCTCCCCACTCAGACCCCCTTAAGCCCACAGAGGCCAAGTTCCCTGACAATAGAGATGGTGGTATCTCATCTTCCTCTGATCCTAGCCCAGCCTGGACCAGACAGGAGGCAAAGTGAGCATTTATTGAACTAACTGGGTGACGCTTCCAAAGTACACACTGAAAAATGCAGATCTTTGCTGTGGAACATGCCAGCATCTTCCTGTCCTGGCTCTTGTGCTGTCTCTAGAACAGATTCTTCAAATCGTTTTGAGAATCAGAATCCTTTCTTTGGAGAACTCTTAGCAGGAAGTAAAACATGTGCCCCAGATAAAATCAGAGCCCCAGTGCCAGGCTAGCTCCATCTCACAGGCCTGACAGTGCTTCCTTCTGAAAGTTCCCAGGGGCTCCTGGACTGCAGTTAGAAACCTGCTGCTCTAGAATTCCTGGATTAAAAATTAACAGTAATAATGGTGCTATTTCACTTTTTATTAGCCATGAAAAGTCACTGGCACTGTGGCCACATTTATAACTTTCACCTGCCTGCTCCTTCCTCAGGGAACACAGTAAGGAGCAGCCTCAAGCCGTGTAAGATGACCACAGGAGAAGCTTCCGTGTTCCATTTGATCCTTCCAGACCACAGTGGGGCACATCAGTCTGTGGGCATTTAAGTTACATTTGCCCAACTGCTGTGACCATCCTCTCGGACAGGGCCCGTGCCCTGTCGTACACACTGGGCATACCGCAGAGAACACAACAGGCGGCGCCCGCTCACAGGGATGCCACCTTGAGTTGGGTGGAGTTGGGGAGGCAAGGAAAGGGTAGTCAGAAAATGCCTCTCTGATAAGGGGACTTGTGCACAAAAGCTAAATGAAGTGCTGGAGATACCCAGCCAGGCAGACATCAGGGTCAGAGGGTTCCTGATGGAGCAAAGGACAAGGGCAAATATCCAGAGGCATAAGCACACCCACTCGAGAGGCTGGTGGGCAGAGGGCCAGATGCTGAGGCCCAAGCCTCAGCAGAGACAGACTGTTTAGGGCTGAAGATGACAGCCAGCACTGTAGAACTGATTCTCAGGAAGATGAGAGTCCTTTGGAGGGTTTTTATTTTATTTTATTTTAGAGATGGGGGTCTTGCTATATTGCCCAGGCTGGAGTGCAGTGGCTATTCATAGGCACAATCATAGCTCACTACAGCCTTGAACTCCTGGCCTCAAACAATCCTCCCACCTCAGCCTCCTGAGTAGTTGGGACCACAGGCTCATACCACTGCACTTGGCCTGCCTTTGGAGGTTTGTTGTTGTTGTTGTTGTTGTTGTTGTTTAAATAAAGAAAAGAAATTTATTTCTCATGGTTTTGGAGGCTGGAAAGTCCAAGAACATGGCACTGACCCCTGGTGATGACCTTCATGCTGTGTCATCCCACAGCAAAAGGCAGAGGGCAAGAGAGAGCTAGAGTATGTGAGAAAGAGGGGACCAAATTTGCTGTTATAACAAACCCACTTTCATGAGAACTAACTCACTCCAGTGATAATGACATTAATCTATTTATGAGGACAGAACTCTCACGACCTAATCACCTCTAATTAGGCCCCAGCTCCCAACACTGTTGCATTAGACATTAAGTTTTCAACACATGAACATTGGTGGACACATTCAAATCACAGCATTCCACCCCTGGCCCCCAATGTTCATATTTTTCTTTTATTATTATTATTATTTTATTTCAAAACATTCAGGGGGTACAAATGTTTTAGGTTACATGGATCATTTTTGTAATGCTTCGTCCCAGCTATAGTGTGCCTATCACCCAAATAGTGTTCATAGTACCCGTTAGGTTTGTTTTTTCCCCTCCCCTCCTCCCCTTTGAAGGTTTTAAGCACAAGAGTGAGACACTCTGGCTTACCTTTCAAATTTTTGTGAGGTACCTTGGCAAGGCCTCTTATGGTTTTAAGCTTCCCTCGAAAGAGTTCACTCCCTGCATGCAGGGCCTGTGTTTGGCCTGGCCACATTAGTGCAAGCCAACAAGCTCCCGAGGTTCTCCAGGACCCCAGGCTCCCCCACCAGCCCCACCACACAGTTGACAACCCAGGTCTGGCCCTTGAGGGCATCTGAGCTTGAGAGCCCTGCTAGGACAGGTTGCCAGTGCGTGCCTCTGCAGGGAAAGCTACTCACGGCAGCTGTGGGGAGCCTCTGCGTGCAGGCCACGGGGAGCCGCAGCTTCCAGTCTGTCTCCCCGTCCAGTTGATCTGTCCGCAAGAAGCAAGACCCTGTGGAAGGAAGTCGGGTACCGTCTGGTCACCTGCACTTCAAGGATCCTTACCTTGCAGCTCTGGACGGCACCTGCCCTGGTCCTTGCAAAAACAGCCAATCAATGGCCAGCAACCACATGGGAAAATAAATACACTATTTCCCCCTTCTCCATAAGCTCCAGGGTCAGAAAGATCTGAGTTTAAATCCTTGCTCCACCATTTGCTCACAGTGGGATCCCAGGCTAGTTGCTTGACCTGGCCAACCCACAGCGTGTCCTCGTCTACAAAATGTGGAGAAACGCAGACTTCACAAGCTTGTTGTAAGAATTCAGTGCGGTGAGAGAACTGTGGCAACACAGGGTGACCAGCACTCAGAGCTGTCTGGCCTGGGGTCACCAGCACCTTGTCATGAACCAGACCCCTTGGGCTCAGGTCCAGGCTCCACCCCTTACTAGTTTCATGCCCTGGATAGTTACCCTCTTCGAGCCTCAATTTCCTCATGTATAAAAATGGAGACAGTAACTGCACTGACCCAACAGGGACACTGTGAGGGCTAAAGAGTGAACCCACGCAAAGTGCTCAGAACAGCTGACTCATGGAAAGTACCAGGTCAGTGTCTGCTGCTATTATGGGCTTGCATATTTTATAGGTATACATTTCAGCGGGACATACAAGTCTGTGCAATTAGTCAGCGATAGATTTCACCAGATAGAAAATGTACGCAATTCACTGACACCGCAGTTAAGACTTCTGAGAACTATTAAGGTAGAACACTTGTAATTTTTTTTTTTTAAAGAAAGAAAGAGCCTATCAAAGACCCTAATCCATAATGCTCTGTCTTCACTGAATAGGACACAAGAACCAATTTGAGAACATAGCTGCAGTTTTTAAAAGAAGACTGTTTTAATCTAGTACCTTCTACCCCCCTCTCCTGATTACTTAAGGTATTAGTATGAAATTTTATTCGTATTTTCATTCCATTCATAATAAAACAGTTCACAGCAACCTCAAAGGAATAGGAATGCAAATTTTTCAGATGTTCAAAAATCTCCGATGGTGCCAGACAGGCAAGAAAAAAACAGGCTTGTTTCCTCAGAACAGCTCAAATAACAAAAATAAAAACTAAGATGATTTTGAGTCAATCGACAGGGCAGATGGGCGATGGTGACAGACACCTCGGCAAATAACTGCAACAAGGGCTTCACAAGACACTTGGGAGATTGACTCCAGCAAATCTGGGCTATAACAATAAATCGACAGGTGTGGCGGGCATGGCCCCACCACTGGTGAGCAAAGGGCAAAAAAGGTGCCAGTCTCCCCCAGTTTCTGTCGTGTCCCATCTCTTGACACATCTCCTGGTATCGCCTCTGTTTGCTTCTATTTGTTAGAGACACTTCCTAGTCCCACCAACTCCTGAAGCCGAGCTTAACAGCCCAGAGAGGAAAACCAAGGTACCCATACGCATGCCTTCACCAGCTGCAAGTCAGCCATCGTCAAACTGTATCTTTTTTTAATGATCAGAATCTATTGACCTGCAAGCACCAAAAACACTTTTTTTAAAAGACATGTCTATTTAAAAAAGATGCTTTTGATTCGCCTCCATGGCTCCAAAATGATAATCTACTTCTGTTACATTTTCAAATGATTATTTTGCCAAATTACCACTGAAAGGTTAATGGTTATTTTCCAAATTGATCTCAGATGTTTACCGTTTTTTTCTGATGTCCTCAGGAAGATCATGTCAGCAGGGACCCGCTGGTTCTGTGTTATGAAAAGAAGGGACTGTTACTGTGAACACCCATGTGCCAGGGTTTCCGCCCCCCACTCCCAACCCCTCCGTGGGGAGGGGGAGCAGCCGAAACCCACAGCGTCTTTTAAGTTTCTGCCTTTGCCAAAGATAGATTTGGGGATTTATTGCGTTTTGAATCTGAAAAATCCTGCAACTGCTGTTACTTCCCTCATCCCCTATCAAAATCTTATCTCGGGAAGAAAACTTCCCGTTTTCTGGTGAATCCAACCGTTACCTCTTGAAATTCCAGCCCGAGGACAGAGGCCTCGGCCTCCCTGGCTGGCTGTCTTCCAGGTTGTCTGCTGATATTTGAGACAGACCCTCTGCTCACACGTTCTACTCCTACCAATTTTCCAGCTTGATGTTTGGCTTTTAGTGGGATTTTAATAAGGCAGTAAGAAGCAACAAAAGCCATTCTCAAACAAAGAGGGAAGCCACAAGCAGCCCCCGTTTAATTATGAACAGAAAAGTATATGATAACATACAGGCGTGTGCGGCTCCTCTGAGCTGCCACCCAAAAGAGTTTCACTTTACCTCAAATCAACTTTGAGTTCTTGGATTTAATCCTTTTAAAAGAGCATAGTTTAATTCCTACAGAAACAAGTTAAGACATAATCCCTTTCTAATCAAATATTACTCCAAAACTCTCCAGGGCTATCCCCCAAATCCAATACGTTCCAAATACACACAGATTATTCTCTGCTCAATACCCAAACCTGAAAAATCATTTGTGTGAGAGGTGTCGTTGTGTGTGTTGTTACCAGGATTGGATTTTTCTCCCAGCAAAGTTGTCAGATAGAGTCCAGAAGCATTCTTTTTGTCTACCGATATACAATGACAGTAAGAGATTCTAGAGTTGCAGAAGATCCCAAATGTTACTTTCAACACAGAACACACACACACACAACACGCAGCCCAGCCCATAACAAGCTTCTAGGCTCCACTCACTTTCAACATGATAAACTCCAACTGGATTTGAAAAACCTCCAGCCCTACTGTCCTGCCACACTCAACAGGTTCAAGATCTCACTATTTAACCTTCACCTTCACTGTCTTAAACAAGTTCAACTGCAAAGCCATGCAGAATCCATAAGTATTCTACAACCGTCCAACGCAACCAGCATATTACCTCCTGCCTCTCTGAAAAGGTTACCCTGCCAATGACTGCTCCAGAAATTAAATCTCTACTTCACAGGGCACTGGAATAACTCATGCCCTTCAAGAAAGATCATGTCTTAACAGGGACTTAGAAGCTTTTCTCTAAATCGCACATAGAATTTCAATTCGGCCTTGGGTTGGGGAAGGGGTTGGTGGGGAACACACTACAGAAATGGGGAAGAAAATTAAGAGTCAGACCCATGGGAAAAAAGTCAACTCTTAATTTTCAACCCCACCAAAAATAAAGCTAACCCCAAATGACTGCTTTACTTTTTAATCTACAATTCTTATATAGTTTGTTTTATATGCCTATGATGAGACTATATATTTTCGCTGGATGCTTATCTAGATAACAATCAATTTAACATTAACATAATTCGGTAAGCACTAACATAACTGGCTTCTTTAACTTCACAATAGTCTACATTAAGTAATTATCTGTCTCCAAGAGAGAAAGTAGGCCCAGGACACTGCACCTTCACCCAAAGTCTCAGAGTTAGAGCAGGTCAGCACCAGGATTCACAACCACATCTGACTCCAGAGTATGGAGTAAAGACAGCGAGTCCAATTAAACTCAAAAAACATGACTGAGCGTCACGTCCTGTGGAATCAAAGATGAAAGATAGTCTGCACAGCCTCAAAAAGCTCCCAGTCTAGTATGGAAGTTGACATGCTTGTTCCGTAAAGGGCCACACAGGGAACAGTTTAGGTTTCGTAGGCCGAGAGGCAATGTCCTCAACCCTTCCAACCAGTTCTTCCCAAAAGACTAACAGTCTATTGCACATTTATATTTTACATTTTAAAACGTAAAAAATGGCCAGGCACAGTGGCTCATGCCTATAATCCCAGCACTTTGGGAGGCTGAGGTGGGAGGATCATTTCAGCCCAGGAGTTCAAGACCAGCCTCGGCAACATAGCAAGACCCTGCCTTGACAAAAACTTAAAAATTAGCCAGGTATGGTGGGAGGCCAAGGCAGGAGGATCAGCTGAGCCCAGGAGTTCAAGGCTACAGTGAACTGTGATTGAGCCACTGTGCTACTGCCCGGGTGACACAGCAACACCCCATCTCTTTAAAAAGATAAATGAATAAATAAATAAAATGTAGAAAACATTCTTAGCTCTCAGGCCATATGAAACCACGTGGAGGGCTGAATTAGGCCCTTGGGCTGTTTGCCAACCCATGATCTGGTGAGAAAGACAGCCAGACAGATGCTGTTAGTGCAAAACAGCACGTGAAACAATGGCAGTGAGCCCAGTGCACTAAGGGAGCAGAAAGGAGGGAAATTTCCACCTCCCAAGAAGGACCTAGAACAGTGCCCATCACACAGAAGGCACTTGATTATTCACTCAACATTCAAGCACTGTTTACCAAGTGTTCTAAGGGCTGGGAATACATGGAACTCGAATTCCAGTGGAGGGAAGGAGGCAATAAACAAATAATGAATGGAGGTGGTGAATCAGAGGGGTGGGCATCAACAAACTCTGCAAGAAGAGGTAAGGCCAGAATTAGCCAGAGAAAGGACACTGTGGTCACCAGCAACAGATGATAAGGCAGCACAACATGTGAGAAAGGGGTATAAGTGAGTAGCAGACAGCATGCACACAGCCAAAGGCTGGGACTCCTCCAGCAAGACCTGAAGCATCACGTGGAAAGCAGGGAACAGCAAGAGATGAAGGTGGATGGGGCTGGTCGGGGCCAGGTGGTCCAGCATCCTATGAGCAAACCTGGAGAGGAAGTGGGTCTTTATTCCAGTGATGTGTCAAGTTCTCACACAAGGAAGCAACACCATTAAAATCTTTACATTACCGGTGTCTCGTTAATAAGCCCATTTAACTTATAGATGGTCAGGCAAGAGAGATGAGAAATAATACTAATGACCCCCAACCCCCTTCCTTAAGTATACTCCCCAGGGCAAGACTGGACTGGGATTTTCTTTTTTTTTTTTTTGAGACATGGTCTCGCTCTGTCACCTGGGCTAAAGTGCAGCGGCATCATCGTTGCTCAGCAAAACCTCAAACTCCTGGCCTCAAGCAATCCTCCCGCCTCAGCCTCCCAGAGTGCTAGGATACAGGCGTGAGCCACCGCACCCCGCCTGGACTGGGAATCTCGAATCTGGTGTTCCCTCCGCGTCTTCATTCATTCAGTAAACAGCCAGTGTTCACTAACCATGATATCCAGCTTTAGTTTCTTTAGCTTTCGTTTCTATAGCTATATAAACTTAAAAGACACTTACATGAAATAATCTGAGCGTACAACTCTAGATTTTTACAATTTCTCACATTTTATACTTTTAACATAATTTAATGCCACGTACTTTTAAAGTAATTCACCACCCCTGAGATTTTCCAAAGCATTCAAATCATTTCTATTGAAACAACTCTCTTTAATAAGTTCCATAGGGTTTGATTTTAACTAATTTTTGTATTTCATTAAACTTGGTCATTATAACAATAACTAGAACTGGCACCAAAAGGTCTGCATACAAAAACACTACTGACTTCTAGAAAGCATTCAACAGATGGTGACGAGCTGGATCCACCCTCAATTGCTGCTAGGACTTCTGGACTCTCCTAGTACGAGTGTCTCAGTGAGCATCCAGCGGTGCCTCCTGTTCATAAAACATGATGCTAAACTCAATCCTGGCACACTAGAGTGAGACCCACTAGCCTCAAGTTTCATTATGCCTTGGGCTTTGGTCAATATATTTGCAGAGGGATTGGAGAACATCCACTGATGCAAAGAGTTAGAAAATTAGAAATGGTAAGGACAGCAGCCAACTGGCAGAACTCTTTTACCGACTGGACCACTCTTCTCGCCCCACGAGGGGGCACCAGCAAAAACACGCACAGACTCGCTGCTCTTTCTGGCAGGCTCACGAAGGCATTACTGGAAGATCGTAAATTCAACATGGCCCTCAGCGCCAATGAACTTTTCCTTCACCTGAGCCTGCCCCAACTTCCCCAAACATAAATTGACACATTGTCTTTGGTTTTATTACTTAAATTTATGCTGCTGGCCTGACCCAAACAATCACACCTGTGTTCGCATCTTCACGACCTACTTGCAAGTTTTCTCTTAAAATCTAACTCAAAGAGGAGCATATGTCTTCATTCTTACTGAATAAATAATTGCCTGGGTACATGTGTGTGTGTCACCAAGACAGACGATAAAATCAGAAGGATTATACTGAAAGGACTGGCAGCGATTCTGGGGACGTGGGGGGATTTATCCCTTTCTCTGGCATATATATTTTCTAAATTCTTCACATTGATTTTTTACAATAAGCATGAAGTTGCTTTCCTAATAAGAAAAAAATAATACTTCAAATTAGCTCAATTTTTTTTAAGTGACCAGGCCCAGATTTTTCCCTTCCACAACTCAGTCCTGATTTATGATCAGTTAATTTGAACTTTGCCTCTCTCTATCCATCTGCTCTGCCTCAACAAAAACCCCTTTAACCCACTGTGTTTGCAGAGCAGTTTCTGAGTAACCCCTGCAGGCCAATCCTTCCTGCAAACAATCCTACTGTACCTGGCGGTCCATCAGCCTACAGGTCTCCAGCCCCACCTCAGGAGGAGGACAGCGGGTGCCAGGCCACCATGAGGCCACCTGGATTCCTTAGCCACGGCGCATTCATGAGTATGTCAGCGTTTTGGGGGGATGAGCCTCAGATGTGCAGCTTCAACAAAGAGAGACTCCCAGACTCTCTCACTCTATTGAACAAAAGTAGGGGGCTGACCATAAATTTGGATTTCCTGCCCTGTGTTGCCATTTTTTGGTGATCAAAAATATGTAGTTTGGGCCTGCATGTTGGACATGGTAGGGGGTGGGAGGCATTGAATAAGAAAATACAAGCAAAACCAGAAGAATAAAAAGGAAAAAAATTAGTAGGAAGAAAAAAGAAGAGAAAGCAGACACTGATATTTATATTCCAGCATTTACTGGGCGTTGTTCACCAGGCAGGCACTAGAATTAGCTGTCAGTATCTGTTTTTATTTTAATTTTTTTTATAAAATGAGACGGGGTCTCACTCTTGCTCAGGCTGGTCTCGAACTCCTGAGCTCAAGCGATCCTCCCGCCTCGGCCTCCCAAAGTGCTAGGATTACAGGCGTGAGCCACCACGCCCGGCCGAGCTGTCAGTATCTGAATAAACGTCCCTATCTAAGGAGCTCACCAAGTTGGTTAGGGAGGAAGAGGAAGGAGAAAAAAGAGGCACCAAAGTTGGAAGTGAGGGACAGCCAAGCATTTGGTGGCTGAGCATGACTCCCAGAGGGGCCTAAAACACATAGTTTCTAACCTCAAATCAACCACTGTTCTGAGTGTTCTACAAACGTTTTTTTCAAAAAAAAAAAAAGGAACAACAGATACAGAGAAGCAATGCGGCAGTGTCTTGTCTTCCTAACAAGGTAACACAGAAGAAAGAAAAAATAGCACATTTACTGTGATTATTACTGATGTCAAAAGAGAGCAGGAACTCGCCTTACAGTCCATCTGACTGGGAAGACAACACTCACCCAACACTCCACTGGGCAGTCAGCAGGCATGCTTCCCAAGCACACCTATTTAATTTTCTTTTCCCCTTCACCTTCTCCAGAGACCCCTAAGGTGGAAAAAGGACCAGCTTTGTGGACGTGCGCCCCATGTGCCACAGGACCCCCTGCTTGGGTGAATGGTTTACTGCTATCATCTTAAAACTCGTAGTAATTATTGAACAAGGGGCCCCACATTTTCATTTTCCAATGGGCCCCACAAATTATGTAGCTGGTCCAGAAGGGAAGTAAAAACACCCAGTAACATCGTCTTTATAGACTGCACAGGAAAACCTGGCCCTGGCCTAAGAACCGCAGCCACAGAACTCTGAACTTTTCCCCTAAGACCTCTCCTCTCTTCTGAATCCTGTTAACATCCCCATTTCCAACATCTAGGCTCGGAGATTTTTAAATGCATCTGCAGTGACTCTACAAAAGTTGGGTAAGAGATTTTTGCAAAAGTTAAGTGGAAAATTCTCTGCCTGCCACATTCTAAATCATTATGTCTTGTAATAAATTTCCCCCTCAGCTTTCACCACTTCACCCGAGTCGTCTCTCAGCCTGGTTTATAACGGGGAACCAACTTCCAATTACCAGGGCTGTTTATTTCTGTAGAGATGGACCCCAAGCCTTTCATAAGCAAACCTATTGAGCCTAAACCATGCTTTTCATGGATGACAGCTTCCGAATAAGAGCAGTTTGTCTACATTGCAGGGAGAAACCAGATGTTTCCCTTGAGTTGAAACAAGCAAATGACAATTCAGTCAAACTGCAGAACAGCCTGCAAAAAAAAAAAATTTTTTTTAAATAAATTCCAGGGCACTAGTATGTGTGGGCCTATTTTTTGACCCCAAACACCTCCAGCTATACTTCCATTTTCCATTGTTCATGCATTGATCTGCTTTCGTAGATCTCTAGCAACAATCTCCATGCACTAACCCTGGTTAATGTATTACTCTTTAACTCACAACTCTAATCTAACTGTGACAGTGATGAGTTGTAAATTCTGCTCCATGTGTACATTTCCTGGGGTTGACATTAAATTGCCTCTGCAGGCCCAGCAGAGTTTAGAGGTTTAAAGTTGAAATTTTCATATTCAAATAGAGTTGTCTGCATTCCCCAAAGCCTAAGAAAAGACTGTTATTTGAAAACACGCAAAGGGTGGAAAGGATTATTATAAGTATCACTACCACTTCCTGGGGCTTTTGTTTAAAATAGTGGGAACTTTAACAAAAAAAAAAAAAAAGGGGAAAAAAAGACTGAAGTTTAAATGTAACAAGTTTATACCCAACAGAGGCTTTTAAAATAAATATATAAATGGTCTTGCCGAGTTTATAGTGCCCAAAAATGATGAAGTAGACTAACACCCTGGCAGGGAGTAAATACCTTTTGTGAAGGATAACAGTATAATCTGCATGTGAGAGTTTTCAGAGTTTTTTTTTAATTTATTTATTTAATTTTTAAACAGTGAGTTCACCAATGATTTGTAATAAAGTGAAATTGAATACTTTGAAAGAAAAAACTGAACCTTATGGATCTGAAATAACTCTGTATCTGTCAGAGACAGTATGAGAAAGTGGCAAAATCCGTTTTAAATAAGTCTCACACAGGCTGATGCTCTGAATCTTAACAAGAGAAGTTTGGGAAGTGGAATTCTTTGCTCGCTGAACTGTTGTTGAGGTTCTCGGTAAAGGATCTCTGCAGTAGTTTCGCTGTAGTAACATCAAAAGTCCATCACTGTAATTCTCTTTTTTAACAAAAGCACAAAACATATTTTAGTGTTCTCCCATGTTTGAACTAAGTTTATACTTTGAAAATATTAATAGTACTTGTGTTTGGGAATACAGAGTTTCAGTTTAGTTAATTAAGTATTAGCTAAACAACTCCCCATTAATGAACAGATCTTCCCTACACTATTTTACCTCCTGATTAACTCTAATGGAATACAACTCCGACAATGAAAAACATTTGTATCCTTTCCTTAGGTCTCAAAATTTAGTCACATTAATTGCAAGCCTAGATAATGGCCCAAAGTGGATTTTGAATTAAATTGAAAAAAGTATATCCTCAAATGGAGGTTAGATCCTTGAGGTTCTGGGTGATTCTGTAACTGGGAAAGGGTAAGCAGAGAGCATCACTGAACTATCTAGAAAGAAGCAGAAAAGGAAAGATACCAGGGCAGTTTTTTACACCACATGTGTACCAAAAAAGCTAAAAGATAAGCGGGAATTTCTCTCTTTTGCATAGATCTTTGGCTTATGACTTATGGTTAACTGTCTGCCCAGATGTCCCCAGCAGGAAAGAAGCATCAGCAATTGTGTTAATTATGCCTCTGTTTGCACTTCTTTCAAGGCTAATTGTCTGCTTGCTTCATTTAGCCCTTGATCAGAAGTTAGTCTGGGAAAGCATTCCTGGTATGAAGGCCCATGGAATTCATCTTGTGAAAATGCAAATCCAATTTCCCTCACCACCTGTGATAATTGTGGCAGACCACCCCCCCACCCTAAAATTAAGCTTTTGGTTTGGGGAAAGCAAGTATAAACAGAAATAATTCACTTACTAATTATTGTTTCCTGATTCAACCCAAATCTTTTTGAGTAACAAAACTAAGGTTTCCTGGGTCTGCTACTACTTCAAGATCGTCTCTTTTTTGGCTTTATTTCCAGTGTCACTGAATGCCATTAATTTGGAAAGACAGCTCTACAATTAAAACCATAAAGACTCATAAAGGTCTAAGAAGCTCTCTTAAGTCTCTGATCACGTTTAAACGTGAGTTTCAAGTAGGAGGAGAGGGGATGCTTGTTTATCGGAAAAGTATTACCCCATGCAGTTGTCAACAGTTTGTCCACCTTACAACAAAGAGCCTGGATTGATAGGTTTCTTTGGACTCAAAAATGTGTTTTAAAATGACTCAAATCTTAAAAGCCCTTCTGTAGCAATGTATTCAGGCCTGGCACATAGTAGATGCCTAGACAGAAAGGCTAAGGTTCTGCATTCAGATGAGCGCAAGTTCACATCATAGCTCTGCCCCTTAGCCAGCTACCTCTCCCCAGACATGACGCTTGCCCTCTCTTCTGTTATAGGAACGTCAGCCATGAACTAGCTATGGCTGAGAGAAAGAAATGTTTTTCTTCCCTATGTCCCCACCCATTAATTCTACCTCCACAAGGCTGTTTAAAAACGTACAGACTAGACCTTATCTAGCACCTGGCTGGCTTATGGCAGGTAGTCTCTCCTCATTTTTTTTCTCCTGCTTTCTAATTTGAACAGCATTTTTTCAAACAGCTCAATGCCACCCACCTTCTCCCAATAGCATGCTTTATACTGTATACAAATTCTTGGATCACAGAATTGATTTTTCCAGAGCCCCAGATTCTCACTGACCTGTGTGGTCTTTTCTTCTGCTCTCCCCGGAAGGAGAATCTCAGGAAATAGCCTAGTTGGGAAGAACAAAATGGTGCTAGAACCTGGGGGTCTGCAACCTGCACTCCCAGCCATCACAAGCTGGGGCCTTGGGCTCCACTTGGTGCTCTTTTTGGAGAACTCTTTACCAGGCCTGGCTTCCTGGACACGCCGGCGGGGTACTGGCATGGGCTCCATGTTCAGAAGGGTCCCATACTTGGTTTAATGTTCTCCTGTTGCCCTCTTGAAATTCTTACTAATTTTTGAACAACGGTCCTCCTGCATGTTCATTTTGCATTGGGCCCCACGAATCACATAGCCAGTCCTGCCCTCTTCCATCCTGTAACACTCAAGATGAAGGTCCCCTCTTCTGGAAAGGCATCATCAGCTTCTCTCTGAAGGGCTCCCATAACCCCTGGCTCATACCTGGCTCACTGATTTGCCCACCAACACTTAAGGAACCCCTGCTGCAAGACCATGAGCACCAGCCTTTCTTCAACATGAACTGAGTCCCAAGGCACAGTGCTAAGATCTTCCCATGAAGAGGTACATTTACAGCAACCCTCAAAGGTAGGTGCTAATATTATCCCTGATTTAGATTTACTGAGACCTTAAGGGATCTGCCCACATGGCAGGGGCAGGTGGAAGCAGGATTCTTGAACCCAGGCAGAGTACAAACTTGGAAACACTACTGTCAACTCCTGGGAACCATGCTCAGACTGGGAATGCAGCAGTCAAAAAAGGGGACATTCTTTATGAGGGCCACCATACTCATGCCACTAAAGTATTATCATTAGTCACTTTTATTGTCATTATCTGTTTATATGCCTATATACCTCACTGGATTATGATTTCCCTGAAGGCCCAGACTCCCATGTTTATCTCTGTAAGGCAGAAACCTCTCAAACACCTGACACATGATGAAGTCTCAAATATTTCTTAAAAGAATGAATACAAGGCCATTTCCACGTGGATGGCTAATTTTATTATCAAAATACTTCAAATACTTATTAACCCATGACAGTTACATTAAAAATTAATCCAATTGGTGTGTTAAGATATACTTTGAATGAAATAAGAGGATCTAAAATGTTGAAAGCAGCTATTGAAAAAGCAAAAATACTATCACCCATTTTCCTCCTAATGGTGAGTTCCTTATTAATAAACAGGGCTTTTAGTTCAGTGGTTCAAAATAAAATTTTTTTCTCAAAATAAGTTTGAAATTTTTTCAATTTGATTCACTTAAATCCTCTAAAACTTTGGCAGTGTCTCAACAAGAATCTGCGCCATTGGCATTCTTAAACTCTATTAATCCCTGCCAAAAATGCATGTTGCGAATCTAATTTTGAGGTAACATCAAACACGTACAAATCGAGGGACAAGCTACAAAGTAACTGCCTGAAACTGGCTTGTCCTTTACAAAAATGTCAAAATCATGAAAGACAAAGAAAACCAAGGAGCTATGCTGGGTAAGAGGGCACCAAGGAGAGAGGGCAACTAAATACAAGCATCAAAGATAAATCGGTTCCTGAACCAGGGGAAAAAAAATGGTATTAAAAAAACATTTTAGGGGCTGGGCACGGTGGCTCTTGGCTCACTCCTATAACCCAAGCACTCTGGGAGGCCAAGGCAGGATGATCGCTTGAGCTCAGGACTTTGAGACCAGCCTGAGCAAGAGCTAGACACTGTCTCTGCAAAAAAAAAATAGAAAAATTAGCCAGGGATGGTGGTGCGCGCCTGGTCCCAGCTACTCAGGAAGCTGAGGCAGGAGGATCGCTTGAGCCCAGGAATTTGAGGTTGCAGTGAGCTATGATGATGCCACTGCACAAAGGGCAAAATTTAAATAAGGACTATAAATTAGATTAATAGTAATGTACTGATGTTAAATTTCCTGATTTTGATAATTTTACTATATTATGTAAGAGAAATGTCCTTAGGACATTATGAATTAATGTCCTTATGACATTATGAATTAAGCACTTAAGTATTAAGGGGTAAAAAGGAATGATGTCTGCAACTTAACTCTATAATGACTCCAGATATACCTATATGTATATTTACATGGGGGGGTGGAGAGTATTAAAAAGCAAACGTGACAAAATGTAACAAATGGTGAATCTGGGTTAAGGGCATATAGGAGTTCTTCATATGATTTCTGCAACTTTTTTTGCTAGTTAGAAATTATTAAAAAACAAAAAAAATTTTGAAACAATAATAGTACAAATACTGCTATTATTAATCAGGAAATGATGTAGCAAGTAGTATAAATATCATGGCCTATAATCTAGTGATCAAAGTATTCTGGTTTATATGAACATTTTGAACCCCAAAAATAGTGTTGAAAAGTACATTTTAAGATATCGTGATAAAAAGGAAAACAGTTCTTTATGAATAAACACATACATATTTGTTTCATTTTGCTTGAACTTACTAAATGAACACGACGGTGAAAAGTTTCACCCAAGCAAATATTATTAAGTAATTCAACAGGCAGGTCAAAAAAGGCTTTTTTCCTCCCTCTCCCTGGAATCTCCCAGTTGGGGTTTTGTTACTCTCCCCCCTCACCAAGTGTATCAAATAACAAAACTGGCCTCCATCACTTTCCAAGCTGACAGTTTCTTCAGTGTTTTCTTGGGCTTTCAAAACAAATTGCAGAGCTAGGGTCTGGGTTAATATTCAGAACTGTGTTCTGTTGTCCCTACAGTTGCACTGGCATGACAATAGACACCACGGGCCACAAAAGGAGACCAACAAAGGAAGACAAGTTTTTAATGCTAGAGCCATCTGCCAATTCTCCTTAGGGTCTTTTCAAGAGCTAGCTGGGTGAAGTTAAAGCAAAAGCTGGGAAGGGCTGTGCAGCAGAGGGCAGAAAAATCATTCACCGGAAAAGCAATTGCAATATGAAAAGAACCAAAGAAGGGTCGAAGCCTGGACAGACGAATAAATAGAATCTGAAGGCACTTCTCTTGAGCCCTAAAGAGAGCCACCGCACCTCTCCCATGGGGCTTTTGTCGGTTGCTAAGCATTTTAAATGTTATAGTAAGAATATGTTATTAAGGGAGGATTAATACACATGATCCACAAAAAAACGCCCTCTTCTGACTACCCACGTGGAAAGCCCAAGCCACCTGCCTCTGCAAAGATTATGCTGATTTTTTTTCTTTAGGTAGCAAAATGTCCTAAATACAGTAGTTTAGCATTAATAAAGCCTTTCTATACCAACCCTTAATTCCCCCTTCTCCCAGAGACTTGCAAATTTTTAAGACCACCAACCATGAAAATGTATTCAAATACACTAAAACAAAATATTTTCATGTCCTTGGGAAATGTTATTAAAATATCATTTTTTTATTGTTGTTTTTGAGCCCAAAACATATGCCTCCAACATTTTTACTAAAACGAAAACTCACAGATAGCCTGCCTGTTTGGAAGCTAAAGCATTTAACATAAAGCAGTTCAGACCCTGGCTCACCTGCTAAGTCCCATAGGCATCTGTCCATCTTATCTCTCCAAATTCTCAATTTCCTGAAGGCAAGGGCATAGCTTTTATTCCTCTCAGCCTCTCCTTAAACAGTAGGAATCCCTGAATGGGATCAGTAATCTCAGGGAACAATTGATTGTGTCTTTCCTCAGCCAGATCAGCAAACTTTAGGTAACACCCTCTCATTTCTGAATGCAACCTTAAAGTACATCTATTGTAGTTAAAAACAGAAGTCAACATTGGCTGCGTAGTTTTGTGGCTTTTTCAAGGGTGTGTATGGGTGGGGTTTCAAGTTCCACCATTTAAAATGAAGGTGTCTTGCAAGGGGGTCAATGATTAAAGGTTATCTGGTCATTTCTCTTTGGGTCAGACTACATGTTCTCCACATCACAATTTCCAGGATTTATAAGATGCCTTCAAAGACATCTCCATGGATGCAATATTTATTTAAATCTGATGCTTTTTTAAAAAATTAATGTTGCAACAGTTTGATTTTAAAGTAATCACTGTTGAAAGAGTATTTTTGAAAGCTGTTCGCAGCCTCCCATGTGAACAGGAGGGGCGCCCTCCTTCCTTCCTCATGGCGGGGTGGGGAAGGGAAAGGGATTAGCAAGTGGAGGTGCCAAACACACAGAATTTAATTCCAGGTTGGTGACACGAAAGTTTTTTGACAGGACCAAACTCTAAGAGGCCTGAGGATGCTGCCCCAGTCCCCAGGCAGATGGAGGCCTCCCTGGTGCCAAGTGACTGTCACGCCAAGCGGCGCCCGCACACCAGCAGCCCGGGCCTTGAACTCTGCTCCCCTGACTGTCAGCGGCCCATGATTGAGTTGCAACCCTGTGGCCCCGGAGCCAGGAGGCTGACCTCTTGCTGTGAGCCGGCTGTAGACCTGGGAGTTGACTTCCTTGTCCCTCACGTAGCATCGGATCTCCTCTACCGCCTCTCGGATGACAGTGACGGCCAGCACGAAGCCCTGCAGAGAGAGTGGACAGGGGGTAAGCCCTGCTGAAACCAACTGTCCCCTCCTGGTGCCAGGGGCAGAAAAGGCTAGAGGTCACTCGGGAGGGCAGCGGGACAAGACCTGCGAATTGTTCCAAATGCACTGGCCTCAGCAAGCCCTGTTCTCTGAATCTCTCTTAAAGAACACACACTCACACATGCACTGTGGAGAAACACCACCCTAGAGAAACATTCACTGCCACACATGTACAAGGACATCCATATTCACCACCTGGGAGTTTGTGAGGGTGAAAAATGCAGGAACGCCCAGGCTCTCCCTCCACAGGCAAGTGACAGTGACCATTACCATCTGTCTCTCACCCACGACATGCTGGGCACCACTCAAAGTGCATCTCATCCTTACAACAGCCCTATGAGATACACTCCTGCTGCTGAGATTCCCATGCAGGTGAGGGAACCAAGGCACAGAGAGGCTGAGTAATCTTGCCCAAGGGACATAAAGCTACTGAGGGATAAGCAGGAAATTGACAGGAAATCTTGCTCTTCACTGCCACATTATCCTGTATCTAGAGAAACTCAGGTGGGTAGAGCCACAGGATAGACCACCAGGCATTGGATACATCCATGGCATTGCCAGTGGGGAAATCAACCTTTCAGGACATACAATGTAACACCACTCCTACAAACAACAACAAAGATCCCACATGCTGTTAAATGTTCTCCAATTTCCTTAACCACTGGTCAGATTCCTCTGCCAGGAAGGGGGGGAAAATTAGGGTAGGAAGGGATTGAAAGGGACTTTTGCCTTCTCTGTCACGTTTCCAATTTCTATAAAAAGACCATATTAAAGTATTAATTGCATAAGTACCAACTAATAAAAATTAAAAGCTTCCCCAACCTTCCCCTGAGTTGGGTACCCCAACTCTTAACATCTGGTGGGGCCAGAGGTCCGGGGGGAGAGTCACCCATAGCAGAACCTATTTCCAATCTACATTTTTCCTCTTGTAACAATAAAGGCAAAAACATTTATTCATTTTCTATGTCATCCCTCCCCTCTACCCCTTTTAAAGCTTTCCAGAACAGTTATTTTTTAATACAGATAACATAACCTCCCGGGGGTTAGTGGTCGTGTTTTTTGGAAGATTTCACTCTCAATGCTGTTTACCCCATGACATATATTAACTTCGATTCAAAGGACTTTAAATCTCTTATGTAAATCTACCCAGAGATGTGCTGCTTTGTGAAACTCCTCCCTAGACCCATACATCTTTACAATCAAAGGATTACTCCTGTTTCCAATCAGATGTAAAGTACACACTGCAGCCGAAAGAAAACTGGTACATTTCAGAATCAAAGCATAACCAGACCACATAGGGAGGTGAGAGATAACCTGTTCTGGAAGCACAGACCCAGTTTGCAGAACCCCACCCCCACCCCCTCTACCATGCTGCTGTTGGGTTGTTCTGTGCCAGAACTCGAGTTTTTGTTGTTGTTTCTTTTTTCAAATGTTCCAGTTTCTATTTCTCTCTGCGTGGGCCTGGCTAAATCCCATAGATGTTAATGGAAAGTGTGTGTCCAAACAAAGACAGGAGCCGCTCACTAACTTCCCTTCTGCAAATAAATACCATCTCCTAAATTATAGTATCTCCCCCTCAACATACACACACACAGTTCTCATTAATGCTAGAGGATATGCCATCCCTTAGGCTAGAAATCACTTTCCAAAGAGATGCAAATGTAGTCCAGAAATAAATCCCAACCACCCAATTTAGGAGGTTCTTAATATCCACAGATATTTAGAAAGAAGCTTTAATGGGGATGAGGCTGAGGTTGCCTGAGCTTGTAAAGAAATCCTAGGCAGTGATAACACATAGACAAGCAATTCTGAAGGTGCTAAGCCTCCTTTGTTAAGTTGAAAATCAAAAATAGATTTACTAAAGCAAAACTAATCTATGGGAGATAGAAAGGCATTTGTCTGGGGCAGGGGTGAGGTAATGGAAGGGGTACTGGGGAGCTTGCTTTCTGGGCTAATGGATACGGAAATGTTCTATGTCTTGATTGAGGTGGGTGTTTACATGGGTGTTGTCAAAACTTACTGAATTGGAAGCTTAAAGATCTGTGCATTTTATGGTATGCAGATTATATCTCAATAACAAAAAAAATCTAGATTTATTATTTGGTCATCATACAAACAATGTTCTGAATTATTTCAGCTCTCTCCTGAGGAATTTTTCTCCCTAATATATTAGTACCAAGAAAAAAGTTATTAAAAGCCAAAACAGGCCAGGCACAGTGGTTCATGCCTGTAATCCCAGCACTTTGCAAGGCCAAGGCAAGAGGATCGCTTGAGGCCAGGAGTTCAAGACCAGCCTGGGCAACACAGTGAGACCCCATCTCTACAAAAAAATAGAAAAATTAGCCAGGCATGGTGACACGCCTGTAGCCCCAGCTACTCAGAAGGCTGAGGCATGAGGGTGGCTTAAGCCCAGGAATTTGGCATTGCAGTCAGCTATGATGATGCCATTGCACTGTAGCATCATCATAGTGATGATACATTTGAGATAGAGTGAGACCCTGACTCAAAAAAAAAAAAAAAAGCTAAAACTTAATCCAAACAGTGAACAACATGTCATTAGTGCCAAAATTTAAAACTTAAAATGAGGACATTTCCTGGGACTTTCTATATCACTATATGAAGCATTTTACTTGCAGTAATCCATTAATCCTCCCAACAAACCAAGGAAGTAGACATGATCATCCCTATTTTACAGATGACAAAACTGAGGCCCGGAGAAGTAGGCTTGCTCAAATTACACAACTTCTCAAAGTGCAGCTATGAGCTGAACCCAAACCATTTGGCTCCACAGCCCTCATTCAGAACCACCGTGTTTATAACTGAGCTTAAATGAGAGGACTTTCAGGGTGGTCAGAAGATATTTCAAAATATGTTCTAGCCAAGAACTAGAACTTGATTCTCTACATAAAAATCTATTAGGGGAAATCAGCTCTGGTCACCTAGAAATTAATGCTGTCTACTTTGTTTTAGACTCCAAATCCCCTTCTCTGTAGTCTCTGAGAAGAGAGGCAGAAATACAAGACAATATCCCCCAACTTAACCATCACAGGAAAAGCTGACTACAAAAGGGCCCACGGTGTGGAGTTAGAAGGCTTCAGACTGCCAGAGGCCACCAAAACCTAGAGACAGGCTATGAACCTGCCTGGCTTCTATCCAAAGCCACAGTCAAAGGGAAACCAGGCAAGTCAGTTAGGAGTGAGCATGGTGAGGAGCTGAGGGAGAAGCCTCAGTTAAAAAAAGAAAAAAAGCAATAAAAAAGTCACAATTAGTGCCTACATTGAAAGTCAGGACTTGTGGCTTCCCTTGGAAACTCAGAGGGTCATTTTAGCAAGAAGACACCAAAGGGAGCTGAGGGCTGGGCATCCAGTACATCCAAGTCCCCACCTGCTTTGCCCCATCGGCTGACACTGGAGTGTGCTGTCACTGTTGCTGATGTGGAGAATACTAGTAAAGGGAAAAGGGAGCAATAAAGTCACATTCAACACTTTGATCCTCATTCACCAACCCCAAGTACCAACCTGGCTTAAGGGAACAGCTTTGTTCTGAAGGGTTTCAAACATCCTATAACTCACTGATTTCTAGAAAGGCACTGAGGTGACTTAAGAGAGAAGTCCTGGTACAGTAAGATCAAAACACTTAAAAGAATAAAAGGCAGCTCCCAGGTTCAGTGATAACCAGTGGCTTTGGTGAAGATCCTTCCAGACCTCTAGGTATTTACATGCCTAAGTATGTAGAAATATTTATTGCTGGGAGAGGCAGGGGAAAGTTTTAAAAATTGGAGCATACTGTGTCCACATTATTCTGCAACTTACTTTTTTCATGTAATGAAAAATATGATTCCCATCTGCCCCCGTCAACACAGATGGAGCTGCTTTGTTGTTTCTAGCTCCTGGGCAACAATTCCACAGCACAGATACACCATCATTTAGGAAGTTACTGATAGGCACTTGTTTGTTTCCAATGTTTTAGTAATATGAACCATGCTGCAAAGAACATCTTTGTACACTCCGCACCACACACACACACATCCCAGGGCTCTTTATGATATTCCAAGCTCCTCTCCTTGGAAAAGGAGAGTATATCCCTGTCCCTCTGAGCCTGAAACACTTCGCATCCCAGTGTAATTTTAGGCAAGCTCCCATCCTCCTTGGGCCCCACATTCACTTTTGTCAGGTGAGGAATCCTTTTCCCTGCCAGTCCCTTTTGTCTCCATTGCACAGAAGCCCCCAGTAACTGCCACTGGAAGAACTCAACAGAGCTGATCTTATTTCCTACCCAGCTATTCCTTAGTCACTTAAATTCCTGCTTCATTCCATCTTCTCCTGGCCACATCTATATGTATCCCTGTTAAGGGAAGGTAAAATTTATGCCAAACGTGGGCCGGGCGTGGTGGCTCATGCCATAATCCCAGCACTTTGGCAGGTCAAGGTGGGAGGATCGCTTGAGGCCAGGAGGTCGAGACCAGCCTGGACAACATAGCAAGACCCTGTCTCTATAAAAAATTAAAATAAAAAAAAAAAGAGCCAGGCATGGTGGCACATGCCTGTGGTCCCAGCTACTCAAGAGGCTCAGGCGGGAGGATTGCTTGAGCCCAGGAATTTGAGGTTGCAGTGAGCTACAATGATGCCACTGCACTCTAACCAAGGCAACAGAGCAAGACCCTGTCTCAAAAAGATTTATGACAAATGTGGTTAAGGTTTCTCCCCCCACCATAGACACCAATAATAATGTAAATGAGGCTGTAGGGCTGCTCATATGTCTGCACCCCAAAAACTGTTCAGGTATGGGATTATGCTGTACTATGGGCTGAGCAGATGGATAAGGCCAGGGGAGAGAACAGAGACCAAACTGCATGGACCACGGTTGAGAAGCCAAAGGCAAGATGGTAGGGAGACAAACAGCTGCCCTCAGGGATACCTTGCCATCCAATCTATAAAACATATGCATTTACAGGATGTATATAGTCTATTGAAATGTATGCTGCAGTGTACAGGAAATACGTGCATGAGTAAGAAAAGGCTGGAAGGAAATACACCAGAACCGTAAATGAGGTATCTCAGGGAGGTGGCTGCACAAGTGATTTTTATCACCCTCTTTGTGTGGGGTTTTTTTGGTTTGTTTTTTTGTTTTGTTTTGTTTTGTTTTTTGGGTTCTTCAAATTTTTCTCTAACATCATGAGATCCTCTGTAATTGAAAAAGGAAAAGAAAAATAAACAGAAGCCGCTTTGGAGGCAGTAGAAAGGGCTGCAGGATCTGGTTTTCAAGAGAATCCAAAAGACAAGGCTTCAGAGATGGGGTCTGGAGTGTTCCATGCTGGGGGCTGGATGGGGAGTGAATGAGGGGGGTCTCTTGAGCCCAGAAGGCCCTGGTGTGAGGTGCTAAGGAACTCCCTCATCTTCAACGGAAACAGAGATGGCAAAGGGACACCCTGGACAACAGACACCTGGAGAAGGGGCAGGTCCAGTTCACACAGTGCTTCAAATTTTTTTAAATGAGTTGTCGATGTTTAAAAATCAAGAGAGAGATATACTAGAAATTAAAAAGAAAAAATGATTCAGAACTAAGTGTATCTTGTTACTTTTTTTCTAAAAAGGGAAAAAGATGTAAGGATTTTATGCATTGTGCTTGTTTGTAAGGAAACTGGAAGGCTGGACAAGAAATGAAAGACTGTTTTGGGGGCAGAACTGGATGGAAGCAGATTTTTCACTAGGGGCATTTTGTATGTTTCTCAAATCATGTGAATGTATTACCTTTTAAGTAACTACACTTTAAAGAGATAACCAATAAAAGGCAATGTCGATAAGTCCTCTTGTATATACATTGTAGACTTTGTTAAAATAAGTCAGTATGGCTTGATTTTATCTAAGTCTGTAGTAAACACTTCTGGAACTAAAAAACTAAAATAAAGTTAGGGTATTTCATGTAAAACTCTAACATTTCTAACTTTTAGGTCTGGCAACTCTTGGTCCATGTTTGCACCTGCCCACGTCTGGATGAGACACGAGCCTGTCATTCCCCCAAGGCTTTATTCTATCAGCCTGGCGTCTCAGCTGGTAAGGTGCAGGCAACAGCTTCCTGATCATCACAATATCCACTGCTTAAGAGCACAGGCACCTCCCGGCATTTGATTCAGCACGCTACCTGACAGAGACAGGAATGTCTGTTGTCGAAGGGAAAGATGCTCGAAGGTTCTCTCTCGTTCCCTGCATCCTACCTCACCCACAAATGACTCAGAGAAAGGAAGGACTGCTCTCACATCCCCAAAGCATCTTCATTGTTTGTGTGAAAGAAATAATCCCCCTAGAGCTGCTGACATAACTCGTCTGGTGACTTGGCATGCACGGCATATGGACCTCCACTCACAGGTACCTTAGCAACTGGCTCCCCCTACTCCACAAGGACCTCTGCACTGTCCCTATCATCTCTCACCTGCTGCCCCCCAAAAAAGACTAGTTAATTGCTTTTGTTTCTTTAAAAGGAGCTTACATGTCTTCTACTTTTACAACCTTCAACTAAAAAATTTAACAAGATTTCACAACACAGAATCCAAGTCCCAAGTCCCACTTGGTAAGAAATTAAACAGCCATTATATTTTTTTCTTTTGTTTCTTTTTTTCTTGAGACAGGGTCTCGCTATATCACCCAGGCTGGTCTCAAACTCTTGGCCACAAGCGATCTTCCCACCTTGACCTCCTGAGTAGCTGGGATTACCAGCATGAGCCACCGCAGCCAGCTAAACAGCAATTGTATTTCATAAGGCCTCTGTTTGGAGGAAAAAACGGTATCAGTTCCGTCCTCTCCACACTTCAGTCACATTTGGCTTCTTTCTGTTCCTCAAATGCTCTAAGTACATGCCTACCACAGGGCCTTTGCATCACCGCCCCCTGGAATATTCTCCCCCTTCCCATCAGCAGAAATTTTTTGTCTATCCCACTCACTGCTGCACCCCCAGCACCCATCACAGTGCCGGGCACACAGCAGGTGCTCAACCACCATTTGCCAAAGGGAAGGAAGAAAGAAAAGGAGACCAGAGAAGGAATGGAGAGCTGGTCAGTTCTGCTATACTTCACGTGTACTAAAGCACAGATTCTATTATTTTTCTAAGCCCTCACACTGAAACACTCTACATAGAGTAAAAAGAAAATGTGATCTCAGAAAACAATTTAAATACAAGCTGAACATCCGAAATGCTTCAGGCCAAAAGTGCTTCAGATTTCAGATTTTGAAATATTTGCATTATACTTACCAGCTGAGCATCCCAAATTCAAAAATCCAAAATCCTCCAATGAGCATTTCCCTTTCAGCATCACGTGGATGCTCAAAAAGGTTTAAATTGTAGAGCATTTTGGATTTATATGCTCACCCTGTAGCACAATCCATGAGGACAGAAGATTTGTCTTTCTCACTTGCCACTGTGTCCCCAGAGTCTAGAACAGTGCCATATACAACAGCACGCAATAGATATCTGTTGAAATAATGAATGACTGAACAGCTGACTGAATGAATGAATGGCTGGCGGGAACTCCTAATGTGTTGACTTGAGGGCTTCCTTTCCCTTAAAAGGCCACTGTCCCATTCCAGATGCTCGGGTAAGAGAAACAAAGAACTTTCTGTTTCCAAACCTCTAAGGTTACTGAACAAACAATGCCGATTTACTCACCAGAGGAACCCAGTAGGTATAGAGCGCGCCAAGTCTCATTTCAGGAACAAACTGGGAGCAGGCAAGAAGTAAGAAATAAAGGTTGAAAAAGTATTTGAACTGGTTGAACAACACCTGGAAGGTAGAGAGACAAAAGAAAAGAGACATTCAGGGCTTATCTGATGAGGTTGGGAAGGTTTAGCAGGAAGTGTAATATTTAAAAACATTCCTACACAAGAATATAATTTACATGATATCTTTCACATAAAGCTTAAACACTTCCATATGTTGTTTAGGAAAACACATATGGGTAATAAAAATATTATTTGTAGAAGTAAAAAAGTAAATAATGACATACATGGAAATTGTAAACACCAAATTCAGCATAGTGGTTACTTCCTGGGGGGGGATATCCAATGGGAAGGAGCCCACAGGAGCGTCAGCTATATCTGTTATGTTTTATTCCTTAAGCTACATATTTTGTAAGTATAAGCAGGCCCCTCAAAATGTTGTTTAGGAAGAGGTTTCAGTGGGACATGCTTATGCTGTAAAGTTGACTCCAAAAAGGAAGACAAAAAGTTATGTCCATGATATGGTCTCAGCTCCATAAAATAAGACAATGGAATCCTACCCTGGGTGGCCACTAGGTTCTGGCAGGGTTCTGACCACACCAATGTTCCCTGGGAGTGACAGCAACAGCACATGACTAGTTTTGGCCAACGGGCAACGAGCAGAAGTATCGTGTCTCTTCAAGGCTAAAGCAGTTAAGAGCCATTGTGACTTGCCCCACCACGGCAACTTTGGCAGCCATGTATTCCAGACGGTGTAACTAGGAGATGGAGGAGGGTGGCCCAGTGTGCATCAGACTTTCCATGAATGAGAAATGAAAGTTTTTCTCACTTAAGATACTGAGATGGGGGGTCAGCAGGTTGTGGGTTAAGCCAGCTGGCAATGAATATAGTCAAAATTAGCCTTAAAAAAAATTCAAATTGACCTTGAGTACTATATATAATAGATTTGTGCCTCTGTATTAACACTCAATAGCTAACAATGCCATTTTCTTCCTTTCTGCATTGGAGCTGATTGCTGCTGCTGCTTCTCAAAGTCAATTAGTGTGTGTTTGGAGGCCATGGTGGACAAAAATAGATATTTACTTTATATCTGTGTTGGGGGAACATTTGCTGAGTACATGCCCCTGGATTTGTGTAAGTTAATGTAGGAGTGTTATGACCTCAGAAACATTTATTAGCAAAAATATTAATAAAAATTCTCTTAGGTGGAAGGATAAAAACTTATATTTATGTTTTTCTCTATACTTTTATCTCCCAACTTGCCTATAATGTGGCATGATGGGCGGGGGGTTTAAGCACTGCTGATATTTTTCTTTGACATTCTGTTATAACACTAAGTTCCCAAAATATCTTTTTCACTCTTACCAACATACCATTTACACATGAAGTTATCCTAACTGGCCAAGTGGAGTCTCACAGCCCTGCAGATAGAAAACACGGCGCCCTCCCTGGGTGTTCAGGCCAGAGAATATGAATAGTCCATGGCTAAGGTGGCACAGAGAAGATACAGGTATTCACAAAATCTGCCACAGGGACCTCAGTCTTTCAAGACTGGTACCAAGTACATATTTGTAATAGGAAAAAGAAAAGAACGTAGTCCCCGCCTGCACGTACCCCCGGAAGAAAAGTGAAGAAATTGTACTTCTGATTGTTGATGACATTTCGAGGATACCTCTGGTCCCTCTTCTCGGGGTGCCCCAACCAGACAGTGCGGGGCCTGGGTTCGCCTCCCCCACAGCATCTCAGCCACTCGCAACACCTGAGGGAAAGACAGGCCCACAAGTCAAGGCCACGCCCATACCATTGAGGCCCCGCCCACACCCACATCTGTTCACTGTTCTCAGACCATTTTCCTCTAAAGCATCTTCGAGGGTTCAGGACCACAGCCATATTTGGGGCTTCATCTTTCAGTGAGATTTAAAAAAACACAGTGGAGGCTTCTAAGAAGTGGTCCAAATAAAAGGTGCTTTGTCCTCAAGCCTAAATTATTTATAGTCATGTGTTGCTTAACAATGAGGATACATTCTGAGAAATGTGCCGTGGGTGATTTCATCATTGTGCGAATATCACAGAATGTACTTGCACAAACCTAGATGGTATAGTCTACTGCACACCTAGGCTATATGGTACAGCCTATTGCTCCTAGGCTAAAAACCTGTACAGCATATTACCACACTGAATAAGGTAGGCAGTTATAACGCAATGATACGTACTATGTATCTAAACAGATCTAAACACAGAAAAGATACAGTAAAAATACGGTGTTATAATTTTATGAGACCACCATCATATATACAGTTTGTCATTGACCAGAACATCACTATGTGGCACATGACCATATTTCAAAAAGTGGGATTCATTTAAAAATAAAAAGATTTAAGTTAAGAAAGTAAATACATTACAATAAGCACTACTATTACTTTTACATTACCAGAGAGAGGGAAGCTCAAAACAGCTCAATAAAGTACCCAAGTTTGCCAAAATGTGAGAAACAGCTGAATCTGGCCTTGCACCATGCCAGTCTTATTCCAATGCCCAGTGTCTTTCCACCACCCCATGCTGTCAAAGCTGCTGGTTACACCAAGATTACTATATAAAGGAGAAGGGGGGAGAAATCTCCTCTCCACCCTAGGCTCTCCTTTTCAGCAACACATTGGAGGAACAAGCCAGAAAGATGATGTCTCAGAGCCCAAAATAACCTGGAGAGGGGCCGGCACACCAGCTGTTCGCAGACTGACCCCAAATGCTGCCCTCAACCTGGCCTTCCCGAGAGGGCAGCTCAAAAGCACCAACCCACTAGCACCCTGTTCCTGGGCCACCCTAGAGCAAGGCAAGGAAACACTTGGGAATCTGGACAGCTCTGGCAAAACAAAGCCATTCTGAAAACCCCAAAAAGGGCAGCTTGTCCTTCAGGAGAGCCTTTAAATAAGGCATTTCAAGAATCACAAGCCCCCTGAAGCACTGCAACAAAAAACGTCCCACGCTGGAATGCTCACCTCACCGCCCCAGCACTCACAGGCTGGGAGGGAGAAGCCCGCAGCCCTGCCAGCCCCCTGGGACGTCACCAGCTGAAGTGAAACCAACCAGATGTGACCAGTATGACTCACATAATTACTTGTCCACCGCGGACATTCCTTCTCCCCTTCCTCCTACAGGACAGGCCCTGGTGGGATGTTGGGGTACAGAGCTAAGCAAACACAGTCTCTGCACTTCTGGACCCTAAAGATGAGCGAACCAGCACATCGCCTGCTCAGATGCTCAAAATTTCCATGATGAGACACAATGCTCTTTCTTAAAAATAGCATCCTCATTCCAGTAAACCGGTGCTCAGGGTGGAGTGCGGCTCCGCTGAGGACAGATTCCACTTCTGGTAACTCATTCCTGTTGGCCCCTTTCTAAGTTGTCCAAAGGCCAGAGACATACACACAAGCCTCAAACCACTCTCCCCCTTCCTACTCCTTAGTGCCAATTCACCCATTAGCGGACACTCACTGAATACATACCGAAAGAATGCAAGGAGCAAAGAGGGATGGAGAGAGGAAGGGGAAGGAAGAAAGACGGGAGGGATAGAGGGAGGGAGAGAAGATTCATCTGGCAGGAAACACACCACTCTATCTGCAGACACCTTCCTGGATGGTTATGACTGACTTTCTCTCCCCATCCTATAAGAATCCTGTGACGATTGATTCCACGGTGGTATGCTTCTAACGAAAGATGAAACATGAATTTAAGAGAACCACAAACTGTCAGGTTAACTGTTTACATGAGTTTTTTTTGTTTGTTTCAGCAGAAGATTCCACACATCAAGCTCTCCAGTTGCGCTATTTATTCATTACTGAACCTGTGGATGTCTGCATGTGCACAAAGCACCAGGATACTCGCTGCACTGTGGCAGCAAAGGATGGGAAACAAACCTCACGATTTGTCTCAGTCCATTATGGCTGCCTAACAAATACCTTAGCTTGGGTAATCTATAAACAACAGCAATGTATTGCTCGTGGTTCTGGAGGCCAGAAAATTCAACATTAGGGCGCCAGTACATCTGGTGTCTGGTGAGGCCCGTTCCCCATAGATGATGGTACCTTCTATATGTCCTCATGGCAAAAGGCATGAATGAGTTCCCTTGGGCCTCCTTTACAAGGGGACGGGCCACATTCATGAGGGCTCTACCTTCATGACCTAATCACCTCCTAAACTTCGTAATACTATCACATTGAGGGTTAGGATTCCAACATATCAATTTTGGAGGGACACAAACATTCAGACCACACCACTGTTCACCAGAGGGAGACTGGTTAGATAAACGGGAATCATGATCATCCATAAAACAGAATTCCCAACAGCCTCTAAAGAATAACATAGAGCTGTGTGTACGAAATGGCCCAGTCTGCAAGATACACTAAATCAAAAGGCAAGGGCCTTCAGGGTGTGTCTAGGATTCTATTCTCTGCACAAAAGCAAGAACATATACATGCAAACACTTGTACATGCACAGAAAATCTCCACAACAAGTTGATAATTTTGGCTCCCCTTGGGGAGGAAGGAGTGGGGAAAACTTTTCCTGTATATTCTTTTAGTAACATCTGCATTTTTTGCATTCTACCTATATTGCCTCTGGGGCTACATGGGTTTTTTTTTTTTCCAGCTAATTCATAATAGTAGACATTCATTTATTAAGTGCCCATCTGGTACAAAGTACTATTCTAGGTCCTGTGGGGACCAAACATTAGAACAGAGTCCTTGCCTTCTCTTTCCTCAGAATCTCCTTGCAAAATTGAAGTGTTTGGCACAGGATAAATAAAATAAGGACTTTGTGTCACCTAAGCCCCAAGCCCATTTCACTTGATCAATTTAATTGTCACCTCATTCATGTACTTTCTACCTGCACTGAATATAACACATACCCTTTAATACAGGATTAATTTGACTTTCAGGCCAATGGTATTTACTGAACACTTAATAGCAATAATAAGGCAAATAATCACAGCTTCTTTTTTGTTACTCATGCACTAACCAAGGATGCCCTGTACTCACAGAGTGCCCAGCCCTCACCCAGGCACTGAGCATTTATAGTATGAACAAGACGGACAAGGTCCTCCTCCTATGGAGCTTGTAGTCTAGTGAGAGAGACAGACGGTAAACAACTTCCCAAAAGAAAATAAGGCCAGGGGCAAGAGAGTGAGTAGAGAAGGGGTGTGGCTCCGGGAGATTGGGTGGTCAGAGAGGCTGAGTGACAAGAAGGAGCTGCCACGCAACCACACAAGGAAGTGTGATCCGGGCAGATGGAACCGCAAAGGTGAAGACCCAGAGGCAGGAAGAAGCCTAGCACACAGGAAGCGTGCAAGGAAGACTGACTTTAGCTGGAACGCAGCAACCACAGGGGAGCGGGTGAGAGACATGGTCAGAGGAGGCAGGCGTGGGGGGGGGGGGACAACACAAGATTTTGTCACCAGGGAAAAGAGTCTGGATTTTACTTCACACACAGTTGGGATCACTCAAGGGCTACACACAGGCAAGTGGCAAGATTTGATTTATATTTTTGAAAGGTCCCCCTGGCTGCTAGGCATAGAAGATACTGCAGTCAGCAAGAGTTGAAGCAGATAATGGGTATAGGTTTCTCTATGGGGTAATGAAATGTTCTAACACTGATTGTGGTGATAGCTGCACGACTCTATGACCTTACTTAAAATTGCTGAATTGGATACTGGGTATGTGAATTATATCTTAATAAAACTGTTACATTCACCAAAAAAAAAAAAAAAAAGTGGAAACAGGGATTATTTAGAAGGCTGTTGCCATCATCCAGGCTAGCAAAGACAGGAGTGCAGACTCAGGTGGGTACAGTGGAGGGTGGAGAGAAGGGTACAGATTCTCAGTGTGTTATTGATGCACGATCTCTAAAATGTTAAAAAGAAAAAAGAAATGCACTATCTCATCTAATGTTCACAACAGTCCTACAAGGTATTAGCCTTGTCCCATTTCATAGTGGATAATCTGAGCCCCAGAGGACTCAGTGACTTTCCCAAGATCTACTACATCTGCTATGTCTACTCCTGGGTGGTGGAAGCAGCAGTGGAGCTCAGGCCTGTCTGATGTCTGATCCAGACCCAGAGCTAAGAGCTCTCTGCACCCTACACTGCCATTAATAGTTTCATGTGCACAGTTATTTTGCAGCTCTACTCTTTTTCCAGTCTCTCATTTCATAAATTGGAAGGTCCCCGGGGGTCATTGAAAGGGACCATCCTGCCCATGCAGGAGCTCTCCTGCCCCACACCCCTTCATCTTCACGCCAGTTATCAATTCATTGCCTCTCAGTGCCAAAGTCAACCTTCAATACCTGCTCTGGACAATGGACTAAGTTCCTTTATGCCTCTTTCTTTTATTAATTATTTTTTTGTTAATTATACAAATAGTTACTTTAATATACACCACTCTTTGCGCACGTGTGGGACCCAATATTTGTATACACATACAGCCTTACAAAAGGTATATAATACCAGTCGGATAAAGAAGCATATTCACAGAAAAAGAACACAAAAGATACTATTAATAGTATTATTTCTGGGTAGTGAAGAAAGGGAATTTTTGGATCAAGGCGGTCACTGGACTTGTACTTTTTACATTACATACTTCTGCAGTGTTTTAATTTTTTACGAGCATGTAATACTTTTCATTTTTTAAATTTTTAAATTTTTAATTATCATGGATACATAATAGTTGTACATATTTATGGGATATATGTGATGCTTTGATACGGGCATACAAGGTGTAATGATCAAATCAGTGTAACTGGGGTACCCATCACCTCAAGCACTTATCATTTCTTTGTGTTAGGAACATTCCAATTCTACTCTTTCACTTATTTTAAAATATACAATAAATTATTTTTAATTATCAATATTAATTTTTAAGATAATATTAACTAAGCAGAAAACTGAGCAGAGGTACTGGGGTCCTAAACGTGGGGGCCTGTATGCTTCATGGACTTATATTAGGGGCTACAAAATCAAATGCCTCCAGGGAAGGCAGGTAAAATGAGTTGAGCACATTGGACTGCATATGGATTGTGGCACATTGGGCAGAGCAAACTCCGTCTTCAGTGTGTGTCTCTCTCCCTCATAATGAGTGCAGTGTCAAGCTTTCTCAGTAGAGGGTGCTGGGGGACACATGTGGGAAACACCAGCTGTGCCTCACCAGCCCACCTGCACCCGGGAGGATAGCTTCCTGCATTCCCTATGGGTGCAGACCCTGAAATGCAGCAAACTTCCCTGCCATCCAGTGTCCTGTACCTCACCATCTCCAACCAGATCTGAACCCCAGCTGTAGGGAGGGGGGCCCCCCTCCAAATGTGTCCTTCCTTGGGTCCACCCCTTGGCTCTAGGCTACCATACAGAGTTTTCTTCTATCCTATACTTATTCTTTTAACATAGTTTAATAAGTCGATTTCTTCCATCTTCTTCCTGCTGGGTTTAGCTGAGGCCAACCCCATCTGTGAATTTCAGGCGTGAAAAGCTCAGGGTCCAGGCTTAGCCAAGGAGAGCCCTTGATCTTCTGGACAAGGTGATTGGCATGAGAAGGGCCCACGAGACCGCCGGCTGGGACTTTACTAGAAATACTAGGAAAGAAGGGTTCTTCACCCTGGGGTTTCTAAGAAAACAAGCCTGGGGCAGACACCCTGTTCCCATTTAGGAACTAGTCAGCCTGAAAATCAGGTCCAGAAGGGGGACTATGAAGACAGCAATGAGAAGTTCCTGGTAACCTTGGGAGAGGATAAAGATTACCCATCCCTGGACTTTCAGTCTCAGAATCAGTAAATTTTTGTTTTATTTTACTTTGCTCAAGCCAATTTCAGTTGGGTGTCTGTTCACCACTACCCAAAATCTCCTAAGATTCCTGACTGCCACATGGCTGGACCATCCTTAAAGACACATTCCTGTTGGCTTTGTGTGTCCTCAATGCTAACGTCTAAAGGTGCACTACAGCTGAAAGCCTGCATTTTATCCTCCTGTCCTCTCTACTCTGACTTCTTTACAGCTGTGCTGTCCACCACGGTAGCTTCTACCATGTGTGGCTATTTTAAGTTTAAATTAATTAAAATAAAATAAACTAATTCAGGTCCTCATTCTCACTAGCCACATGGAGTGCTCCATAGCCACATGTGGCCAGTGGCAACGGACTAGACTGTGCAGGTAGAGAACATTTCCTCGAGGCTGAGGGATCTACTGGACAACACTGCCTGAGAGCATCCCTTTCAAGACATCTCCCTTCACCTCACTCTTGAACTGATGTTCACCCCAAAGGACACACATGTGAACATTACTAAGTGGACTTCACAACAGAGGGAAACTTGCCTAAATAGGGTTTCTCAAACTTCAGCCATTTTCACACACACATGGGATTTCTATGATATCCAAATACCTCTAACCTTTTACCTGCATGAATCTGTCTACATTTGAACACCTTACATCAGTAGTTCCCAACTAGAGGCAATTTTGCACCCCCAGGGTGGGTGGGCAGCTGGCAATGTCTGGAGACATCTTTGGTTGTCACACTAGAGGATGCTCCTGGCATCTAGTGGATAGAGGCAGCCAGGGATGCAGTTAAACACCTTTCGATGCATAGAACAACCTCCACAACAGAGAATTTTCCAGTCCAATGTGCTACTAGTGCCCAGGTTAAGAACTCCTACTCTAGGTTTTACGTACAAACTATTTGTTTTACAGGGATTTGCCCCATTTACATAAATTTATCTGAAAAGGTAACCTCACACCACTATCATAAATGGAAACCAGTATCACTTGCCATAAATAGGAGATAAACAACAAAGTCAATACAATGAAAAGCAAACCGTGTTACTTAATTCCAGCTGGATGCTGTGAACGGCAGCAGGGCTGAGCCTGAAGCGTACTCTGCCCCTCCTCCTCTTCATTGCAGAGACACTAGCAAGGGTTTGGTGTTAAAAGTGGGCCCTGACGGGATTGTAAATACTGAAGGAAAATTGAAAGAAGAAATAAATGTCCTACTAAATGTCTCAATGTGATTTAGTCCCTGTCCATGAATTCCTTTTTAAACGTTATCACTGCAGCACCTAGGACAATCATCTGCCCACATTTTTGGAACTGCTGTCCTGCAGCAGAAGCCTCAAACTTGGTGGCAAATTTACAAGTGACCAAATTCTCCCATATCTGTCCAAACATAAGAGGTGGCAGCCAGGCGCTCTATCTACTGGATTTATCCCTGCAACTCTCTCCGACTCTCTCTTCTCCTGGCGGCTGCTGCCACGCCCTATGTGTCTAAAGGATGGACTTTAGCCCCCAGAAGCTCAAGGAGCAGTTGCCCTGAGCAGTGTCGTGGAAGCTGTCACCTTGGTGTCATGGATGCTGCAGTTGTTTCTTAACACCAAACTGAACTGTCACTTGCCATGACAAAGAAACTTCTATTCCACATTCTAGGCTGGGGAGAGGAGCTACAAGACAGAATCCCTTAAGAGTGAGAAATTACTGAAGAGCCAGAAATAGAAACAACACCCAAGAGCCCCAGTTTCAAAACAGCAGGACCATGTGGGCTGGAGGGAAGAACGCTGGTACCAAACCAGAAAGGCCTGGGTGCGAGTGCCAGCCCTGCTCCACGCTGGCCATGCGGCTTTGGGCTACTCATCCTTGATTCTCACTTTTTCTATCTGAAAAATGACAATAATAAGACCTGCCTTGCTGAATTACTTTGAGGATTAGAGATTTTATGTATAAAGGGCATAGAACAGTGCCTAGCACATAACAGGCATTCAATTAAAAGTAGATATTATTTCTCTTAAACTGTTTTTTCCAGATTAAAAAAAGAAACCATGAAACAACTTTCACCTGTGTAAGTGAGTCTGGCAAAGTTAAAAGCAATAGCTATTCAACTAGGTTAAGATATAAGTCTATAAAAAATTTAGTTCACAATGCTTCTTGCTTAGACCATTTATACAAAGGAAAACCAAATGGATTTTCTTATGATTTGACTCTAAAACAAATAAAGGTTTTGACAGCAGATACTCTGCTGACCAGATGTGCAGTGGTTTCATGCAATCTGGCTGAAATGCAAGGGAAGAGCAAATATTACAAGGGCAGGGCCAAAGGAACAATGTTTCTGCAAAAGGTAACTTATGTAACAAGGCGTTGGCTGCCACAGAAACGATCCTCTCTGCCCCAGGTGCTCCTACAATCAGTAGGCACTCAGTAAATATTTGCCCAATTGCCTGTGTGACACACCAAGCTTTCAGGAAACTAGAGAGTCCGTGAAGGAATAGTTACACCATTGACACTGGACAGATCCAGGAAGAATATAAAGAAAAATTAAAATCAATATATCAATATGGAGAAAACAGTCTACCGAAGTGGTTCTCAATGGGGGTGGGGGGTGTGATTTTGACCCCTGGGGACACTTGGCAATGTCTACAGGTATGTTTGTTTGTTGTAACCACAGGACAAGGCATTGAGTGGGTAGAGACTAGGGATGCTGCTAAACACCCTACAAAGCTCAGCACAGTCCCCACAATAGAGGATTATCTGGCCCCAACTGTCAGTAGTCCTGAGGTTGAGAACCCTACTCTAGAGCAGTGCTGCCCAAAAATGTCCGTGATGATGGAAATGTCCTGTATCTGCGCAGTGCAGCACAGTAGGCACCAGCCACATGTGGCTGTTGAGCACCTAAAATGCGAAATTTAAATTTTATTTTATATATTTAATTGATTTAAATCAATAGCCACATGTATCTAGTGGCTACCACATTGGACAGCAATTATTAAGCACAGATACCTCAGGGCAGGGAGCAGAGTTAGGAGTGGAAGGGAAGGTATGAAGGGAAACTTGTGCTCTTCCTTCTAAGTACATCTAAGTGGCTAGAGTTTTGTTTTGTTTTTTTTTAACTCAGAGAATATAAAATCTGAAATCAGGAAGGATGCAAAGAAGGAAGCTAGTTCACTGAAGTCAGAACAAATCTTTAGCCACAAGAATGCTACCGGCTGGAGAAACGGGAATCTATCCACCACCTCATGAGAAAACCCAAGTCAACGTGGCAACTTCTTTTTAAATGTAAGGCTCAGACCCTCTGACCAAGCCAAGTCTACCCAGAGGGACGCATCCTACACAAATACTGGTCCTGGTTGAGCAGCGGGAAATGCACAAGGATGCGCACAGCAGCAACAGAGAGAGCAAAGCCCTGGGCAATGACCTTGTAGCAACTACAAGAATGAGGTGAAGACATACACACCGGCAGGGCAAGATCTACATGATTAAGTGAGAGGGAAAACACATTAAGCAAGAGCTATGTATTTATTATTCTACATTTTAATAAAATAATATGTGTTAACATAAGCCTGGGAAAAAATACTGAGAAACAAACATTCATACACCCCACTGTCAGCACCAGCACTCCCGGGGCAGAGGACAGGCAGGGATGATGGAACCTTTCCCTGTTTCACCGCCCCCACCCCACCCCAGCCCCCACAGTCTTTCCCTATTTGTCTCCTGCGGCCCAGGAAGGCATGACTCCTCTTACAAAAGTACGACTCCCATGGCGTCCCACCCCCACGATGATCTCATAATTATAAGAGTCAGGTCCAAGGCTCTCACCTTTTTATCCCAGCTGCTCCATCACTAAGCCACCCGTGGCAGCCGAGGCAGGCATGCCCGAGAACCCTGCAGTCTCAACTTCCCCCAGCGCTCCACTCTTCTCCAGCTACCCAAGCCTTTTGCGAGACTCACTCACACCAGACTCTCTCCCGCACGCCTGTTCCCTCATCTTCTGTTTATCCCCTCCAAAACCAACCCTGCACTTCACAAAGAGAAGAGGAAGCAGCTCTGGCTCCCTTAGACTTTACTGCTCTATTTCTCTCTAGAACAGGACTGGCAAACTCAAACCTACACGGGCCCAGCAAGCCACATAAAAGAATAAATGAACAAAAATAAACATAGGGCCCCGTGGGATGGGGTACACCTCCAGCTCCTGCCAGGGTGTGTTCCTACACAAGCCCAGCACAACGCACCACCTGATTCTTCCAGACAAAGACAAGACAGATTCTGAAGTGCAAATAGTTTTTAAATGTCGGCAACTGATTTAGTCTTTAAACATTACATAAAGCCACACAGAGATATCATTTTTCACTTAGCACAATGACGAAGGTCAAAAAGCTTAACAATACCTGTGTTGGTCAGGATGGGCAAACAGGCACTTTCACGGCAGGGAGGGTCTAAATCAGCATAACCTTAGGGAGGGGAATTTGGTAATAACTATCAAAAGTACAAACACACATTCACTTCGAGAAATTCGCCTTCAAGATATTCCATATAGTCTAACAAACATGAGCACAAGGACTCATGTTCGAGGCTATTCACTGTAACGTGGCTAGCAATAGCAAACCCTTAGAAATAACCTAAACGACCATGAGTGGTAGGCTGGTTAAACAAATTATGGTATTATTCAACAGAATACTATAAAGGCACTAAAATAATAATAATAAAAAAGAATGAAGAAGGTTGTTATATACCGGTATGGAATGAGCCCAGGGTGTATTGTTAAGTGGAAAAAAAAAAAAAAAACAAAGCTGTACTGTGTAAGGTGTACCAACAAACGAATAAAAATGGAAAATCTATGTGTGAGTTTCCATGTAACTATACAGATATAAAAATACATGTGGGGTTTTTTTTGTTTTTTGGTAAATGTTTAAAAATTCTCTAGAATACCACAGAAGAACCTGGTAAGAGTGGCTGCCTGGGGAGGGGTTCAGGCTAGCTGACTAGAGCGGGTGGCAGGGAAGCTGACTTTGCAATGGATTCTCTCTTCTATATGTGACTTTCAAACACTGAACTATGTGACTCTGTGACTGAGTGAACTTTTTTTGAATTTAAAAATAAAACAAAAAAAACCCTCACCCTGCTACCCAAAAGCACACAGCTCTCAATCTGCAGCCTCAGATCTCGGCCCTGAGCTCACGGGTAAGAGATCCCACACCTTTCACCTCCCATCCCAGGCCTGGCACACAGAGGGTGCTCCGACACTAAGCACGGGCTGACGACTCACTTTTCTGGGCCATTTCACCTGCCCCAGCACACCTACCTTACCTCATGCATTCACACTTTATCCAGGATGTTTGGTTACAGGTACCAAAACAGGTCTAGAACACAGCACCCGGCCAGCACCCAGCACCAGCCTACAAGATGTCAAAGAACCAAACAGAATTCAGTGGAAGACAATTCCCCAGACACCAAAACAATAAGCAAAAACATTATTAAGGGCTGAGTGTATGCCAAGCACTGAGGCAAAGCCCTCAATGTGCAATACAATGTGCAATGTGCTCCCGACAGTCCTATAGCGGGAGCTTTTATTCTCCCTCTCTTGCAGGTGAGGACACTGCCCCTCAGAAAGCCCCGTAGCTGGTAAGAGCTAGGATGTGAGTGCAGCAGGTGGACCCCAGAGCCAGCCCTCTTAGCCACTGAGTTTGGTGATCTCCTCCTGTTGTAGAATCTGAGAGCCACCTCTGAATTGTCTAGATGGCAACCTAGAGAGGAACCCAAATTATGGGGACACAGCAGGGACACACCAAGGGTCTCCAGTAGCATTGCCCAGTCTACCTCCCTCCTCCCTCCAGCCCTGCTATGGTGGCTAACACTGCTATTGAACTCTCCATGATCCACATGCTTCGGATTCTAAGAACTCCACACACATTAACTCATCTAAGTGCTCAAAACCATTCAGCACTATTATCAAGCCCATTTTTCAGAGAGGGAAACTCACTCACCCAAGATCATACAGCCAGTAAGCGGCAGAGCATAAACTTAAACCAAGACAGTCCTGCTCAATTCCAAGCTCTAAACTCTCAAGATTCTTATCAGCCAGTCCTTACCTTGGGGAGCTACCACCTCCACTAAGAACCTGTTTTCCTTCCCTTGCTCCCACAGAGACCTGGGCAGCAGCCACTGCGACAGCATTTCTCCACCTTGGGCGTGGCTTTGGCACTGAGACAGCCCCAGGAAGGCCATGTTTCCAAAGGTGCTTGTAAAATGCCAGAGGTTCCAGCCTGAGCAAGAGCGAGACCCTGAATCTACTAAAAATAGAAAAAATTAACCGGGCGTGGTGGCACATGCCTGTAGTCCCAGCTACTCGGGAGGCTGGGGCAGGAGGATCACTTGCGCCCAGAAGTTTAAGGTTGCTGTGAGCTAAGCTGATGCCACGACACTCTAGCCCAGGTGACAAAAGTGAGACTCTGTCTCAAAAACAAAGAAAAAATACATAAAATAAAATAAAATGCCAGAGGTTACGACACCTGTTCCTTGGAAGGAGTTTACCTCAAGAAACAGGGAGTGGAGATGCTGAGAGCAGAGTATGATGACAGCTCAGTAGGCAGAATGTTCACATCTTTCCTAATGTTCCTGCTGCAAGGAAATGCAACCCTGGGCTCCAATAACTGCACTGCAGAACCCTACCCTTTGGAGGGAAGTAAGACATTATTGCATTTGGTCCTGTCATCTACACAGCTCTGTCACAAGAAACTGTATGTAGACTTTCTTTTATTCATTCAACAAATATTTCCTGAACGCTTACAGACTTACAAACATATTTAAATAACTACCCAACATGCCCTTGTGAGGAGTTAAGCTCACCCAGGACACCTACAGAGCATTTATTATGTAAAATGGCAGGTGGAGAAAGCCATCACCCAAATCCTGACCCTGCTACATGGGAAAATTCAGGTTCTCACAGGTTGTAAAATGGCAGAGCCCTTCCAGAAAGCCACCTAGTAATAATATGCAGTTAGAGCCCTTGAACACCCACGCATTCCATTTAACCCAGTGACTTGGGAATCCAGCCTGCGAAAATTCTCTGAAATGTAGTGGGAAGTTTATGCATCGAGATATTCTCTATAGACTAAGTTATAATTGACCATAGCACAAATGAACTGAAATGTTACTTAACAGTCATCCATTAAAGATACAGATCAGATGGAAACACCTAAATGTTAACAATGGGAGGTAAGGCTTTAAATAATTCTAACAACTGCATCTTTAACTTTTCTACAACAGGAATTACTTTTGTAATGGAAAAAATAAAACCCTAGTGTTTAGAAGTCCAATGCGGAGCCCCAGAGCTGGGGAGAGTTCTCAGGCAGGGTCGTGAGGTTGAGTGTGTCAGGGCCTCCCCTCGGGCCATGCGGACCCTCTCTGGCTTCACTGTGCAGGGGTATCTCTCCAGCAAGGCCCTGGTCCCACAGGCGCCTCATTCTATCACTTGGCACAACATAGCTCACTGCTGCTCTGGAGGATATGAGTGACTATCTGATGAAGGCTCAGCCCCAGTTAATGCAACTGCTGGGAAATGATACAAATCTTGGTGATGCAGTTCCTCGGAGAAGGCTGCTAGGACTATAATGGGGGCATCTTCAGCCAAGAAGCAAATACAGATCAATTTGAGATCTGTAGCCCAGGCCTCTGACAAGAGGCAGGTGGCTGCATCAGTGGCTCCTTCCTTGAAGCAATGGGCCATGTGGATAAGGAAGGAAAAGGAGGAGGGAGGGAGGGAGGGAGGAAAGGAAAGGTCTGGATGCCCTTTTCTCTGTGCAGAAATGATTTCCACCGTTTTTCTTTCTTTTGGCTCCAATACTCAACATGCACCTTCACTGAAAGCCCACTGGGTGCCCTGCCCAACACACACATGCCTGATGAATTAGGAATGCAAAATCCCTTGGGATTATTAATGTTTCTGAACAAAGCCAAGGTCCTGGGGTCAGGCAGACTTCACTGCCTCACACTCTTCACTCACTCACTCATTCACTCGATCACCAGAAATTTGCTGAGCACCTACTATGTGCCAGCATTTGTGTTAAGCACGAAGATGCAAATAACACAAATAAGAGCACCGCTCTCTTGGTGACTACATTTTGTAGGTAAGCAGGGTAGGAACAGAAAACAAACATATGCCACTCAGTGCGAGGTGGCTCCTTTAGAGTGGACAGTCTGTGAAGGCCTCTCAGAAGACAAGTGAGCTGACACCTGGGAGACACAAACACAGCAGCTGGAAAGCTGTGGGACCTGAGCTAGGTATTCAACTCCTCTGAGCTCAGCTTCCTGGAAAACAGAATGACAGCACCTAGTATTGGACTATGTATAGACGCCACAAGACAATCCACTTAAAAAACCTACAACAGTGGGTCTCTCCTTGCAGCAGCTGCACGAGAGCAGAGTACAAGCAGCAGCGGCGGGAGTCATGACAGGACAAGCATTTAGAAAGTTCTTTCCGCTCTTTGACTGAGAGTATTGGTTGAAAGGAGTGCAGCTGAAACTGTAACCAAAGGAGGCATTATGCTTCCAGAAAAATCTCAAGGAAAAGTATTGTAATCAACAGTAGTGGCTGTGGGATCAGGCTCTAAAGGAAAGGGTGGAGAGATTCAACCAGTTAGTGTGTAAGTTGGAGATAAAGTTCTTCCCCCAAAATATGGAGGCACCAAAGTAGTTCTAGATGACAAGGATTATTTCTTATTTAGAGATGGTGACATTCTTGGAAAGTATGTAGACTGAAATAAATCACTATTGAAATGGCATTAACATGAAGCTGCCCATTCCACTGAAGTTCTGAAATCTTTCATCATGTAAATAATTTCCATGTCTCTCTTTTATGATAAACTAATACCTAAAAAAAACAAACAAACAAACAAACCTAGGACAGTGGTACTGGACCCTAAGAAACCAAGAGAGTTAACAAAATTCTTAGGAGAACACCCATTATGTGTCATGAAAATGCAATCTCCACAACATCAGGGATTTCTGTCTCTTGTGTTTACTGCTATATCCCCAACATTAAAACTGCCAGCAACAGAATAAGTGCTCAGTAAATATTTATGGAGTGAATGAATGGATGAATCAACAGTAGTTATTTTAAGTCTTCATGCTATAAATTTCTGTCAACATTATTGTGAATGTATAAAGCTTCAAGATCCAGATTTTCTTAAAAATAGCCAGCAATTCTCTGAAATGTCCAAAAACAAGGTGAAGATTCTTAAGCACTGGTTTTCTGTGGTATCATGTACAAAACTGTTTTTTTGAGTGTCACTTTGTTAATTGGACTTATCCAACCCCAGATGGGTGACTCCTCAAGTCTGGGGAGTGGGGGGTGGGGGTCAGTGCCTCACTTAACTTGCCTTTTGTTAGCTTTTAGACTGACTCTGCTTTGGAGGGCTGGCATTCAGAATGAAAACATTACTTATAAGGTCAAAATAAAATATGAATCAATTTGTAAAAACATAAGGTATTGTTTAAGTAAATTAGGGATGTCTACTCAAAGAAATATTATGTTGCCATTTAAAATGTCATTTGTAAAGTACATCATTATGTGGAAAATTAAAATGCTAAGTGGAAAAAGTAAAAACCTGTGTGCTACATGGTTCCTATTCATAAAACAATGTACACACAGAAACAAGACAGGAAGAGGACATTATCTGCTAAAATATTTGTGTTAACTGTGGTTGTCTTTGAAGGAAAAGTAACACCAGTATTTCCTTTATCAGTTTTCTCTGTGCTCCAATTTTTTTCTTATATACACATGCACTCAATTTTTCATTAAAGGAAAATTAACTTTATACTTTTTTACTGTTTCCCTTAGAACATATACTACTCAAGAAGAGAGTGCTTGGTCAGGCCCTAGAAGCTGGAGACCCAGAGGAAGAAAGGCTAATCTGATGTGACAATTTTGCCAGTTTAGGTTCCGTGTTACCATGACTTAGCTAACTATACATCTAAAACAAATCTCAGTCCAAGAAAAGGATATCACTCTCAAATCACCAATTAAAAATAAATTTCTTGCAATGCCACTATACTCTCATCAGGATGAAAGAAGACAGACAATACCAATTATTGGTGAGGATGCGGAGCAACTGGACTTGCTGCTAAAAGTGCAGATTAGTACAATCACTTTGGAAAACTATTCTACTAAAGCTAAACACAAATACACCCTAGGGCCCAGCTAAGCCACATAATACATACTAAAATATATGTTTAAGTATGTTCATAGCAGCACTATTCAGGACAGCCAAAACTGGAAATAGCCCAAATGTCCACCAAGAGGAGCATGGATAAAAGGAGCACAATACAGTCATACAATGATGCCATGGTCCGAACAGCTGTATCCCCCCAAAATTCACAGGTTGAAATCCTAACCCCTAAGTGTGATGATATTAAGAGGTGGGGCCACTGGGAGGTAATTATGTCATGAGAGTGGAGCCCTCCTGAATGGGATTGCGCCCTTATGAAAGACACCCAGAGATGCTTGGCCCCTTCTGCGATGTGAGGACACAGCAAGAAGTTGGAAATTTGCAACCCAGGAAGAGGGTCCTTACCAGAACCCAACCATGCTGCTACCCTGATTTTGGACTTCCAGCCTCCAGAACTGTGAGAAATAAATTTCTGTTGTTTATAAGCCACCCAATTTATGGTGTTTGGTTATAGCAGCCCAAACAGACTAAGACAAATGACTTCTATACAGCAATAGGAATTAACAAACTATAACACACATATGGCAAATTATAACACACACGCGGCATGGTTGAATCTTATAACATGGAGCAAAGAAATGCCAGGCACACATTAGCATGATTCCATTTATATAAAGTTCAAAGACAGATAAAACAAAATCTCTGCTGTCAGAAGTCAACATATAGATTAAATTAGGGATTGGGGCACAAGGAGGCTACTGAGGTAACAGCCATTTCTTTATCTGTTGCTGGTTCATGAGTATGTTTGCTTTATAAAAATTCATCAAGCTGTACACTTAGGATTTCTGCACTTTTCTGTGTGTGAGTGTATATGTACCCGTGTATGTAAGTACATATATGCATAATTTTTAAAATCAGCTTATTTAGAAAAAAATAAAACCTCCAGGGGCACAGATAGTTTTATCTGTTTACCACCAGTTCCTTTAATCCATCTGGACACAACTGTGTCATTCCTTGTATGAGCGCCTCTAGCTCCCTTTAATTTGGGGATGGAGAGACTACAACAATGACAAGGGGAGGGGAAATATCTTCAGGTTTAAATTTTGTTTAGGGACTGACAGTATAAAAGCTAAAAGGTATTCAGATTCAAATGTACAGACATTTTAGAAACAGATGTTCTACACTTTCACCCTTATTAGCATGAACATCTCTCATACAGAGAGAGAGGGTGAGAAAGAAAATAAAGATCAATATGTAAACTAACTTTGAAAACAGATACTATGTTTCTGAAGAACTTATAATTACTGGAACAATTTGAAGTTTCTAGAATTTTCCTGCCACATTATTTCTGCTGATAATAAGCCTTCACCAGGATCAACAGAGCACACACGTGTTTATCTCCAAATCACTGAAGCCTCACAAACCTTCAGTTCCTTTCCCATCAACAAAAATCATCTGTTCTAAACAGATGCTGCAGAAAAACTCAAATAGCCTTCTACTTGATAGGGCACCGATGAGACAGGTATACTATTTGCTACAAAAGTTCAAATCAAAATGAGTCTTTCAAAAAATTAAAATGAGGCTGGGCGCAGTGGCTCATGCCTATAGTCCCAGCACTTTGGGAGGCTGAGGCAGGAGGATCCCTTGAGGCCAGGAGTTCCAGGCTGCAGCGAGCCATGATCGCACCACTGCGCTCCAGCCTGTAGTGAGATCTCGTCTCTAAAAAATCAAATAAATAAATAAATTTTAAAAATGAGTTTTTGTCAGTTTAAACTAAAACAATTCTAAAAAGAATAAAACCACTGTTCTCCAGTTTCATCTGTAAAGCAGGGGTGTCAGGAGGATGAATTGGGATGATCCACATAAATGCTTAGAAGTGCCTGGCACCTAATAAGCAGGCAATAGTGGTTAGCAACTAATATCATTCTCATCAAATTAGCACAACCAAAGTGACAAGAATTAGCAACCAACCATACAAAATGCAACCTGGAAATGTGGATACTATAAACCTTTTAAGCAAAAGGAAACATCTGGGGATGGTACCCATTCCCCACGGCGTCTGTGGTGCATGTTTTATGTTACTCCTAAGGGAGTGGGGGAGGTTCAGCTCCCGCCCACATGCATTTGCAACATGCTTAGAGCTCTACAGGCTGGACTGTCTAAATCAAATTGCTAAAGAACTCATCAACATCAGTTTAAAATAAAGATTTACTAATAAAAATAAGAGGTACCACACCTGCCAAAATAGCAACAAATGAGATGCTTCCTGTATTAGTCAGCTAGGGCTGCCATAACAAAATATCATATACTGGGTGGCCCAAAAAACAGAATTTCTTTTCTCCCAGTTCTGGAGGCTAGAAGTCCAAAAGCAAGGTGTGAGCAGATCTGGTTTCTGCTGAGGGCTCTCTCCTTGGCTTGCAGATGGCCACCTTCTCGCTGCATCCCCGTGTGGTCTTTCCTCTGGTGTCTCTCTGGATGTTTAAGCTCCTCATTTTATAAGGACACCACTCAGATTGGATTTGGGCCACCCTAACAGCCTCATTTTAAATTAATCCCCTCTTTAAAGGCCCAATCTCCACAGTCACATTCTGAGGTACTAGGGGAGGGCTTCAACATACGAATTCAGTGAGGAGGAAGGAATTCAGTCCACAACATTTCCCAAATGTTCTCTTCTAACAGCTCAAGGGCTCCTCAGTTACTAAGTCAGAAAGCTGACCTCATAGTCAAGAACAATAGTCCAGATGTTAATTTCTCATCCAATAGGTTTTTTTGGGTTTTGTTTTGGTTTTGTTTCTTTGTAAAGACAGGATGAGACACCTGAAAAGGACAATAAGGAATATGGCTACTCACAGCAAACATTAATTTCCTTAGTCCAGTGGCTCTCAACCAGGACCCCCAAGGGACCCCTGGCAATGTCTGGAGACATTGTTTGGTTGCCACAAGGGGAGTTGGAGGGTGTTATTGGCATCTGGTGGGTAGAGGCCAGGGATGCTGTTAAACATCCCATAGTGCTCAGGACGGCCCCCACGACATAGAATTATTGAACCCACAATGCCAACAGTGTCAAGGCTGAGTGTCCCTGAAGTCCAACCTAACCAAGCCCGACTTCATCTTCCATCACCACAAACTGCCCAGCGGGGGCTGGAGGTCCTGCCAGGCCTGTGTGATGAGCAGGGCACTGTTGACACTACACGCTGCTTCTTCCTTGGGGACAGCAGCCAACAGGCTTTTTCCTGGCATTCAGCAAATGCCACAGACACTTAACTGGGATGAAGGATGAGCACCCAGCCTGGCCCACCTTTCCAGCTCACACCAGAAGCCTTTTTTTCCTACCCTCACGGTCCCCTTCCAACTGTCCTTCCCATAGCCCCCTCTAACTCTGTTTAGACAAAAGTAAAAGCAACATTAACATTCCCCAAGCAGCCTGGTAAATTAATCACTGTTTAAAAATCATGATTTTCATGGATAACTTAGAAAAATAAAAAATTTTTTTAATCTCTGAGCACAACCAGATTATCCAATTTCTTTCCTCCTATAGCAGTAATATTATATTTCCAGCCCGACCGTGCCATTTGAGCGTAAGCCACTGCTTCCTAAATGTCAAATATGACGTGGGGCATCTACAAGCCTCATGAACTGTACTGACTTCATATTTTTCTTTAAATTGATTCCCTGTTTTTCACTTAAATGAATTCTAAAAGTAAAGTTCCTGCCATTACTATAAGGAGAAAACAAGTATCATTTGGCACAAACAGAAGGAACCATAAAAATAATTGCTAACCCTTAAATGTTTGGCTGAGAGCTACCCAAAGTGATCTCTGGCAATGTTTCCCGCTAGCCAATCTCTGAAGATGTGTATCAACCTTTCAAACTCACACAAACTAAAGAGAACAGACACTATTAATAAAATCAGCACCATTCTAACTATACAGGTAAAAGTCATCAATAAAAATGTTACAACTGGTCTTTTTCTTTCTCAATTAAACCAAAGTCCACCACTCTCATGAGTGAAGCTAAAAGCACTTCAGGGCCACTCCTAAAGGCAGCCATAAAATAGGGCCAGCCCTTATCACTGACTTTCATTACCTGCATCTGAGTAAAGACACCAAAGGAACTTTCTCTTCTGAGAAGGGCCAAAAGTCCAAAGAGGGATGGCTCAACACCTTGCCTCCTCCTTCCAACTTGTGGTATGTGTGGCTGAGGTCGAGGTCAAAGGGTCACCCCATCTCCTTAGGGACTGGTCCACAGGGGCCTGCCCTTCACTGGTGGCTGCAGAGTAGCTAAGAAGAGCTCTTTCCAGGGAAGCTCTGGCAGGCAGGGCTCCTGTGTCCACACACTATCTCTCTGAGTCCCTCTCTGGGTTTGGAATGACACACCCCTTGATCTCCACATAGGCAAGGAACACCTGGTCTGGTTTGGTCACTGAAGAGAAGGGCAGGGCAGGGACTCCGTAACTGGAAGTGGATGGCACAAGTGAAGCTGGGCAGCCGGCAGAGGACGCAGAGATCACTTCCCGATGGACAGCTGCCAAGGCTCGTTTGACTGTCCTCATCCAAAGGCAGCAAAGAGCTGTTTGTGCAACTCTCCATCCCACCTTGGAGAGGGAAGGCCTGGGAGACTCTGGATTTCACCCACCAGCACAACCCTCTCCCCCCAAACAGATCCCTTTATGCTGTACACCTAATACTACCTCCATCACATCAAGGAAAGCACTTTAAAACATGCACACACCCCTGTACACTGTTCTACCTAACACTACCTCCATTTTCTCAAAGGAAGGACAACAAAACACACACACACGCACCCTATACACAGTCGATCCTCATTATTTGCAGTTTCTGTGTTTGCAAATGCACCTACTCCCTAAAACTTGTGACCCCAAATCAGTACTCACAGCACTTTCAAAGTCATTCATAGACATATGCAGCGTGGCCAAAAATTTGAGCTTCCCCACCCACACATTCCCTGCTGAGGTTGCACAAGGCTCACTCTGCCTTCTCTTGCAGCTCACACACTATAAACAAGAGTCATGGTCTATTTAGTGCCACGTGTTTTGCATTTTTGTGTGCTTTCGTGGTGATTTCTCGATTTAAAGTGCCCCCCGCACAGTGCTGAAGTGCTGGCAAGTGTTCCTAAGCACAGAAAGGCTGGGATGTGCCTTACAGAGAAAATACACGTTTGATAAGCTTGTTCAGGCATGAGTTGCAGTGCTATTGGCTATGAGTTCAAGGTTAATCAATCAACAATATACATGAAATATGGGGTCTTTAAACAGAAACACACCTAAAACAAGGCTCTGTATCAATCAGTTGACAAAGATGTTGTAACCATAGGCTTATAGGAACCTATCCCTGTATTTCCGCTAGGAGCAATGGTTCAGTACTGGATAATTCCGTGCTCATGGTGACTTTCTAGGACATAACTCCTGAGAATAATGAGAGTCACTACCTCCATCATGTCAAAGAGAAAGGGCATTTTAGTTTCCTTATCAGTAAAACAAGGATTAAAAAAAACAAGGATTTAAAAAATACTAACAAAAAAAAGGCCATTGTGCAGTGTGAATAAGGAAATACTAGTTCAAAGCCAAAACACTGCAGATCCTAAATAAATATTCACTTTTCTCCTCCACAGTCAGGTAATGAATCACACAGACATGTCAATTTAAGTTCTGTGCTCTCAGGCAAGAGGCAAGCAGGAGCCTTGAAATGCCTCTGACACATCCACCCAGGCCCCGGTCACCTCCATGGGATGGGAAGCCCAGTGTGAGAATCTGCTCCCAGGTCTGCAGTACGCACCTGCCTGTATTAGCTTCTCCTTGTTGCTGTAACAAATTACTACAACTTTAGTGGCTGCCCACCATACTGTACATGCTACAGCCTCCAGAAGAATCCAAATTTCATATTATTTGATTCCTTTCCATTAAATGCTTGGCTTCTTATATCTTTATTAGTGTATCTTTATAAGATTCTTCACATAAATAAGTTGTATTGTAATTTTTTTTTTTTACTTTTCTGTATATTATTATGTTCTGACATCTTAAAAAACCTTTCTGGCTGAGGAGAGACTGCCCTTCCAAGGCTGGCCAATTCTTAAAGATAAGGAGGGGACCAGCCTGGAACATACCTGTGTTATGCAAACTAACCAGCCAGAGGCACACACCTCCTCTAGACAACCAGGACACCCCAGACAACATTCCTCCGCCTTCATCATCCCAGGTACCAGGTACCAGGCAACTAGATACCACCCCCATAGCCCGGGGCTCACCAAAATTAACCAAAGTAGCCAATCCCACCCTGTTCACACTCCCCTGCCCTGCCTTTCCCATGGAAACCCCAATAAAGGCTCTGGGCTAAACCTTCCCCTCGCTCCTATCTCTGCCTCCTGACTGCCCCGGGGTCCTTCCCGTGTGGCCCAGTGTGCTGTGGCATGGCACGCCTCCTGTCTCAAGGACCTCTTGAATATGATAAACTTTGTTTTCTTTTCCTGAGTGTCTCCTCTTGTAACCATCCTCCTCTGACTGGCCCTATCATAAAAGAATATATAACATAATCCCACCAAAAAAAGTCTTCACTAGAATGTGGGTCTCATATTAAGTCATCGCAAAAGTCAAACACGACCTGATGCCCCTCCATGCAGGGACAAAGGAAAAGGCAGACCCAAGGGGACTCAGGAATGTCTTCTCTTTGCCTGCCACTCCCTTCTCCTGGCTCCCACGCCCCAAACATACACACACACACAACTCACAAAGCATGTGGTTAGGACATGCAGACTTGATTCCATGAACCAGTGAGGATCTCTGAGCCAGCAAGAGGCATGATCGGAAGATGAGAAGGCAGCAATCTGAGAAGGTCCAACAGACTTCTGCCTGGACCACCTAGAAGAGGTTATCCTCACTCCGTTCCTAGGAGCAGAGGTTTTACTCTCCTTCTTTTATAAATGTATAGATTGGCTTCTGTCCTTCTTTATCTCCACAGGATTATTGGGTACCTACTCTATGCCAGGCTCTGTGGAATGGTGATTAAGATGTCAATCACCAGGGTCCCATGGTGTCCCTGGCTGAATGATCACACCAGCACATGTCAAACTGCAACTGGATGAGAAAGAAGAAGAGCAGGTGCTCTGAGAGGCTGCCAGAGTGAGATCTGATCTCTACTCAGAAACATCAGGGGAACGCTCCCCTGAGGACATGAGACCCCAGCGAGGCTTCATAGAAGCCAAGGTGAAGAGGGCAGAGGAAGACATTCCAGGAAGAACTTGTGAACAGCATGTGCAAAGGGCCTGCATCAAAAGGGAGCCTGAGAGCAGGAGACACTGAGCTGGGCAAGGAAGGGGCCAGAGTGTGCTGAGATGAGGATGGAGCAGGCAGGGGCTGTGGCAGTGCCACCCAACAGAACTCTCTGTGAGGGTGCAAATGCTTTTTATCTGCACAGCCAACACAGCACCACTGGCCACATGGGAGTGACAGGCACTGAAATGGTAGTAAGTGTCCCTGAGGAACTGTATTTGCTATTTTATTTGAACTATTTTAAATCTGAATTTAAACAGCCATGTGGCTGCCATACTAGACAGTGCAGGGCTAAGGCACTCAGGGACTCAGAGAGCTGGGAAGCCACTGAGGGTGTGAAGCAGAACACTGTCATGACCACACCATTTGGCCACATCTGCCCTGGCTGCAAGGAGACCTCATGAGATGGTGAACAGCACAGAGGGGACAAGTGGTAATGGTGACAATGACAACAACTAGGACCATGATGACCTGGGTGGTGGCAGTGCTAACAGAGACGTGAACAGATTCCAGAGCAATTTAGGGAATTAGCAACCCATTCTCTGAGCTTGGGAACACCAGAGGAAGGAAGAACAGGCTTGTGGTAGGAACAAGACCACAAGTTTGGCTTTGGCCTGGGGGGAGTACAGGATTTGGTTCCTTCAGACCATCGGGGTGGATGAGCTTGCCCAGCAGGGGAGCAGAAAAGGGGAAGAGGTCCAGGACCAAACTGTGAGCAACTGCAACACTTAATGACACAGAGGAAGATGAGGCAGGAGACCCACAGGGCTCTCACGGGAGACACAGGAAAAACTGACAAACTGGGTCTCAAAATCTCATGGTAGACAAGGAAAATGAAAACACACATCCACACAAGGGCTTGAATGTTCTCAGTAGTGTTATCTATAATAGCCCAAAACTGGAAATCATCCGAATGTCCATCATGGTAAATGGATAAACAAAATACAGTATATCCATACCATGGAATTCTATTAAGCAATAAAAAGGAACTTCATTATGCTAAGTGAAAGAAGCCAGCCACAAAAGACAACATATTTGGGGGTTCCATTTACATGAAATTTCCAGAAAGAGCAAACCTACAGAAACAGAAAGCAGATCAGAGTGGCCGGGGAAAGAGCAGGGATTAACCGCAAATAGCACGAGGGAACTTTTGGGGGTGAAGAAAATGATCAAAAACTGTATTATAGGCCAGGCATGGTGGCTCACGCCTGTAATCCAGCTTTGGGAGGCTAAGGAGGGAGGATGGCTTCAGGCCAGGAGTTCTCGACCAGCCTGGGCAACATAGCCAGACCCTGTCTGTACAAAAAATTTTTAAATCACCTAGGCATGGTGGCACTTCCTGTAGTCCCAGCTACTTGGGAGGCTGAGGCAGGAGGATCGCTTGAGCCCAGGAGTATAAGGTTACAGTGAGCTATGATGACACAATTGCACTCTAATCTGGGCAACAGAGTGAGACCCTGTCCCAAAATAACAAACAAACAAACAAAAACACTGTATTGTAGTCATGGTTGTACAACTGCATAAAAATTTTTTTAAATCAATGAATTGTGCACTTTCAATGACTATATTTTATGTTATGTAAATTATACCTCAATAAAGCTGTTCTTAAAAAAAACTTGTGGTATAATATGTACCTAAATATTCAGCTCTTCTTTTTCAATCCAGTTCACATCCAAAACTTCCTAGTATCCCAAGTTCAAATATATCAAGCATCAAAGCATCCTTGTCCAATTTGGCCACAAAACCTAGAATTTATTGTTAAGACAAGGCAAAGTCTCAGACTGGCTGGAGCCTAAGCCCCTTGTCCTTTCTACAATATCACACCAGGGCCTCTCCAAAACTGGATGGAATACTTCTTATATTCATTTTCCTGAATTTGGCCATGAAAGAGCAATGAAGTCCATAGTATTTCTAAATTTCCCATCATAAAAGGCCTCCTCCTCTCAAAGGAGCATTCTGGAGACCCCCAAGAAGAAATCTCATGCAAACACCTAATTACTGCTATTAGCTGTGGTGAACACCTCAGGCATATTGAGCACTTACTGTTCTAAACTATACATGGATTAAACAACCCTATGAGGTATATATAATTACTCTTATTTCCACTTTACAGATGAAAAAACTGAGGCCCAGAGAGGTAAAGTAGTTTTCCCAAGATCACACAGCTAATAAGCGGCAGAGCCTGGGCTTGAACCCAGGCCCTTGACTCCTAAGTCTGGGCTCCTGGCAAACAATCTCTGCTGTGTCACCAAGAGGGGAACTCCATTCAGCCAGAAGCAAAGGACATGACATCATAAAATGGTTCCCAGCAACGTAGGGCAAATGCCTGGTTTCCTAACTAAACCATTTCAACAGTTTTCTCAACATCAGGATGTGGTAACTTTCTCAAGAAAGAAAAGAGTTTCGGAGCCGGAGGATTCCTCCAGCAAGTAAGCTGCACGTCTTGGCAGCACATGCTGAGTGACCCCAGAACTAATTACACTCTGTCCCCCGGGACATGTGGCACCTTGTTTTTTGATTTTTTTGTTTTGTTTTGTTTTTAACCACAAATCCCCACCATTCTACAGCTTTATTGCCTAGAATCATCAGATGAAATGGGTGGATCGGGTTCAAATCCACCCCCTCGCACCATCTCTATGACCACGAACACATTATTATTATTATTAGAGATAGGGTCTCGCTATATTGCCCAGGCTGGAGTGCAGTGGCTATTCACAGGTTTGATCATAGCTCACTGCAGCCTCAAATTCTTGGGCTCAAGTGATCCTCCCGCGTCCCCCCCACCCCCAGTAGCTGGGACTACAAGTGCACACCACCATACCTGGCTACCATGAATAAACTATTTAACATTAATCAATCTTAGTTTTCTTCTCTATAAAATGGGGGAATTAACCCCAAAAACTCACACAGTCCTGAGAATTAAAACAGGGCCATTGATCTCAAGTGCTAAGCATCACCATCACATATTAGTTTCTTCTTCCTTTAACTCACTCCCCTCTCTGCCCCCTTCCCATCCCTCCTCCTTATATTTCAGGAAGCCCCTCCATCCATCTCTCTGTGCTTCCAAACATCAGGATCCCCACCTAGACTCCTAAAAATGCAGATTATATACAAGAACATTTATGCAAATGTATGGCACTCCAGGTACAAGATTTGACTCTGAATCCATGTCCCTGTTTAGGAAATAAATTAGTTCCAAAGCTGGCAAACTCTAAAGAGGGTGTGATTCTCCATCCCAATACCAACCACAAACTTTTTATTATACATAAAATTATCTCCACCACTCCCTCTGGGCCTCCATGTTAACAGTGCATATTTCTACCATACAAATAATGATCACTTTTAAATAATAATTTGCATTTTTCTCTCATGCACTGAGTTAGAAGTTCTCAACTATGACTGCATATTAAAATCATCAGGGGAGCTTTGAAAAAAATATACACATAGACACCCAGGTCCCACCCTAGATTCTTAATTCAAATATCTAGAATGGAGCGGGGGATGGTAGTTATTTGAGTTCCCAGGTGGATTTCAATGCCCAGCTGGGCGGAACACCCACCCCTGTTGGGCAGGTCTTAATTCATCTTTGCATCCCCATACCTGGCACGGCCCCTGCACATAGTAGGCGCCTCATAATTGTCCATGGCATGAATTAACCACAGGATGTTAGAGTCCACGGATCATATTAATTCATTAAAATATTTACTGAGGGTGTACTCTGTGCACCAGGCCCTCTCCCAGGCACAGAAGTGTCATCACTAAAACGCAGAACAGTGAAGGAAGGGGTGTGGGAAGTGTCTGTCTTCGGGCCAGACGACCCGGAGTTCAATCTCCATTTTGCAGCATCTTCCCCGCAGCCCTTAATCTCCCCAATGTCCAGTTTCCTCCTCCGTATAACATCAGCGGGGCCTCCTCGCCGGAGGATTCAGGGAAGCCAGGGACAAAGACCCCACAAAATGGCAGCCGCATCATTTTTTTTTTTTTTAATTTCACTGACACCTGGTGAAGCTACCCTAGGGGTTCACCCTCCCCACCCCCTGCGTCTCCGGTTCCAGGCCACTGACGCTGCACTAAACAGCCGCCACAGGGAAGTGCCCCGACCCGACAGGACACTCCGGGGAAGGGCGGATAGGAGCGGCCGCAGGCCCCGCCCAGCGCCGTTCGCAGCCCGCAGTGGGCATCAGCCTCACCTGGGCGGCCTGTGGAAGCGCACATCCCCAGGCCCCGCCCCCCAAGCGCTCTGATTGGCAGGTCTAGGTGGAGCCTGGGAATCTGCATTTTCACCGCCTTTCTCCCCCACCCCCACCTCCACCCCCACCTGCAGGTAAGTCTGTTGAAGGCGATGCCACAGCCCTCAAAACCTCAACAGGTCACGCTGCCACCCTGCGCAGGAAGATGGCGAGGCGCAAAATATCAACCCGTCCCCTCTCTCCAAATGAGGGAAAACCCACGCCTCTGCCATGCCTAGGCTGCCCTCGGGGTCTGCCACTGCGGGAAGGGCACAGCAGGTGGCAGCCCCTGCCCCTGCAATGGGCTTCCTTCCCCCCAGTTGTGTGTGGGAGGGGGGCAGTGTCATCAATCCGCCAGAAGGAGCCCCTCCCACCCTCTTGCGGCTGCTGATTCGGGTCCACCCTGGGCCGGAGGGGCAGGCGGCCACCCCGAGCGCAGGTGGTTCTCCGCGCAGCCTCTTGGGGCTGGGACCCAGAGGCACGGACAGGGAACCTCGCGACGTAGGCCGTGCCCTCCCCCCCCCACGAAACTGAGCATATCCGGGCTCCCGAGGGATGTTCCTCGCTCAGAGCACGGTTTGATACCGGCCAAATCGTAATTACAACGACAAAGAGTAAGCACGAAACACTAAATCGGTTACAAGGCACGGCTGATCCAAATTCGGCGGGCGTGTAAACAGCGCCGGAGCAGGCCCGGCTCCTCGGGGTTTCGGAAGGAAGGTGGGCAGGGGAGCAAGGCAGCCGAGCGCTGCCGCAGGAGGGACGGGATCGGGCCGGGGGCCCGGCGCGGGCCGGAGCCGAGGGGCCCTCCCCGCCTCCCCGCCTCCCCGGCCGGCCGCGGGCTCATGGCGCCGGGCGCGGCGCGCGGCCAACCTGTCAGGCCGGGCCCGGGCGCCGGGCGCGCGGACGAAGGAGGGCGGCCGGCCCGGGCCGACTCACCCGGCGCGGGGCCTGCTGTCCATCCGCTTCTTCTGGCGCACGGGCTGCAGCGGGATGTTGTCCGTCATGTCGGCGGCGCCGCCCGCCTTGGCCGCCGCGCCCCCCGCGCCGCCTGGGCCGCCGCCCGGTCCGGCCTCCGCGCCGCCGCCCGCCGGCGCCGCGCCGCCCCGGGGGAGGAGGCGGCGGCAGCGGGCGGGCCGGGCCCGCAGCGAGGGGCGAGCTCGCGAGCGCCGGGCCACGCGCGGAGCCGCCCGCGCGGCCCGACCGATGGACACGGGCGCACCATGGGCCCGAGCTCCGCGCTGCGCCCGCTCTCCTCCGCGCGGCGCCTACCACCGGGGGCGGCCGGGCCGTGTCCGCGCCGCCGCCGCCGCAGTGTCCCCGCCCCCGGCCCGCGCCGCGCGCCCCCCACGCGCGCCCACCCGGCCACGCGCCCCCCGCCCACGGCCGCCGTGCGCGCGCGCGCCCTGCCGCCGCACCCCCCCAAATCCCACAGTCACGATCACATACCAGCCCTGCGCACGCACACGCTCACCCCCAACCCGCACCCGACACGCACAACCACGCACCCCGCCACGCTCACCCCATCGGTCACATTCATTCTTGCACGTGCTCACTCTCACCAACGTTCACATCCACACCTGAGCCCCACACGCGCACGCCTGCCATTGCTCCCCCCCCCACCCCCCATTCACGACCACCCACCACCCTGTTGGTCACCCTCATCCACACACCCTGCACCTCAGGCCTCACACGCGTGTGCCCCCAGCAATCACAGTCACACGAGGGCACACGCCTTGGCTCACTCAGCTTTTCAGACTCCTTCACCATCCTGACACCTGGGTTCCTGGAATTCACAGTCTCACACACATATCTCAAACACCCTTAGGATGAACTTCATTCTCACACCCGCTCCCCCAGCCACCTTGGGGGGCTTGCACATGTGCCCCACTCTCAGGCCTCAGACATCAGTCACATCCCACCTGCCACTGTGATTCACGGTCTCACACACACCTGACTCCTTCATCCCAGCCCACAGCCACGCTCACTTGCACACTCTCCCACACAGTGTCTAGGACCCATGAACTTTCCAAAGGCCTGATCAAGTTTTGAGAGCAGAAAATAAAATGAATAGTGGGAAGGAACAAAGGAAGGGAGGGAGGTTAAAAATCATTACGTAATTAAAGAGCCTCAAAATGGAATATTACAAATTAATCTGCAACTAAAGCAGACTTTTAAGTAGTTACACCTAATGATAGTTCATGTTGCATGTGGGTGCCTTTTAATATGTTTGCTGTGATATAGGGTGAAACCACCAAATATCCCAGTGTCTGGGGCTCTGGGCAAAGGCAGGCAGAACTAGGAGGATCCCGAGCCAAGAAATGTGACTTATTTCATGTCCCAAAGAAGTTCCTCAAGAAAAGAAGCATGTCGTTAGAAATGGCTACATTGCACCTTTGGAGAGAAAATAGCATTCTGCAGCCAGCAGATGTGGTGTGCCTTGCTTCCTGCTCTCTCTCCTACATTGATACATAGTGTGGCCCACGGTCAGCACTCAATAAATGCTTGTTGAGTGGAGGAAGAGGAAGTGTAAACACTCTGACACACCAATTACGGCATCAGAGTAGGTCTCACGCTCTCCCATCTGCTCCCCTGGACGTGCCCTCTCACACCCCACAGGCTCTTCACTCTACTGCCACATGGGGTACCAGAGAAGACCAAGGAGATGGGCCACATAAAACTTTAACCTAGGGTCCCCGCACAGTTGCCAGTCAATAAACATGAGCTATTGTTTTTATCAAGCACCTAAAACGTGCATGGAGGTCCACATTTGACATTCCCAACAGCCTGGCCAGCTCAGTCCAAACAATCAGACCCATTTTACAGGTAAGGACATGGACGCTCACAGTGGTCTGCACAAAGCCACGTGGTTAGCCAGGACCTAGGCAAGGCTCCAAGGCCTGGTCTTTCATGCTCCAAAAAGCAGGAAAAATGGCCTCCAGTGACCAGTTGAACCACAGTTATCATGATGACACCTCTAGGCAACAACTAATCCTAATTCCAAATATCTTCAAGCTCCCTCCAGCCCTTGTGGAGCTCAAGTAGGGTTACGCTATCCTCATCAGACTATTTTCTAAAACTTGGAATAACAATAGAGACTCCCTCATCTGGGATCCGGTATCACTTCCACCACTTCCCAGCCATGGAACTTGAGGCACATTGAAAATTCTGCTGGGCCTCGGTTTCCTCAGCTGCAAAATGGGGATAATGATTGTACCGGCCCCATAGGATTGTTGGAAGGATTAAATGAGTTAGTCATATACATAAAGCAATTAGAAGGGTACCTTACACAGAGGAAACACTCTAGAGCATCATTATTGCAGAGTTGTTGGAAGGATTCAGTACAATAAGAGAACATGTAAAAAAGCACTTAGTACAATGTCTTCCACGTGGTTAATATTCATCAAACATTAGCAATGACAATTCCTACAACCATGACTATGAATATTATTATTTTTCCCTAATTCAAGAATGAACACCATGGTATTATCAATGATTGTTTCGGGGAAAAAAAGACTCCAGGTGGGTTTTTAAAATATAATTTAGTTAATAGACTTTTTTTTTTAGTAGTTTTTGGTTTACAGAAAACTTGAGCCAAATAGTCCAGAGAGTTCCATATAGCCCCACCCCAAATCCATGCCCCCAACCTTAGCCCACAGTTTCCCAATTATTAACATTTGTGTTAGTGTGGCACATCCAGGTGGATCTTAAATTTTTCCTTCTTTTTGTTTTGCCAATACTCTCTATTTTTCTCTAGTGGTCAGGTATTGCTTTGACAATAATTTTTTTCTTTAAATAAATAAAATTGTAAAAGACTGAAGAGCCCCCTATTATTCTCCAAAGGTGATAACACTCTCATTTGAAAAGGTAGGGTGAAATCAGAGGTGCTTTTTACTGCCTCTGCATGATTCAAATTTTCTTCAATGCACTTTTATAATCAGAGGAGACGACATTTTTTAAAAAAACTCCCTTCCAGCAAGGAAATCCCTGAGGAAGGGAGGCACTTAAAGGCTTTTATCTCATCTTGAGAGAGACCCAGATGCTTGCTTGCGTGAGACAGGAGAGGCCCATGGGGTCTCAAGAGCAGTTTCAGGGTGGGGAGCAGTGATGGGATGCAGGAGGTAATACTGGGGTCCCCCTCAAAGGGTACAGAGCCGCTCTTCCTGGCCCAGCCCTGCCTTCCCCCCACAGCCTCAGGAATGGTCACCTCATGGTTCTGCTTTCTCAGGAGAAGACCCTTTCTGGGGTCCATGACAGCCCTCTGCATCCAACAGGCCCTGGATGCAATAAGCCACTGACTCCCAGATGCTTGGAGCGGAAAGGTCTTGGAGAGATAATCTAGTCCAACCTCTGCTTTCCAGAAATCAGAGAAACTGTGGCCCACGGAAGTTAAGCAACATCCCTGATAGATAGCAGGCCCGGGCCAGAATATACCTTGAAACTCCCAGTTCCACCCACCAGGAAGCCTTATGTTCATAGACCTCCTAGCTGACTGCTGCTGTTTAGATCTGCTGTAAGGAGGGAGTGTTTAGTGGTAAGCAGGCAAGAAGTCAAGGGCATGGCAGTAATGAGAGATGGAGGAGGCAGGGAAAATGGGAACTCAGAATTAATCAAAATGCCTTGGGTAAACTCAGGCTGGGGAGTAGGGAAATGAAGTCCTGTTGGTACCTAGAATCTTCTCTCTCGATGAATTCTCTCTGAATGAATACTCTAATATTCCCTACAGCAGTTTCCCTACCTTGACACTATTGACATTGGGGCTGAGTATTTATTATAGGGGTATGCCCTATGCATTGTAGGATGTTTGGCAGCATCCTTGGTTGCTACCCATTAGATGCCAGTAGCAGCCAAGTGCCAGTTATAATAACAACCACAAATTTTTTCAGACATTGTGAAATGTCTCCTGTGGGGACAAAATTGTCCCTGGTTGAGAACCACTGGGCTAGAATGTGATATTAAATAACTTTTATTTTAAATTTAAGATGGGGTCTCTCTCTCTCTCTCTCTCTCTCTATTGCCTAGGCTGGTCTTGAACTCTGGGCTCAAGGGATCCTCCTGCCTCAGCCTCCCAAGTAGCTGGGATTAAAGGCTTGAGCTACCACGCCCAGCATAAATAATTCTAAACCTCTAGTAAGGCTGTATCTCTAACACTTATCAATCTAATCCTTTCCCCTTTTGTTTTTTGTAAAGAAAGAACACTTCGGTTAAGAGCTTTACACAAGCAACAATATCTAGCTAGGATCTAATAATGTTCTGTTTTACCTCCAAAAAGGGCACTAGGAAGTTTAGTGAAAAATTGACAGAAGATTTGATCATTCATTCAAGTAGTCTTCACTGAGGACCTACAATATTCCAAGCACTAGGGATACAGTTAACAAGACACAGTCCTGGCTTCAAGGACATTACGTCCTAGTGAAGCTTGTAAACAACTTTGAAAGGAGCAAAAAGATGACTTGATGACCGTTCTAGCACACTCTTTTAGGTCACCTGTGTCTTTCATTGTCCTTGGGATTTTTTACAGCTCCATAAATTGTAGAAAACTGATAGTAATGCAAATGATTCTTGTCCATAGAAATGCAAATGAATTTTGTCCAGTGGAATGCAATTATTGCCTGTGGATATTGACCGTGTTTTGCATCTATTTGTAAATTCATTTCAACATTCCTGATTGCCTGCAATTTGGGAGCTCTTTTTAAATTCTCCTTTGAATCAGTTATAAGTCTGTTAATAAATTATTTGACATGTGTTCATTTTATATAGGCATACCTCAGAGATATTGCAGGTTTGGTTCGAGACCAAGACACTAAAGCAAATATCACAATAAAGCAAGTCACATGAATGTTTTGGCTTCCCAGCACATACAGAAGTTATGTTTACACTATACTGTAGTCTATTAAGTGGGCAATAGCATTATGTTTAAAAGATACTTTATTGCTAAAAAATGTTAATGGTCATCAGAGCCTTCGGTGAATCCTAATCTTGCCTCGAGGTTGATGGCTGCTGACTGATCGGGGAGGTAGTTGCTGAGGTTGGGGTGGCAATTTCTTAAAATAAGACAACAATGAAGTTTGCCATATCGATTGGCTTCTTTTCATGAAATATTTCTCTGTAGCATGCAATGGTGTCTGATAGCATTTTACCCACAGTAGAACTTCTTTCAAAATTGGAGTCAATCCTCGCAAACCCCGCCACTGCTTTATCAACTAAGTGTATGTAATATTCTAAGTCCTTTGTTGTCATTTCAACAATGTTCACAGCATCTTCACCAGGAGTGGATACCATCTCAAGAAACCACTTTATTTGCTCATCCATAAGAAGCAACTCCTCATTCATTCAAGTTTTATAAAATTGCAGCAAATCAGTCACATCTTCAGGCTCCACTTCTAATTCTAGTTCTCTTGCTATTTCTACCACATCTGCAGTTATTTCCTCCACTGAAGACTTGAACCCCTCAAAGTCATCCACGAGGGTTGGAATCAACTTCTCCCAAAATCCTGTTAATATTGATGTTTTGACCTCCTTCAGTAAATCATGAATGTTTTTCATGGCATCTAGAATGGTTAGGTCTTCAAAACCAATTGAAGGTTTTCAATTTACTTTGCCCAAATCCATCAGAGGAATCACTATCTGTGGCAGCTATATATAGCCTTACAAAATGTATGTCTTAAATAATAAGACTTGAAAGTTGAAATTACTCTTTGATTCATGGGCTGAAGAATGGATGTTGTGTCAGCAGGCATGAAAACAACTTTAGTCTCCTTGTACATCTCTATCAGAGTTCTTGGGTGACCAGGTGCATTGTCAATGAGCAGTAGTCTTTTGAAAGGAATCTTTTTTTTTTTTTTCCTGAGCAGTTGCTCTCAACAGTGGGCTTATTCAGTAAACCATGCTATATACAAATATGCTGTCTTCCAGGGTTTGTTGTTCCATTTCTAGAGCACAGGCAGAGTAGATTTAGCATAATTCTTAAGGGTCCTAAGACTTTCAAAAGAAATGAGCACTGGCTTCAACTTAAAGTCACCAGCTGCATTATCCCCTAAAAAGAGAGTCAATCTGTTCTTTTAAAGCTTTGAAGCCAGGCGTTGACTTCTCTCTAGCTGTGAAAGTCCTAGATGACATCTTGTCCCAATAGGAGGCTGTTTTGTCTACATTGAAAATCTGTTGTTTAGTGTAGCCACCTTCATCAGTTATCTTAGCTAGATCATCTGAACTTGCTGCAGCTTCTACATCAGCACTTGCTGCTTCACCTTGCACTTTTATGTTATGGAGCTGGGTTCTTTTCTTCAACTTCATGAACCAACCTCTGCTGACTTTTTCTTCTGCAGCTTCCTAACTTCTCTCAGCCCTCAAAGAATTGAAGAGAGCTAAGGGCTTGCTTTGAATTAGGTTTTGGATTAAGGGAATGTTGTGGCTAGATTGATCTTCTATCCAGACCACTAAAACTTCCTCCATATCAGCAACAAGGCTGTTCCCCTTTTCATGATTCATGTGTTCACTGGAGTAGCACTTTTAATTTCCTTCAAGAGCTTTTCCTTTGCATTCACAACTTGGCTAACTGTTTGGCACAAGAGACCTAGCTTTCGGCTTATCTTGGCTTTCGACATGCCTTCCTCCCTAAACTTAATCATTTCTAGCTTTTGAATTAAAATAAGAGAGCTGTGATTGTTCTGTTCACTTGAACACTTAGAGGTTATTAACTGGCCTGGTTTCAGTATTGTTGTCTCAGGGAATAGGGAGGCCTGAGGTGAGGGAGTGACTGGGAACCATCATTGGAGCTGTCAGAACGCACTCAAAATTTATTAAGTGCACCCATCTTATATGGGTGCGGTTTATGTCACCCCAAAATAATTATAATAGTAACATCAAAGACCACCGATCACAAATCATCATAACAGATATAATAGTAACTTAAAATTGAGATATTGACAGAATTACCAAACTGTGACACAGAGACACAAAATGAGCACATGCTGTTAGAAAAACAGTGCCAATTGCTCCACACAGAGTTGCCAACAAACCTTCAATTTGTAAAAAATACAGTACCTTGGAAGCGCAATAAAGCTGAGCACAATGAAACAAGGTATGCTTGGAAGAGTCATGATTTCCCCTTTTTAAATTCTATTTTAACAGGGTAGAAGGAAAACAAGTAAACAACTTAGAGTGTGAAAAATGCTATGTGGATAACAAAACAGGGTAATGTGAAAAAGATGTGTATTGTGCTATTGTTAATCATCCCTACTTGATAAAATTAAAAGGTTGACAGGCCTAAGCAGTTCTTGTTTATTCTCCCTGTCCTATTTTTTAATTTTTAAAAAATTTTATTATTTTTTGTGGAGATGGGGTCTCGCTGTCATCAAGGTTGGAGTGCAGTGGCCTGTTCATAGCTCACTGCAGCCTCGAACTCCTGGGCTCAAGTGATCCTCTCACCTCAGCCTCTGGAGTAGCTGGGACTATAGGCAAGTGCCACCACTCCTGGCTGTAAAATTGTTTTTTAAGAAAAGGGAGGGTTGGGCCCGGTGTTGGCTCACACCTGTAATCCCAGCACTTTGGGAGGCCGGGGCAGGAGGCTCGTTGGAGGCCAAGAGTTCAAGGCCAGTCTGGACACCATAGCGAGACCCCATTTAAAAAAAATTACTGGCTTGTATAATTCCAAAGATTAGCAATCCTAAATTCCACTTGACAGTTTCTTATTCTCCCTCTTCTATAGTCTTTGCCACATCAGAAAATGAAGATGAAGATAGAATCAGTATCTGACACCACAATCAACTCAGGACATTGAGGGAGGTCAGTGAAAATAATTTCTCCCATCAGAATGGTCCGTAAGCATTAAAAACATAAACAAAACCAAAACCGACTTACATGAATAGAGAGAAGAGGGAAAGCTAATGTCAACACCAGGTCACCAGGTACATCTACCATACTTAACCAGCAGGTGATGTGGAAGGTGATTTGTCTCACTGTTTTTTGTTTTGTTTTTGTTTTTTTAATTTAAGGATGGGCAGTGGAGAAATCCAAATCATTGGGAATATTCATTTTTCTCCCAGAAAGGTCACTTGCAAACACACTTTACACTTTAAAATGCAGAGCTTGATACTTTTTTTTTTTTTTAACACATTTGCATGGTTTTACCTTAATGCAATTGTGAGGTCTGCTTTTATTTGAGGTAAATTTACTTCCTGTACTCCTTTTGGCCTACTTGAACTAATGCTCCATTTTTATTTATTTATTTATTTTTAGAGGTGGGGATTAACTATGTTGCTGAGGCTGGGCTTGAGCTCCTGGACTCAAGTGATCCTCCCACCTCAGCCTCCTGAGTAGATGGGACTACAGGCGCCAGCACCATGCCTGGCTCCGTTTTTATTTTGATACTTAAAAATTGTTGAAATTGGTTACAGCAAAGTGATAAGGATCTGCATTTTTTTTTTTTAAGGCAAAAACTACTAATGAATTTTCATGGGAGCCAAGAGCAGAAATGCCTAGACACACGCATACTTGACCAAAAGCAGTTTTTTCTTCAGGCACATAGGTCACTTTGATAGTTTTGGAAGCCAACTCCTTTTCTTTAACAGAAATACATTCCTTATTTTAAGTGCTTAAGGAATTTGTTTAGAAACAAAAAACAGGACTGGCAGAATTGGTAGGACCTAGGATAATTACTCCACCGAAAAAATGCTCCCCCTTAAAGGAATGTTATGGGTGCAGAATCCATACAATAAATGAGCAATACCAAGGAGAGAAGAAAGGGAAGGTGTGAATTAGCAGCCATAGTGTTTAGATCTGAACTTAATCAATACAAGATCAGAAACAGCTTTTGATGAACTCAAAAGGGCCTCCCCAACACCAAGTAAGTGCCCTGGAACCAGCAGGGTTCTGCCCTCTGTGACTTCCAACCACAGGCCATCAGAATGTCCTGGAGTGTCTGTCGATGGTGGTGGTGGAGAGGGCGGTGAAATGCACAAGAATGAATCAATGAAATGTGGTGAGCTCAGCTGAAATACTCAGTGGTTTGTGTTACCTTATTTGAAGAAACATGTGGAAAGCACAGGCTAAAAATTAACCCCACTTTTTTGAGCAAACAGTATTTTTTATATTTTTAAAGCAAACAATCATGGAATGATAAAATATGCCATTGCATTGATGGCCCCTAGTTTATGAACTCAAAAGCTCTTGCCACCTTCAAGGTGAAGGTGCTGCCCATTGCCGGCTGCCTTGTGGCCCAGGTGACCTCCTTTCTGTGTCTACAGATTGAACTATGAGAATCCACTTGATCCAGTTGGACACATTCTGCCTAACTAGGATAGTTTAGATTTTGAGCCAAACAAAAGAAACAGCGATGGCTACCACACTGAGTGCTTACTTTGTCCCAGATTAAGCATTTTCACAATCTCATCTAATCTCACCGCAGTTCTGTGACTCAAATATTATACCCATTTTGCAGATGGAGGTAACTGAGGTTCTATAAAGTGAATTATCCTGCCCTAGAACATCCAGCAAGTGTTGAGCTGGGACTTCCTTCCCAAATGAAATTATCTCATGGTGAACCCATCCTTTCCCCACTGATTTGAAATGTACCTTTATTATCTAACGTCTTACTAATTTTCTGTTTCTGGACTTACGTATACTGACACTAGCAATATTTCCTGTTTGGGCTCAAAAGATCTGTTGAGTTGTAAACAACAGGTCATGTCACTGTGAGTCGTCTTTGAAATTCAATTGAGAGCTTCCTGTGAACCAGATGTGTCAACACTTTCCTTGATGCTGTGGTTTAGCTAACCAGTCACCTGGCTCAACCTGGGTTGGCTCAGAATGAATGGCACACCACCTTCCCCACACCCTACTTCCTTTCCCTATGCAAAACAGGCTCTGGAGGGCCCAACTTAAGTTGGCGGGGGGAAGTGGAAGTGTTAATTCTTAAAAGTCAGTGTGAAAGGTAAAAATTGTATCACCAAGACTCAGCAAACCTCTTAAATCATCAAGTGTCAGAAATACAACTTCGAATACACAGAGCCTATACTAGACACAAGACAGCGAGGTCTCCAGTAAGAGCCAGTTCTACTGCAGCTGTATTACTTGCCTTCTGTGCTCCATAAACTCAGATGAATCACTATAAAGTCACGTGTTGGTTAACGATGGGAATATGTTCTAAGAAATGCATTGTTAGGCAATTTCATCCTTGCATGAACACCATGGAGTGCACTTACACAAACCTAGATGGTTCAGCCTACTATACACCCAGGCTACATGGTATAGCCTGCTGCTCCTAGTCTACAAATCTGTACAGCATGTTACCATACTGACTTCTGTTGGCAACTGTAACACAATGGCATTCGTGTACCTAAACACAGCTAAACATTGAAAAGGTACAGTAAAAATAAGGGTATTATAATTGTATGGGACCACTGTCATAAACACAGTCCATCATTTACAAAGTTATGCAGTGCATGACCACACTATGCAGGTATACTCACAACATACCCTTTGAAAATTGGCTTCAAAGATTAGGGCTGAGGAAAATGGTACATGCATGCACACACAGAGTACACACTGTGTTGTTATGGAAAACAGCAAACACACAGGAAAAGATTAATAATCTTTGTTTTAGCAATCCCAAGCAGGAATTTACCCCAAAGATAACACAAGTGCAAGAAAAGTTATGCCACAAAGACATTCAAAATTACTTAATAAAAAAGTCTGAGGGAAAACGCCAGCACTGTTGGCAATAGCTGATGAGACATCATTCTTGTATTATTACAGATACTTTTAACACACTAACTGCCATGTGAGTTGTATTTAACTCTCACTAGTTTTGAGCCCAGGGCCTCGTGAAGCACATGTAACTCACACGCCTCTTCACCTTGGGAGCAGCATGAACTATTTTTCAAGTGGCATATAACTCACGCACAGAAAACAATAAAAAATAACAAATTTCTCATTAAATTAGAAAGATTGTTTTGTTTTCAAAGTTTTTATTCTATTTTCATAATAAAACACTATGGCCCCAAGAAAAAAACTTTTATAGTGTGGCAGTCAATGTGTTAAAGGATTAGCCAGAAATGGGTTTTACCTTGGAAAGATGTTTAAAATTTGTGGCAGAAGTGAAAACATAATTTTTCACTTAAGTAAAATAATTCTCATACATTTGAATCTAGAAAGGCATAAAAGTTAACTGTAGGGTAGCATCAAGTGGGAGAAAGGGTGAAAATTGTAGATATTCAGGACCAGGGCACGTTAGCTTAAATGAGAATTTCCATGTCAGTTATCTGAAGGGGTGGGTGAATCTTGCTCTCAGAGCTGATATGGTGGCTGCTTCACCCTAAATTAAGATCAAAAGACAGGCAAACCATGGGGACAGGGGGGCATCCACCTGCAAAGGAAGCTGACACGTATCAAAGACAAAAAAGAACGTAACACTTAGCCTTTTCCTAGACGTCCAGGACGCTGTTCATCCACACCCACCGAAGACTCTCCCAGGGCCTGACGCTGGGTTCTTGCCAATGGGTTCACAAAGACAAACATTGCAATAGGCAGGCAAGAGAGTCCTTTACTAGTAGGACACCCAACTGGTCTTGCCTTTGCACCTTTGCCAGATGAGCTTTCTCCACCTTCTCGAAGTACTTCCCTTGGCATTAAATACCACCTCCTACGTGACTCTCAGCACGCTCCCTTTTGTTAATAAAATTTCACTGTGTTAAGAATACTTAACACAAGCTCTACCCTCTTACAATTTTTAAGTGTGCAGTACATTATTGACTACAAGTACAAATGTCATGCAGCAGACCTCCAGAGCTTATTCCTCTGTAACTCCCCATTTCTCCCTACTTGCTTGGCCCACTCCCTTCTAAGCAGTCTGAGATGATGGACAATAAATAGTCTCTGCCACTGACTTGTACCAGGTTAGAATGTGTTGCCATGTGGGGCAATCCAAAGCGTGATAAGCCTTCTATGCTCACAAGCAAGTCTCTAACAAATTTTATGCCTTAAAAAGGAAAGAATATGTCAGCCAACAGGTAGAGTTATTTGTGAGTGCTTCAGAAGTGGGGCAAGTATGGTTGTAACCAGATGTGTATATTTGACTCTAGGAACTAGAAGGCCATGAGGCGGCTGGAAGTGATTGTCAAGTAAAGAGTCTCAAGTTTAGAGGAGAAAGTACCAGAAAAACTTACATACACGCCCAGTGAGAAAAAAAAAACATTCAAGATTTATTTTCCAACAGACAGACGGCATCAGCAGGTACAGCTACAGGGGTTTCTCCGTAGATCATACATTCACAAGGCATTATTAGCTCAACAGTGAGAAAGCCACTGGTGTGTTCTATGTAACAATATCCACTTCACAGTGTAAACAGTTACTAATGTGTTCACTTACAATTCCAGAAGGAAAGGCACAACTTGGCAAAAAATAAAAATAAAAAGGGGGGGGGATCCTAAAGTCAGGTGCAGTAACTAAGAAACAAAACTTTGGGTAACAGTCTTGATCCACTCTTTAATAAGGGCCTTCCACAGAGAGGGGAAAGACTTCTCCGTCCAGAAGTTAAGGTCTTTCTTTCTCCTCCCTGTTAAACCATTAGAGCAACGTTTCGTCACTTGTTCAATATTATTACATGTACAAAAGGAGATTACAGAAAACGGAATCACAAAAAACATCTTGAAGGTCCAGCTGTTTCCATCAATATGTCAACTCTTAGGTTTAAGACAGGGCCGGGGAATACTTCAGCGGTCATAAAATAGGAAATAGAGACTATGGCTACAAAAAAAAATAAATGAGGTAGATAAATTAAAGCTTTCACACCCAGGACTTGCCCATTCCAACTTTGTAGCCTTCATGAAATACTCGGGGGGTGGGGGGGGATCTTCATAATTACTTGGCATAAATCACACCAAGGAAATTAAACAACAAAATCAGTATGTGAGCCTGTGATAGGAAACACACCCTTCCATGAGTTTCTTCTCAAGAATGAAAACCTAGTTCTTCAATAGAGTAGGCACTGGCGAACTAAATAAAGTCACCTGAGATTCCCCGCTCAGGTGCCCACCTCTTCTGGTGTTCAGGAAGACGAAGGCATCCAGGAAGTGTGCGGAGGACATTGGCACTCTTGGGGTTCCAAATGAACTGTACTTAAATAAGCAGCAACACACACATTGACTCCCTAAGGACTAAAATAAGTCCATTTGAGGGCATCCTACTTAGGGTTCTAAGGTTGAAGGAATTTTATAATTCTACAACCTTAGTTGTTGTTTTTGTTTTTAAAGTACATTCAAAGAAAAAAAAAGAAAAGGAAAAAAAGATGGGGACAGGGTTGGGGGTATATAAACAGGTCCCAAAATAGATGACAGACCTTGTCCATTTACCCACACAATTACCATGGAAGTATACAGGACCCCTCCCCAAATTAGGCTAAGTAGTTGTCTTTTCCACTGTGGTTCAGTGAGTTCCAACTGTTCTACCTTGAAATGGGGAACAGTCTTTGGAAAAAGTCACTCTAGGTTGTACAAAGGTTCTATGTATACAGTCTATCACAAGTAACAAAGCTACTTTGCAAGACCCGCTTCTTTCCAAAATTTAAAAAAAAAAAAATTCTAGTCTGTATTTGTTTTGGTATGAATTTTTTTTTTTGATTTTTCATTTTTTGCAAAGCAGCATAGCAACAATCGTGATTGTAAGACTGCCGGAGGTTGTGGTCACAACCGTAGTAAACATCATTTGCATATCAGTAAGAAAAAGAAAACAGGAGGAAGAGGCGGGGTTCTGTAAGAAAATGAAAAAAGCAGATTCTAGAGAGATTTCACTCTTAGCTTAGCTGACCGCAATCTTGTTTTCTTCCAGGAAGTGAGGGAACTGGTGCTTGGGAACGCTGTCAGTAGCACCTGGTTTCTCCACATCGGCACTGAGACCTGATTGGGAACCATCCATCTTGGAGACAGGGGCGTTATTCACGACGGAGCTGGCCCCCAGGGAAACCGGGAGGGTGGGGATACCGCCGCTCTGAATCACAGAGATCTCATTGGTCTTCATGGCCAGACCACCGTTGAGCATGCTAGTGTACTGGTTCCACACCACAGGGTCCATGTTCACTGAAGGGGCCAGGATTTCCTTGGGGAACATTTCTGAGACTCTCTTTCCGTCCGTACCTAACAAAGCCATGGTGTTCTCAATGGCCAGCTTCCTCCCTCGCCGTGCCGAGTTATTGTTCGCCCCGTGCGTCATATAGTGGACCTACGGGAACAGGACAGAAAGGTTTTCATCAAAATAGAGATCTGATTGCTCTTTGGCAAGCCAAAATCAGTTTGCATATGGGTGTAGTTCTACCTAAGGAGCATCTGAACATACAGATGCCCCTAGACTTATGATGGGACTGTGCCCCAGTAAACCCATTGCAAGTTGTCTAGCCTACCTTAAACATGCTCAGAACACTTACATTAACTTCCAGTTGGGCAAAGGCATCTAACACCAAGCCTACTTTATAATAAAGCATTGAAAAGCTTGTGTAATTTATTAAATACCATACTGAAAGTGAAAAACAGAATAGTTGTATGGGTATCCAAAGAATGGTTTCTACTGAATATGTATCACTTTCCCAAGGACTGTCTATACTTTGTGTTTAGAAATTAGATTTCATATATCATCTGGCCAAGATCCTGCCTAGAGCAACCCAAGTGGGGCTTATATTCTCCAACTGTCTCTGCATCACCAATCGTATGTACACTTATGTGAACACCTACTATGTGCTGTGCATTGTTCCAAGGGCTAGGGTTAAAAGTTTTGAATATATAAACCTACACAGGTAATAAAATTGTACAGAACACAACACACACGCATACTCGAGTACAAGTGAAATAAAAAAATCTGAGTAAGATAAGTAGATTGTAACAATGTCAATATCCAGGTTGTGCCATTATACTACAGTTTTGCAAAAATGCTACCAATGGGGAAAACCAGGCAAAGTGTATAAGGATGTCTCTGTATTACTTCTCATCACCTGTGAATCTACAAGTATTTAAATAAAAATTTCAATTAAACAATTTGTGAACAAAACAGACCCTGCCCTGATGGAGTTGACACTTAAATATCTAGTACATCAGTAACTGTAATCATTGCTACAGAGAAAATTAAACCTCGCTGGGAAAGACGTAGGAAGAAGGCCATGGCGGGAACTGGATGCTATTTAATCCAGGGTGGTAGGCAAGGCAAGGCTTCTTCTAATGAAGAGACACTACCACTACCTGTTCTTCAACCTGGCTGCTTTCCTGAATTCTTTTCCCTGCCTGGCCTTCAAGTTTTCAAATCCTTTTTGGTCTCTTTAAGAGTTTAAAAACTCTGTCCTAGGTACCAGGTTTTTCAGGTATTCTCGCTTCATCTTTACCAACATCCTTAGAAGTTAGTAGCTGTCATTCCATGGGGCTTGAAGAACAGTGACTTGTTAATCACAAGGAGCTGTCAGTCACTGCAATGAGAAAGTCTTCACCAAATGAGCACTTGGTCATGTTCCAGGCATCATCTCAAAAACCTTAACACAACTCATTTAACCCCTGGGACAACCCTGAAGTCATCATTACCATTATTCTCATGCCTAGGAAACTGGGGCACATCAAGTCATCTGCCCAAAGCCCAAAGCCCAAAGCCCAGCAAAAGCAGCGCTCACAAGTTCACCCAGGGCTTGCAAACTAATTAAGCTTTGTATTTCTGAAAGTTGGTATTAGAGGTTAAGTTACTTCCCTGATGTTTTTGCCAACTAGATCTAAAAAATTAAAAGAATAGAGATGGCTTTTGTAATAAGTAATTTTTTTTTTTAAGAGACAGGGTCTATCCTTACATGGGAGATTCCTCCTTGGTGAAATCTTAGCTGAAACCAACTTATCCTAACAACAGTGACAACAATACTATAGACCACCTTCTATAGGCCCTAGCTTTAACTGCTGATCAGAGTTTTTAACCATGGATGTACTCCATTTTCCCTACATTATATGTATTTCAATAGGATTGCAACAAACCAGTAGATGGTCATCAAGTCATATCATACACCCATTAATCTATGAAAATCATCTTGTCTCAGATTTATTTCATACATCTACTTAGCTACTGTTCTAAGAAATCATGGTCTCCTAACACTGGAAAGAAAACTCCCCATGCTGGACTAAAAGACGGGGGCATAAAGTAAACCTCACCCTGTTCCCAGACAGCATCACTTGTAAAATGCATCATTATTTTATGTGCCACTAAGATTAGAAAAAGCCATTACCCTTTACAGTCACAATGCTTTCTTATCCCACTCACTGTAAGAAGCATTCCAACTTGAAATGTCATAACGTGAGAAAATATATTTCTTTAAAATAAAATATTTCAAGAACCAGCTATGAGATGTGACTCTATATCCCACATGGTCTCAGTGGGAGACTCATCCGTTGCAGATCATAGCGGTAAAGAGATGCCACTCAACACCCAGCCCCCACCCCCGCTTAAAGGCCAGAGAAACCCACCTTCAAGTTGCCTTTGGTGGTGAAAGCTCGCCCACATATGTTGCATACGAACGGCTTCTCCCCAGTGTGAGTCCGCTCGTGAATCTGGAGCGCGCTGGCAGATGAGAAGTTCTTCCCACACCGCGTGCAGCCGTGTTGCTTGGCCTGTCGGCGTGGCTGGGCTGCTAACAAAGGGTTCATCCCTGGGGACAAGGTCGAGGGTCCCACAAACGTGCCAGGAACTTCAACTTTGACATAGGTTGGCTGGGCTCGGATAAATGTCGAAGGGAGACTGCTCCGACCTGGTATGCAGAAGGAAAAATAAAATCCAAACCTTTATCGTTCAACACTTTCACCCTTCAGAAGAGAAGCCACCTTTAAACTATGCCCAGACACCACCTTTCTTTGATTCTGTGATGCAGCTGTTCCCCTATTTTATCATTAATGACATCAACAGGCACCTCTCAGTAGATGCGTGCATTTAAAATGAGCTCATCTTTCCTCCCCTCAAGAGTGATTAATTTGTGAACATTACATTAAGGAGTGGGACCTCGCAATCAATGAACTATGGCTTATTTCAGTGGCCAAAGAGCAGTGCCCACTTCCCCAAACATACTTCTATTGGAATTTACTTAAGATTACCCGTATGTCTCCACGGGGCTCAAAGACAAGAACAAAAACCAACAAAAAAAAGCATCTGTCCACACCCAATTGCATTAACCAGTATGTACAAAAAGCGTGTTCATTACTAGGATAGAGGTAGTTGTTATCTCCCTCCACCCAGAGGTACGGAAAAGCTAACTGCCCTATAGAAGGGGCTGCTTCAGATCATACTCTCCGTGTGCAAATTTCAACCCAGGCTCCTTTTTTGATGACCTTGAGCCCAAAACGGACATAAGTTAAATCCAAAGCTCTATCACCTTCCATCTCAGTGCGGCTGTTCTCGGAGCTCTCAGCTTTGCCCCCAGCATCGGGAGATTTTGACTTGATGCTTTCTGCTTGGCTATTGGCTGGAGACAGTGCCTGGAAGGATGTGGTTTCCATGATGTCTGGACTTCGGCTCTGATACTCCTGGTCTCCCACCAGTGAGGATGAGTCGTTGGTCAAGCCATCACTCTCCACTGAACCGTTTTCTCGGCTGCTCTGCCGCTGCAGGCCAAAAGGGGCAGGACCCGCTTTCCCCGGGGCATCTGAACACCCCATCACAGCAAACCCTAGAGTGGGCGATGCAGAGTGGATGCTGGCAAGAGGTGCAGGGACCTTCGAGGAGCTGCTGGGGGGCTCCTGGGAGCTGGTCTCGTCTACATCAATGCTTTCGACAACATCATCACAGCAGATGGCACTCGTACTGCCATTCTCACCGACCATCATGGGCTCATGTCCTGCAAAGTCACAGGGATTCTCCGGCAGGGGGGTATTGGGAATCTGACCACCCATGTGCATCCGAATATGTTGCTGCAACATCACGGCGTTGGTAAACTTCTTCTGGCAGATGGGGCACGAATGTTGCGTCTTTATGGACGTATTTGTTCGGTGAACCCCGAGGTGTGTCTTCAAGTTGCCTTTGGTAGAAAAAGCTCGGCCACAGATCTTACACTGGAATGGTCTCTCCCCAGTGTGGGTGCGGTAATGCATTTTGAGGGAACTTTGGCAGCTTAGGACTCGGTGGCAAATGAGACATTCGTTGGGGTCGGTGGTGGCCTTGTCGATGTTCTCCACCAGCTGCTGCAATTTCAGGGTCTCTGACCCTGGCTCAGGGGTCCCACTCCCTTGGAAGCCACCAACCCTTGGGGAATTATGGTTTGGCCCCACCCCAGGGAGTGTCGGTCCACCCTCACTTTCTGGAGAAGGCCTAGGCTGCAGGTCATTGGGCAAAGGGCCACCCATGAGGTCCTTTGGGTTAGTCCCAGAAGAGAGATTTTGAGGTAGCCCTACAGAGGGGGTTATAAGGACAGGTTTGCTGTCTAGAGAGAGACTGCACTCATCTACAGGGACAGGTACAGAGAGTGCATAGGGAACGCCATTTCCCGCCGCCATTTTGTCCTGGAACTCAGCAAACAGCTGGGGGTTTGCCTTCACCTGGGGATGTCGGTGAAAGTGCACCTTGAGGTTGCCCTTGGTGGTGAAGCGATGACCACAGACAGAGCACACGAAGGGTCTCTCTCCAGTGTGGGAGCGGAGGTGGATCTGCAAGGAGCTATCAGTCCCAAAAACCTTGCTACAGTACTTACACTTGTGCTTGTAGAGGACGGCCTCGTCTTTGGGTTTGACATCCACCGCGGAGATGTTCGGTGGCTTCCCTTTCCCTTTCTTGGATGGGTCTAGTGCCACAGTCGAGAAAGGACTCTGGAAGAACACCGAGCTCGGGGTCTGAGGGAGCAAAGCCCCCGGGAGGCGAGACATGACATTCGGGAGCACCCTTGTCCCATCCGGCTTCAGTGCAAAGGGCGTCAGCCCTGGGGACAGAGAGCTGGCAGCGGAAGGGATGTTGGTGTGAGGTAGCTTGGCTTGTTTCAAGGTGTCCAGAGACAGACCTTGGCTTCCAGCTTTCTGGCTGAGCAAAGCCACAGCTGCGGAAACCTGCTGGGACATGTGGCTGCCCAAGGTCTTCAGGGTGTCAGCTCCCGCCCCGCCCGAGTGGAGGGCATGGGCAGCCCACATGTTCACCTGAACGCGGATCTGCTCGGTAAGCTGGATCTGCTGTAGCTGCTGCTGCTGCAGACACAGGATCTGCTCAAGGACCCATGGGATGCTGTTGGCACCAGGCACAGGGGCTGGCAGTGCATCCGCACTCCGCTGATTCACTGCCACCTTGGTGCCCCGGAGTGCCTGCAGAGTCACATTAGTGTTGGCCACTTTGCCTTTGGGTAAATAGCTTATGTCCTGGGGCGTGGGTGGCAGGGCTGTCTCTGTCTTTAAGTACACCACCGACTCTGTACCTGGCTTCTGCTTCACGTCCCCTGAGCTGCCACCATGCTCCCTGTGACCATCCTTACTGCTTGGACTGGGTGGCTGGTGACTCAGCACAGCTCCGGAGAAGTCTTCTGAAGGCACTGGCCCCTCACTGTCATTCATTATGAGGACAGGTGGACTTTTAGTGCAATTTTTCTTATGTTCCAAGAACTCAGAGATGCTAAAGAATTCCGCACAGCATTTCTCGCAGACATGAGTCTCCTCTCGTCGAAGCCGCTTTGCTGTTGCTTCCTCACCACTGGCTTCCTCATCATTCACTGGGTGGTTCATTGGAGCACCTGTGACAAGAAAGAAAAGGCTAAGAACTCTGCTCCCCAAAAAAGTGGGGGGACTTTGGGGGAATAATCACAACTCACAATATAACAGAGGTCTTTGTTATCTGTGTTCCAACAGGCAGAAGACTGTGTAAGGGAAATAAAGTCATCCAAAGAGTCTGAACGAACTAACTGCTTATGCTGTTTTGTTGGATGTGTCCCCCCAACCCCCCAAAAAGGATATGGCCAAATCTTAACCCCAACCCCACACCTGTGCATGTGATCTTATATGGACAAGATCCTTGGAAATGTAATTAAGTTGGACCCTAAACTCAATGCCTGGCATCCTTACAAGAGAAAGGAAATGGGGATTTAAGACAGAGACACAGAGAATTAAGGCCATATGAAGATGAAGGCAAAGATGGAATTACGTGGCTGTAAGCCAGGGATTGCTGGAAGCCAACTGAGGGTAACAGATGAGAATCTCTCTTAGATCCTCTACAGCAGTCCAACATTTTTGGCACCAGGGACTGGTTTCATGGAAGACAATTTTTCCACAGGGGTGGTGGGGTGGTGGAGGACAGAGCTCAGGTGGTGATTCAAGCGACGGGGGAATGGCTGTAAATACAGATGAAGCTTCACTCACCTCCTGCTGTGGGGCTCCCCCAGTTCCTATGGACAGCAGGGGGTGGGCAACAGGGCAGCAACAGAGATTTGCGGCCTGGGGGTTGGGGAACACAGCTCTAGAAGGAACCAACCCTGCTAAAACCTAAATTTTACATGTCTGGTCTACAGAACGGTGAGAGAATAAATTTCTATTGTTTTAAGCCATCCAGTTTGTGGCAGTTTGTTACGGTAGCCCTAGGAAGTACATATAATTTGTTAAAATAATTCCTGTCCAAACTCTGTGCACCCCACTCAGAGCTAGCTTGCAAAGGCAAATGGATTTCACGCAGTCAATGAAAAAGACATTGGAAACCTGCTCAAATAATGGTTGCTGGTCTCCCTCCTGGGCCCATTCAAAGTGAAATTGCAGTAAATCATTCATTCAACCAATGTAATGAGCACCCACCTACCAGGGACCATAAAAGTTTAAAGGCGCCAACAACTATGAAGGCAACACTAAATTCACTTGAAATGTGGAGAATACCACACTGCGTGAATTCAGATTGGAAGACCAAGAGAGAGTCCCAGGAATAAATTCATAGATGGGAAAACATTGGGAAAAAAAAAAAGACTGCAACATTTTAGAAAGATATGACCATAGAAAGACTTCATTTATCTTCCAGGTTATGAAAAATCCCACTGAAAATGTCTCAACAGTTAGGACATCAAAGGGAAAGATAAGCCAATCTATAAAGGGGAGAAAAGAATGATGGATTCCAACATCCCCAACCTGTAACTTATACTACTGTTATGATTCTATTTCTCTGAAATTTAAATATACAAAATCAAACAGTCCTATTCCTAACAATGACTGATCCACGGATTTCTTTTATAACTGGGGCTTATTCACTTTAGGGTTAGTACTAGCCTATATAGTCCAACTCCCTCTTGGGCCCGTGCTGTTGCCAGATGCTGAAGTCCTTTGCATAAGAAGCCTGGGGAAGTCTCTGGAAGCCACCTCATTGTTCTCACCTCCCTGCTGTGCTCTTGTACACCCCATCCCCAAGAAGCCCACTGGAGCTCGGGGCTTCAGGACAAAGACCTGGGCCTACCTCCGAGCCTATGAATCTAAACCATACAGACATTCGCACGAGTGTACAGCAATCTAGGTATGAAGAAGGGTATTTCTGGCAGAAATAAATGTTTATGGCAGCAAAGAAGTGAACTTTGGTCCACCCATAGGTCAAAAATTATGCAGAATTTCTGTATGCCATATAAGTTAGAGGAAAGAAATAGGTTGCATAACAGTATATGAATAAAACATGACCATTTTATTTAAAACAAAACCTGCATTTGAAAAGTACAAATGCATGGAGAAAAGGCCAGGAAGGGTTCCCACCACTGTAAAATACATTATTACTTTTTAGGTTGGCAAACTAACATATTTTATCTTTCAACTTCTGGGGTGATTATACTTCTTAAAACCATGGGATTTTTTGGACTGAGCAATCCACCAACAGTTTGGAGGAGGGACTGATCTTGAAGTATGGCCTTAATAAACTGTCTTAATCTTTACTAATTTCAGACTGGGTAACAACATGAAGTTTTCCATGGGTTGGGGGTGGGCCAGGGGAAGAGATGACGGCCAGAAGTGAGTCTGGTCTGCCAGAGAAAAGAGAACCGGCCGGGGCCAATCTAGCTATTGCCTGCTTTTAACAGGGTGGATATAGAGTAAGAATGTCTACTAAACACGCATTCTCACGCATAATCGGATGGCAACCTCATAAAGTAGATGCCTGGATTAAGTAAAGTTATTAATTCAACCAGGACTGCTGAGAACAATGACTTTCAACAGTCATTTAATGCGTAACTCATTCAACAATACTGCTCACCTCCCACTGTGTACAAAGCAGGGGCTAGGGACCCAATGGTGAAAAGATGAGCCCAGTATCCCTGTAATGCAGACTATGTACCCCCAGATGCCCCATAGTATAATCATTCAATCCCACTAAATAGCAACCCCATTTAAAGATTGGACAAACTGAGACCCTGAGAAGCAACCTGCCCAAGGTAACACAATTGGAAATTAGTGACAGATAACTTTAGAACACTTACTATATATGTGCCAGGTCCAATTCTAAACGATTTATGTTATTAACAACTCTAGGAGACAGGGACTATTTTCTTATTTCTCATTTGACAGCTCAGAGGATATTAACTTCCCCAAGGGAACACATGTGGTAAACTACAGAGCCAACATGAAAACCCAGGCATGCTGTGCCCAGACCCTCCATCTGAACCCTTCATTTGTACACTTCCCACCTTGTTTCTTCTGTTAAGATTGCAACTATCTTTCCTCTCACAGAAACCCTAAGTGGGACAGGAAAGCCAGGGAGGCTGGGTTGGTTAAGGGGTGAGAATAGAACGCTTATTACTGTCTTGTTTTTGGAACTTCCAGAAGTCACTCTAAAAGCATTAGTATGCAATGCGCCTCTGCTACTTCCAGGTAGAGTTCCAGTAGTAGGTACAATACCAAACCTTTCTTAAGGCCCCAATACTGCTCTGATTCGGCTCTATTTCAAAAGTTAAAAATACTTGTCAATTCCCACAACCCTGGGAACTATTTATCAGGGAACCCCCAATTCCCAGATAAATAGTATCCATCTGTTCAATTTCCTAAGACTTGAAATGCAGCGCTTGTGGGAGTGTTACCCTGCACAATCTTTCTGGAAAAGCAATCCTGGCAACTATGTGTCGAGAACTTTAAAAAGTGAAACCTTTAAAAGTTTCTCTTGTGGGGGAAATACACACTATTGGTAGGTATGCATAAATGGATACAGCTTTTTCAGGGAGTGATCTGGCAAGGTCTTAATTTTAGTGCAATTTTCCTTTGACTCAGCAATTCCTGGGTTGGGAATTTTCTTTCTGTAATACAAGAATATTTCTTGCAGCATTTCTTATATTAACAAACAGCAACAACAAAAACAGATGCACCCTGGTCCATCAGCAAGTTTTTGGTTAAATAAATTAAGGGATAGAAAAGGTGAACACTTTGTAGCCTACAAAAATAAAGCAGACCTACATTGTATGTGTGGCTCTATAGGACAACTGTCCAGAGTTTTATTAATATTTCAAGAGGAGAAAACAGGGCAGAGAACAGGATGCATATATAATGTGCTACCATTTGTGTTTGCACATAAAGATATAAATACGTACATGGAAAATCTGAAATGATAAAAGACAAACTGTTGCTGGTCTCTACCTCCCGGAGAGTGGGCCTGGAAGACTGGAAGAGAGAAACTATGAACTGTATACACTTTTGTACTATGGCTTCTTTTAAATTAGCATCAAAAGCCCCCCAGAAAGCACAGCCATCTCCTCAGTCAAGCCAGATCTCTTAAATTTGCCATTTGTCTCAGCTATTCTACTTACAGAAATCTTTAATAAAGCCCATGCAAAAATGTTAACCACTTCATTCCACACTTTAAGGGCCAAAGCTAACCACTACCGCCACCCTCCCCAAACAAGGACAAAAACTTACACTTCAGACTCTTGTAGCTTAAGTCATTTATCTTCCTAGCCATGTAATGAAACAAGCATCGTTTTTTTTTGGTGAAAGGTGGTGCAAGAAACAAGCATCTTTGTTCCCATTTTGCAGATGTGGAAAACTGAGGCTTCAGAAATAATTAAATGGCTCAAGACGACATACTGCTAGCTAGAACACAGAAGAGCAAGTACTATTTTCAAAGGGCACTAAAATAAGCAGCCCAATTCATAATTGTTTCTTCTACAGCAGAGTTTCCCAAACTTTTTTTCATTTCACCCCTCTATGGACGCTTTTAATTTTTTGCCTAATTGTCTCTCCCGTGAAATTTTTTTTACCAGCCCAGCATCCGGCGCTTTCCTTCCCATGAAATTTTAATATCACAAATATATTGTATACGTTTACGTACTGTAGTCCTTTGGAAGGCCAAAATCCATTGTAATATCAATAAATGTTTTGTCCCTTCCTCCCAAAACAATTTTCATCCCCTTAGGGGCAATATCCCCTGACTGAAATTGCACGTTCTAAAGCAGGCATTTTTAAACTGGGTTCTATGAAATCAGATAAGAAAAAAAATATATAGCTTCACTAAGCCGAAGTAAAATTTAACATTTCTTTCCATTATGAATATAAGGAACACACCACGTGGTATTAGCAAAACCTGTGAAGCCCCAATCATTTTATATTCTGTTATGGTTGTTGCATGACTTGGAAATTTTGGTGGTTACCTGATAGACTGTTAAATTTGGTTATTTACTGTATTAATAAAGAAGCACATATTCCTAAATCATAAATGTTTTCATTTTTGAGAACTACATTTCAATGAAATTTATTTTATGTATTTAAACACATTAAGTTGAGAAGGGATCTACGGCACAAAAAAGGTTAAGCTCCCCTTCGCTAGAAGGAGCCAATCGTTCCCAAGAGTGATTTACAGCCTGAATACCAGCTTGCTTTCGCTGTATACACAAGCTCACCTCTTCTGTAGCCTCGAAGCAATACCAGCAACATCCCACTTCAGTCTTAAAACAGCAGCAGCTCTGTTTGCTTGTGCAGTAAAAAGTACTTCTACATCCAGACCACCATTGGCAAATACTGAAACCGTATTTGCCAAGGAGTAAGAAGATTCTGTTATGGACAATTGCGGGCTATGGGCTTAAGTTAACCCGAAAGGAAAAAAAAAGCAAAGTTCAGATGGATTACACAGCAACTAGTTCTGCCATTCCTCTACCCCACCCCCACCCCGAATTTAGGAATGTTATCTCTCAGCATCTAGTTATCCAATAAGTTGGAAGAATGCAGTAAACCCAGCAGGGGTCTTAGATTCAATCACTGCCAAATGGATAGAACATACTCTTACTATTGTATAGGAAGAAAGTTCATCTACTAGAGGCCAATTAAATTGTGGAGACACTAAAATGCTTTAAAAATAAAACCTGTATATCTTGATAAAAGTATTATGACTCAAGCTTATCTTTTTTCATCCCTACATTAAAAGAACTACCATCAGTAGATTATCTGAAGCACACAGTATCTTCTACCCTCCCCACCCCCAGGATAATTGCTTACCAAAAAACAAAAGGAAATTATGTCCTTAAGTATTGAACCAGTTGAAAGAAAGTGCCCTTTTATCAGTTTAATTTTAACACTTCAGTAGAAAGCTTTTAACTTAATTCGTAGAAGGCAAATTAGACCTGAAATTAAGTTTCTACTTAATTAAGATCAAAAAATAAAGAAAAGTTTCAAACAGCCTTAGATCAAAATTCTGGGAGTCTGCTGAAAAGGAAAAAAGAGTAAAAGGCTCAGAGAAGGCTTTATATTTGCTAAGTCTCTCTGCTACCAAGGTTATAGAGCTGTGTCCCATTCTGCCCAAACTGGAGCCCAGGCAAATCTGTAAACTCCACGAGGGCAGGGGTTTTTGCTGCCCCCTTCCTCCTCTGGAGCCCCCTTGAACAAAGCCTGCCAGACCTAAAATTTGTTGGAAAAAGAAAAAAAAAAGGATTGTGCTGACTGGCAATGCAGTTCTTGTCTGGATTTAGTGGTCTTTAAAAATCTTTAGTTTTTTTAAAATAATCAGAAATACAATAGGTTATGGGTGACAAGAAAGGGAACTTCTGGAACTCTTTCATCATTCTTTCCAGGGCAGTAAGACCCAGAGAAACCAACCAAATGCAAACATTGTTTTATTTCCAGCTTGCTTCCCTTGGACCACTTAATCTAAAGCTTGCAAAGGCCCATCTCAGCACTTAAAAAGGTGGAGAAGAGATCATCAAACCCAACCAGCTGAACACTAAACATGGCTCCCTCATCAAAGAAAACAGAAAAGAAAATGCCATCATATCACCAACTGCCCTAAGGACTATAAAAACAACTCCTCGGATTCAGAGCAAGGATAAGATCAAGCAGGACAGGGCACCATGGACAAAGCCATTTCAACCAGGTGCTGCAACTTACTCTAAAATGAGTAACAATACATTCCCAACACACAGTAAGCCTTCTATAGTTGAAATTATCTAAAACAGCGTGTTTTATCACTACTGTATAGAGGAAGAACCCAAAAGCTCACAAAAATCAAGCTGGCTTCAAGGTCACACAGCAGAAGTCATACAACCAGACTGGAATGCAGCTCTCACTCTAAAACCTTACCAAAAAGCCTAACTTCCCAGGCATCAACCCCACTTTTCACATTTTAAAAAGAAATACTAATTCTATATCTTGCCTACTAAGGTTAAGGTGGTTCCCCAACCCCCAACCCATGAGGAAGGCCGCATGAATGACAAAGTATCATTTCCTTGTGCACTGGAGTGTGCTCTACATTATTATGGTGAGGGGATGCATTTTACAACGCAATTTATTTTTAATCAACAAAGGGGGCTGCGGGCAAATTGCAGCCCCTCTCCCTATGGGAAACCCAGATGAAGTCTAACACAGAAAGTTGGCCTGAAACGTTAACTAATGCCAAAATCCTTCCAGCCAGTGTAAGTCATTTTAGTAGAGAAACTGGAGCTAGTAAGCTATCTGAAATTTGGAAATCTTAATCGTTGATGTTTGTAATCCAGTTTAGCACAATGGGCATTTGAAACTCTTTTGAGAAAATGCTAATTTTCCTGTAAGTAGTGTTAGCCTCCCCGACCACCTGCAGATTTTTTGATCTGCTAATTGATCGCCAGACATTATTTTCCTCTCTCAAAAATTGCATTCTCAAATGGCTTTGCAAAATAAGACCAGCCCAATCTTAATTTTCAAAATCATACCTATCACATACATTCAAGCTGATCAAACGCAAACAGCTAAAATACAGCCATTAAAAACATACTGCTTGGGAAAACAACCTTCGGTCCCAAGGCGGCAACTGGAGGCTCTGCAAACACATCCTAGGATCGAGGAATCCTTTCCAAGAATTCCAAAGACTTAGCAAAGAATAGTCGGCACAGACGGCGACGGCGCAGGCCAGGGGCGCCCACCCTTGGCCCGGCCCAGCCCAGCCCAGCACTCTCCATTCGCCCACCAACCCGTCCCACCCACCAGGTGTGAGCCAGTACCTGCGAAGGGGCCCGCCTCCCGGCAAAGGGCTCGGCTGCAAGATAGGTCTCCAGGGGGCGCCCGCGCGCAACCCGGCTGGACTGTCCGCTACAACCCGGGTGATCAATAGCGAACTCCCCTCCCAAACCGCGGTGGGAGCGCACAGGCAGGCCCGAGATCCGAGCCCCGCTCACGTTAACTCTGATCTCAAACTCAAACTGGCGTTAATTTCAGAAGCCCTCCCGTAACAAGCGCCCCCCACCACCACCAAGGTGCCAAACCACCAAGAGCCCCACTTCTGTGCGCCCACCCAAAAGGAAGGGGGAAGGGGAGGTCAGAGCAGGACCAGGGGAGGGGTCAGAGCCAGGAGCTCGCCCCTCCTCTCCGGAGGAAGCAGGCGGGCCGAGGGTTAACCCTTTTGTTCCAGGTGGGCCAGGCGACCAAGCCTCCACGCTCCCCTCACCCCCACCCCCACCAAGGCACAAAGAAAGTCCATCCTGGCTGCTGAGACCTCGGGTGTGCGCTGCTCTGCCCATCAGACGCCCCGAAAACGCACAGCCGCCCCCTCGGTCAAGCCGATCCTTTCAACTTGTCCTGGAAAAATGTTATTTAGGGGAAATGGGGATTTCATCGATCTATTATAAATTTGGGGAATGTATTACATTCCCTCCTCGACAAAAAGGGGAGGGAACGGTAGCCAAAAAGTAGCGACCGTCTTCTCAGGAAAACTAGGGCGTCGGAGTGGGGCTCGGAGTGTGCAGGGTTGCCGCGCACGCCTCTCTGCTGCAGGGAAATTAGAAAGCGGGCGGGGAGAAGAGGGAAGCCACTAACAAGACCGAGAGGAGGTTGAAATGCCCCCTCCCCCCACGCATATGCTAAAAACTTATCAGGCGACAATTTGGCGGGCCGGGACAGAGGGGAGATAGTGGGAAATCGACTCGCTGCAAAAAACCCTCGCGGTTAAGTGATGAAGTGGGAGGGGAGTGTGCCCCGCCGTTCCGGCCCGGCGGGGGTCCCGAACTCCTCCCGACCCGGGAGACGCTCGCCGCGGAAGCGTGGGCCCGGGTCAGCCGCGGGAGCTCGCCCTGGCCGCGACCGCCCAGCCCTGGCCCGACCTCTCTCCCTTCACCCCCGGGGCGCGAATTTGGAGCTCCGGGCGCCCCAGAAAAGCCACGCAGAACGCTAGGCCAGTGCTCCCCAGCGGGGCTGCCGCGCGCCCGCCACCCCGGCCCCGAGGGGCTCGCACCCCCGGGCTGGCCGCGGCTATTTTTAGGAAGTCGGAAATCAAAGATGGCTGGAGGTCAGGCCCCGAAAGGTTAGGGCGAAGATCGGCAGGCGGCGCAGCCGGGAGAGAAAAGGCGAAAACCAAAAAAAGAAATGTTTTAAAAAGGAAAACATCGTGCCCTCCTCCCCCACCTCTTTGGACCTTCCAGTCCGCTCCGCAGCGCGGGTGGCCCGCACCCCAGCTCCCGAGGGTGGGGAGAGGTCGCGCCCCCTCCCCCCACTTGGCCCGGGAGGGGCGCGAGCAACAGATCGCCCTCCTCCGGGGGGTCTTCCAGGGGTGCGCCCCTCCTCCAGCCTCCTAGAAAAGCCCCCAGGGGGGTGGTGGAGAGGGTGGGGACACCTGGGGTTCTTTCTTTTAAAAGCGGCGCAAGGGAGAGAGAACCTAAGTCACAAGGGGGGGGGGCACTATTGAGGGGAGTGGAACCAATTAAGAGGGGCAGAGGACAAGGAGAGAGTGGGAGACCTTTCTGGAGTGAGGGGGACACAGGAGAGGGCGGGGGTCAATTTTACGATAAGATGGGAGAGAGCGGGGGGTGAAACTTACACAAGAGAGGAAAAGAGAAAAAAGTGTATAATCTGCAAGGGCGCGGGGGGCGCAGAGAATGAGGCTGCTGCCCCTCTTTCCTGGAACTGGACCCCCAAACCTGCGCTCCGGAGTTTGCGCTGGACGCCGCCAGCTCCCCGAAGCCCGCGCCCTCGAGGATCCCGCGCACGTCCGGGAAACTCCCCTCCCCGCGCGGGCGCCCCTGCCCCACTCACCCGGCTCCCCCGCCGTCAGCGCCGCTGGGGCCGCATCTGCAAACTCCGGGGTCGGCTGCTGCGGCTGCGGCTCGCCCTGGTCCTCCTCCGAGTTGATGTGCTGGGGTTTCGCCTGCTTGCGCCTCGACATGGTGCGAGCATCGGGGCGCCGGGAGAGCCGCGGTTATTTGCCCTCTCCGCCACAAATTCCTGGAGTTGGGAAATTTACCCCCCTTCGGCCGGAACGCGCATGTCCCAGTAATTATTATTATCAATAATGCATTGCGATTTATCATGAGCCCTGACAGCTGATTGGCCTGGGTCCAAGACCTCAGAGATCATTTAAATAAGCCCTCATTGATCAGGGAGGGGCGAGGCATTCTGGGCTTTGTAGTCCGGCCCTACATGCGACAAAGGCGTGTTCGTCCCGGGAGCACAGCTAATTAGCATCCGGGCTCAGATTGGCCGGGGCGTGGACGAAATCAGAGGGGGACCCATCCTCGCTCCAACTATCTGAGTCCTTGGAGAGGAAAACAAAAAGGGGGAAAAATATGTTCTAATTAAAAACTAGGAGCGTACGTAAAAGTTTTGGAACGGGTGTATTTGGTGGTATGGTCCAAAAAATATTTTTATAAGGTATAATATCCACCCGCCAGGAGGAAGGTCTTTTCACTGTGGAATATTTTGGCTCAATTTTTACATCTACAAAAACAAAAAACAAAAAACCAAAACAAAACAAATCCCCAAACCTGAGATCTGACTAGTGTTCCCTCCCATACTCTTTTTGATTAAAATGTTTGAGTTTCGAGAAGACTGAAGAATGGTGAATGGTGATTTATTCAGCCCTCCTGCCCATCTCAACATCTCTCAACTCTGAAAGTGAGCTTGGAACTTCCAGAATTTCAGATTACTCCTTACCGTGATTTCTCTCCCTTAAACGCTGGATGACAGCCCCAGGATTCTTATTCACAAGGATTAGTTTGTTGTTACAATGGGGACTTTGATTTTTTTTTAACTTTAAAATGATTGGCTACTAAATATAGAAAAGTCAGATTATAAGCAAGCATAGTCCGAGATATCAAAACAGCAAGCAATTGCATTTTTTCCCCCACAAGCCATAAATGTCTGATAACATCATATTTTGTTAGTAAGACAATGCTATTACCTTTCCCCTGGAATAGCAATGGGGCATTGTCAGAATAACTGGGTCTTACTAATCATTATTGGAATTTTTTGCAATACAGACTTTATTACAAAAAGGTGTATAGTTCAAAGTGATTTTATCACTCTGACACCGGGATGCCTGGAATTTTCTAAAGTTGAGTGTGCATGTGTATGTGATATGTATATATACATTTATGCTGTAAATCTATGTATATTTAATTTGGCTGTTTTGCACAATGTAAATGCTCAATAAATGTAGAATGAATGATGAAACCTTCAGCCTTCTAAGTCTTTGATCGGTGTTTCCCTAACGCCTCTGGGCACGCGTCTTTCTCTTTGGCATTTACTTCATTGTAAGGGACTGTGCAACTATAAACCCTTCCTCCACATTTGTGCATTGCATTTTCTTGATTAGTTATTCATCACGTTCCCAGCTTGTAAGCTCATCAGGAATGCAAGCAAAATAGAATGCTGGGCTCATAAATGTGTTCACCTGGATGTTTGGACAACCCAAGGCAGAAAATAAATCAGCTTGAGTCTTTGATATTCGTGGCCATCAATAAAAACTTCTTGAAGGAAGGTTAACCTCCAATTTTTGAGTCTCTGTTTGAAAATGTTTTGCATTGTTTTACATATAACATCTAAAACAAATAAGATAGAATTACAGCCAACAGCTAGATTGAAAAGGTAAGAATTCAGTTTAATAATACATGGAAGCATTTTAGAATTCTGATACTGAGTAAAAAGGCCAATTAACACCTGCCTTGCTGACTAATCTACTGATATTCCCAACACCTTTTCTGTGTAAGATAGTGTGGCAGGAGATCTAACTTACAAATCTAAGTGTGCAGGTTTATGTCTCAAAAAATATTATTGGTTTAAGGAAAACTTCATTTATTATATTTATTTATTTATTTTAGTAGGTGATAGTTGTAACATGTTAGGCATTTCTGCTTAAAACATGAAATTGTGCCACTTGAATCTCCAAGTGATAGCAATAACAATTGATTGAGCCCCAGTACATGGCACAGACTGCACTAAATGCACACTATTGCTTTCTCCATTTTGAAAATGAGGAATCTCAGGCTCAAAAACGTGAAGTAATTTAATTAGGAAGTGGCTGAGCTGGTGATCAATTCCTAAGTCTGACTTCAAAATTCTTCCCATCACATCCCAATACCTGTCACCCAGCAACAGCTGAATATAGACAAGATATCTAAAAAAGAAAAATTGGAGTTATAATAAACATGTGTTAAATTAAAACTGTCCTGGAAAAATCTAAGGTCTATGGAAATCACTCCAACAGATAATGTCAAGAAGTTTCTCTCAAATGGAAACCTTCCATGAATGTCATATCAAGAAAAGAAGAACACAGTACATGTTTTGAATCTACCTACAATTTAAGAGTTTGCAGCCAGGAGCCAGCAGGTGGAAAATGAAGCAAGACCCTTGAGCAAAGCAGAGGATGAACGGAGGGTATAGTAGAAGGCAAGTACCTAATCAAAAATTATTTCTTGTATTTCCAGAATTCAGTCGAGTTGTTATTAAATTTGTTATATATTTGCTTCAAAAAAAAAAGTTATTTTTTAAGTAACCAAAAGACCTGGGTGGGACCAGAGTTAGAAAAGAAAATGATCAGAGTAAAGGTGATATTAAACTTTTTAATGTTAATGTCTTTTGTTAGGTGATTGGGTTTATATAATCCAAGGGTGGGGAACCTGCAGCCTTAAAGCCACATGTGGCCTTCTGGGTCCTTAAGTGCGCCCTTTTGACTGAATCCAAATTTTACAGAACATATCCTTTTATTAAAAGAGGTGCAGCAGAGAAAGATGAAGATTTTCTTGCCTCCTTTGGTGCTCAAAAAGGAACAATTTTAAAATCAGAAGGCCACAGGACTATACTATAATCCATCATTTTCAATGTTTGTGCCAGGCAGGAATTTTCAAGAAATGCACTTATTGGTGTATTTCTCAGCAGTCTATGAATAGTGAGGTTTTACTGTTCATAAAAAGATTTGGGATGCATAATTCCATTTCATTCTCACTAAAATCCTTTTTTATTCCCATTTCATTGATGGGAAAACTGAAGCTCACAGCTCCCATCAGCACCTTATGAGTACTAACAAATGCATGCTGAGTTACGAATTCAGTAACTTTCCAGTTATAGGTCACAGTGGATGGCAGATTTTCTGACTCTCTCCCCAAAACCTCACCTCTGCTCCATTCTGCAAAGAACCTTTTTCCCTTCCACTGCTCATCTTTTAGTGTCTCTGATCTTCTAGAAGCCAATTCTTTCTTTTTATAGTCTAGTCCAAAATGTTTAATGACAGATTTAATTGTATATCTGTTTATTGCTTATTTCTCACATTGCAAGCTCCACGAGGGCAGACACCTTCACCACTGTGTCCCCAGCACTTAGCCACAGTAATGGAACACAGAAGTCACAATAAATAAATAATGAATCAATCAATGAATGGTGAATGACTCTGGGGGCCTGAATATAAAATGAAGTATTAAAGGCAATGGTTGGTGAGAATGTAAAATTATATATATATATATTATATAGTGGGGCAGCCACTATAGAAAACAGTTTGGCCATTCCTCAAAATATGATCCAGCAATTCTTCTTCTGGGTGTATACCTGAAAGAATTGAACGCAGGGTCTCAAAGAGGCATTTGTACATCCATGTTTGTAGCAGAATTATTCACAATAGCTAAAAGGTGGAAATAACCCAAACATCCACGAACAGATGAATGGATAGACAAAATATGGTATACGCAAACAATGGAATATTATTCAGCCTTAAAAAGGAAGGAAATTCTGACACATGCCACAATGTGGATGAACCTTGAAGACATTATGCTAAGTGAAATAAGCTAGTCACAAAAGGACAAATACTGTGTGATTCCACTTACACGAGATACATAAAGTAGTCAAATTCATAGGGACAGAAAGTAGAATGGTGGTTGCCAGGGGCTGGGGAAAAGGAGAAAGGGAAGTTATTATTCAATGGGTGTGGAGTTCCAGTTTTGCAAGATGAAATGGGATCTAGATAAAATGTGTAGATTTTAGTTGGATTTATCCAACCAGGATAATTATGTGAGATGGGTATGTTAATTTGCTTCACTATAGTAACCTTCCTACTACCTATATGCATCTCATAACATCATGTTGTATACCTTAAATATACACAATAAAATTTATTTTTTAAAAAAAGTGACCTGGAGATTGGTTGTCCAACAGTGTGAATGTACTTACCACCACCGAACAGTACACTTAAAGATGGTTAAGATGGTAAATCTGATGTTAAGTGTATTTTACCATAATTGGGGGGGAAAAGGCAATTACAAACTAGATTATGATGATAGTTGTACAACCATATAAATTTACTAAAAATCATTGAGCGGTACACTTACAATGGGTGAATTTTATGATATATAAAGCATACCTAAGTGAAGTTGTTTTTAGGGAGGCAATTAAATACTTGGCTATCCCTATAATTGAAAGGACCACAATTATGTTGTTTTTTTTTTTTCCATATGTGGGATTCCCAGCATCTCAAGCTTGAAATCACTAAAGTGGCGAGGTTGGGTCCCATAAATCATGATCTGCCACAGCAAAAGTATCACCACTTTGGATCTCTATTTATTCATGCCAGGAAGCACAGTCGACTGACTTAGTAACCGCTGCTCCTGCAATTTGGGAAATGTCAGGTTTGGATTCAGGAAATATAAAGAGTGACCTTTTTCTCAACATGGACTAACCTCTTGGAGGCCATGGACTTTCATATATCATAGCAGATTTGATATCTGCCTACCTTAAATGGAAGGCTTGATGTCTGGAAGGCACTCTTCAAATTCTAGAGATTTAGAAGTTGAGCTAAAATTGCTTCTGAAATCATGTTTGTGATGCAAAGGGACTGCTTTATTATGGGGCCAAATGTCCACTCTTCTGAGTGTCCTGGCCCAGAGCCCTTCTATTGAGACAATTTATGGTTGCAAATTCAGCTAATTGCAATAATCACCACTTAACTGATGAATATCCCCCCGCCCCATTTTAATATCTCTCTGCTTGTCGCCATTTCATCAATACCAAATTGGTATTGAACAATTTCTAGCTCCAATTAGTCTTCTTAGTTGCTGCTGATGTATTGAAGCCTACAACTGTGTACTCAAAAAAAAAAAAAGTAAAAATATTGCAGCAAGTTCATTAAAGCAGGAATGAATTGTCAGAAATGATACTTTCTCCTACAGGTTCTTCAGTTGAAAACTAGATGGACTAGGAATAAAAAAGTTTGTGCTACTGGTGGTTTTGTCCTTGAGTCACTCGATGCTCATGCTAGTCTAAGCATGCAGTCTTTTGGTCAACTCAGGCCCATAACATGCAGTAGAGAATGTTGGTTCTCTAAGTCCACGGCATCGGTTCTCAATGGGGAACAATTTGCGCTCTCCCTGACCAGGGGACATTTGGCAACATCTGGAGATATTTTTGGTTGTCACAACTATCTAGTAGGTAGAGGCCAGGGATCATGCTAAACATCCTACAATGCCCAGGATAACCCCCCCACAACAAAGAATGACCTGACCCAAAATGTCAGTAGTGCCTGAGTTGAGAAACCAAGTCTACAGGTAATATGATTTCAAGGCCATATTAAAATCTACCTAATAATTTTTTTTTTAAAAAGTAAAATATTTTCTAATAAAACTGTAAGTATTAAATCACAGTCAAATCCTCTTACCTTCTCCAGGGCAGCCTTCTTAACCTTCCCAACTAAATCAAACCCCAGCATTCTGACCCTTTCCCTCAAAGATTGCACAATTGCAGTCTTATATTCACTTGTGTGATGATTTGAGTAATTTATCTGCTTCTCCTGCAGATTAGAGAAAGATAACATTTTGGAATTCTGTTTATTTTACTGAACAGGATATCATAAGCCTTTCTACCACATTAAAACAAATCTTTGTAAATGTGTTTTATAATTTTTTTTTCACTCTGTGGATGAACCTTTAATTAACCAATCTCTAGTACATATTCGAGATCTTTCTTTTTATTATAGATAACATTTCAGTGAACATCCTTATTTATACAGCTCTGTCCAAATTTTGCATTTCTTTTCTTAAGGCCTACCACCTTGAGTCTCTCTTAAATGCATGTTGATGTTTCACAAATTCACAACGCTTCAGAGCTTTTTTCAAATATCTTATTCCCTTTGTGGGCTCTTGTGCAAGAGCAGGGCCTCAGTAACATGAGTGATCAAGCTAAATGGGTCATCCCATAAACATGCTTATCAGGACGTTCACATATTGCGTAACTGGGCAGGAGAAACGTATAGATTTTCAAAAACAAGTCGAAGGTTCAATTGATTGAACAATTTTTCTGCTAGAAATGCTTCCATGTCATTCTTTTTTTTTTTTTTTAACAGTTCTGATTCATTTACTTAAGTATTTCTGTGCTGGCGCCCAAAATCTTTCTTTATGTTTATTTTTTATTTTTTCTAACCACTAGACCACCAGGAAAACCAAAACCTTTCCTAAAATTTTCTCTTGCTTTTTTTTTTTTTTCTGGTTATCTACCAGGCACAAATCCTGCCCCGAGCTCCCAAAAAGTGCCTCTTGTGAACTCTTGTCTTTGAAAAAAATATTACTGAGAAGGCACTTCTTTAAATTTGCTGCAAGTTTTCTTTATTATAACAAAGCTTAAAGAGCTAAAAGCCCAGCACACTGGAAAGTTTACTGTCATAAATATCTATCTGTCTTTGCAATATAAATTATAATTAAAAATAAACTTGTCAGAGTACTCTACCCAACGTACAAAAAGCGAGACAGTTAGAGCAAGGCAATCAAGAATGTTAATTGGCACAAAGAGAAAAGCAAAGGACGGTCATTGTTAAGATAACTGGTCTATAAACACCTAAATGGATTTTGTGAAGGGGAAGAAAGGATCATCTTTTGACCATGAAAGGGAATAGAAAATGTTCTTTTCTTTGTTTTCATGTGTGGAGAGATTTTAACTTCTTTTCTCAGCTCAGACTCTCAAGTAAACAAATGACTTGGCCCGAGTCTGGTGGGGTAACAAAGGGAGACAAATGAGACCTCGGAGTGGAGGGAAAGAGGGAAAAGCCAGCGGGTGGGCAAGAGCAGAAGAAAAATCCTGAAGAAGAAAAATAAGAGAGAATGATAAATGTAGGGAATAAAGAAAAAAACCAAAAGAGAACGAACAAACCCCTAGGAAACACAATCCCTTGAGAGCGAGAGTTACACACAGAGAATAACAAGAAAGTTGTCATTTAATTTTTCTCACCCTCCAGGTGATCTGAAAATTAATTTCTTAGAGAGCAGGGTGGACAAGCGCACAAGGACAGGCTGGTATGTGGATCTTGCCTTTGTAATTTCCATCCGGGCTGTATAACCCCCCCCCCCAGGGTCTCAACCTCTCCCTGTGCCTTGGTTTCTTCCCCAGCAAGCGGGGAGGCGCTCTGCTCGTGGCATTGCTGCAAGAGTCAGGAATGATTTGCGTGAAGCCTCTGACGTATAATCGGTGTTTAGGAAACATCTATTATCATACAGATTATTTCAGGCTACAGCAGAAATGTTTATCTAAGGTTTCTTATAATATTAAGTAGATACCCAACATACATGATAGTTTTGGGGTCAGAGTTATTTTACTTATGTGGTCATTTATTTGATCATTCATTCCTTCAAAAAGTAATGAATTATTTTGTCCACAATGTACGAGGCCCTGAGCTCACTCAATGCTGGGAATTTAAAGATTTAAAAACTCACATAGTTCACAGCCTACGATGTGTCAAAATTTAATGTCAAAATTGTGGGTTTGTGGAAAAATGATGGTGTATGGGACAATGGCGGCCTATGGAACAATGGTGGTCTATGGTCCTTTGGTGGTCTACGGTACACTGACTCTGCCTAGAATAGGGCTGGGGTGGGATGGAGTCACAAAAGATACAATCGAGGACATATTCCCTTCCAAAATAGATGCTCCATGACAGAAGGGACCATGTCAGCTAAGAGCAAGTGCTGTGAAGACAAAGCTAGGTAAAGGGATTAGAGTCTAATTAGACCATCAGGGGATGCTTTTTTGCAGGGTGATTAGGAAAGGCCTCTCTGAAAAGGAGACGTGTGACCAGAGCAGGTGAGGGAGAGAGCCATGCAGATACCTGTGGGAAGAGCATTCCAGGCAGAGGCAACAGACAGTGCAAAGGCCCTGAGGCAGGGACATGCTTGGCATGCTTGAGGAACCAGAACAAGGCCAGTGGGGCTGGAATGGAGTGAGTGAGGAGTGATGGGGGCAGAGGACGTGTGGCCTGAGAGATCATGGCTCTAGGTGTTTTGTGGTGTTTTCCAATTTTTTTTATTGTGGTAAAATATATATAACATAAAATTTACTATTTTAACCATTTCTAGGTGTACAGTTCAGTGGTATGAAGCACATTCATATTGTTGTGCAACCACCATCACCACCCATCTCCAGAACTGTCTTCACCTTGTAATACTGAAACTCCATACTCATTAAACACTAACTTCCTGTTCTCCCATCCCCCACCCCAGCAACCACCAGTCTACTTTCTGTTTCTATGAATTTGACTACTCTACATATCTCATATAAGTGGAATCACACAGTGTTTGTCCTTCCGTGACTGGCTTATTTCACTTAGCATGATGTCTTCACATTGCAGTGTAAGTCAGGATTTCCTTCCTTTTTAAGGCTGAATAATATTCCATTGTATGTATAAGGCACATGTTTTTGTCCATTCATCTGTTGATGGACACTTGGGTTGCATCCACTGTTTAGCTATTGTGAATAATGCTGCTATGAACATGGATGTAAAAATACCTCTTTGAGACCCTGCTTTTAATTCTTTTGGGTATATACCCATAAGTGAAATTGCTGGATCATATGGTAATCGTATTTTTAATTTTTAAAGGACCCGCCATACTGTTTTCCACTGTGCCTGCACCATTTCCATCCCCCCAACAGTGCACAAGTGTTCAGATTTCTCTACATCCAGGCCAATGCTTGTTATTTTCTGGTTTTTTGCCATTTGATGGGTGTGAGGTGGTATCTCATTGTGGTTTTGATTTGTATTTCCCTAATGATTAGTGATCCTGAGCATCTTTTAGTAGGTTTTATGAGATATCTATGTATCTCCCAAATAAAAGATTTTGTTACCTCTCCCTTTTCCACTTATTTTACATGTCATCTCACAGAGGCAGCTTGCCAAATAGATACCCAAATCACTACTTGGACATTTCAAAGGTTTAAAAAGTACTCAAAAAGGGTGCCTAGTAGAATGCTTAACAAAGTCTTAATTATCCTGCACCAAAAATGTCTAAGAGAGCCAGGTGCGATGGCATGTGCCTGTCATCCCAGCGTCTCAGGAGACTGAGGCAGGAGTTCGAGGCTGCAGTGCGCTATGACTGTGCCTGTGAATAGCCACTGCACTCCAGCCTAGGCAACACAGAGAGACCCCGTCTCTAAAAAAATATCTAAGAGTTGAAATATTTAGATAGGTTTCATCTTAATACGACTGCCAAGACAGGTTTTGTTTTTTTTTAAGAACTTTGCTTTTTTTTCTAGTGACATGAAAAGCTGTCAGAGGGTTTTCAGCAGATGAACGAGATCTTTTTTGAGCTTTAGTAGGAGAACTCTGAGTGCTGTGTTTGTCCATGGCTGGTGGGGGAAGGGCAGGTGGGGGAAGGGCAGGTGGGGGAAGGGCAGTCACACTACTACAATCATCCAGGAGTGAGAAGATGGAGCTTGGACCACGGTGGAGGTGTTGGGGGTGGGAGAGCCACGTGCATCTGGGCATATGTTGTGATCATGTGCTTGATGGGACCTGCAAACAGACTGGATGTGGGTGTGAGAAACAGGCGTCAAGGATGACTCCTAGATTTCCTGCCTGAGTGTGTGAAAGGATGCAGGTACCAGGTACAGAAATAGGGAAGGCTCTGGGAGAAGTGGATTTGGTGTGGAGGGGCCCTTCATAAATCATTTGGGACATGTTATGTTTGATTTGCCAACTGGACATTCAAGTGGAGAGGTCAAGCCAGCAGTTGGATACACCAGTCTGAAGTTCAGGGGCAAGTTCAGGGGCCGTCGACATTAGTACAAGATGGTGTCTGAAGCCGAGGGACCGGTGGGACCATCCAGGCAGTGAATGTAGATAAGGAAGAGACAAGTACAAGGATGAGGCCTGGGGAACTCCTGGGTTTAAAGGAAGGATGTTAAGGAGGAATCCACAAAGATGAATCAGGAGGACCAAGAGAGGGACGGACTTCACAGGGAGGCAGAGACTCCCTGCCCAGATGTGATGCTGATACCTCAAGGCAGATGAACTGGGAACCTGAGTCCTGAGTTTGGCAACACAGAGATGGCCAGTCATCAAGACGCCCGAGGAGCGTGAGGGGTGGGAGCTGACTGCAGAGGGCTGGAGAAGAATGCAAGAACGTGATTAGGGTCAACTCTTTTGAAACTGTTTCATGGCAAGTGGGGAGGGGGCAGGTTCAGGGGAATATGAGTGTGAGGGAGCTACTCTAGCAGGTGTTGGAGGACCGCAGGAAGGATCCAAGGGAAGAGAAAACATTGATAACGCAGGACAGAAAGGGAATAATCACACAGCACTGATGCTCCTTGACATACGATGGGGTTATGGCCCAATAAACCCATCATAAGTTGAAAATATCATTAAGTCAAAAATGCATTTAACACACCTAACCTACTGAATGTCATAGCCCAGTCTACCTTAAACGTGCTCAGAACACTTACATTAGCCTACCATTGGGCAAAATCATCTAGTGCAAAGCCTATTTTATAATACACTGTTGACTATCTCATGTAATTTATTGAATACTGTACTGAAAGTGAGAACCAGAATGGTCGTGTGGGCACTCCAAGTAGTTTCTACTGCATGAGACTCACTTTCCCATCACTGTAAAGTTGACAAATCCTAAATTGGGCCATCAAGATGGGAACCATCTGTCATGATCTTAGGAAGGTGGAGAGGGATGGGGTGTTGGCTATGATGTAGTAACATGCACTTCATCTGTTATAAGAACGGGCGGAATATTTGGGTGCAGGTCAAGCCAGGTGGGTTGACTCAGCCTGGGAACACGTGGAAGTGCTCTAGTGACTGCGTCTATTGCGTCTACTCATCAGTGGAAGTAGAAACAAGGTACAGAAGGGAAGAGGGTGTTGAGTGTCAGAAGAGAGAAAGGAAGGGATGAAGCAGTCTTCCGGGAGAGGGGCAGAATGAATGGGGGACGGAAACGCAGTGGGGTGGCCGGGTGCACAGGCGTGGCCGCGCATTTGAAGAGACACCAGCGGTTTTCAGCGGTTCCCGCGCAAGCGCAGAACGGGCTAAGAGTTGGATTGAAGCAGGAATGGGGTTTGGCCAAGCAAGTGCAACAGAGAAAGAAAAGCGCAGGGGCATTCAGCGTGAACGCGAGGGATTATAATGACGGGCTGTAGAATCCAAGCCTGGTAAGAAGGGGTGAAGACCAGTGAGAACAAGGGCCGGGCGCGGTGGCTCACATCTGTAATCCTAGCTGTTTGGGAGGCCAAGGGAGAATCACTTCAGCTCAGGAGTTCAAGACCAGCCCAAGCAAGAGTGAGACCCGTTTCTACAAAAAATAGAAAAATTAGCCAGGCGTGGTGGCGTGCGCCTGTAGTCCGAGCTACTTGGGAGCTGAGGCAGGAGGATCGCTGGAGCCCAGGACTTTGAGGTTGCAGTGAGGTATGATGATGCCACTGCACTCTAGCCTGGAAGACAGGCAAGCCCTGTCTCAAAAAAAAAAAAAAGAGTAGAACAAGGGTGGGTCCTGTGAACATGGAGGTTTGGGTACAGCCAAGGAATTGTTGGACCTGGGGCCCCAAGAGGGACAGAGCTAGAACGATATCAGGTGATAGTCAAAGGAAGAGATGCTTGAAATGGAGGTGGCAGAGGTGATGTCATTGTTGGAGAGGATGAGTTTGTGGAGGGTGTGCTGAGATGGGGGGAAACCAAGATCCCTAAGGGAGAGGCGGGCAGGGAACTGGGCAGCCAGAGTGTCAAAAGTTCCACCTTCATAAAGATTGTAAATGTCAGGAACTGTTACAGGTGAGCAAGGTACCAAGTCAGGGAACAAAATGTTTAAGAACTGAGGAGCAGCACCTCAGGGGGCCACAGAGGATGCAAGGGGGTGGGGTGTGGATAGGAAAATCTGAGTCTGGGTCTCAGCTTGGGGATGAAGAAGGGATTATTGAGGCCACGAGGAGCAAAGATTTCACCTGGCCCAACTCCAGTCCAGTGGACTAGGGTGCCGGAGGGAAACAGCCACCCCTTGAGAGGGCTGGGGGAGAGGCAAGGGTCAGTTAGGGCACATTCAGAGAACAGGGTGAGGATAAAGGAGATTTTGCCATGTTGGATCAGAGGACACCGGGCGTTGGGTCAGATACGTAACTGGGTTTATGGAATTGGTTGCTTAGGGCCAGACACTGTCCTAACCACTGTGCCTGTATCTGATCATTGACCCCGTGGGGTAATCACTGTTATTATCAGACTTGTTTTCCAGATGAGAACTTAGAGGTACAGAGGTGTAAGTGACACATCCAAGGTCTCACAGGTTTAGGGCCAAGATTCAACTACAAAAACTAGGCGACGTCCTCAGGACCATTCCAGGCACCAGCAAACTACAGCCCTTGGGCCAAATCCAGACTGCCACTTGTTTCTGTATGAACTTTGAGCTAAGAATGGGCTTTCCAGATGAACATTTGCGATCTATTTGATGATAAGAAACACTTGCTTTGAATCCCAGTTAATCAAAATGTTATCCCTCCAGAAGAATGCCACTCTTCTCATTAGTAGACCTGTGTTAGAAAATCTTCCAATATTTTGATTTTCATCAATTGCAAATTTGTGAAAATTTGTTTTCTCTCTTGTGTATCTACATAATATCCTCAGTTTTGCCTCTTGGCCTGCAAAACCTAAAATATTTCTACCTGGTCCTTTACAGAAAGAGTTTGCCAAACTTTGGACTATATTCACGTATCTCTCAATAGAGGAAATGCTCAATATATGTTTTGGTTATTATTGCTGATGTTCTTATTATCATTGGCACCTTATTTATAGGACTGCAAAACAACCTGGCTATAACTCCAGCCCTGTGGTGTTATCCAAAAGAGATATATATATATATATATATATTTATTATTTTTTTTTTTTAGAGACAGCATCTGGCTTTGTTGCCCAGGCTGCATGGAGTGGTGACATTGTAGCTCACTGTAACTCCTGGGCTCAGGTAGTCCTCCCGCCCTAGCCTCCTGCATAGCTGGGACTACAGGTGTGTGCCACTACACCTGGCCAATTTTTAAATTTTTTTGTAAAGACAGTGTCTTGCTATGTTGCTCAGCCTGGTCTGGAACTCCTGGCCTCAAGCAATCCTCCTGCCTTGGCCTCCTGAAGTGCTGGGATTACAGGTGTGCGCCACCGCACCTGGCCTCCAAAAGATATTAAACAAATGTTAGCTATTGAATGAATGAGTGAGTGAATGAATGAGCGGGTGGGAGAAGTGGAGGAGCATTAGGTGGGGGTGGGGGTGGGCGTCGGGGAGGTTGAAGTTGGTAGTGTCTTTCACCAAGGCAGAGAGCTTATCTGGAGGAGGCGGGGCAGAAGCAGTGAGTTCAGTTGCAGGAAGATCGTTGGAGATGAGAGTTGACTAGCTCCGCAAAACCCAGGGAATGCTAACTGAATCTGGCTCAATCCACCACTGTCCTCAGTGCCCGACTCCTGGCAGAAAATTAAGTCCAGGCTTTGCATTCACTTGTCTGACTGCGGGTCAGCCAGCTGCATCTTCAAGCCACCCACTGGACAGGTGAGGGTCTAGGCCCCGAGATGCAGCAATGAAGGTCCTCCCTCATGGAGCTCACAGGTAATAAACAAGCAAACAACACACAAATAAAACAAATGCAAATTGTCATATGAGTCCTGAAGGGAATAACAGGGTAACACAAAGTGACTGGAGGTGGAAGCCAGCCGCGTTGGGATGTTCGTGGGTGACCACTCGGCGCTGAGATCCATTGGTGGGCTCCCTGGATGACATAGCCACCTGATGCTGTGTACCAATTTTGGTGTATTCTCCTGGGGAAAGGTTCATAGCTTTCCTTGGATTCTCAAAGGGGCTTTGTACCTACCTCCTGCCATCCTAAATCTAATCCCTGGGTTAGGATTTTTTAACCTTAGCACTTTTGCCATATTGGGGCCAGATAATTCTGTGTGTTGTGGAGCTGTCCTGTGCACTGTAGGGTGTCTAGCAGCATTCCTGGCCTCTACCCACTAGACGCCAGTAGCACCTCTCCCTCTCACCCCCAGCCCTCCAGTATGACAACCAAAAATGTCTCCAGACATTGCCACATGTTCCCTAGAGAGGAGGACAAACTTGCCCCTGGTGGAGAGTGCCTGCTCTAGATGGCGCGTCGCCCATGTGGACACTGAGGCATGAAAGATGTCACCAGCTGCTGGTGTGCGTTCTTACGCACCTGGGCCACGTTGCCCACCAACACTGCTTCCCTCCCCAGTTTGCAATAGGACCTCTCAGGGGGCCACCTGCCTCTGAGGCTAATCATGCTTATCTTAACTAACTCAAAGGACTATTCATAGGATCCAGTGAGGCCACGTGTGTGCTACCACTTGGGAAAATAAAACTAAGTACACTCTAGGAATAATGATAAATATCATCATTTCATTTTATAATAAATAACATTTCGTAAGTATTTATTATATTAATACAAGTTATACAAAGTGTTTATTATAAATAAATAATATTTGTTACTGAACCATCATGCATCATCCCTCTCCTTAGTGTGGGGCATTTGATAAATACTGTATCTCTCCTATTTCTCCTGATAACACTGCAAAGTTGATACTTGTTCAACAGATATTTCCTAAACACCTACTATGTGCAGGCCTTGAGATCCAACAGCCCAGCAGCCAGGGAGCACCCCTGATCACAGACGCTGTGGTCCAGCAGTGGGTGGGTACCCCCATCAGGGGCTCTCTTCATTTTTCCTGCTCTACTGTTTTCACAGAAGAAATTTTTCATACCTGACATTGTATTCTTTACCTATTTGTTTTTCTTCTCCACTAGGACTACAGAAGCTGGGATTTTGGACTGTTTTCTTTCACTTCTGAACCCCAGCATTCAGAACAGGCTCGACTCATAGCATTTGTTACATGAGTAAATCCCATGGGATTTCTTGAGAAGGTCATTGGACTTTAAAGGAAGCATCTGGGTGGTGACAGAACTTGGGGAGATGCTGGTTCATAGATGGTTCAGAGGCCACAGGAATAGATGAGACCTGGGAGAGAGTGTCCATTAAGAAGTGACAGGGGCCTCAGGTGCCTCCCTGAGGAACTCTGGCCTTTGTTGGTGCTCCGGGGGTGCATGGTCACAGGCGGGAGGTGGGGAAGGAGCCGTGGGGAGGTGGGAGGCAGCCAGGAGGGGTGGGTGATGGTTAACTGGGGGCTCTCTCCAGGGGGCAGGACTTGTCCACACTCCTTAGTATCTTGATGCTGCTGAGAGACCAAGATAAGGGCTGGAAAAATGCCTATTGGATTTATAGAAAAGGGGCGGGTGTCAGCAAGAGCTCGGGGTGACTTGTGTGTGGACAGCTTCCATGGAGAGTGGAGACCAAAGGCAGGGAGATGGGAGACACATGGACGTGGGCCTTTGGATAAGGGAGGAGGGAGACAGGACGGTCGCTAGAGGGAACAGGCCAAGGGAGGGTATTTTTTTTTTAAGGTGGGAGGTATTCTACATGCTGAAGGGAAGGATATCATTCAAAAGGAAAGTCTGAGTATTCAAGAGGGAGGAAGAGTGCGGAAGGTTCTGGGTGGCAGCAGGGTCTGGGGTGGAAGGACATCCTTGAACAGGAGGTGAGACACTGAGGACAAGCTGAGGACGATGAGCAAAGCCCAGGACCTTCCCAGGGCCTGGAGAACCTCCATGCTGGGCCGCCTGCTTCTTCTCTGCCCTCATCTCCTTCGTCCACTCTCTTCCCCCTTCTGCTCCAACCACCTGGCCCCCTTGCCTTTCCCCGGGTCCTCCAACCAGGCTCCTGCCTTTGCCTTGATTGCCCCTCTACCCAGGACACTTTTGCTGCAGAGATCCACGTGGCTCAGTTCCTGGCTTCATCTGGTTCTCTGCACTCCTGTCCCTTTTTCAGAGATCTCCCCCAGCCACCCCCTGGGTAACAGCATCCTCCTAGCACTTTTCTCTTCAGAGCTGCTCCCTTACCACAGGGCCTTTGCACCTGCTATTCTCCCTGCCTGAACTGCTCTACCCTCCCTAATCTTGTTAATGACTCAAACTTCACCCTTAGCACAGGCATCTTGTCTTCATTCGTGTCTCCCCTTCCTTGCTGACTAGGTCAGGTTCCCTCATACATGACCCTTGGAGTGCTGGACACCTCTCCAATAGCATTTATTGAAGTTACTATTTTGCTTTATTTGTGAGATTATTTGACTAAGATCTCTCTCCTTCTCCAGGCTGTAGCCACCATCCAAATAGGGCCCACGTCTATCTTACCCACACTTGTATCCTCAATGCCAGGCAGGTACCCAAAACTACAAGTGTTGGGTGTCTCATGTATCAGAACTCCGGCTCACAGCAAACATATAAAAAATTGCTCAACCTCTCTAATCATCAGGGAAATGCAAATCAATGAGATACCACAATGAGATATCACTTAACTCCAGTGAGACTGGCTTATATCAAAAAGTCCCAAAACAACAAATGTTGGTGGGGATGCGGACGGATAGGAACACTCATACACTGCTGGTGGCACTGCAAATTAGTAGAACCTCTCTGGAAAGTAATATGGAGATACCTCAAAGAACTAAAAGTAGAACTACCATTTGATCCAGCAATCCCACTACTGGGTATCTACCCAAAGGAAAAAAAGACATTCTATAATAAAGACATCTACACTTGAATGTTTATAGCAGCACAATTCACAATTGCAAAGATGTGGAAGCAACCCAGGTGCCCATCAACACACGAGTGGACTAATAAAATGTGGTATATGTATACTATGGAGTATTACTCAGCAATAAAAAACAATGGTGAATTAACACATCTGGTATTACCCTGGATGGAGCTAGAGCCCATTCTTTGAAGCGAAGTGTCACAAGAATGGAAAAACAAGCCCCACTGGTACTCACCATCAAATTGGTACTAACTGAGCAATACTTATGTCACACATGGAAATAATATTCGTCGGGGGTCAGCCAGGTGGGAGAGGGGTGGAGGGGAAGGAAAAACTCACACCTAATGGGTGTGGGGAGCACAGTTTGGGGGATGTCCATGATTGTAGCTCTGACTTGGGCAGTGCATGGGCAATATATATAACCAAAGTGTTGTACCCCCATAATATTCTGAAACAAAAAAAAGAAAAAAAAGAGAAAACTCTGTGGTTAATAAGTCAGAGGACAGATTTGTCCTTGAAAAGTTAACAGGAAAATGAAAAAAAGAAAAAAAAAAAAGAACTCCAGCTCAGCCTGAGCTGTAGACTTAAGTCTGAGGCTCAAGATACACCATCAGTACTTATTTATGGAGTACCCGAACCCATATCCATCTACACATGCTACTGCACTAAACTGTTTTTTCCAGGAATACCCTTCATTTATGGAGGCGTTATTGTATAGAGGTTAAGAGCATCCTCTGGAATCACACTGCCTGGATTTGACTTCTGACTCTACTATCTGCTGGCTACGTGGCCCCAGTCAAGTTGGTTCATCTTTCTCTGGGCCTCAATTATTTTCTGTAAAATGGGGATAATACCACATGCATTATACATGTATTAGGAGGGCAAATGTGACTATTACATGTAAAAGTCTAGAACCATGCTTGACACATGGTACATACTCAAATTCAAACTCTAGCCCAGCTACTCTTTTTGCGTGCCAGGCTTTGTGCTAAACTCTTTCTGACTTTTATGCTGAGCCCTGAGAGATTATGAACCCAGGTTTCCGGGCATATGTGTTTTTATTAATGTTTCACAAAAGTCAGATCGGAGCTTGTCTGCACAATTCCTGCCCGAACAAAGTACAGGACTCTCTTCACTAATGCATTTCCAACTGGACAAGTTCAGTTTTTAAAGAGCAGTAAATACTTGCAAGAGATGAACTGCAGGAAGTGAATGAAGGAATAGATACATTTTTAAGATCCACTGACAGCTTGGACGTTTTGGAAGCCGCGCGGGTCAGGGGGATGAATTTATTGGCTTTACTGTCAGATGCTCTGCGGGTCATGAGATGTGCCTTTTGTCCTGACGTCAGCTGAGAGCAGATCTTCAGCAGGATTTGTCCACGGAGCACATTTGCTGAAACATCTTGGCTTCATTACATTTATGAGTTTTAAAAGCATGTAAAATATTTTATGTGGTTCTTGCAAAAGGGGAAAAACATAAATAACCAGCAGGGATAGGATGATTTTCAAGAAATGGGGTCTGTCGACTAGCTGGTGTTCACTCTGTGGACGTTCTGAGAGTACAGAATATTCTCCATTTTCTCTTCCCTGCTCTGTGCCCAAAAGGCTGACCTGTGGGGACTGCATCTGCTGGTTCCTGTGACATCTGGCGTTTTGTTGGGTTTGGCCAATAGGGAGCAGGAGCGGGTGATGTGAGGCTCAGGGGAGTGAGGCTGGCATATGAGCTCCCTAACCACCCATGGTTTGGCAGTGGCTGTGTCCCTCTACTGAAGGCCATAGCTCCTGGTGTGGCCCCTCTCCTATAGCTCTTGTCATTTTCTCATAACCACTTGTCCCTCTTGCCTTTTCAGGCCATGGGGGTGGTGGTGGTAAGGGCTCCTAGTTGCTGGTAGCCCCAGGCTGCTTCCTTATTCCTACTGGTGTCTCTACTCTCTGCTCACACCTTTGTAAACATCCCCTTTAATAAGCTTTCCCCAGTCACCCTGCTTGAGTGAGCCTTCTAATTATTTTGGGCACCCTGAATGGGCACAGTTATTAATATGACGTTAGTTTACTGATAGCACAACAAAGTGACTATCATCAACAATAAGTTAGGGTATCCTTTAAAATAACCTAAAGAGGGGAATTGGAGTGTTCCTAACACAAAGAAATGTTAAACGCCTGAGGTGATGGACACCCCAATTACCCTGATTTGATTAATTCACATTGTATGCCTGTATCCAAACATCACATGTACCCTATAAAGATATACAACTATTATGTGTCCATAATAACTAAAAATAAAAAGTTAAAAAAATACAGTGTTAGTTTAGAAATTAAAATCTTATAGGACTTGAGCCTTTACACTGCGGTAGCTTCCTGTGCCAGTGGGAGGTAATCTTTACCATAGAGGGGCCAAACTCAAAGTTGTCACCAGACAACAATTTAACTCCTATTAGGTGACTTTTACATACCACGTACTAGGCATTCAAGCTATTCATGATCTCTGCCATCCAGAAATATCTGTTTTAGCGGAGAACATAGATGCCTGAGAAATGAAAATACGGGAGGAACATGGCTTACCAGTTAAGAGTCTGTATTTGTTTCCCAGGGCTGCTGTAACAAAGCACCACAAACTGAGTGGCTCAAACGACAGAGATTTATTTTCTCACAGTTCTGGAGGTTGGTTCCTTCTGAGGGCTGTGAGGGAAGGATCTGCTCCCGGCCCTTCTCCCTGGCCGTTGGTGGCCACCTTCTCCCTGTGACTCTTCCCTTCCCTTCCCTCTATGTGTGTCTGTCTCTGGCCCAATTTTCCCCCAAATGACACCAGTCATATTGAAACAGCGTCTCTGTAAAGACCCTATTTCCACATAGAGTCACATTCTGGGGTACTGGGGGTTAGGGCCCCAACATATCTTTTTCAACCCATACCTGTCCGACATCCATGAGTTCCACTGCAGCCTGGGTCACACTGGCTACGTTATTTAAACTGTTCAGTGTTTCCATTTCCATTTCATCATCTAGAAAATGGGGACAGTGTGGCCACAATCACAGTACTCGCAGGGTCACGGTGAGGATGCTGTGAAATAATGGGGTGGGAGAGCATTCAAACAGCGCCCCGCTCATGGCCAAGGTTGACTTGTGCGCAGTGTGGGCTTTTATTAGCGCTCACGTGGCACAGTTCTAGACGCCAGCTCCACTGGGTGTCTACAGCCGTCTGACGTTTCCCCCACCCAGTGCCCCTTTTCCAGTCTTACCCATCTAGGAAAACGGCACCTTCGACGGCCAGGCTGCTCAAGCCACCGCGATTCCCTCTGCTCATCACCCCCGTTTTCAGGCCACCACTGGGCCTGGTGGATACCCCTCCGAGGACACCTCAGGTTCTGAATCCTTTTGCTTCTTTCCCTCTCACCAGCTGGATCTCAGCACAGCCATCATCGTCCTCCTGGACAATCTCTTGAACACAGCAGCTGCCTCCGAACTTGTCTACTGGCTCCGCCCAGCCTCTGCTTTGGATCATCCTCTCTGTGGGAGCCACGGGACCTTTCATAAACAGGGACCCCGCCACATCGTCCCTTAAAGCTCCTGACGGCTTTCCACTGAAATCAGAACCAAGGCAAGTCCTCCCTCCAAGGCTCTCTTTCAAGGCCCTAGTGCTCCCTCGTGAGCACCACACTCTAGCCACGGGGGTATTCGTGCTCTTCCTCCAGTAAACAAGCAGGTCCAGCGTCAGGGACCTTGCATTTGCTGTTCCGTGCCTAGAAAGCCCTCCCAGAACTCTCTCCCTCACCCGATCAGGTCTCTGCTCAGACGTCATCTCTTCACAGAGGTCTTCCTCCACCGCCCTGTCCCATGTCGCCTCTCCTGTCCCCTCAACTTGAGTTGCATTATTTTACATTATTGCCCTGATAACATTCACCACCCAGTAATCATCTTCATGTACTTATTTGTCTAGTGTGGTCTGCCTCTGCCATCAGATGTGACAGCCGAGGACTCCCCTGCTCACTGCTGGATCCGCAACGCCTAGAACAGCGCCTGGCACTCAATAGACATTTAGTAAATCTTTGCGGGGAGGGAGAGGGGAAGCCAATCCAAAATGACACGTGTTCCTCTTCTCCTCCTCCTCCCCCCACCTGAACAAAACCAGCAGCAGAGGAAAGAACCAGAATGTCTAAAAGAGTTGTCAAGAGTCCTGCTTTGGAACCAGGAGTAAGGGCTGAGAACCCTGGATGGACGCAGAGCGGGCAAGCACCGGCCCCTTACACCGCAGGGTCGCACGATGGGCTCGTGGGTGGGCTGGGTGACAGATCTACGTGGGGTGGGGGTCGGGGGCCGGGACATCGAGAGGTGTTTAAGCCTGTCAATAAAACAAGTGACCGCTGCTTTGTATCTGCAGCTACTCAAGGGAAATAAAGCCGTTTGCTTATAAAGAATTTCCATAAACATTTCTGAGGATGTGTATTAGGGGTAATCTTGGGATGTGCATTAAACTAAACAGGGTAGTATAAACACAGGAACAGGCTGAAAGGGGGAGAGAATAAACGGCCCAGGTTTGCCCTGGCCCAGTGGCCTTAGGCAACCTGTGCAGCCTGCCAGAAACCCCGAGGCCTCAGTTCTTTATTTAAAGAAGGCAGAAACAAAGTGAGGAAGCCAAATGCAGCCCTCCCATGGGCAGATTCTGGAACAACCTCTGGAATTAGCTTTTTTTCTTCTTCCCTCCCCCTAATGTTCAATGCTTTGGATTCCTGAAGTCATCTATGTTGAAACATGTGAGAGATCGTAAAAGGAACAAGAACAGGTAGCTCTGGGAGGCAAGTGCTCGCATTCTCCCGATAGCACTATGGGGAAGGTAACGTTACTGCCTCCATTGTACAGATGAAGAAACTGAGGCACAGAGAACTGCGATGACTTGCTGAAGGTCTCGGAGCTCATTAGAGCAGGACTGGGCTGTTACCCCGGCCAGTGGGGCTCCAGAGTCTGAGCTCTTCAAAGGATGCTCCACTCTCGGAAGGAAAATGTTCACCGCTATTATTGTCTATATTTTGTCACTGAGCCTGGGGATTTATTTTGAGGAGATTCCAGGGCACACATGGAACTGATTGTGTACCTCCATTCACGGTCTGCTTTCATCATCAGTTTGTGCAAGGAAGCTTTTCTAAAATTATTTACGTATATAATCAATACATGAATGCTTTAGCAAATTCAAAAGTGTGTAGAGGGAAGCAAGGTCTTCCTCTTCCTCCTCATCCAGCCGCCCTATTTTCGCCCCCCCCCAGGGCCCTCTGGGATCAGCTTCTTTATGTTTCCTTAGAGTGAGAGTCCTTATACAGGCAGACAAATATGCCTGTCTGTGTGCACGTGTGTGCATGTATCTGTTTGTTTGCATACTGTCTTGCCCCTTGCTTTTTTCACTTAAAGAGGTATCTTGGGGTTTATTCCATAGCCCCACTTACAGATCTACTTCATTCTTTTCATTGGCTGCATGGTTTTTCACTGTATGGATATACACCATAATTAATGGGGCAGAGCCCATAACCTCTTCGTAAGTATTTAGGCTGTTTCAAGTCTTTTGTGATTACAAGTGTGCTCTATTTTGGGGGGAGTGTGTGTATAATTTTTAAGTATGCGTGAATATATAATTTCATACGTGTGTAAGCACATCTACAGTATCAATACACAGGAGTAGAATATTGCGGGTCCTTTAAAAATTATTTTACAATTTTTCCCCTTTATCTCCATGTGCAAATCCCATTTCCTTCCCTGTCACATAGAGCCAATCTTGTGTATTTAAAATGAGTCCTTCCAATCCACTTTCCATATATTTACCTTTCTTTATGTTCTATAACTTTAAATATAGATATATGGGTATGTATAAGCATACACATAGCATCGTTTTCTGTCTAATTTATACAAATAATTTATATATATATATTTTATTGTATTTCCTACTTCACTTATCTTTACATAATTTCTAGACTTATGGAGTGTTGCAAAAATATTTTGGAGATTCCTTTATGCCCCTTTTTCCTTGTGTTACCATTTTACATAACCATACCACAATTACCAAAACCAGGAAACTGACACTGGTATAATGCTATTAACTAAACTACGGACTTTATTAAAATTTCAACAGTTTTCCCACTGATGGTTTTTTTCCCCTTTTTGTTTCTGGATCCAATGCAAGATTCCATATTGTATCTGTAAGAGTTCCTCCAGCTTTTTTTGCCTTTCATGAACTTGCCACTTTTAATGAACACTGGTCAGTTATTTTGTAAGATGTCCCTTAGTTTGGGATTATCTGAGGTTTTCTCGTGATTAGAAAAAGGTTATGCATTTTTGGCAAGACTGCTATGGAAGTGATGTGTCCTTCTCAGTGAATCACATCAAGAGTTTCGTGTTGTCAGTGTGTCTTATTATTAGCTATGTTAACCTTGTCCCCTTGGTTAAGGTGCTATCATTGTAATTTTCATATCTATCAGTTATGACAAATGTTGAGTGTTTCCTTGTGACAGCTGCATAGTATTCCTACTTTGCTATATTGTACTTATCCTTCAAATACACTGAAAATTTTATTCCTTCTGAAATACATTATTTTTTAAAACTGTCATCATATCGATAGAAGAATGGTTAAAGCAAGTGTGTTTTATTAATATTCTAGTATACTATGCAGTTGCCAAAAATAAAACCAAATTAAAAAGAAAGAGTTAAAACTATAGGTACCAGAGACCCAGGCAGGAGGATCGCTTGAGGCCAGGACCTCGAGGTTGTTGTGCACTAAAATTGCGTCACTGCACTGCAGCCTGGGTGAGGCCCTGACTCTAAACAAACAAAAACAAACAAAGAAAACACCATAGATAGTGATGGGAAAAATGCTCAAGACATATTATTATGTTTAAGAAGTTCCAGAAAAACTAATGTTTTCAACACAATGTTTTATAAACATATTTCAAATTATTTGAATATATTTATATGTGAATGCAAAAAGGTCTGGAAGAATAATTGGCAAACTATTAACAGGGGTGGGTTAAAAGCTCCAGAGAGTGAGAACTGGGTCTGGTACAGATGCAGGGCTTTTACTTCATATACATCTGTTTTGTTTGTTTTTACCAAGAACATGTATTGTTTTATGGGGGGAAAAAAAAACAAACCAGGACATAAAATATGTCTGCATAAAGATTTAAACAAATCTTGGGGGAGCCAAACTACATATAATCTAAATAGCAAAAGATAGGAAGGAACACAAATATTCATTAGTAGAGGACTGGAGTTTGTGTCCATTCATTTAATGGAATATGGTGTGATCATATCAAATAACGAGGAAGCTCCTAGGGACCGATATGAAAACATCCTTAAGATATATGATGAAGAGGAAACGAGAGCCACAGATAAAACTGTGCACAGTATGCTACTGTGTATGCAAAAAAACAAAAACAAAACCCAGAGGGGGATAAGAATCCACGCTTGCGCTTGCTGGTGTTTGCACAGAGATAGTCTGCACAGATGCACAAGGAACAACGGCGGTTAACCACCCAAGACAGCAGCCGCGTGCACGAGGATTGTACCCATTCTTTCTAGGTTTTGGGTATTATCTTTTCAAAAGTTCAAATTCTTTTTAAAAACCTCTTATAGAGATATAAATTTAAAAGTTTTAAAAAATGAGATGCAAAAAAAGTTTTTAAATAAACAATAGGAAACCAAAAAGCTTCAGGAACCCAAAGGCAACACGTCCCAGAGTTTTAAAATGGCACAACCTTGCTTTTGATGGGAAGGTCAGTTGTAGAACTAAATTAGCCAGCAAGCAGGTGAGAGCAGAGACTAGAATGGGGATGTACTCAGCACTTCCACGGCCTTTTCTAACTACATGGAAATTATATTCGTCCACAGTAGCTAATCAGAGCTCTCTCTCTCTCTCTCTCTCTTTCTCTGTCTGTCTTCCTTCCTCCTCTCACGTGGCTGCCACGACCTAACTAATGTAACTGCAGAGGACAGAGATACGGGGTTCCGAGAAGGCTAAATATCAACATCATCACTGGTATTTTGGTGGTCACAATATCTACGTTTCCTGGGAGGTTCAGAATCAGAGAAATTGTTACTGAGTTAGCCCGAGGCTGCTCAAACCAGAGGTCCAAATATCTGGGAGAAAAGGTTACCTCAAAGGTCTGGTTGTTTCCATATATCTGGATTCCTTCATTCTACAACTATTCACGGAGCACCCACCATATGCCAGGCCTGGGTGGGGGCTAGCGAGAGGCAAGGGAGGGGTATGGTGGTGCCGCACATGCCAACCCCTGACAGCGCCCAAGGCACCTCCCTGGGCTCATCCCAGTGTCTGTATGGTGCCAGGCGCTGTCCTAGACACTGAGGCTACAGCAGTGAACAACACAAAAAGAAGCTGGACAGAGGATCAAGTCTTCACATTTTAGGGCTAGATATTTTGGTGCTGAATTGACTGTGTTAAGAAACAAGTTTTTGCCCACCCTTCAGCTGGGAGTTACTAAGTGACCTCAGTCTTGCCTGGCTTGACTTCTCACTCTGCATCCCCAGCTTGTCCTTTGGAGCTCAGGACTAGCTTGGACAATGGGACACCCCACTTCCTGAGTGCTTACCAACATCTGGTGCTACCGATGCATTTACCAGTATAATCTACGCAATGCCCCGTGAGTGGCGCCCACGATTATCACCACTTTCCAAACTGAGGTCACAGTTAGTCTGTAACTTGGGGAGGGGTGTCACCCGCAGAGAAGACTGGCCAAGACACGATTCAGATCTGGTGTGGATTTAAATGACTCCTGAGTGGGCACGCTTCACCACCCACATACTACTTACTATTGGTTGGTTCTGGTTGGCCTTACTCACGTCAACATATTGCCTTGAAATGCAGGCTTTGGCTTGGGGGCCCTCCTCTCCCCCTGTCAAGTGCAAAACCTGGCAAGACTCACTCACCCCAGGTGCCCCCCAAGGTACCATCATTATTCGCCATCCTACCCTTTGGCCCAGCTGCAAAGAAAGGTTCTAGCTTAGCTTTCTGACCACTTCCACTATCCCCACCTGATCTGCCCCCATCCGTCACCTCCTGCCCCGGCATCCTCACCAAAGCACTTCAACCACAGTGTCAGCAACAGCCAACGTGATCTGAGTCTTCTCTCCTCCCTCCTTCGAATAACAAAATTATTACTTGACTACCAGGCCCTGTGGCTGGCACTAGCACACAACAATAAACAAAACCAGACATGGTACCCGTCTTCATTTAGCCCACAGTCTAGTGGAAGGAGGTGGATGTTAATCACATAATCACCCCCAAGTATGTAGAGAGCTATCATTACACACCGCGATCATTGGTATGAAGAAAAAGTGCCAGGCACTACCATGAGGAGTTGAGGTTGGTCCAGGAGGGCTTCTCGGGGGAAGGGACCTTTGAGCTGCAACCTGTAGGATGAGGTAACTGGGTAAAGGAGGCAGAAAGGGCCCTCCAGGTAGGGCGCCCAGTGAAGAGGCTAGAGAGGAAGACAGAGGCCTGCTTGGGAAAGACCTTGAAATTGGCCTAAGGTGGTGGCGGAGGGCGGGGCATCTATGGGTCTTCCTTAAGGCATCTGCAGGATTCCCTTTGGGTTCAATCAGGTCCACCCTGCTCCAGTTGGAGAACTCACTGGAGGGAGGTGAGAGCGGATGGAAGACCAGTGAGGAAGCTCCCGCCACCCTGCAGGAGGTGGTATCAAATGGAAGGACTCACGATGCAGTTTGGAGATTTGGCGGTGGAGGCATGGGGGTGACCAGGGGAGTGAGGGTCCCCGGCCCCCAGCTTGACCAGCTACAGCAACTGCAGATCCTTCCCCAGTTCAAACCGTCCCCTCCCTTGCATGGGTGAGAAATGATGTTGAAGTCTATAGAGTGAAGAAAAGTCTTTGTGGTCCTATTTGTTTTTGCCTATGCTCATTAAAATGCCCTTTGTAAATCCATCCAATGGAAACCTTTTTTTGGCCAATGAAGTTAACACATTGACTGCCACACTAGGAAAGAAATTTTTCTTTGGGGCCATGGTGTTTTATTATGAAAATAGAACAAAAACTTCAAAAACAAAACAATCCTTTCTAATTTAATGAAAAATTTGATGAAAAATTTATATGCATTTAATCCATGTTTTTAGAATTAATTTGTCAGTATTAAGTGTAACATAATAACATCAACAAGTAAGATTTTCACAACCCAATTGCAGGGTTTTGCCCAGGTTTTGCTTCATGGGGCCTGGGCTCAAAACTAGCATGAGTTAAATACAACTCACATGGCAGTTAATGTGTTGCTCGTGGCAAGAAACTTGAATGTCATCTCTTCTGCTCTCTGCACGCCTGTTGCATTCTCAAAAGACACACTGTCGCTCAGTGCCAGCATAGGATAATGAACCCATCAGAAACAATTCTCATGTAATTTGAGGCTTCATTTCATTAGCAAATAAAAACTGCTTCAAATACCACCACTGATCCTTTAAGTTTGATTTAATCAATTTGAGAAGGTCGCAGAGGCTTCGAAGGTTGAAAATGGATTAAAGTGATTTTTCCTTCATAAAAATTTATAGCTCTGTAGACACACAGCTCCTTAGGCTTGCAAAGCCACATCCATATTATCTTCCAGAATGACCTAGCCTGGGAAAAAAGTCAGTTGCAGAACAAGAAGTAGATATAATCTCATTTATGTTAAAAATAAATCAGAAACAAAAGCTAAAACTGAAAAACACCCCAAACTCAGCAGCATTGGCATCACCTGGGAGCTTGTTAGAAATGGAGAATCTCAGATTCTACCCAAGACCCACTGAATCATAACCTGCATTTTAACAAAATCCACAAGCGATTCCTTGGCACATTAAAGTTTGACAAGCACAGCTGTAAAAGCTTACTTTTATATTTCTACACACCACAAACACCTGTGTGTTATATATGTAGATAAATACATTACCTATGTATCCACCCATCCACCCATCTAGATATACGTATATATTATATATAAGTGGAAACATAAATGCATAGAAAGGTCTGAAATTTTATGTACTAAAATGCTCACAGTGGTTAATTTTGAGAAGAAGAATGGATTTTGAGAAGGAGAATGTGACGGGGAAAGGGTAGGGTGTTGGGAATTCAAAGGGGACTTTCACATTTTACCAGATATACTTCTGGATTTATTGATTTAGTCTACAGGGAGAACTTGTTAGTGTATTACTTGGGTAACTTCAATTTAAATATTAAGATAGTATAAAACTGAAAGCAAGAAAAGCTAACCTTATAAATAACATGAGCATCTCAAGTTCTTTTTCTTTAGCAATAGGCTAATAAACTCTTTGATCTACTAATTCCTGTTGGAGGGAGGTGCCCCTTAGAATTACACATGTGTAAAATGATGTGTGGCCAAGATTATTCAAAGAAGCACTGTTTGTAATCGCCAAATATTGAGACAATCTAAAGGCCCATCAATTGGGAACTGGTTAAATAGATTAAGGGACATTTCCAATGGAACATTAGGCAGCCACAGAAAAGACTGATCAAGCTCTATAGGTATTGGGATGGAACAATGGCCAAGAGATATGTTTGCAGGAGGACAAAGGTGCCAAACAACTGTACAGTATGTTAACATTTGTGCACAAAATGGGGAGCGGAATACATTTTCACACTTGGTTATATGTGCACAACATAGCTCTGAATATCATACTATGCAAAATAAATGAGTGGTTGACCATGAGGGGAACAAACGCGGTGGCTACAGGACAGTAGTTAAGAGACTTTTCACCATTTGTTAAACTTCGTGATTATTTGAACCACTTGGAGGCATTACCTATTCAAAACCTTACTAAAACAAGAACAAAACAAAACAAACAGAAGCCTCTAGGACTCTCTTTATTCCTCTGAGAATCCTTATTCCTGGGAACTACATCTGGGGAACTCATTGTGAACCCAATAACCCAGGGGCACGGTTTCCCATGAAAAGAAGGCTGCTTTTCAGGCAAGAAGAGGGACATTCTCCATGCTAAGGGGACACCCCCCTCATGCTTCCTTTACTGCCATTTCATCCTTTGCTGCTCTCATTTTGTGTGGCTTAGTCTTTTTTCTTAAAGTTCCCACCAGTTCTCCTCAAAGACAGCACCAAAAATAAAAATAAAAACATCTTTTTTGCTTTTAAACCACCCTCCCGTCTTATTATTTTTTATAATAATAAAGATCTTATTCTCGGATGAAAATGAAGAACAGGAAAGAGCTGGGTGTCATCCTTCCTTCTTCCCACCCCCTGACTATGGAAATAAGACTAAATGACAATGCAAGTGAAAGGAACAGCAGACAAGAGAAAACACGTTAAAATCAGAACATTTCATGTCATCTCCAGGGCTGAGGGAGAAAACAGGTTCTTTGTAGTACATGGTTCCAGGACCAGAGGAAAAAAATGTTTTCAAAAAGTTCCATAAGTGGTACATACTTGTTACCAAAAAAACCTCCATCATTTTCAAAGTGTAGAAGCCAGAAATTTCTTATTAGCTAGTAATTTCCTTATCTTTCTCATGCTTTCCTTTGGACTGAATTATGCTTGCGAAAAAGAAGAAAACAGAAAAAAAAAAGAAAAAAGAAAATAAGACAGAAAATAATGCTTGCTTAGGTAAATATAATCGGCTAAGGAAGGCTTCCAAGAAGGAACATAATTCACTGAGTCCCAGTTTATAGAGAGAATCCCCAAACAAAGGACTTTTGTGAAGGGATCAGTCTTGAGCCCGCTAGAACTTAGCATACAATGGGACGGCTTAATAAGAGAGGTTTCCAAAGGCTAAGATGGTTATCTAGGAGCTCCCAAGGAGACACAGAGAGAGAGGGAGGAATAACCATCTGGAATGTTCCCAACTATCTTTCATGAACGCATGGAAGGTTTCTTATCAGTGTGAGTTCCACCGACTTTTTCCAAATAGCTAGCTCCTGCCATTTTCTTCTGGATCTGTTATCGGGTCAAGAGAGGTCTCTGCCTCTGGTCCAGGTGATTTGTAAGTTCTTATAAATGCTTTTTAAATGAAAGTGTTAATGATTGTCTCATTGCTTCCCTTAAATGACTGGGTAAAATAAACAGCTCTTCAAATTTTGCTATAATACTCTGTCGTATCACATCACACACGACTTCTATTGTATTTTATATGTAATATATGTATGTTTGTATGTGTTTATTTGCATATACATGTTTCTCCACACAGCATATGTTAAGTCCATCAAGCTTTTCAACAAAAATGGAAGGTTGTAGACTTCACAAATTAAAAAACATAGGTTGTAGAATCAGAACAACTTCCAGCTGTCCCAGTGAACCTGGACAAGTGACTTAACCTCCGTAGGTCTGTGTTTCCTCTTGGCAAGTAGGGATGGTGACTGCTCACTTGGAGGGGGTTCTGTGAGATAAAGCTTGGGAAGACATAAGGCAAGTACCTCCTACAAAGCAAAGGTGGCTGTGCTTGTTCCCTCTGGGGTGTTATTATTAAAGAAGCCTCTGTCCTCAGGAATTCTGGTTTTAGGAGACTGCCTTGGGGGCTGTGCAAACCTGGGCTGCTCTATTCAAATTCTGGGTTTCTTCTACAAAAAACAAAAACAAAACACCAAAATGCTCTGAGAGCACTTCAAAACCTCAAACTCAGCAGTCTCAAAATTTAGGGTATATTCAGGAAAAAAGAAAAAAAACCTCCACAAAGCAATAAAGTTCTGATTCAAGCTACATACAATATGGGTGAAACTTGACCACATTATGCGAAGTAAAAGAATGCAGACAGAAGAGATCATACATTGCATGATTCCATCTATACGAAATGTCCAGAATAGACAAATCTACAGAGACAGAAAGTAGATTAATGATTGTCAGTAGCTGGGTGGAGAGGGCACTGGGAAATGACTGCTAATAGGTATGGGATTTCCTTTTTGGGGTGATGAAAATGTTCTAAAATTGATTATGGTAATGGTTGCAATGACTATGAATACACTAAAGACCACTGAATTATACATTTTCAGTGGGCGAATTGTAATGTGTGTGAACTATGTCCCATTAGAGCTGTTATTAAACGTATTTTAGGGCATTTTCATATGCCCTGGGCACACTTGCTTAAAATGCAGTTCCTGGGCCCCCCTCCGGAGATTTTGCTTGCAGTGGCCACTCTGACACTGGTGGCCCTTTGAAGGTTTGAGAAACAAACCACGGGATGCCTGACCCAAGTCTTGTCTACTTTCCAGATGTCCACTGTGCTTGATGCTCCAAACTGAAGACCTCATTTTTTTCATCCTTACCAAAATTTCATGTCCATGTTGCTATCATTACTTCATTTTACAGGACAGGAAATGGAAAAGGCGTAAAATAAAAAAGGGAAAATTTAGGGTTGTGGCTTTAGTGGTCCTGGGTTGGGGGACAGATGGGGACTGTTGGTCAAGGGTGTTTTCCTGAAGCCCACACCTTGTCACGGCAGTTCTAAAGGCACCACCTATAAATGTGGCAGACCCAGGCTCTCTTGCTGTGGTGGCCCCTACCGTATATGACACCCAATGTATTACAATGCAACCACATTCCACATTCAATTAAACATATCTATGTATTTTTTGAAATGTTCTAAAATGACACATGCAATTATTGATTTTGTTAAGATAGACTATTTTGCGCTTACAATTTAAAGACTCTCAAAAACTTCAAGTTGCAGATGCCTGTTAACATGTTATATTTTGTAGCCATTTATGAATTCTATATTTTTCTTCGGCTCTTGCAAAGTTCTTAGATCCTTGAATCTAGTACCCCAGCAACCTATAAAAATATCCCTGAAAGCTTAGGCAAAGCTACCCTTTGCTTTGTAGTGAAACTGGCCCTGGTTTGCTGTCTGGTTTCATTTGCTATTTATCTCAAAGCACATTTCTGATTTCTCATTGTTATTCTGTCCATTGTAGCCTGAGGACGGGAGGGTGGGGCTCTGAAGATGACTGAAGGGCGGGGATTTTTGTCCAGGTGTGGCAATTAATCTTCAAGTGTTTCTTAAACTTCCACTGTATGTAAATACTCTACTGAGCTGTGTGATACCAAGAAATAGAAAACAAAATCCCTTTGGAAGACTGCAAATGAGTATGTGGATGAGGATAGCAGGCATGTATAAGAAAAGATCCTTGACCTCAGGCATTTTAAGAAAAATGCAAATATAAATTACTATGAGATTCCTCCCCCCCATTTATCAGATTAACAGATACCAGTTTGATAATACTGCCTTTGCAAGGTGTGGGGAAACTGGCTCTGGCATACATGGTCATGGTGGGTGGGAGTTAAAATTGGTTCAGTCTCCTTGGGGGTATTTGGAAACATAAACTAAAATAAAAGATGTACATATCCTTTGACCTAACAATTATTCTGCTGGAAATTTATTCTACAGACTCACTAAGGAATATATATATGATAAATGATGTATGTACAAGGAAGCACATTGCAACATTGTATGTAAAAGCTAAATAACGGAAACAACCAAAATGTCCATTAGAGGAAACTGTCAAAGTAAGTTATGGTCATCTATAATATGGCATTGTATTTCTGCAGCTGGAGGCAGCTGTGTTTGTGCTGATAGGGGATATTCTATGAGAGACAGAGTGAAATGGAAAACACAAGGTGCCAAACTATGCATTGGATGCTACCAATGGAGTGGGGGGAAAATGTTAGGTTGAACCACGTAAAAGTACCAATATGAGACCTTCTTTGACATGTAAACACAACAATTTCATATCATTCAATATAAGCTATAGGTATGTATTTTTTGTACTTAAACTTTCTATTTTGGAATAATCAAAGATTCACATGTACTTGCAAGAAACATTAATACTATAGGGACATCCCGTGTACTCTTTATCCAGTTCCCCTAGTGGCAACATCTTACAAAACTTCAGTACAGTATCACAACCAGGATGTGGACGCTGATATATTCAAGAAATACAACAATTCCATCCCCACAAGGAGTCCTCAAGTTATGCTTTTATGTCCATGCCCACTTTCTCCTGCCCTAATCCTCTCCTTAATCCCTGGCAACCACTGATCTGTTCTACATTCCCCTGATTTTGCCATTTCAAGGATGTTATATAAATGGAATCACATAGTATGCAGGTAACCTTTTGGGATTGGCTTTTCCATGTAGCATAATTCCCTGGAGATTCATCCAAGTCACTGTGGGAACCAATAGCTGCTTTCTTTTTATTGCTGAGTAGATGTTCCACGGCACGGATGTACCAGTTTGTTTAACCACTTACCTGCTGAAGAATATCTGTGTTGTTTCCACTTTGGGGCTATAATGAACAAAGCTGCTATAAACATTCATGTACAGGTTTTTGTGCGAACCTGAGTTTTCATTTCTCTGTGACAAATGCCCAGGAGTGCCAGTGTTGGGTCATATGGCAGTTGCATATTTGTTTTTGTTTCTGTTTTTTAACAAACTGCCAAACTGTTTTCCAGAGTGGCTCTGACATTTGACGTTACCGCCAGCAATGGACGGGTGATCTATGTCCTCCACATCCCCACCAGCATTTAGCGTTGTCACTTGTGTGTGTGTGTGTGTGTGTGTGTGTGGCCATTCTGTTAGATGTGTAGTGATATCTCATTGTGGTCTTAATTGCATTTTCCTGATGACTAATGATGTTGAACATATTTTTATGTGTTTATTTGCCCTTTGTATATCCTCTTTGGTGAAATCTCTTTGTCTCTTGCCCATTTTCCAATTGGGATATTTATTTTGCTGTTGAGATTTGAAAGTTCCTTATATATCCCACCACCGCAAGGATCCCGCATGTTGGACACTAGTCCTTTGTAGGATGTGTGATTTGCAAATATTTTCTCTATGTCTTTCACAGAGCAAAAGCTTTTACTTTTAATGACGTCCTATTTGTCATTTTTTCCTTTTCTGCATCATGTTTTTGATCTCAAGTCTAAGAACTCTTTGCCTAGCCCTAGATCCTGAAGATTTTCTAGTTTTTTGAAAGTTTTACAATTTATATTATTTCCCCAACATGCTCTCCAGAGCATCCAAAGATGATGACAGAGCTGGCAGCAGAGGACGTTGGGGGACCAGGTTTGGTCATGTCTGGGCATTGGTCAAGGTAGACATTGTCTCCATGTGCAACATGGAGGGTGAGGAGGAATATGTGGGAGGGAGAAAAGGTGATTCCTGAAGGTGTCTAGGCCTCAACTTCTCTTCCTCTTGGACGTCCTCCTTTGCAGTCACTATAGATTATTCCAGAAAAGCCAGTGAGTGCCCCTTAGGAGAACAATTCAAACTTCCTCTGCATATTATCAGCAAGCAACAGAGTTTGGAATTTCCAAGTCTGAAGTCTTGAGTGGCACCTAGGAAAACAGCTGTGAGGCAGAGGCAGTCCTGGCTTTGAATCTCGGAGCTGTCCCTCCCCAGCTGTTACCAATCTATCTGTGCCTCAGTTTACTTGGCTGTAAAATGGAGATGGCATTAGAACTTACTTTGCAGGTTTGTTGTGAGGATTACATGACAGAGGACACAGAAGGTGCTTACCACAGGGCCTGATGCACAGTGGTAGGTGATCATTAAGTTTTGGCTAATGCTGTTGCTGAGAAAAGAGTACAAAATATGGAACATGAGAAGAGAAGTGTACTAGTGTATTAGTTATCCACACTGTGTAACAAAATTCTCCCCCTCCCCCAATTTAGCAGCTTGCAACAACAAATGTTTATTATCTCACAGATGTGGCTGGGTCCTCTGGCTCTGGACTTCTTGCAAGGTTGTAATCACGGGGTGGGTTAGGGCTGTGGTCTCATCTGAAGACTCATCTTGGGGAGGATCTGCCTCCAAATTCACCTGCAGGTGGCTGGCAGGGCCCAGGTCCTCAAAAGCTATTGGAGTGAGGCCTTCAGCTCCTCCCAGGCTGATGGCTGGAGACTGTGGCACAACTCATACGGAAGCTGGCTCCCCTCAGATAGAGAGAGTGGGGCAGCAAGAGAGAGTGCCCGAGACAGAAGCCACGGTCTTTCTGAAACTTAATCCTGGAAGGAACGTCTCAATACTTCTACCACATTCTACTGGCCAGAAGTGAGTCATTAAATCCAGCCCACATCAAGCAGAGGGGATTACATGAGAGCATGAAAATCAGGAGGCAGAAATCACTGAGGACCATCTTGGATGCTGCCTGCCACTAGAAGGGACATTAGAGAACTTCCTGGCCAAGATTTCCTAAACTTCAATTGCTTAAATGACTTTTCCATTTCCTCAGCCCACCTGTACCATTGCTTGTGTTATGTTTTTCTCTAAATCAGTTTGCTTTTTAAATATTTAAATAAGTCCCTTCATAACAAGAATGTTTCTATGACTGCTGTCCTTGGAAAACGAAGATCATTTGCCGGAAGTAGAAAATAATTAAAAAAATAAATTTAAGGAAAATGGTATACAGTGGCCTGACCAACGCTCCGAGGAAGGAAGATTAGCATGCACCCTCGTAGAGGGGTGTTAGAGACACCCTAGCATGCAAGCAAGAGTTTCTTCCCCTGGCTTGTATTCAATAATTCATTCATTCATTCTTTCATATAACAAATGTTTATTCCACGTGTGAGCATTGTTCTTGGTGCTGTGAGCACAGCGGTGAACCCAACATGCAAAAATCTCTGTCCCCCAAAAGTCTGTGCTCTACTCAGCGTGGGGTGGTTGTAAACAAATGAACCAACCCCCTTAGTGTATCAGGCAGTGATCAGGGCTTTGGAGAGAATAAGGCAGGCAGTGGCATAGGGGACTGCAAGGGTGTCCCCGTACACCCTCACAGCAACTGTAATGGTGAAAAGCTACAGCCCTGGAGGGAAGGGGACATCTGAAAATAGGATAAATGTGTTATTCTGGAATGCAACACTGTTCAAAGGATTTGAATAGATATTTTTTTTTTCCAGAGAAGGTACACAAACAGGCAGCAAGCACGTGAAAAGACACTCAACATCATTAGTCACTGGGGAAACGCACATCAAACCACAACGAGGCATCATTTCATAGCCACTAGGGTGGCTATCATCACAAAACAAAACAAAATACAGAAGCAAAACCAGAAAATAAGTATTGGCAAGGATCTGGGGACATGAGAACTCTGCACATTGCTGATAGGAATGTAAAATGGTTCCGTCGCTGGGAAAAACAGTTTGGTAGTTCCTCAGAAAGCTAAACATAGAATTACCATAGGATCCAGCAATTCCACTTCTAGGTATTGTGTTTGGGGTGATGGAAATGTTTTGGTACCGGCTAGAGGTGGTGATTGCACAATACTGTGAATGTACTAAATGCCCCTGAATTGGTCACTTTAGAATGGTTAATTTTATGTTATATGAATTTCATGTCAATTTTTAAAATTAGCCTTTGATTCCAGAGGTTTGGGAGGTTGCTGGCTCTCACCAGGGATTTTGCTGTAACCACTACAGAGATAAAAAGGGAAAGCGAAACAGGCAAATCCCCTTTAGGAAAGATATTAAAATTTATCTGATGCTAATCTCTGAAGTCACTTCTGGCACTGAGGAGCACTGGACTTGGAGCCTGAAGAACTGAGATTTCCCAGCATTCGGCCTTGAGTAAGCCACACAGACTCCCTGAGCTCTGCCCTCTGTTTCCCGAAGGCAGCCTGTTCCACTGGACAGCTGTGGGGATGGAGTGAAGTGATGGTGCGCGCGTGTTGGCCTGTTCCTGCCTTCTCCCATACCAAGGTACAGATGTGGCTGCAAGCAGGAGGGATATCAGCCCCCAGGGTCTCAGAGGCACCAAAGAACTGGCCAGCTTTGTCCATTTCATCCAGGAATCAGTCAACGGGATAAAGAGGAAGCCATCACACCAGGCCTTTGCCAACAAAGCAGACAGAAGGCTGCTGGGGCCTAGGAACTGTCCACTCATCAGTGGCTGATGGGTATGAGCACACACAGCCATGACATCCAGGTTACAAAAGCCACCCCTGCCAGGACCCTGCCCTCCACGAGGGCTCTGCCAGGATGGATTGAATGAACCCTGGCCCTCGTACGTTACTTGATGACAACAAGACATCTGATAAGAAACTGTTTAGATGTGGCAGAGAACACATTTTAATAGCCCAGAGAGGTGGAATTATCACAGAGTGGTGTAAAAAGAGCAAAATTATTTCAGATAAACCATGAAGGAATTTTATTACTCAGTGCAGTTATAAATCAAGTTCTCTGTAAATGCAATAAAACAATTGTTTAGTCTGCATGATTCATACCACAAACCTTAGGATTCTGGGTTTTGATCTTATTGCTGCAATAAACTGTCTAGACAGCAATTAACAAACTGTTTTTCCTTCAGATGTTTGGAGTGCCGGTACAGCGGGAATCGGCACTTAGAAATACAGGGGCTTCTTCCTGGCTCCTATTAATTATCAGGTTGGGTGAGTGGGAAAAGCCCAGAATCTTGTCAGAATTAGCCTTCTGGAAGTGCCTCCATCCCTTGAGTGCTACACTTCGCCCGCATAATACTTTCTTATAATTGGCAGGAAGCCTAAATATTCAGGTTTTTCTTAAACCATGGCTTGTTATTTTAGTGTCACATTAGATAGAGGTGACCAGAATTAATTTTTTTTTTTTAAAGTTAGCAGCATGAAAAGTCTAAGCAGGATACCACAGATCCTATGGGACAATAGAAAGAGGCAGATGACATTGTAACAGTAACAGTCCATATCTATTGAGGGCTCCCCAAGGGGCAGGTGCCTGACACACTATTTAAATCATTCTTTGTGCTAGGAGTACAGCTCAGAATGCTAAAACTCTGAAAGAGAAGTAATTTTGTCCAAGGTTGCAGAGCTGGTGTAAGAGGCTGGGATTCAAACACGTTCTATTTGGTTCTGTAGCTTTCTCTCTTTCTACCAGGTCGTGTTGGCTAAACTGATGGAGAACAAATACACCGGATTCTAAAGATTCCTAAGTTGAAAGCCCCATGCGCACAAGGCTTTGTTTGGTTGGTTACTCTGCATCACAGACACGCCTTTCAAATAACTGATGAACGAATGTTGTCCCATGTGCACACAGAGAGGGATGTGGGCTTTAGCATTCACGGTAAGAGAGAAAAACTGGAAACCACCTAAATGTCAACCACTAGGGAGTTAAACAGTTAACCTATGGGACATATCCAAACTATGGAAAGATTCTGCAGTAGTGAAAGAGAAAGAGACAGGTATATATGAACTGCCTTGGGAAGCTCTACATAAATTATTGAGTGATTAGAGCAAGTTGCAAGATGAAACAGAAAACACAAAACAATATTATGTATTTTCTACAGATACATATTTATGTATGGATATGCATTGAAAAGGTTCTGGAAACCTAGTTTCCAAATTAATGGCCAAGGTTTCCATTGGGGGAGGGGCGGCAGAGAAATAGGGCAAGCAAGTCATTAAGGAAGACATTAGTCTTATTTGCAATGTTTTAGACTTTTTTGCAAACAGAATATATTCATGTATAATATTATTAGTGAAATTAAAAACTGAAGAAAAGGAGAAAGTCTATCTATAGAAGAATAGCTAGATAAATTGTAAACCAAACAACCCACAAAATACAAAGCACCATTAAAAATACTGAGGCAGGTCCACATCCACTCTGCAGAAATCCCTCCAGGTCCCATTAACAAGCAAAAGGAGCAAGTGGCAGGGATGCTTTATATGGAATGTTTGCATTTATGTAAAAAGAAATTCTAGAAGGATAGATCTATATATATATATACATAAAGTGGTTATTTCTGAGGAGGGTGAACGGCACTAAAGGTAAACTTTGATTTATGTTTAACTGCATATTTTGAAAAACTTCATTCTTAAAAAAAAAAAAAAAAGGAATCTGGGCTGGGTACAGTGGCTCATGCCTGTAGTCCCAGCACTTTGGGAGGCTGAGGCAGGAGGATCCTTTGAGCCCAGGAGTGTGAGGCTGCAGTGAGCTACAATGACGCCACTGCACTCCTGCCCAGGCAACAGAGTAAGACCTTGTCTCAAAAAAAAGAAAAAAAAAAAGCATCTGAATTACCTATATATTTTTAATTGTTAAATGAATAATAAATACATAAAACCCAAAACAGAACAGCCGACATTGAACTGAGGTTACCACTGGCCAGGCACTGTGGTAATGCTTCCCAACAACCCTGTGAGGTTTAAATTATTTCTGGCCTAATTTTATAGATGAGGAAACTGCGGCACAGAGAGGATTAATCAGTAATTTAGGGCCATACAGCTTCAGTATCAGAGGCCCAGGCTGATTGATCCTGGAGCCCGTAAGCTTAAGCACCCCACCTTCACTGCCTCCTGACTCAGTGGGGACTCCATCCTGTTCTGGCCAAGGGCAAGTGTAAATTTTGAGCAGAACAGTCTCTGGAGAGGGTACTGGTGGTCAACCAATCCAACCCACCCACCAGACTGATAGGATTCTGCGGTTCAGAGACACCATGCGAGTTCTGTGTTCACACAGTACAACCAGGGCTAGAATCCACTTTCTATCCAGCCCTGCTCTATCCATGGTTCTCCCAGGCCTTTTATGGTCATGGGTCCCAAATCATTTTATAAGTTGGAATCTCCTTAAACACCAGAACTTTTTTTCTTTTTCTTTTTGAAATAACCCAATCACTATTTTTTGGTTTGCAAAGCAGTGGGGGGAAAAATTCCAGGTTTCTTCCTGGCAAAGGTAACACTGAGTTTTTATTCTTGTTTACCTTTTGTATATCCTTGGAAAAACTCTGTATACAGACAAATCATTCATTCATTTATTCAGCATTAGGGTATAATGGTTTAGCTTGCTCACTCAGGAATCAAGCAAACTTTAGTGCCATTTCAGGCACATGATTTAACCTTCCTGAAGCTCATTTTCCATATTTTGAAAGTTGTAGGGGAGAATTAAATGAAATAATCTAGGTAAATTGCCTGGCACATAAGGGCTCAAAAAATGTTCACTATTATTATTTATCATCCATCCACCCACCCATCATCCATCCATCATCCACACATCCATCCACCCATCATCCATCCACCCATCATCCACCCATCATCCACACATCCATCCACACATCCATCCACCCATCCATACCACCCATAAACCACACCATCATCATCCATCCCCCACCCATCCATCCACACATCCATCCACCATCCATCCACCCATCCATCCACCCACCCATCAACCACCCATCATCCACCCATCCATCCACCCATCATCCACCCATCCACTCCACCCATCCCATCCACCCACATCCCATCCACCATCATCCACCCATCATCCACCCATCCATCCACCCATCCATCCACCCATTCCACCCACATCCACCATCCATCCACCCATCCATCCACCCATCCATCACCCATCATCCCCTCATCCCATCCCCACCCATCCACCCATCACACACCATCCCCCATCCACCCATCACCATCATCCACCATCATCCATCACCACCACACATCCATCCCATTCCATCCTCACCACCATCATCCAATCCACCCATCCCCCATCCATCCACACATCCATCCACACATCCATCCATCCACCCATCCATCCACCCATCCATCCATTCACTCTTCCATTCCTCTTTTCTTTTCTTTTCTTCCTTCCTTCTATCCGTTCATTCGCTCACCTGCCCTCCCTCCCTTCCTTCTTGTCTTTTCTTCCTACCTTCCTTCCTTCTATACACTTACCCGTCCACCCACCAATCCACCCATCTATTGCTCCCTCCATCCATGCATTCCTCCATCCGTCCTTCACCGACCCACTCATTTGTTCTTGCCTCCTTTGCCTGGAACCCGAGGCCAGACTGTTGAGATTACAAACACAAATAAGACACAACCCCGGACTACGTGGAGACTCTGGTTTAGATGGAAAGACAGAATTAGGTCTCTGGCTGTAGGGAGCATTTGATCCTGAAGGAAACAGAGAAAACCTGGGGAAGTGTTCAGTTTCTGCTCCAGCCCTGGTGGTGGTTTAAGGAGACATGTGATACCCACTCACCTCCCAGGGCACCTGATGCCTGGAGCTCAGTGGCTGCATGTGTTTCATCAACATAGTAACAGGATGAGACTGCACCTTTTGTTAAATCCCCCTGCCCCCTGCAAACAAACAAATTGGGTTCAAGGTGATAATATATCACACTTTTCAAACCTAAACACTCTCCTCTGGGCTTCTTCCCCATCTTTTACTCCCTTCTTTCTGCCAATGCCTTCACTTCCATTTTGCACAGAAAACCAAATGCAATGGGAGGATATTACTGGGTCACACTGGGATGGTTGCCTTATTTACAGAGAAAACAGGACTCCTCAGATTCTCAGGGTTTGTAAAGGAAAGCGCTCCCAGAATGGGATTCCAGGTTTCCCTCCTGAGGGTGGTACCTCAGCATTGGGGGCTGTAGGAACAGGCCAGAGAAAGTGACTCTTCGATTTCCCTTGGGCCACAGTGCGATGGCAGACAAGTGCTTCACATACAATCTGGGGTTCCTCCTACTTCTGCCTCAGCCTCTGGGGAGCTGCATTTGTTTTATCTTGGCCCTTAAGCTAGGCATGGACATTGGTCACTGGCCCTGTCCTTGTGAGGCTCAACGTCTATTGGGAGAGATCAAGAAATAGTCTTGGAATTACCATGCAGTGTCATTAAGTTTTAGAATGAGAGATATTGGTTCTGTTTGTTGGTTTGTTTTGGGTTGTGGGGACAGAATCTGATTAAGCCAAATAAGGATTTTCAATGTTCTAAAACTGGTTGAGGCCGGGCGCCATGGCTCATGCCTATAATCCTAACACTTTGGGAGGCCGAGGCAGGAGGATTGCTTGAGCCCAGGGGTTTGAGGTCACAGTGAGCTATGTTGATGCCACTGTACCCCAGACTGGACAACAGAGAGAGACCCTGTCTCAGTCAATCAATCAATCAATCTGGCATGTACTAATCCATCCAGGTTCACAACAGCCCTGCAGGACGGCCCCACCATCTCTCTCTGGAATAGCACCGCCACCTCCTCCCCAGCCTCCCTGCTCCTCCCCCCACCCCCACAGCCTGTCCTCCACATGCAACCAGAGGGCCTGGACTAATTTACCCAGAGCTGTTAAGAGTGGTTTCTATGAGGAGGTGGGACGTAGCTGAGTGGAGGTGGAGTTGAGGAGGGTGGGGACCATAGGAGTGGTATTTTTTATTGTTCACTTTTAATTTTATTATATATACCTTTTTAATTGTTAGAATATTTGCTTCAATCTTTAAAACAAGATATGCTAGTTCTGCAATTTAACATTTTTATAGTTCTTTTACAAAATGTTTTCTGAGACTTAATTCATTCTAAGTATCTGATTTTTCTGTTGACCATCACAGGTATGGAAAGTAAAGCAAGGCTGCAATGACCTAGAACATACTTAACCCCGAGTCAGTTGGTAACTTTGATAGGAACAGCACACACTACAAGAACATAGGACCACTGCTGTGACATAGATGGTAGGGTTCTCTTTCTTTTCAGATCTCTTTTGGGATCTGAAAAGAAAATTATAAGCACAGCCTTCACAATGATATATTTTATTATAAATCTCTCTTTAATAGTTTATTTGTTTTATTATTTTAAAATTTTATTTATTTAAAAATTTTTTTCAGAGCCAGGGTCCGGCTCTGTCGCCCAGGGTAGAATGGAGTGGTGTGAGCACAGCTCACTGCAGCCTTGATCCCCCCACCTCAGTCTCCCAAGTAGGTGGGATTACAGGTGCGTGCCACCATGCCTGGTTAATTTTTAAGTTTTTTGTAGTGATGGGGTCTTGCTGTGCTGCCCAGGCTTGTCTTGAATTCCTGGCCTCAAGCCAGCCTTCTTCCCTGGCCTCCCAAAGTGCTGGGATTACAGATGTGAGCCACCACATCCAGCCTGTTTATTAGTTTAAAACTGTGCTGTCCAATATGGTAGCCACTCGCCACATGTAGCTGTTTAATTTTAAATTAATCAAAATTAAATAATGTAAAAAATTCAGCTCCTCAGTCACACTAGCCCCATTTCAAGGGCCCAGTAGTTACATGTGGCTATTTGCTACCATATTAGATGGTGCAGATTATAAAATATTTATATCAATGTGGAAAGTTCTGATGGACAATACTGGTTTAAAACATAATAATGTATGGACATTATTATTGTTCACTCCCATTTGATAGGATTTTTACCAGGGAAGGCGTTCTTGTATCTTCAGTCCTCAGAGACATCCAGAGAAGGTAACTCAGTGGGTAACTCTACCACTTTAGAGAGTAGTGTGTGGTTCTGAGGTCATTGTTCCAAGGACCCGCCACCCCATTCCCCTTGCAGCTTCCTACACACTTAAAACATCCCCAGTAGATACCACTAAGACTTCCCATGTTCTGGTCAAACTGGTTTACGAAACCACTGTTTGAGAAGTCCAATCTTGCCGGGGGACGGGGCCCTGCCTTTGTGTGGCCGTAATAAGGTTATTTATGGGGGCTGGAGACGATTCTCCGGGAAGATGAAAGGTTGCTGGTAAAGGAAAGCAGAAGCTCAGAGGAGCAGGTTTCTCCTTATAGCAATGACTCTCCAGATAGGATAAATCACTCCGGACCATTAAACCTTCAAGAAGAGTGCTCGTAAACCTCCCCCCGAAACTCACAAAGTATATTCTGTCCTGGCACGGCCCATGTGGAGAGGGGCTCGCAGCTTTTTCCAAACCACCAGCTAGTCACAGTTTAACCCCACTGCGGTCTCTGCCCAGGACACTGAACCAGAAAATCACTTTCAAAGTCATCCTTTCAGGTGGCCAACTGTCCCTTTTTGCCTGGGATAGAAGGGTTTCCTGGGACACGAGACCAGGAAAGTCCCAAGCAAACTTAGACGAATGGGTTGCTTTATTTCCTCTGTACCATGGGGACAAGCAATGCCTGGAATCAGGAGGGCAACAGAATTTTTTTCATATTTAGCTACCATTTATTGAGCTCTACTATGTGCCATGCACTGGGCAAAGATAGGTCTTTACTTACTTTTTCTCCTTTAATCCTCACAACCAAATGGGCTTGGTGTTATAATTTGCATGTTAATAATGAACGTCATTTGCATGTTAAAAAGTCAAGTCTAATTTCCTATAACTGTCTGGACTCTTTCAATGGCAAAGGCCAAGTTGGAAGGAAGGTCAATAAATCACTCGCGGAGGCCGTGACTGCACAAACCCGGTCCTGTTCACCTGCTCCCCTGGGAGCGCTAGAGATGGGATGAGGTGAGATACCCCACCAAATTCAGAGTTCAGAGCACCTGTGACCAAATGAAATACTCCAAATGCTGGCTTCACCAAAGTTCTCTTCAGACACGAGATACCTGAAAGTTTTGCTCTGATTCTTAGTATCAGCTAGCAGGTCACTTTTATGGAGGGCTTACTGCGTGCCAGGAAATCTTTTCTTTCATTCTCTTCTCACATCTAATTAACTGTGAAATAGATAAGATTGTTATCCCAGCTCAGAGATGAGGAAACTGAGGTCTGGAGAGCTGGAGAAATTCATCTAGACCACTGGTTCTCAACCAGGGGCGATTTTGCCTCCAGGGGACATTTGGCAATGTCTGAACATATTTTTCAGTGTTACAACTATGGCACCTGATGGGCAGAGACCAGGGATCCTGCTAAACATTCTATAATACACAGGACAGCGCCCTGCGCCCCAACAAAGAATTATAGGGTCCCAAATTTCAATAGCTCTGAGGTTAAGAAACCCTGGTCTGAACCAAGAAAACGCCCATGCTTCCTGAGGGAGCCACTCACCCTAGAGGCTGAGGGATTCACACGTTTACTAAAGGACAGAGTAGCAACTAGATCCCATCTTCCCGTGCCCTGAATAATTACTGCAATGTCAGCTCAAACGGGAATGGACTTTTTGTTGTTTGATGCTGGAACAGTAGTGGGCACAAAATAGGTGCCCCGTAAAGATCTACTGAATGAATGAATGATTATTAAGTACCATTCACTGAGGGCTTTCTGTCTGCCAATGACCACACTGAGCATGTTACCAGCATTGTCTCATTTGAGCCTCAGACTATACCCCAGAGAGGTAGGTGCTGCTACTCCTAGTCTTATTTTACAGAGTAAAAGATGGCACAGAGGGAAGAGGTCCTGAGCCAAGGTCACGCAGCTGAAGAGTGACTGAGCGGTTTCCATTCAGAATGGTCCAAGTTTAACTTCTAACTAAAATTGCCTCATAATAATTTGGGAAGAAAATAATTCCAGGGTTCACATGAGAACTTTTTCACTGTCCCAGATTTTATGAATATCCCCCCCCCCTTTTTTTTAAGCACTGGTCCCTCTTTCTTTCTTTTTTTTTTTTGAAAAATTAGTTTTGGCCCAGATAGATGCCATAAACTATTCTATAAATAAAGGGGCTTCAGGGACAGCTCGTGAAAAGGACCCAGTGGCAAAGCTGTGTTGTGATCAGAAAGAAAAAGTTCAAAATGATATTTCAGCTGTTGATAAAACAACACAGTGATTATGGGTCTCATTGGCATTGCATTTTTCCAGAAACTGAAGGCAACTTTGCTAGGAGACAAAGGCGGTTTCCCACCCCAGGGACCCAGCCTTGACTTGCCCGGGATCCCTGTCCACATGAACATTAACAAGTCCACCCAAGATGGGGGCTCCCCATTGTATTTCCATTTTATGACATCTTTTTATATTCCACAGGAGAAGATTCTGAATAAAAATGAGCTGGACTTTTAGGGCTGCTTTTTATTATTAGCATTTGGTAAAAAACATCCTTAATGAGGTGTTAAGAGTCATCCTGCATCCTATTGTGGAGGAGGCCTGGGAGCTCATAAACTCCTGAAAAGCCACAGGGCAGTTTATGATCCTAGATGCCACCCCTTCCTGACAAAACGCTTCAGAGGGAGCGTCTTTAATTGTCGGCGCTTCCTGCAATTTACACGCCCAAGCTGCTGAACCACAGTCTGAATTAAACCTTATTAAAGGTCAGCCCAGGAGAGAGCCAAGCTGCTCACCTCTGAGATACTTCGGCTAGCCCACCCGAAATGAACTCAATTTTCCGTTGAGTTTGGACTGAAGACTTGGCTCCTAGAAACTGCTCACATTTCTCTCCTTACTGGTGAGGAATTTAACAGTGACGGTGCTGGGAAAAGGAAAAAAAAAAAATCTTTGCTTCTCTGCAGAGAGAAGAGTTCTTTGACAAAGACTGTGATATTTACTCATTGGTCAACTTCCTTCCTGAAATAGACCTCAATTAAGGCTGAGGGTTCCCCCTCAGCTGCCAGAAAGAGGTGCTACCTATTGGTGATGAAAAATAAATACCGCATGATTCCACTTATATGAGGGCTCTAAAACAGTCAAATTCATAGAATCAGAATATGGGATGGTGGTTGCCAGGGGCTGGAGGCAGAAATGGGAGGAAGTTACTACAATGGGCATAAAGTTTCAGTCAAGCAAGATGAATAAACTCTAAGGAGTTGCTGTACAACATTGAACCTATAGTCAGCAATGCTGTATCGTACACTTAAAAATTTGTTAAGAGGGTAGATTTTATGTTAAGGGTTCTTACCACAATAAAATAAAATAAAACAACAATCCCAAATCAGCATTTGTGTTGGCGACAAATACCTCAGGTTTAATCTTGAAATCTGTAACTTGAAAAAGCAAAATAATTTAATCCTTCGTATCCTCCTTATTTAGAAATCTTTTTTTTTTAAAGATAAGCACAGATGGCACAGTACACATTGGCCCTTCCTGACTTTACTCAATTAAATCTTATAATTGAATATTATTAGGTGGTTATTTTTTCATTGCTATTAAATTGTAATATCAGCATTTCACACAGCCCCTATTTGGTTTTCATAGTTCCTTTTGACTGAATATAATTTATATTTAACTTGAAAATAAATATTTATCTTTCCCTTGAGTGGACATATTTGAAAAAGAAAAGTGCAGGAATTGTATATTTTGTCATGCAAGATTTTATGTTGTTTACAGAATCTGAATGAATAAATAATTCATATGTGAAATGTATGTTTAGGCCCTAGGTATCATGGGAAAAAACCCCACAAGACCTGGTGTTGGAAGGTCAGAGTTCAAGTCCTGTCCTAACACTTAGCAACAACGTGATCTTGAGCTCATCACCCATTGTCAAGGAAGCCAAATGTCCTCATTAGTAAAATGAAACTGATAATACTCATGTCACTGGGTTGTTAAATTATTATTATTTGTTTTCATTATAATGGATAGTTATCTAATTAGGTGTAAACTAGGAGCTAAGTGTTGTGAATGTGTTATGTCACTTAACTTATGAAATAACTATAAAGTATGGACAGTTATTAGCATACTCACATCACAGGTGAGGATCTTGAGCCCCAGAGAGGTTAAGTGACTTGCCCATGGTCACACAGCCTATAAGTGACGGAGCTGGGATCTGAACCCAGGAACATCTGACTGCAAAACCGTACCCCAATAACTTTAACTTAGAGCTGCCTTTTGGAATGAGTTTGACTGAATTGTAAAGCTGTCTTGAAATACCTAGTTAAGAGACATGTGGCCAAGACATCACAGATTTTTGAGCAGAAAAAGGTTCTGGGAATCAACTAATTAAACAACCTGATCTTAGAATGATGAGGCTGAGAGCCTACCTCAGGTCCCAAACTAGGATAGAGATGTCATATGAGAAGAAACATCCCCAGCTGTTCCTGAGGCCCCCTATAGTGTTGTGGTAAAATACTCAGACTTGGGAGCCAGAAGCCTGGGCTCAAATCTGAGCTCCATCACTTAGTATTATTCTGGCCACCACTAATATTCTTTAAAATCACACCATTCCTAGTTGATGATGTGAACATACAAAGACATCCGTGGGTATCATTATTGTCTTTATTTCTTGGTTAACAGTTAACAATGAAAGAACCTGTAGAAGTCATTTTTCTAAACCACTAATCTGATCATTTCACTGCCCTGATTAATACCTTTCCATAAAATACTTGCAAATCATATATCCGATAAGGGACTAGTATCCAAAATATATAAAGAACTCTTACCACTTAACAACTGTATTGTTTTTAAGATAAAAACCCAATTAAAAGTGGGCACAAAATTTGAATAGAAATTTCTCCAAAATAGATATAAAAATAGACAATAAGCACACGAAAAGATGCTCAACATCACTAGTCACAGGGAAGTGCAAATCATAACTGCAATAGGATACCACTTCACACCCTCTAGAGTGGCTACCAAAAAAAAAAGACAGTGACAAGTGTTGACAAGGATGTAGAGAAACTGGAACACTCATACATTGCTGGTGGGAATATAAATAGTGCAGCCACTTTGGAAAACAGTTTGGCAATTTCTCAAAATATGAAACATAGAATTTTCTTTTGATGCAGAAATTCTACTCCTAGAGGATTGAAAACATATGTCCACACAGAAACTTGTACACAAATGTTTACAGCAGCATTATTTCTAATAGCCAAAAAGGGGAAACAACCCAAATCTCCATTGACTGATGAATAGATAAATAAAATATGGTATGTCTATACAGTGGAATATTATTCAGCCCTAAAACGGAACTAAGTATTCCACTGGGACAGAATAGAGAGCCCAGAAATAAACCCTCGTGTATACAGTCAAATGAAGTTTGGCAAGGGTGCCAAAACTACACAGTGGGGAAAGGACATTCTCTTCAACAAATGGTGTTAGGACAACTGGGTATCCACATGCAGAGAATAAGATGGACCCTTATCTTCTTATGCCATAAACAAAAATTAATTCAAAATGGATTAGAAACCTAAACATAAGACCTGAAATTATAAAACTCCTCGAAGAAAACAAGGGAAAAGTTTCATGAGCAATGACTTCTTAGACATGACACCAAAATCACAGGCAACAAAACCAAAAACAGACAGATGGGATTACATCAAACTTAAAAACTTATGTTCAGCAAAGGAAAAAAAATCAATAGGGTGAAAAGACAACCTAGAGAATGCGAGGAAATATTTGCAAATCATATATCAGAGAAGGAGTTAATATCCAGAATATATAAAGAACTCTTATAACTCAATAGCAAAAAACAAAGAACCTGATTAAAAAATCAGGCAAAGGACTTGAACGTCTACATTTCTCCAGAGAAGATACAGAAATGGCCAACGGCACATAAAGATGCTCAACATCGTTAATCATCAGGGAAATGCAAATCAAAACCACAGTGAGATATCACCTCACACCATTAGGATGGTCACTACAAACACACACACACACACACACACACACACAGAAAACAAATGTTGGTGAGAAACTGGAACCCTTGGGTACTATTGGTGCAAATGTAAAACGGTGTAGCCACTATGGAAAACAGTATGGCGGTTCCTCAAAAAATTAAAATTAGAACTACCATTATGATCCAGCAATCCCACTTCTGGGTATATATCCAAAAAAATTGAAAACAGGATCTTGAAGAGATATTTGCAGCATGTTCACTGCAGCATTATTTACAATAGTCAAGATGTGGAAGCAACCTAAATATCCATTGACAGATGAATGGATAAAGAAAATACGCTATATACATAAAATGGATATTATTCAGTCTGAAAAAAGAAGGAAATTCCGTCATATTCTACAAAATGGAAGAACCTTGAGGGTATTATGCTAAGTGAAATAAGTCAATGACTAAAAGACAAATACTGCATGATTCCACTCATACGAAGTATCTAGAGTTATCAAACTTATAGAAGCTGAAAGCAAGCAACAGACACATGATTCTTGTTATTTTAAGTAGTTATGTCCTGTAAAGTCTCCCCGAACACTGCGTTAGTGAATACTGAACCATGGCTCCAAGGGCAAATACAGGGTTAGGTTCCTGCAGGCGTCTGGTCACAATGTTTCCAGCAACTGATCAATACATAACCTTGTTTATGTGTGTTTCTGTTTAAAGATACCTTATTTAATAGACACTATTTATTACATATTTTAAATTATTTAATAATATTAAAACTTATTTGATAGATATTATTGATCTATTAACATTGAACTCATGGCCAACAGGGGGCATGTGAACAGGAAAACCACTGACAAAAAGCACAAGGGTGTTAGAAACGTGCCACTAAATAGACCGAGAAAAGGCCACTTGTTTACAGTATGAGAGCCGAAGGGAGAAGGCAGAGTGTTGCCTTGTTCGCCTTGGGTGCTGTTCTGTGCGTGTCTGCAAAGGACCTTAAAGCACCGGGAGTGTTGATTTTGGGGTTACAAATAAATTTCAGTGAGTAGGTGAATTTGCAAATACACAATCCTCAAATAATGAGGATCAACTGTTTTTTGAAGACCACCCTGTGTGGTGTGAATGCAACCAGAAGAGCCAGCCTCCTCATTCTGAGGATGAAGGCTGTGGGGATGTTGCCAGAGAAATGTTTGAGTTAAAATTTTTCCTTATTTGCAGCTGAGAGTCCTAAGTGACCCAGCGCCTCTGATTTCGCCAGGAATTATGAATCAAAGGTAGTGTTTTCCACAGCACCCGGAAACCAGAGATTTCACACACCCAAGACAAGTTACAATTTATTATTGAGGAATTCTCAGTGGTGCTAGGATATTTCAATCAAGAGCTAAAGAATGCAGAAGTCCATCTTCCCCAAAACAGGACAGCGCATCTTATTACCTCCCTCCCTCTCATTTGTAAGGCGCGGCTGTTTAAAAACTGATTCTAATATATTTTGGTCCCAGAGTGCTCTGGAAAATTCAAGTGAGTTGCTATAGATAATAAAATAGTAGGTACAAATTCCATTTAGCTGCCTGGGTTCTAATTCCAGCTTTATCATTTCCTAGCTGTGCAATGTTGAAAAAGTTAATGTGCCTCAGTTTCTCTTATCTGTAAAAATGTAAAAATTTTACAATAGATGTAAAAATCACTATGAAGATTAGAAGAGTGCCTGGAGAGTATTGAACGTTGGAAAAGGTCAAGGAATGCCTGCTTTTAAGAGGAGGAACAGCCAAAATTTATTATGAGCAGGCATTGCACACCATGTTAAACAATTCACATTGCAATTTCAATTTAGATATTTAAATTTAAACCATCCTCTAGGCTCTGGAGAGGCAGTTCCCAAATATCTGATCTAAAGCAGAACCTTTCCCAGCCCTCCTTTTCTATCACAGAGAGCCCGGATCATGACTTACAATTACTTTATTTCAATTTATATTTTGGTCTGTCCTTGCCATTAGAATGAAAGCCCCATAAAGACAGGGACTTTATTCCACTTGTTTATCTATGTATCCCCAGCACCATGCCAGGTACATAGTAGGTGCTCAATAAGTATGTTGACTGACTGAATGAATGAATGACAGAATTTGGTGTCTGACTCCGGAGTCCCTGCACTTAACACCAGGCTGTGCTTCCTCTGGAGTCCTACACTGTGTGGTGCTGGGTTTGGTCATGATTTAGAGCAGCACCATCTAATATGGTAGCCACTAGCCACAAGTAGCTATTTATATTTAACTTTAAAGTAATTAAAGTTAAATACAATAAAAAATTCAGCTCCTCAGGCATGCTAGTATATTTCAAGGGCTCATTACCCACCTGTGGCCAATGGTTGGTAAAGTGCTCACATATGACTCTATTAACAGTTCTGACAGTGATTTAATCATGTTCTCACGGAAATTTGTCTCCAGGCAATGATGTCGGGACATTTGGTTGTCACACTTGGATGCTGATTGTAGGCCAACTCTTATGCAAGGAACCCACGATGATCTGCCAAAGAGGGTGTAGTGAGAAACGCTATAGAGGCATTGTGGACAATTTCTTGTATGACCAACTATCCTTAGATGAGGTATTGCACAAGCCTGATAGGATTCGATGGCTGAGCATCTCGCCTAATCGGATCCTCATTAATTTAATGATAACAAGAATCTGTCAGCTGTGTCTCAAGATCCACACCTCCCTGTGAGACCCATTCGATATGATCCGCATTACTCAGACCAAAAGGCATGTCCAAGGCCAGGTTGTTCCACATCAAGGATTTGCAAACTATGGCCCCTGGGCCAAATCTGCCCTTGGGCTAAGAATGACATTTATATTTTTTTAAATTGGTTGAGAAACAATCAAAAGAAGAATAATATTTTATGACACATGAGAATTATATAAAATTCAAATTTCAGTGTCCATAAAGAAATTTAATTGGAACAGCCACCATCATTTGCATAAAAGTATTGCCCGTGGCTGCTTTCATGCTACAACACAGAATTGAGTGGTCTCACCACAGAAGCCGTATGATCTGCAAAGCTGAAAATATTCACTATCTGCCCTTTTACAGAAGCTAATTCCTGCTCTAGATACTAAAGACATTGGTGGAGTCTTCTTTTTTTTTTTCCTTACGATCAAAATTATCCTGATAATCTGCAGGTGTAGACGCAGAGCAAACGACCAAACAGACATTCTTTGGGAAGCTGGGTGCAGAGGGGATTAGCTGTAATGCAGGGGCGTTCATGTGAAAGATTCCTTTTAGATGAATTTAGGGAACAAAGACGCTGTGGTCAATGATTTCTGTGGGTATGAAAGTAAAAGAGTGGCTGAGTTCTTTTGTCAGTTTTGCAGCACAAATCATACAGTTACTGAATACTCCCCTCTGCAGTAGTATTCTTCTAATGCTTAACTCCATGACCTCACAAAAATAATTGCTGGGAAGCAAATTTGCTTAGCCCTTTGCCTTTATTTGCTGACCAAGGGGCTCAGCCGATAGCCATATTGTTTATGGAAATTCAGGAGGGGGGGAGGGGAGGAGAAAGAATACAATTTGGACAGGGAAGATGGATGTATTGAAAGGATTCAAGGATTTTGTCCTTGCTTTATAATTGGAGTCAGGATTTTCCTTCAAGTTACCCACCTCCCCGGGCTCTTCTGCCCGCATGTCCTATTAAATTCTTTCCCAGTGGGTTGGCATCTGGCTTTTTAAATCATTGACATCTTTATGATTATATGATTATGATGAATATTACAACTTGTCCAGTGAATGAGCTTTTTCAAATTCTAAGAATGTCTTTAGTCAGAAAGAAAGAAAAAGCTGATTAAAAATGACTGGTATGCATTGGGAACAGTTGTGATGTTTTTTTCCTAAGTCCATAAGAGTTTTCACTTTAGGATGTGTCACAGATGGGTCTCAATTTGCCTTGGAATTTTAAGAAATGAAAGCTTGCATCTTGGAAGGAAACCCCCAAATAACCTTATTTTGTCCCATACCCTCATTTTAGAAAACAGACAACCCTTTGATTACAGTGGGGATTATCCGGAGTGATCTGGGATTGCCTTGGCAGGCAACAAAGCAGAAAGATTTTTCCAGGCCTTTAATTTATAAAACCAAAACCCGTGTTGGCTGCAACTGGTAGGTTAAAAAAAATTACTACACCCAAAGTAAAAGTTAGCAACAATGACTTTGCCAGGCCAGACCCAGTTTATAAGTTATAAACCCTCCCGAATATGTGATATTGAAAGTGGCTTCCTTCCCCAAATCCTTAACCTTCCAATCAGTCCAACCATCTGATAACTGCTTATCTTCTCTAATGCAATTGAGATGTGTTTGATGCCTCTTTGCATTTCAATCGCAAAGCTCACCTTAGCTAAGCATCTTGAGGGGAGAAAAAAAAATATTCATGAATCTGAGCTTCTGCATTCATGGAATTTTCTTTTCACAATGGAAGGAAACACGTTAAGCCGGCAGGAATAGGGTGGGGGCGCAGAGGTGGTTGAAAATCTTTGAAAGGGAGGAGCAGAGTGTTCAATTTGTGGGTAGTGCACGCACAAAGGTGAAACACTTTATTCTGGCTAAATGGTTGAGAAACAATCAAAAGAATATTTTATGACGCATGAAAACTACATAAAGTTTACATTGCAGTGTCCATTGAGAAAGCTTTCTTGGAACGTACCTTCCAGTCTTCTGAAGCCAAACTAGTAAAGCAGAGCAAAGTAATCCTGAGCGAGGGGGAAAGATGGAAGACAAATTGACCACCCTATGCTCCATTTTTAGCAAAATACAGGAAGACTTAAAAACGTATGTAAGTGAAGATTTCCAGGATCTGTGGTAATCATAACTTGGAGTGTCTGCACTCTATGCATCTACATTCTTTTTTATAATCCTCTACCCAGCAATCTTCTGTAAAATGGGAGAGTAGCAGAGCGCCTCTTTCATACGAGTAAAAGGTTAATAAACAGGCACACATTTATTATAACTTGTCACACAGTACGTGCTCAGAAAATCTTAGCTGGTATTCTCTTTTTTTTTTAATGAGACAAGGTCTTGCTCTGTTGCCCAGGCTGGAGATCATAGCTCACTGCAGCCTTGAACTCCTGGTCTGGAGAGATCCTCCTGCCTCAGCCTACCAAGTAACTTGGACTACTGGTGTGCACCACCAGACCCAGCTCTTAGCTGTTATTCTTATTGGGGTGACTACTGTGAACAGCAATTGCTCCTGTACTTGTCCATCTCCCACTGTTGGAGAAGTATAAATTGGTATAACTTCATTTGGGAGCAATTTGGCAGTAGCCATTAAACTTTAAAATCAACGTATACTTTGATCCAGTAATTCAATTTCTAGGAATTTATCCTACAGATAAACTTCCTCTCCATGTGCCCAACAGAATTCATATTTTTGTTTGTTTTGAATTCCACACAATGTGCATGTATTCTTTTTGTTCTGTATTATTAAGGCATGCACATTTAGGATTATGTCTTTTGGTAAATTGACTCCATTATCATTTTGAAATGTCCCATTTTATCCCTGGAAATATTCCTCCAATTGATATCTACTTTGTCTGAAATTAGTATAGCTTTTCATTTTACTATACTTAGTGTTTACATGGAACATCTAATTCAATTCTTTCCTTCTAAGCTATCTGTGTCTTTAAAGTAGGTTTCTCAGAGACAGCATATAGTTGGGTCTTGCTTTTTATGAAATCTGACAATCTCTGACTTTTAATTGGAATGTTTAGATTGTTTATACTTAGAGTAATTTTTGATATGGTTGAACTTAAGTCTACCATCTTGCTCTTTGCTTTCTATTGTCCCACCTGTACTTTATTCCTTTTACTCCTTTCCTGGCTTCCTCTGGATTATGATTTAGGATTCCATTTTATTTCCACTAGTAGTTTATTAGCTATATCTTTTATTTTGTAGTAGTTGCACTAGGGTTTATAATAAGCATCTTCAACTTACCCTAGTCTACCATCAAATGATATTATAACACTTTACATATAATGTAAAAACCTTGTAGCAATATAATTCTATTTCTCCCTCATGTCTTTTGCACTGTAGTTATCATAAATTTTACTACTACTTATGTTATAAACCCTAAAATACTTTGTTATTTTGGCTTTAGACTTCAATTCTCTTTTTATAAATAAAATTTTAATTTTAGAACAGTTTTAGGCTGGGTGTGGTGGCTTACACTTGTAATCCCAGCAATTTTGGAGGCTGAGGTGGGAGGACTGCTCGAGGCCAGGAGTTTGAAACCAGCCTGGATAACACAGCGAGACCCCTGTCTCCACAAAATATAAAAATTAGCTTGATATGGTGGCATGCACCTGTAATCCCAGCTACTAGGGAAGCTGAGGTAGGAGAATTGCTTGAACCTAGGAATTGGAGGTTACAGTGGGCTACGATTGTGCCATTGCACTCCAGCCTGGGTGACAAAGTGAGACCCTGTCTCTTAAATAAAAAAAAAGAACAGTTTTAGGTTTACAGAAAAGTTGCAAAGATTGTACTGAGAGTTACCATATACCCTATACACAGTTTCCTCTGTTATTAACATCTTGCATTAGCACGGTACATTTATTTCAATTAATGAACTAATACTGATATGTTATTATTAACTAAAGTGCATACTTTATTCAAGTTTCCTTGGTTTTTTTACCTAATGTCCTTTTTCTGTGCTAGGATCCCATCTAAAACACCACATTACATTTAGTTGTAATGTTTCTTTAGGTTCATCTTGGCTGTCATAGCTTCTCGGACTGTCCTTGTCTTTGATAGCATTGACAATTTTGTCAGGTATTTTGTTGAATGCCCCTCAGTTAGGATTTGCCTGGTGTTATACGTTTGAGGAAGGAAAACCACAGAGGTAAAGCCGTTCTCATTGCATCATATCAAAGGTACGTAGTACCCACACGACTTATCACTGTTGAGGTTAACTTTGATCTCATGGCTGAGGTAGTATTTGTTTACTGCAAAAAAATCTTTAGCTATATGTTTATCAGCTCAGGCCTATTTTCAGAACCAAAATGGAAGAAATTGTTGAGTAGTTTGCCAAAATCCCCGACAACCATATACTTTGGATAAAGACAAAATTCAGAGTTATTCTGGTGCAGGTACCTCCCAATCTACCTTCACGCTCCTCACCAGTTCTGCCTCACCCCTCCAGCCAACCTGGTCATCAGAAAGTACCTATTTATTTATTCATTTGCTTAGGGCCTGGAACCTCCTTATAATTTCACATTCTATTTCTACCTCTCTGCATCAGGTTCCTCTTCAACTCCCTGAGCTTCGGATTCACCCTCTGAAAGCTGGAGTTTATAATACCTCCTCTGCCCACCATCCCTCTTTGCCTTCAGGAAGTTGCAATTAGGTAGATCAACTCTACATGGGACAGAGGTAGAGTGAAGAGAACATGGATCTAAAGGTACTTGGTTTGGAGAGTTTTTCTTAAACTTTAAAGGTAAATTGATTCTCCACACTAGCACTGGACTAGGAATTCCAGGGAGTGCTCTGATTGGCTCAGTGTGATTTCCTTTTCATCTCTGAACCAATCAGGGAGGCAGTGTTGGAGAGTGGAATACAGTTCTCTGATTGGCTGACTGTGGGTGGTAGGTGGGAGGTGTACAGTAAGTCACCATGATTGACAGCCTCCCCATTCCCCCATGGAGTGGGGAAGGAGTTCCCCAAAGGAAGTGTGACGTCTGATGGAAGGAAGACCTTGCTGGGAAGACAAGAGCAATATATCACACAACTCCAGGGGCCCCCATTCTCAGAGAATCACAGAGACACGCACATCCTTCTTCCTTGCATAAAACTCCAAAACAACTACCCAGTATTAATATAGTAAAACAGACTTACCCAATCCCAGTAGGAGGAACTTCAACCTCGATGGTGCTGTATGTGTCTCCGTTTCAATGTCTCCGCATGATGTGCCGCCTTCTGGTCTAGTCTGGATGTGGCTCAATTTTTGTGAAACCATGGATAAGTCAAAAATTCGAGTTATTTTCGAATGTGAGTTCCGTTGTGGAACCAATGCAGCACAGACAGCTCAAAATACCAACGAAGTGTTTGGGAGGGATGAGGCTAATTAACGCACAGTACGTTGATGGCTCTGTTCTGGTGATTTTAATCTTGAAAATGAGCCACGTGGGCGACCTGAGACCAGGGTGGATAATGATGAGCTGAAAGCTGTAGTGGAAGCGAATCCATCTCAACCTACCCGTGAATTAACAGCAAGGTCTGATATTGCTATTCCAACAATATTGGACCATTTGAAACAATTGGCAAGGTAAAGAAGCTGGACAGATGGGTTCCACATGAATTAAACGAGCTTCAGAAGAGAAATCGTCTCGAAGCTTGCTTTTCTTTGCTGTCACAACATAAAGGTGAACCATTTCTACACCGTATTGTGACGTGTGATGTCAAATGGATTCTTTTTGACAATCACAAGCGTTTGGCACAATGGTTGGATAAAGATGAAGCGCCGAAACACAGTCCAAAACTGAATATTCATCAAAAAAAGCTAATGGTGTCTGTTGGGTGGTCCAGCGCTGGTATTATCCACTACAGCTTCATGAAACCTGGTCAATTGATTATAGCGATGTCTACTGCAACCAATTGGATGAAATGGTGAGGATGCTTGCGATTAAGCAGCCGAAATTGGTCAATAGAGGCAGGCCAGTCCTCCTGCAAGACAATGCTCAACCACATGTCATATAAACAACGCAGCTCAAGGTACAGAAGCTGGACTTGGAAACTCTCTGTCATCCACTGTATTCACCAGACCTTGCACCAACTGACTACCACTTCTTCCCGGCTTTGGACCACTTCTTGCAAGGAAAAATATTCAATTCTCAACAAGCTCTGGAAAACACCTTTAGTGATTTCATTGTCACTCGCTCTCCAGGCTTCTTGGCTGCTGGCATAAACAAGCTACTGTTAAGATGGCAAAACTGTGTCGGTAGTTTAGGGGCATACTTTGATTAATTGTACTGCATCCTGTTTGAGATATAATAAACTACACTTCTGATTCGAAATTGGACATTTCATATTTAATGACCTAATATTAACTGCATCCCCACCACGTGCCAGACCCTTGTTTTTTAAAAAATCTCTATGGGTCTCAGCTTCCTCATCTATAAAATGAACACAATTCTTTCTTTCTTCTTTCTTTTCTTTTCTTTTCTTTTTTTTTTTGAGACAAGGTCTCGCTCTGTCACCCAGGCTAGAGTACAGTGGCATCATAATAGCTCATTGCAACTCCAAATTCCTGGGTTCAAGTGATCCTCCTGCCTCAGCCTTCTGAGTAGCTGGGACTGCAGTGTGCACAACCATGCCTGCCTAATGTTTTAAATTTTTTTGTAGAGGCAAGGTCTTGCTATGTTGCTCAGGCTGTAAAATGAACACAATTCTATTTGAGGATTCAGAGGTAATGCACATCAAATGTTTAACACAGTACCTGGCACCCAGCATACTCAATAAACAATAGCTGTTGCTAGTATCATGCCTGAAGCCCCTCAATTAAGTAGTCACTGAATTTTAAATATGCTGCATTATATGTGGAACAACAATAAAATAAGATACAGTCCTCCTTCCAGAACAAGCAGCCCATTAGGGAAGGCAAGAATCACTTGTATAGATCAGAAATAATTCCAAGAAGTGAGTGCTAAGGTACTCATTGAAGAGCCATCCCCACTCTCCCAGATAGCTGATTGTTTCAGCCCAAGCCAGCTGGGAAAGTGACCCTATTGGATGCCCTCAGCTTTGGAGTCCTCATGATTACAGGGCATTACTGAGCTTAAGTTTCTCTGATTTCATTCTCCGTTAGCAGACTGTTTTTCCCTCATGCACATTCTCTGGATTCCCAGCAAACAGTTTGATTATTTTCAAAATCTATCAGGGATTAAAACATGGTAATTAACTCATTCAAAAAATATATATTGAGTGCTCTTTTTGGCAGCACATATACTATAAATTGGAACAATACAGAGACGTTTAGCATGGCCCCTGAGCAAGAATAACATGCAAATTCGTGAAGCATTCCATAACATACGTATATACATAGAGAGAGAGAGCGCAATCAAGCACATTCACTGTGCATCACACATGCTTATAAACAGAAAAGATGCAGGAGTGATCAAGGCAGACACCGACTCTGCTCAGTGGGTGCTGACATTTGATGGGAAAGACAGACAAACACACAGAGAAATGGATACATACATAATATGTCAGGAAGTAATAGAGCTCTAAAGAAAAAACAAAGCAAGCTAAAGGGGAGCATAGGGATTTAAAAACATGCCTGCACATTCCTGATGCTCCTCCCTTGAGAGGATGAAGTCCAGTTCCCTTCCCCGTGCGTGTGGGCCAGGCTGAGTGTCCATATCTAGTGAATAGGATGTGTCAGGGTGATGAGATGTAGCCTCTGAGTTTCTGCCTGCCTCTCTTCCTATCTCTTGGGATATTGCCCTTGGGATCCAGCCACCATGTTGGGAGGAAGCCCAGGCCACACAGAGGCCACATTTGAGGTTCTGAGTGACAGCCCCAGCCACATGCAGGGACAGCCAAATGTGAGTGAAGGGGCCTTCAGATGATCTCTGTCCTCAGCCACTGACTCTTTCGGCTGCTGTCCCAATCATTGTGGGCAGAGATAAGCTGTCCCCACTATGCCATTTCTGAATTCCTGGCCCACAGAAACCATGTGAAATGGTAAATCATTATTATTGTTTTAAGGGATTAATGTGGGGGATAATCTGTAACAGTAAGAGATAATCCAGGGAGAGTGATGTGAGGTGGGAGGTGGTAGGAGGGTGAGTGTTAATTAAATAGGATGGCCAGGAAAGACCTTTCTGATGAGGGGACATCTGAGCAGAAACCTGGATGGGGTGGGTAGTGAGTGATGTGGATGTGGGCGAAGAGCTTTCAAGGTGGAGGGAAGAGCAAGGGCAGAGGCCCTGGGGCAGGAATGTGCTTGTGGTTCGGGACAGGCGCCAGCATGGTTGGAGCAATGTGGAAGAGAAACAGTGGTCACAAATAAGGTCAGAAAGATTTGGGGGTGGGGGTTGCAGGTTATGTAGGAACATTGAAGGGAATTGATCAGCGAATGCTACAATATGATCTGAACGGAAGTTTAAGGTTACTCCAGCTGCTATACAGAAATAGTCGTTAGTGGGGAAGCATGGAAGGAGGGACATGCCAGTTAGAAGGCTACTTTGTCGACCAGGTGAGAGACGGATGGTGGCCGGGACTCGTGTGGCAGAGGAGGTGAGAAGTGCTTGGAATCTGGGTGTATCCAAGGTGATGCTGACGGGACTTGCTTTTTGATTGGATGCAGGGTATGGGAGAAGGGGAGGCTGGCAGAGTCGATAAGCTCTGGGCTACGACTCAACATGTGGACCACAGAGCAGCAGCACCATTAACACCTGTGTCACGTGGGAGCTTGTTAGAAACAAAGACTGTCGGGCCCTACCCCTACCTACTGAATTTTAACAAGACCCCCAGGTATTCCCCATGCACATTAAACTGTGAGAAATGTTCTTCTAGGTTGGGCTCAATTCTGGCTGCAGGTTTGAAACACCTGGTCAACTTTTAAGGCACATACTAATGCCTAAGCCTGTAGGTAAAGGGTGTGTGTATTGGCATTCATAGTTTTTAAAGTTCCCCAGGTAACTCTAACCCTTGGATTCTCATCCAGCCTTTCAGCGAATTATATTGGTTCTGCCATTAAAATATATCCCAAGTCTGACCACTTCTTATCACTTCCATTGCTACCACCTTTGTCCAAGAACATAATTTCTTATCTGGATTTCGGACTCTAACAGCCCCTGGAATGTGCAGTCTGGAGGAGAACCAGTACTCCAGGCCAATGGCTCTCAAACCCTAGTGCTTCTCAGCAAATGCAAAAATCATTTGGAGAGTTTGTGCAAACACTGATTGCTGGGCTGCACCCAGAGTTTCTGAGTCAGTGGGGCTTGAGAATTTGCATTTCCAACAAGTTTATAGATGCTGCTGGACTGGGATCACGGCTTTAATTGCCATTAGAATAGCTTCAATAAGCATTGGTTGGCTGGGTGGGTGCAGTGGCTCATGCCTATTATGCCAGCACTTTGGGAGGCTGAGGTAGGAGGATCACTTGAGGTCAAGAGTTGGAGACCAGCCTGGGCAACATAGCAAGACCCCCATCTCTACAAAAATTAAAAAAAAATTAGCCAGGCACAGTGGTGCACGCCTAGTAGTCCCAGCTACTCAGGAGGCTGAGGCAGGAGGATCGCTTGAGCCCAGGAGTTTGGGATTGCGGTGAGCTATGATGACACCACTGCACTCTAGCCCAGGCAACAGAGTGAGACCCTGCATCAAAACCAAACCAAACCAAAACAAAAAAACGATAAGTTGTATGTTGAGCCTATGTAATAAATTACTACATGACAAACATATCCCTCTCCCACCCCTACCCCTGCATAGCACTGACTTCGTTGTCTATTTCCAGGAAGTCTTCCCCTGCCCCAGATCAGGAAAGGGACTGAATGGAGTAAGCTTTTCATCTGGGTTGACCAGAGGTGGAAAGGAAGCTGGAAGGATGAGTATTCAGACCAGGAAAAATCCAGGGGGAGGGAGAAAGGTGGCTGTTCCACGGCACTGGTGGCCAAAGCTCCAGACGTGGTTAAGGGGGTGAGGAAGAGGCCCGTGTGACTGAGCCAAGAATTCAGGCAGCAGTGCAGGAGGCAGGGGGAACCACCTAGGTCCTCAAAGTAGCAGCAACTACCCCACTGTGAAGTTTCCTGCTTGCCGGGAAATAAGGACACTTGTGGCCAAAATAGAAAAGTGCAAAAGCAGGTAGATCTCTCTGCTCTGGCTAGCCTCTGCCAGAGCCAGTCATCTCATGACACAAATTCACTGCCTTATGCGACGTGTACCAAGCAACCTGCCTGAGGAGGTGGAGTGCCTGAGTTGAAAATTGGTTCCCTACTTTTTGTTTATTTATAAATTAAAGTGGATTCACAGTTACCTATGTAATAAGAGCACCCACCCTCATTTGTGCTAAAAATGTTTAGACTGACTTTTTCTTTTGGTGTACAGTTTGATGTGTTTTAACACATGTATTGGCTGGGTGTGGTGGCTCACGCCTGCAATCCTAGCACTCTGGGAGGCCGAGGCGGGAGGATCACTTGAGCTCAGGAGTTTGAGACCAGCCTGAGCAAGAGTGCGCAACCCTGTCTCTACTAAGAATAGAAAAAATTAGCCGGGCGTGGGGGCGCGCACCTGTAGTCCCAGCTACTCAGGAGGCTGAGGCAGGAGGATCGCTTGAGGATGGGAGTTGGAGGCTGCAGTGAGCTATGATGACGCCACTGCACTCTAGCCCAGGCGACAGAGTGAGACTCTGTTTCCAAAAAAAAAAAAAAACAAACAAATCACACATCAATTTGTGTAACCACCACTACAATCAGGACACAGGAAAGTTCCATCACTCCAAAGAACTACACCGTGCCACCCTTTTATAGCCGCACCTTCCTTCTGCCCCTAAGTGAAGACTTGGGGCTGGGTCTACACAGGGGGATAAGTGGACTCAGGTGTGACGGTTAAAGACTTGTGGGTGGAGAAACCCACAGGTCAGGATATTATTTCAACCTCAATCTAAGGCTGAATTAGGACAGCAAATACACTTGATCGGTTGTGCCAGATCCAACTGCCTGAAATGCTGGGCTGAGAATACTGAGGCATATCAGGGTTTGATGGACGAGCACAATGATTGATTAGTGATGCCTCTCGTGGGCACAGGCTAGTGCAGAGGTGTCACCTGTGCTGGGGAGTGTGGTTAGTATCCCTGCTGGGTTGTCTACCAAGAAAGGGTGGGGAATGAGGAGGGAACGGGAGAGAGAACATCCAAGCCAAAATCAGGTACCCATGTGTATTGGATATTAGATCTGAGACACTCCATCTTTGAAATATTTATACAATTTGTCTTTAGTTGTGCTCAGAAACACCAAAATTCATGACTTCCTGGTCAATGCATAAAATCTTAGGGACACAGAGAATTAAAATACAAGAAAGACCAGATAGGTTATATCTGTGGGTATTTATATAAATGCTTAGAAATCCCCGATTGGTTACAATATGAAGCTAACCCAGAAGGCTTCAAACACAACAATACTGAAAGAAAGCAAGTTGTTCATCAAAGAGAAAACTAGGAAACAACTTGACCCAACAGTAGGAGACCATAGTCCGTCCAGACAAGAGACTTCTACAAAGAGGCAGCAGGAGGGGATTGAACTGTTTTGTATTCTGATTGTAGTGGTGTTGACACAACTCTCAAAGTATGTTAAAACTTGTAGAATGTAGACACATGTACAAAGTTAAATAATAAAAAAAATCTAAAATCTATTTAGCTATTAAATATGACACTGTAGAACTTAGTTTGCCAAAATGTGGTACACACACAGCTGGCTGTACACAAGATGATTTAAAACCACACAAAGATGAACGTTTGAATTGTATTAGGTAGGTATTCACATTAATTCATATTAGAAGACTATATAACTAATTTATCAAGCTTATAATTTCAAGAAGACAGTTGCATAAGGTTAGGCTAAATAAAAATGTGAGTTGCTTGAAAGGAAAATATAAAGTAAATAATTGTACAGGTGTTATGAATATATGGCAAGATTTTTGACTGGGGTATGGGAATAAAGTTATTTGTTCAAAAGCCCCACACTCATAAAGTTTACAATCTAGCAAATGCAGAAAAACACTTAAGGATATGAAAAAAAATTTATGTGATAATTTAAAAAATCAGTTCCCAATGCACAACAATGTGAATGTTTTTACTGCCACTGCGTGGTACACTTAAAAATGGTTAAAATGATAAATCTTCCATTATACATATTTTAACACAATTTAGAAAACCAATTTCCAAATGTGTATTAAAAATAATGCCGTTTTTGTAAAAGATAGGCATATGTCTTTCCCATGAATAGGAAATTGGATAGAAAGATAATACTGGTTATTTTTGGATGATAAGATTATGGGTGATTTGTATTAAGCTTACTTGCCTTACCCAACATCTTACAGAATAAACACATATTAATTTACAATGAGATTTTATTTAAAAGGCTTTTTAAAAGCAATTGCCTTGCTGGGTACGGTAGCATGCGTCTATCAGCCCAGCTGCTCGGGAGGCTGAGGTGGAAGGATCCCTTGAGCCCAGGAATTTGAGACCAGCCTGGCCAACATAGTGAGACCCTGTCTCAAATAAGTAAATAAAATAATTGCCTTGCCTGGGAGACAAATATTTGCTTTATCCCACAGTTACACATAACCATCTAAGAATAGCAGTACCACCAACAGTGTGATTACTGAAAAATAGTTGAAGACTTTTTTTTGCAGTTCTATAGTCTTTAGTGTATACATATCCCATCAAGGCTATACAGTCAGATTTTTGTGTTTTCAGCTACTTGAAATCTTTCCTCTCTGTGTAGCTATGCTACTCAGTAAATATATAGTTAGGTCCCTTTTTTCATTTTGTTTTCAAGTCTTATGTATTCCTTTGAAAAAGTTGAAATTAGGTTTAATTATGTAAAATATTTATATGGGACCAAACAAATTTACCAAAGTAGTTTTTTTTCTTTTTCTGGGGACAGGGTCTCACTCTGTCACCTGGCTAGAGGGCAGTGGCATCACCACACCCAGCTAATTTTTCTGATTTTTGTAGAGAAGGGTTTCGCTCTTGCTCAGGCTGGTCTCGAACTTGTGAGCTCAAGCGATCCTCCTGCCTCGGCCTCCCAGAGTGCTAGGATTACAGGCACGAGCCACTGCACCTGGATGGGTTTTTTTTTTTTTTCTTCTTTTTTTAGCCCTTGATTATCTGTTAGCTAAAAAACAAAGTAGTTTTGAGAGGCCAGACCTCTCTGTTCTTTTTCTTTCCTTTCCTTGTCAGTAACCAGTTTTTAAAACTTTTTGGTTCATCTTTCCACTAATGATTTTTTAATATAGGCAAACAGGTACATGCATTTGTATCCCCCCTGCCCATTTCTTAGATGGATAGTAGCATACTCTACACAGTTTTTCTAGCCTTTTTTGCACAACATGCCCTGGCAATCCTCCTGTAGTGGGATACAGAAATGAGTGTTCCTTACTCCTTGTTATAGCTGTGTAGCACTCCGCTCTGCACAGGTGTCAGGGCTTATTAACCCTGTCCACTGCTGATATCTGCATCCCTTTTTAAGATGGCAGAAAACTCTCCCATAAGCCTCCTGACAGATTGGCTTTTGTGTCTCATGGACCAGAACCATCTCAAACCCATAACTACACCCAATACCTGGCAAGACGCACAGGACCATCTAGGAACCGTCCCCTGAGTCTGCAGACAGGGCCACCCTCCCTGAGGATGGGGTCACCCAGGAAAGAGTTAGCCAGGAATGACGGAAACATAGACCTGGGGAGATGCAAGCCACTTCCCCCTGGGCCTCAGTTTCCTCATGTGCATAAGGAAGGATTTGAAAGAGATCAGTGTTCCCAAATTTCAGTCCTTTAAATATTTCTCTTCTAGTATTTAATGTATCTGTGAATCACTTGTATAATTACTTAGTTAATATTTTCCCTTAAGCCATCTTTATATTGACTCACTTTTTTACATTTAGCTTCCTTCTTGGAAATATTTGTGAAATTGTCTTATTGGTTTGTTACGGATTATTCTAAAAGCCATTAAAATATATACATAACTATTAAATAAGAAATGTTCATCAGTGCACCACCTAAAATGACCTCGTGTATATCACCAGTGGGATGTGTACCACCATTTAAGAAATACTGGAATAAAATAGACTCTAGGGTCTAGGGTTCCTTTTTGAAGATCTACTGTTCTGTGATATTTTATTGAATGGCAAAAAAAAAAAAAAGGGTATTTTGGAGAGGTCAAAGTAATGAAACCAAAATAAGATTTTTTTTTTTTTTTAATTTCAGAATATCATGGGGGTACAACACTTTGGCCATACACATTGCCCCTGTTCTGCTCGTGTCAGAGCTACAATCGTGGTCATCCTCCAAACTGTGCTCCCCACATCCATTCAGTGAGAGTTTTTCCCATCCCTTCCACCCCCCTCCCGCCCGCCCACCCTCAGATGAATGTTATTGCCCTGTGTGATGTAAGTGTTCATCAGTTAGTACCAGTTTGATGGTGAGTACCAGTGATGCTTGTTTTTCCAATCCTGCGACACTTCGCTTCGAAGAATGGGTTCTAGCTCCAACCAGGATAATACCAGATGAGTTAATTCACTGTTGTTCCTTATTGCTGAGTAATACTCCATGGTATACATATACCACATTTTATTGATCCACTCGTGTATTGATGGGCACCTGGGTTGTTTCCACATCTTTGCAATTGTGAATTGTGCTGCTATGAACATTCGTGAGCAGATGTCTTTATTATAAAATGTCTTTTTTTCCTTTGGATAAATACCCAGTAGTGGGATTGCTGGGTCAAATGGTAATTCTACTTTTAATTCTTTGAGGTATCTCCATATTCTTTTCCATAGAGGTTGTACTAATTTGCAGTCCCACCAGCAGTGTACGAGTGTTCCTATCTGTCCACATCCCCGCCAACATTTGTTGTTTGGGGATGAAACCAAAATAAGATTTTAAAAAAATCACTAAAAATGCAATGTGATATGCTGGATTGGATCATGGAACAGAAAAAAGACATTAGTGGAAAAACTAGTGAAATCCACATAAACTCTAGAGTTCAGTTAATAGTATTTTACTAATGTTAATTTCTCAATTTTGACAAATGTACCATGGTATATAAGATGTTAAAATCAGGGGGGATTGGGTGAAGAGTATATGGGGACTCTCAATATAATATCTTTGCAATTTTTTGTAAGATTGAAATTATTCCCAAAGAAGAAATTTATTTTATTTTATGAGATAGGGTCTTGCTCTGTCTCCCAGACTAGAGTGCAGCGGCATCATCACAGCTCACTGCAACTTCAAACTCCTGGCCTCAAGTGATCCTCTCTCCTCAGCCTCCCAAAGTGCTAGGATTACAGGTGTGAGCCACTACACCTGGCCAAGAAATTTATTTTAAAAAGATAAGTTCAGAGGTTGCAATCATTTTTCTACCCTTAAGTTTCTGTTGCTGTTATTAACAATAGCCATTTATGATTGATGGCTAAAGTTAGAATTTCCGTAAATAGCAGGAGAAAAGCATTTGGATCAGGTAACTATTGAAAGCTTAAGTTTAGGCAGTCCCAAAACAGAAGATAGGATTCTCGAATTCAGAGGAGGTGATTTTTTTTTTCTTAGCGTTCTATAGAAGTTCAACAGTGACCTTTATAAATTCTCTTTCGGGTACACTTAGCATCCAGGGCTGGATCAGCAGCCTTGAACCTTGTATGAACCAATCCATGCATACGAATCAGGGGCCAGATATTCTACTTGCATTTTCAGAATTATGAGGGGATGTAGTCTCTTTGAAATTTGACCCTTTAAAAGTTGAGCTGCTGAACATTAATAAGGAAGAATAGAAAGTGCAGATCAATAAGACGCTGAAAATAAAACACACATTAGCATAGAGTATTCTCCCTACAACCAAGATTAATGCCTTTTTAAACCAAATCAGAGCGCAAAGGTATATCTTAGGCTAATTGCCACTAGCAGATTGCAGAGAGAAAGACAGGCTTGGGGGCTGTGGGTGGTGGACAAAACCCAGTTGTAGAACTCCAAAGAGCTGGAGTGAAATGAAATAGCCCCTTGAGTTATGCAGAGAATTTAACCAGCACTGGGCTCGGTTTTATTAGGCATGCATTTGAAATTTAAATATGTTCTGGGGACAATGCCTTTTTATAGCTTAGCCAGGAGCCTGGCCAATAGGAGCACAGCAAGTTTATTAACAGGAGGACATGATCACACATAAAATAGCAGGCTAAGGGCTCCTTTTCTTGCACAGCTATACTGAAAAGACTTCTGTGGAATTCCAATCCTTCACTCGACACACCCGGTGTCTAGGACTGTATTTACTCAAACAACTGCCCTTATGTCCTTTTAAATTTTATTTGCAATTAGCGATTACTCATTGCAAAGCCACTTTTTGAGATTTTAATATCTCTGTATATGGTGCTATTTTTGAGAACTATGATACTGATATTTTTGTTGGTGCATTATTTTGGTATTTAAAAAATATGAAATCAGAAGAATTTGCGGCTTGAGATATTCTCAGATGCACAAACATTTTAAATCAAATGGGCACTTGTTTACAAAGCTTTCTAAGGATGTCCCCTGCTTGTTTAAAACCCTTCCAAGGGCCGGGTGTGGTGGCTCACGCCTGTAATCCTAGCACTCCAGGAGGATCCCTTAAGCTCAAGAGTTCAAGACCAGCCTGAGCAAGAGCGAGACCCCGTCTCTATAAAAAATAAATAAATAAATAAATAAAAAATAAAACCCTTCCAAGGTATTGCATGGTAGTTAAGCAGGTAGAATCTGGAACACAATTGTCTGGGTCCAAACCCAGACCTCCTCCACCTTTGCCTTGGCCAAATTCCTTAATCTCCCTGTACCTTATTTCCTTATTTGTAAAACGGAGCTAATAGCAGTGCCCACCTCACAGGGTTGTTTTCAGTGTCTACATACGTGTGCATATACACGTGTACACATACATATTGCATATGTACATATTGCACATGCAATAGTGTGTGTATATATAATATATGCATATATAGTACTTCCAGGAGAACTCTCAATAAATGGGAGCTATGGTTGTTTTAGCTTTTTATTGTATTGTGGCTAGTTGGGCTGAGTTTGTGTTCCTGTGTTTCCCCCAGGGGTGGTTTGGCGGTGGGAAAGAATGGGGTGGCAGGGGAAGGTGTGGAGAGATGGGACGCAGGGCCGGACGTCCAGTCTCAGCCTCCTGCCCTTCTCCCGAGCCCAGGTGGCCCCTGGCTCCAGGGTGAGTCTCTCAGCCCCTCCCTTTTCTTCCTCGCAGGCTGAGCCATTCTCCTAAGGTCTGACTCTCTTTCCTAACAATTTATTAGGAAATAAATAATGAAATCATTTATTTTAACCATTTTAACCATGACCTTCCCCACTGACCCTGCCTGGGAAGACTCAAGCCAGCTGGCCGCTCAGCGGGCGTCCACCCCTGACCACCGCCGTCTCTTGGCTGGAACAGCATCTAAGGACAAAGCATGGAGACAATGCTAACAATATTTCACTCTGAAGAAGGATCATTGTTCTGCTCAGGCATAGGAAGCACTGAGAGCTGTCGAGTGGAGAGAAACGCCTCCCCCAGAACCCCTGAAAGGAGAGCTTGGCCTTCAGGAGAAAGGCCATGGTTGCTTGAAGTGGAAGGTGAGGTTCTGCTGTCCATTCACACCGGCCCCTCCATCCTCTGGGAGTTTGGGAGTCAGCCAGCAATGGAGGTGTGGTGTGGTGGGGGGTAAGGGGGGCTGTTCTGTATTACATAGGGAGAAGACATGCAGGTCCTGCGAGAAATCCACAAGCAGGGAGACAGATGAGTAAGGAGTTGGCTTCAGGGATAATGGCACCTGGGGGCTCAAACACCCCCAGGAAAATCTATTCATTAAAACAGGATAAATTCTGTTCTGTGTTTCTCTCCTTGTTGGCTTCACCTTTTTAGGCCCGTGTCCCCACAAGCCTGTCATCTTGGCCGCAGAACTCTAAGGTCTGTCTGTCCAGACAGAAAAGTAAACTTGTTAGAGAACCCCAGGGAAGGGTTGTACTTAGTCCAACCTTGTGCATGTGACCAACAATACGCTGAGAAACAAGACTCCCAACCCAAAGAAGAGGGTGCCCAAGACAACAGCCACCTCATGAATCTTTCATTGCTTGTCAGGAGACGCGATGCCTCCTACTGCTATGCACCACGGATAACTCAGCAGGCCTTTCTGGGTCTCCAGTGCTTGTCTCCTAAATGCAGGGACACTTCAGTGTGTTCTGAGAGACACCCACCCAGAGAAAAGGAGGTTTTATGGTCAAATAGTTTACGGCGTACCTTCCTTAGGAAAATTCTTAAGGCTCATGGGCATCCTGAAGGCCCTGACAAGTCTTGCAGCAATATGACCTGTTTGACTTTGTTAACTCAGAATTTCCCATGCTCTTTGACAATGACTCTCTCCCTTTTTAATACGCATGACAGTTAACATTTCATGACACTACTCTTCTTTGGAATACACTTTGAGTAGAACTCTACTAGATACTTTCCAAGATTCTTCTTAGCTTTCATATTCCATAATGAATCAGTTAGGAATTTGTTTGTCTATAGGTAACAGAGAATTGTGGCTTCCAAAGACAAAGATTTACGTGTTTCATACCACCATAAATCTGGGAGTGAAAATCCAGGATCAGTTCAACTGCTCGAGGATGTCTTCAGGAACCAGCATCCCACATTTCTGCTCTGCCATCTTTAGCGTATGGCTTTTTCCTCATGGTCACAAGATGGCTGCAGCACCTCTAGGTACTGAATCTGAGTTCCAGGCTGGAAGAAGGAAGAGACAAAAGCCTTTTTTTGTGTGTGTGAGGTCTTTTAGGAAAAAAAATTCAAAGAGGGATGCTCTTCCTGGGAACTTCTACCTGTATTTCATTGACTAGAGCAGGGTCCCATGGCAACTCCTAGATGCATGGGAGTCTCAGAAGATAAGTATTTTAAACTCCCAGAGGAAGGCAAAGGAAAGACTGCTTGTGAGTGGCTTTCAAGGAGCTAATTCATCTATGATGTCCTCAGGTTGGTTTTTTTGGCTACAGGTTTCATGGCTATAAGAAAGGCCAATAAGATAGAAGTTTGATTCTCTATTGTCTAACAGTTTGAAGGTAAGGAAACTGGGGCTGGCTTCCTGGTAACAGGGTCCCAGGCACTTTCTATCTTGTGGCTCTGCCACCCCCAACATGCACCATGTGGCTCCCATTTCCTGGTGTTAGATGGCTGTTCCACGTGCTGAGCAGCAGGGAGAGAAGCAGGGAAAGGCCATGCTTTTCCCCGTTAAGGTCATGCCCAATAAAAAAATACCCATCCCAGGGCCACAACTTGGTCACACAGCCACACCCAGTAAAAAGGGAGACAGGGAGAAGTAATACTGAGCGGCCACGTGTCTGGCTAAAACACGGGAGTTCTAATAAAAAAGGAGAGGGGAATAAATACCAGGAACAAGCTTGGCGTTGGTTTGCCACACATAATCATACCTAAACAGTGCTTCTTTCGTTAAGTGTATTACTATTTTTCACATTAAAAATAGCACAATGTGATGGGCATATACTGGTCACTAATATATTACCCCAAATCCAGTTCCAATATCACTTCTTCCACAAAACCTTCCCTGATCTTTTGAGAGTTGAGGGTTTCTTCCTTTCTTTATAACACCATCTGGTCTGTCTGACTCTGAAGTTAGCATCCTTTGCCATGAAACTATACGGCATCTTCTTGTCTATTCTTCTGTTTGTGGGCCATAAATTGCTGTTCTTGTCAGCAAATATGTCTCCCAACCGGATATCGTACCTCTTGAGGCCTAGGAACTTACCTCCTGCATTCCTGGCTCCTTTGTACAAGGCTGGTATACAGCAGGTGCTCAACAGATGTTTCTGGATGAATACACAGTGCATCATGGGAGTATCTAGAGTCAGGTTCCACTCAAAGGTGACGTCTGGGTAGGGACTTGAAGGAAAAGATGGAACAGATCATGAGATTTTTCTGCAGCTAAGTACTTCGTAAGGACGTAAAACCTCCCACAATCTCCCTGTGCTTCTTATTTATGACTCTCCTTCTGGAAGAGGCTTTGGGAAGAGTTGGAAGCTTCTTCCTCTGTGACTGCACAGCCTGGATTCAGACAGCTGTCACAGCCCTTGTCTACTTGCACTGTGAATACAGCAGTGGTCACCTCATGGCCTGGCTAAGTCTCCGTTTCCTACCTGCGAAGTCAGGCGGGCAGTGACAGAAAAGACAGGGCGCATGAGAACTGCAATCGGACGCCCCTGTGATTCCACAGGGACGCCTCTGGGGCAGGTCCCATGCCTTTCTCCTTCTTCAGTCTCGAGTGCCCAAGGCCGCGTCAGTGCTTCTGTGGTTTATCTATTACTATGCAACAAATCACCCAAACTTAGTGTCTTAAAACAATAAACACTTATTGTCCTATAGTCTCTGTGGGTCAGGAATTTGGGAGCAGCTTCGTCAGGGGGTTCTGGATTGGAGTCTCTCCTAAGGTGGCAGTCAAGATGTTGGCCGAGGTGCTGTCATCTGACACCTTGATTCTTGCAGGAGGACCCACTTCCAAGATGGCTCATTTTCATGGCTGTTGGCAGGAGGCCTCACTCCTGGCACATGGGCCTCTCCACGGGGCTACTTGAATGTCTTCATGACATGGCGCTAGCTTTCCCCAGAGCGCAGGATCAGAGAGAGGGCACGGTGGTAGACACAATGTCTTTTTTTTTTTTTAAATAGAGGCGGGGTCTCGCTGTTGCTCAGGCTGGTCTCGAACTCCTGAGCTCAAGCGTTTCTCCCGCCTTGGCCTTCTCCCGCCTTGGCCTCCCAGAGTGCTGGGATTACAGGTGTGAGCCACAGCGCCCGGCCTCTTTTTTTTTTTTTTTTTTTTTTTTTTTTAAAGTAGAGTAACTTATTTTATTTATTGTGGTGCCTGACGTGACTGATCTGGTTCATACTACCTCTGTTAATTTTTTCCACTTATTTCATATATATTTCTTTTATTGAGACAAATTCACATACCATAAAATTCACCCTTTTAAAGTATACAATTCTGATTTTTTAGTATATGCACAAAGTTGTGCAATCATCAGCAGTATCTAATCCCAGACACTGGGATCTAGCCTTGGAAGTCACATGCCTTCATTCCTGCAACGTCCTATTGGTTGACAGGTCCGCTCTATTCAGTGTGGGAAGGAAGAGTCATGGGGACCATCTCGGAGACTGGCTGCCACGGTGCTCAATGTAATTTGAATGAATGAATGAATGAATGAATGATTTTGTTAACTGAAGGCGGATGAAGCCAGAGACTAGAAGAGACTGACTTCTTTACCTTGTTAAATTCAATGGTCAATTCTCAGAGATTATCTTTCTTAACCTACCAGCAGCATTCCTCCTTGAAACACCGCCTGGGCTTCCACAATGTCACACTCACCTGATTTTCCTCCCAATTCTCAGTCCCTCCTTGGTCTCTCATGCTGGTTCTCCCTCCTCTTCCTGCCTTCCTAGTGCTGCGGTGGCCCAGAGCTCAGTCCTGGGGCTTCCTCTCTTCTCTGCATGCTCTCATCCTGGGTGAGCTCCCACTCAACCTCTACGTCTCTACGCACGAGTTTCCCCCTGGGCTCCACCTCAGACCTGTCCCCTGGACTCCAGGTTCAAACAGCCACTGCTTCTGGACATCTCCATGTAGGCGTAGAGAGGCTCTCAAATGTAACCAGGCTCAAAACCGAACTCCTGGCTGGGTGCGGTGGCTCACACCTGTCATCGCAGTACTTTGGGAGGCTGAGGAAGGGGAATTGCTTGAGCCCAGGGGTTTGAGACCAGCCTGGGCAACACAGCAAGACCCAATCTCTACAACAAAATTAAAAACTTAGCTGGGTGGGGTGGCATGTGCCTGTAGTCCCAGCTACTTGGGAGGCTGGGAGAGGAGGATCACTTGAGCCCAGGAATTTGAGGTTACAGTGAGCTATGATGATGCCACTGCACTCTAGCCTGGGTGACAGAGGGAGACCCTGCCTCAAAAAACAAACAAAATGAAACAAAAACCCTGAACTCCTGCTCAAACTCAAACCTGCCACTCTTACAGGATTCTCCAGCTCTGCTCCTGGCAACTCTATCCTACCACTTGGCCAAAAAAACCTTGACTTGTCTTTTTCTCTGCTGTCTCCATCCCACCAACCCACCTATCACCAACTTCGAACTACATTCAGAATCTGCCCCTCCTCTCCGTCCCCGCTGTGTCCATCCTGGGCTGGATGTGGTGGTGGCCTCCCAGCCGCTTCCTGGTGTCTCCCAACCCACACAGAGCAGGCGGGGCGTCCTGGCTCACCCCAGGTTCTCCCTGCCACACTCTCAAGAGAAGCCCAAATCCCCGCAACCCGAACCTCCCTGACCCTTGACCCCGGCTCTCCCCTTTCTCCCTTGCTGGCTCCACACCAGCCTCCTCCCTGCTCCACAAGTCCCCCAGGAGCCCTCCAGCTCCTCCGTGTGGAACTCCTCCCCCCCCTCCCCATGCCTCTCTGCCACCCTCCCTCCCTCTGTTCTCCCTTCAAATCACCTTCTCTGTGACCTTCGCTGACCTTGGATATAAAATGGCCATCCCTACCCCTTAGGCCTGGTTCTTCTCTCTAGTGTGTGTTTTTAAAATTTTAATCCGTAGAGTTATCACTATCTAACAGATTACATATTTTGCTTAGATTATTTTGTTTATCGTCTGTCTCCTTTCCTTCACCCCCCAACGTGAGCACCGTGAGATTGGGGACTGTGCTTCATCCATTGCTCTATCTCCTGCCCAGGACGGCGTCTAGCACGTGGTGGGGCTCAATCATTATTTGCAGATAGTTGATATCTGTCTACTTGACTACCCTCTATCTCATCTTCTAGAATACTCAAAGGCAGGGACTGTGTCTATTTTTCCTTGCTCCAATGCCTGGTGCTTAGCAGTTGTCCAGTGCATTTTGTTGGATGACTATCTGTGAACCTCTTAGGGCTCCTGCTTCCTCTCTGCGATATGAGCAGTGGGGAGGGGCCCTTAGAATGCTCAGTCCCGCCTCACGCTGGCCCCAGCCAGTTACCTGTAGCCATGTAGGAAAGCAGGCCCTGCACTGCCACACCTTCCCATTTGTCAAAAGAATCAGCAATCCGAGTTCTTACATGAATGCACCTTATTTTTAAATGCCAGCAATTGATTTAACATCTAAAAAAAATTAGCATTGTTTCCTGCATAACAGTCCACCCCAACACTTAATGGCTTACTACAATCATCGCTTATGTAGCTCACGATTTTGCAGGCTGACCAGACAGGTCTTCCAGTCTGGGGCGGCTCAGCTGATCTTCTCAAATCAAATAATCCTTCCAGTCGACATAGATTAGAATCTAAACCACTGGCAAGCAGAGGGCTTTTTATTGAAGGAGGAAAACTCCACCATCCCAGAAAAGGTTGGCATGAAATTAAGGTGACAAGGGAAAAAAAGAATCATGAGCTACTGGCCAAATAATTCAGCTTAATCTCCAGGAAATGATTGTCACAGCATTAGGAAGGTTCATGTGCAGACTCGAAGAAGCCTGGCTGAAACCTCCTGGAAGCCTTGGAAACAAATTCGTATTGCACATGACATGCCCGAGGCTAGCTATCTCTCCATGCAATAATGACTATATTATATGGCTAGGAATAAGTAATTGATTTAAGGGTGGTGGACATCTAATAATGAATAGAGTGAACAAGAGCTGCAAAATTAGGATGCACCCACAGTTACTTTTAAGCATATAAACAGTGACTAGCCGTGACACAGGAGGCCCAATCACTTCCATCCTTCGAGATTCTCTGTATATTAAAAAATAAAAAATAGGGTATTCTAACTGTGTGATATGTTAAATGTATACAGTTATAAATCATAACTTTTAACAAATCCCCCAAAAAGGCAAAAAAAAAAAAAAACAAAACCTAAAAAGTAACGCACTATAATTGTGCTCATCAGAAGATAATTTTAAAAAACATTAATTCATCTCTACTGCATGCTGTGATCTGGTGATGAGATACAAATTTCAAGTTGTACAAAATCTTGAAGGTGGAATATTATACAGGACAACTGGCCCGAGCTCTTCAAAAAGTTAATATCATGGGGGAAAACACAGTGGGGTAGGAGGGAGGGCTGTTGCAGATTTTAAAAGACACACAGGACATATAACAACCACGTGTAATGTGTGGTCCTTGATTAGATCCTGGTTTGAATAAACCAGCTGTAAAAGATATTTTGGGGAAAATCGCAATTGTTTAAGAAAGTCCTCCCTATTGTTTTAGAGACACAGCCTGAGAGATTTAGTGACAAAAATTCATGAAGTCTATAATTTGAAATACTTAAAGGAAAAAGAAATGATTGAGGAACAATTATGGCAAAATGTCAATGATTATTCGATCTAGGCAAGCGGGTGCGTGTCTATCTATAGATACAAACTACTCACTGTACTTTTTCTGCATGTTTGAGAGTTTTCATAATAAAAAGTAAAATTAGAACAAAGAAAGCTTAGGAGCTTGCGAGAAATATTAAGTACTACATTTGTACTTAATACATTCATTTGCATTATAAATGAAGGTGATTAAAAGAGCATAGGAATATTTTGAAGGAAAAAAAGTGTAAGAGAAATGTCATCTTCCAGTGTTTCTCTGTGGCCTCACTTGGGGAGAATGTCAAAAGTCCACATTTTACACCCTGAATGTGAAGACAGCGTCAAATGGCTTCCTTGATCTCCCTGTGATAGGACAAGGTGGCTTTTGTCTTTTTCTTCCTTCATTTTGCCCTCCCAGTGATTCTGTCGGTACACAGATATTAGAATGCCCCATGGACCCACCCAACTTCTCTGTTTATTTTCCAAAATGGGAGAGGGAAGGTGAGTTTAGAGATAAAGAAAGAAGCTGATTAACCAGTTAAACCATTTCTGTTAGTCCAGTGATCAAATTTCACTGTATTATCTATAATGTGAATAGTTAACTTGCTAGGTGGAGTCATACATAAAGATGAATTAAGAGAGTAATAGGGCGACCAGAGGCACGCCCCCCCAGCCCCCCACCCCCGCCCTGCCTGTCTTCCAAGTTTCCTGATTGCTCTCTGCAACTTAATATTGGAATCTAGAAGCCAGTTGGCCACAAATACATATCGCACAGCAGCAGATGCCGAATTAATTTCACTTTTGATGAAGGAATTTCTGAAGAACCAAAGTCCACAGATACAACACTTTATAGGCTTCTACACAGTGAAATACCTTAGTGTAGAATCAAACAATACAGCTTGTCACTCAGATCTGGGATTCACAGTTATCTGTAACTGACCCAAATTCCAAAACGTGAACAGTATTTTGAAACACCAAAAAATTCCAAAAAGCTTCCAAGATTGGCCCTATTCTCACACTTATCCAAACTCATCCATGGAAAAAAAGAATCCGTGGTTATGGGTACTAACAAAGAATTTTATTGGTTTCAATTTTTAAATAAGTTCTCAGGGAACTTTAAGGGGTGATGCAGATGAGTAGAATTAAACATTACCAAGATGAGGCCCTACTGATTAAAAATCTACATGTCTGACATATCTCTGTTTATCTGGTTGCAGCAGGCTGGCGGGGTAGGTCTGTCGATCAAGATAGCATTACCTAACGCAGCAACACCATTTCTAAACACATTCTTTAATAAAAATGCATAGAACGCATGTCTACACAACAATGAATTTTTTTTTTTAAGGGACGCAGAGAAGTTAAAGTTACTAGCCTGATCCTGCATTCCCTAAGTATGCATGAAATCTTCATTCTGCTAGTGTAAAATTCAAACATGGAAGCAGAAAGAAATTTGTGTCATAGAAGCAACTCTTTTCAGCTCAGATGAGCACTGTAGAGTCCTGTTATGCAGCAGTTAACACCAGAGGGTGGCAAACTCAGGCCATGGGCCAAATCTGGCCCTCTGCCTTTGTACATAAAGTTTCATTGGAAATCAGCCAAGCTTATTCCTTTATGTATTGTCTATGGCTGGTTTTGTGCTGCAAAGGCAGAGTTGAGTAGTTTTGGCAAAGATCATCTGATCTGCAAAGCCTCAAATATTTACTATCTGGCTCCTTACTAAAAGTATGTTGACTCCTGGGTAATGCCATGCAGGCCCAGACTGGGGATCCAGCCCCAAGCTGTAGGACCTTGAGCACATTCCTTAAGATGTTTAAGCCTCAGACTTCCCATCTATTAAATGGGGATAATAAGGACACTAACAGCTAAGTTTACTAAATGTTTACAACATGCCCAGCACTGTTCTAGGTGCTTTGAGTGTATTAACTCATTAAGCCCACAACAACACTATAAAGAACTATGCTTGCCCTCATTTTATTTTATTTTTATTATTTGCTTTTTTAGAGATGGGGTCTTGCTCTGTTGCCAGGCTGGAGTGTAGTGGCACGATCATAGCTCACTGTAAGCTCAAACTCCTGGGCTCAAACAATCCTCCCACCTCAGCCTCCCAAGTAGCTGGGACTACAGGTGTGCACCACCATGCCTGGCTAATTAAAAAAAAATTTTTTTTGTAGAGATAGGGTCTCACTCTATAGCCCAGGCTGGTTTCAAACTCCCACCTCAAGAGATCCTCCCGTCTTGGCCTCCCAGAGTGCTGGGATTACAGGCACGAGCCACCGCATGTGGCTACTTGTCCCCATTTTAAAGGTGAGGAGACAAACGCACAGAGAATTCAAGTAACTTAAAGTCCCACAGTCAGGCAATGGTGGAGCTACTACCTCACCTGGTAATTATGAGGGCAAAGTGAGGTTAGGCAGACAAGGAAACTTCCTATCCTGGCACTTGGAATTTAGCAAGCTCTCAAATAATTATAATTATTCTCAAATTATAACTGTTGCTATTATCGATTGGGAACATAAGCCATCAGAAAGAAATTAACAAATTAGTTGGTACCTGAACTGACTCTTCAAATCCCGACCTCACGGAATGTTTATTTACCTGACATCTTCAGGAGGGGCTGCTGCCACATCAAAATGGTGTTTGTTGTTCTGGGGAGGGTGATAGATTATGCAGGGTTTGCTTTCCTCAGTCCCTGGATTAATCGTCAGTTTTTCAAACAGGATTTTAACAAGCTAAGATCTCCCAGAAAGTATGGCAACTAATAATGCCATTAAGAAGAAGAAGAAGAAAGAGAGACCAAAAGCTCAGTGTGTACATTTCACAATTGCAGTTCGATGGTCATTTATGGTCAGTTGCCGGTTCACACACAAACCACAACAAACACACACATACAATGAATTAAATTGGCTTTCTGAATCCATTTACTTTCTTTATAACTTAAACATACACGTCACACATTGTTGTAGAAAACGTGGATAAATGACAGAAAATAGAAAAACAATCACCCAATATCTCACCTTGAAAAAACCACCTTTAACATGCTGGGGTTCTAGTTTTAGTTTAATATAGATTTGGTTTTGTTTCTTCCTGCGCTGCAGGAATTGTTTCAATGGATCACAATGTAAAACATTTAAATAAATGATGGTAACTCACTGGTAACAGTAGTTATCTGAGAGACAAACTGAGAAGATCTCTGCTTTCTACATTGTATATTTCTGTACTCTTTCACCAACAGCACTTTTTTCACGGAGGCTGAACGTCTTTAAAGTGAGAAAATACCCAATAAGGATCAGTTTTTAAATTAAAATATGTAACGGTTACAATGAATTCAGAGCAAATATTTAAAATGCCAATATCAGTTCCAAATATCCCTCCTTAGAAGGCAGAGTCGTCTGCATACACATTTATACACTCCTTAGACATCTGGGAAGATCCATCATTAACTGAATTTTCCCTCATGAGATGGAGTGGTCAGACAGTGTCCATCAACTTAAAAACAACTTGTCAATTCAATAGGGGGGAAAAATAATCCCAACCTAACCATCTAGTCAATTCAGGGGAAAATTATCAGTCAACCATTTGTCATGTAATCCAAACAAACTATCGACTAAGGAAATCTACTTTTTAATTAGTAATGCTTATATCACAGACACACGGTGTCAGATAAGACATTTGGTAGCAAAATGAAAAACTGAAGATTTTAAAGGAGATATTTCCATTTGATCCTCTTTGGAACTCACCCTGCGGTGAAAACACGAGCTTTTCTTTATATTAGTCCATGATTATTAGAAGAAAGAAGAAATTAAGCTTCTATAGGTATAGGAATCTCTCTTTTTAAAAAAATGTATCTGAAGCCTCTTCAACAAGATGCTTAAGTACAACCAAACTGGCTTCTTAGTAACAAACCGTGCAAATATAATGTGCATTAAAAGGAAAAAAAAAAAAGAAAGAAAGAGAAAAAACCAAAAAGGCTAAACAAGGAAAACCTACTACAGTGCTAGCAGGTTTTACTTCTGGGTAGTCAGATTATTTGCTTCCTTGTCAGTTCTGATTTTCCTACAGTGATCACGTGGATTATAACCACCCGTATAAGAAGGAAAAAAAGGAACTAAGGATGATGCAGAAAATGAAGCCCGAGGAGGTAGGCGCAATCCAGAGTGTTAAAGGTGAGACGGGGTACAAACTCTACACCTGGTGCAGTGAGGTCAGTGTCCTTCCTTAACACCTTCCTCAACACTTTTCTTTGTGTTAAAGAGAAAAAGCTCGAGGTCAGGAGGCTGCACTAGTGGCTGAGCGAACTGTCATGGAGATAATTGAATATCAACACACGTCAGGTGAGGAATTCTAACTCTGAGTACTTACCCGATTGCCACCTTCTATTTAAAAATGTTAATGAGGACAACCAAAATTACACTATCATCTCTCTGTCCATCTCCTTCCCATCCTCCATCTGAGATACGGTATATTGTAGAGGGGAGAAACATGAACTCCAGAGCCAGACTGACTTAGTTTTAAACCTGGCTCCACCACTTACTAGCTCTGCGGCCCAGAGTGAGTGGCTAAATCTCTCTGGCCTCAGTTTTCCCATCCATAAAATGGACACAATGATAGTACCTACCTGTGGTAGGTAGAAAATGACTCCCCAAAGATGCCTATATCCTAATGCCCAGAACCTGTGTTTATGCTGTCACACGGCAAAGAGGGATTATGTTTACAGACGGAATTAAGACTGCTAATCTGCTGACCTTAAATAAGGAGACTTACTGGATTGTTCAGGTGGGTGCAATGTAATCACTAGGATCCTTATAAGTGAAAGAAGGAGGCAGGAGGGTCAGTGTCAGAGTCAGAAAGAGATTTGAAGATGATTTGTTGCTGGCTTTGGAGATAGAGGAGGGAACCAAGGGATGTGGGCAGCCTCTAGAAGCTGGAAAATGCAAGGAAAAAGGAACCCATGTTGGACTTCTGACCCCCAGAACTGAAAGACAATAAATTTGTGTTGTTTTAAGTGGCTAAATTTGTAGTGATTTGTTACAGCAGCAACAGAAAATTAATACATTACCTCACAGGATTGAGAGATTTAAATGAATACTTGTAGAGCACCTAGTAAGTGCTTAATAAATGTTAATATAACCACTAAATGACTATTATAGTTAATATATATTGCATATTGCATTTCTAGAGTGAGTTTTAGAATTTCTTTTTTTTTTTTTTTGGAGATAGGGTCTCGCTGTGTCACCCAGGCTGGAGAGTGCAGTGGCGTCATCATAGTTCACTGCAACCTCAAACTCCTGGGCTCAAGCGATCCTCCTGCCTCAGCCTCCAGAGTAGCTGGGACTACAGGCACGTGCCATGACACCCGGCTAATTTTTTCTATTTTTGGTAGAGACGGGTCTCGTTCTTGCTCAGGCTGGTCTCAAACACCTGACCTGAAGCGATCCTCCTGCCTCGGCCTCCCAGAGTGCTAGGGTTACAGGCATGAGCCACCGCGCCCGGCCCCTCATTGTTATGTTTTATTTAGTCTTTGTAACAACTGGAAATAGACCCCAGCTGTCATCACCATCTTCATCGTTATCATGGAATTACAGAACTCTAGTGTGAGGAAAATTTTTCTCTCTTCTATTTTGTTTTTACTTTACGGACATTGTAAGGTGTTCAACAGTCCGGGTTTCCCTTTTCCCATCAGCAGGCTCTAAGACAAATTTAAGCCTATCTCAAGCATTTTGGTATCAGCAACATTTTTTCATTCTACTTTATGTCTCTTATTTCTTCACTGATTTATAATTTGTGTTCTATTATATTTTATTGATTTATTGATTGATGTGATCTCACTATGTTGCCCAAGCTGGACTCAAACTCCTGGGCTCAAGAGATCCTCCCACCTCAGCCTCCTGAGCAGCTGGGACTACAGGTGCATGCCACCATACCTGGCTATTCTTCTTTTTTTTTTAAATCTCTGTAAACTGTCTTACATTTTTTCTTGAAAAGGAGGCATATGCAAAAAGAAAAAAATGGATGGGTATAACATCCATAACAACAAAATATGTAAAACCTTTATCTCTGTCCACTCTACTTTCCATGCATCTATCCTATCTCAGTATAGATGCATAAGTTGCTTGTCCGAGGTCAGCTAGTTTGCCAACTGAGCTAGAACACCAAAGTTCTGTCCCTTTATTCAGCATAAACATTAAGAAAGGACAACTTCTTTCATAAAATGAACTTGTTGATTCACTACAAGGTCAAAGTTTTATGATACCAGTGTAATGAATCGTGGGGATCAGAAGGGCCCAGGAAAGCATCCAGCTTTCTCAAGTTACCCAGCAGATTGGTGGATGAGAATGGACCTTGGTGCTCCTTTTACTGCCCTGAGCAACTCTGGAAACTATCACAGCACTTGAGGAAATGTCCTCCCAGGAACAGAATTCTAGCTATTATGATAATGTGGTGCGTGCAGTGTGTTACAAGACACATACTACTCATCTCCTCATTAAAAAGGGAATGAAATTTGAGGGGTACTAAGTGTAGTTTCCATATTTATAAGAATAGTGACCTAAAAACTGGGTCTGCATCTCTCATCTCCTATGGGATAAATGCTCTGAAGGAAAAGGGAGCCTATAGTTGGGAATTAACAGTTAAAAGGAGTCAACTGCTATAGACATTCCCATTAAAACAGGAGGGGTGGAGGAGAGGAGATTGCATTAATCTTCTCAGGCCGCCAAAACAAAACACCACAGACTGAGTGGTTTAAACAACAGAACTCCATTCTCTCATGGTTCTAGAGGCTAGAAATCCAAGATCAAGGTGTGGCCAATTTGATTTCTGGAAAGGGCTCTCTTCCTGGATTGCAGATGGCCACCTTCTTGCTTTTCACATGGCCTTTTGTCTGTGTTTGCAGAGAGAGAGAGAGAGAGAGCTCTCTCTGGTGTCTCTTCTTATAAGAACACTAATCCCATCAGATCAGGACCCCACCCTTATGACCTTATTTAACCTTAACTACTTTTGTAAAGGCCCTATCTCCAAATACAGTTATGATAGGGTTTCAATATATGAACTTTGGAGGGACACAAACATTAAGTCCATAACAGGAATATGTGCAGTAATTCTGAAATCCATCAGGGCACACATTGGTAGTTCCTTGAGTGGGACTCAAGGCATCAGAAGAACTTTCCATTACTCTTGGATCTTCTGGACCCTTGGATCTATTCTTCGAGTCATCTTTCTTTTCCCATGAAAGGTAGCTCATGTTTGCAGCTGAGTAGTTTTGCAACCTGCTTCCTACCTATAGAAGTTTGAGAGTTCAAAGGCCTTTTGTAAATGCTGTACTGCCTCTGCTCATTTCAGTCCAAGCCAGCTATGTTTCTGCCGATATATTTCTCTTAAAAACTTTGTGGGTCCCCTGAAAATTCAGGAGTGGCTTAGCTGGGTGAAGTTATTATAGACAAGTTGCTGGCCAGGGCTGCAGTCATCTGAAGGCTTGACTAGGGCTAAAGGATCTACTTCTGAGCTGGCTCACTCATGTGGTTGGTGAATTGGTGCTAGGTGTTGGCAGGAGACCTCAGTTCCTTGCCATGTGAGCGTCTCCACAGAGACGCTTAAGTGTCCTTATGGCACGACAGCTGGGCTCCCCCAGAGCACATGATCCAAGAGATCACACCACAGCAGCCACGATGTCTTCTACCACCTTGTCTGGGAATTCCCACGTTAGCATTTCCTATCTCCCATCGTCTACACAGGTCTTCCCTATTCAGAGTGGGAGGACACGCTGTGAGGACGTGGTTATGAGCAGGTGAGGGCCGCCAGAGGCCACCTGGGAGACTGGCTACTACAGGACTCTCAAAGCAAGACTGGGACAGGTTGTTTAAATGTCATTTCAGGCCTTGGGGTTTTCTTTAGGTTTGATCTCTGATTTATCTAAGAAGCATTTATTTAGTACCAATCTTGGGCCAGGCACTGTGTGAGATGCTAAAGATATAAATACGAGTAAAAATCTGTTGTACCTGTTTCAAGCAGGTGAGCTCACCATTGAATCCATATATATATAAGACAATACTTTCATATATTAATAACACCATAAGTGCCATGCTCAAGTTGTGTGCTAGATGCTTCACAGGAGTTGAGACTCTGTAGCAAGGTGTGTTGGTGGGGGGTGCTGGTGGGGGTGGGGGATAAGTCAGGAGCAGTTCCCTAGAGCAAACAATCAATACCGACATTTGTTGGCATTTATTATTAGCCAGGCCTTGTGCAAAACACCTTTAAATTCATCATCTCAAGTAATCCTCTCCATAACCCTCATGAGGTATGTATTAATACTATTGTTATTATATTTATTTGTTGTTTCTTGCCTGGCACTTCCTCTCACCCCAACCACAACTTAGAAAGAGGGGTATTGTCAGGTTCTAAATCTCCAGCATCTAGAAGAATTCCTGGCACAGAGTTAGCCTTGAATATTTTTTAGTTGAACCGCTGACTACCCATTTGACAGATGAGAAAACAAAGGCTTAGAGAGAAGTGACTTCCTCAAGGTCACATGACCAGGCAGTGGCTGAGGCAGAATTACAACCCCTGCTCCTGCCCACAGTAATAATCACCTCCAAACATGGCCTGTGCTCTCAAGGAGTGGACAGCGTAGAGGGGAAGCCAAACAGAGAGTGCTAAGGCAGATAATGAAGTCCAATGTGACAGGTGCCATGAACAAGTGTTTCCAAGGTGTCATGGGAGTAAAGAGCACAGGTCTCGGGGGCTGTGGGGTCTGGTCATGGTCCTCCCACCAGTGATGCCAAGCCTGTAGCTGCCACCATGAGGCTCCGACTTTATTCCGTGGGAAGTCCCAGCTGGGAGCATTCAGAAATCCTGAGGTCAGGTCTCCCTTGAAGCCAGGTGGGAGGGATCACCACCCTGCTCAGGGACAGAGTTCTTCAATCCCAGGCTGTCTGCTTCTCCTTCAGCACTCTCCCCTCTTCTCTCCCCACCGTGCTCCCAGTACCATGGGCATCAATACTTGCCTCTGTGAAATGTTGCGTATGAGTCAGGGCAAAGACAGGGCCTCTCCCGTGGGGTTGGCACATCCCCTGGCACCGGGGCTCGGGGCTCTCCCACTCAGCCACTGGTCATCTGGGAGGCAGGAAGGGACTTTTAGTTCTTTCAAAGTTAAAGTTTGAGAAATGTGATCAACTGCCTATCATGAAATCACTTAAAGTGAGACTTCAAGAGCAGCTTTAATAGTGGGTTTACTTTATCAATGCCTGCATGGCATCTGGCAGGGATGTTCTGTGAGCCAAAAGAAAATGCAGTTTCTTTAAATAGCTGTTTTCCCTCCTGCACTGTAAAGCTGTACACGTTCTCTGAGTACAATTTCAGAAACACAAATACTCACAGATAGAGTGGAAGTCAGTCATTATACCACCACCCAGAGATAACCAATACTATCTTTATGTCCATCCCTCCAGCCCTTTCCTTCAGGGCACGTGCATGCCAACTCTGTAGTGGCTGCCTGGTGTAGTGGTTAAAAGCACAGCTCTAAAATGGTCCTGCAGTCCCACTGCCGGGATATATCCAAAGGAAACGAAATCACTATCTGCACGCCATGCTCATTGTAGCGTTATTCACAACAGCCAATATGTAGAAATGACCTAAGTGTCTGTCAACGAATGAATGGATAAAGAAAATGTGGTGTGTTTATACACATACACACACACACACAGGAATATTATTCAGCCTTAAAAAGGAAGGAAATCCTGCCATTTGTAATAACATGGTTGAACCTGGAGGACATTATGCTAAGTGAAATAAGCCAGGCACAGAAAGACAAGTACTGCATGGTCTCACTTGCATGGGGAATGTTAAAAAAGTCAAACTCACGAAAGTAAAGAGTAGAATGGTGGTTGCCAGGGGCTGGGGACTGGGGGAAAATGGGGAGATGCTGGTCCAAGGGTACAGAGTTTCAGTTATGCAGGATGAATAATTTCTGGAGATCTAACATACAGCATGAGAACTATAGTCAATAATAGCAGATTATATATTTGAAATTTGCTGAGATTTTAAGTGTTCTTGCCACATACACACACACACACACACACACACACACACACAAAGGTAACTATGTGAGGTGATGGATCTGTTAATTAGCTTGAATGTGTTAATCATTTCACAATGTATATATCAAAACATTATATTGTGCACCTTAAATTTACACAATTTTTATTTGTCAGTTATACCTCAATAAAGTTGTAGAGAAAGAAGGAAAAGAGCTCTAGGCCAGGTGTTCTCAACCTTTTCTGGGCTCTGGAACCCTTTGAAAGTCTGGTGAAGCCCATGGACCTCTTCCCAGAGTTATGTTTTTAATGCATAAATTAAAACACAAAGGCAATCAATTATATTGAAATACAATTATCAAAACATTTAAGACATGTTGCGATATAGTAATATATGTGCTTATTAATGCATTTAGTGACAACATCTAGTGGCAGGTCTAAGGGCTCCTGTCACTGCAACATGGTGATGAACACAAATGGGGTCTTGAGCTGCTACAATTTTAACAGGAATGATCGAGGCTCTTATCGGTGATAGTCACAGGTATTGCTCATGTTCCTATGGCTTGTTGCCTACATTCATAATTGAAAAAAATGCTAAATTTTAGTTAGGAGGCAGTGGAAATAAATATAAGGATTTTTTTCTTTCTTATCCAGGTTCACAAACCCTGTAAGATCTATCAACAAGGCACAGGTGGAGAATTGCTCTGGTGTAGGGTCCCTACATTTGCATCTCAGCTCTGTCATTTACCAGCTGTGTGATGCTGGGCAAATTACTCACCTCCTCTGGGCTTCAGTTTCCCTATCTGTAAACTGGGGGTGATAATAATATCTCTCTCATACTCTTATTGTGCACATTGGAGGAGGCCACCTATGTCATGCCCTTAGAATGGAGTTACTCAAATCCAACAAGCTCAGAAAACCAAACTTTTAAAAACTCATTTGATAGCCAGGGCTCATCTGATCTGAACCCATTTGTTGGCAAAACTTGAACTGAATTGGCACAAAACAATCTGTGTGAATGTTCATACTTTTTGCTGCAGAAATATCAATGTGTTTGATGACAATGTGTTTGCTGTTCTGGACTCCAAGTGGCACTGTATTACCTTTCTAAATGGACACATTTTGAAGTCCAAAATCTGTCTGGCACCAATGGACATGTCCTTCTCTTGCTAGAAGTGGGACTTTTTTTCTTTTGTTGAGTTTCAAACTATTCCATTTTATTCTCATTAGCCAGATAAGGGAGGCATGCTGACGTTCTAGTTAATAAATGGAGAGACTGAGGCACAGATTCCCAACTTGTTAGGCTGCTCGCCCAGATTCCAAAAGGTGCTGGACTAGAACTTGGTGCACTGATGGACCTAGTTAAGGAATGTGCCTGTCGACACTGGAGGATCCCTAGGAATTAGTAGCAAGGATATTGTTGGCTTCTTTTTTTTTTAATTAAATGTTAGAGTTAAAATCAGGGTGGTAAGAGTCAGTCAAACACACTGTAGATTCAAATTCCTTTCAGAGTCTTGTTAAAGATGAGAAGCAACAATGGTAACAATGACCGAAGCCTTTGTTACTAAGCACTTGCTGTTGGCCAGGCTTGTGTGTGATCTCACTTAACCAGGAAGATGGGTTCTATTATTATCCCCATTTTACAGAGGAGAAAACTGAGGCCCAGAAAGGTTAAGTAGCATGTGTGAGGCCACATAGCTAGCAAGTGGCAGAGTCAGGGTTTGAACCTGGCGAGGCAGAATCCTTGTTGACTAGATCTTTGCGTCCACAGTCCTCTCCGTATTAAGCGTTTTGTTCTTTTTGCTGAAATCACATTTCATTCCACTGAACTTTTCAAAGGCTTCTGTCTAAAAGGTTAGAGAAGCAGTAATTCCACTTCTGTGAACTGATCCTCAGAAGTAATCAGAGACATGGACAAAGATTTATGTTTAAAAGTATTCAGCATGATGTGACTTACAGTAGTTTGAAAAGAACAGAGCAAGAGATGAATATCGTACATTTCTTATGAGAAAATATTACGCAATAATAAAAATAGAATTGTTAAATAACTTCATATTCTAAGGAGATGTTCATAATACATGGTAAGTTTTTTAAAAAGGAATAAAAGTCTATAGCATTAGCCTCTTTTGGGGAATAAAATGCATACGGGCACATATGCTTACATCAGGAGTCAGCAAACTAGAGCCCACCGGCCAAATCAGACCAACTGTTTTGGTGCAGCCTATGAGCTAAGCATGGTTTTTACATTTTAAAATATAAAATGTAAAGAAGACTATGCAGTCTTTTAGCAAGAATGGTGTCTCAAGGAGTTGAGGACATTACCTCTTGGCCCTCAAAGTCTAAAATATTTACTATTTGGCCTTTAACAGAAAAAATTTGTTGACCCCTGGTATTTAGCAAACCAACCCACCAACCCACCCACCCACCATGGTGGCCACATTGAGCCCACGGGGTAATCCAAGATAATCTCCCCATCTCAAAGTAAGCTGATTGGTGCCTTAACCCCATATGCCAATCCCTCCTAGTCGTGTAACATAACACAGTCACAGGTTCCCTGAGACTGGACGAGGGAGGTGGCATGAGACTGGCTCTGAGGTGGAAGGGCCATGGGCCCGGGCAGGCAGGTGGCCTCTAGAAGCTGGAAAAAGCAAAGAAACCATATTTTCTACTAGAACAAGGGACATGTCCTGCCAACACCTTGATTTTAGTCCAATGAGACCCTTTTGGACTTTTGACCTCTAAGCTGGTAAGATAATAAATTTATTGTCTTTTAAGCCAATACCCAAATTTGTGGGAATTTGTTACAACAGCAATAGGAAACTAATGCAGCTGGTGATTAGGGAAGTGGGTAATGGTACAGAGTGAGAAAATGAGGAAAAACGTCAAAAAAGTCAAATGAATTATTTGGTGGAATTACGGGACCATAATTCCATTTATTCATTCAATCGTTTATTCATGCAACAAATACTTATTGGGGCTTTTACTGTGTGCAGAAACTTCAGCTGGGTTCCTGGGATCTGATGGTAAATGAGACAGGCTAGCCCGATCCCACCACGTGGGAAGACCACAGACAGTTAACCAGTTAACCAGGCAATCACTAAAAGGCGCTGAAGTGCCCAGAGGCAGGGAGAGACAATGTTGGGGAGGCCTGAGGGCGTGGATTGTGTCTCTTCTCCCTGCATCTGGGTCCTCAGGGAAGACCACAGAGGGAAGGGAAGAAGGAAGTGAGGGAGAGAGGGAGGGAAGGAGGGAGGAAGGGAGGGAGGGAGGAAGGAAAGGAACTAGGAGAAAAGAAACATATAACCTAAATAACAAAGACCTGGATACATGTTGCTCACATACAATACACGCCCCATCCTCATTGACCAAATAGACTTTTACCCCAGTTTTGCTGACTCGGGTCTCCAGAGTAAGACATCACCCGCCACAGTCTGCGAGCCCTGGCTCTAGGGGCAGGTGCTCACTGCAACTTTCTCGCCTTCCCATACCATGAGAGCCCTCCATGGGCAGATGCAGACGATGATCAGAATGCCTCGTCCTTTCCATGAGTTAAATTTCTGATCTGCTATTCTATGAAACATCCAGATAAAGCAAATCTATAGAGACAGAAAGTAGATTAATTGTTGCCAAGGGCTGGGGGTGGGAATGGGTAGGACAGGAATGAGGGAACTTTATTGGGACGATGAAAATGTTTCCAAACTGGATTTTGGTGCTAATTGCATAACTCAGTACATTTACTGGAAAAAAAAAAATCACTGACCTGCACACATAAAATGGGTGAATTTTATGGTATGTAAATTATACCTCCATAAATTTTTAAACATTTGATTTAAAAACAAAAATTTCCTGGTGTCCCTAACCCAAAACTTGTTTTCTAAAATGGTCACAGGAATGACCTGTGGGTTAATGGAGCATTCATTCATTCAGTTAGTCGTTCATGCCACAAATATTTATTCAGCATCAAGTCTGTGCCACGCACAGTTCTAGGTACTGGAGATACAGCAGAGAAAAAAAACAGACAAAAATTCCTTACAATTCTGCCCCCTTTTTATACTTACCAAGACCCTTGTGACTACATAGGGCCCTCTCAGATAATCTGGGATCATCTTGCTATTTTAAGGTCAGTTGATTAACCACCTTAATTCCATCTGCTTCCTCAATTCACCTTTGCCATGTAACATAACATATTTACAGGTTCCAGGGATTAGAATGTGCATTTCTTTTGGGGGCCACTCTTCTGCCTACTGCATGGGCTATTTTGATGGCCTACAGACAGAGCTGTATCTCTACATCCAGTAGGATGTGGGTTTTTTACAGATATCATTTTATTTAGTCCCTTAAGGATCCTGAAATATGTATGTCATTATCTCCATTTGGCACACGAGGAGACTGATGCTCAGAGAGGTAAAGTGATTTGCCCAGGATCACACAGCTATAGTGTCCAGGTTGGGGATTGAGTCTGTGGGGCCCCAATGTCTGTGAGTTTCCAACCAGGCTAAGCTTGGCTATAGCTGATGTGTTCAGAACAATCTCTTTCACTTACTGGCTGCACTAGAAAAGACACGGAAACCTCAGTTAATTCAATCGCTTAGCCACGTAGACTTCCTCATAGAGAAAAGCGTAAAGGCAAGGCAACCTTCCAAAGACCTGGGGTCACATCCCACCCCAGGGAAATAAAGTCAGCTCTCTGAGCCTCAGCGTCTCATGGGTGTACTAAACCAGCTCCACGTCTTACCATCCAGGAGTGTTCTGAATCATTCGTAAGAGAAAAATTTGTTGTGCTCCTCTATGTGTCAAGACCCCATTCTAGAAATTTCTAAAGCACTCCATGAGAGCAGGATAAGATCACTCTTTTTTAATTTGAATCATGCAGATTGTTTTGCCATCAAGTTATGTTAATAATAAAAATAATGGCCACAGTTACCAAGGGTTTACAGTGTGCCAGGTACTGAGCTACTGGCTTTGCAAATATGGACGGTTCTTTATCACAGTTCATTATAACAGCTGGACTTCAAAAGAAACTGCAAACTTCCATTCCCCTATTCCAGTGTGGATATGCCTTTAATGAAACCCCAAATTAAGACCCAAATAGCTGGTGACCACAAGAAGAACCACCAGCCTTACTGGGGGGTGAGAGGCGCCTAGCAGGACACTAATTCTTCCCTTCCTGGGTTGAGCCTTTGATCCTCCCGCTCACAGATGACAGGGCTGCCTCCAAGCCACCAGGAACTGCTGAGATTTCTGTCTCATTGAGTATGAAGGTGTGCAGACACCCAGAGCCTCCTTGCTCACGATCAGATTTTATGAGTGTTGAACTGTGAGTTTTTAGCAGATTGATCTGCTTTTTTGAAGTAAAAGCTGTTTGCCTTTGCTGTGTACTCATTGCAAAAGGGGAAGGGGAACCAGGAATGTTGATGATCAATTGTTTTTTTCCGGGGAGCGACTCCTGCCTAAAACTTATGAAGTCTCTCCTTGCTCCCAGTGTGGTTCATGGCTTGGACTCACCATTTGGCATGTGTGTTGCTTCTCAGAATGCCTTTTATGACCAAAAAAAAAAAAAACCAAAACAACAACCAAATTTCAGAAGTTTTGGGAACTTGATAACTAAGTGGACATGAAAAGAGAAAGAGCTGAGATTTGCACCCTGCAAATAGTTTTCCCATAATTTTGGGAAAACTACCCCAATCTTTTAGGCCAGTCTCTACATTTGGTGGGAGTGGGGGACAGAGCTAGCATGAAATGCTATTAACGCAAAGACTCTTGGAAAATGAGTTCTGTCTATCTGATGATCCATCTGTCTGTCTTTCCATCCATCATCCAGCTAAAGAAAATACGACTTCAGCTAACAACAGCCTGCTCCAAACAGGAAGGATATCAAGCCTAAAAAATTTGGCAGTAATACTTTTCAATAGGAAAAAGGTACCTGGCTTTAGGTGGAGCAACTCCATACCTAGCATTTAAGCCTACAAAAATAATAGGAGTGTGTAAAAACAGATGTACAAGGACACTTATTACTTGTGATAGAAAAAACTGGAATCAACTTGTCCATTAAAAGGACAATTGTTAATTACTTAACTTTTCAGTTCCTTACTTTCCCTATCTGTAAAACAAGGATGTTCAGAATACCTATTGGTGGTGGTGAGGATTAAATGAATTAATGCTCAGACAGGGTTTAGAAGCAAGGCTGGGCTCACAGTAAGTTCTCAATAATCTTTGCCATTATTATTAGTACAGCCAAATATTAGAAATCATCATGTTTTAAAAAAAAGACTGAAGTTGATCTATATGTACCCAAATATTCATGTTTATGGTTCAGTAAAGAATTAAAACCAAATGACAATATGTTGAGTATAGTTGATCATATTCATGCCTTTCAACCAAGGATGTGCCTTGTGTTTCATATATGGGTTTATTTGTATATAGGACATTTAAGGAAGGATACACAAGAATTGGTGATCTAAAAGTATTTCTGTCTAGACTCCAGAGAGTCAATGTTAAAACACAGCAATCTATGTTCTTTCAAAAGACATCTGTCGTCTACCAACAACCTTAATTTATGGTTTATGACATATACAGGGATGGAACAATTTGAGTCACAACTCTCTAATATGGCCTCATTTGAAACTAGTGGGTATAATTAAGCTATGATTTGAACTAGTGAATAAAATGCACTAATAATATGTTTTAAGAAAACAGCCATATGGTCCTATTGGCTAAAAACCGTTAATTTTGAAAATGACTGATATCAATAAAACTTTGTAAAATGATACTTTTTGGAATAAAAAGCTGTGAAACTTTCCGCCTACATTTTAAATTATCTTCTGCATCAAATACCATGTACAAATTAATGATGGAAAATTAAAGGAAATATTTTGGCATAAGATACTGTAAGAAGGATTAAAAGTTGATATGAGGCAATTATTGCTGAAATGCCTGATTTTATACAAATAACGCAATTGCAAAAACGAGCGGAGACTTATGTTTAACATCCGCTATACATGCTTTTTGCTGTTCAAGCCCATACTTGTTGGAACATTCATCTGTGCTTATTAGACATTCTTTAATTGTGTAAAATCTGGGTTATTTTACAAATATAACTATTTCTGGGGTCCTTACGAGTGATTAACATGTTTCCATAGATCTTCCTTTCCCTGGCCAAATTTTGCTGCTTTTCTGAAACGTCTTTTGAACGTTGTTCATTGTGAAGTTATCATCTTTAATGAAACAATGCCTGCTGAGTGGACTACAAGCCATTTGGTTCCCTCCTGTCAGGGGAGGAAAAGAATAACATTGAAAAAGGCTGAAGGTTTTTATTATCACATCGTAAATGAGCAAATGGCATCTGTCAATACAAAGAGACTCAGAGGGGCATGAAAAGGGAACTGCCGTGGGGGGAGGCTGCCCAGTGACAACATGGATTTTTATTAACCTCTTGGTCCAGCATCTCTTTCCCTATTTTATTTAGCCTCATTCAGTTTGCAACATAATAATGCTATAAAAACACTCAAACAGGAAGCTGATAACCATTAAAAACCACAGGACTGCCCCGTTACTGAGCAACAGTCAAGAGTTTGAATCATAGACCATCTTTAGGGTTTTACACATAAGTATGCCAACACGGATGTATTTTCACACACATCCCCCTGCCTGCTTTGGGTCTTTTTTAGAAGACACTTCTTTCCAAGAATAATACAGTCTGTCTGCCTAAGTGTTAATTCTCACAAAGTTTTCATATTTGGGTCATAAACATCTTTCATGACACTGGTAAAATGGCCAAGGTGTTTATGGGCTGCAAGAAATGTTTATGCCAAATGCATAAAAGCAGAAATGGAACCGTTCACATCAGACCTGGAATGAGCTGCCCTGGGGTGGGGGGAAAAGGGGAGCCAGAAGGGGCCCCCTCCCTGGAATGATTTCCCTGGAAGTTGTTAAGGTGGATGTCTCATAAAAACGTTTTGTAAATGTTAACAGTGGCTCACTCAGGCCTAAGCAGGTGCGGGGTGACTGGAAGATGGACCAGGGGCTGCCTGCTCTGAGGGGCAGCAATCACTCTTGTTTGTGCCCAGGGCAGGGCATGGTGCAGGCCCAGATACAGAACGCTGGGAAGCGCCAAGGCTCAAGTTCTGAAATTCTGACTGTGGGGGCCCACCATGTTTTTCAAGGAGATTTAAAGCCTGGACATAAATTGGGTCACTACTTCCACGAGAAGTCAACAGCTACAGTGCAGATGTTTTACCACCAGGACATTCACACGAGGTACATCTAAATTTGTTCTGACATGGAAAGATTTCCACAATTTTTTTTTTAAAAAAAGCAAATTTTAGCCAGGCACAGTGGGACATGCCTGTAGTGCCAGCTACTAGGGAGGCTGAGACAGGAGGATCACTTGAGCCCAGGAGTTTGAGACCAGCCTGGGCAACATAGTGAGACCCTGTCTCTAAAAAAATAAAAAGAAAAAAGAAAATTTTAAAATAATATACAGCTTAGAAAATCCTTTATTGTTGTGGTTTAATAAAGTAGTTAGCATCTACACAGAGAAAATAACCTGGGGAAAATATCCCAGACAACACAATGGGTTTGAATGTTCTGTACTTTATATTTCTGTATTAATTGCTTTTTTTCTTTAAAGGTCATACAAAATGTCATAGATCTATAGATAAAGACATTAAAAAACAAAAGTGAGTGCATGTAAAAACTGGTGAAGTCTGAGTAAGGCCTGTGGTCTTGTTCACTGTATTGTGCCAATGTTGATTTCCTGGTTGATAATGTCACCGTGGGGGCAGATGGGAGATGCTATATGGGACCTTTCTATGCTATTATATTTTTACGTTTCTTTCTTCCTTCCTTCTTTCTCCTTCCTTCCTTCCCTCCCTCCCTCCCTCCTTCCTCCCTCCCTCCCTTTCTTTCCCCAGTGTGTGTGACCAGCCTGAAGCACATGGCCTCCAGAGGTCCTGAGAAAATGTGCCCATGGTAGCCTATTTTTACATTTTTTGTGATCTATAATTACTTCAAAATAAAAAGTTTAAAAAGGGCATCTATTGATTTGTAAATGAAAAAAATAAAGAAAAACAAAGTAAAGTGATTCATAAAATAGTTACCCGTGACATATTGTTGAAATTTTAAGATGCAGATGGCAGAGCAGAATGTATACATAAAATGTATCCAGCAAGACGGTACACATATGTTCAGCGGCTGGAGGCTGCCAAAATGCTAATAGTGATGATCATTAGATGAAACTTTTCACTTTTTGGGGTACTCTTTGGTACTTAATTTTTAAAAATTAAAAAAAATTAAGTACACACATACATATGTGTGTGTATAAGTTTGGGAAAAAAATTAAACCTCAGAAAAGTACGAGGAATGCAGTGACAAACACTGTTAAACCCACCAGCTATGCCCTGTCATTGTCATTTTTTGTTTCAGCTTTTTTTTTATAAAGGGAAAAGTCATCATTAATAAACTTGAAACCTGTTTAATAGCCCTTCCAAATTCTACTTTCCATCTTCCCTCTTCAGAGACAACCATTACCAAGAAGGTGTGTGTATCTTACAGTCTTTTCCTTACATTTTATTATGTATATAAGAATCCAGATCAATTCATAGTATTTATTTATTTATTATGATTTATGTTTTTTAGAGACTGGGTCTCACTCTGTCACCCAGGCTGGAGTGCAGTGGCACTATCACAGCTCACTGCAGCCTCCAACTCCTGGGCTCAGGCCATCCTCCCGCCTCAGCCTCCTGATTAGCTGGGACTGCAGGTGTGCACCACCACACCTGGCTCACATAATAGTATTTTTTTAAATTGCATGGTATGTATTTTATGGTTGGTATTATCTTATACACATATTTATTCAACTTGCTTTTCAAATTTGCTATTATATTTTTGGAATTTACGTACGTTGGTCAATACAGCTCTTGTTCAGAGCTCTTTTTCTGTAGGGTACCAGAAAGTAAATGTTTTGGACTTTGGGCTGGGCGTGGTGGCTCACACCTGTAATCCTAGTGCTTTGGGAGGCTGAGGCGGGAGGAGTTCAAGGCTGCAATGAACTATAATTGCACCACTGCACTCCAGCCTGGGTGACAGAGTGAGACCCTGCCTTTAAAAACATAAATAAAAATAATATATTTTGGGCTTCATGGGCCGTACAGTCTCTGTCCACTCTACTGAACCCTAATGCTGTAGTATAAGAGCAGTCGAAGACAATACATAAATGAATGAGTACATAAATGGTCACAGCTATGCTCCAATAAAGCTTTATAAATGGATGCTGAAATTTGATTTTCATATAATTTTTACATGTCATGAATATTCTTCTTCTTTTGTTTTTTAACCATTCAAAAATGTAAAATCCATTTTTAGCTTATGGGTTGTACCAAATCAGGCAATATAATTTGCTGATTCCTTCTCTAGTTCATTAATTTTAACAGCTATGTAGTGTTCTATGTCTATACCCATTTAATGTATCCATTCCCCTAAAATAGATATTTAGGTTGTTTCCTTCTTTTTTTTTTGCTATTGCAAAGTGGAGTCCTTATGTTTCCTTATGTCATGTATTCTATTTAATATAAACAATCAATGTCTTTTTAGGTGATTCTTGAACAAGTAAAAAGGCAATATTGTTATCCATACCATCTGTGTCACTTTTGAAACGCGGATGCTTGTTTTTAATGGTTTCTTCCTATTGCCAAAAATACCTCTAGAAGAATCAACCTAAGAATTAATGCTCTTAAACGCCTGCAGATGCATTAAGATACTGCCCACAGTATTTGCATTTTCTTCCTTTCTAGCCAGTGTTTAGGGGTTGCAATTTAATGAGATTCTGTTGTGGCAGGAAGAGTGTGGGTCTGGGAGTTAGGGCCAGAAGCAGCCAGCTGTTGATCATGATGCTAAATGCTCTAAATCCAAATCTCACAATAATCCTCCAGGGTCAGGGCTGTTATTAGCCCTGTTTTCTGGATGAGGAAGACAGATGGGCAAGAGAAGTCTCAGTGGATAAGTATGGGAGGAAGGAGGAACAGGGGATGGGGAAGGAGTTTACAGGGTCTGGTAGATTAAGAGACTCCAGAGAAATTGTAGGGACTGTGGTCGGCTGAATAATGGCCTCCAACAATGTCCACATCCTAATCCCTGAAACCTGCGAATATGTTATTTTACCTGGCAAAAGGGATTCTGCAGATGTGCTTAAATGAAGGATCTTGAGATGGGAAGATTATCCTGGATTATCCAAGTGGACCCAAGGTAATCACAAAGGTTCCCTTACAAGAGGGAGGCGAGCAGGTTGAGGGAGGAGGTAGGAGATGTACCAACAGAAGAAGAGGTTGGGTGATGGGAGGAGGGTTTCAGGAGCAAGGAATGCAGCTGCCCTGCAGAAGCCAGAAAAGGCAAAGGAGATGGGTTTTCCATTAGAGACTCCAGAAGGAACCAGCCCTGCACACATCTTGGTGTGAGTCCTGTGAGACTCATTTCGGACTTCTGGCCTCCAGAACTATAACAGATAAACGTGTGTTGTTATGGTATGTTATAGCAGCAAGAGGGAACTCATACAGGGGCACGAGTGAGCTAGGGAGAAAAGTGAAAGGAGACTTTAATAAATAGTGCTACCTGCATTAAATTGACTCCTCTTTAATTGTTTTCGGATAGGGGAAAATGTAAGACTTCCTTGTGGTGCTTTATTGTTCTTCTACAAATGTATCTTCTTGCACTGCATGGGCTGCATGGAGCCCCTGGTTTTATTTGGGTCATGTAACTGTTTATGAATTTGAATTGTAACAACAGAAGAGCTGAAACCACTCGCAGAATGGAAAACTATGGCACAGGCAGATCCCTGCTTCCCTAAGGAACCAAAGTCTGAAGCTGTGTTTGTATTACAAAATCTCACCCTGTTAATGTTAATGAATACAGAGTCCAATTTATAAAGTCTGTAACAAGACAAGCACAGAAATCAGGAATTTGAGTAGGTAGGACATGGCAAAAGTAAAATATAAATGGAATATAAATATTAACATGCATAGAGAGTTGTTTCATGTCTTTTTTAAAAATAATTTTACTCAACTCTTCTAGACAAATTTTAAAATACAGATTTAAAAAAGGAAATTAAATCCACTTGTTAAAATATGAAACAGCTGTTAGTATAAATATGCCTAAATACACTTATATATTTTCATGAAAAAGTGATCATACTGCACAAATCATCTGGTGTACTAAATCATCATGAACATTTTTCCACGTTAATAAAAAGTTTTCTTAAAAGTATTTCCCAGAGTGGTTTCCAAAGAATGTTAACCGCTATAATAAGAAGTTCTAGGGTGAGATTATCTTGAAAATCCTGAGTCAGAGGCAGTTAGGGAACTTGGCTGTAAGACTTCTCAGGTATTTGGTATGACAGACACACAGACAGGTCTAAGAAAGGGTACACAATAGAAAGTTCTTCCAACTTATCTGACCAAGGTTCCTCTCCCCGACATTTATTTTTAATTGAGGAAAAATTTATATAACATAAAATTAACCATTTTATTGTGAACAATTTAGTGGTATTTAGTACATTCACAATGTTGTGCAACCATCACCTTGTCTAATTCCAAAATATTTTCATCACTCCAAAAGAACCCTTATCCTGGGATCATGAGCTCCTCACTCTTCCTGGTGTTTGTTGAATAAATAAATTTAAGTATGGTTTAAGGCCATAATAGTGATTCCTTTGACTTTTATCTACCTATCTAGAAGAACAAGAAGGTCCATGATATAAATCCACATGCACTGATAACCCAAGAGGGTCCTCTCTCAAGCCCTAGAGAAGAAAAAAATCTACTGAGATTTGTTTTGTTACTACCATAGCTCAATCAAACTTAATATATTTATCCAAAGTATTTAAGCTTAACAGGAGGCAATGTTTTTCCAAAGCATTTTGTCAGATTATAAACATTTGAACGTCCAACACGCTAATCATCCTCAGCTCCTAAATGGCTAGAAAATAGTTATCTTGTAGCTTTCTGTTTAGAACCTTAAAAAATTTTTTAAAGAAAGGTACTTTAGGAACAACAACAAAAAAATGATGATATATCTGTCAGAAGGAAGAGAAGGAGGAGAGGAAATTACTCCAGAAAGTGAACTCTTTCTTTGCTAGCAGGAAGTCAAGAGATTAAATTCTATAGTTGACATTCAACAACAAGGAGCATGAATATCATATTTACATTTCGGGAGTAAGAGCTAGAAAAAATTACAACCAGAAAGAGTTTAAAGTGTTTTCCTCAGAGGAATGGGCCTGGGGGTGGGGCGGGGTAGTCTTGGTTTTCATTATGAGCCCTTCTGCAGTTGATTAATTTTTAACCACCAGCAAAGAATTCTTTCATTTAAAATTGGTTTTTAAAGAAGTAGGTGCTTTTGGAAGATAACAATTATAGCAGGTAATCTTGCTTTGGAGAAGTACATGAAATCTGGCCAAATTTAGCTCCAGAGTAGAGATAGAGGAGCATAAAATATCTCCAGGATGACACACAAGAAACGGATATGGTTGGTTCCTTCCAGGGAGGGGAACAGCATGGCCAAGGCAGGAAAGAAAGGAGGGCTGTGAACACTTTCATACCTTTTACATGGTGCAAGGTATGAACATGTAACCTATTACAAAAAGAAATTTTGGGGGGAGGAGGAAAGCCCATAAGGCATGAGTTTCAATTGATTTACAGCAATTCATTTCTATTGTCATAAATGCATTCGAAATGGACAAAATAGTTACTAAAATAATAAAGGTGAATTGTTTAAAGCCAATGTGGCCAAATGTCAATAAACAGTGACTTAGGTGAAGGATAGGCAGTTCATTTTACTATTCAAGTAAGTAAAAATTTTCCAAAATAAAAATTTGAGGCAAAGTATGATGAAAATAAAATGATACGTATCTGGGGAGCTTTAAAAAAATCCTGGTGCTCAAACCACACCCTGGGCCAATAAAATCAGAATCTCTGGGGGTGGGATGCAGCCATTAGTAGAATTTTTTTTTAATTCCCCAGATGACTCCAAAGGACAGTAAGGTTGAAAACCAGCACTCCAGAGACTCTTGAAGGTTCCTTTGAGCTCTAACTTTCCATATTCTTCTATAGAGTAATTTCCTGTCTCTTGCCTCTCCAAGGCACTTGGAGTGATTTCTAACCTATTTTCTGAACAATTCATCTTTAAAGGAGTAAGAAAAAAAATACGATATTATGTTAGAATGAGGGTAATATCATTTGTTATAAGGAGACAAATAGCTTTTTCTCTGAGAAGTCACATGATGGTAACACGTATTTGGGTAGCAGGCGACAGCTGCTACCCCGTGTTTTTATAATTTTGTTTGACCTACTGCATTTAATGAAGTCGCCTCTCAACCCTGCTCCACACTCAGCAACTTCAGAGAGAGGGTATGGTCAGGTTAATTCTACAGAGGAGAAGAGAAAGTTCTGAATTTTTCAGTATCTTGGGGAAGCTGGAATGTTAGGACATTTTTGCTGCAAATAACAGAAAACCCGACTCAGCAGGGCTTGAACAATAAGGTCATTGATTAAGCATCTCTCCAGGAGTTTGGTGTTAGGATGTCTCCAGTTAGTTAATTTGGGAGCCAGGTTTTTTGCTTCTTTCTGCTCTCCCATTCCCAGCTTGGGAGAGTCAGGCTGCCTCCCCTCAAGGCCCCAAGATGGCTGCAGAGTTCTAGAAGTCACAGCAGAGATGGCAATGGCCAGAGGCAGAAAGGAAAGCTCCTGCCTTTTGTCTCTTTTCAAGTGTGAGGAAACCCTTCCCTGAAGCCCTCCCAGCCACTTCCCTTCTTGTTTGGTCACAGACCTATTCCTAAGTCACAACGTGGCAAGAAAAATGAGATTTTCAAGGTGGGCTCACATCCAATGGAGCATGGTGTGTATATACACATGCACACACATCTAAAATTAATATAAAAGAATTTTTATTTCAGCATATTCTGACTTGGTAAGTAGTCACTGCTTCCTTTTGCATTTTTATATTCGTGAGCCAAACATCAAAGTGTACACATACATATACTCCTGCTTGACCATATTCATTTTTAAGATAATTTTAAAAATCACATATGATAAACCCAAGTACATTTGGGAATTTCATATATGATAAAGGTTGCTTTTCAAATCAGTAGGAGGAAAGATGAATTATATAACATGTGGTATTGGGATAACATAGCAGCTGTCTAGAAAAAAATATGAAGTTAGTGCTGTACTTCAAATCATACCCAGGGACAAATTGAAAAAATCAAATTTAGATGTAAAAAAACAAAATGGTAAAAGCACTAGAAGAAATTTTCAGAGAATATTAAGATAATCTTAAAGTGGGGGAGGTCTTTTTTTTTTTTTTTTTACTAAGACACATAAATCAGAAACTATAAAATAAAAATACTTGCATGGCAAAAACTATCATAAGGCAAAGTCAAAACATAAACCGGGGAAAAATAATTGCAACTCATATAACAAAGAACTAATTTCCCTAGTATACAAAGATTTCCTGTAAATCAATCAGAAAAAGGCAAAGAGTCTGACAGAAAAACTGACAAAGGATATAGATGGTAATTCACAGAAAGGGGAACACCAATGGCTTATAAGCATACCTTCCTCACAGTAAGAGATATGCAAAATAAACTGTCCTGAGATACTGCTTTGTTTCACCCATTAGATGTCAAACAATGAAAAAGTTTGATGACACACTGTGTGGGCAAGAATGTGGTGAAACAGCCATTTTCATATCAATCTATTAAATTTACAAGCACATATGTATCCATTAAACCAGTAACTCTACTTCTAGGAATTTATTAAGCAGACATACTTACATATGTGCAAATACCTAATCTTTTATGTGAAAGGAGTTCATCAATGCTGCATTATTTGTAGGAGCAAAAGATTGGAAATAACCTAAATAATCAATAGAGGACTTGCTATTATCATCATCTGTGCAAGAATGAGGAGGCTGTTTATACACCAACATGAAATGAGCTTCAAGATATATTGTATATATGTTCAGAAATTACATGCTACAATTTGTATATTAAAAAATACATATATCTATTAGATTGTATATGTATAAAATTTCTCTGGAAGCGTAAACCAGAGATTGGCGCTTCTAGGGACATGGTTGTCAGGGAGACTTCATTCTCTTACGTAACTAGTGTGTCTTTTGGACCATGTAAAATTTTTACCTATTCAAAACAATTAATTTATACACATGCCACACAAATTTGTACTCGGCGTTCTTAATTCATATATACAATATAATATGTGATGTGCCATGAAAAAATAATAATGATAGCTACTGTTTATCATCATGTGCTAGTTGATTTGTACACATCAAATCATTCAATCGCCACCAAACCAGTCACAGTGTCAAGGGGTGGCTTAGAGGAATGTCACAACATTTCCCCCCATTTCTATCAGCCTTTTCCCACTTGGTCCTCCCACAAGCCCCTGCAAATATACCTATAATTTAAGTATAAAGAGAGAGCTTATTATGGAAACAGTTTCAAACACGTCCCCTGCTACTCCCTACCCCCCCCAAACAGGCTGCAGCCACTAAACTCTTTCTATATATCAATTCAGGAGTATCAACTGGCAATAAGTTCAATCATTACCCCCCTTGGATAAAGAACTTGGGGTTGAGACAGGGAAGTGGCAGGGTAACCATCACGCAGTTAGTAGCAGTGGGGTTCTGAGTCAGGTACGTGTGACTCGAAGGCCATGATTTGAAGCTTCTTTCGACTCTACCTAGTTTTCCTTTTTATTGCAAGAGAAAGTTAATAACTGCGAAAATCAGAAAGCAGATCGATGGAAGTTTGTCTTGCTTCACCATTTGAAATGTATCTCCAACACACAACTAACACAGCACAAATTGCACTATTTCCCTTTGGTTTTGGATTAAATGAAGTTAAAATGACCAGCCTTCTTAGGAAATACATTTGTAGAGCATTAAGAACTCAGTTTTAGGACTTTGTTCGACTTGACCGTAAGGCTTTGGGCTCTGAAGTTGGTTGGGAGAAGACCCTGGTCACTCACAAATTTTCAGGTTTCTGCTATAATGAAATCTTTTCCTTCTATACCCCATCATCTGCACAAAGACATGGTAAAACTTTAGAACTGTGAACAGTCCAAAGCTTGTTGGATGAAGTATTATAATGTCCACCTGTTAAAGCCTTATTCCTGATAGTTAGGTCTCTCAAGTATAAGTCGAACTCCTGTCGAAGCTTGGTTTCTTTTCAGTTAAGCTACCATGGTCTGTCGTTTCTACGTACTATGTTAATTTGTCCACAGCTACCAGTTAATAAGTGCCAAGGGTAACCAATAGTCTGATGATGCACATATTTGTCCCTTGCCTTTCACTCATAGAGTATGTCCTGACACCAAGGACGCCAGGGAACGACATGCCAAACTGTCACCCCACTAAAGCCAAGACCAAGGAGAGCTGCTTGGAGAAGGCAAGCCTGTGGCACAGTGGTAGGTTTGCTAAATGTAATCCTGGCTGCAGACTAAAAACAGTCTTGTCCCCAAATGGACTCAGCTTTATCCCTACTTAGCTATAGTCTTGCAACCAGTCCCATTTGTTAAGGGAGTTGGGAGGAGCCATACCTGTCCATGCCCCTGATAACAGGCTTGCTGGCCACAGACCTGACTGTGGGTTCTGAGGTGGCTCTGTGACTAGGGTCCATCCAGCCAAGCTCTACCGCTGGTCTGGAGTCAGCTCTGCCCACACAGGCACCTATGGGGAGACATGCCCATCCCTGCCTCCAGTTATTGGCCCACCAACGTTGGTCCTGAATACAGATCCTGAGGAAGCCCTGTGATCTGGCTCCAGCCCTACTTTAACACAGGTCAGGGGAAGTCCTCTCCCTCCCCAAGGACCTGCCCAGGGAACCCAATGGGAGCCACACCTGTCCATGCCCCTAATAACAGGCCCACTGTCTGTGAACTGCAGACCTGGAAGTGGCCCTGTGACCTGGCTCTAGCCCTGCTTTATAATGGTCCCAGAGGCAGTCCTGTCCATCTGAGGGTCTGGAGGAACCATGCCTGCCTGTGACCCCAGTAACAGGCCTGCCAACTGTGGACCCAGCAATGGCAACATGACCCAGCTCCAGCCCTGCTTGACAATGATCCTGGAGGCAGTCCAATCAGTTCAAAGACCAGGTCTTTACTTGCCAAAACCAGTCTGTGAAGACAGGTAGAGGAGTTTTCTCTTTCAAAGGCACATATATCAACACAAGGCTACACAGATCATGAAGAATCAGGTAAAAATGACACCACCTAAAGAAACTAAGAAAGCTCCAGTATCTAACCCCGAAGAAATGGAGATTTACAAATTGTCTAACAAAGAATTCAAAATAATTGTCTTAAGGGAGCTCAGTGAACTACAAGAGAACACAGACAACTTGATGAAATAGGAACAAAACAAGAAGTTCAACAAAGAGAAAGAAATCACAAAAAAAGAAGTAAACAGAAATTCTGGAGCTAGAGAATACAATGAATGACATGAAAAATGGAATAGAGAACATCAACAGCAGACTTGATCAAGCAGAAGGAAAAAATCTATGAATTCTAAGACAGGTCATTGGAAATTATCCAGTTCAAGGAGTAAGAACAAAGAAGAATAAAAAGGAAAGGAAGAAAGCTTATGGGATTTAAGGGATACCATCAAGAGAGCTAATGCATGCTTTATGGGAGTTGCAGAGGAAGAAGAGGGGAAGGAGTTGAAAGCTTATTTTAAAAAATAACGGCTATTAGTGTCCAAAATCTGGGGAGAGATATGGACATCTAGGCACATGAAGCTCAAAAGTCTCCAAACAGGTCCAACCCAAAGAGGACTTTATGGAGACATACTATTATCAAACTGTCGAAACTAAGGACAGAGAATTTGAAAGTAGCAAGAGAAAAAGTGAATTGTCATATACAAGGGAAACTTTCTAAGATTGTCAACAAATTTCTCAAAAGAAATCTTTCAGACCAAGAGAAAGTGGGATGATAAAGTCAAAATGCTGAAAGAAAAAACCCCTGCCAACCAAGAACATTTTACCCACCAAAGTTATTCTTAGAAATGAAGGAGTGATAAAGACTTTCCCAGACAAACAAAAGCTGAGGCGGTTCATCATCACTAGACCTGCCTTACAAAAAATGGTAAAGGGAGTTCTTCAAGCTGAAATGAAAGGATGTTAATTAGTAACACACAAGAACAAATGAAAGTATAAAATTCATCAGTAAAGATAAGTATGTAGCCAAATTCAGAATACTCTAACACTGTAATAGTGGTATGTAAATTATTTTTGACTCTGGTTTAAAGGTTAAAAGATACAAGTATTACAAATAACTATAGCTATAATAATTTGTTAATGGGCACACAATATATAAAAAGATGTAAATTGTAACATCAAAAACATAAAATGGGGGGTAAAAGTAAAGAGTTTTTGTATGTAATTAAAGTTATCTGCTTAAAATAGGCTGTTATAATTCTAAGCTGTTTTATGTAAGACTCATGGTAAAACAAAACCTATAGAAGATACACAAAAGAGAAAGAAAAAGGAATTAAAACATACCACTGCAGAAAATTATCAAATCACAAAGGAAGACAGCAAAAGAGGAAGAAAAGAAAAAGGGAACTACAAACAGCCAGAAAACAATAAATGGCAATAGTAAGTCCTTACTTATTAATAATTACTTTAAATGTAAGTGGATTAAATTCTTGATTCAAAAGACATAGAGTGGCTAGATGGATAAAAAACAAGACTCAACCATATGTTTCCTATAAGAGACTCACCACAGTTTTAAGGATATATACAGGATGAAAATGTAGGGATGAAAAAAGATATTCCATGCAAAAGGAAACCAAAAGAGAGCAGGGGTAGCTATACTTATATCAAATAAAATAGACTTTAAGTAAAAACTTTCACAAGAAACAAAGAGGTCATTATATAATAATAAAGAGGTCAATTCATTAAGGGGATATAAAAATTGTAAATATATATGCACCCAACATTGGAGCACCTAAATATATAAAGCAAGAATTAACAGATCTGTAGGGAGAAATAGACAGCAATACAGTAACAGTAGGGGACTTCAGTATTCCACTTTCAATAATGGATAGTTCATTCAGACAAAAAACCAATAAGCAAACATTAAGCTTGAGTTACACTTTACACCAAATAGATCTCACAGACATATGCAAAGCATTCCATCCAATGGCAGCAGAATACACATTCTTCTCAAGTGTACACAGAACATTCTCCAGAATAGATCATACGTGAGTGAGGCCACAAAACAAGTCTTAACAAATTTAAGCAGAGTGAAATCATATCAAGTATCTTTCCCAACCGCAATGGTATGAGACTGTAAATCAATAACAGGAGGAAGACTGGAAAATTCACAAATATGTGAAAATTACACAACACACTCTTGAACAACCAACGGATCAAAGAAGAAATCAAGAAAGGACTCAGAGAATATCTTCAGACAAATGAAAATGGAAACACAACATACCAAAATTTATGACATGCAGCAAAAGCCGTCACAAGAGGAAATTCATAACAATAAATGCCTACATTAAGAAAAAAGAGGCTTGGCTTAGAGGCTCATGCCTGTAATCTTAGCACTTTGGGAGGTGGAGGCGGGAGGACCACCTGAGGACAGGAGTTTGAGACCGGCTTGGGCAATAGTGAGACCCTGTCTCTACAAAAAATTTAAAAATTTGCCAGGCATGGTGCACCTGTAGTCCCAGCTACTCAGGAGGCTGAGGCAGGAGGGTCTCTGGAGCCCAGGAGTTCGAGGCTGCAGCGAGCTATGATTGTGTCACTGTACTCCAGCCTGGGCAGCAGAGTGAGACCCTGTCTCTAAACAAACAAAAAGAAATAGTTATTTTCTTTTAGAGACATATACTGAAATGTGTACAGAGAAAATGATATAATGGCTGGGTTTTTTCAAGCAATATGGGGATGGGGTGGAAATTGGGTGGGGGTAGCGAGGAATAAGATTAGAATGAGTTGGTCATTGTTGAAGCTGAGTGAGGGGTACATGGGGACTCATATACTTGTCTACTTTTGTATGTTTTTGAAATTTTCCATAATATAGCTACAACAAAAAAACAGAGAGAAAGAAAGTTTCAATATAAAAAGATTACAAGATTCCCTCAGGAAAACTAAGACAAGTATTTTTTAAAATGTTTTTTTCAAAACTGACTTTATGATCCAGCACAAAGTTGAATATAAAGTCAAGACTATCCTACTATGCTGGCATACAATTTTGTTTGGGAAATTAGCCAATCCCCCAAACAAAAGGACAAACAACACTTTATTCATTCTTAAAGACATGCTCAGAATTAATGCAGAGCTGTCATTATGACCTTCATTTGGTTTAAAACAACATAAAAGAAATTTATTTATGTAGCTTTAATTTTCATTTTTAAGATAAAGCCCCAATGGAACATTTTTCCTTTTTATAGATTTTTAGTCACTAAAGTGGATTAATTTGAACAATTATTCTGCACTTGAGAGACAAGGCATCTGTCAGCAATTTTTTCCTGTCTTATTTTTTTTAATAGAAACATAAAACCACAACTTTTCATGCATAGTTCTTTTTGATATAAAAGCTGATAAAGCCAAAAACTGTATACTTAAGCCTATTAGAAAACTACTTCTATAGCACTGGCACTTTTTCCTGGCCTTTCCAGCTTTAATCCACATGATTTTTTTGTTCTGTTGTGTATGTTTTACTTTGAGGGGACAGGAGTAGAATTTCAATAAAATCAATTCTTTGTATTTCTCCCTCAGTTCTCTCTTTCTGTTGACCTAACAAACATAACACAGCACAGTGATGGGTAAAGGCCAGTGGAAAGGGAGAATGGAAAACTTAGGATTTCTTACTTGCACAATCTTTATGTTTGCAAAGATGTGATATGAAATTCCACTTATTCCTGTCAAATATTGACATCTAGCTGTGGACACAAAATAATCTTTTTTTCCTCCCTCACCGTTATACTCCCCTATCCAACTTTGCATTAAGAAAGCAATTGACAAACTAATGTATGGAAAGCGAATCTTTTGTGTTCCCTATAATGACCAATTTTTCCTTTGGGCTCACCAAAGCTGTTCAAACAAGAGCTCCATTGTCCCTTTCAGAGGAGAATAATAGAAAACTTAAATGAAATCTGGAGGTCATTTGACCTCTTAGGAAACACAGAGGTAGACATCATCGCAGCTCAAAAACCCAGAGCCTGTTAACATGTGACACACTATACACACTCATATTTTTAGAGGAAAAGGTGAGGATTTCTAATGCCGTAGGATGTTGTGGAATAGTGCTTTCCTCACGTCAGGATTCTGACTCTGTGCCATATCAGAGAACTCACCAGATATACTTTATCCAAAACAAAGATAAAACTAGAGTAAAAATAATGATGGTCATTCTAACAGTACGCATAATAGCAGCTACCATTTGTTGAATGCTTAATATTTAACCCCCATTATGACCCTATGATGTGGGCATGACCATTGTGTCCGTTCTATAGATGAACAAACTGAGGCTCAGAGAGGGAAAGTAGCTTACCCAGGAAGTCTTAAAGCTGGTGTTCAAATCTAGATTATTTTGGAAGCTTCTTTTTTAAACATTTGTGCTATTCTGTTTCTCATCTCTCATAAAATCTTTTTCTGTTGCCTTAAAATGTTCAAAACTTCACCATGTATTTAATTACATAATAAATACTACTGCAAATTATAAACTGGCATATAATTTTTCATACCAGTGAGAATATCTCCTGGATCAATTCCTAGAAATGGAATAGCTGGGTCCAAGTCAAATATGCATGGTAAATTTTGGCAAATATTGCCAAGTTGCTTGTCCACCAATAACAGACTGGTCCAAGAGATCATGGTACAGCCATACTGGAGAATATTATGCAGCCATCAAAAGAATGAAGAGGTATTTTATAAGCTGATATGGATGCCATCTGTCATACGCAGGTGAGTAAAACAGCAAGGTGCAAACTGGTGTTATGGTATTTACCATTTTTAAGGTTTTATATACGTGTGTATTATGTATGCAAGGAATTTCCGGAAGGACATACAAGAAAACAATTAACCAATTGGCTTTAGGGAGGGAAACTGGATGGGAGATGGAGAAAGAAAAATTCATTTTTTTTGTAGTCTACTCTTTTGCATTTTTTGAATTTTGTAGCATGTGAATGTATAACCTATTCAAGTAAACATTTCACCCTACAGATTTACAAAATATCAGAACTGTCACCTTGCCATCAGCTCAATTATTTTATAGACGAGGAAACTGAGGCCCAGTTGAGTCCACTGATGTGGGCCTGGCCCAGTGCTCTGCACCCCCCACCGCCAGGCGTCCTCACACCCTCTTCTTTGAGTCTTTCAGGGGATTGGGGCAGACAATGTGGGACTGACTGAATGCCAGGAAGAAATGCATCCCAAAGGCCACAAGGATCTTTTCTGGAGAGCTGGCTAGAGAGGCTGGGACACTTTGGATGGTACCAGTCATCTCACGGTCAGGAAATATTACCCTGAGAATGAACAGTCATGACACCTTTGTTGGGTGCCACCTATATGCCAGACTTACCTCCCTTAATCCTGAATTCAGTCCCCATAGTCAGACTCCACAGCTACCTTGTTAGCTGGGCCATCATCCACTTAGACCTCGACAGCCGACTCCTACGGTCTCCAAACTGCTTCCCCTGCTTCTATTTTCCACAACCCTTTTTCCAAACCCACCTCCCAACTCCTTGCCAAACATCACTCAGATCACATCATTTCCCTGCTTCAAACCTCCACAGGCACTCACGGCAGTCCCGGGTGATGGACACGGAGACCCTGAGACTGACAACACGGGAGACACGCAAGGAGACCGAGATGGGGCTTGAAGAGGGGAAAGGCGGCAGAGTCAGCCAAAAGAAGGACCCTTCCCCTCTGTGGATTGGGGGCTGTCCCCAGGGCAGCCTTGGGGGCTGTGAACTGACGTTGGCGGGGCCACATTTGGGAAGGAGCTGGGTCACTGAGTCCTACCCCGAGAAGAGTCAATGCCGTCCAGGAATCCTTGGGCTGACCAGGGGCACGATGGCTCCACAGACAATCCATGAACTTGTTACACCTTGACAATTGTGATTGATTTCTCCTGAGTTACTACAGTTAAAATCCAGGTCTCTTAGTACCTTTGGGGAGACCTGTCAGTCCTGTGACCCTCCCCACCAGCACTGACCAAACCCGGGACAGAGGGAGCCTCTGAGGAGGGCAGTTCCTGGGACCTTTGCAGACAGGGACCAGGCTTCCCTGCAGCAGAAGAATCCTGGAAATCAGGAGAATGAGGCTCCCCCAGGGGTGTTGGCCCCCTCTACACTCTGGGCAAAGGAGGGGGTATGGCATGACCAGGCTTTGACCCTCTAGGTTTGCTGCAGGGCCAGGTGGGTTCTGGAAAGGCCTGAGCTCCAGGCTGCAATCAGCTTTGCCCACTTCCCCAAGAGCAATGTACGGGTAATAACAGCACTGCCCACCTGTGCTGTGAGCAGAGTTGAGTTAGAGAGCACTGCTTTCTAGAACCTGGCTAGCCTCCCCCGTCCCCGGCCCAACTGATGGTCTATGCTGGTTGCCGGGCACCTTAGACATGGAACACTCCACAGGCTTACGTGTGGTCAGCTGTGGCCCACGGGATCTTGGCAATCAGAGACAGGGTCACGGATGGCCCACTGACAGCCACTGAAACATCTTCCCAGCCGGCCCCGGAGCCCTGCTGGTGGTGGCTGAAGGCTCGAGACAAGCCCCAAGTCTCTCCTTGGGCTTCCCCAGGAGATCCTGCTACACAGGGCTGTGGTGGCTTTTACAGTAAAGTCAGCATACCTTAAGAAGGGGGAAAGAGGGCCGGGCATGGTGGCTCACGCCTGTAATCCCAGCACTCTGGGAGGCCGAGGCGGAAGGATTGCTTGAGCTCGGGGGTTCGAGACCAGCCTGAGCAACAGCGAGACCCCGTCTCTACTAAAAATAGAAAAATTAGCCAGGCATTCTGGCACATGCCTGTGGTCTCAGCTACTCGGGAGGCTGAGATAGGAGGATCACTTGAGCCCAGGAGTTGGAGGTTGCAGCGAGCTATGATTGGGCCACTGCACTTCAGCCTGGGCAGCAGAGCAAGACCCTGCCTCAAAAAGAAAAAAGAAAAAAAGGAAGAGGAAGAAGAAGGGGAAAATTGCAGGCCCCGAAAGTTTTGCCACCCGTTGGAGTCTACGGAAAAGTCATGGAGAAGACTGGATTAGTGATGCAGCGGGGGCCGGTCTTCGGAGGGTACAAACTCTGTGTCTGGCGGCATCATACAAATCTGAACAGGCGGTCACTTGAGGCCCCTGCAGACCTTGTTGAAAGGGACAGAAAGGTGAGCCGCTGATCTTGCCATTCACAAGGTGAGTGTGGCTCATCTGCAAGGACAGAGTCGGCACTTGAAGACGCATCAGAACTCCTCCAGTCCCAAGTGACTGCTGCAAAAAACATCTTGAAAACATCTCAGAATAATGTACAACAATTCAGAAGAAAATAATGGATAGCTGGAACGGAAACACTCATTTTCAGGAATTTCTGGAACTGCTCTGGCAAGAAACCAAAGGATGGAAGCAAAGGGTCCAGGACCCAAAGGGACAAAAAAGATTTGTTGGAACACTCGAACGCCGGCTAAAACCTCTGGCTGGAACCATGCTGAAGCACACGCATCTGCCTGACCTCTTCAAAGATCACACGGAGGAGCCAGCTCAGAAGTAGAGGAAAAGAGGGAAGCAGGAAGGGGAGACCACCCACTGTCGCGGCGGAATCGGTCTGAACAGTCTCATTTTTGCTGCAAACTTACATGTGTCCTTTAAAAGGCATGAAGGAGGAAACAAAGACATATCCAGAAAATGATGTGACGTAAATCAAATGAATGAGGAGCTCACGGGACACATAAAAAGTCTCCAAACTGAGCAAGCATCTTCGCAGTCTGGAAATTCACACCTCGAAAGCGAGATTCAGAAGCTTCAGCTGAAACTTCAAACGCTGCCTAATGACATCGAGAGCACGGAACGCCACTGCTGGAGAGAATCAGCAGGGGAGGAAATACGCTGTTTAGAAATCGAGAAGAAAATTTCCCAAGTGTCTAGAAACCTGAACTGCACACATCAGATGTGCAGCCTCTACAAGAAGATGGCTGAAGACATGGACAAAGAATTGGAGGGAATCACTTTTCCCTACCCAAACGAGATTTTCTTCTATGAGAAAAGAGCTCAGGAAAGGACACAGAGAAAAGTTCAGTGAGTTAAGAAAACGATCACATCAGACAAATCTGAACGTCCAGTTTAAATGGCAGCCTTTCCCAAGTGGCCCTTTTGCTCCTGCTGTGCCACGTGCCACCCACAGAGACCCCCTGGGTCATCAGGTCCCCCAGGAAGGAGGAGGGTCACACTGGAGGGCTCAGGGATCCAGGGGCACCTGCAGGTTTGACTTGGCTTTGGGCAGCCAGACCCTGAACACCCACAACCACAGCAAGACACAGGCCTGTGTTTTCTCTCTGTAAAACTAATTCTGATTGATCTTTCTAGTTTAACTGCTGTTATTCAGTTGATGCTGCAATTGCTCATGTGCAAGTTTTCATAGCATTATAATGCCTAGATTATATTTTCAAATATATATTCATTTAATATAGTTTTTGTGAAGACATTATTTCCCTGTCATTGGACGCTCTAGAATTAGATAACATAAGTATTGTATTTTGATTTCAGTAAAAGGTCCACTTTTACTTAAACCATCGTTGAAGTTTGACATGGAAAGAGACTTGAAAACAAGAAGCATTACTTTTGTATGCTATGAGTTGTTAGAAAATTATAAAAGTAACTTAATATTTACCTCATGCATTTTCATTGTTGTATTTCAGAATGCAACCCTCCCAACCCCAAATCTAAACAACAACAACAACCCTCCAATGGCGACGCTCCTTTTCTCTTTGCACCAACAAGGGCTTCTCGCATCTGGCTCTGACCACCCTGGACTTCTTAGTGGAGCTCTGGCATCCTCAGTCATCTGTGCTGGCTGGTCTCACTGTTTGAAATGCTCTTCCCAAGATGTTCACATGGCAGGTTCTTTGTCATTCAGTCTCAGCTCAAATGCCCCCTCTTCCAGGAAGCCTTCCCTGATCACCTTGGTGAAAGTAGTGCCCTTCCCCTGAGTCACTCTCTGTCACGTTTCTTCAATGCACTGATTGCTGGCCAAGAGCGTCTCCTTTACTATTTGCTTATGGATCTATTGCCTGTTCCTGAATTCCACCTCCAATTAGACAGCACCTGCCGCTTTTTTAGGGCAGGGACCTTGTAGGTTTCGGTGAGCCCTTTATCTCCAACATGTAGGCCAATGCCTGGCACATGATAGGTGATAAGTAAACAGTGACTGAATGGATTGATGAATGCAATTTTGGAAAAACCCTCATAATTAGGTACTTCCATTTTTATGCCAGCTTATAGATGAGGAAACCAAGGCACACTTTGCGCAAGATGGGAAAGCAGACTGAAACACAACACTCCCAGTCTGTGGTCCCCCATTTCTATCTGGCTTTACATTCCTTCCCCTCACCTCCCTCCAACTAGAATCAACTGAGCCTTCTTCTCAGGGCTCTGTTCTCTGAGAATTAAGCTAAGAAACCATTAGAGTGTAATCATTAAAGTAAAACTGACAAGGCTCAATATGCTACTCCTCAAAGATAAGATGTGCCTTTCCCCACAATAATAGGCTTGTGTCAGATCAGTGATAGAATATGCATGTGTGTGTATGTATGTGTTACACTATGTGTTTATATACACACATACATATGTATATGCATAATGTAATACACGTAAATGTATAATATATGTAATATGTATAATCTATATATTCCCCTCCCCCAGGAGAGAGGTGTAGTGTCCTTTTAAATCAAATCATTCTGCAGTGTAAGACAGGAATCTAATTTGCCTATTTTGAGAGGAAGCATAGTTTTACCACCAAGTAAGAGTTTAATAAAATGCTGGCTATTATTATTACTAGGAGAATGATAAAGACAGGCATTTGATTAAACTCCCATAGCCTGTGGCAGAGGCACAACCAGTATAAATGACAATGACTCCAATGACTTTGGTAGGAGGCTTCAATGCTTCATTCCTCTGTGCATTAGTGGTATTATGATCCCATTGTACAGATGGGAAAACTGAGGCGGGAGGAAGCTCATCTAACCAGTGAGTGGCAAAGCCAGAATGAGAACCCTTCAGAGCACATACTCCAAACCACCATGCCATAGTTCAGAGGCTCCCAAAGTGGGGTCCTTGGATAAGCAGGGTCACCATCACCTTGGAACTTGTTAGAAATGCCCTTTCTTGGGTCTCACCTTAGACCTACCAAATCAGAAAATCTGGGGGTGGATTTCAACAACCTGGGGTGTGACAGGCTCTCTGGTGACTCTAAGCCATGCCCAAGTTTGACGATTGCTGCTGTAGCCCTTCCTACAGGACACTGACTTCTGACGTAACATGTCTTATAGCTGAAAAGCCAACTATGCCTCAGATATTAACCAGGCCAAATATGCAATTCATGCAGGGCCAGAAGCTCTCGGCAGGGTACTCGAGGTGTGTGCCATGAGTATGAGAAGCAAGTGGGGACCTTTCTGGAAAATACCAACAGCTTCTCCCAGCTCCTGAATCCCTCTGCCTCCAGAGTGAATGCGGAGGCTACTTCCAAATCTTGTTGGTCCACGATGACTTTCTAGGAGAAGCAGACTGCCTTCCTCTTTCAATCCCTCTCTGTTTGATGTTAGCGGTTGTGACTAGCAAGCAAAGGGGGCAGCCAGGGAAGAGCCACTTACTGAGTCTTGGCCATGTGGGAGGCAGACATTTCATATCATCTTCTGATTTACAACCCTGGGAGGTTGGGGCTGTTATTATCCCCATTTTACAGACAGGGAGCCTGAGGCTTAGTGAGGTGAACGTGCTTGAAGTCATACAACTAGTAAGTGTGTGGTAGGGTTTACATTTGAACCCAGGATCACCTGGTTAAAAAGTCTGGGTTCTTCTGATTGCACCTCACTGCCTTCATATCGGAACTTGTCATGAGGCCCTCAACATGGCTGTTTTGAATCCAAGCTCGTTCTGACTATACACATAAGCAGACATGCCAAAGATTGACCAAATTATTCATTTTTTCTTTTTTCTATTTCTTGCATGTCCTTCCAATGAAGGCTAGGTTATTCTTGACTCAGAAACAATCACATAAAGTGCAAGGATTTTGGCTTAGTCATTCATATAGCTGCTGAAAAATTAATCTCTTTATATATTAAGTGAAAAAAGTGAAATAGACGAGTTTAAACAGTCAGCTATCACTTGTAAAAAAAGAAAAGAATATTTTTATAACACTTTTTATATATAAATTGATGTGTGTGTGTATACACATATACATTTTATTGAATATGCTTAAAATGTGTCTAGGAAGGAAGACACATATAAAAATGATAAAGCTGAGTACCTCTGGGGAGGAAAACTCAGTTCTGGAGATGAGGTTAAAAGGGGATTTTTTTTAAAACCATTTTCTAGTTTTAGACTTTTGAACCATGTAGATATATTAATACATCCACAGAAAGTTAAATTAAATAATAAGGATGGAAAATAACTTTATACTCTTTCATGAATATTCTTTTAAAAAATCAACCAGTTAAATTTTTATAACCAGCCTATCCTTCCAGTCTTTGAGACAACTGACAATAATCATTTTTCCATGTCATGGACCACTACGTATAAATCAAAAAGAATGAGGCAGACTTATGTGTACCAGCTTGAAAAGATTGGCAAATCTAATTGCTAAGTAAGATAAAGGAAGCACATTATGGTACCGCGGCATTAATTTTAAAAAAACACTGCAATGTGCATGTGTAGATATGTACTTATGCATGTGTGTGTGTAGACATGTGCATTTATGCGTGTAAATTCCTACAAGAGATACAGAGAGACAGACATCAGAGGAAGGAGGGAGTGACCTAATATTAGAAACAGAGGAACAGCGAAAGGGACTTTTAGATTTACTTTGCAAACTCTCACCGTGTTGGACTCTTTTACAGATATTCACGTCTCCTGTTAGGAAGCATATTTTCAAACACAAAGGAAGTACTGTCCATAGTGTTGAAATTGGATGCTTTCAATGTAAACATATTTCACTCTTCTAAAAATAATTTTGGTGATTCAAAATTCATTCTTAATCATAACAGCCAGCCCATTTGTGGCTCGTCCATTTCCAAAGAGTGACTACCCACAGCAGGACATAAATGCATGCATCTGGAGGAGATGAACTTTTACACTAGTTCTGCCTTTTCAGCTTTCTAAAACGTGGACCTTACCAATTTCTTTGACCTCCCCTCCTTTTTTTTTCCATTCCAATGCATGGCGGTGACAAGGCATTGAATTACCAGTTTGTCACTAACGCCATAGGCTTTATTATTCCTTTGAACAGAAGCTCGGGCTTAAAAAGAAAAGTTTTTCTTAATAAGTAGCTGTTCATCCTTTGATATGCACATCTGGATCTGTGGTCTTATCTGCGGCATGCTAATGCTGCTTCCTGCAGATAATGATAAAAGAACAACTCAAAATAACAAAAAAGGAATAAAATGTGCCAGATGCCTAAAAAATAAGGAGAACAATGCAAATAAAAGCAACTGGTTTTTCTATTCCTGAGAATAAACCCTATCAACAATTGAAGTAATCATTTTGGTGGTCACTTGAGGCAAGAATTTTTTTTTGGGGATTAGGAAGGAAAAAAAAAAAATAAGCAAATATCAGCTGACAACCACTGCCACATTCTGTTAGAAATTAAGAGGGAAATAAACCTAAGTGTGCTATAAATCACTTTGGGGTTTAATTTTGCTTCAGCTCTGCTACCCTGTTTCTTCTTTTTTTCTTTTTCCCTCGACTGTGACTTAAACACTGTTAATTAAAGGTTAAACTGAAAGACTTTGATGCATACTTTTTTTTAGGAATTATAAAACATTTCAAACATACAGAAAAGTACCATAAGGAACATCCACGTACCCACCATCAGGGTTTAACAATTTTTTCATTTTTCCTTCGTGTTCATTTCTAAAGAATCAGTTTGCTTCATTCTGAGTCCTTCCAAATGTGATTTTTCTTGATTTCTACATCACCTTTGTTCCTTGAAAGAAGGTGTTCTTCTTATAAAAATATCATGATTTTCTCACTTTTAGTTTAGTTTCTCAGTGTAGTTTCTCAAAGGAGCTTTCTTTTTCAATCAGTGTGTAAATGGGTCTCATGTTTTGAAAGTTAGGTTACTGTTAAGGACAAAAGAGTAGAATTGTTATATATATAATATATATATATATATGATTTCTAGATAATATATATGATTTCTGTGTAGGTGATCTTTGTTCTTTATGACTTCTTTTCCAAAGAAGCAACAGTCAACGTGCTTTGTCAATAACACACGCGTCTAACATCAGTAGTTCCGGGGCTGATTGTAACTGATCTGTCAACAGACAGGCAAATAAAAACTTCTCCTTTACATAAATTGCTCCATAAACTGGGAGCTGAGGATAGTGGGGAGGGCGAAAAGGCAATGGCAGCCGCAGTGTCCCCAGCACAATCCCAGATTGTGGTTGGGGTGCTTTCTCAGCCTAACCAGATAACAGTCGTGAATTGATTCCACATTAACATGCGGCAGGCATGGGAAAATGATAAACTCCTATTACCACTGTCATGGCAACTGAAAAAATGGCTGCTTTGAGGGGAACAAGGGTCCACAGGAGAAGAAAAGCGAAGCCCCGTCTCTTTCTTCTGTTTGACATCTGTTGTTTAACATACAAAATTGTATTATCATGACGCAAGCGAGAGCCTGCCTAGGAATTGTGGAAACCACACCGCTCCTGCTCCCGCCCCTCTCTTTACCCTAAGAGTGTATAATTTGACCCTGAACATTTTCACGGAGGGCTGTAAATTCCCCTCCCTTTTTATGCCAGGTACAAAAAGTGTGAAGTGCCTTGGAAAGGTAGAATGTAGGGAGAAGGGTCTTCTGGGGGGTGGGGGAGAAGCGGGGCCTTGCTATCAATTATAAAGCAAAAATAAAGCTCTTCTACATTTGTAGTTGCCAAATTATCCATTCCTCTCTCTTCCCTCCCCCCCCCAACCTTCCCTCAAAAAACATCTGGGGGTTTTCTAAAACAGCAATTTGAGCAGGGCTTGTGAACACAGACAAAACGTGAGCAGACAGAAGACAAGCAGGAGTGGTAGACATAGGTGCAGGGCTGAAGGTTTAAAATGGTTATTGCAGGTCATTGAGAAAAGACTGGAAGAAAACACACCTCACTGCTAACTAAGAGTTGTGATTTATGAGTGGTTGGATAAGAGGCGGTTTTTATTTTCTTGGAATATGGACTTTTTCCAGATTTATTTTATAAAGTGCCTATATCGATCACTCTCATAGCCAGCAAAAATATTCAATACGCGTTTTGAACAGGGCTCTAGAAATCGGTTTTTAGGAGGATTTCAGTGTGGATATTCACACAAAAATTCCATCTTATCCAAACATGTCACTTGAAGGAAATCCTTTGCTCATATATGTATGTGTGTGTATATATATACACACACATATATATGAGGAAATTTAAATGAAGTGACTTTCAGACATATTTTGCTCCCCACCTCTTCACAGTTGTGTAAACAGAACAAACCCCGGTACCATTTTGCGTTGTTTTCACAACACAGCCTTGAAACAGCTGTTAAAGATTCAGAGTCATCCTAAAAAGGACTAAATTGAAATTTCCAGTAAGAGATTAATCCCCTCGATAGGAGAAAAATCAGATTAAGTGCTAACAAAAGAAAGAACATTTATATACTTGACATCGCTCATTAGCAAAGTTAGCATTTTAAGGTGCTAAAACAAAAAAAGGAACCCCCTGACCAAACCCGTGCCCGGTGTGCAGTTGGGAACTTCCCCATCTAATAAAGATCATAGTGAACGGGGCAGGCTTGGAAGGGATGCAGCAGAAGAAATCAAAAAGGTCAGAACCGCTCTGTTTGTTTTTCCAAATTGTGGAGTAAAGTTACAATATGCCACCTGGGTAAGCCCACTGGCTAAATACCCAGATAATGTACACAGTAACCACAGGGATTTCTCGGACAGATTGGGAACGTTGGAGGAGGAATTTGCTTGGGGGAAGGGAACAAGACTCACGTGGGTTAAGCCCTAACTAAGCACTAAGGGGTTGCTCATCGCTTGACATGAAAACCGCCTTATTTTTAATCCTCAGGACATCTCTTTGAGGGAGGTATTCTTATTCCCAGAATAATAATACGAGGCGGGGATAGCTAGCATGACTTGCCCCCTAGCATTTCACTTCACAGATATTCCAGAATGGGATCATTTCTGCTTGTTTTGAGCTTTCAGTTTCATCAGCATAGTCTTTGTCAGAGGGTGGGAGTTTTACATTTGCAAGTCTAGATTTTTCATTCGGCTGGTTTCCGGCAGCCCGCTGCTGTTTTTTACATATATACTTCACATCAAATAAGTCAAATCCTAGGAATGGTCCTAGGATGTTTCCTGGGGATGGGAGCGAGGGGCCCCTGTGAGATTTCTCTTTGCGGTTTAAGATTTTGAAAGGCTTAACTTCCCAGGGGCGGGGGTGGGGAGAACCAGAGAACCTCTTCAATTCAAATCCCCACCTACCTTCTCCCTACTCTTTTCACTGGATGTTTGGGGCTCACACCTGCTCTCTGACAATCCTGTCATAAAGTCATTCCCAAACCTGACCATGCATCAGAATCACCTGGTGAGTTTTCAAAAACTAGGGATTTGCTTCTGATTTACATACAGGCTCAGACTCTGAAAGTCTAAAATTAGACTGGTTGTAAAAGTGCTCTCCCTTGATCCTCCAAGGTCAGAAAGAACTATGAACACATAGAAATACATACAGATTTAAAATGATGAGAATCACTAATACATAGAAAAGAGTTTCAGGTTTGATTACTGACCACATTCCAGCTCAGCGTAAATGAGAGCTTCACCATCATCTTCCAAATCTCAGCCCTTTTCAGGAGGGGATATCATCGATGTGTGTGTTTATCATCAGAATGCCACCAGAACGTCAGCTTCCCTGAGAGCTGGAGCCTTCTCCACCCTCTTCGTGTTCAAGTCCAAAGCATCTAGGTTAGTGCCTGCGCCGTGCAGGTACTCAGTTTCTGCTGGGTGGGTGCATGAGCAAATGAATGACTTGATTATAAAAGATGCAATCAGCTGGGAGGTACCCTGGGCCTTTTCTGATCCCACCCCCTTATTTTCAGATGCTGGGAGGCAGCTTAGAGAGCCAACCTACCTGGCTAGCTGAGGCCACCATTCCCTCAGCTTCTCATCATACCCGCCGCAGTAGCCGCTGTCGGTGACTTTCTCCTCCTGGGATTCTGACACCTGGGATTTTTTTGTTGTTGTTGTTGTTAATACTCAAAGATGTGTATTACAGCATTGTTAATGGTAGCAAAAAAACTAGAAACAAAAAAAATAAATACTGGCACATTCATACCATGGAATATTATACAGCCATTAAGTAAAATGAAATAAAACTAGAAAAATTGTCTTGAAGGGATTTGCATTAAGTATTGTTAAATGACAAGAATAAAATTCCCTAGAGCATAGAATAATATCCTATTTTGGTTAAATAATCTGTGATAAACTTTCCTGGCCCAGGATTACTTGAACTTGGATAAAAACATAGACTGATACGTATTTAATTATGAAGACAGGTTAGGGTCAGGGCTGGGTGGGAGGCACCAATGTTATGGGAGAGGAAAGAAGTTGGCAGAAATCAAGAAAAATAAAGAAGAAAATTAAATAGTGGTGATATTTTTAAAAGATATGTTTGCTTTTATGTATTTATGAAAATTACATAATTATGCTTGCATGTCAGCAGAAGTTTCCCTCTTTTTTTGTGACAGGGTCTCACAATGTAGCCCAGGCTGGAGTGCAGTAGTGTCATCAGAGCTCACTGCAACCTCCAACTCCTGGGCTCAAGTGATCCTCCTGCCTCGGCCTCCCAAATAGTTGGAACTACAGGTGCACACCACCACACCTGTAATTTTTCTTATTTTTTATGGGGGGTGATGTCTTGCTATGTTGCCCAGGCTGGTCGTGAATTCCTGGCCTCAAGCAATCCTCCCACCTTGGTCTCCCAATGTGCTGGGATGACAGGCGTGAGCCACCATGCCCGGCCAGAAGTTTTCTTTTTAAAAAAATGTAGGATACACCTAAAGGGATAAAAGGACAACATACAGCCTTGAATATAGGAAAGAAGGCTTGAAAAGAAATAAGCTAACATTTAATGTAGGATTTAGTAAGAAAAAAAACCAGGTCAGTGCAAAGAAAGATACAAGTAAAAGGAAATAACTCTATCTGAAAAAATTTTAAATAGAAAATGTCTTAAAGCTAATATGAAATGTTAACAGTTGCTTATTTTGGGAGAAGAGTACAGGGCTGCTCATTGTATCATTTTTTTCTACTTTTCTATATTTTTTAACTTTCCTGTTAGGAAAATATATATCAAAAGATGAATTCATTAAAGCGTCCCCATGAGGGTCACTCTGTGCCCAGAAGCAGGAGGCTTGGCCCAGGGGTGGGATGATGCCTGTGCTCCTCCCACCTTTGACCACGGCTCTATTTCAAACCAGAGCTTCCTCATCAGCGGAGAACAAAAATTAACCAGGGGACACCTGATTTGGGTTCTCCTCTGCCTGACTTTGCTTCTCTCCCTACTGCCCCCGTATGGTAGGCATTTGCCAGAGTTTTGTCTTCTTGGTTGTGTCTGTGGTTAGGCGCAGTCTGGAGCCCCCCGCATGCTAGCTGAGGAACTCGATTCAAGGATGAAGGCAGAGAAGGCAGGAAAAGTGCTCAGGGTAGTTCCTGTCCTGGGGAAAGGAGCCTTCCTTCTTCCCATTTCTCTGGCTCCATGGATTTTATTCCCACACCTGGGTAGATAATTCTGAAGTCTATCTCTACTCCCAACCTTTTATGCAGGTCTTAGTTCTGAATAGCTCTTCAATCCTGTCCACTCCATGCTCCCACCCTCAAAGTGTGCAACTATTTATAAGCCAGACACCGGGCAGCCAGCGTAGGAAAACTCACACATCCCTTCCTCACAGACCCTGGTGGGGAAGCTGGACTTGGCCCAAGTGGAGTCTGGGGGGTAAGTTCTTGGGCTGGAATATTCTCCATCATACTGGCTGGCTCGCCTTGGGAAAGTGACAATTTATCTGTGACTCAATTTCTTCTTGTGCAAAACTGGGATCACAAACTGAGTATGCATTAAGTAGACAGCAAGCATTTGGGCTTTTTATTGATTTATTGTGTATCTCCCCCATTGTGTCTGTGAGGGCCTTGCCTTTGATGGTTTCAGGCACCGTGGTTTTCTTAGAGCCTTGAATAGTACATGGCACATGTAGGCATTCTGTAAATATTTGTTGAATGTATTAACTCATTTTGTCTTATATTTTTACTTTAGATCTTAAAAGAATCTTTCCTTATGTCTCGAGGAGGAGATATTTTTAAGGATTTATCTAAAGAACACAAGACATAGCATTGTTGGGTTGTAGGGAAATCACACCTTCAGCTTCAACTACATGTCACCAATTGTCTTCCAAAGGGTTGAACCAATTTCCACTCCCAAACAGGAGTTTAGAAGAGTCCCCTCTGCCCACATTCTCTCTAGAACCTGGTACTGTCAGACTTATAAATGCTTTGCCAATCCAATGAGTATGAAATGCTTTCTCTTGAAAGGGGAGAATGAAAACAATGCTGGTCACTTTATATCACATCTTGAACAATTTTAATTTTACTATTATTGGATACTGACACTTTAGCTATCACCCCAGTCTCAGCCCCAGTGGCCCGAATCGCATATGAGTTGGTTTCGCCTTCAGCCAGCGTCTACGCCTTCTCTCTGTTTATTTCCCTCAGGAAGCACTGACATCTGAGAACACCTTTTTGACTGTACTTATTTACTGCTTTCTCCCCCAGGAGTCTGGAAGGGCCCTTGTCTGCCTCATTCACCCCTGTACCTCCAGGCCTGGCACAGAGCCTGGCACAGGACAGGAGTGTACAAAATATATAAAGAATAAATTAAGGAGTGTATGGCCTTTTTAAAAAGCAAAAGCTGATGCAGGCATTTATTAACGATTGGACTTATTTAAAAAACCTTGATAGTAATAGGCAAGTGCTATTGTCAGAAACTCTTCACCCTTAGCTTTGCCCCTCTCACCTTTGAGCCAGAGATGTTGCAATTCATTCAACAAGTGTTTATTGATCACTTAGTATGTTCCAGTGACTGTGCCGTGGAACTATATTAATACTCATAAAATGAAGACAAAATTATAGGTCTGCAATTTTGCTGGGAGTGGCCTTGGGAGACTAAGATGGGATGAAACATGAAATCTGGTTTAAGGAATCTCTTTGGAAGAAAGAACACTTTTCTCATAGAGTAGTAGTAGTGGTAGCACTAATAAGGAGAGCTTACATTTATTAGAAGCTCCCTCTGTGCCAGGCATTGAACTAGCTGCTGTGCATGAATTATGTATTTAATTATCAGAAAAATCTACAGTATAGTTGCTATTCAAGTGCAGTCACCTATAGGTGCATTATAGGTGCATTTAACCTACCTGAATTCTGCTAGTTGCGTGGGGAGAAAACAGAGAGAGAGAAAAACAAGACTGATTTAAATTACACGGGCCATTGTGTGCACGGTTGCAGGTAAGAGGTGAGGCACACGGACATTTTCTGGTCTTGAGCTCTGTCCAGTTTCTGCCTGTTACACTATGACAATTGAAAGGATGTGCAAGGGTAATTTTTGACCATACTTGATTTTTTTCCTCTATACACTGGCTTTTAGAACTAACTCCTTTGAAAACAAAGGCTTAGAGGGGGTTAATGCCGTCTATAGCAGAGTCACACACCTGGAAGAGCAGATTCAACCACTGTGGGGACCCAGGCTCTTTGATCCTCATACATGTTCTAAATTTAATATGTCACTGTGTTTTATTTCTTCAACACAGGTTCATGCTGTGAGCACTTTACTGCATCATTCATTATCTGTTATATAAATCGTTTCTTCCAAAGAGCACAGAGCTAAGCAAACATCAGGAAAGATGCTAAAGATTGTAATAAAGTATTTTTCATGTGAGGCCTTTTAAATTACAACAGATTTTAGACTGACTGACTGGGATGTGTTGGATGCTCTCTTTGGAGACAGGGAAAAGAAATCTGGAAGTTTATTCCAAACCCAGGATTCTGTATCTCATTGTTTCCCAAACTTTCTTGATCACAGAAAACACTTGCTAAAAAACAAAAAGATAACCACACAAACAAAAACACATGGTCCCTGGCACATAGTACATGCTCAATAAATATTTGTCAAATGAATGATCCAAATAAAATAATTGCAAATTAAAGAACAAAATGTAAGATCAAATTTTTGCCAACAATTCCCCAAAACTATATATTTCTGTTGTAATATATATACATATACCCCCCTCCAAACTTTTTAATATAGAAGTTTTTACAGCCACAGGTAAATTCTTAAAAGGTATTTAACAAACTGTTTAAAGTAGTTTTTCAATGCTGTGCATGGAAACTTGTAAAAAATAAAAATAAAATAAAAAGAAAGTAGTTTTCTTTGGGGAAACTACTGCTGGTTTTTTCCTCCTAAGATTAAATTTTAATAATTTAGAAATAAAAACACAATCGCTTTAATAGTTAATTTTAATAATCTAATAATTAATTTGATAATTATGATGATGTGATAAATTTAATAATTCTAATAACTTGAAAAATTAAGGGCTGAGAGTAAGAGTGATGTTCTCTTTTCTGTAACTATCTGCCGTTCATTTTCTTTCTCAAAAATAAATTGGAGGCTGGCAGTGGCTCATGCCTGTAATCCTAGCACTTTGGGAGGTCGAGGAAGGAGGATTGCTTGAGGCCAGAGGTCCGAGACCCGCCTGAACAAGAGTGAGACCGCGTCTCTATAAAAAATAGAAAAAATTAGCCGGGTGTGGTGGCACACACCTGTAGTCCCAGCTACTGAGGAAGCAGGGGCAGGAGGATTGCTCGAGCCCAGGAGTTTGAGGTTGTAGTGAGCTATGATCGTGCCACTGCACTCTAGCCCGGGTGCAGAGCGAGACCCTGTCTAGACAGAGCGAGACCCTGTCTCTAAAGGAATGAATGAATGAGTGAATGAATGAAGTATTCATCAAATGCCTGCCTGACACAAGGCTCAGTGCTAGGTATTCCAGGACTCAAAGAAGCCCACACCTGCCCTGAGGCACTTAGGGTATGACAAGGACATATGCTGTTCCTATGTCAAATCTTGACAATAGAGATGGAAATTACAGCTCAGGATGACAAGAGAAGGTAAATCCGGATTACTGCAGTGAGAGATGTGGGGAAAGGCGTCCAGGTGCTCTGTAGAGAGAGGTGGGGAAGGCCGGCAGAGGAGACAAGGATTAAAAAAGGCTTAGTCCAATAATCCAATAGAAAAAGGAGCAAAGGTTCCCAGAGCAGGAAATCTGAGCAGCCCTTAGACAAATGACAAGATGCTCATGCTCACCACAGGAGAGAGAGACAAATGGAAACCGTGAGGCTGCATCATTTTCCATCTGCAACCGCACAGCAGAGAAAACACAAAGGCTGGCATATGCTATGAAAGCGAGGCTATGGAAACAGGCAGGCTCCCTGTGCGGCAGGTGAGACTGGCAACTAATACGGTCTCCTGGGAGGGTGACTTGGCAGTGAAGCCAACAGGAGACATACGCATGCACCTGGACCCAGAAGTTCCAATTCTTGGAATTATCCTCCAGCGGACATGCATGTGGTCAAAATGGCTTATGCACAAAGCTAGTCACGGAAGCATGCTCTGTAAGAGCAAGAGGCTGGGGTGGAAGGAAAACAAGCTAAATGTCCATTAAAAGGGGGACTGTTTCAGTCAGTCACAGTAGAGCCACACAATGCAATACTCTACGGCTAAGCAAAAAAAAAAAAAAAAGTCTAACATTTATCGAATGTGCCAGGCATTATATTACTTGAAGTCTCGTGTGCTTCTTACTTAATCCTCTCAACAACCCTCTGAAGTAGGGATTTAGGTATATTGTCGCCTTCACTTCCCAGATGAGAAAACTGAGGTACAGAAAAATGCAGTGACTTACCCAATGTTACACAACGAGTAACTAGCAGGATTAGTGTTAAGCAAAAAAAAAAAATCAAGGTACAGAACAGTGTGTAGAGCATGCTCCCATGGGTGTAGAAAAGAGAGTAAAAAATAAAATACATGTGTATGTATGTATACTTAGACATGTATGTGTGTGTGCTGTGCACAGATATGTATGCATGTGTATGTATGCTTTTATTTGTTTAGAATAGTTCTGGCAGGAGACAGGAGAACCTGAGAGTCTGTGCACTGTGGCTGCCTCTGGGGATGGAAACTCAGTTCACAGAAGACAGGAGGGGAGTAAGATTTCCTTTACACTGTATAGAATTCTACACCTGCTAAACTTTTGCACTGTGTATAATGTGAAATCCACTTATTAACTTTAAATCTTTAATTAAAAACATTTAAAAATGGCAGGGGAGGGAGCTCAAGGTCCAGCTTCCAGGCTCTCTCTTAATTTGCACCGTCCAATATGGCAACTGCTAGTGACATGTGGCCACCGGGCACTTGAAATGTGACTGGTGTGGACTAAGATATGCTGTTAGTGTGATATATACCCTTGATTTCAAAGACTTAGGAAAAAATGTAAAATATCCAATTCATAATTTTTATATTGAATACATGTTCAAATGAAAATATTTTGGATATACTGGGTTAAATAAAGTATATATTATTAAAATTAATTCCACCTGTCTTTTTTACCTTTTTTTAAACAAAACAACTAGAAAGTTTAAAATTACTCATGTGACTCATATTTTTATTAGATAGTGCTGGTCATCTGGACCCCCCTTAAGGCCTATTGATAACACAAATGATGCAGTGATTTATATTTAAAAAGCACATTTCCAAAAAGCATAACCTTTTTCCTTTTTCTTTTTTTTTTTGACATAGGGTCTTGCTCTGTCACCCAGGCTGGAGTGCAGGGGCATGATCATAGCTTACTGCAGCCTCGAACTCCTGGGCTCAAGCAATCCTCTGCCTCAGCCTCCCAAGTAGCTAGGACTACAGGCACATGCCACTACTCCCGGCTAATTTTTCTTACTTTTTTTTTTTAGAGATGGGGTCTTGCTATGTTGCCCAGGCTGGTCTGGAACTCCTGGCCTCAAGAGATCCTCCTGCCTTGGCCTCTCCAAGTGCTGGGATTATAGGTGTGAGCCACCATGCCTGGCTCCTTGAATCTTTGCAGCACTTTGGTGAGGCAGGAATTATTATTACTGTTCCCCAGTTACACCCAGTTACAGATGAGGAAGTAAAGTGCTCATACAGAGTCCATTATGCTTTCTTTCAGTTCATAGATTTATCCCAGAACACAGAACATTTGGCAAAAAAGTGGAGGGTTGCAGAATTAAATGCATGTGGACCTATTCCATATTGTTTCTTTGCAAGAGCCGCGGCAATAAAATAGCTCTGGTTAGCTGTGAGTCATCTGATATAAATGATGCTTAATTGAAAAATTACCTAGCATGTGTCCTATGTGGTACTAGTTTATCATGTGGCATTTATTTTATTTTTCCTATTAAGGCACTGTTTTATGTCTAACACTCCAGTAAAAGACTGTGTCACAAAAGTCCCAGTGTTCCAAACTGATGGTTTCCTTAGGGCTAGACTGTGATATTGGAGAACAATGTTTTGCCAAAGCCATTAGGTGGACATTTCCTGATGTATTTGTTTCCATGTTCCGACCACCATGCTAAGCTCACTTTGGTCACCTCCTGTTCACAAGCCCGTTTGAGCTTGATGTTCTTGGTTTACTTCAAAGAGCGATGGTTGCAGTAGCTTACCGGTTTTGTTTTGCTGTCTTTGAATGAATGTATTAAATAGTTCTTATATAAGGAGCACGCATCTCTCCTGTGCATTTACCTTTCTTCAGGAAAGCTTGGTGAGGCCAGCAGGAAGGAAGAAGTCTGGCATGGAAAAAACCCAGCCGCCGGGGGGTTGACTGTTCTGGCTAGAGCTGTGTGACAAGTGAAATTTGAGTTAAGAACACATTCCAAAAAGCAAAATATTTAGGGAGTGGATGGGGGAAATGAAGACTCAAATGGTGATAATAAAGATAGTTGCTGATTTTTACAATGGAGTTAGATTTTGTGCCAAGGATCAGCAGCAATTGCATATATCATGTCATTATTTTATCACCAGGGATGAGAAAATGTTTTCGATTAAACTATGATACACTATTGATCACTTGATGTATCCTGATTTCAGAGAAGTTAAATGTGTGTGGGGGGAAATGCATGAATTATAATTAGTTAATCAAAGTCCAAAAAACAAAAAGTAAGCAAAAATATCCTCTGTCTACATCTCTTCACAAATAGCTAAACAATTTTGGCAAACTTTAGAAAAGGAACAATGACATTTAACATGTTTTAAGCTAATAGACCTGAATGGCCAACTTCAGCCAGCCTGGGGGAAACACTACATTTTCTTTACTTATGCAATGGTTCCTTGATTGGGTTTCGGAAGGTTATGAGTATCTCAACAATTTGCCTACTCAATAGTTATGAGGGAGGTGATGCAGACAACACATTGAGATTTTCAAATAACACATTGAGATTCTGAGATAACAGCCCCCAAAGCTAATTCCTAATATTCTGGGAATGGGGGGAGGACAGGTACAGTATTATCATTATTTCATAGATGAGAAGACTCAGGCTCAGAGAAGTTAAGTAATTTTCCCAAAGTCACACAGCTAATAAGTGGTAAAGCTGGAATTTGAACCAAAATCCATACAGCTGCAAATACCTTTTTCTTAAAATGAATTTTCCTTTGCTGTCTGACTATAATGTCACAAAAAGCATCCAATCCAATCTCTCCATTTGCTTTGAAAAACAGTCTTTTCAATATACCTAGAGAAAAAAATTTTGCAAATTTTGAAAATTAGGAAATAAGTAACTTTTATGAACAGAATTGTGTCCCCCCCAAATGCATATGTTGAGGCGCTACCCCCCACTGTGACTGTATTTGGAGTTTTGAAGGAGCCTTTAAAGAGGTAATTAAAGTTAAACAAGGTCACGAGAGTGGGGCCCTAATCAGATAGAACTGGTGTCCTTATCGTAAGAGGAAGAGACACCAGAGCATGCTCTCTCTTTTCCTCTGCATGTAGAGAAAAAGCCAAGTGAGGATACAACGAGAACATGCCATCTGCAAGCCAAGAACAGAGGCCTCACCAGAAACTAACCTTGATCTTGGACTTCCAGTCTGCAGAACTGTGAGAAAATACATTTTTGTTGTTTAAGGCACCCAGTCTGGGGTATTCTGTTATGGCAGCCCCAGCTGACTAATACAGCAACAAAAAAATAATGCACTCCCTGAGGCAGGAATGTACCTTTCATGCACAAAACACTGTGGATGGGCCTCCCACCAGGTGTGTCTCCATTTCATAGGTAGAGTGACACGGTAAATAGCCAAGCAGGGTTCTGAGCCCAGCAAGTTGACTTCCAAAGCCTGTGTCCTTAACCATCAGTATAGAGTGGACTCTATACTCCTGGTAGTGAGAACGTCCCATTACAGATAGTGGAATTAGTGAGACTAGCAGAGTACATTCTAACTAACAACCCAATTGGGGTTACTAAAGATGAAAACAGATAAATTTGAAGAGGCTTAGCTTGACAAAGAAAAGGGCATGAAATCAATTTGTATGTAAATTGCTCCCAGTCAGAACCTCCCAGAAGGTGAGAGTTCTGTGCAACTCTCACCTTTCTTTTGGGATAAAAATCTTCCTGACACCATCCTGTCTGTTTATTTATTTATTTTTGAAACAGAGTCTCACTCTATTGCCCAGGCTGGAGTGCAGTGGTGTAATCATAGCTTCCTGCAACCTCAAACTCCTGGGTTCAACAGATCCTCCTGCCTCAGCCTCCTGAGCAGCTGGGACTACAGGGCCCACCCCACCACCCTTGGCTAATTTTTTAATATTTTGTAAACATAGAGTCTCACTATATTGCCCAGACTGGTCTCCAACTCCTGGCCTCAAGTGATCCTCCCACCTCAGCCTCCCAAAGTGCCAGGATTATAGACGTGAGCCACCGTGCCTGGCCTAGTTTTACAATTTTTAAATGGTTGGGAGAAAAAGAAATCAAAAGAAGAATAATATTTTGTAACATATGAACAGTATATGAAATTCACGTTTCAGTGACCATAAATGAAATCTTATTGGCACTTAGCCACACTCACTCCTTTATATATTGCCTTTGGCTACTTCACGCTAAAAGGCAGAGTTGAGTGGTTGCCATCGAGACCTATTGGGCTGTAAAACCTAAAATATTTACTCTCTGACCCTTCACAAAGTTTGTTGGCCCCTGAATTAGATAATAAATACAGAGTCTATACCAGGTGCTCAATAACTCTTATTATAAATAACAACAAAAAGAATGACACATCATTTAAAACGTCCTGTAGATCTGAAGTCAGTGTTTAAAATTATAGTGAATTTTGGTAAGATTTGTTATTTGGAGGGAGAAGAAAGAACTGTGATCTGTTGAGTGACTCAAAAGTCCAAAGAATAGTAAATTAACATTTATTAAGTAGAAATCTAATAGAAACAAATAGCTTATAGCCCTTGAGTCTATTATCTCTATTTTTCCCCAGCTGTCAGCTCTGATCACCTGCAAATAATATGTTTTCACTCTTGTTATAAATAATCATTTCTATATTTCTGTAGTGTTCACATTTTTTTAAAGGCTGTAAGCATTTAAACATTTTCTTATGGTCTACCCCTAAATTGAAGGAAACCTCAATATCCAACAATGGCACCATAATTAAATGAGCTTGAGTCCATTAAGTATTCAATAAAATCATATTGAGCTTCTACAAGTGAGAATTAAGAACACTGCAGCAATATGGAAAAGTGATTACAATATAATGATAATGGATAAACTATGATCTAGATTTTGTAGAAATACAGAAAAATATATTTGTTTATATTTAAAGAAAATAAAAATTAGGAGGCAATATCCCTCAAAATGTTCATAGAGACAAGTTGAGGCACAATTTTCATTTTCTTCATTATAAATTTCTGTATTATTTAGTTTTTCTGTAATGAATATAAGATGCTTTTATATCACAAAAAACTTTTTTTTTTTTTGAGACAGGGCCTCACTCTGTCACCCAGGTTGGAGTGCAGTGGCCTTATCATAACTCACTGCAACCTCAAACTCCTGGGCTCAAGCCATCCTCCTGCCTCAGCCTCCCAAATAGTTGGGACTACAGGTGCATACCACCACACCCAGGTAATTTTTCTATTTTTTGTAGAGACGGGGTATTGTTCTTGCTCGGGCTGGTCTCAAACTCCTGGTCTTAAGCGATCCTCCTGCCTTGGCCTCCCAAAGTGCTAGGATTACAGGCGTGAGCCACCATGCCTGGCCTAGACAAAACATTTTTTAATAAGTCAGAAAAATAATTGTAGGATTACGCTTAAGAGAAAAGGACTATAAATGAATAAACAAAACCAGAATTGTTTCATATACAGTAAAATTTAACAGGCCATGTTGTTAGTTTTCTATTATAATTTTTAAATATAGAAAATTCTATTGTTACTCATCCTATATCTTAAGTCATTTATTATTTTAAATGATAAGTTTATATATTTTGTTCATAGAAAAGTTTAAGACATTATAGCAAATAAAAATTTGACTAGGAATTTAAAATCATGCTTACATTCCACAACCTCTGTATTATTTTAATAATACTTTTTTTCTTACACAATTACAATCAACTCATACTTACTGACTACATATTTTAAAAAAATCTAACTCGTGCTACTAGTTTGACAAGTATTACACCACATTGGAAGCAAGAAGAATGCTTTCTAAGTGGCCAGTTGTTACACTTTGAAGCTAAATCAAACCTGTTTTTCTACCTTATGAGTAATCTTTTAATTATGCAAATAACAGTACAACTTAAAAATTAGGTCAAGATGAAAGTCTAGGTGAAATAATGTTTTCTTTCCATGTGAGCATGTATTTAAAATTAAAACCAGGTAGGATAACTGGACAGTTTGATTAAGGGCCTTATCCAGCTGAACTAAACCACAAAATTATTTATTTTTTAAATAGTAATTAATAGGTATCCTGAGTTACCAGCTTATATACTTTAGCACCTTAAAGTAAAATGATTCATTTCACAGAGAATTCTGATTTTCTGATGACTCTATTTTTAGTATAATCATGGATTATAATATGAATACTTATATGTATGTGCATTAAAATGTTAACAGTTATTGTTGGATGATAGAATCTTGGGTGATTTTTCCATTTTGCTTCTCTATATTTTTCTAATGTTCTTCTATGAATATGTACTATGTTTATAATGAGCTAAACAACATAAAATAAAATAAAGTTAATTAACATATCAGTTAATTCATTCGGCCACTCTGTATCAATTGTGTTGGGATTACTACTTCATTACTTTCTTCTCTTTAGAAGAAAAGGCCTAAAATCCAGGCAGCAAAACCAACCTGGTCTACCCCAGGGATTACAGGGAACAGTTGACAAATAAGCTCATAAATGTGAAAAGCATTTTGCAAAGTACAAAGCCTTAAAAAAAAAAAAAAAGGTGTTATAAGCATTAAAGGTCTAAGCACGCCATTTTTCCCCCCCAGGTGAATCTTAAGAGGTGTGGCAAACCACAGCTTTGCCAATGGTTAGATAGATGCCCATTGGCAGGTCATCTCCCCTGTCTGGGTCTCAACTCTGCTTCCTATTGGTGAAGCAACTATACTGCATAAACAATGCTCGTGGTTGTGTGCCAATAAAAATTTGCTTACGGACACTGAAATTTGAATTTTATACCAGTTTCACGTGTCACGAAATACCATTCTCCTTTTGATTTTTTTCCAACCACTTAAAAAGGTAAAAACCATCCTTAATTCAAAGTGGGTGGTGGGACATAGTCTGCTGACCACAATTCTAGGGTTCTCTCCCAAAAGGTATAGAAAGGTGTGGCAGAAGACAAGGGGAGGAGATGGCTCTCCAATCTGGTGTGTGTCCCCGTACGTACTTGTGTACCACCTTCACAATTTCTGCCACGTATTCAATGTTTTACCTAATATACATACAAATAAAACAATTTAACTAATGTTCTTTTCTTTACACAAACTTATTTTAAAAGGAAACTTTCTATATTATTATAATATGATGAACGGAGAAAGCTTTATTTGTTATCATAAACAGAAGGTAATGGCACAAATAAATTTTTTAAAAAGTTCTTGTTAAGTACGCTCGCCTACGAAAGGCTCTCACCTGAGGCCTGTTGTTTCTTTGTTAAACAGGGGAAATAAGTTAAGTGTGTAGAGATGTTAAAGATCTATTAGCACCAAATAGACTTTCTCCTTAATGTAATCAGAAATACTGTAGGTGAACCCTTATATTATTATTTAATGCCACGTTCATGTACCACCTAAATTATCTAGCTTATGAACTAAAATAACCTCCAGACCATACTTTGAACCTATTCATCACTTTAGGGAAATTGACATTGCCAAAGTTTCTCAAACTGTTTTCCACAGGGATAGGCATTAACTGATCCCCTAACCCAAGACTTTCTTTAATTCTTACGTACTGACTAAAGAGTAATTTTACTTTTTTAGGACCAAAGTTTGCTTACCAATAACTTACCTAAAATTAAATATGGTCTGTGAGCTTTAAAGTAAATGTGAGGGTGATAAAAAGCTCACTGAATGAGTCCAAGAGAACAAAAATAGGATTGTCTTTAACAGCAAAATGAGAATTCCTAATTAGCTCTTTGTTTTGTTTGGGGAAACATCATATCTATCATCAGGCTTGGAAAGTTCATTCGCCACCTCATTTCTATGAGTGTTTGGGTTCCTTTCATATCTATTTTCCTGCTTTGGGGCTTTTAGAATTGAATTTAGTGTCTGTGAGAGTTGTCCTTTATTTCAATTTTAGGGCCAAAAGAATGTGGGTTTTTTTTTTTCTTCCACCAAAATGAGATTAAGTAATATTTAAATTTTGTGTGAAGTTGACAGCATTTTCCACTGTTTATTTTTGCTATTGTTTAACAGCAAAGTTTTGCCTTTGTTTTTTTAACATTATAATTCCTAGTTAGAATTCTAGGCTGTAATTTTGCTGTTATGTAAATTACATCACTTTAGTAGTAAAATCAAATAGTATTTATTCCCTTCCTCTGCCTTGGAAACTGATTCCTTCTGAAAAGAACTGCAGAAACTAATGAAAGCAAGACCCAGTTCCTGCCTAGATCTATCTGGTCTGATTTTAAGCCAATCTCCAGAGGAAAGAACAGATAAAATGATGCCATACTGGCTAGCATTCTTGGCTGTTTCTGACAATCCAGAAACAATGAGACTAATATGTCAAGTGAAAAAATATTTCCTTGATTAAAGTCATAATAACATATTGTGTGTAATAACACAGGGAGTATACATGACTCAGATTTCAGAAATAATAGAAATTGGCCGCTCGGTACCATAAACCAGCTAGAGGGGACTGTTATGTCAGATGGGGGTTTGGGAAAGGCTTGCCACTTGCACACTGAAGTTAAACAGAAGCCTAACTTAATTTTTATTTCTGTTAAAAAGGTCTATTATGTACATTCAGCCAAAAAATAGTGCCTTAAACAAGATAAAAGTGTATTTTCTTTCAATGAAAAGCTATGTAGGTGGTCCAAGGCTGCTATGAACCTCCTTGGCCCCAAGCTCCTTCTCTCTTGGTGTTCTGCTTTGCAGAGTCGACTGACCTCATGATCCAAGGTGGCAGCATCCAAGTTCTGGGCAGAGAGATGGAGGAAGGAACAAAGCAAAAGAGAGCAAGGGTACCCACTTGGCACTTGGCACTTCCGTTTACGTCCTATGGGCCAGAACAGGACCTTACCTAAACTACAAGGGAGGCTTGGAGATGTAGGCTTTTTTTCCTGGGTGTAAATGTGCCCTGCTGCAAATTCTGTAATGGGGAGGAAAGAGGGACAAGATCTTGAGGTACAACTAGAACTTTCTCCCAAAACAAAACTGCCCTTCTGGATTTAGCCCAAAGTTTCATGTGGATAAAGAAAACATTCATTCATTCAATTGCTTTATTCAATAAGTATTTCTTGAGCACCTACTATGTTGATGGGCTGAGATATACTGGTAAATGAAACAAGATCCCTTGTCCTCATGGGGCTTACATCCTAGCTGGGAGGAAAAGATAATAAATAATAAATGTAAGTAGTTAAATTACTGCTACAGACAGAATGTTTGTGTCCTTCCAAAATTCATATGTTGAAAGCCTGACCCCCAATGTGATGGTATTAGGAGGTGGGCGAATTGGAGGGGGGTAGCCAGGAGGTGACGCCAGGAAGTCAGAGGAAGCTAGTTCATCCAGGGTGGGCTCTTAAGGCTGTCACAAGGACCGTGGCTCTCACTCTGAGTGAAATGAGAGCTCTTGCAGTGTTTGGAGACGGAGAGTTCTAAGTGCACGGGGTTTATAAATAAATAAACATTCCCATATTGGGGCAGTGGACAAAAAAATTAATAACTGCTGGGGTACATGATTTACAAAGTTTGGAGATCACTGGCTAGACCTATTTTCTGCATCTATGTAACAGCAGCTGAGAAATAATGCACTACTGCACTAAATTTTATTTCTGATCAGAAAACTGTATTTATGAACAATATTGGCAATATTGGGCCATCCTGGGTGACCATAATCATCACACTCATTAACATTTATTGGGAGTTTACTGTTGCCCAATGCTGTTCTAAGTCCTTTATTCAGATTAACCTGTTGAATCCTCACGACCACTCTATTATTATCATCCATTTTATTTTTCATTATTTATTTATTATTTCTTTCTTTCTTTATTTTTTGAGACAGTCTTGCTCTGTCTCCCCAGCTAGAGTGCAGTGGCATCATGGTAGCTCACTGCAACCTCAGACTCCTGGGCTCAAGCGATCCTCCTGCCTCAGCCTCCTGAGTAGCTGGGACTCCAGGCATGCATGATGACGCCCGGCTAATTTTTCTATTTTTAGTAGAGATGGGGTCTCACTCTTGGTTGCTGCTCTTGAACTCCTGAGCTCAAGTGATCCTCCCACCTCAGCCTTCCAGAGTGCTAGGAATACAGGTGTGAGCCACCGCCCCCAGCCATCACCCATTTTATAGTTGAGGAAACAGAGAGGTAAGGTGATTTGCCCAAGGTCACACAGCTAGCAAGGGGTGAAGCTGGGGATGGACCCTAGGTGTGTGTGTAGACTACGCTTTTAACACTATGCTGAAATGCCTCTGAGATGATTCAGAGGCTCAGTGCATCCTGCAAACTAAATGAACTGAGAAATGTATTCAACAGTGGTATCCTATTTAAGCCTGGTGGAAGTACAGTACTGCTCTGAATAGCAAAGTGGGGTGCCACCTGCCTTTTCTGGTCTGTAAATCTTGATGTCAATATGATTTGCTGATCCAACATATGAGAGTTTGTGTGCAGGACCCACAAACTTTGGATATATCCGAGGGTCACGAAGATAGTCTTATATCAGCCGGTGTTCCCAGCAGTATGGTCACATCCAAGTCAAGGCTCCTGGAGCTATAGCCTCCTTTCTTGTTCATGCTACTTAAACATCACTACTGATACCATGTTCAACTCAAACATAATAAAGATTAATGAGTAAGGACATAATCTTGGGTCAGGGAAGATCCGGGTTTGAGTTTTGGCTCTGGCACTTCATAGCTGTGTGACTTTGGGCAGTCTACATAACCTCTCTGAGCCTCAGGTTCCTCAGTGAGTCCTTAGCTCAAAGGTTTTGGGGAGGATTAAATAAGATATGCATGTAAAAAGCACCTAGTCAGTGTACCACAGATATTCGCTATTACCATTTTTAACTTATGTAACCCATCTACTTTTGCCTGTAAAACCTGAGTAAAACTGTTTGGGAAAGTAGAAGAATCAAATTATAATCCAGAAATATTTGTACTTCAATAATTTGAAACGTTCCTCCCCCTGCCCCCCACATAGTCAGTTCTGCTCTAATGTTTATTTGGAAAACACAAATTTGTTCCAGCGTGATTGATATATACATTAGGGACCAATTTGAGCATAACATTAATTTTGCATTTGCTTATGTGAAATTTCATTTGCAAGAAACACAAGATGAGTGCTGAAAATTGCACCCAGGTGAACAGAATCACATAGGGGTACACAAAATGCACTGAACATCTACTGGCTACCTCAGTTCACGTGTGTTACAAGCCACACCCATCTGTACCTGGCCTGTCAGAATTCAGATGACTGTCCTTCCACCAGCTCACAGGAGCTCCCAGGCTGCAACCCTTCGAAGGCACATTCCACAAGCAAATCTTGAGGTCTTTTGAAAAGTGAAGTGTTATTTATTTTAGCCTTTATATACTTTTACAATATTTAATATGTGTACAACTGTGCTTCCATTTTTATTAGGTTCTATCTTTTTCAATGTGTCACTGATGAGGTTTTGAGTGTTGGGCCCCACCTCCATTTTTCATAAGCCCTGTGGTTTTTATTGTGCAATTTTGCACAGCACAATGATTTTAAGGAATGCATGTGTCACCTTACAGAACTGATTATTTTACAAAATGAATTACATGCTCATTGTAGAAAATCTAGAAAAGGGTTAATAAGGGTAAAAAAAAAGAAAAAGGAGAGAAAAGTTCACCCATAATTCCAGCCCCCAGAAGAAATCACGTTCCCTAACTTGTTTTCTCTGCATCTACACACGTACACACAAATACACAACCACATATACACACCACTTTTCTAGCCCTCTCCCCCTTCAAATGTAACAATATGCATTCCATGCATTATTAAATCTTTACCTACAACTTTATTTTTATAGGCTGTACCATATTTTATTGTGATGGACCACAATTTGTGTTTTAAAACATAAATGATACTGGTTTTTTTCTGATTTCAAAAAGAATACATTTGATGTAAATTCAAACATTATAGAAGTCTCTCTTGCAGGAGGGAGAGGCCTCCCATAATCTCATCCCAACCACTCATCTGCCCATCCATCTGGCAAATATTCATTGAGAGTTCTTTACATGCTAGGCTCTGGGCTAACCTAAGGATTCAACAGAAGAAAAAAACAAACAAACAAAAACAGACACAGAAGCTGTTCTCAAGAAGGCAACAGTGTAGGGAGGGAGAAAGATACTAATCAAATAATTTCACAAGGAAATATAAAATTATACAGTGTAGCAAGTGCTATACATGAAGTGTACAATTTGCAATGAGATGCTACCATGGGCGACCAAGGGGATGTGTCTGTGTATGTGATGTGTCTGAGGATGCCTCCCTAAAGATGATGCTGCCCAGAAAGTTCCACTGGCAAAAGCACGATATATATTCTTCCTATTTGATTTTTCTGCAATGCACATACTATTTTTTTTCTTTTCCAGTAACAGAGCCATGCTTATTAATTTTTTTAGCACTCACCGCTTTTTGCCTAACAAATTACCCAAGGCAGATTTTCAAGGCCGGATAGCATAGTAGGTAAGACCCTGGCCTCTGGATTCAGACAGGCCTGGGTTCAAATCCTGACACTGCCTTTCACTACCTGTGTGATCTTGGGCAAGGTCCCTAACTCTGTCTGCCTTAGTTTCTTCATCTGCACGTGGGAATGACAGAAGACCATTTACCCCTTTCAAAGGGTTGTGAAAAGGATTAAAAAGAGGTGATGCATATAAAATTCTCAGCACTCAGCAAAGGTTAGATATTATTTTAATGGCTGCATGGCATTTATTTAAATCATGATTTCTCGATTTCTGCAGTACTGACATTTTGAGTTGGATCATTCATTGCACTGGGGGCTGTTCTGGGCACTGGAGGATGTTTAGCAGCATCCCTGGTCTGTATCCACTGAACACTAGCAGCATCACCACCACTGTGACAACCAAAATGTCTCTGGATATTGCCAAGTGTCTGGGGGGTATAGTGGAGGGAGGCAAAAATTGCCCCTGGTTGAGAACCACTGCTTTAAATATACACATATTAAACATATATATACACACACACACACATATACACATCGTATGGAATATATAACGAAGTATATACTTATATATGTAAATATAACAAAGTCTTATTTATAAACAAATAATATGTATTTATGGTGAAAGGGTTAAAATATGCCCTTTTGGCATTTTGACTACTTAAGTTAAATGTACATGAAAAACAGCAGGTGCAAAAATATCACCTTGCCTTTCGTTCTGTTTCTTAAAAGCAGAAGATGAAATTCCTGCGTGAAAGACGCTCTCCCTATCCTAGAAGGAACGGCAACTTCTCATCCTTATCTTCAAGGGTGAGCAGTTGAATCTGAGAGAACGCTGTACGAACTTGTTAGAATAACTCATCTTTTAAGCCTCCTCACATAACTTAGTCACATTTTCACAGTTTACTATTCTTTGTCCAGTCCAGTAGCTACATCTAACTGCTTCTGTGGGTTTTCATTTCCTTACGAAGGCTCCTGTGTCACATAAAACTTATATTAAATAAATTTGTATGTTTTCTCCTGTTAATCTATCTTATGTCAATTCAATTCCTGGACTCAGCCGGGACCCTAAGAGGATGGAGGTGGCATTTTACCACCCCTACGATGGATAACATAATATATACACATGTAAGTATAATACAATATATAACACATAAAACAGGCTGGGCGCGGTGGCTCATGCCTGTAATCCCAGCACTTTGGGAGGTGGAGGCAGGAGGATCGCTTCAGGCCAGGAGTTCGAGACCAGCCTGGGAAACATAGTGAGAACCTGTCTCTAAAAAAGAAAAAAATCTGGGCGTGGTGATGTGTGTCTGTAGTCCCAGCTAGTTAGGAGGCTTGAGCCTTGGAGTTTGAGACTACAGTGAGCTATGATCAAACCACTGCACTCCAGCCAGGGTGACAGAGCAAGACTCTGTCTCTGAAAAAATAAAAAACAAATACAAAAGAAACCCAAAACACATATAGCCATTTACAGTCATGCGCTGCATAATGACATTTTGGTCAACAACAAACTGCATATACAATGGCCGTTCCAGAAGACTACAATCATATTTTTACTGTATCTTTTCTATGTTTTGATGTTTAGATACACAAATACTTACCACTGTGTTACAATTGTCTACAGTGTTCAGTACAGTTACATGCTGTATAGGTTTCTCGCCTGGGCACAACAGGCTATACCATACAGCCTAGGTGTACATCCAGGTTTGTGTAAGTGCATTGTATGATGTTTGCACAATGACAAAATCACCTAACCATGCATTTCTCTGAATGTATCTCTGTCATTAAGTGATGCAAGACTGTATATAAAGCATACATGTAAACACATATAAAACATATATATATTTTTTAAGGAAAGCATTGATGAGGATAGTCAAAAAGTTAAAAAAAATGCCACGTACACAGGAAGGAAAAATCTAAGTAAACAAAGGGCAGTCTTAAATGCAAGCAAAAGTGATATGGTTTCTATTAATAATTTCCACCAAAGCAAAATGTGGACCAGATGGGGGTAGGGGATGAGCTGGCCCCATGGAGGAATGCAGTTTGCTTTGGGGAAAGTAAGCTGTTGTGTGTGTGTGCGTGTGTATGTATGTGTGTGTGTGTCTCTCTCTGTGTATGTCTCTGTGTGTCTGTCTGTGTTGAGTGCATGCAACAGTGAAGGAAGAGGGGTAGCCAAAACGATTTCTTGGTCAATGACCTCTTGGTAAAGATGCACACAGGTGTGTTTTGAAACTCTGATGGGAAGAAAACTATACTCACAGCTACGTAACCCACTTTCAGTTATAATAAATCTCACTTTTCTCCCTAAACAAAAGATGCAGGAAACACTTAAGGAAGGTGTCTCCCCAAGCTGAACAATGAGTTCAAGCCACTCTTTTCCTCTCCTTGTCTAAATTTTCCACTTGCAGGGACAGAGTCTGGCTCCCAGGCTGGAAGCGGCTGCTTGGCAGGGAGACTGAGGGCGAACACGGAGAAGGCTTGGTCCATCTTGAAGGAGTCGCAGACAGTAGGGGACACTCAAGGACACCAATGATAACAGCTGACATCTACCCATACCCTGTCCTAAGCATGCTACATCACCTGGCTCCTTTCATCTGCGTAGAAAGCCCAGGAAGGCAATATGATTATGCCTATTTTACAGATTAGGAAACTGAGGCACAGAGGGGCAAAGTATCAGGTTCCACAATTTTCAAGGGACAGAGCTGGGATTTGAACCTAGGCAGCTGCCTCCACAGCCCAAGCTTTCCCCTAGACCAGTGGATCTCAGAGGTGCTGGGGGTATGTGGGTACTTTAAGCCCCAGAGGACATTTGGCAACGTCTGGAGACATTTTTATTTGTCACAAGTGGGGGATGCTACTAGAATCTAGTCGGAAGAAGCCAAGGATGCTGCTATACATCCTACAACGCACAGGACAGCTCCCTCCTGCCCCTGAATTATTCAGCTCCGAATGTCCACAGCGCTGCTGTTTAAAAACCCTGTCCTATACTCTTTTAAGAAAAGATCAGACTACCTTTCTTCTGGAACTTTAAATATTTTTGTTTTCTAAAATACAAGTAATAAATGTGCATTAGAAACACAGAAACAATGTAGATGTTTATAAAGGAAGACCTGGAGGATTTCCTCCTGAGTTCTGCGCCCTGGGGTAAACCCTATGAACGCTGTGGCATATTCTGCCTCTTTCTTTTCTACTCCAGACCTTTGTTAGTCCGTCTGTCTATCTACTTGTCTATTTATCTCTTTTTTTCCACTTGTTAAAATAGAAGTCCTAAAAGAAATTTAAAAGAAAATTTAAAACATTTTTTAAAATGCTGGGTGGTTGTGGTTAAAAAAAAAATAGGAGCCACGCATAATTGTTTGTATATCTTTTTTCCCTCAGTGCTGAACTCCAAAGGCTAACCTTGCACAAGCTGTTCTTTCTCCCTGGACATTCCTCCCCCATGCATCCATAGGACTGCATCCTTCCATGTTAAAATCTGAGCACATGCCCTCCTTAAAAGGGTGTTCCTTAACTTCCCTCCTTAAACCAGCCCCGCCCCCCACCTCCATTCCTTGCCCAGCTGGAAGGTGTTTTTTGTAGACTTCCTCTCTACCTGACAGCTGGGTGGGCACTTACTTCTTAACCTGTTTATTCATTGTATCCTTCCTAGAATGTTGTCTCCATGGTGGCAGAAATTGTGTCTGTCTTTCATAATGTGTGTCCCCAGCACTTATGGCAGAGCCTGGCACACAACGGACATTCGATAAACACTTAAGATAATCAATAAACGTAAATAAATGAAAGAACAACGAAGATGTCATGCATATTCTTCCAAGTCCATATATACAAATAAAACTGTATCTCCTCTTTAATGGCTACAGAATATTCATTTCGCTCTTCTCAAGTTGATTGAAACATAATATAATGAGCATCTTATATACATATCTAGGCACACTCGTGTAGGTATTTTGATAGGTTAGATTTCCAGAAGTGAAATTGTGGATCCAATTTAAAATTTTAATCAGAGTTGCCACAAATTTGAGCTCCAAATGTAGAATGCCCCCTTTCCCTTCTTTCCTCACCAACACTGGTTAATTAGAGCAAACATTAATTGACACTATGTTCTAAGCCCTTTACAGGTGTTAACCTAATTAATTCTTAGAAAAATCCCAGAATAATAATAGTAAATGTTTATATAAGACACTGTCCTAAGTGTTGTATACACAGCTTCTCATTTAGTCCTTGTAACAACTCTCTGGGGTTGATACTATTAATATCATTATTATTTTACAGATGAGAAACTGAAGCACAGAAACATTAAGTCCAGTAATTTCTCCAGGATGAGACAGCCAAAACGTGGGACAGCCCAGGTTGAATGAGAAAGTCCAATTATAGAGTCTGAACTTCTTTTTTAAGAGACGGGGTCTCACTCTGTCCCCCGGGCTGGAGTGCAGTGGCACAATCATAGCTCAGTGTAGCCTCAAACTCCAGGGTTCAGGTGATCCTCCTGCCTCAGCCTCCCAAGTAGCTGGAACTACAGGCGTGCACCACCATGCATGGCGAATTTTTTTTTTTTTTGTAGAGGTGGGATCTCGCTCTGTTGCCCAGGCTGGTTGAGAACTCCTGGCCTCAAGCGATCCTCCCACCTCGGCTTCCCACAATGCTGGGATCACAGGCATGAGCCATTGTGCCTAGCCTGAGTCTGAACTCTTAACCACTCTGCTATCCTGTCTCTCCATGGGGTAAGAACAATGATTATCCCCATTTTACACAGAGGAAAACTGGGGTACAAAGAAGCTAAGAAACTTGACCAGAAGTAGTATCAATCTTTTAAATTGTTGCAAATGTGATGGGTGAGAAATGGTATCTCATGGATTTAACCTCCAAAGATATCTTTTTCTTTTCCTTTTTTGAATTTGAAAACAATATATTTCCTTATTTGGGTAAAGTAAGTTTCTTAACTGAGAAAATATGTATCTTGCTTAAATATAAATGTCTATAAAACTTGAGTTCTTTTGTCATCTACATCTGATTGATTAAAATAAATCCAGATTCTTTTTATTCCTAAAGTGCGTCTTACAATTAATTGTTAATTTCCAAACAAAAAATTTGGGAGAAATAAACCACAAAAATACTTGAATTTATAAGTTTATAAATGCCTAAATGCAATATGGTAGTTTGGATTGGTTCCTAGACAAGGATATTTTAGTGGAAAAAGGGGAAATCCATAAAGTCTGGAGTTTAGTTAATAGTATTTGTACGAATGTTAATTTCTTAGTTTGGACAAATGTGCTGTGGTATGCAAGATGTTACCATCAGGGGAAGTGAGGTGATAGGCACTCTCTGTATTAACTTTGCAACTTTTCTATACATCTAACGATTATTCCAAATAGAAAGTTTATTTTAAAAGAGTGTTTAATGCTCTTTTTTAGATCTGTAAACACACTCCCAGTGTGGCTAAGAAAACATGGGAAACACCTGGCCATGGCCACATTATGGTAAAAAGAAAAAAAAAAAGATCTGTTATCCTTCTGCTGGACAAAAGGGTATATTTAGCCTCAGATTTTTTGTGGTGACCTTTGCATTCTGAAATGAATTAGAGGTTTATGTGTAAAAACGTAAAGAGCAGGAAATCAGGAAGTCAATGGGGAATGACTTTCCTGTTATATTTCACTTGTTTACGTGCAGCAGCGTCATCAAGAGCAGAGATTTTGTTGGATTGCATTGGGGTAACACATCTCTGACCCACCACTGGGGTCCGAAGGCAGCGTGCAACCACCCCCAACCAAATCTCTGGGGATTCCGCGTGAAATTTCAATTGCATGGCTTAGCTGAATTATTATTACTGTTATTATTAATTAGCTGGATGATGATTATTATTTTAGCTGGATTATTTTAATTTGGTCTTTCTCTCTGGCTATTTTGTTGTTGTTGTTGTTGTTTTTAGTCCACTGTAGTAGTAGCATCTCTCTGGCTATTTTGATCTAAAATGAATTACTTTTGTTTTGTGGACAGTTATTTTATGTCTCAAATATTATCTGAGAGAAATTTTGGAAAATAAACCTCGTTCCCTGACACATAACTTCATATTCACTGCTCTTCATGGTAAACATTGGAAACGTGAACATCTGTTTGTCTTTTATTTGTTCTCTAACAAACGTAGCATTTTCAAGCAGTCAGCAAAATGTCCAATTTCAGAGAATTCTGGCTGTCTTGCTTAACGCCTATGTCTCAGGATCTAACAGCGTCTGGTGCATACTCCACACTCATATATATAGGATAGACTAACGAAGAGGGGGAAATTTTTATATAATATTCTTGCCTTTAAGATCTTTCGGAAGGATAAAAGCATAGTCTCTGCAGGAATGTTAAAGTAGCATATTTGATAACGTGATTAAAGGAGAAAATTTGCTGCTTTTAATATTCATTTTCTAGGAATAGTCTTTATTCTAAGCAATTTCCAAGTTGTTAATTAGAGCAAATGGGTTCTTTTCCGCTTCTCACTCAAATCTGATGATATTTGGCTTCTCAGAAATATCAAAATGCTTATATTTTGTTTTCATTCATGAAACAAATGTACGGGTTTTGCTCGGGCTTTGACTCAAATGGCATTTTAAAACGGGAGCATATGTTTCAGGGAGTAATTAGCGATTGTTTAATATAACGACCCTGTAGGCTGGAAAGGCTGTAGGTCAGAATTGTTAACAGGCAAAGCAATGAAAAATAGTAAAGCATTAGTAGATAGCATAAATAGTCAAATTTGACCTCCAAAGGTCAAGAGTGAACTAAATAATTTGGTCACAGCACTGACTGATTTAAATCAATGCACCCAATTTCCTTTTGCTGGTTTGCCTTTGGTATTCCACGGTATAGTACTTGCCAGGAGTCAGAAGAGAGAGAGAGAACAGAGGAGGGTCCACTCAGCGATATAATTTTACTAAATGTGGGTGGTTTCAAGAGAAAAAATAGCCAGAAGTATTTCAGGAACCAAATGAAATTATTTAAACAGAACGCCATTGTGTCTGTCCTCTTACTACTTGGTTTTGTTTCTCTAAGAATGATTTATGATGGTTAACACCGATACAAATATATAATCAACTATGGGCGCATTTTGTGTCTCAGGTTTCCCACATTTTTCTCGTTTGTATGCTTCTTAGATTTAAAGTTTATAACCTTATCCTAGAAAACCAGAAAACTGGCAAAGTCTGTAAATTGCTAGACCAAATGATAAGCTTTTACTTTTTTCCAAAATATGTGAAAACATGGTCTTCTGAATTCTTTCAGATTTCTATCTCAAAAAAAGTTTTAATTAAATTATTCCCTCCCTGTTGACTACTTCTGTCTTCTGTTTTTTAATATAGAGTTACTCTTCTTTGTACATCTCTTCCATAGATAATATGTGGCTTACTCAAATTTATTTTTAAGGTCAGATTTTTATATCCTGTTTTGATTAGGTAAAGGATATTTAAAGAAAGAAAAAAAAATTCTTTTGGTGATTCCAAAATCACTTTAAGACCCAGGGGGAACTATGCCTCAGTGACAAAACAAATTTGCCACAAATCATTGTACAAAAGAACAGCAGGACCTAAGCCTAAACTCGGAGACTGCTCCTATTCATCTTGCATTTGTTTTGGAAACTCCACCCTCCTCCTGCCATGTTCAATATCTAATTGGCATTCTGACCCTTCAGATAACTCAACATCTGCTACGCGGATGCATCTTGGAGACCTTTTGTTCCCTTAAGGCGGAGTTCAAGGGGCTGTCTTCACCGATACACACAATTCATGCATGCCATTGTGTACGCAGCCCCTGGTGTTGAATGGAGACAAAACTTTTGCAAGCCGATATGAAAAATTAAGCCACCCCCTATTCTAACCAAATCATATTCAGCAGATTTAAAATTATGGATGGCTGGAGTAGAGAGCAGTGAATTAACCAAAGAATTAAGCTTTACTTCTTTACTAAGCTATTTGAGGCTGCAATCCACACATCTATTTTCTCTTTGACTTGTTTACATATTTGGGCCTGATAGCCTTTGTTTCTCACTATTATGAGGCAACATATATACTAAAGTTTAATCTCCTAAAACAGATTATGTGGATATAAACTGGGAATTTTAGGAAGAGCCACACAGGTGACTGATTTTCTAACACATTATTTATTTCATTGACTCCAAGACACTATAGATTGTAAGTTTCCATGCTTATTTTATGTACCATTAGGAAAGAAAAATTTATACTAATTAACTTGTGACATGCCTTGGATTCTAAGATGCAGGCCTAATATTTGAGATGTAAAAATGTGAAAAAATGCACATGTGAGATCGATGAAATTTGGTAGTATGTGCATACCTGGGCAACGTTTTGTGGGAGAGATTATGCAGTTTATGTTTGTGCAATTTATTGGAAAACTTGCCATCTACCTCAGCCGTTTTCCTTTCCCTTGGTGATTGTGTTCTGTTGAGGGATGTCCAATGGTTATGCCCTACCTACTTTCAGTTTTGAGACTGATCTAAGAAGTTCCCCTGGTGCCACTTGCTGGGATGTGTTCCATGGGCCACAAGTGAGAACCACATGTATGGGCAACTTATTTCTTTTTATTATTTTACTTGACAGTTTGGTTTAGTGCCAGTAGGATGTTTTATTATCTTTTGGGAAGAATTAAAAGACCCAAAATGAGCTGAGAAAGATTTAGATCCTTTTTCAAGTGTCAGCTATATTTCTCCTAGTAATACCTGCACTTGAAAGTTACCTTAAGTTTTGGACCAGCCCTTGCAGATTTTACTGTTCTGCTAATAGTTTAAGCCTCCAGAGAAGCCGACAAAAGGGCACGAGCTCTAATCAAGCAATCCAGAATTTAGGGCACCTTTATAAAACCTCTAGTAACTGATTTTTCTTCCCCTGGTTTGAATGGTTGTGAGGGGTGTTGTGGTGTTTTGGTTCAAATCTCTGCTCTCTCTTTTTCTAGCTAGGAGACTTTTGGGCACATGTTTGCATTTGTGAAATGGGGGTGTTAACTCACAGGGTTAAATGAGTTCACACATATAAGTATTTAGCTCAGTGTCCTGTACATATTGTTAATTGTGATTATTCTTGTGGTTAGACACAGTCTCTTTTGACCCGAAGTTGCCAAAAATTCCATGCTGGTTCCTAAACAGACTGTTCTCTTGCTATAGCCTGGAATTTCTCAAAGGGTAAACTACCACTATTGTTATTAAGATTATTATTAATGATGCGCTTTTCTTTCATTGTTTCTGCTAGTCCTTCCTTCACAACTTTAAATCAGCATTTTTCTATATTTAGCTACAATAACTGACAATCATTAGGTAAAATTCTGACATGTGCTCCCTTTTCTGTTAAGACCTGTTAATGAATATTAGTTTCCAGAGCCCTTACTTTTTAAATGCTAGTCTTTCTTTCCTAATGAGTGAAACAGCTACATCATCAATGACCTGTCTTTTGGTCTCCAGCCATCATTGTCATCTTTTGATTATGATCATTATTTGTTGGAATTTCTGCATAGGAGGAGACACCCCAGTAATCTGAAATTTTGCTTTAGCTCAACACCTACATGAGACCTTTCCGGGTGCTAACGGCTGGGGGCAGAAAGATGAACAAGACACGGTTTTTGCTGAGGGGAAATGCACAGTAATGGGGGCAAAAGCCCCAAAGCAGCTATTTCATTTCTTTACTTTTTATAAAAACCTTTAAGATATCTCATTAGCTACTGAACAAGCAGGGCTGGGACTAAGGTGAGGCGAAAAATTTAAAGGGGTGCCAAAAAACTCAGTAATCAAGATAAAGAATATTTTAATGCAATGTTTTGCTCTGCCACTTTGTAGCCACGAAGCTTTGGGCAAATTACTCACCTTTTGTGTCGCATTTGTGAAATGGGAGTAATATTTCCCTGAGTTGTTAAGGATTAAATGAGGTACCGGCTGGGTATACTTTATCCAAAATGCCTGGGACCGGAAGTATTTAATATTTTGGATTTTGGATTTTTTTCGGATTTTGGAATATTTACATGATACTGGTTGGGCATCCCAAATCTGATTTTCATCCCAAATCTGAAAATCCAAAATGCTCCAATGAGCACTTCTGCACTCAGAAAAGCTTCAGATTTTGGAGTATTTCAGATTTGTAATGTTCTACTGGTAATATATACAGAGCTCAGTGCCTAAAAAGAAATCCATGATGAATAAATTTTCGAATTTTTAGAAAAAGACAGGATAAGTTAGCAAGGTTCCACGGAGTGAGTTTTGAAAAAATTCAAGTGGGTCATTTGGAGCAAAATAACTAACAGTAATTCTGATGCCAAATAAGGACAGGCAAGCAAGGCGTGTGCATCTCCTCTTTCCCTTCTCCCCTCCCTTGTTAGAAAATGGGTACCAGGCAGGGCACAGAATCTAAAACTTGATTGCTCTGGATCTACCACTTATTAGATGCATGGCCTTCAGAAAGTTACTTAACCACACTTGCCTCATCTGAAAAGGGGGCCAATGAGACAGAGCCCCCATGAGCACTAAATGAGATCATGCACGTGAGAGCGAGCACTCGGTAAAGGAAAGCCAGCATCACTAACAAGGCAGTGCAGCCCAAGAAATAAAACCGTCTCAGTTTATTCCGTTTCTGCTTGTCACCAACGGTACCAGTCACCACTTTCAGAAGGCGTTTTCTCCTTCATCAACGCAGGTAAGAATGTGTTCATGATTCAGTGGGCTTAGAAAGCGTGGCCAGGCCACAGAACCCCACAGATGCAGGACGCTGTAAATCTTCACACCACCACTGACACTCTTTGGAACACTTTTAAAAGCTTATTATTATTATTATCATTTTGGTAAAAATGTTCAAACATACCCAACAGTAGAGTGAATCAGTAATTAAGATTTTGCTACACTTGCTTTAGCCAGTCTTCCCTCCTTTTTTCCCCCATAAGTGGTTTTTTTTTTTTAAGAGACAGGGTCTGGCTATGTTGCCCAGGCTGGAGCGCAGTGGCTATTCACAGGTGCGATCCCACTACTGATCAGCACGGGAGTTTTGACCTGCTCCGTTTCCGACCTGGGCCAGTTCACCCCTCTTTAGGCAACCTGGTGGTCCCCTGCTCCTGGGAGGTCACCATACTGATGCCGAACTTTGTGCAGATACTCGATCGGCATAGCGCACTACAGCCCAGAACTCCTGGGCTCAAGCAATCCTCCCGCCTTAGCCTCCTGAGTAGCAGTAGTGGCACCTGGCCAAAGGATATCACACTATAGGATGACTATAGTTAACAATAATATATTATATAGTTTCAAATAGCTAGAAGGAGGATATCGAATGTTCCCAATACAAAGACATGATAAAAGTTTGAGATGATAGATATCTTAATTACCCTGACCTGATCACTATACAGTATATGTATCGCAACATCACTACCTACCCCATAAATATGTACAATTATCATGTGTCAATTAAATTTTTTTTAAAGTAAAGCATATCATAGATTTCATGTCATTTTACCCTATTCAAGTATTAAAAAAACAAACAGTTTATTTAGGGAAAATGCCATTATCACATCCAACAAAATGAACAATGATCTTTGACACCACCTAATACCCAGTCCATATTCCAGAAGCCCTCAGCACCTCACAAATGTCTGCTTTACCCTTGATTTGATCGAATCAGGATCCCAATAAGGCCTATCCACTGCGTTTGGTTGTCATATAAAACCCTTTTCTGTAAGAGCTCACAACAGGTGACTGTTGAATTTCTATCTTCAGCTTCCCTGGCCCCCAAGCACAGAATGCAAACAAATAAACAAAAATCCCAACCTATTTTTCAAACATGTTTATCCAAGAGAAAAGGTGGCAAGCCAGAGGTCCCGCAAGACGCGCAAGGGGCAGTTAGGAAATGTGTCGGGAGAGCCTGTGTTCCCTCACAGCGTGGCGCAGCCTCCCGCACCGGATCCAACGTCATCTCCAGGTGTTGGGCCTCAAGCCCACTTCGGCCTTCAGCCGTTGTTCATCGCCCTCCCGTGGATTAATCCCCTGTCAGTTAGGCCAGAGATGCTCTTGGGGAGACAGGCCTGCGTAGCATCCCATGTGTCAAGGCCCCCTTTGATACACTTTATCTTCCCTTATCCCTTCAGACGCACCATGACTCCTCGGCTAGTCATGGCCCCGGAGCTTTAGAATCCGTGCACAGCGACTGACACCCCTCCTTTGGAGAGAAGGCGGGGGATTTTTCTTTTCTGGACAGAAATCATTGTTGATCTGATAAGATATTTTTTCAGGGAATCAAATGTCAAATGGGGATTGCTGTGAGTCAGGGATGCAGTAGCAGTTACAGGGACTAAGCAGCTTTGCCTGTTCATTTTGACGGCAAGGATGCCTCCTCCGGTTTTGTCAAAACTATGGACCTCCTTTTTTTTTTTTGTTTATTTTTTTTCTTTCTGGTTGGGGGGAGGGTGGCTCGGGAGGAGTGACGCATGAACAGGGTTTCAAATACATGCGGTAGTAAACAAATTGTCATGTATTTAAATTTCAATGCTAAACTGTCGTAACTATTCACCCAAGGAAAAAGACAGGCAGATTACTGTGTTTGGTTGTACAATAAATATAAACACCGTAATATTAATTAATGAAGCCAATGTGCTTGGCTGAATGTTTTTAGTGGCTACTGCTGCTTTTATTATTTTTTATGCTTTTTTAATATAATTATTTTACAGTTTTAAATCAAATTTTAACTAATTATACAACCAATACGTGAATCCAATTTGTTCTGTAAAAGCATTAATACTTCAGAGATAAAGCTAAAAGTCCTTGACCATCATCCCTAAACTCAGTTCCCATCCCCTTAAGGGGAGCTGTTGCTGTCAAGTTGCTGTATACAAATCACAGGGCTTTATTTCTATGCATATACACCCATATATATGTTTCAGGCTTAATTTTGAAATTCCTCCTCGAGTCAGCACATGCATTGTCTGCTGAAGATGATGGTAATGCATTTTCAGGAGCTGTTGTCAAAAAGTGTTAGTATATCAATTTGTTGATGCTTATTATATAAGATCTAACCAACCGCACAAATCTTCCTGGCAGGTGTCCACACAAGAACCACTTTTGTTTCCTTTGATAGACACAGTTCCAACACGATACTGAACATCAGCATTTTATGGGACAAGGTGGAAAATGGTCATTCTCTCTCACCTCCAGCCTCAAATCTTAGATTCCCCAAATTGACTATCAAAGCAGAATGAAAATGAATTTTCCTACAGTACAGAGTCCCACTCACCTCACTTCTGCCTTCACCCATTAATAACATTTTGCTGCTATTCCTTCTTCCCCCACGTATTAAGCATGTTGACGAGAAGACAGAACTGGAATAAGACAGTTCTTAACCAGTGTGAATTTCCTCGTGAAAAACAGAAATCATTGAACATGATTTTTGTCTCATGTGCTCTTAGAAATTTCCCCAAGCTAAATATTTTTTTCTAACTGTATATAGATTTTGCTGCTTGGAAGTGATGGTTGCTTGTTATTAAATTCCCGATACTACGCATCCCTGCCATGAAAACAAGATCAGGGAAGTAAAACAGGCAAACACAGATGCTTTTAATTCCCTCCTAATGTAAATTAAAGCATCAGAAGCCTGAGTTCACATAATATTAATAAAAGTAATTATCACTAACATGTACCAAATGCTTCATATAGTTCATATATCATTTGCATGTATTACCTCATTTCTTTTAGAACAACCCTAGGAGGGAGGTACCACCGCTCTGGAAATGCTAAAGACAAGCTAAATCTAAGCATTGGGTGAAGTGGACGGATCAAAGCCCTCCCCTTGTGGAAGCTGACATTTTAGGGGCAAATACAGGTTAATTAATAAGAAAACAAATGAATACACCAAATCCTTTCAAAGACTGATGAGCGCTATGAAGACCTAGTGGGGACCAACTTTCGTCTTCAGAAGAACATGGCATGTGGTTATCCTGCCTTTCTGCAGACGAAGAAATGGAGGCTTTGAGGGAGTGCCTAAGGTCACAAGGGGGACAAGAGGCAGAATTAAAGATGGCATCTAGGAGTTTGTGACTTTTCCATGCAAGTTTACGTGGAAGATTGCATAATTATTATTGGAGCTTTTCTCTTTCCCTCCTACCCTCCCACTGGAAAGCCAAATGCAGCTACCTCAACCTACCACGTATAGGTAATTTCCATACTTTTGTCCGAGTGAAAGTATCAATATGTTTCAATCACTCAACTGGTATTTCTTGAATAGCGGCTGTGTGGTTAGTTGCTGGGTATGGTTTAGTGAGCGGGACAGAGACGCTCGCACAGAGCTCACAGCCTGGGGGGGATGTGATAGTAAACCTGAGAATAAATAAATCAATATGTGTGATAAATAGCCATGCGTATGATGAAGGAAACCAGGAACTTGGGTGGAAATGGCCAAGTGGGCGCCTGCGGCTGTTTAGCAAGGGTGGTCAGGGAGGGCTTTCTGAGGAGGTGAATTCTGAGCTGAAACCTGAATGATGCGATTATGCAGAAAACGTGGGGGAAGCACATTCTAGGAGGGGGATTAGCAGGGACAAAGCCCCTGCTGTGGGAACCAGCTGGGCATGTTCAAGTGTGGCAAGGAGGCCAGAGTGGCTGACAAGGGAGAGAGGCTGGAGCTGACAGTGTGGGTCCCTGTAGCCACCCTGAGGAGGATGGAACTTATTTGGGGATTCAATGAGCAAAAATTGTGGTAAAACACATTACTGCGTAGTGTTCCTATAGAACATCCCAGATAGTGAGGAATTTGGTACAAGGGCTGCTGACTCGCAGTGTCTCAAACAGAATAGCTAAGCGTTGCTTCCTGTAGGACGCACATGCAGGACTCCTACACATACATCACAGCCAGTTCTAGTGGCTTTGAACGCTTTATCCAAATTTAAACCTTGGAGGCCAGGCAGAAGCACCAGTAATGCATTACCTTATTTAGAATTCAGCCTTCAGCTTTTGTTGGCTACTTTAGGTGATTTAGGTTCTGCTAAAATTACCATTTCAAGTATTAGAAATCAAGAAGCCTAGAAGGGAAAAACCTAAATTACATGTAATAAGAGCCTTTTGGGAACATTTAAATACGGAATTGTATATCCTATTACATATTCTTTGAATAAATCCACTGCGTACAAAGGGCTTCTCAGCAAACTGGCTCCATGGTCCCTTCTGAGGAGGGAACCCAGGAAGGGGGACTGAGGGAGGGTTTTTCGCTGTAGACCCCTTTGTTCTTTTTAAATTTGTAATATGAGACTATATTACCCTGCCAAAAAAAAAGGAAGTTATATAAATAAATACATTTGCTACACATACTTTTATGAGTTAAATAGGCACAACTTTTAATTGGTACATTGTCTTAAACGTATCTTAAGCTGGTTAATTCTTTTGTTCTTGTTAGCTTTTGAGAATGCTTTACATTATCATAACTACATTGAATGCCTACCCAGTAGAGACCTTTGGCTGAATTCTTTTGTAAAATAAAAACTTTCTTAATCGAAAGTGGGATGAACGGCAAATAACATAAAAGTTAAACCATTGCTTGATTATACACCATGTTTAATCTATTGTATTCTTTAATGGAGGTTTTTGTTGTTTCTGTTTAGAGAGAATTATATGAAATCATCACTAAGGCCTCATTTACTTGGAGTGATTTATTTTGGGGAAAAACAGATGTTTGGGGCGGCTGATAACACATGAAAAGCTGCATTCTTTGCTGTTTGTTTTCTAAGGGTGTGTTAGGCAATGATGACAAATATTAAGGTACCACATTACTCCATCTTACTGACATGCCTGTGACTGATCTTTTTTATCAGTTAGTTGAAAACACGGACAAAGAAAGAAAATTAAATAATAAGCCCTAAATGTGTGCACAGTTCAAGAAGTTAATTTAGATTTAGTTTGCTGGCCTACCCTTTGTGTCTTTAAAAAATTTTAACAAAAACCCCACACACCCGTACTCTATATACACACACACACACACAAACACATACAAACACACGGTCATATGATCTGTTGGAAATGTTTCTCAAGGGCCACCATTGGGTCAGGAGAAAAAAAAACACACTTTGGCCGTTTGGTTTGAATAAGTAGTACAATTGCTATTTGTCTATTTTTAAAATTCCAATTCTTATTGAATTAGATGTGTGGGCTCCGATGAAGTTGCAGGTAACTGCTGAACTACTTGTGTGGCTAATTTCAAAACTTAAAGAAAATACAAGCTTGAGCATGTTACATAATATGGTTTTAAGGTAAAATGCAGAGGGGGGATGGCCTTGGCCGTTTGCTTGATTTCTCTCCTTGTATCCAGATGCTCCTGCAGGTGACATGTGAGTCCCAAACACTGAGCTGGGAGTCCCAGATCCACACCCAGGGCCCACCAGGGCAGCCTGCCCTCAACTCTACCACAGTAGTAGGTCAGATCCCAGCATTGGGAGGTTTCTTACCTGATGAACAAAGCCTTCCAGTCCACCCTGAGGCTAGAGACCAGGCAACCCAGGGCACAACTGAGCAATGATTCAGTTGGCAGCCTTGGGCTTGGTTCTGTCCCTTTGGCACCACTGGCCCTGAGTTTTCACTTTTTCTTTTTTTATATTTTATTTATTTTTTTTTTTATAGAGACGGGGTCTCGCTTTTGCTCAGGCTGGTCTTGAACTCTTGAACTTAAGCTATCCTCCCGCCTCGGCCTCCCAGAGTGCTAGGATTACAGGCATGAGCCACCGCGCCCGGCCTGGCCCTGAGTTTTCAAATCATACTCTACACATGTTTCAACGTAAGGAGCTGTATCAATGCCAAATCTTTTGCCATCCAAGGATAACAGTATCTTGGGCATAACTTCTTCTCAACTTACACTGAATTAAAAATGAGACAATCTTTCAGGATCCAGAGATAGAAGCTTCCAGGCCATTCTGAGCTAAAGTTTATTTTTGATTTCTAGTGCCAGACATAAAAAACAGTAGGCATATCTGGCTTGACCAAAGGTCAGCTCTCTGCCTTTATATCTTTAGGTGAAAGCTTGCAATGAGTTAAAGTAGACAGCTGCATGCATAATGTGGCTGGCCCTGGTGGCATCATCACAGGGGAGACTTTATCTGGCAGAACATATCATTTTTTTATAACGTGAGCTTCAGCGCACATTTAGGAACATCACTGGGGATAGCGCAGTTTTCCCTCTTTGCATATTTAATGTGAGTGGAGAACTCTGATAGCTCCAGCCGCATGGCTGGGGAGTGAGGCCCCACTGCGACAGAGGCAGGCACCGAGGCTGTGTCAACAAGACTAAAAATAGTCGAAAGTTGAAAGATTCAGTGAGTCAATCCTTAGGGGTGTGTGGCGGGAGGGAAATGCAATCAATGACTCAGCTTGAATAGGTTTCTCCCTCTAATTAATTTACTGTTATTATTTAAGATTCTATAGGAATGAGGCAGCTCCTGTGTTGTACCAGGCACGGGTCTCAGAGCTTTGCAAACGTTAACTCGCTTAGATCTCATAGTAACTTTTCGTATCCCCATTTTAATGACGACAGAACTGAGGCATGAGAAAGATTGTAAATTGCCGGCCTGTGGGCCACCTCCAAGCCACAGACAGATTTTTGTCTGACCCACAAAGAGTTTGGAAGGTTGGTAAAATTCACATAAAAATGTGAACTTCTGGCTTTTCTTGAAAAATGGAAAGATTGAGTGGCTCTGGGCTCAAATCTCCACACGAAGGCCATTGGCTGGGGCACATGGGTGAGACTGACTGACCTACCTGAGAGACACACAGACGTGACGGCTGCAGAGAGAATGGCCTTCTCCGTCACCAGCGTTCCGCCTGGCCCACTGCACACATTTCTGACCCGTGCCTGGGTCCTGAGGTCACTGGAGTTGTGACCCTTATATTTCAAGTGATTAGAGTTCCCTGAAGTGGGTGGATCATTGGTGGTAGTAGGGGAGCGGGATTAAAGAAGTTGAGGAGAAAATGAAATATTTGTTGAATGAATGAATGAACAGGTCTCTGGGCTTAGGTTGAGTTTTCCAGATGGCTAGAAGGATAGAAAATACAACAAGAAATGCTCTAACGTGACAGTCTGCTGCAGGGGCTCTGGAGTCAAGCTGCCTGGGTTCAAACCCTCTCTTATTAGCTGCTGCATGGTAATCTCTGGACTTCAGGGTCCCCATCTGTAAAATGGGGATAAGGAAAGTAGCTGCCCCACCAGGTAGCTGCATGAATTAAATGTGATATAAAGTGTTTGGCACAATGCCTGGCTCATAATAGGTGTTCAACAAATGTTAGCTAGGAAGTCTTTTAAAAATGCACCTTTTATGAAATCCAAATACAAGTCTGTAGTTTAGTTAATCATAATGTACCAAGGTTAGTTTCTTAACAGGGACACTTGTATCCTCAGTGAGGGGAAAGGGGTGAGTGGTGTACTGGAACACTGTACCGTCTTTGCAACTTTTCTGTAAATCTAAATTTATTCTGTAATAAAAAGTGGCTGTAAACTATGTAAGTCCCTTTTCATCAAGGGCAATACCAAATAGTTACTAAAATTAAGAAAATCCTGAAACATACCCCCAGGTTTTCATGCCATAAAATCTGTGTTTGTAAAATAAATAATTTCCCAAATTGCTTTTTAAAACACATGGCAATCTTGGGAAACAGCACTTTCTAAATCACTGGCTGACCCAATGTTGTGATGTCAACAAGTACTAGTGAGCCATGGTGGGTATCAGAGCAGAGGTTGAGCAACAGCACAAAAGTCCCACTTTGGGATGAATGTCCTGGCTGCACCAAAGAGGCAGGATGAAGTACAGAAATCAGACCAACTGGTCTGAGTCTCAATTCTACATTCGCCACTTGTGTGATCCTGTGCAAGTCACTTAAATTCTTTGAGCCTCAGGCCCTCCATCTGTAGGATGGGCACACTCATAATACTGACTTACTAGACGTGAGTTAGCAGAGGCCTGACCTATGGAAAACATTGAATAAACAGTATTGTTGAGCATTTCCATGCCCCTGTTTGTCTGGACAACCATGTTTCTTATTATTATCCCCAAAACTCCAATCAGAAAACACTGTTTAAGATACAGGCCAAGATGGAGTAGTTAGGTTTGTGAAGCTTAAGTTTCAGGGTCCCTTTCACAGCCTTGGCAGGGGCCCTGGCAATATATTCGCATGGTGATGTGTGTTTGCAAAATTTGCAAACATGAGGTGGTTTTATAGGCTTTGTTTTAAAGACACCCTCCCCCACTCCAAATTGTAAAGGTTCAGGTCTCACAAAATCTAGCTCTGTCCCAGTGTGGATACGGAGGAGCAATACCAGCACAAGAAGCTCCACAGAACCAACTCTCCTTTCTCTGGACTGGAATTTGATGGCATTTAGTGCCACCACCATGAAGGTGGGACCACTGGATTTGGGACCAGATCGACTGACTCCAGACTCCTCAGCTGTGTGGCCTTGGACACCTTCCCTCACCTCCCTGAGCTGGATCTCCTCGAGGGTAAGATGGGAATTAGTCAAGATAAGACGCAATTGGCCCAGGAAGACTCTCCATAGACATTTGCTTACTTTTTAAAAATTGAAAATGGCCTTTGTCATAATGGGATTCCACGTGTAAACTATGAACATAGCATAATTCTTACACATCTGTCCTCTCGTTCCTAAACCCGGCGCTGAGATATCCATCATTCAGGCCATGCCTCCAAGCTTGGTTCCCTTCAGATGCCAGAGGACAATGCCCCACATATGACAATAGCGGCTATCTCTTAGGAGGATAATAAAACAGCATCTAATCTGAGAACACTGGAATGTGAGCCCCAGGGGGGCAGAAACCCCAGTTAGGCGATCAGTGAATATCCCAGGGACTGAAATAGACTCCGAGTCAAACTGGAGACCACAAAGCTCCTCTCTTCCCCCCATAGCCAGACTCCTTGGTCTCCTGCACCCAGTTCTGAGCAGCAGCCGAATGTAAAGGCAATCAGTGCCAGCTGTGGAGTTGACGGGAGAGCCTGGTTCAAATCCCAGCTCGACCACTTACCATTAGCGTCACTCTGGGCAAGTTGCTTAAAATTTCTAGGCTTCGCTTTCGTCATGTGTAAAATGAGGATAGTACCTACCTTTATGAAATTGTGCACATTCAGCTTTTAGCATAGTGCTTGGTACACAGTAAATGCTCAATAAATGCTAGCTATTAGTATTAGGCAGCAGTAAGTGGCCTCTACTTTCCTATTTGTTGAATGTTTGGTAGAATTGTAAACCTGCTTATGCCCAGTGTGTGCGGGTGTATGTACACGTGTGTGTATGCATGTGTGCATGTGTACACATGTTAGATACTGATTTAATTTTCTCAACAGTGTTAGGTCTATTTAGGTTTCTGGATTCTCTTGGTTCAGTTTTGGTAAATGATGTTTCTTTAGGAAGTTTTTAATTTTGCAGTATTCACCCTTTTTTGGCCTGAAGTTTTTTATGGTTTTAAGTTCCAATTATTACTCTCTTCTGCATCTGTAGTTAAGTCCTCTCTTTATCCCTCGCATTCTAATTCATATGTTCTTTTTTATTTGCTTTCATCAGTATAGTTAGATATTTTTCTTAGATTATTAGTCTTTTCAAAGAATCAGCTTTGGGTTGGCTAGTTTTTTTTGGTCAAAATCTTTGTTTTCTATTTTATTTTTTAAATTACCTTTATTATCCTCTTCCTTCTGCTTTCTTTGGATTACTCTATTTTTTTTTTCTTACCTATTAGCTTGCATTTGTAAGAAGAATTAAGATGTGGCCAAACCAATAGTACCCATCTCACAGGATTGTTGTGAAAAGTGCGATGATGCCTATAAAGTGCTTATCAAAATATAAGCACTGGCATATAGTACGTGCTTGATAAATGTCAACTATTATTACTATCTTCAAAAGTCTCAGTTTTACCATCTAAAATGAGTCCATGGGAGGATTAAATGAGATAGTTTGTATAAAGTACCTGGTCATACATGTTACTTGTGATCGGTATTATTCCCTGAGTATACAACATACTTATCACCCATTATAAGAGTCACGACTGTGCCTGGGGTTGAGCAAAAGCCTTGGCTTCCTCAAGGGTCCCAGGACCAGCTACAGAATTTGCAGGACCCAGTGCAAAATGAAAATGTGGGGCTTCTTGTTAAAATATTATTAAGAATTTCACGATGGTGACCACAGAGCCTTGAACCAAGCATGGGACCCTTCTGAGTTCGGGGCCCTGTGTGACTGCACAGGTTACATGCTCCTGAAGTTGACCCTGTCCTCTCCCCAGGTCACCTGGGCAGAGAGCTAGTGTTCAGGTCTTGGAGGATGATTATTATAAAGGCCTCTTCCCCTGCCCCTTCACACATGTTCATTCTCCATTCTTCTAACTGATTCCAGGACCTTGGAATTCCGTCTGACCCCTAAGGGCTGCTCCTAATGCAATCAGGGGAACACTAGATCCAGAGCCAGGCCCAAATCAAAGGCCAGGACAAAACCCTGGATAAATTACAGCTGTTATAAAGAAGCCACCTTTTCACCCTGTTCTCCTATTCCTTACATTTGTAATCATAACTCAATGAAGCCAGCAACATTTGCCATTGATAAACTTGATGGTTAAGCGGGGCTAATGGGTTAACAATGATAACTAAGGCACTAAAGAAAGCAATAAGCCTCAAATTGGAGGCCAAACCATACTTTTAAATATACAAGGATATTTTTAAAAAGAATGTGTGATGGTTTATATTGATGTGGCTCAGAATGACATTTTTCTATACGAAACTAATGAATTTGCAAAAGGCTAAGTTAGCTTGTGTGCAGTATGTGTGGGCAGAGAAACATCATTGAGATGCTAGAATTTTCTCTGCTGCAAATGCCGCTCCGCTGCTCCTGTCCAGTTTTAATAGGCACCATGTCCTCCCTGCATTAGCCAGCATCCCTACAGCACTGACCACATGCCAGGTCTCCTGCTAGGAGCTTTAAAGGATTATCTGGTTTCGTTCTCTCAAGCCTTGTATGGTTAGTAAGTTACCCAAGTTCACCTAGGAAGTGGGTGAACTAGGTTTGCAACCCACCTATCTGACTATAAAGCCTATGTTCTTAGCCACTACCCAATAGAGTCACCCTGTTATATCAACATGAGTGACACAAAGAGATAAAGATACAGGAAAAATAATATATTTAATGTAAACTGTGCTAAGGCCCTTACGCCTACGTCTGCATTTGCATCTCGTATTGGTTTTGTGAAGAAGATATAATTGTTGTTATCCCCATTAGACAGATGAGGAAACTAAGGCTTAGGGAAGTTGAGTGACTGGAGGCTGTACAGCTAATGATGGATTTATAGAAAGGCAGTAGAAGCAGTTATATCTCCAGAAATCAGACAAGAGACTCTTCTTTATTTTCTTTGCAGCAATGGAGAACTGTGCTGCCAAGTTTTTTTAATTTTTACTTATTTTTTTGTTCAACGTGGAACATGTTTGGCCTTCAGTGCTCCAAATGATGAGACAGACAGGGCTATGAAAGGCCTCAAAATCCTGAAGCCATAAGAAAAGAAAAGAAAAAAATAGGTGGCTTGATGCCCGTGATGAAGGAGTTAAAAATTCTTTTGCTTGTCAGCCTTAGACATTGCTAAACCAGGCCAGAGACTTTTTCCCCCCCCCAGTATATGTTATAAGTAAACACTGTATGTAATAGATCTGTACTCCCTAATTACAAGCCCTGGGCAGCACTGCAAGGCTAAGGAAACACAGGGACAGACAGTGGATGAGGGCTGGAGGTGACATAGGCTTCCTATCTTTTGTTTCATGATAGTTTTTTTTTTTAAATTGGGAGAATATTTAAATCAACTGAAAAGTACAGAATATATAACAAACACCTATAGCTGCACTACTTCAGATTACCAAATACAACCATTGTGTCGCAGTATCTCAGATATTATTTTAATAAAAAATAAAATATTACTGATAAAGTTGAGCCCACTGTACCTTTCCTCAAGGCTTCCCCTAAAGCTATTGCTATCAGGAAATTGATAGGTTTCCTTCCAGCCTATGTTAATAAGTTTAATAATATATGTGTGTGTATATGTCTGTGTGTGTGTGTATGTACATATCTGTTATCTTTAAGTGTTACAAGGTATTTTTAATTTATATACAAAGTTTTTTCTTTCACTGATCCTTTTGTTTTTGAGACGTATCATGTTGACACACATGAGTCTTTTCAGCCACAGTGTCCTATTCCTTCTCAGGAACAGCTCACAGTCTAGTTGCCCTTCCCCTGGCTGGTGGACATTCAGGCTGTTGGCAGTATTTTGCTCTTCCAGCAGTACTGTGAGCCTCCATATGATATTCTTTATTCATTTTTAATTTTTAATTTAAACATTTTTTTAAATTAAAAAATATTATTTTATTATTATTATTTTTTAAGAGATACGGTCTTGCCCTATCGCCCAGGTTGGAATGCAGTGGCGGGGTCATAGCCAATGCTGACCTTGAACTCCTGGGCTCAAGGGATCATCTTAGCCTCCCGACCAGCTGGAAAGTTCTTCCCCAGACTTTTGCTGTCCAGTAGGTCGCCATGCGCCCCAGGAGGCTACTCCACACCCGAAATGTGACTGGTGGGTCTGAGGAACTGGATTTTAATTCTTCTTACCTTCCATTTACATTAAAACTTCAAAACTGATACTTTACTCAGTTATTAGAAAACTTTTATTTGGTATAATTGTGGTATAGGGATCTACCTTGTCAACTGTAATCTTTATGAAACCTAAATTCAGATCAAGTACTCGTAATGAAAATTTATTGGCCAAATTGAGATGTGCTGTCGGTATAAAACGCACACCAGATTATGAAAGACTTGGTGTGAAAAAAAGAATGTAAAATACTTCATTCATCATTTTTTCCAAAACATTTTTGAAAATCATTTTGAAATGATGATATTTTGGAAAAATTGGGTTAAATAAAATAAAAGATATTAAAATGAATTTTATCTGACTTTTTTCTTTTTATTTATTTATTTATGTCTTTGTTAGAGGTGGGGTCTTGCTCTGTTGCCCAGGCTGGCCTCAAACTCCTGGGCTCAAGCAATCCTCCTGCCTCAGCCTCCTGAGTAGCTGGGACGGCAGGTGTGCGCCACTGTGCCCAGCTTGTTCTACCTTTTTTTTTTTTTTAACCTTGTTACATCTGGCTACTAGAAAATTTACTATTACATATGAGGTTAAATATAATAAAATATATTATTAAGTAAATTCTAAAAATAAAGTAACAAATGAAATTAATTAAAAATAAAAAGTTTCAAAATAAAATTATAATAATACAAATAAAATAAAATATATTATTAAAGTAAAATATAAAATATATTAAAATTATTTCGACTTATTTCTTTTTACCTTTTTTAATCTGGCCACTAGAAAGTTTAACATTACATGTGGGGCTAAATATAATAAAATACATTATTAAATAAATTAAAAATAAGTCAGAAAATAAATAAAATAAATATAATAAATGAATTATTGTACAAATAAGATAAATTATTAAAATAATATCTAAAACATATTAAAATTATTTCTACCCATTTCCTTTTATCTTTTAAAATCCAGCTTCTAGAAAATTGAACATTACATATGGGGCCAAAAATAATAAAATATATTGTTAAATACATTTAAAAATAGGTAACAAAATAAAAACCAAAAAGTGAATATAATTATTATACAAATAAAATAAAATCTGAAATTTATTAAAAGTATTTCCACCCATTTCTTTTTACCTTTTTAAACCTGGCTGCTAGAAAATTGAGCACGACGTACGTGGCTCGCATCTTTATGATGGACAGCGCTGGCTGGATCTTCATGAGGCTGGCTGCTGCTTCTCATTCAGGTCTTTGCTCTAACATAACCTCCTCAATGAGGTCTTTCCTAACCATGCAGTCTGTGCAGTTAGCCCCTGTTGCACTGCCCTGTCTCATTCTCCTTACAACTGTGGTCCCTAACCCCCAGGTTGCAGACTGGTACCAGTCCATGACCTGTTAGGAACCAGGCCGACAGCAGGAGGTGGGGGGTGCAAACGAGGGAAACTTCATCTGTATTTACAGCCGCTCCCTGTTGCTGACATCACTGTGTAAACGCCACCTCCTGTCAGATCAGAGGTGGCATTAGATTCTCATAGGAGTGCAAACCCTACTGTAAACTGCGCATTCGAGGTATCTAGGTTGCAGCTCCTTATGAGAATCTAATGCCTGATGATCTGAGGTGGAGCTGAGGAGGTGATACTGGCGCTGGGGAGTGGCTGCAAATACAGATTATCAGTAGCAGAGAGGTTTGACTGCACAATAAATGTAATGTGCTTGAATCATTCCAAAACCATTCCCCCCACCCCCGGTCCGTGGAAAAATTGTCCGCCATGAAACTGGTCCCTGGTGTCAAAAAGGTTGGGGACTGCTGCCTTATAACACTTATTGCCACCTGCCATTCTGGGGTCGATTTTTCTTTATTGTTTGTCTTTCCACTAGAACATAAGTACCTTCTTAATGGGGGTTTTTGCTCTCTTATTTACTGCAGCCTGCTCAGTGCTAGAACAGTGTCTGCCTTCTTGTTTATGCCCATAAATATTTGTTGAGTCAACTCATACTAATCATTTCTTATGAAAATCTCGAAGCATCATACAAAACAAACTACAAGTTTGCACACAGTGCCAATTCAAGGTCTTAGGACTATTTAACTGGAAATCCAACATTGAGAGACGATATCATTTTCTATTTTGGAGTCCATGCAATTTGATCTAATTATTTTAAATTTGCCACCCAGCCTTCCTAAAAAGTGGAAGCATGGGATCGGATGGGGGGAAAAAGATGCAGTGTGGATTTATGCAGGAAGCATGTTCGCCTGCAGCTTGATAAAAGATCTTGGCCGAAACAAAAAGAAAATCAATCAATCATTCCTTTCTTGATGGCTATTTTAAATATTTAGCTGAAATTGTCCTCATCTGGGTGTCAGCTGTTTTCTCTGCAAACACCCATAACCCTTGTGCTCACACACAATGCTGGGAGGCTGGGGGTAGCTCCAGCTGCAGGACACCTCTTGTGTTTTCAATTTAAAGCCCCTGGGTTGATAGTTCACATTAACATGGGAAGAAATATACAACTTGCAAGAGTTGAGAAAGCAGTTTTTACTCATAAAATCCTTTGATAGTTTAGCCATCTGGTCAGAGTGAAGCCCCGCATAAAAGAGGCCCAAATAAGGTTAAAGGGCACACTCTCTGAGGGTCAAGGGGGCCTACCAGAGTTTGCTCTAGTGGACTCTGCTAAAAGGATGCCTGACAAATCATTGCGCATTCCATAGCTTTTTGCGTAAGTATTTGATTACAGTGGACAGGAATGTTGTTGATATTTTCAACCTTGAGTCCGGGAGGAGGGGAGGACAGAGCCCTGCCCATGAATGCTTTTCAGACCCTCATATTTTCTGCCTGTGTGGGCAGCCATGCTCTCATGCATTTTTATCGAATGGCATTCGCTCTGCTCTGGGCTGCATCGGTTCATTCAGAAGCCTTTTGGCTTTGGCAATGGTGTGAAGAGATAGTTTCCTCCTTCTTGGGGAGAAAAAAAAGAAACACACTGCATTACCCTGAATTGCCAGGAAAGCCCTTCTGCTGTTTTTCTTGCTGTTCAGTAATAAAATAGGAAAAGGAGACCACAATACTTGGAGCTCTGCTATTTCCGATGCGAATGTCAACAAAACTAAACATATTTATGGCTTTATTTCTCAGAGGGGATCACAGACAGAGGGGAATTTGAGGTGATTAAGTGTCATTTTCTTTAGAGGCCTGGACAAAAGCAGAGGAAATCACTTGATTTTATGGAGTCTTTGATAACACAAGTACAGTAAGTAAATGGCAGGTCGGTCTTTGAACAGCTCTAGTGCACATCTTGTTCTAAAAAGTGCCAAGAAGACATCTCCTTCACTTGAAATTAGGAAGAATTAAGACATTATCTCTGAACACACTTCTTGACTGTATTGTGGCTTTGGAAGGTGATGGTTGTTATGCAATACAGAGAGGAACCATTTCATTCTGGTAAAAGACACGGCACCTGTGACAGCTTTGCAGATCTTTTTACATGTGGCTTTTTATGTGTAATTTTTCCAGCTGCCAGGCCAGGAGGAGATACAGGCAGATGCACGGGTCAGTCCAAGAGGAAGCGAGTCTGTGGCAGACCCCGGTCTCAGCAGATAGGGGATTGACTAAGGTGGGGGGATCTGAGTGTCAGGATGGACCCCTCAGGTCTCCTTAGGAGGGACTGGCAAGTCCCTGGGCCTTCTCTATTTTTTAAATTGTGGTATAATACACCAAACATAAAATTTACCATTTTAAAGTGTACAATTCAGTGGCATTTAGCACATTCACAATGTTGTGCAACCAGCCACGCTATTTAGTTCCAGAACATTTTTATCAACCCAAAAGGAAAACCCCATGCCCATTAAGCAGGCCTTCATGCCTCTTTGTAAAATAACAACTTCACTCATGGTGGGGACACTGCAATAAGCCCCTAAAAAATGGTGGGAAATTACCTACCGGAGCTGTTTGTATGCTGAGTCGATTTCCTTCCTGGTAGGATATAAAGTCAGAAGTGAAATATATAAATACAGTCACATAATACACATATGTATGTGTGTGTGTGACAGAGAGAGAGAGAGAGAACAACTGATAGACGAAATAGATCAGAAACAGGAGGGGAAGGGAAGAACCATCTCATAGTTGCCTGCTTGCATGAAATTTTAAGTTCTGCTGACAGTGAGGGCCCCACAGGGTCACTGTAGTCTTGGCAGTTTCACCACATGGCACATTAAAACGTCACCTTGGTAGGCCTCAGTTTTCTCATGGGACCAAAAGTTGATGAAAATGATTGTGACTTAGAACATTAGTAAAAGTCATAAAAAAAGGAACGAGCGCTAACACCGACAGGCGCTGACTTTGTACCAAGTATGGTACTAGGTACTCACATGCCTCATCTCTTTAGCCTACCGGGAGACTGAATCTGTGAAATGGGAAGAGAAATCCATTAGCCCATTTTATAGATTAGGACATCGAGGTTCACAGAAGTGAGGACTATGCAGAAGGTTATATAACTGATTAGTGCCAGATGAAGCTCAATGCCGTGAAGAAAAGTATAAGTTTAATATAAACCATATACTGAAATGACAGAAAAAATAGATAGATACTTAATATATACACAGAGGCTATATGTACAATCTGAGTTCTTGAAGTGTGGTGGACATTCTTGCTTGTCTGCTGAATAGCCATCTCCGCTTATTCCTTGTAACTGGACCCTGTACTAACCAAATGGTGCCTAATTCCTGGTTTCCCCTAGACTACTAGTTCTCAAACTTTTTGGTCTCAAGATGCCAACTTAGAAATGAAAAATGAGAGAAATTTTAAAATTTGTATATTAATTCATTTAAAGTAACAATAATCCCGTTACATATTAATAAACATAAATAACAATTTCCGTGAAATACGTTATAAATTACTATATTTCCAAAAGATAAAAAATATTTAGTGAGAAGAGCATCACTGGGTCTTTAACGTGTTTTGCAAATCTCTTCAACGTCTACCTTTAATAGAAGATGACAGGATTTTCATACCTGCTTTTGGGTTCAGTCTGTTGTGATGTATTGTTTCGCTTGAAGTATGAGAAAAAAAATCTGTCTCTCATAGATACATATTTGGACAAAAGAGAAGTATTTTAATGACCTTTTTAGATAGTTGTGGAGATACTAACTTGATACTTCACCCAAACTTGACAAATGGTAGTTTCTTAAAGGTTAATTGTAAAGATCTTAAAGAGATCTCTTACCCATGCATGATTTTGTGAAAACATACATTGGTCATAGGAAAAATATTGCTGTAACTGAGTTTTATAGAACTTCCAAATATTGGCACATTTCATTACCAAATATTAAAAAAAATTTATTAATATAATGACTGATCTCATTAGATAAGTATTTAAGTGTTGTGAAGCTGTAGATATACATATCTCAAAATTCTAATTTTTTGCTTGAAAGCTCAAATGTTATTGGTAACAATACTCTGTGTTGTTTTCCTTGAAATGACAGGTTTACTTCATTCATTTTTAAGAAAAAGTTTGCCAAATACCTAAGTTTGAAAAACCATAACTTGTCATTTGTGCTTTGACCTAAAAAATATGTTCCATGAAAAATGCAGCTAGTTCAGCTTGAGACCCCAACAAGCCCACAAGAACTTTCTGTCCAGTTGCTGTACTGCAGTAGGTGGCAGAAGTGCTTTCTTTGTGGTACTTTCCATTTCATCATGTAGATTAAAAAGATGTGTACTCAAGTATCAAGATTTAACAGATTAAGCTGGGCGAAGTGGTGCATGCCTGAGGCCGAGGTGGGAGGATCGCTTTAGGCCAGGAGTTCTGGGCCAGTCTGGGCAACATAGCAAGACCCTGTCTCCTACCGTACTGTTTCATCAGGATATTCTTATTTTTTGAAACTGCAAGTGCTCTGCAGTGAAGAATACAATGACTCCCAGTATAATCTTGTGCCCTACCTTGACTGGACTGAGCCACCAGCAATTGTATCCACCATTGCTTTTGCACCATCACTGCAAATGTCCATACAATGAAAAAAGGCAAATGACTTTTCAGTATTATCATGAAATTTGTTTTGACTGTGTAGCCCCCTGACTCAGAGGCCCCAGGACTCCATGGACTACTCTTTGTGGACTGGCTGGTCTATACCACTCAGAGCAATTCTACTACGTTTTGCCAGTGATTCTGTTTTCAGGGGTCATGTGACCTGTTTTTGGCCAGTGAGATGGACATCAGGTGGGGGCCTCTGCAAGAGATTTTCCTCCCTGAAAAAAAGAGGGAGCCATAGGAGGAAAAAAAGCACTTTTGCTCCCACTCCTGTCTCCCCTTGCTGTGGTGAAAATACGATATTGGTTGCAGTGGGAGCCACATTGGGACCATGAGGTAAGACATCAGTAAAATGCTGAGGAAGAGGATATGGAGGACAGGAAGATCCTGCGTCCTGGATGACACTGTTGAATCATTGCGTCAATGTGGAGATGCAAGAATTTTGCTTTCTGAGATAATTGAGTGTCTTTATCTAAGCTATACCATGTGACCTTGGCATACAAATGCATTCTATATGATACACATTATAGAAAATATCAGAGGCTAGTAGTAGATTTTAGAAGGTACAGCAGTGGGAAAGTAGTTTTCGATTTTTACCAAATGAAACAAGTTACTGTTTGAGAAAATGCTTTGCAAAATGCAAACTTAGGAATCTATGCATACATTATTAATTCCACCAGTCAACAAGTATTTACGGAGCCCCGAATGAGTTAGGATTAGGTCTGGCTGTGCAGGATAGAAAACTCACAGTCACTATGGTTTAAACAAAGAGGGAAACTTATCTTTCTCACGAGCACACAGGCAGTACAGTGCAATGTGGCGATTCCATCATTATGAGGAGCTAGGCTCATTCTATCGAGCTGTTCTATCCTGAACATGTAGTTCCCACTGTGGGTCAACAGGGAAGCCTGAGCTCCAGATACTATGTCAACTTTTACCTGGCAGCAAAGAGGAAGGCTGAGAGACCCCGCTCTTCCCCTGAGGCTTTTATGGGGAAGTTTCATGTGACAATTTCATGTGCAGCTCACTGGGCAGAACATAGTCACATGACCATACCTTATTGCAAAGGAAGCTGGGAAATGTAATATTTATTCTGGACAGTAATGATTCCTGCTAACAATCAGGGTTTCTGTTTATCGGAAAGAAGAGAATGGCCACTTGGGGACAAGAGCAGCCTCTGCCACAGTTTCCTACCATGTGCCATTTAGAAACACTGGTGGCACAGTATATTAATACTTCAGCTTATACCAGGGAAATAAAGTACACTTTTCATTTGTGTGTATATTTATTCATTCAACAACTATTCCTTGAGGGCTATGTGTACAACCTGTGACATACGAGACACTTGGTGATAGAAAAAGAAAGCAGAAGATATTGTTATCTAATAGGAGGAATAGCCTTGTTGGGGAGAGAAGCTTATGTCCAAGAAATAAATAAGAAGCCATCACAAATATTTTTCCCTAAAGGGATAACTAAGGATATGCACAAAGTTTTACCTATAAGGAAGCTTACTGTACTTTTGTGCAAACCAGTGAAAAATGGAAAACTAAAATATCCAGCTATTTTAAAAATTAATTATTGCACATAACCAAAAACAATGTGACAAAATAATAATTGAAGATAACATCTGCTAATTATTTCTTTAGGCCAGATGCTGCGCCACCTCTTTACATGTGTTAACTTATGTAATGCTCATACAGTCCTGTGAGATAGTGATTATTTCCCCATTAAGGAAACTTAGGCACAGAAAAGTAACTCGGTTCAGGTCACACAGCTGGTAATTGGCAGAGCTGGGATTCTAACACAGAATCCAAGCTCTTAACTACTATTTCTTTATTCATTAATAAACACTGTATCAAGTCCCTATTATGTATCAGTGTGTTCTAGATGCTTGGGATACTTCCTTGTGGAACATACATCCTAATGGGTTGGGAAGATGTTAGACAATGAATAATGGACATAACAGTCAAGTATAACACAAAATATGTCAGAAGGTTACATGTGGTATGGAAAAAATAGAGCAGCCTAAAGGGGATCCAGGGTCCAGTGTGGAGGGGGGCTTATTTAAAATAGAGGGGTCAGAACTGTCATTGAGAAAGTAACATTTGAGCAAAGATTTAAAGGAGGTGAGGCCATATGGATGGATGCCTGCAGGAACAGCATGTAGGCAGAGGGAACAGCCAGTGCAAAGTCTCTGAGGTAGAAGTACACCTGAGATGTTGCAAGAATAGGGAAGAGGCCACTGTGGGTGCTAAGAGTGACCAGAGCTTTAAAGAGGGTGGTGGGGGGAGGGCTGGTCCCATCAGGCAGGGCCTTGTGGTTTGCTGGGAAGACTTTGGCTTTCACTCTGAGTGAGGTGGGAGCTACTAGGGGATTTTTGAGCAAAACAGGTCTGCCATCTGCCTTAGGTTTTAAACAAATCCCTCTGGTTGCAGTGTGAAAAGTATAGCAGGGGGCAAGGGTGGCACCTGAGAACCAGAAATATTTGATACACAGAAAGAAGTTCACACTAGAGTGAGAAGTACAAACAAAAAACTGTCACCCGACAGCATGTACAGATATTGTGTTATGGTTATGTGAGCCGGGACCACACGGGGAAGGTGGGGGAAGGGTCCACAGGACCTCTCTGTGCTCTTTGCAACATCTTTTGAGTCTATAATTATTTCTAAATAAAAAGAAAAAAAGAAAAAAATAGTACATACAGAATGATCTCCTTTTTTTGGTCAAAAGGTGTCTATGTAAAAAAATAACACCCAAATCTTACCAGTCGGTAGTTATCTCTGGGTGGTGGGACAATGGGTCATTTTTTTTCTTATATGTTTATTTTGTAAGTTTTTTGCAAGGTTCACTTACTACTTTTGTAACTTAAAGAAAAAGGCTTTATAAAACCATCTAGAATAATCTAAACCTGAGGGATCATGCACATAGTTAGGAAATGAAGCATGAGGGCGGTTCAGGAAAACAAGTCCTTCTACAACGGCTAACCTGGGGCCAAGTATAAGTGTTCTGACAGATTTGGGGACTGATCTGACCCAAGGATGGCACATTTGATCTTCCTCTGATTTACGGCCAAGGCTTTAACACGTTGCATCCAGCCCTAGTCATCGTGTGTCAAGCCGGCTTTGGAGGGGGTCGTCACCACCCCCAAACTCCCCCAGGGTTCCATTTGTCACCAGAAACCGACCAGCTTGGATAGCCCACTCGCCCGCCTTCCTGCCCGGTGCTCCCTGGGTCTCCGCGCTCTCTGCGGACACCCAGTCCACAGCTGTGTGACCGCCTGTCTCAGTCCGCTGCTCCTGCCAGCAGGCGAGCCATTGAGGGCAGGCACAGGGTCTCCTTGGGCCTAGAGCAGGAGCTGTCGTGCAATCTGTCAAAAGAACGGCTTTCACGCCTGCTTGAGCAGAAAGTGACAACTCTGCTGCCAATTCTGCTTGTTCTCTTCAAGAAGTCCCCAACTTTCAAATTTTCCCCTAAAGATTTTAAAAAATGAACACTCAAACTAGCAAACTTTGGGAATTAATGCTTTCTAGTGATCCCAAAGGGATCCCCCAACCCCCCCCAGGAAACCTCAATGAGTTAATATTTTTTCAAAAAATCAAGCTCTGGATAGAACTGTTTGCTTTCTCCCTCCCTCCCTCCCTTCCTTCTTCCCCGCCCCCCCAGCCTCATTGTCTTTCATTTTTTCCTTAAATTTTGTTTATTCTGTGCCAGAATTTCTTTTCCAGAAAATAGGGGTCCATGGAGGGAGGTATAATGGCAACTGGAAATTTTGACAGGAAGGTGACAGCCTTGTTCCCTTTGCTCGTCTCCAGAAATCACACAGACTCAAAATAGAGAAGAATACCTTGAGATCGTTAGCCAGTTTTTTCCCTACTTATTTAAAGTGAGAGAACCGACGCACGCCCTCTTGCTTCCATTACCTTGGGCTCATCCTAATCAAACCGATGAGGAGGACGGGCTCAAGCAAGTTGAATCCCCTGAATTTAGGACAAGGCACGTGTCCAGAGCCAGGGTGGGATGCACTAGCCTCTGTGCTGAGTACTCGTGCTATTTCACTGAATTCTCCGGTAGGAGTCCCGACCTTACTGCTCACCTTGTACAGCGTTATCATGAACAGTTTAGGTGGGTTTCCACGTACCAACCTTGTGCTACATGGTGAGGACACAGAGACAGACCAGGCTTGGCCCTGCCCTCACAGGGCCTCACGGGAGGGATGGTGCAATGGCTTTGTCTTGGTGTAACTTGGCTAGACTGGATGACATTTCCCAGATTCCCTTTCTTGTACATTTCCACGTAGGGTGGGATACAAGCAGATTCTTGGGAGGATTAGAGGGTGGGAGGGAAGCAGCCACCATCATGGAGCTCACTCACATTGCAGTTGAGCTGCCGAATCACCTGGATGGTGTGAAGCAGCACTGGGCCTGTAACTGCTCCCACTTCCGTGGTCTCTTCCTGCAGCTTCTGTAACTCCTGGGCCAGGTGTGTGCATTCAGCTTGGCTTCTGCAGGACACCCTCACCACCATGTTTAGAAGCAACAAGAACGGATATGGGTTTAAGCATGTCCTGGTGGGGTTTCCACGTTGCTTGTGGGTACCAACCTGCCTTTGGTCTCCCCCACGTCATCCACCTTCCCTTCCTGACTGGCCCCCTGCAGGCTTCAAGCTCCAGTATCAGATGCAGAGACACTGCCTTACAGAGACTCCTCAGCCCCAACAATGTGAAGGCCCATTCCTGGTTCTGCTTCTCTGGTTGAACTTAGCTAATACAAATGGACAAGTACACAGTTCATTATATACTTATTTATTTTTTCATTTGGAAAAGGGTCTCTCTCTGTTGCCCAGGCTAGAGTGCAGTGGTGCAACCATAGCTCACTGTAATCAGAAGCAATTCTCCTTCCTTAGCTGCCTGAGTAGCTAGGGCTACAGGTGTACACCACCATGCCTGGCTAATTAAAAAAAAATTTTTTTTGTAGAGATGGGGTCTTGCTATGTTGCCTAGGCTGGTCTCAAATTCCTGGGCTCAAGTGATCCTCCTGCCTTGGCCTCCCAAAGTGCTGGGATTACAGGCATGAGCCACTGTGCCCAGCTCACAGTTCCTTATAATAGGTTGTGCAATGGCAGAGGGACTCTGTTATGGACTGAATGTGTCCCCCCAATTCATATGTTGAAGCCCTTACCCACAATGTGACTGTACTTGGAGATAAGGACTGTGAGGAGGTGATAAAGTTAAATGTGGTCATAAGGGTGGGGTCCTAACCTGGTAGGGCTGGTGCCCTTATCAGAATAAGAAGAAACCCCAGAGCCCTCTCTCTGCTATGTAGACATAGTGAGGAAGTGGCCGTCTGCAACACAAGGAGAGAGCCCTCACCAGATACTGACCCTGCTGGCACCTTGACCTCAGAATTCCAGCCTCCAGAACTGTGAGAAAATGCATTTCTGTTGTTTAAGCCACCCATGATCTATGGTATTTTGTTATAGCAGCCTGAGCAGAATAAGACTGTGCCTGAGAGCACAGAGCAGAGACCTGCATGCTTTAGTTCTGGAAAATAACAGCACTTAAACTGTCTAAAGCAATTCAGTTTCCTCATCTGTAAAAGAAACCTGGTGATTGCACCTTCCTACCTCCTTGGGTGGCTCAGAATATAAGGAGACTCAACACATCTGAAGCCCTGGGAAACCGTGAGCCCTGCAGAGAGGTGAACTGTTGTACCTCGAGGCAGGAGGGGTAGAGTTCAAATCCGAGACCTGGCACAGCCATTCTTCTGAATACCTTGATCTCTCTGAGCCTCAGTTTCCTCATCTGTGAAATGGGAATAAGAAAGCCTATCTCACAAGGATGCTGTGCCCATTAGGATCCTTCTAGCTTCAAGTAATGGTGGCTTAAATACTAAGGATATTTAATTATCTCACATAACAGGATGTCTTGGAGGTGGGCAGTCCACGATGGGTTTGGTGGCTCAACAAAGCCATCATAGGTTCAAGTTTTTCCATCCTTCTGCTCTATCCTCCTCCTCATGTTTGTTTTCCATCTTCAGGCCTGTTGCCATGTGGTTGCAAGATGCTGCCACGGCCATCATATCCTCACTGAGCCACATATAAAAACAGGAACAAAGCAAGTGGATGGAGAGGCTATCTTCTAGTAATGAATCTCCCCGGCCATGGTGATGGAATCAAGGGTGGGCCCAGGACCCATCCCAGGCCAATCAGAAAAATGAAAACGGAATTCTTGTTTAGAACCCCTGATGTAAGCCTTAGGAAAGATACACCTCTTGGTGCTAGATTGGAAGCTGAAAGGGTTTAAGCCTGGACCTTCTGAGGACCCAGCACATACAGGCTGCTTGAGGAAAACAGGGCCCATGAAACAGTATTTGAGCTCCTAGATACAGCCATGACTGCAGCCAGTTCAAATTGTCTTTTCAGTTACATAAACCAATATGGTTCCTGTTTTGCTTAAGCCCATTTGAGCTGGGTTTCTGACAAAACTGAAGGAGCCTTGATCAATATACCTTACAATAAAATTTTTCTTCAATTTCAAGGTTTCTAGAGATAAACAAATGTGTGACTTGTCTTAATGAGTCCCAAGCCTTCACAAAAATTAGTTTAAAATAATATTTTAAAAATCTAGAGCAGCTTTCTTAATCTGGTATGCAGTGCAATAGGTGTCACCCAGGCTGGAGTATAGTGGCCCAATCTTAGTTCACTGTAACCTCAAACTCCTGGGGTCAAGCAGTCCTCCAAAGGGGTAACTCTTAATTCAGGTGGTATGGTGGTGTTCAGATGACTGCTACAATATACTTTTCTGTATTTACAAAGTCATTGCAGCATTATCGTTATAGAAAAAGGGTAGAATCACGTAAAGGGCAATTAGTAGGACAGTGGTTAAAAACATATAAGTACAGCCATATATTGAACTACTATGCAGCTATTTTTTAAAACATGGCAGGTAGCTGGCTCTATACTGATGAAATGGCTCAATCTTCAAGTTGCATATATAGTGAAAAAAGCAAAAAGCAAATATAGATCATTGTGTTTAGTATGCTTCATTTGTAACAATAAAAAAAGACAGTGTAAAAGTATTAGTTTATGAATGTATAAAAATCTTCAGAAAGGTATACAAGAAACTAATCATGGTGACTGCATCCGGGGTGGGAATTGGGTGGCTGAGGAACAAAGAAAGAAAAATGTTTTTAAACGCATGGCTCTTTGTATCTTTTGAATATTGAATCACGCGAATAGATTACCTCTTTTAAATAAATCACACACATAAACCACAACAAAAATCCCAAATACAGGGTGTCCCAAAAGTCGCCATACATAGGGAAAATGGGAAATTGTAGCCAAATGTACCTTTACTTACGAAATATTCACTACAAAATTTTACAAAATTTTTCCTTTGTATGGAGACTTTTGGGACACCCTGTATTAAAATAACATAGGAGTATCAAAGGTATCCTCACCCAACAAAATTAAGAATGATTGGCTTAAAATTTTGCTCAGACTTCAAATCATGTTAGGGAATTAGGCCTTCCTAATCGAATTCACTTAAGGAATCTAATGTCTTCTACGGATTTGGTTTTGGCCTGATTATCCCAGAATCAATTCTGAGTTGCTGCTCTCAGTTTTCACCCTAATAATGGTGCGTGGTAGGCGGGAATGTTACCATGTTTCTGTGGTTTCCCTGAATGTTGCTATTCACAAGGATTTCTTTTGCTTCTTTGGGCCTTTTCTGTATTTTTCAAGATTTTTTTGTGCTGCATGTGTATTTAGTAATTAAGGGTAGGAAAAAAATTAGTGTTATTTAAAGTTAATAAGATGATAAATAGATTCCCATAGGAAAACACAGAAAAAGTCTTTAAATTCAACTAAAAAAAAAAAAGGAAAAAATAAAAAACTTCTGGCTGGCTGTTGGAACTGTAAGGCATCTTTTCTTTCTTAGATATATTAAGCTCCCAACAAGTAGATTAAAAACTTTACCCTCCATTAAGTCCTAAAACAGTGAAAGTGAATGATCCGTCCCCACAGTGTCATATTTCCGGAGGGGACAGTGATTATGAATGTCTCTTGGATCTGTATGCTCCATTAAGCCCTGTTAGGAAGAATACTTTCAAGCTCCAAGAGACAATTAATTTCTTACTGGCAAAGGCATTCTTGAATAGACGACTGGGATTTTAATTACACTTGAGCAGAAAGTAATACTTTATAGGGTTGGGTAAAAACACTCATTCGGAAGTAAAGTTGGGGGTCATAAAAACTGGGGATTACTCTAGTTAGTCATTTGTAACAGGTAAAAGGTTGTGTTTTAACTTCCTGGAGTTAGAGTGGGGGAAGCAGATGGGGATATTTTAGGAGGAAAGAGAGTCCAGTTTCCTTATGAATTCTTCCAGGGTTGTGAATTCATAAATAATAATAGTATTTATCGTAAGAAGGACAGAACTTGAGGATTAACCTTTCCACACATTTGTAATGAGCCCACTGATCCAGTAAAAGAATGGTTGTTGCTTACTTACTGCATCAATTATTATTATAGAAAATGCACACATCTCACCGAAAGTTGGAAACAAAAACTGGAAAACAGTCAGCCATCTTGAGATGACTTGTATGGTCTAGCCCAGTGGTTCTAAGGAGCCAGGGGGTGGATGTTATTTTGTCCCCCAGGGGACATTTGGTACCGTCTGGAGATATTTTTGGTTTTCACAACTGGGGGATGCTGCTGGCACCTAATGGGTAGAGGTCAGGAATACTGCTAAACATCCTACAGTGCACAGAATGTCACAGCAAAGAAGGATCCATCTGGCGTGAAATGCCAGTAGTGCAATGTTAAGAAACCTTAGTCTAGAGCTTTGGTGTATTGGAAGGGACTCTTCTCTCACAATTCAATATAACATAAATTCAGAACAATTCCTTTTTTAGGATGGGGACTCGCTCATGACATGTCATTTTGTTTGGGAAATTATTCAGATCCCAGAGACTTGCCAATAACCATAGCAAGTCATTTTTCTGCTCTCTGAGATCACTTGGGGAGCAAGGAACATATCAGTTTTTCCCATAATAGACAACACACATCCCATCACTTAAGAAATAGCTAAAAAAAAAAAAAAAAGACACGAAAAATAAAAATAAGATACTTAGTTTTTACCTTTGGTAGGGAGGGTGTGGGGAAAATCAGAGCACAAGTTGAAAGAGGAAGTTTGGCTTTGTGGTAATCTCTCTAATTGGAGTAGCATTCTTTAAAAGTCTTGGATGGAGTTCAAGGGAGTCTGTGAAGTCCCTTGAAATTAAATGCAGAATATAGTTTGTATGTGTGAGGGCTGCAGCTTTCATCAGACTCTCAGGGGGATCTATAACCCCCAAAAGATTAAGAACGGCCATTGCAAAAAGTTCCAAATACCACTTGTGGCTAAAGGCACTTATTTTCTTTCTATTTCTGAACAGGCTGCACTTGCATGCCAAGATAATAAAATCAAACAGTGTGAAAAAGGGTGGCCAGAACAGGGACTCAGGTGAGGCCATCCGTCACTTGCCTGAGCACGCGGTCCAAGGGGGTGCCAAAAATCTGAGTCATTGGGATGACTACCATTTCAATGCAATATTTTAAAAATGCAAAATGAAATGAAAAAATTAATGGAAAAAAAATTCATGGGGAGCAAAGTATAAAAATTTCAAATAAAAGCAGAGTCAGTATTATTGATATTTCCTTTTGTCTCGAGCTCAAATATGGCTTGGAAAGGCGCAGTGACCAATCCTGGCTGTTGGGAGTGTCCTGTGTATTCTTTCACAGATACTTTACATAAATACAAGCAAATATGTGTACATCTGCCACGTACTTGTATAGTTTTTGTTACACTATACACACCATTCTATACCTTGCTTTCTTCATTTACTATATCTTCAAGACTGTTCCATCTGAAAATGGAACATAATATATTATATACTTATAAATATATATTTCCTATGTTACAATTGCACAAGAAACCCTACTTATTTTCTTCTCTTTTAAAGTGTTGTTCTAACCAATTGTTTTACAAAATTAAACTTTCTTCTGCAACACAGAGTTTTTTTCCTTTAAAAATCCATTTCTCTAATACTGAATACTACATTTGTTTGCCAGGTAATAGCATATTAAAAAAAAATCTCCAGGGAGCTATACTTAGTTAGTTCTCTGTTTTAAAAAAGCAAATGCCCCTTTCCTCCCTCCCTGGGGTTGGTAAAGTGGCTAGAAGTGGCTGGGTTGACTTGGGGAGACTCCCAGGTAGAACGAGTATCTTGGAGGGCACGTTGGCCTCCTCAGGTTACTGGTCACTGCTAATTAGTTTAGAAAGAGTCTAAACCCTTCATATTCTCAAATTCCATTTTCAAAGAAACAGGAGGCTTAAGTCGCCACAGATGCGAATGGTGTCACTAAGAGGGATCTCATGAGCTGTGGCCGAACATCATCTGAAGCTGGTAAAGGCAACATAAACCCACGACTCGGCCCTCGGCTAATATAATTTAGCCAACACAAGAACCATACAGCTCGTCCCTTCTGGAACCCAAGGACCCCTAATAAATGCTGATGAAAACATGCCTCTTATTGTTTCACTTTGAGCTTAAGAAAAAAGAAAGTAAAAAAAAAAAAAGGTTAGAAATATGGCTTCTGTTGGAAATTTGACCAGAACATTGTCACGGGGTATTTTCTTGGTGCCAATAAGGGCAGCAATTTAAGGAAGCCTACTTTACATATGCAAGTAAATGAAAATTTCCTTCATTACTGTTCTGATAACAAATTTACTATATATAATAATCCAGCAAATATTTATAGAGGGTTTACTTTGTGCTTGGCATATTTCAAGGTCTGGTGATATAAACATGAAGAAGGCAAAACACAAACCAAGTGTTCCAAAATATATTCTGTAGATGGCAAGACTAGTCCACATGTGCCAAGGACAATGATGGATTTCTCTAATTTTTTCCTCTTTGATGTATATGCTAACATATTATTTTACAAATATGGAGATATTTGTGTATATATGCGTATACATAAACAGATACGTGGAGATTCTCATGAACATCTGTGAGGGAATAAGAATCTCCCAAATAAATGACATAAAATATTCTTGTTGTCTTTAATCTTTAAGAGTTATCCTTAAAATTGATGAAGCCTTGAACCATTCACTATATTTAAAAGAATTTTCTGTCTTTATCAAATGACAGATGAATAGATAAAGAAAATGTAGTATATACATACAATGTAATATTATTCAGCCTTAAAAAAGATGGAAATCCTATAATCTGTGACAACATAGATGAAACATGAAGGCATTATGTTAAGTAAAATAAGCTAGTCACAGAAAGACAAATACTGCATGATTCCACTTATATGAGATATCTAAAATAGTCAAAGTCACGGAATCAAAGTGTGGAATAGTGGTTGCCAGCTACTGGGGGAGGAGGAAATGGTGAGTTACTAATCAATAGGCATGAAGTTTCCAATTAAGTAAGATGAATAAGTTCTGGAGATCTGTTGTACATTGTAATTACAGTCAACACTATTGTATCACACACTTACAAATTTGTTAAGAAGGGTAGATCTCATGTTAAGTGTTCTTACCACAATAGCGTTTTTAAAAAAAGAATTTTCTGCCTTTGATCATGGGTTAATGTCACATTTATGAGAATAAATATGGCAGCCATAACAATGATCATAGAAACAGAAACGATCCATTACTGAGTACAAAGCATGTTACCCAGGCTGGCTCTGGAAATCATACAACAGCCCTGGGAGGCTTGGGTGATACTTCATCTCCCTCCCCCCACCCCCCAGGGGAGATGGGGCATTCGAGGAGGAAGTGCTCAGGGCAAGTACTTAGCAGTTTCCATCATAGACCTGCTTGGCTCCTGAGCACAGCATTTTCTACTATAAAACCCTTTAAACAACAAAAAGCATCCATATAACCTGTAAATTTACTCGTGGAAAACTGAACTGCCCTTTGTCAGCTGCTGTATTTGATGGAGCAAGTGCCACTAGAGAAACGCATGCCTCCAACACTGCTTTGACTCCTCACCAGGTGAGTCTGGTCCCCTCTCTTCAGCTATAAGATGAGATGAATATTCAAAATATGGATCCCAAATATGGTCCTATCCTTTGAGGATTAAACCAGATAGTGCATGTGAAAACAAAAAAAAAAAAAAAGAAAAAAATTTTGTAAATTTTAAAGTACTTTCCAAATCTTAATTACTATATTATCTCTCTAAAAAATTGTCTCATTTATTTTTTACTGAGGTGAAATTCACATAATATACAATTATCCATTTTATAGAGTACAATTAAGAGATATTTAGTGCTTTCATGATGGTATACAACCACCTAACTAGATTATCTTCACAAACATATTTATGCTACACATGGCTTTGGGCATCACAGGCTTCATTATTTTAGCAAGGAGTAATTTAGTGCCCCTGAAGGACACTAGGCTTCTGCAAGAATTTCCTAACCTTAGGCCTCTGGCTCATACTGTTTCCTGCCTCTTCTAAATCTTGTCATTTGAATTTCAAAGCTTTATAACACACCCAACAAATTGCTATGGGTCTTTATTCACAGCCTCTTTGATATGTGGCTGGTTTACAAAGAAAGTGAATGTCTAGTGATTGGCTACAAAGTCAAAAATAATCCAGATAACATGAGAAAATTTTTATTATAACCATACTTGGTTTTAAAGGCCCCCCAGATACTGTATATTTGTACACAAACTCAAAATAAATACCCTCCCCCACCTGCATTGGTCAGGTTGTTTGATGGGGGACAGATTCAATGCTTACTGTTAAAAATTTCCAGAATAAAAGTTGGGCTTAACAACATTTAATACCTTTAAATGCACTGAACTACAGAAGGCAGTTCAAAGCCTTTCCTACATCTGATAATTCGAACTATCACTTCTTTTTAAATGCAAATAAGTTATTTGAGGTATTATTAGGAAAAAAAGTAAACTACATTATTTGCATCACAGTGCAGGAGGATTACTTTTTAAAATGATGACTGCATCCACCAGCCCAGTTTTAACCTCCAGACAGGTAGTTTTATAAGTTTACAAAAAAGGGAAACCCTGGCTATTCTTTGAAGCCACAAACAAACCCTGCATTTCTGTACATTCTTATGAAATACTCTGGGTCAGGCTTTTTTTTTTTTTTTTTTTTTTGTGATTACACTAGTGGCAGCATTGAGTTCAAAGTGGAGGGAAAAACAATTTTAACAATGCAAGAATTTCCCAAAGTCCAAACATCCCGGGCCAGGCTGCTCCCACAAATGGAAATGGTATCAGATCTGCATCATAATTGATCCTCCAGATCTTCATGCACAAAAGAAGGATGTGGTCAATAAGAACAAATAGCACAGGAGCGACAGAGAGAAGCTTTTCTGCAAACTTTCCCCTCACTCCGCCCACCAAAGTCAAGCAACCGACATCAATGTCAGCGTAATCGCTCAAGATATGATCGCGTTGGAGGTTTAGGAAGTGTTATCCAGAGCAGTGGACAAGTACATAGGCCATATTTTTCCTCCCTGAGATGTGAACTGCTGATAAACAGCTATGGTTGAGTTTCTTCCATTACTTTGAGTCTACAAAAGCAAAGCCACTCAAGGCGTCAGAGGTTTTTGCCCCTGTCCTCAAAAAACAAGAGGGAGAAAAAACTAAATGAGGATGAAAATGAGGGAAAAGAAGAGCAAAAAAAAAAAAAAAAATTGACACAGATAAAAGAAATTAAGCGAGCCATAATGTCTGCGCTTTATTTTAACTGGGTTGTCCTGTCCCGCTGTGCTGCTCATAATCCAAGCTGGGAGAGGGGCCCCTGCTGGGTGGCTAATTAAAACAATTATAAATACAAAGAAGGTATCAATGGCATTCCAGGGCTCAAACAAAGAGATAAAGCATTGAAGATTTAAGTTGTCAATGGCCAACCTCTTTAGGCGATTCTGAAGAAGAGTGAGTGTCCCCAAGACCCCAAACTCCTTCAAATACTAACTCATGTTTGGTGACACAGGACCCTTCTCTTTTCTCTTTTTTGGGGCTATCAACCTCAAAATATGTCAGTGCTGGAATTAAGGGAAGTTAATTTATAGGCTCATAAATACTTCGTTGTTCTAAGATGTCAGAAGAGTGGGCTTAAGTTTCAAAATAAAATATTATCTGGAAATTATAGAATCAATATTTTCAAAAACAAGAAAACAGAAAAGATCTTTAGACCTTTCTGTCCCAATTGAAAGTGACAAAATAAAAGTCAATGTAAAACGTGATTAAATAGTATTTTTTTAAAGTACCGTGGGCAACTTTAGGAACGTTAAAAATATAGCAAGTGTGCTAGAATACTCCAATTTTGGGGGGGAGGGGGAACAGGATCTTGCTCTGTCATCTGGGCTAGAGGGCAGTGTCGTCACCATAGCTCACTGCAACCTCAAACTGGGCTCAAGCGATCCTCCTGCCTCAGCCTCCCAGCAGAGTAGCTGGGACTAAAGGTGCGCCTGGCTAATTTTTCTATTTTTGGTAGAGACAGGGTCTTGCTATGTTGCTCAGGCTGCCTCCATGTAGTTTTAAAAAGTGATTTACAGAATTAAACTTTCATCCAACAAAAATATAAAGATTTCCTAATTTCTCAGACCTAACATTTTTTTCTCCCCGTTTCTGGCTTTTGTAGGTTGAATGCTTAAGGAACACTGAAAGCACGCACGCTAACAGACAGTAGCTCTGTGGAGCTTAAGGAAACTCGCGACTGCAATCTGAGTGGCCAGAAGGGACTGCAGGAGACTCCAGGTGAGTGCCTTGGGCAGGGGGGCCAGTTTGCTCTCTGGAGCTGGCTGTGACAGCGAGAGCCCACGCTCTGGGACCTGGCCAGCGTGCTGTGGGAGAAGGAGCTGAAGGCTGCAATTTGCCGAGGCTCCCTCTTAACAGGAGGTGAGTACGGCAACTCTGGTCCTTGTTTTCACCACTGAGGAAGGCACAGGAGCTGCTGTAACCCGCAAAAGCCAAGAGCGGAGGGGCAGTTGAGGATGAGGAGACAGGTAAGAACTCGGGAGGAGGAGTCCGAGCCCCTTTCCCCCTTTCCTTCAAGGGGATCAAGACTTTCTTCTTTAGGAAAATCAATGGCCTCTCATTCTCTGTGTGTCATTTCTTCCACAAGTCGTTGGAAGAAATGCCTCTTTCCTGGGTGGAAATATTATCCATAACAAGGTCGAGGTCTGAGACTGCATGGAAACACTGGCCCACGGCATTTGCAACACACAATGGTGATTACAGAAGGGAAGAATAGGATTTGATCAGCATGACTTTGTTTTCTGGGCTAAAAATGTTGCCTAATAAAGCGTCTTCGCTGCTTTATGTATTTATGAATTATGACGTATCTAGAGTATTAACATAAAGACCAGAAGCTCCTCTAGCTATAAATGTTCAATTCAGAACTTTTACTGACTTGAACAAAACTCCACGAAGAAGCGAAAGTACGACAACTCTGCCCAGTGCCAACAGAGGGCGATAGACATTGTGATCTGTCATTTTTCTCTCAAAATATTTAGGGTAAGGCAACGACAGGAACTCAGATACACTCAAAGGGCAGAGCAAAGCAGACTGGCAGAACTTCCAACGATATTTGTGCGCCATGGCCCACATTCCGTCTGCCAGAATGTGTAAAAGTCATAAATCAATCTTAAATAAAACATTTAATCCATCTACTTTGACAAATACACATTCATAATGACAAAAGCAAAATATATATGTCAAGCTATGGTTTATGTATGATTGAAAGTCAGAAAACTATCAAAGATGAGCTAATTATTACACTCATGTCTGGGTGTTCTGTGGATAGGCCTCCGATATTTTAGAATGGATAACAAACATTATTACATTATTATATATTTATTCCAAGCCATTTTTTACTGCTTCCATTTTAGCGGAATCACTAAATATGTAGTGATCAAGTTTTTATGTAGTTTATATTCTAGTGACCAGGGAGCAGCAACATTTTTTTGTAAAGAGCCAGGTGGTTGTAAAGGCTTTGTGGTCCATATACTCTTCTTTGTTTTACAAACTTTTAAAAATATAAAAACCAGTCTTAGCTCATGAGCTAAATTCTGCCCTCAGGCTGTCATTTGCTGGTCTTTGCTATTGACAATAACCATCGAAAAAATGATTTAAAAAATCAAATGCAATTATATTTAAATTATTAAAAATTTGAACATATACTATATATTATAATATATTAAAAATTAGATGATAAAAAACCCTCATAAATGTTTTAAAACATTTTTCTAAGCTGGGCACAGTGGCTCGTGCCTATAATCCCAGCTACTCAGGAGGCTGAGGCAGGAGGGTTGCTTGAGCCCAGGAATTCGAGACCAGCCTGGGCGATTATAGTGAGCAAGACCCCCATCTCAAAAAAAATTTTTTAATTTAAAAAAAAATATTTTTCTTCTAAGATATTTAAAATTATTTAAGATTGAAAGGTAAAATACGATATTAATTGATATCAAGACTTTACATCAAAATTATTTAAAGAAAACTAAAATATATTTAATTTTTTAAAATGTTTTAGCTAAATCCCATTAAATACTTGTTATAAAAATAAAACTAATTTCTATTCCAGAATTCAGCGTCCATCCAGCTACCAATGTGAAGAATCTAAGCATGTTAGTTACATCAAGACCAACATATAAGCAAATTTAAGTGTACTATGAATTGTTTATATTGCAAAATGTTTCTCAGCTGCCATGCTCGACTGGTCCAATCACTGTGCTCTTTGTAAGCACCTTTGGAATCACGAATTGGAATAATGAGAAGCAAGAAAGAGGATGCTCTGGTACTGGCTATACTAGTATCTGGTGCATTCAAGCTCTAGGAGAGAAGACTTGGGGCCCTATGTATTTGGGGGAGCAGCAGAAGGAAGTAGAACCCCCAAAGGGGTCAGAGAAGGGAACAGTTAGGGAGGACAAAGGCCAAGGCAGAGATGAGGGAAGGCGTCTGTGTGAAAATAAAACAGAGACTTTATTTTCAGAAAAGCTCTGAGGGTAAAAATGACTTAGGCATTTTATAAGCTTTAGGATATCTGGGAACCACCTGGGTGGGTGGGTGGGGGACAGGTAGATGTTTAAAATGCTAATTCCTAGAAAGTCTGACTCAGCAGTTCTGGTTGGGGTCCTAGGAATCCACAGGGAACCTCATTGCAGACAGGCGACAAACCACACTTGCAAGAATGCTGTGCTGAGGCTGAGCATGCAGTGCAGGAGAGGCAGGAGTGGGTACCACTGTGTTAAGGTAGTTGGTTAGGGTGTACATGTGTCTCACCCTCCACTGTCCACATGTTGAAGAAAGTACAAAGTCTACAAAAGGAAATAGGTTGCTCTCAACAGGTTGCTTGGGGAGGAAAGGAAGAGAAGCTGGCTGGAGGTGCAGATTTCTCCTGCACGTGTATAATGGCCAAAGGCACTCGAACATCTGTGACCCGGATGGGTGAATTAATTGGGCCGATTTTCAAGTATTCAATCAACCCTACATGCCAGGAATAATCCACCTTGTTCATGGTGGATAGTGAGAAAGAGACACTTTAATCAGAACTCAATCTCAGGTTCCCTTTCCTTTCCCTAGGCTTCAGGTAGCCATGACCCTCTGCCCAAACAATACAACGGCTCCCAGAGACTTGGAGATAAACACGGGGTCTTCTAGAACAGTGATCTTCAAACTGTTTTTCTCATATACCCTCTAAAATATATATATATATTTTTTTTGTGTGACAAGATCTTACTATCTTGCCCAGGCTAGAGTACAGTGGCTATTCACTGGTACATTCACAGCACACTGTCGCCTCGAATTCCTGGGCTCAAGCGATCCTCCTGCCTCAGCCTCCCAAGTGGCTGGGACTATAGATGCGCGCCACTGCGCCTGGCTTAAAATAATTTTTTTAAAAGTATGTAATTCCTTGCATGTCTTAAGATTGATATCTAATAGGTTTTCATATGTTTAAATGGCTTAAAAGGATTCTGGGGTATTGTAAATATTTGTTGCATCATTACTTTAAATGTATCCAAAGTAATTTATATATATATATATATAAAAATTTTAAGTAAAAATTTCAGTTAAAAAATTATACATATGTAAAAAAATTTAACTTCTTTTGATCAGAATTGACTTACTGTTACAATTATTACTTTTGTATGATTGATGGAAGCCATGTGACTGTGCTACACAATCAGAATGACAGAACATTGATAATTATTGAAGCTGGGTTCTGGGGGCAGGAAGGATCCTTAGGATTCTTACTCAATTGTGTATGTTTGACATTTCCCATAATAAAAAGCTTAAAAACATTTAAAAAATAAGTATGCCACAAGTTCTGGTTAAAAATTTCTAAACAAAACAAATGTAAAATTTTATTGGCAATAATATTTTAACAAGATGGATCTGTGCTGAATGGCCTTTTTCTTTGGTGCTAAGCAAGTAGCAACCACTATTACCAGGTCCTTGTGTATCTTTCCAGAGATACTGAATGAACGTATGAATAAATATTCATACATACTATTTTTGATATAGAAATGGTAGCACACTGTGCAAACCATTCTGCACTTTTTTTGCCTATGTATCTTCGCCTACGAACATGTCATATATATATCAATATATAGGGAGAGAGCAAGTTTCTGTATGTGTGTGGAGATTATATATATATATATATATATATATATATTTGCTTTATATTTGTAAATGTCTTCAGAGAACTTCATGGAATGAATTTAGCTAGATTCTTTCCTACCTGGGAGCACTTAAGTGGTTTCTAATCTTTTGCCTTTACAATCAGTGCTACCATGAATAATCTTCACAAATATTATTTTGCTCATCTCTGAGTGTATCTCAGGAAAAAAACCTACAAATTTTTAAAACCAGGTTTAATATAAAAAATATAAAAATGCTTTCTTTTTTGAGACACGGTCTTGCCCTGTCACCCAGACTAGAGTGCAGTGGCACAATTATAGCTCCCTGCAACCTCCAACTCTCAGGCTCAAGCAATCCTCCTGCCTCAGTCTCTTAAGTAGTGGGGACTACAGGTTGTGTACACCGCCATGCCCGGCTAATTTTTAAAATTTTTTGTAGAGATGGGGTCTTGCTATGTTGCCCAGGATGGTCTTGAACTTCTGGCTTCAAGTGATCTTCCCACCTCAGCCTCCCAAAGTGCTGGGATTACAGGCATGAGACACTGCCCAGCAAAAATACCTCCTTTTAATAGCTTAAGAAATAGCTTTCATAAAATTAAAACTGCCAAAAGTGACTCCCTCAGGTCACTTTCAGGTGGCACCCTTGTCCAGCTTCCTGTTTCTCTAACTCAAACTCTAGCCAACTCCAGTGACCTACTACAAATTTCACCTCTCATTATTTATTTCCAAATATTTAAGCCCAGCTGATTGCTCCTTTTTCTGAAACGACAGAGAAGGGAAAAGCCAGCATGTATTTACCATGTGCAGGTACCGTACTAGGAGCATTCATAAGTCATCTCATGGAGCCCTCACAACAACCCACTGAGATGGGCGTTGTTTAAAAATAAGAAAACTGAGGCTCTGAGTGGTTAAGTCACTTGCCCAAAGTCACGCGGCTGGTAGGTGGTGAGGACAGATACTCATTCCCAGGTCTGTTTGATTTCAGGGATTCAGTCACGGCCTCTGGAGTACTATAACATATATCTGGACCATCCAAGCCAGCACCATCTTGTACACTTTTAATTTTGGACTACTTTTAGATTTATGGAAATATTGCAAAGATAGTACAGAGAATTCCCATACATGTTTCACCCAGCTTCTGCTAACGCTAGCATCTTGGGTAACCACAGCATACTCATCAAAAGTAAGAAATTAACATTGGTACAACTCTCAGTTATTTGTGTTTTCACCAGTTTTTTCACTAATGACCTTTTTTCTACTCCAGGATCCAATCCAGAATACCGCATTGCCTGTAGGATCTTGTCCTACTTTTGGCTATTTCTTTCCTGTGTGTCTCAGCCCCCAATCAATTCTGGAGAGCAAAAGTATCACTGAGCATTTCTCGAGTCCATCCTGGAGTCCTAGGGACAGTGCTGGACCCACGACTAGGAGTCAATCATGATGTGACACGATTTATCCAGCGTGGCCTGATTTATTAAGGCTCTGGTTGCAGCAGAAAACAGAAAGTTCCAGGGCTCTGGAATATCAGGTGTGCTAATGAGCAGCTTGTGAAGCCGGGTGGGGCACATCAGCGCCTTGTCACCTTGTCTGCCAGGCTCTGGAGGAAGTGGGAGATTTGTTCATAACACCAGGTCATTTCCTCCCTTCCTGTCCTGACCTCCCAGCCCTTCCCCAACACCCAGTGGAAGCTGTGGCCCAAGTCACTTAGTGACATCTTAAGGCGAGGCAGAGAACTGACAGGGAGTGCTGGTCCTTAACTCAGAAAGGAACTTCCAAATCCAGAGTTCCTCTATTTGGATGGGCTGCCACCTGGAAATAGGAGAAGTCTGGACACTAAATACTTTTTTTTTAAGAGATAGGGTCTTGCTCTGCCACCCAGGCTGGAGTGCAGTGGCTCCATCATAGCTCACTGCATCCTTGAACTCAAGTGATCCTCCTGCCTCAGCCTCCTGAGTAGGTGTGACTATAGCATGTGCCACCACACATGGCGAATTTTTTTATTTTTTATTTTTGGGAGATGAGGTCTCAGTATATTGCCCAGGCTGGTCTCGAATTCCTGGCCTCAAGCCATTCTCCTGCCTCAGCTTCCCAAAATGCTGGAATTACAGGCATGAACTACCGTGCCCTAGACACTAAACAGACATCAGAAAATACTTAATCAAAATTTTTTTTTGCTATGTAATTTAACCTAATACCCATAACCATCTAGTACCTAATATCCATAATGAGGTTTTTTAAATAAGTGAGGTTCAATTCTTTATTCATTCAACAAACATTTACTGAACACCTACTATGTTCCAGATACTGTTTTAGGGGCTTGATATAAGCAAGAAATGATAGAGTCCTAACCTGTGCCGTAAAAGAGCTTCTACAAACACAGGAAGCAGATCAACAATCAATCAATCGATAGCATAGTACATAGGCAAGTGAAATGCTGACCAGTTGTGGTTAAGTGTTATATTCATTTAATAAATATTTGAGCACCTCTGTGTGCCAGGCACTGTTCCACATCCTAGAGATGTGACAGGGAACAAAACATCAAAGACAGATTCTAATAAGAGGGGAAGCTATTTTAAATAAAGGAAGCAGGTAAGGCCTCTCTAAGAGAGCATCTTTTAATCTGGGCTCTAAAGGATAAAGAAGAGCTAGTTTTGGGAAGAGGGTGGAAAGAGCATTCCAAGCAAATGGAGCAGCATGTGCAAAGGTCCTGAGGTAGAAAAGGGCGTGGCAGGTTTGAAGAACTGAGTGAGAAGAACATAGTGGAAGTGTGCAGTGAGCAAGGGGAGGAGAAGGCAGCCTGGTAAGGAGGGGATTTCAGTCCACAGGAAATCAGAAGCCACTGGGCTGAATTATATGTTGCCATCTTGACATGTCCCAGAACCCTCTTCCCCATGGACTCCAGGTGAGAGACTGCCAGTGGGAGGCACTCCTGAGAAACCTGGCAGTCAGAAGAGGAGAGGCCAGCTGGATGCAGCTTCGTGAGGATTAACTGGTTGCTGCCCAGGGAGAGCTTTCTAAGGGTTTGAAGCGACTGCTGGCAAGTTTGTGAAAAATTGGCCAGGGGTTGGTAATCTATGGTCTGAGAAATCCCACCCACTGCCTATTTTTGTAGATAAGGTTTTACCGGCATACAACCACACTGTTTGTTTTTGTATTGTCTATGGCTGCTTCTGTGCTCCAAGAGCAGAGTTTTGAGTACCAGGAGGGCCTAAAAAGGTTTCTATCTGGCCCTTTACAAAAAAGGTTTGCCAATTCTGTGCTAGCATATGGCAGGCTAACCTTGACACTCATCAAAGGGAACAATATGGTCCAGATAATGTTTTCTTATTATTTATTTATTTTTAAAGAGACAAGGTCTTGCCCCTGGTCTGTCACCCATGCTGCAGTACAACGGCGTGATCTTACCTCACTGTAACCTTGAACTCCTGGGCTCACGCGATCCTCCCGCCTTGGCCTCCCAAAGTTCTGGGATTATAGGCGTGAACCATTGTGCCTGGACAAGACGACTTTTTGCTGCTGCTTGGAGGATTAGTTGGAGGAAGGCAAGACCGGAAGGGGATAAGAAAGAGGCAATTATCCAGGTGAAATATGACAATGACTTGTGCCAGGAGGATGGTGCTGGGGACGGAGAGGGAAGAAGAACTAAAATAGAGTCTGGAGACAGCCAGTAGCAATGGGCACCCCTAGTGCCCAGATCATGATTTCTAAACACTATTCCCGATAAAAGGAACCAAGGCTCCTTTGAGAAATGGCTGATTCTGGGGCGGGGGCAGGAGATACAGGAAGATGAGCCTGAAATAGCCTGTGATGCTAGGAAGTTAGTAAGTGCCTAAAAAATGGTGAGACATTTTCAAAGGACCCAAGAGCCAACTTGGAGGATCTCCCCATGGCCAAATCTAGAGCAATTTGAGCAACCAAGTAACGAGAATAACAAAGTAGGCAAGTCCGTGCCTGAATTCATCAGTAAGTGGGGGAGAGAACGTGCTTCCTTGCAGAGGAATTCCCAGTAATAAGCGTGAAAGGAATGACAGGATTTGAAAATCACAATTTGGCAAACAGCACAGGAATAACTTTTGCAGGCAAGAATCACTGATAATGGCTCTGATTGGGTGAAAGAATGAAGAGAAACAGGATACTTGAGTCTCAAAGAATCTCCCCACAAGATACTCATCAAGGACAAAGGGGAAAAGGGTCTAACTTTGCAGCGGAGCAGCCCTACAGACACCACGTTCACCAGGAGAGCAAAGAACAGCACCAGCACTGAGGCACACTGCCTTCGGGCAACTGCTCACAGGACACGCTGAAAAAGCCAAGTGTAGCATCATGAACAAAAGGAATCTCAATCTTATTGTGAGAAAACATCAGAAAATCCCAAAATGAAGAACATTCTAAAATAACTGGCCAGTCTTCTTCCAACATGTCAAGGTCACTTAAAGACAAAGGAGGACTGAGAGCCTGGAATTCTGAATCGGATCTTGGATCAGAAAAGCAACGTTAGTGGGACAATTGGCAAAATGCAAATAAGGACTGTAGATTAGTTAACGGTATTGTAGCAAGGTTACTTTCCTCATTGTGAAAATTGTACTGTGGTTATATAAGATGTTAACATTTGGGGAAGCTGGGTGAGAGGTTTTTCTGGGAACTCTGTACTATTTTTGCAACTTTTTTCTAAATCTAAAATTATTTCAAAGTAAAAAGTTAAAAGCTCAAGGGAAAAGAAAAAAGATCTAGGTTGGAGGTATCATCAACAGGATTGCTGGTTAACAGGTGTGTTAGGGAGGAAGGGAAGGGAAAAAAGTTACATTCTGCTTTGTTGCATTGTCATCAAGCAAGATAAAAAGAAACAGGTACAAGATAAAAGAAACAGGTACTAATACTCAATTTCTAGAAGGGCTGAATTTGGTGCAGAGGAGACCAGCTTTATTAATTTTTATCTTGATTTCATTACCTGAAATTAGAATCTTTTCTGAATATTTGAGGCCAAACATTAGAATTAGCCAGTATTTATTTTATGCCTGTCCTAGAGCCTATTTTCACAGACCTATAATTTATGGAGGATCAAATACCACAATCCTAATAATAGCCACCATTAACTGAGCACCTATTATATGCCAGGATTAAGCTCAGGTGCAAAAGATGCCTCATCTCACTAAATCCTCCCAACAACCCTGTGACCAACATTTAGATGAGGACACTGAGCTTCCAAGAGATTGATGGACTCACTCAAGATCCTATAGCAAGGGGATGGTAGTGGAGGCATTTAGGGGTACCTTGCCCCAGGCCTCTCAGCTGGGAAGTGGCAGAGCTGGTGTGAGATGTGAGTCTACACTTCCAACCACAGGTGCAGGGTCTCTGTTCTGGCTTCCACTCTCTCTACAACTAGGCGAGGGCAGGACTGTTTAGAGAGTCTTGATAATTTTGTCCAAGTCAGTGTGTTTGCTTGAGACAACTATGTAGTAAGTTTGTATATTTTGGGGACTGGACCCTCAAATCCCATGTTTATATTTTAGTCATATGTCTAATATAGGTGGCACACCATTTCCCCATGTGCCCTGCTTGTCTTTTTACTTTCCTATTAGTGTCTTATGATCACGACCATTGTTGGTATTTTAAATAGGGAGGTGCCAAATCTCTTTATTTGGTGGTTTTTGTATCTTTTAAATAAAGTCATAAATAGATGTTTCTAGAATTTTCTTCAACAATGATCATAGTTTTGCTTTTTAGGCTTTGTCATTTAATCAATGAGGATTAATTTTTGTAAGCAGAGAAAGGTAGGGAATCTAACTTTACTTTTTTTCCAAATTGATAGTCAGTTTTTCCAGCCACATTTATAGAATTACACCCCATCTTTCTCTTTTTAAATTATAAGGTTTGAATCTTTTAAAAATGATCGCGTATTACTTATATAATAATAATAATGAAAGAAATACAATTACTTAACAGAAAAGGAATAAAATCATATATTTATGTTTATCTTTATTGTATCTCTCTGTGGTCTCACACAATGAGCATAGTATGTGCTCAATAAATATTTCTGAACTGAAGGCACCAACTTTTCTGCTTTCTATTGAAAAGTATTATGGGCAATACATTCTTTGTGCTAGCTGTGACATCATTACAAGCATTTTGGGGTAAGATCATAGTACTGAAGGTTTTGTTCTCTTAGTGCCCAATTAGATTATACAGAATCCCATTCTATGGATATAAAAAGAGTAATATTGGGTGCCAGGATTCTCTATTGGAAAAAAATGAAATTGACAAGCCACATAAATCTTTATGCCCTCTTATGCCCTTTACTGGATTATTCATATCACACATTTTCAGCTATTCTTAAACTAAGCTACTTTGCAGCAAAACTGAATCTTTTCCCAAACAATTAAGTGAGGTTACAGAAATGACAGCACAATGAGTAGCCCCTAATAGATACTGGATTCACATTTCTCCTTCCTTCCTTTGAAATATGTCCAGTTTTAAAGGATCTCTGGGGGAGGGTTCCCTCCCCTGCCTCTCCCCAAGGTCCCCATTCATTTTCTGACATAAGGAGCTTTGTCAACTGCTGCACATTTCCAATTTTCAGGCTGCCCTCCGAGTTACTGAAAATCCGGCAAAGCTGTCCATTTATTTTATTGCGGTGCCCACCCCCATTGCCTTTCCTAGATCACTGCTCTGTTCAGCCATCAAGATTTACATTTAAACATAGGAGCAGAAACCGTCTTTGAGGCTATTAGCAATGAAAGATAATCAATTGGAAATTGTTCCCTGCTGGGCAATTTCCAAGCAGTGTCATCACCAATTGCGCCAGCCGCTTTTTGGTCATCATGAACATCACTGTCCAATTAGAAGTTACAGCCTTTGCTGAGCCTGTGATATATCCATGAAGGATATTAATATTGCTTAAGCAAATCAAGGCATATGGGAGAAATTCCCAACATTCTGGGGGCAAAAAGTCCAGATTTTTAATAATTTCCCTTTTTGCTGGTTATAATAGTTATGTACTAAGTAGTGAAATTTCAAATTATGTTGTGCTTATAGAGCTGACTATATTGTCTGATTAAGGGGCTGGTAGGTTTTATGTTTGCATATTGACACCCGATCATCAGAACACTCATGATCCTTGATATTTTTTGTTATACTTTTATTTAATATACTATGTATCACATGATGCAAAAATACAGTCTCATATGGATTTTTAAAAATTCCCCTACTAATGCCATTAAGAGTTACTAACGCTATAATGATTATCAGTTTATCTAAATTAGTACAGTACTTAACAAAATAATACCTAGTTTAGAAGAGGGGACAGTAAACTGGACCTTTCAACGTAATGAGCGTAAACTGGTACAACCTTTGTGGAAAGCAATTTGGCAACATTTAGCAAGAGCCTTAAAAGTGTTCATAACCTTTGACCCAGTAATTCAATTTCTGGGAATCTGTCTGCAGAACATAATCTTATATACGGAAAGAGCTCTAAGCATTAAGATGATAAATGCCGCATTATTTTTAATTACAAAAAATGCCAGTGGTGTGTGTCTGTAGTCCCAGCTACTGGGTAGGCTGAGGCAGGAGGATTGTTTGAGCCCAGGAGTTCGAGGCTGCCGTGAGCTATGATTGCACCACTGCACTCCAGCCTGGGTGACGGAGCCTGTCTCTTAAAAATTAATAATAATAAAAAAAAAAAAGTCTAAAGATGGGAGGGGGAAAATCAGTGCAGAGGCAGAAAGCGTGTGCGTGCGTGTACAATTTCTTGCAAGGAAGAAGTCAAACCTGAGAAAAGAGATGTTCGTAGAATTTTTACATTCCAAAGGATTTTACGCATTTAAATTAAGGTATATCTTTAGGACATGGACATCAATCAGAACCCGGCAGATAAATTTAAAAGCTATTTTTATAATTTATCCAATAGTTGCTTGTTGTAAAACCCTAACAGACGGAAGGGCATTAAAGTAGTGGAAGTGCTCCTTCTCGCTCCATGTCAGCGTCACTTACCAGAGGTAGCCACCATTAACGTTATCTCATGTCCTTCGAGACAATACCCACACATGTACCTTCTTTTTAAAACAACAATGGGTATTGAACATTACAGAGTGCTCTGCAACTTGCTTTTTTTCCCACTTAATAACTGACCTTCAATCACGCCCCAGGTCAACACACAGGGGTCAACCCTACCTTTCTGTGACTTGTGTGGTCATCCACCATACAGTTGCAGCCCAATTTGACTAGCCCTGTACTCATAAGAAATTTCACTTGTATTCCACAAATTGTTCTTATGGACAATGCCGCTCTGAACGTCCTTGTACGTATTCATTTGCACATTTAACCAAATTAATTCCATGAGAGAAATTCCTGTAAGTAGAGTTGCTGTGTCAAAGGGTGTTCACATTTTATATTTTGGTAGCTATTGCTAAACTGTCCTCCAATAAATCTTCTCCTAGCAGAGTATAAAAATTCTCTTTCACCAAACAGTCTTTGGCTATGGGATTAAATTCTCTTGGTAATAGATAGATGATTTCTATTCTATTGTGCCCATTTACTTATATTATGTCCATTTATTTACAAAGTACACACAGTTTTTATTTGACCAAAGACAAGGGGAGAAAGGGCAAAATTTGCATAGGTTTGTTCTACACTAATTCAAAGTACCAGCATTAGAAGTTAAAATTAGCAAAGTAAATCCAATAGAAAGTTACGTAACTTTTGTAATTCCAAAGTAAGGTATAAATGATTTGGGTATTAAAGAAATCCCTGTACATCCTAGTAGGCATGGGTAATTCAGACTTGCCTGTAGTTAGTAACTACTCATTTAAAGGTATAAGTCATAATTAGCTAGCTTTTGATCTGGGCTGCTTATGTGCTAGGAACTGTTCTAGCTCTTTACGTATATTATTTAACCTTCACAACTCTGAGAGGTATGCACTATGGTTATACCCATTTTATAGATTTAAAAAAATGAGGCACAGAGGTCTTAAGTAATATGACCAAGGTCATGCAGCTAATAAAATGACAGAGTCAGAAATCAAACCAGGCATCTTGACTGCAGCCTTTGGACTCTGAACTTCTATGCTATATTAGAGGTTCATCTTTAGGAAACAAAGATGCACTCCACAGCTTTCCATCATAGTATTTACAACAAGGAAAAAACTGCAAGGTCCTTACCTGCCCCTGAATTGGAGATGCCCCTAATACCAAGACGCTGCAATGAATGGATTATATGTTTTTAATTTTATTTTGCTTTTCTACATTTCCTCTAGTGATTGCATATTGCTTTTATAATAAGAAAACAAAGTTACTTAAAAATATTGATAGTTCTTAAGGACAGAGCATTTTCAATACCAGAAAGTGGTTCACCTTTCAAATGTCTCAACCAACCTCAAGTACCAACAGCCATTCAGCATTGGGACAGTTTCGTTACATGAAACCACAAAACCACGTGGACACTAGAGGCAAAGTTTTGCAATTCCCGATTGTAACGTATGCCATGTTGGTGTCTCATATGCTTCATATACAAATCTGGACGGTGCTGTCTGCCTGTAGAACCTAGCACAGACCTGAACATCACAGGGTCTATATCCCAGGTGGAGTTTATCCCTGGAGGGGAAGAAGATGAGCAAAACAATGACAACATGAAAGAAAGAAACAGACGAAACAAACACAAAAGCATTGAGAGCTACTGTCTGCTATGGGAAAGAGAAAGACAAAGTACTTCTGGGTAGGGCAGGGTTAGGAGGTGGCATTTGAAACAGGCGTTAAGCGATGAATAGAATTCCCATAGAGAACGGTGAGGGCCCTGTCAAGTGGGGCTCAGGGGTTGCTGGTACATTCCTTACCTGATAAATTTTTATGCTTAAATTCATCTGCTGTCCAGTCTACAGAGCACTTAAAATTGCTTGTCTCATTTCTACTGGGATGCAGCGGAGACTTGGAACAGCCCAGTGGTTAATGCTGTGGGACCTCAGGTCTGGCTGCCTGGGTTTGAATCCTGGCTCCACCATTTACTACCTCTATGAGCTTGGGCAAGTTGCATGACCACAGCTGACTCACATGTAAAATGAGGATGGGTGCGCCCCCTTCATACAGTTCTTGCAATGGCGACATGACTCAAGGAAGGTAAAGCGCTTGGAAGAATGTCTGGCACATAGTGTTCACAAAACAAGGGCAAGCAGTTGCCATTACAGCCAGCACCGACTGTGGTAGGTTAGAGCAGGGTGGGCGAGATCTTAAGTATTTGAGGCTTTGCAGCCTAAAGCAGCCATAGGTAAGGTAAATGAATGAATGTGGCTGTATTCCAATAAAATGTTATTTATGGTAAGGTAAATGAATGAATGTGGCTGTATTCCAATAAAATGTTATTTATGGACACTGAAATTTGAATTTAATATAATTTCCACATCACAAAATGTTTTCTCTTTAACCATTTAAAAACCTAAATACCATTAGCTCAAAGGTTATACAAAAAAAATGGGTTACCACTGGGGAAACCCGGGCAGAGTGTACAAGGGATGTGTCTGTATTATTTCTCACAACTGCATGTGAATCTACGACTATCTCAACTGTAGATTGGGATTCTGATAAAACTATTCACAAAAACAGGTAGCAGGCCAGACTGAGCCCATGGACTGGTTTGCTGATCTCTGGATTAGACTATTGGTCCCAATTCTTTACTTCCCTGTGATAGGATTATACATCCATACCCTTCACTATATAACTTTGCAGAGTCTCCCAGTGCCGACAAAAATTTCCCCACCACTTTGATGTTGGACTTGCTTTACGCCGTGGAATGTTAGTGGATGTGATGGGAACAGAGGCTTTACACAGTTTTGTGAGTTTCGCTTGCCCTCTTGCACTTCTGTGATCTGCCATGAGAAAATCATGGTCATTGTAGACCAAGAAGAATGCGGTTGGAGATCCGAGGAATAGATCTGAACCCAATCTAAAAAACCTAAACCACTCCCAGTTAACCAGAAGCCTATAACTGAGCTGCTCTGGTTAACCTTAAGCCAGAAAAATAGCACTTGTTGTAAGGCCCTGGGTTTTGGGGGATGGCTTGTTATGCAAGATTATCTCAGCAACAGCTGTGTAATAAACTATCCAACACTTTTGAACAACAAGCAGTAGGGCATTACTTTCCACAGGCGGGATGGCCCCTGTCAGGGTATTTGTTCTGTTCATTCCACAGTAGTCTCCATTTTCCAGATGAAGGACTATTGATTTGCAGCAAATAGTCTGATGAAACAAATGTGGGATTATTTTAATGGTCAACCATGACCACTGGATATAAAAATGCAAGTTTTATTACTAGAGGAGGAGGAGGAAGGTCAGGGAAATGTGTGTCTTGCTAGTCTTGGCCTACCCAAGAACAATTTTTAAATCTTGAATGATTTTAAGAAACAAGAAGAGCAAATTGTTAGTTCATCCTTAGTATAGTTGATCCTTAAACAACGTGGAGGTGGGGGTGGCCAACCCCCTGTGCAGTCTAAAATCAGTGTATAATTTTTGACTACCCACAAACTTAACTACTAATAGCCTACTGTTGACCAGAAGCCTTACCAATGACATAGTCAATTAACATTTTGTACGTCATATATGTACACACACACACTACAGTCTTATAATAATGTAAGCTAGATAAAAGAAAGCATTAAGAAAATCATGAGAAAAATATATTTACTATTCATTAAGTGGATCATCATAAAGTTCTTCATCCTCATCATCTTCATATTGAGTAGATTGAACAGCAGGAGGAAGAGGAGGGGTTGGTCTTGCTGTCTCAGAGGTGGCAGAGGCAGAAAAAAAATCCACATATAAGTGGACCTACACAATTCAAACCTGTTTGTTCAAGGGTCAACTGCACATCCTTAATGAGATGGTCACAGGTAATGCATTATGATGGGCGGGAATGCATCTCTAAGGGGACTGCAGTGACCCTTGCAGGAGCCTAGGCATTGCATGGTCAGCTCAGATGGGGCACATGTGTAGGTGGAAGAAGTAGAGAAGGAAAAGAGAGCAGAGGAACATCATTCACAGGTGGAAACAAGGGTCATCGCTGCTTGGCGGGCAGGGATGAGCCACGGTGAGGAGAGAGAGCTCTGAGGCTAGAGGGAGGCATCATAGGAAATGCCCTGGAAGTGCCACCTACTAATGTCTGATGACTCTGCCCTTCAGAAGCCTCATCTGTCATGTGGGGCCAGTATTACCTACACTGGAAAGTTGCTGAACAGAGTGGAGATGTTTGTGAGGCACAGAGCACTGGTAGGTACTGTAATTACTATTTTTGGCAACTTACCCAACCCCAAAATAGCCATGATGACAAATTTTAAATCAAAACTTTTATAGATATACAAGACACTACTAATGTTGACTGCTTCTTGGAAGAGAAAATGAGGGACAGTGACAAGAGATGTTTTATTGTACATCCTCTGGTATTGCTTGGTTGTTTTTTTAAAAAAAGTATACGTATTATTACTTTATAAGAAAACATTTTAAGAATGTAGAAGTTTTTATAAATGGCTTTCTTAGATGTGTTTTCTAGTTAAGCTAACATTTGACAAATGTAAATTTATTTCATATCACTTAGATGCTTGAGAAACACTACTGTCTCTAAGTATGCTGATGGCTAGATGGCAAAGGCTTTTGTATTTGAGCTGTAACATAAAACCAGTATTTGGGAGTAACACGTATCAGAAAAGATCATACTCAAACATCAGGTTCATGTCAAAAACAATCTAAGAAATAAGGGCAGTTAACTCCCATGTTTATTGGAGCACTATTTGCAATAGCCAAAATATGGACTCAACCCAAGTGTTCACCAATGGGCAAAGAGATAAAGAAAATGTGGGGTGTGTGTGTGTGTGTGTGTGTGTGTGTGTGTGTGTGTGTAATAGAATACTATCTGGCCATAAAAAAGAATGAAATCATGTCATTTGCAGCAACATGAATGGAACTGAAGGTCCTTATGTTAAGTGAAATAAGCCAGGCAGAGAAAGACAAATATCGCATGTTCTCTATGTGGGAGCTAAAAAAGTTGATCTCACGGAGGTAGAGAGTAGAATGATGGTCACCAGGGGATGGGAAGGGTGTGTGGGTGGAGCAGGGGGATGAAAAGAGGTTGGTCAATGGTTACGAACAAACAGCTAGATAGAAGGAATACGTTCTAAAGTTCCGTAGCAGAGTAGGGTGACTATAGTTAACAACAATGTATTGTATATTTCTAAATAGCTAGAGGAGAGGACTTGGAATGTTCCCAACATGTAGAAATGACAAATGCTTAAGGTGACGGACACCCAGATACCCTGACTTGATCATTACATATTCTATGCATGTAACAAAATATCACATGCACCCCATAAATATGTACCCCATAAATATTAATATGTATCAATAAAAATCCTTAAAAAAAAGAAATAAGAGCAGTTTAAAATTCAGTACCATATTTTCATAAGCTGCTCTGACTGGCCAGAGCTGGGGTCAGCAAACTGTGGCCCTTGGGCCAACTCCAGCCAATGACCTGTTATTTAAGTGAAATTGTTATCAAGATAGTTGTAGATTCATGTGCAGTTATAAGTAGTAATACAGAAAGATCCTTCATACTCTTCACCCAGTTTCCCCAATAGTAAGCCACCACCTGCTTTTGTATGATCCATGAGCTAAGAATGGTTTTTAGATTTTTAAATGGTGGGAAAAATCCAAAGAAATGCATTTTGTGACATATGAAAATGATATGAAATTTAAATTTCAATGTCCATAAATAAAGATCTACTGGAACACGGCAATGCCATTCATTTCCTTATTGTCTACGGCTGTTTTTGCACCATAAGGGCAGAGTTGGGTAGTTGCGACAGAGAATGTAATGGCCCACAAAGCCTAAAATATTCACTATCTTGTCCTTTACAAAAAAGTGTGTCTATCCCTGGGCTACAGACTGGGCTTGGGTTAGTGAAGAAATGAGTATCTGGAATAAAGATTTTTCTTCAAAGACAAAAAAATTCTAAATGACATGTGTACCACTGATTCCCTCAAATATTGATACTAGAAATGTCTTCCTGCAACCAAAGACAAAACAGACAACCAAAGTAGAGGCAAACGTATTTACTTTTTCTCAAAATCAAGAGTTGTCTACACCTACAATCAATTTCTCTTACATATATGAAGGGACAATTGATCAAAATGATGCTTAAAGCTAACAAGTGCAGATGACACTGGGCTAGACACTATAATTAACTGCTCTGTTATGCATGTGTTGCCTTCCCAGCCATATGGTAAAAACCCTGCCCTTTGCATTAGGCTGAAATCAGTCTTTTGTGACCTTTCAAGAAATACATCACACAGCATATGAGAGAGAAAGCACGAGTATGTGCAATGCCTTCAGAATTTTCAAATTGTTTGCTTTCTATATGCCAAAGTCTGTCAAACTAACATGTGAGGATTGGGCCATCTTAAGAGCAGTTTATCACAAAAGGACTGTACAGAGGTATTCCAAAGAGCCCTGTTTAAAGAATCCCTCCCAAATGCAAGTTTTTTTTTTTTTGAGGAGGCAATAAATACTCAAATGCTGGTGCTACTTGATCTGGTTATGATGGAAGCAACTGTAGGTCTAAATTTTACCAAAAAAACCAGACCCCAGATATTCCTTTAACATCAGATATCTTAATGTGAGGTCAGTGAAACTAGATGGAATTTTGAGGGTCCAGGGATTTGGATGGGGGGGAAAAGTGAATCTTTAGGTTTACTAGCCTCTGATTGAAATGTAGCATTTCTGTCAATTTTGGACGTAGGCACCAAACCACAGTAGCATTGGCTAGACCTGTGCTTTAGTCAACAAAAGAAATCAGACATTTTCGTATAATATCATGGCTGTGGTAGATATCTTGAAAACCACTTATGTTCATTGCTACTTCAAAATAAAAGTAGTTACTACGTCTGCTGCTGGAGCTTGCTATTTAATGTTAATGATAATGTACCTAACAATTAAAAAATATTTTAATAACTATTTTAATAAAATGATTTTCCTTCGCAAACCTATGCATTTTACTCTTTTAATCATCACTGAGGAGGATTCATGGATTTCACAGGACTAGCAAAGGGGTCCACGACTCAAGATGTAATGAAGAACTCTGTCCTAAAGCGGGTCTCCTGGGCAAGTGGTATAGGGTATTAGGAGGTGCTTGGCCTTAGAGGCCTGGGTTCTAATCCTGATGAGCTTCAGACAGGCTTCTCTCCTGCCTTCATTCCACCTCTCTTAAAATAGAAACATCTCAAGCTGCACATGGGGTGTAAACAGATTCCGAGCATCTCCTGAGAGTGGCTTCTCACAAGCTCAAGTTCAGTTATCAAAGATCAGCATTTAAGCAAAATTTACTCTACAGTTTTGTTACCTATGTTGGGGGAACGTATTGGTCATTATTGCAATACTTGCCACAGCACGTGGACAGCCCAGAGATTATTTTTCCAATCTAACGATACCCATATTTGAAGTTTTTTCCCATCCAACTACAGACCTCACCATTCTTGCAAAAAAGTCCTGTCCTTTTTCTGCCTCAATACTTAAAACTCAAATGGTTCTGTCCCCCATCCCTCTGCCTCTGCCAGTGGAGCACACCCTAGACTAAGGAAGCTAATAGAGTCAGACTGCTGGCACTGGAGTCTAGGACACTTGGCCTTGACTCTCCTGTACCAGCTGCGTAACTCTGGGCAAGTTAATGTCTCTGAAGATCAGTCTTTCCTTGCAAGAATGAATGCAAAAGCCCTCCCCTGTGAGGTCTGCACAGAATCACGCAGGGGATATGCTTGAACATTAATGGTTCCTGCTGCTTGTTCCTCCCATCCAGAGCCTTGGCTGGTCAACCCCAAGTAAGAGTCTCGATTTCAGTGGGTGAAGGCCCTTTCCAGCTTACCAGTGATGTGGACAGGCTTCCTTCTTAGGTATGTTCCCTTCTTTCCTTCAGAAAGATGGCTACATAACTCGCAGAGCCTGATGCAAAATAAAAACGCAGGACCCCTTATTCGAAAAATAAAGAATTTCAATGCGCAAGCCCAGGAGTTGGAGGTTGCAGTGAGCTATGATTGCAGCACTGCACTCCAGCCCAGGCGACAGAGCAAGACCCCCGTCTCTTGGAAAAAAAAAAATAAAGAATTTCAATACGGCAACAGCAGAGTGTGCAACCAAGTGCAGGGCCCCTTGAACGCGAGTCCCTCTGTGACAGCCCAGCTTCTTCAACCAACGCAGCTCTTCCCACCCTGGTTATGTATTAGAATCACCTATGGAACTTTAGGAAGTAAAAATACCCAGGCCCTTTTCTCCAGAGAGAGATTTCGAGTACTAAAGAGCCTCTCAGGGGATTGTGGCAGGCAGTCATAGTGGAGAACCACCAGACTAGAGGTGCAGACTACCTTGGAAGACTATCGTGGGCCAACACACACAAGGAGCAGGCAGAGGTAGTCCCAGTAAAGCCCTGGAGAGACAGAAATGCCTGCATAAGGAATATATCAGGGTCTCCAGGACCTGTGCCAGGGGTTCCATAGAAAAGCCACCTCCAACCTTTAATGAGCTCACAGTACTGCCCAGAGAGCAGAGGACACTCATCGGTCCAGCATCTCCTTCCAGGTTACAACCTGCACAGCCTACTCCAGAGGGATCTGCTTCCCGGCATCCTTTACAGAGCTATAGTGTGACTTGACTAGGTGTGGAGTGAGCAGAAGTTTGTGTGCAACTTTCCTGCAGTGCTAAGAGGAGGGGGCGCTCCCTTCTGTCCTGGTTGAAGATGTGGGGTGGGTATGTGGGAAGAAGCAAGCCACGATCCCTGCCAAGCGTAAGTCCACAGTGTTGGTTCCTGGTTATTCTCCCCATAAAAGAAATGACACAAGGGTAAGCCAACTTCTGATTTGTTAAGCTAATAGATTTTACCATTAGGCCAAATGCCTGACATGGCCCATTTTATAGATGAGCAAACTGAGGATCAGATGGCATCCATCTCTAGCTGAACAAGGCAGGGTTTTCCCACCTCCTTTTCCACCTCCATTAGTTTATAACACAAAGTAGCTTCTCAGAGCAGAAGGGTGGTTGCCAGGGGTTGGGGAGTCAGAGGGTACACAGCTTCAGTTAGGCAATGAACGAGTTCTGGGATCTAAGACCCAAGATGGGCGGTGATGGCTGTTCATCTGTGGTAATCATTACACAAGGCTTATGGAGATCAAATCATCACATTGAATGCAGAGTCTTTGTCAGTTAAATGTTTTAAACAGGCAGCTTCCTTAGGATTGTTTTGTCATCACCTTGCCCAGAGTTATTACTGGGCCATATTTTGTTTTTAGGAAGTTTCTACCCCTTCATCCTTCAGTTTCTGCATTTGAAAGAGGGGCAGGGACTAGGTGTGGTGGGAGAGGCAGTGGCCTCTGGCACAAGTTTATGGTGATGTCCCAAGTTTCAGTAGATCAAGGTAAACATTGTAATGCAACTTTTTAAAAACTAAAACTAATGTGAAAGAAATCCAGAATGAACAAAACATCAGCTTCAACTCCACACTTGCATGGCCCTGCCTCGCCCTATTCTAAGGCCAACTTCTGATAAAACTTTAAAGTTACTAACCCATGGGGCCATAGCCTGCCAATTTTAAGATGTTGCATTAAAATATTTTTTGATGACTGAGGTTTTTGGTGCTCCCTTAAGTCTTGTGCCTGAGGTGAGTGCCTCACCTGCATCACCCTAGTCCCAGCTCAGGATTGCAGTAGCACCCAGGAGAACTAAACCAGTGTGCGCAGGTCAAGTTCTTAGCACAGTGCCTGGCTCAGAGTTACTTGAGTGTTAAAGCGTGTCACTGAATCATGATGGCAACAGGAATGGGGGCCCATACTTCTTCATGGAAGTAGTTTAATACAGGAACAAGTTAAAAAACCATGTTCTATAGTGTCTAGAAGGCAGCAAGAAACCTTAAGCAGAGAAGCAAAAGTGTGCCACCTTGATTTCTGGACTCTTCACTGGAGATTTTACAGCTGATCTGAATAAAGGCCAAAAGGACCTATTCTTTCCTCAACACCTAACCTGGAACACATCTGTGGTATAACCGGCTCCACGAACAAATTTCAATGACCCCCTAATATTTTTTATAATCCTCTCCCTTAACTACTTGAACTTTTGAGTCTTTCCCAGAAGTGATGGATTTTCTGCAAGACAAAGGAGTTGCGATTCTGAAGGCCCCTGGGCAGACTTTCCGAAGCCAGGGCTCACCACCCCCCCATCGACCTGCGCCAAGGCATGTGGCCCCTTCCTAAAAAGCTCAGGATCCCCATTAGTGGGAGAGGCAGCTTCTTCCATTCTCCCAACAAGATGTCTGTCGTATTAAATTCCTTTCTTCCTTGCCGATCCTTGTCTCAATAACTGGATCTTTGTGCAATGAGCAACTGGACCTAGGCCAAAACCCCTTTGCAGTTTCAACATGACCAAGAAAAAACTAACTCATACATTCATCCCTAGAAATTTTTTCTGAGACAGGGTCTCGCTGACACCCAGGCTGCAGTGCTGTGGCATCATCATAACTCACTGCAACTTCAGACTCCTGGACTCAAGCGATCCTCCCGCCTCAGCCTCCTGAATAGCTGGGAGGAGAGGTGCACGCCATTGTGTCTGGCAAAGCCTCATGTTCTTACTGTTTCTCCCTTGCCTTTTACTCATGACCAGTTTACTCTGTTGCTTGTGTTTAGGGGTCAGTGAACTGGCCTTCCAAACCATGGCTTTTTAAAAATAAAGTTACTGGCACACAGCTAGATCCACTCCCTTACCCAGTCTCTGTGGCTGCACTAGTTGCAACGGCAGAGTAGAGAATTTGTGCACAACAGCAGAGGGGAACAGAGCTGACAGAGAGCGGGGCTGGCAAGGCTAAAATTATTTACTATCTGGCCCTTCACTGAAAAAGTTTGCTGACCCCTGGGCCCAGGTGAAGTCACACCGCAAACATGCTCATTAGTCAGCCCCGCATTCCAGATCCAGACGGACTCTGCAAATGGAGGTTGATGTAGAAATCGCCACTCTAGTCTGCACCATGTCAGCAACCCCTTGCTATTAAGGCTGTTTCTCACATCAATGCGGCGATTGCCTGTGTATTTTGGGTCTCATACCAGCAGGTTTAGCCGGTTCACCCTCTACTTCCTGAATGATTTTAATCCCACCCACTACCCACCTTCTAATTTCCTTGCCAATAAAATAGGGTTAAAACCACCCCAACTCCTAGAAGTTTCCTGGTGCTGGATTTCCTTCTTAGCCCAAGTTTCCCTGACTCTTGAGTTCGTAATCTCAACTCCTTTCCTAAATTTAAGATAAACTTAAAAAAAAAAAAAAAAATCCTAACTCAGCCACTTCATTCTCTTGAACTACATTCTCGGCTTTGTGCAAATCCTATCTACGTCTCTGCCAGAAAGTTGGGTCCCTTTTAATGTGTCCTACAGTCACAGTTGCTAATTCAGATCAAAACACTCTACAGCAGGGTTTGGCATATTATGGACCATGGGCCAAATCCAGCCTGCCACCTGTTTTTGTGAAGTGTTATTGCAATACAGACATGTTCTTTTCTTGCAGTCTATGGTTGCTTTTGCACTAAAACCAGAGCTGAGTAGTTTAGGAGACTTATGGCTTGCCGATGGCTAGGATATTTAATGTCTAGCGCAAAGTTTTTTGCTCACCTCTGCTCTATTGGGAATCCAAGTTTGCTAGGAGATACCAGGTTGGATCTAAAACCCTTGAAGTCCATGCAGCTGTTAACAAAAATGCTTTCTTTTAAAAAGGCGGATATAGCTCTTCAGATAAACAGGAAAGATAACACCAGAAGTACAAGGGACGTTTATGCGATTTCATTCTATGGGTTCCCACTTAAAAGGTCAACAAGCCTTCTGTTTCTAGAACAGAAATGCAGATAAGACTCATGACAGAGAGCAGAAAAGTAACAATAGAATCTGTACGATAGCACCAGCCTTCAGTAACCAAATGCTTTTCTGATCAGAAACAATAGCTCCAAAGCAGTGATGAATTCTGTCATGGGTCTCTGCCATCATTTTAATCTTTTCTTACAATAGAGATTCAACAATATGCTATCATCCACCTGATGTAAAACTTAAATGACGTCAGGTTTGTCCAAACTGTCATTAACAAAATAAGCTATGTACCTCTATTTCATAAGTGAGATATTCTCCTGTATACAATCTATAAAAGCTTGTTTTCATATCCTTTTTCCTAGTTTACCAAGAACAATGGATCTATTTTAATGTTTTAAAAGCACAGATGTTTAGCTTGAGGACACACAAGAATCTATATTTTAAAAAAGGGAGTAATTGAAAAAAAAGATGCCAAAGTAGAACAAACAAAGCAACTTGGATAAGATATATCCAGATTCCATAGCCTCCTAAGCTTCAGTCAAGTAAAAGGTCCATCTCTGAGCAGGTTGGATTTTCAGTTGTTTGTTGGTTCAAACACTAAATGCTTTCTGTGATGAAAAAGATGCTGGTCTGAGGCTGTCCCACACATCCTATCCCAGAACCAAGCGCCCTGGGCTTTTCCTTCATGGATGAAAATACACGGAATTTTGAACTCCGCAATTCACAATTACAGGTTGGGTTAGTGTTAGCTTGATCTTTGGCGCCACCTCCAGGTCACACTGTATTTCGCTTAGCTGCAGTACTGACGCATCCAGAAATCCCATGTGCACTTATAATTAAGTTACTGAATGGGGTGGGGGTGGAGAATTCCCTACCATAACCTGTCCAGGGAGGAATGCAAAGACTTGAGTGTTCCTTTTACATCATTCTATTAATACCATGGGTTTGCCTTTATTGTAAGACAATAGATAAGAAACCACACAAATGTATAAGGTGAACACTCATAACGACCACCCAGGTTAAGAAATAGAACTTCTCCACCCACCCTCCGTGTATCCCCCTTCCTCACCTTAACCCTTCCCACTGCAGAGGTGAGTTTCATTTTAAGTTTTTCTATGTCATCTAACTGGTTTAATTCCATCAGGGATGGGTCAGTTTTAAAATTGGAATCCATCATGACGAAGCTACCCATACGGGATAGAGCAGTGCTCAGTGGACCCCACCTTTGAACAACCAAGTCAGTTTGCTTAGGTAGTTCTTGGAGGGAAGATGGCAATGTGGAGAAGTATCTCCATAGCATCGCTTTGTCCTCACACCACATCAGCTTAGCCATGGCCTCCAGAGGCCTTGCCGTTAGGCTGTGCCCTAGGCTCTGGGCTGTGCCCTAGGTCTGGATCGATGGCCTTGCCTTGGAGGGCCGGGCAACAGCATTTGTCTGGAATTCCCGATGGCTGACAATCCTCTTTGGCTGAGCTAGAGGTCTTGGCTGGGCTCCAGGGGAGCCTCGAGCTGCCCCACGGAGACCAGGGTGCCGAGTTGCCCGGAGGCACTGCTTTCAGGTGGGAAGGTGACCAAGTCTGAGTTCTTGTTCTCACTCTGGTCACTGTGCTGCTTCTTATGGCACCTCAGAGAATCATCCCTGACAAAGGAGGCGCCACAGGTTTCACAGCGGAAGGCCCTCTGGGTCACTATCTTGGCCACGTGGGGAGAGCTGCTCTCTCTGGGCCCTTCCTTGCCCTGCGGGGCCCGGTTCTCCGTCTTGGCCTCATCCCTGTGCACCTTGTCGATGTGCTTGGCCAGGCTGCTGGGCCGCTTTGTGTCGAAGCTGCAGAAGTCACACTTGAAGGGACGGTCCTGGCAGTGGACCCTGCTGTGCACGCGCAGGGCAGCCGCGCTGGAGCAGGAGTAGCTGCACTCGGGACACTTCTCGGGGTGGTCAGCCTGATGCAGTCGGCTGTGCTCCAGGAGGTCGGCCCGGTCCCGGCCCTGGAAGGCACAGTGCAGACACTTGAAGGTGTGCTTGATGCGGATGTGCGACTTGAGGTTTGCTTTCATGGTGCAGCGGACGTCGCAGAACTCACACTTGAAAGGCTTCTCCCCCGAGTGCACGATCATGTGCCTTTTCAAGTCCGAGCTGATTTTGAACTTGGCGCTACAGAGCCAGCACTGGAAGGGGGTGTCCCCTAGCAACGGAAGGTGTGTTTCCATTAGAGCAGGCAGGCAAAACAGATCCCCCCTCCCTGACCCACGTCAGCATACCTGGCCACAATGAGATGGTTAGGTCCTTTGAATCCTAACCCCTTGCAATCTCCTAATAATGACAATACTCACCGCATGTATAAACTCACTCAATCCTCACAATCTTATGAGTGGGTACTGTTACCCCTATTTTACAGATGGGGCAACTGAGGCTTAGAGGGGTCAAGTTAATTGACCTCGGTGAAACAGCAGGGAGTTGAACACAGGCACTATAGCACCCAAATCCACACTCTTGACATTTCAGTTTCAAATCTAAATTCTCATTTAACTTGACATCTCAGAATTGAACATAGAACAGGGAAGATTTAAGTTACATACAACTGTTCCAAATCAGGCTAAGACTTAGGAACATAATTATAGTGTTTATATCATATCAGTTTATTGGGTTGTATCAGTAAAGTTTTAGTTTTATAACTATAGACTGAATTTATAAAATTAACACAGGAATATAGCAGCAGGAGCAGGGGACAAGTAATGAAAAGCCACAGCCTCCTCTCTAATTTAGAGTCCCATTCCCTAGAGGCATTGCTAAGGGTTTTCAGTGGTTCTTGGAGGTTGTTACTGTAAACTTCAGCCGTTGAATGTAAGCAAGGTGAAGACTCTTACCCTCCACACAGACCCCTTCTCCAACCTCATCTTGTATTGTGATGGTTGTGCCTTGCTCCTCCTAATGCTGCCTTCTACACTGGGTCACAGCCTCACATCTTAGTCCGTTGGCTTGAGAGGTTCTTTGAGGATTCCCTCTTCTTCACGCTGGACTCCTCATTTGTTAGGAGTAGCTTTATTTTCACATTTAAGTTCAAAATCATTTCCATTCTGTCTCGTGAATTCCCAGCTTTAGTTGTTTTCAGATCAACCTCAGAATCAAACTACAAATAATTTACATTGTGAATAGGAACGTGATATTCACCAGCGCCAGATACTGCGCCAGGATTATAACCACTGCCATCCATACAGGGCCACTATCACATTCAGGCCAGTGGATATCATCACTGCCAACGTTTTTTGTTTTTTTTGTGTTTTTTTTTGAGATAGGGTCTCGCTCTGTTGCCCAGGCTGGAGTGCAGTGGCACAATCATAGCTCACTGCAGCTTTGAACTCCTGGGGCTCAAGTGATTCTCCCGCCTCGGTTTCCCAAGTAGCTGGGACTGATTGGTCCCAACTAATGGGTCTCTTTCTTACATGCTCACTTTGGGCCACAATTTAAGCTTGCTTCCTGGACTACGTTTCTTGAAAAAAGAATCTCAGTTTCAGAAGTCATTCAGTCTCTTGGTTATGCAACCTTTTACGTGGAATTTTTAAAATGGATTTTCTGAATTTATGATTTACTTAATTTTTTCTCTTCTGTACAAGCATCATCCTGATATTTCTCTTTGCTGCAATCCCAGTTGGTTATATTCAGACATTCACACAAATATCTCAGGCTGGATTTTGTTTTCTCCCTTCCTTTGTTAATCTTCAAATAACTGCCACTAATGTGGTGGCTGGGAGTAAAGTCTTGAGTCTTTACTAATCTTTCTATTGTACGCGTACTTGAGATAGTTTGGTTGGGTATAGAATTCTTAGATTAAGGTCACTTCCCAACTTTCAGGGCACTGTTCCACTGTCCTAGGAGCCACTACTACCCTGTCTTTCTGGGTACAGATCCCCTCTGCCAACTCCCTTCATCCCAACCAGCATCACATGAGCCTTTTCATCCTCCCAGCCCCTTAGAATTATAGAATTTGTTTCGCATTTGATTTTTCCCACTTCTGTTTTCCTCCTAGACCTGATCAGAAACTAGAATTCCAGCTTCTTATTCTCAGTTCACTAACCCAATTTCTTCCCTAATCTCTGGGAAGTTTTATAGCTAGCAACCCTAGTTTTAATTCATTACCTCTTTGTTCTATCACTTCATAGAGCCCTACTTAGATGTAACATTCCTGCCAGTGGGTGGACACCAATTAGAACGTACAAATCCTTGTCTATCACCCAAGTACTCTGTTGCTTCAAGGATTTATTTGTTAGACTTGGCTCGTTTTATTTCACTCATTTCTTGCAAATAATTCATAATCCTTGGTGGACTGTATTTAGGAAGAGTAGACTGCTTTGAGGATTAGACAGAAGCCACGGGTTTCACCTGCTACTGGGGTGGTTGGGCAGTTTTGCCAGGAGGCTTTGGGTTCTCCCCCAAGCTTTGTGGCCTTGGCTGTCTACATGCCAGTTCCAAGTCCAGAGCTCTCAGGGCACTCAGACATTGGCTGGAAAGGCTGGTTCCCAACTGTATGGCTGTTCCCAATTTGTCTGCTGGGATACAGCTTTCTGTATTCAATTTTAAACGTCAGCATATTCCTACGCACTTGCCATTTTCCATGAATTCATTGAAAATTCTCATCTTATGAACCTCCTTTATGAATATCCCAATCTCCATTTTTCTATGCCATGATGGGTTGGTCCTATCATCATTTCAGTGAGGTTCCACAAAGGGAAGGAAGTTTCTAGAACTAGAAGTTTGATTTACTATTACATTCAACTGATTTTGCTATATTTCTGAAGTAAGCCATGCAATCAGAATATAAATGAAATTTCTGAATCACCTAGTTTATAGGTCAGACTTATTTGAGACACTCTTTTGCTTCTTGGCTGCTGTATTTGGCACCCATGCCCAGCTGTATTCCACGTAGTCAAATTATGACTGTCTGACAGATGGGTTTTATATTTTACTGAAAGCTTTTGTCCTGGCAAAAAAAAAAAAAAAAAAAAAAAAAAAGACAAACCCCAAAAAACACCTCATAACCATGGAAACTCCAAATTAATTCCTTTACTTCTACCGCACTAAGTAATTTAAGTTGCTTGTGTTTTAAGTAAACAAAGGTTAAGAAATTAGAGAAAGAATAAAGTACTGAGATCCCCAGGTCAGGGACTTACCTGTGTGGGATCGGAGGTGGACAGTGAGCTGGCTGGAGTTGCGGCTGGCGTAGGGGCAGAGCTGGCATTTGTACGGCCGCTCGTCTGAGTGTATCCGCAGGTGCTTCTTGAGGCTGCTGCTGTCCACGGCAGCATAGTCACACAGGTGACACTTGTGTGGCTTCACACTGGTGTGGCACCGCATGTGCATGGTCAGGTTGTCCTTCCGGCTGAAGCACTTGTCACAGAACTCACACTTGTGCGGTTTGTCTCCTTCAAACACATAAGGATTCAGGGTTTTAAGCGTTTCTCAATCAAGAGTACTACAGAAACTTGACCAAGGTGATAGCCTAGGCATATGGGTCTGCTTCCTCCTTCCGTCCAAATACACAGAGGTGGAAAGATATTAAAGTCTAAACCAACATATTGAGAAACAGGGATGGGTGCCATTCATTGATTGCTCAGAAACTGAGGAATCCTAAGGGACAGATTAAAGTCAGATTGATGGAGAAAATTATAGGCCAAACCCTGTTTGGGAAAATGGTATTGGTTAAAGAAGTGTTCAAGATAAAGGGTGGCAGGCGTTGGGCTCTTAGAAGGTTTTCTGGCCACTGGCTGATGAAGCACATAGAGAATGTCCTTCTCACTCTTCTACCAAACAGCAAGCAGCGTGGTATCTCCCCTCAGCTGTCAGTAAATGGGGGTGCTGAGGCCAGAGAAAGAATATAAGGGACTGATGGCTAGAGACAACCTGGACAAAGCCCCATGCCTGAACATCACCTAGCAGCATATTCCATCGCCACGTCCCCCGCACCATTCCAGGTTGATCATGTCCAAATAAAAATTAGTCTCCAAGTATGCTTGGGGAAAGCCAGAACCAGAAAGACACACCCAACTCAAGAACTTAATTAAAGCAAACAGAAGAAGTGAAATTACGTAAGTGAGAACTGAATATCAAGATAAGACTTCTAATGAGTTGATGTCAAAAAATGACATTGGTGGACACATGTCATCATCCATTTGTCCAAACCCACAGGATGTACAATACCAAGAGTGAGCCCTAATGTAAACTATGGACTTTGGGCAATGTATCAATCCAGGTTCACCTGCTGTCACAAACGTACCACTCTGGTGGGGGTTGTTGATAATGTGAAAGGCTGTGCATGTGTTGGGGGGCACACGGGAAACACCTGTTCACTTTGGCTGTGAACCTAAAACCTGCTCTTGAGAGAAGTCTACTAAAAAGTCTTAGAAGTAGATGATAGAGCTAAAGAATCTCCCAAGGAGGATAACCAAAACAACAACAGGGAAAATATGACAAAAGTTAAGACATGAAAGGTAGTTCTAGATGATCCAGAATAGAACAGAGAAAATAATTATTTTCCAACACTAAAGGCAGCCATGAGTCTTAAGGTAGCTTATTTAGAAGCAGGGAGGGAAATTTCAGAGCCCCAAGAATGGTGAGATCTGAAAGCTTCTGGAAAGAAAGCTCCAGAAAAAACACTCAGGTCAGCACAAAACTCCTCAGATGATGTTGGATGCCAGCAAGACAGGATACCTTCAAAGATCTATAGAAGTTATTTTAATAGAATCTTATAATTGAGTCAGCATTCAGTGCGGAGAAAATAAAGCCAGTTGACAGATGGCCCGTTATTACTCTTAAACTGTGTACACCAGGAAAAAAATGGGAGGAAGGTAGGGTGAGGGAGAAGACAAGACGTGGACTACAAGAAAATAAAGTATGGCTTTCAGACAAGAGAAAAACGACCATCAAAAGACATGGACAGCACAAAATAAGATAAAAATCAAACTAAATGTCAGTAAACATAGTAAACGTAAATGGATTAAATTTCCATTAAAGATTTAAATTACCCTAAAAAAAACCAGCTAAATGCTCTTAAGATATCTAAGTCAAAGTGAAAAAAAAAAAAAAAAAAAAGAAAAAATTCTAGAAAAATGCTAGAAGTAGGAATATCAACTTTAACTTTAGGCAAAATAGAAGTTATAGTGAAACCCATTAAAAGTTTCATATTGATGAAAAAATTCACCAAGTAGATACAAGTGAAACTTATGAATCTAATATGGCTTCACAAATGGCTTTTCGAAAGTGTCAGCTTGGAAGTTTTAGAGTATCTTTTAAAGCAAATTTTGTTCAAGAATCAAAATTAGCTTGTAAACTCTGGAAATAGACAATAAGAGTTCCATGTATTAAAACCTACTGCCTATAATGATTTTCAGAAGAACATTTGTAGACAAGTTCATTTTTAATGAAATGCTGAAAGCAAGTAAACAACATGCAATTCAAGAAACTAGAAGGAATTGAGAGAATTTGTACTGTACTTGATCAATAAAGACAAGAAACAGTTGCTTTAAAAGGTTTGCTCAAAAGGAGAGGTTACCAATAGACCAGGGTCCTCAGTCTCAGCACTTACTGACATTTTGGGCCAGGTAATTCTTTGCTGTTGGGTGCTGTCCCATGCATTGTAGGATATTTAGAAGCATCCCTGGCCTCTACCTATAAAATGCCAGCAGAACCCCTCTACCAGTTGTGACAGCCAAACGTATCTCCAGACATTGCCAAATGTCCCCTGGGGGGCAAAATTGTACTCAGTTGGGAACCATCCCAATAGACTTCGGAAAAGCAAAAGATAGACAGACAAAGTCAATTGTTGACTAAGTAGAACTTTACCCCAATAAATTTAGAAGACTCAATAAAATGGATGGTGGTCCAGGAAGATGCAGAATTACAAAGTCTGAATCAAGAAATAGAAAACAGATTGATAACAAATAAGAATTATGTTAAAGATCTACTCCTTGAGGTAAATCGTTTATGGCTTGGGCATGTGACTTACTCCGGCTAATGAAATACGATGGAAAGTAACAAGAATTGCTGTTAAGAGCCAGTGTGTAGTTTGCCACACTTGTTTCTCTTGCGCGAGATGCCCTGCAATGTTCCAAATCAGGAGTTTTTAATTTGGGGTCTGTGGATAAGATTTAAGGAGTCTAAGGCCTATGCATTGCCTCTGGTTATGAATGCAGGCAACAAACCACACTAACAGTCCCCGAGACCCTCGTCAACAGACATGGTTGTGCTATGTTACACTTACTGCAGTTCAAGTGTCATGTATGTTTGTCACCTACTTCACAATTAGGATAGTTAATAAATCAACCACCAGATCCCGATATTAAATGCAGCGCTTCCCAGTGCTACAGTGCATGCTAATCACCTAGGGGTGGGGAGGGTTTCAAATGTAGATTCTGATTCAGTAGGCCTGGGGTGGGGCCTGGGATTCTGCGTTTCTACCAAGCTCCCAGGTGATGACATTTCTGATCTTTGTACTACACTTTGAGTAGCAAGGGTTTAATGTAGTAAAATGTCACACATTTAACATTTTGGTTATATCAAAATGCATTTTAAAAAAATATGTCATTACACCTAAAAGACATTCTGAGAAGGGTCTGTAGACTTTCCAAAATTGCCAGGAGTTCATGGCAGAAAACAGGTCAAGAACGCCTTCACGTGGCTGTTCCAGACAGAGACAGGTCCACTGGCTGGGCCCTGGAGAGAAAACCACAAGGAGCTGAGCCTGACTGTGGGGGGACACTGGTGTAAACAGAGCTGTTTTCAGTTGTCCCTGAGGTTGATGTTGCTAACTCAGCCCAATCTGCACCCTCTCGTGCTCTCAAAAAAATCATAAGATGATCCAAGGCAAGTTCTATCAAAGTTTATTTTTTTTTCCTAAGGCTTTTTTTTTTTTTTTTTTTTAAATAAAAAGAGATGAGGTCTCACTATATTGCCCAGGCTGAAGTGCAGTGGCTATTCACAAGCACGATTATCACACACCAAAGCTTTGAACTCCTGGCCTCAAGGGATCCTCCCTCCCCGGGTGGATGCCACTATGCCTGGTTCTATCAAACTTTCAAGGAAAGGTGTTTCCACAGTCAACTGTGATAGCACAGAGAAAGACCTGAAACCCCCCTACTTACTTTATAATAGATACCCGATACCAACACCAAGTGAAGCAATACAAAGTGGGATAAAAAATACAAGCTTTGTAAGTCAACCTCCTTTATGAGGCTAAATAAATCCTGCAGGACCACCTTAAAATGGTAGAACATTTGAAATTCAACCGTCATCCCTGATTAAACACCCACCTCCCCAAAAAACCTTAGAAGGTTAGGAATAAGAATAAATTTTAATGTGGCAATTGATCTTGACAAGAGTCCCAGGGATTACTAATCCTATATGATAGTTTAGGAAAAAAAGCATTCCCATTATAATAAGATGTACATGGTTTACTTTCACTGCTACTCTTCAGTTTGAACTGAAGCACCAAAGCCAAGTCACTCAAGATCAAGTACAAAGACAAATCTCACTTTCGTAGGTTAGTTTGCCTAGGAAATCCAAGAGAACCAGCTTGATCTATCAGAATAAATGACAGGACAGCAAGGGGCCTGGAGATCACACACAAAACTAATTTTAAGACAGCTTTGCAACCTATCAGCACCCTGAAGTTTATGTCCCCTTTCCACATCCCTGATCCATTTTCTCCCTGAAAATAACCAAAGTTTTGTCTAAATTGGGAGGTGGGGAAGGAGAGTGATGATGGTTAAATTAATGGTGACAACATGGTATTCTGTGATACATGATTTTAATTGTGTACTTTCCAGGCAGCTTGAGGAGGAAAATATAGTATGTGTGTCTAATTTTCACTTCGTTGTTTATGGGCTTTTCATGTGATTGACAACATTTATCTTTCTTAGTTGATCATGTGTTCATATCCTTTTCCATTGCAGTGAGTTGTCTTTGACTTGTAAGAGTCTTTACGGATTCTGAATATTAATTCCATCCTATGCCGCAAATTTCTTGTAGGAAACTTTTGTAACTTTTTAATGGTGTCTTGTCCGTAAGTTTTAATTTTGATTTAGTGATATTTAACCAATATTCCTTTATGGTTTATTTGCCTATCTGCCTATACCATGTATTTGTCCTACATTTCCTAGTACAGTTATAGACTAACATTTAACTCGCTGTATTTGGAATTTGTGAAGGGTAAAGGACTAATCTTAGTCCTAACAGACAGCCAATTTGTCCCAGCATCACATTCGTCCACCCAGTCCCCTGTTGACTTGCGATGCTACCTTGAGCAGGTGCTGAATTTACACACAACCATGGGTCTAATTCTATACCCTGTTTCTTCTAGTTCCACTATCTCACTGAATTACGGCTCCATGGTATTTTTAGTTTCTAACAAAGCAAAGGGTCTTGTTGCCTAAGACGTTAGCTACTTTTGTACCTTCTCTTTCAGATGAGTTTTATTACCCAGAAAGCAGGTGGGATAGTGGTATGGAAGGAGAGGTGGCCAAGGGAACACATCCTGTCACTGTAAATCCAAATCCAAACAATATAATTTATTCATCTTTTACTGAAGTGATTAAAAATTTAAAGAACACTATACACATTCAGCATATAAGATTTCAAAAAGAATTTAAACTGTTTTTATACCCTTTCTCCAGAAATGATTCCTGTTAACGCTATCATTCTAAGATTTTACATGGGAAACAGGAATGAAGCATTTTTTATCCTGCTCTTCCCCATTCTACCACCCACCCTATTTCTATCATGTTTAAGAATTAGCTTTTCTTCCTCCAGGACAAACTGCCATTTAAAGGTATCAAAAAGCAGCAACATAACTTTAGAATAAATGTAATAAAAATAAGAACTGATCCAAGTTCAAGGCCTGGTTTTCCAACACTTCTCCAACGTGATCATAACCCAGCTTCATTTGTTTACTCTCGCCCCATAAGTCCTCAGTGAGCCTACAGACCAGGCACACAGGAGCTCTAGTTCTTAGCCACCTTTGTATTTGCTGTACACCCTTCTGCTGTATTTGTCAAACTTGGGTTCTCTAAGTGCAGTTGGTAGATGCCCAGGAGTCCCCAAAACTTTTCTGGTTGGGTCTGTGGTCAAACCCGTTCTGATGATACTAAAAAATGATTTGCCTTTGTCATTGGCCTTTGCACCGATATAGGAGCAGTGGTGGACAGAACTGCTGGAGCCTTAGCACAGATCAAGGCAGCGGCACCGACTCTCTCAAGTGCTCCCAGAGAAAAAAAAGCCAGGTCTACTTAGGAATATCTTGGATGAAGCAATAAACTAAAACTGATTAAATCTGTCCCCCTGAACAAGCCTTTTAAACATTCTATGTGATAAAACAGGAAGGCAACAGGTACTTCTGCTTAAGGTACTTCTGCTGCAAACCAAAGTACACTGGTTGTCTCAAAAAGACACTTGTGCGATGGTTGCATTGCCAGTGGAACCAGGCTTTTCCCCCGCCATGCAGCACTTTTTAAAAAAAAAAAAAAAAAAAGGCAGTGGCTGGGGGTCTTCCTATATCATCCAGGCTAGACTCAAACTCCTGGGCTCAAGCGATCCTCCCGCCTCAGCCTCCCAGGTAGCTGGGACTACAGGCTCCATAAAATGTCATTTTGACTTGAAAGAACAAGATAAACTACAGCTTTTTCAGATTTAGTATTTGGCAGAAAGTCTTCAATGAACTAAGTGAGCCTGCTATTGCAAGGAAAATTAGAGTGTCATAGTGACATTTGGGCTGTAGTGACAGTTAGGATTTCAAGACATGTCTCCTACCCAGGTTCAGGGCTTCTTAGTACTTAAATTTTTCTAGTGAGATAGATGACATTAACAAAAGTGACTCTTCTTGTGGCATAATGAAATAGGTCAACATTTGGAAGAATTTATCAGTAAAGCAGTATTTTCCAAGTGACTAATGCAGGTGACAAAATTTAGCATGGGTTAAGATTCATTCAAAGGGCAAATTAGACCAATGGTTTTAACAGTTTGAAAAATTTATTGACATGGTTGCAGATTCTATATAGTAAATACTCTTTAAGAATAGCTACCATGTGCTGTGTTTTGGTATAGTATTAAATAAAAAATAATTATCTGAAAATGCTATCATAATACCCCTCCATTTTCAATTACATGTGAGAGGCTAGATTTTCTTCATATGTGTCAACCAAAACCATGTTGCAATGGACTGTATGTAGGAACAGGTATGAGAATCAAGCTGCCCGCTAAGCCAGGCCTAAGGATTTGCAAATGTATAAACACCACCATTTCTCACTATATTTTTGCTTTAGGAAATAGTTACTTTTCATTAAAATGTTAATAGGTAATGGGTTCGTTATTTTTAGATGAATAAATTTTCAATAAATTCCAGATACAGTAACTATGATAGAACATAAAAATTGAAGATCTTCCCAAAGAGTTTAAGTGTAGAAGATTCCAAAATTGTTGTTTCAGGGCCGCTGTTCTACCTATTCAGCAAGGTAGTCCGGGTCAAGCCTTAAATGATCACCGGCACACACATCACCAACCCTGCCTCCCACATACGACTGGGTCAGATACCATTTGGCCCTACGTTTTCCCTTGGTAACAGAACCTTCTTCGCAGCTGGGCACATGGCCACACAGAAGCAAGACTTTGTTTCCCCAGCCTTCACTTCCACAGCTAGGGGTGGCCATGTAGCTAAGTTCTGGCCCAACGGGCATGAGCCCAAGTGATGTGAATGACTTCCAGGATGCGCCTTAAGGTGGCAGGAAGCCATCTTTGAATGGGCTAATGAGCGCTGTACCCCTGGGATGGCAGAACACCACAAAAGCCCAAGTCCCTGAAATTATGGGGCTGCCATACCAGCCTGGACCACTTATGCCTGCACTGTCACAAGACAGAAACACTTTGGTTTTAAGCTACCATTACTTGGGTACCACTATTCTACTAATCACAAGGGATGCTACTTCTGGGTCATGCCCTGAGGGAGTGATGTTGTGAGCTCCCCAGGCCCCTCTCCTACTTTCCATCAGTTAAAAGATTTGGAGAAATAGAGCAGTCACCTTGGACTCAGAAGTAGCCTAAGTTTATGTCTACTAGGGGAGCAATTGGTCCACCCTGCATCTGCTTCCCTGATGCAAGGACAAGGTCTTGCCTTGTACCTCCTGTATCCCTAGCATGCTCTACAATACTTCAAAAAAACAAAAAAATTCAATCCAGCCCCTGGCCCATCTCTCTAGATCAATCTTGGCACTATGGACATTCTAAGCCGTTAATTCTTTATCGTGGGGGCTATCTTGACCACTGTAGGATTTTGGCAGCGCCTCTGGACTCTACCCACTAGACGGCTGTAGCACAGCCCAAGCTGAGAACAGCTGCTCAAGTTACCCTCAGGGCAGAGTTACCCATTCTGAAGTTCCCTAAACTGGGCATATTGGCAGCACTTCATCTTTCCTCAGTTGGCTCCTGCAGTCCGCACGCTCTTACTGACATTGTCATCCTGGCAGCCTTGTCTTTTGAGGCGAAGCTCAAACATTTCCTTACTAACAGGCCTTTCATGATCCACCCTCCCCAGGCAAAACTGCCCCTCCCTTCCCTTATTTCTACAGCACAATGTCCATCTCTGGCCAAGGCTGCTAGTTGTCCAGAAAGCTCAGTCTTCTCAATGGCAGAGCTCCAGAGTCCCAACTTAGCACGTGGCTACCCTTCTCAAACCCATTCCCCAGCCATGACCAAGTCCTGCTTGTGTTCCCCCAGGTCACGAGGGATGCTGTTTCCTCATCGTAGCCCGAGGGAGGGGTGCTGTGAGCTCCTCAGGCCCCAATTCTGTTTTCCACTGGTTAAGATATTTGGAAAAACAGAGCAGTTGCCTTGGACCCAGAGGTGAAGCCACATGTTAAGGACAGCACAGCCATCGAACCAGTTGTAGACTGCTTGCTTCTGAAGTTGTACTTGAACTAGACCTGAAAATAGACCTGATTATGTTTAAGCCTTTGAGTGTGGTTTCTGTGAAAACAAACCAATATCCTTGCTCATGCTGGCAAGGAGAGAGTTTATACTATAGACTAAGGCTTGGCAAGGTTTTATAAAGGGCTGGACAAGTATTTTAGGCCTTATGCACCCCATACAGTCCACATAGCAACCATTCAACTCTGCCACCGAAGCACCAGGTCAGCCACAGACAATAGGTAAACAAAGGCACATGACAGCAGGCTGGAGTCAGCCCATGGGCCATAGTTTGCAGACTATATAGATCAGGGCATAGATTAGAGCATTGCTTTGCTTCAGCACATCTTACTTCTCTCCTCTCAGTAGCTGGTTGCCCTAAAAAAAGGCACCTTTAAGAAGCAAACTTATTGCTCTTCTCTAAGATTCCTATGGCCACAGGCCTCTCTGCAGGGCATCCTCTGTCAACTTCTTCATTTTCATTTCATATCCATTTTGCTCCCTTCTCCCAAGCCCACTCCACTCGACTGTTTCATGGGGCAGATGAGGCAGAGACTGTCTTCCTCATCACTATATACCTGGCACTTAAGTCATACCCATTTCCTTGTTTTCTTACTGAACTGTTGAGCAAATGAATGCACACCTACCTGTGTGGATTCTTAGATGGCGGTCCAAATCTTTCATGCCGTGAACGGTTTTGAAGTGACAACCTAGAAGAAAACACAGCTCTTCTTAAAACAGAGCCTCAAAGTGGAAGCTGCCACGAGCCTGATGTTCCAGTGAGTCACACACTGAGCTCTGGATGCTACAGGACTCTCAGGACCCACAGAGGAGGCTGTGTGTGCTAAGGTATATGACCGTGTGTTGTGAACACACAAGAGTAACGTGAGGATTTAGTGAGGGAATTCACGCAGAGCTTGCAAAACAGCGCTTGCTCCAGAGGAGGGGCTCAGCGCGTTAGGTTTTGTTCTTTACCTGGATAGCAACAGTTGAACGTCCTCTCTCCAAGGGTGGCTGTCTGTTCCCTCGACTCTGAGGGAAGAGTGATGACAGGGGCCTTCTGGGTGTCACTGCTTTCAGCAGAGAGGCCTGTTGGTTTTGGGACATCGTTATCTAGTTCTGAAGCTGAAATCCAAGAACGAAGTTTTAGTTTCTCAAATACAACCACTATGGTAAGTGTTAGAATGCAGTAGACTTGGGCTTATTTCTCTTTTCACTCCTTCTCTAAGCAGTTAAGAGCGAGCCACATATATTCCAGCTTTGCAAAGTCTTCTTCCTCCAATTACGACTTCCAAGAAGTAGGGGGGACAGAAGGATATGGCAACACAACAGGGAAACAACTGGCAAAATCCAGACTAAAAAACTTCACAACATTTGAATGCTTCTCGAACGACATGAAGACAGGTTTCATCAAACAACTTCTGATCTATCCCAGGCTAATACTTTTGTAAAATATAATAAACATCAATTAGGAGAAAAGTGAACTAAGACAAAAAAGCCCAAATATTAAATACAACAGAAAGCTGGACGCCATGGCAACGTCAAACTGCTATTTTTTTTTTTTCCTTTCCCAATGCTTACTCTCAATTTCTGATTTGTTTTGCCTTAGGTCAGCAAAAGGTCACAGACCACACATCACTGATCTCCAGGATGAAACACAGGTGTTTCAACAAGTAACTTGAAAGATGGAGGAGAAAACCAGACACTGACAGATGTGTGCGGGGATCTGCAACACCAGGACCGTCGCTCCTGATTCAAGCACACTGGCAAAACCCTTCGAGACAGCGAGAAGCGCACTCGCTCAAACTGAAAGTTTGATGTAAGGGTTTTATATTTTTTGGTATGAAAATAAGAGTTTTTAAAAGAGTATTCTCATGGCTTAGAGGTGGATGTTGAAGTATTTACAAGTTGTATAATGTGTTTTCCTCCAAAATAACCCAGGGCAGGGGAATAGCTGGTGTAAGGAGAAACATGACCGTCCACGTGTAGTTAGTTGAAGCTGAGCAATGGGTGAGAGTTCACTGTATCACTCCCCTTTAGAAGGGCTGAACCATGTGAAATTGCTATTTTTGTTAGCCAAAATGGTCAAATGACTTCACGCTTCAATCTAATACATAGGCTTCAAGATTTCTATAGCAGACACTAAGCACTCCTAAAAGATTCTAAAGTACCCTATATCCCCAAATACTTAAATCCAAGAGAAAAAAGGCGCCATCAATGTCTGAAGTCTTAGAGATACTGACCAGTTTATGAATTAGAGGCCAAGGTCTGGGACTTTTTTGGCCCTAGAGTATAAAAGGCAGATTCCATCCTCGTTGAAATATTTGTAGGGCATGAAGAAATCTTACTGTGAGAAGTTGTAGTGCACATTGGTGAGGGCTTCAGTTCTAGGCACGGGTTTCGCTCAGCTATGTGCTAGCTGTGTGACTATTGGCAAGCTACTTAACCTCTCTGAGCAGTTTACTCATCGGGGGATAACTTATGTGCCTCAGTTGTAGTTAAGGGAGACGAAGTAAATTCTCAGTACGGTGCTCAGTCTGAGTTGAGTAAGTGCTCATAACTACATAGCTTCACATGTCCCAATTGAGTAGGGCTGTAGATATCACACCTAAGTAGTCATGGTGCTTAAAACCCCTTAACATGATCTAGTCCAATGGCTCTCAACTAGGAGCCATTTTGCCCTCAGAGGACATCTGGCAATGCCTGGGGACATTTGACTGTCATGAGCCTGTTTGCACACATGGGTGTCACAGTGGCAACTGGTGTGTAGAGGCCAGAAATGCTACTAAACATCCTATGGTGTATAGGATGGCCCCCATAAGAATGAACTATATGGCCCCAAATGTCTCAGTGCCAGGGTTGAGAAAGGCTTCACTAGTTCTATTCCCAGTGACATCACCTATGTCAGAATCACCTAAGTCATGGGGTTAAGTAGTTTCCCAGGCCTTTCCCCAGCCTCACTGAACACTTGGAGTAGGGATGGGTAGATCTCAGGGACCTGCATTTTTAAAGCACTTGCTGGGTGATTCTGTCATACTACTCTAGACCCTTGCTACTCAAAGGGTAGTCCCCAGGGCACCAGTATCATCTGGGAGCTTGTTAGGAATGCAGAGCCTCAGGCCTTACCCCAGACCTGCAGAATCAGTTTGTGCTTTCACAAGATCCCCAGGTGATCCCTGCACACATTAAGATCTGAGAAGCACAACCCACAGCCAGTGGTTCTCAAACATGAGAGTACATCAGAATCACCTAGATGGCTTATTAAGAAGGCAAGTGGCCTGGGTCCCCCTCTAGAGTTCCTGATTCAGTAGGTCTGGAGCAGAGCCAGTGACTTTTCACTTCTAATGAGTTCTCAGTTGATGATGCTGCTGCTGCTCTGTGAGAAAGGAGGAAACTGGCCCAGGAGATTGCTCAAGGTTGCAGGGCTGGAAGTTTTCAGCTGGTTAGAATCCACACTTGCCAGATCTGGAGCCCATTGCCATGCCCCTGGGGGCAAGACACAAACAAAACCCTATACCACTTAGCAATTCACATAGTAAGAGAGAAAACAAACTCCAGGGTTTTTAATTCCACAGAAGCCAAGCGAGACTGGAAACCGAAATCTAAGTGAGGTTGCATAACAGTGGTTTAAGGAACCAAAGGGGGAAGCCAGGTGCTAAGTTTCAGATTCCAGTTCTACCACATATTAGCTTGTATCCCAGGTAAGTTACTGACTTCTGTTCCTCAGTTCCCACATCTGTAAGAACAAGGGTATTATGGCCCCTTTCTCATAGGCTAAGATGAAGATTAAGTTCTTTAGCATATGTGAAAGAACCTTGTGCACAAGTCAGCACTATGTAAATGTTATTAGTGTCATCCACTGATATATACACATAAAACTACCAGATTCTCAGGGGAAGGGAAATGCATGTTTTTTGATGCAAACTAGAAAACAGGCAAAGGGGAGACTGGTGGGTTAAAGCTATTGGAATGGTACCCAACACTGAAGATCACCCAGGTAGATCCTCTGATGGGGAGGTGTGAGGGGCCTCCACACCTCCTTTCACCTTTAGACATCCAGGAAGCTGAGGAAGGTCTGAAGCCCACACTCTGAGAAAGGTATAACTGGGGGAGAGATCCTTTGAGTCTTCCAGACTGGGCCACATCTGACAGTCAGAAGCCAGTTTAGTACAGTGAGCATCTTAACTCCTTGAGAGACGCTTGTGTTTTCTGGGTAAGGTTGTTTTCCTGCCCCTGTCATTTTATTGCTGATGACGGGAAGTCTACCAGTTAACCTTTTTCATTTTATTTTCCTCCAAGAAACTATTTGAGTTGGAAAGCCACTTGCAAATTAAGAGTGGCCCAACCTTAAAATAAAGGTGGTTCCTTGTTCAGTGGCATAAACCTAAGATGCTAAGATAAGACATCAGTTGCAAGGCTGCTTTTCCTGGGGCAGTGCCTGGGGTTGAGACATAGCACAGGGCAGGCACGGTTTACATCCTGCTCCCACAGGGAGACATACCCCAGAACGCACAACACCCTCCCCATACCCCGCAACACTGGGCAGGGTTCCAGAAGGCACCTCAAAGCGCTGTCTACAGGAGTAAGTGGCTTAGTACACTGACTTTGCATTTTTAAAGCTCTTAGTTATTCACCATTTCTGTTCTGTGAACTCTTCCCTAAAGACTCAGCATCCCCAGTACTTGCCACCCGACACCCCCTTTATGCAGAGGCGCAACTAAAGCCCCACCCCTCACCCCAGGAGGGTCGCATAGCTCCAACACACCTATCCCCATTCTGGGCCGCAGGCACAGGCACAGCGGTGGGTATGGTACTTTGGTTATGGTAGTTCCATCCGAACGAGATTTTAAAACATAGACTATTAGTTTAGGAGAGCCTTCATTAAACTACTCCCCTCTACCACCTCCTCGGGAAGGTGTGGTCAAAGCCCACCGCACTGCCCCGGAAGTTGGTTCAACGGAGACCCCGCCCCCCCCCAAGTTGTGGGCCTCCTCGGAAAGGGGACCCTACATTCTCCCTCCCTTTCCGTGCCAGGAAAATTCGGAAGAGGAGGAGGAGGAAGTCCACTTAAAACCCCTCTCCCCACATCCTTAAGGAAAAGGCATATAAGCTAACCACTGGGGTGAGGTGGAGTAGGGGGTGGGGTTGGAGGGAAGGGGGAAGAGAAAGCAGAAACCTACCGCGTCTTAATCACAGCACAAGATAAGGAGACCAGAAAATGCCAATTCCCCAACCCCACCCCAGCGATTCCATCTGGGTGTGCGCCTGAGGGTGACAGAGGAATTCGCCTAGTTAGAAAAGGTCCCCTCCCACAGGCTCTTCGGAGGTGGAGGATCCCGGGACTACGGGGTGAGAAGCGCTGCCCTGGGGGTTAGGGTAGCCGAGCGTCTCCCAGCCACGTCCCGACCCCCTTCAGCCTGCGTCCACGAGACAGCCAGGGGAGCCTGCTGAGCCCGATCGTGTCACTGCCCCCGCCCCCAGGCTCTCACTTCACTCAGATGACATGCAAAGTCCTTACTCAGGCTCGCGGGCCCCATGGTCTCCTCTCCCCCCTCCCCCCGCGTCACCTCCCGGACCTCCCCTGACTTCCTCCAGGCTCCAGCAGCGCCGACGCCCGGGCCTCTGCGCCAGCGCTCCCTCTGCCTGGGACGTTGCTCCCCCGCTACCTCCACAGCTCGCTCCCTCACATCCTTTGGGTCTCTACTCCGAGATCCGCTCCTCTGTGAGGCCTTCTCTGGACCATGCATTTGAAACGCACCCCCAGCCCCCACCCTGGCAAGGACGCCCAGGGCGCAGGTCCCAGGACGCGCGTCTTTCAGGCGCGCAGCCGAAGCCAGCGTCAAGGAGGTCGGGGACGCGGGTGCCCGTGCACCCCGAAGACTGTCTCCGAGGGGGCCTCAGAGCACCTTTCCAGCGTACTTGGGAGGCGAACTGTCGTTTACTAGCGCTTGGGGGGAGCGGTTGGAAGAACCCACGCGGGGAGAGACGAAGTGTACCCGAGGATGGAATTTACACGGGGGTGTAATTCACAAAGGCGGGGGTGGGGGGCCCGAGGCGCCCAGGTCGGAGTCCCCAGGACCCGAGTTGGAAGCTTCCGTCACCCTTCCACGCCATCTGTCCAGTCTTTGTACCTGCCCGGGTCCGGGGAACGTCCGAGAACCTGCCCCCAGACCCCGGGCGGGGCGTCCGCAGCGCCACTCACCTGGCTCCCCCGCCACCTGCGGGGCCACTTCCACGAACCCCCCGCGCGCAGGCTGCGGCTCCTCGGAGTTGAGGTGCTGGGGCTTGGCCTGCTTGCGCCGCGACATGGCGTGGGGATGGGTCTCCGGACGAGTCCCCAGGAGTGGCCTACTTCACGCAACGAATTCCCGGAGTTCGGAAATTATCCCCCTTCGGCCGGAACGCGCATGTCCCGGCAATTCTGCTCATCAGCCCAGCAGGGCGATTTATCAAGAGTCCTGACGGCTGATTGGCCTGGAGCCAAGACCTCGGGGGTCTCGTGGACTCACGGTCGGGCACCCGGGCAACCCGCACCACCCGGGAGCTCGTTAGAAATGCAGACTCTCGGGCTCTACCCCGGACCCGCTGAATCCGAATCTGCATTTTAACAAGATCCCCAGGTGATTCGCATGCACATTAAAGTTTGAGAAACCGTGTCTGCATTTTAACGAGATCCCCAGGTGATTCGTTTGCCATTAAAAATTCAGAAGCACAGCTCTCCTCCAACTTTAATGTGAGCGCGAGTCACTGGGGATCTCGTTAAAATGCAGATTCTGACTCAGTGGGTCTGGGGTGGGGCCTGAGCGTCTGTATTTCTAACGAGTTCCCAGGTGGGGCTCTGGCGGCGGCTGCTACAACAGGCCGCGCTTTTAGATTGGCGCTTAATTGGTCTGGGCTGGGACCTGGGCATTGATATATATTTTTTAAAAGCTCCCCGGGTTATTCTGATGTGCATCCAAGGTTGAGAAAGCACGACCTCCACTCGTGGTTCTCCACCTTGGCTGCATATTCAAATTTAAAATTTAAATGAGACCAGAGTGTCTCCAGTTGCAGGGTGAATCGCTCTTCCTGGAAGAGCCGGCTGAAAATGCAGATTCTGAAAGTTGTGGATTCAGGCGGCCGAGGCCAGGAATGTGCGTTTTTATACAGCGCGCCCCCGCTGCCGCTGGTGGCTGCGGCGCACGGAGTCTAGGACCACACAGGAGAGGCCTCTGGGGCCAACCGGGGCGCTGGGCCCCGCCCAGCAGGTGACTGAGCCGTGGTCCTGGGGGGCTGAGCTAATTGGCGTTCCTGCTCAGACTGGCTGGGACCTCGAGGAGACCCAAGGGGAACCCCTCCTTGCACCACAAGAACGACATCCAACAGGGAGCGAGAAAGCCACCTACACCCCCAGGTGTTTACTTTCTTCGAATTGGGGAGTTACCTAAGACGGGGCTGTGCCCCAGGCTTGCCCGAACCTGAGAATCACGTGGGGGCTCTTGTTAAAAAAAGACCCAGCCAGGTTCAGCGCTGAGTCCTCGGGGCGGGGCCCGAGAATCTGTATTTTGAACAGCGCCGCGGGAGCTTTGTGGCGTGGCAAGTCCGAGAAAGACCACTTGCGCGGGCCCTGTGGGGCTTCGCAGCGTCTGCAATAACACTTCCTGTGAGATTACGGTGGGCAACCCCCAGGGCAGGGCCTGCGAGAAGAACATTTTTACTTGTTTACATTTCTCAAAAGCTGATCGTTTTCCTCAAACTTCCCCTTGATTTTTCCGGTTATAAATCAACTTAGGGATGTTTGTGTAAATGCTGGGTGAAGTCACTTAAGGTTAAATTTCCGAGACTTAAAAAAATTGTTTTAAACAATCTTTAAAGTTTTCTTTGGGGAGTGTGCCTAGCTACACATTTGTAAAGATATTTTGAAAATACAAGTGCTCAATTTATTGTGTCTCCATTTGAGAAACATACAGTTTAAACTGGGAACAGTGGCTGCCTCTGGGGAAGCTGAAAGACGGGGGTGTACAGAGGGCCGCGGATGGGAGACATCTGATGCCCCTTTATAATGCTTGAGGTGTGTATGTGTTTGGATTTGCTATGTGTATATTATTTCACCTCAGGCACACACAACTGGAGTAATCATTCTTAGCACATGACCGCATTATCACTACTGATCTGTTGTTCGCCTACATTCGCTGGGTTGCTTGTTTGCTCCTGGGTTTAAATAGTAAGTACCAGGGAACCTACCAGCTCAAATCTAGGACCTTAACCACAACCTACATCTCTCCCTATGTCCCCTCCCCACCCTTCCCCCCAATTTAATAACCATCAACCTGAATCCTACATACTTCATTCCTTTGTTTTTTGTCTTTATAAGTCTTATTGTACCTCCATGTGTTCCTAAAAATATATACAATTTTAATTTTTAAAGCATTTCATAAAAAGGGTATGTAATCTCCCAGAAATTACTTTTTCCCCCCACTTAATATTATTTGCTAAGATCATCCAAATTGCTGTCATTGCTCATCCATTTTGACTGACTTGTAATATTCCATTGTGTGAAAATACCACAGTTTATTCATCTACTCTCCTGTTGATGGACACTAGGGCCTTTGCCAGGACTTTGCTATTGTGAACAGTGTTGCTATGATCTATAATCTTTCTACAAAGTGTCAGAGTTTCTCTTGGGTAAATGTATACTTCGGGGTGGTATAAGAGATAATGCCAGAGTGAGTGCACCAATTTATACTTCCCCCAGCAAGGTATAAGAGATAACATGGAGCCGCATCCTTTCCCACACTTGGCATTATAAAATGTCTTAACTTTGGCCAACCATATTGATATAAAATGGTATCTCACTTCTTGCATTATTTCAGGAGACGGATTTAAAAAAAAATGGTATCTCACTATGGTCTTGATTTGCATTTTCCCTGCATGTATAATTTTAACAAAAAACAAAGTTAAAATTAATGTTTTCCACAATATAAGGACAACCAATTAATTTTTGAAAGGATTGTTTTACTGTTTTGCAGAACATCCATTCAAAGTTCTAGACCTAAATTAAGTTTATTACCGTTTTTTGGTTTTAATGGCTTGATTTTAAGGGTCATAATTGAAAAATTGAAAAAATATAACTTACAGGATATGCAGATCTAAATGAAAGCAAAGTATCACTGGCTATGCTTAATAAGTCATGATTCTCCTCTATTAATCCCATTTGCCAATTATACAAATGGGCTATTCGGTTTGTTGAAATCCACCTAGCAATTTTTCATCTTCCCTGATAAACAGGGGGTTTGCCAATTAAACTGAAGAGGACACATCACTATACTGTAACTTTAACAAATAGATTTCAAACCCACGGAAGCTCTTTTTTTAGAAGAGCTTTAAACAGACTAGAAAATTCTGTTGCTAAGTTTAAACACATAGATCGAGGTTTTTATAGGTGACAGCTTTTCATTCATTGTTTTTAGCAAAAATATCACATAACAAGGAAATCATGGCCAAACATGCATTTAAAAATACTTTCTCCATAGGATGTTTCTCTTGAAAACTAGTTACTTCCTCATTCTTTATATATCATCTTTGTCCTGATTTTTTTTTTTAAATGGTTGTTAGGTAGTCCCCTTTCTTCGCACAAAGTCAATACATTTTCAATACATTTTCAACACTTGTCACTTTGTAAAAGAACCATGGAGAATATCTGCAATTTTCATAACTCTTAAGCATTTTGTCAAAAGATAAACAGTGCACCTCTGAATTATACACAAGATTCTCTTAGTCACTGTACCTCTCTTTACAAAACATTATAAAGATTCCAGAAACAGTATAATGTCATAACTAATACCATAGACTGGAGCCAGCCTGAGTTAGAATCTTGGCTCTCTTCCTGGCTATGTGATCTTGAGAAAGTGGCTCCGTGTCCTATTTTTCTCATTAGGAGAATGGCAATGTTAATACAGTAGGGTGCTTGTAAGGATGAATGAATTTATATACGTAAAGGGCACAGAACAACATCTAGTACAGAGGCAGTACTCTCTAAAGTATTAAAAATCTTTATGATAATAGGGTAAGAGTTCTAGTTGTCTATAAAAGTAGCTTACACTCATCTATAATTGGTCATGCTGCTTAACTAGGCACAGATACTCTGTTTCACATGGCAATAGATTTGAAACAAGCAAGCACGTGGTGATATTACTCTTCTAAGTTGCAGAATTCCCATGCTTTCATACCAGTTGCGATCCATATATTAAATGAGTAAAGCTTATTTTCTTTTTTAAAGAGAAAGAGGCAAAAATAAAGTAGAATGTTGTTTCTGACTGTCCTGGGCCTCCCAGTGTGGGAGCGCCCCGATTGGGTCATGTTGTCCTTCCTAAACATAATTCCACTGTTACTACTCCTGCTCTCCATATGAATACAGGAATGAAAGAAAAAAAGTTCACCCAGGTACAAATAATTCCCCAAAGGGGTGTAAACCTAGACAGGAGCAAACTTATTTCTTCATCATTACCTTTGCCAGAAATTCATTTGTTCATCTGACAACAACGTTTGGAGCCCACATTATTGCCTTGGCTTTGTTCTAGGTGCTGCAGATAGAGTGATGTCCAAGACAGAGTCCAGTGGGGCAGTCAGAGAAGTAACCAATGAATGAATGCACAAGGGCACTTCAGGTAGTAATAGGTGCTATGATCAAAATACCATGGGGTGCTGTGATCGGGAGTGACTGGACAGCCAAGGGGGGTACCTGAGTTTAACTAGAAGTGACCTTTGAGCTAAAACATGAATGTAATAGCCAGCCATGGGAAGAACCAGGGAGAGAGCATTTCTGGGAATGGAATAGCAGCAGCAAAGACTCTAAAAAAAGAACAACTTTGGTGTGTTTGAAGCAAAGTAAGGAGATTCAGTGACTAGGTAGCTCCCAGAAGAGGAAAAATATGGCATGGAAATTTTTAAAAAAATGTTCAAGCACACTGATGATTAAAGAAATGCAAGTTCAAATAAACTGAAATACTATTTTTCACCTGTCAGAATAGAAAGGATTAAACACACACATACGCTGAGCATGACCGGCTATTCCGCGCCTACACTGCACTTCTCAAACTGTGTGTAGAAATCACCTGGGGACCTTGTTAAAATGCAGATTCTGATTCCAGTGTGTCTCAAAATTTAACATGTGTACGGATCACCTGGGGACCTTGTTAAAAAGCAGACCCTGACTTCAGCGGCTTCTCGAACTTTAATGTGCAGAGGAATCATCTGGGGATCTTGTTAAATGCAGATTCTGGGCAACATTGAAGAGGTGTTCACCCTCACTAATTATAAGGGAATGAATAGTTAAAACCATGAATTCCCCTTTTTCTTTTCACCTACCAGATCAATAAAAATTAAAAATGCTGATAACATATACTGTTAACAAGAATGCAGGGAAATTGGTTTTCTAATGCATTGCTAGTGGAAGCGGTGAATGTTTATAGTCACTATGGAAGGCAATCCATTTTTAAAGATACCCTGCCAATCTGTCAACTCTGCTTTGCATCCATTCTCCTCCAGAGAAACATTTATTTGCACATGAGCACAGGGGGGACTGTCCAAGGATGTTTGTTGCAACACCATTGTCATAGCGAAAAAATTGAGATACAACCTAAATATCTAACAATAGGGAAATGGCTAGGTTAAACTGAAGTTTAGCCATATCATGAAATAACAGGCAACAGATAAAAATAATCAGCCGGATTTATGAATACTAGCATGGCTAGAGCACCAAGATACATTGCATTAAAGGAAAAAAGCAAGTTCCATAGATATATAGAGTTAAACACACATTCAAATTCATATATGTTTTCAGTGGTGAAATATGTGTTTATGTAAATCCAAACATAAAAGTACTGGAAGAATACACACTGGCTGCCTTTTAAGCAAGCTGAGGAGGGGGAGTGGTTTGGGGGAGTGGTTTGTGTAAGAGAACATTATCCTTAGTAATATTTCTTTTTTTTAAAAAATAGGGAATGTATTCATATACTACTTTATAGTTAAAGAGTAATAATTAAAATTAGTAACTAAATCATGGTACTTTCATACAACAGAATAAATTCTATGCAACCATAAAAAAGAATAATGCATTTCTGTGTGCACTGATATGGAAGATTCAAGATATATTAAGAGAAATATCCAAAGGATAGAAAGTACACAAATTATGCTGTTGTGCATAATTTACATACATGTATATGTATGTACGTATATATATTTGTGTATATATACACATATGTATATATTTGTATATATATGTATATATATTTATCTCTTTATAAATTTTAACACAAATTATATACATGCGTGCTTGTGCACGAACACACACACACTCACAAAAATAAGCTTGTGAATGCACAGGGGACTAGGGAACTGGTAACATGAGTTGTCCCTGGGGACAAGGGCGGGGGTATTTGCAATGAGGTTGAGTGACTGACATCTTATATACCTTTTTGCGATCTTTGAAGTTTTAAAGTTTTAAATCATAAAATTTGGCATACGTGCAAGAGTGTAGAACATAATTGTGCAATTTAAGGAATAAAATGAACACCTGTGTAACCACCACCAACTTTAGATATGAAACATTCTTAGGGCAAAAGTAACCCTTCCCATCCCATACACTCCTATCCATTAGCTTCTCTTTCCTTCTGCCACTATCTCTAATTTTGTGTAATCATTGTTTAAAAAGTTTTGTCACCTAAACAATATATTGCTTAGTTTTGCCTCTGTGTGAAATTTATGGGTATTTTTCCTTCCCTTGCTTAAGTTTGTGAGATTCAATATATTGCCGCAGGCAGCCATGGCTGAAGAATTTTCACTCTTGTCTAACCTCCATTGTGTGACTATACCACACTTTACACCTGCTACTGCCAGTGGGCGGTTTCCAATTTGGTGAAGTAGCTACCAACGTTCGAGCACAGGTTTCCTGATTCATGCACGAAAGTTTCTCTACATCCAGAATCTGCATTTAACAAGATCCCCAGGTGATTCTTCTGCCCATTAAAATGATCTGCTGAATCAGAATCTGCTTTTAACAAGGTCCCCAGGTGATGTGTACACAAGTTAAATTTTCAGACACACTGGAATCAGAATCTGCATTTTTAACAAGCTCCCCTGGTGATGTCTCAATGTATATCATCTCATAATTATTTTGGTATTTTAACATTGTTAATGTTCAACCCCACAAGAACCTCAGAAGTCTAGCCCCCAAAAAACACTAGGTATTGGAATATAATGAACAGTCTTTGCCATAGCACCCCATTCCTTCTGTACTCATTTCTGTGGGATGCCTAACCACTTGCCATGTTGCGGAGGTGTGAGTCTCCCTTGATCTTTCCTCTTTCTGTTCTGTTAGGGGCACAAGTCCAAGGTTGCAGATGGAATAGGGGAGTTGTGATGCTGAACTCTGGCATTGCCTGTCTGGCAAAGAGCAAAGTGGATTTGTGGTGAATCTATGACTTTTGGGCCTTCATTTTAACACCTGAGGGGTGGGCATAATACATACCCACTCTTCCTTCCTTGTAAGGATTAAATGTTCGCTGCAGGATCTAATAAAGTTCGCCCTCCATATGTTTGCAGGTCTGAGGAGCTCATGGATTGCAATCAATCAATCAATATGGCAAACGTATTTAACTTGAGGTGCTGGATTAATGAAGAGTCTACAAAGAAGTAGAATGCATGATCTCTTCTCCAAAGAGAAACTCACTGAGGAGTAATGTAGCTTATTCAATGTTTAAAAATGTAGACTTTGATGTAAGACAGGACTAGCAACTATTTCTGTTGCTTTACAGAAAAAGTTTGCTGATCCTTGCTTTAGACCAGTAACTTTGACCGAGGTCATGGGGTACTGTGATTGGCCGGGCATGGGACACGTGCCCTCCTCAATGCAGGTGCTGTGTCAGGCCCATTAGACGCATGTGGACTGAAAGTGGGGTGGGGTGGATCCCCAAGGAAAACCTAGGGACTGCTAAGAGAAGGAGGTCGTTAGGCTTAAGGGCCTTAGTGATGAACATTTCTGGTTTTGGATAACTGTGGCACCCTCCTTCCTTTGGGGACCTGGTTGTGGTGGGGCTGTCAGTTATGGAAAGCCACCAGAGGGGTGGGCTGCTGGCCAGGATGGGCTCATCATAGCCCATTGGATCCCTCTGACCTGCTCCAGCACTGGGCGTGTGCCTCATTGGAGACTGTTTCTGTTGCTTTCTATCTACCAAAGCGGAAAGAGAAAAAGACTGTCTTCTGTGTTTGCTGAATTGGGATGGTGTGAAGCTGGAGTTGCCTGTGACCATATCCTTTTGCTGTGGACAGAAAACCCACGTGCAGAAGGAAAGAAGAAAGCCAAACACAAACCAGCAGGGATGAGCGTGAGTGTGCAAAGAGACGCCACACAAGGACGACCTCCCTGGTTTCAATCCCCAATGTCCTGGAGCAGCCCTGATCCTGCGTTTCTTTCTTGGAGTCTAAGAACTACCTTGTATGCATCCAGAAAGTCTCCTTTCTGCATCTGTAGTTTCAGTTCTGTTTTCTGTTACTTGTAACCAAAAGCATGCTGAAAACATCCGGTCAGGCTGTAGAGAAAGGCCAGAAAGGGCCTTTCCACATGAGGCCAGGAGGAAGCAAAAACCCTCAGTAAGCAGAAGCTACCAGGTGTGTAAAAGATAAAATACAGGCCAGTGTGGTATGTGGTAGTTGGTGAGTAGAACAGAAAACAACAAGAGCAATGAAAACAAACCCCCAAAAAACAGACACATGTGGAATACCGGAATCTCCTTCATGGCAGAGGAAATACCCAAGAGCTCCCAGAACTGACCAACTTTAGTTCCAGCTCCTTATCTGCACACTTGGTGGTCAAGCTTTCATTGTTTTGCGACATAGACACCTTCATGCCTTTCTGTTACTCTCTGGGCCTTATGGGCACTTGAGCTGTGGTTTAAAAGTCCCTTTAAGAATGAACTGGATTCACATGAGTTGATGTGAAATGATTCTGAATCCTCAGCCCCTACAGGATGGTGTGGTTCTACCCTCTAGGAGGATCTGGTACACAGAAGAAGTACCTGGTACTTAGTAGGTGCTTAATAAACTTTTAGTGAATGAATCTTAAATGAAAGATACATTGTTAAGTGGAAGGAAAAAGAAAAGTGAGCTCCTGGCTGATATGTAGAGTAACAGCCCATTAAAAAGAATCTAAAAAACAAGCAAAAACAAAAAATATGAGCATAAGCATATGTAAGCATACAAATTTTCTGGGTGCATACAAAGGAAACAACTGTAAGTGATTGCTTTTGGGGAAAGGAGGTGGAATACAGTGTGAAAAGGAGAATAATTTTTAACTGTATACCACACTGAAATGTTTGAATTTTTTTCATTTTGTGCAGGTATTACTTTCCAATGAAAAATTTACTATAATGGGCAGATATATACTAAAGCAAATATAGTAACATGTTAATGATAAAATCTTGGTGTTAAGACTTCAACTAAAAAATTCACTTTTCTGTACGTTTGAAACTTTTTATAAAAAAAAATTGGGATGCTTTTACTTTAAAAAGTCCCATTTCTATGATGAAATCAAAGGCCAGCCCTGAAGCACTGGTACCCATCCAGCTCTTGGAAGGAAAGAAAGCATTCATGGTGTGGTGAGGGCATTTTTCAGCATAAAGGTGCAAAGGTTTGCACTGTTTGAGTGAAACCACTTAAGCTGGCGTCCTTGACAAGGGCAAGGGCTGAACTTACAGCAATAAATTCTATGCTGGTATGGTCACAAATTCTGCCTCATTGGAGTCCTCAGTATGGGTGACAATAGACCCAATCAGAGCTTCTCTCCTTGGGAGTGTAGCAACTAGCGTTTGTTGGTCACAAGCAACAGAAACTGCCTCTGGCCAATTGAACCTGAATAGGGGTTTATGGCAGCATGTGAACAAGAAGAGAGCCAGGCTTGGGTGATGGGCAGAAGGTGAGGTGGGCCTGCCAGCTGCAACCATGAGCAAGGGACTCTGCACGGACTGTCTGCTTAGGATGCTGCAGGTGGCACCTCTGGTACTGATGCACTGGGAACCCCTAAGCTGCACCCCACTGGCCTCAGAAACCACAGCAGCTGCCATCACACACTGGCTAAACTCTGCTGAAATGTTGCCACTGTGAATGAATATTAATCTCTTCCTCTGGTTTTGTGGGCTTGCTTGGTCTTGGGTGGGAGCATGTGACTGGCCAAGCCCAGGTCATGTGCTTGTCCTCCAGCTGCTGGGGGGTGGGGGAGTAGCTTGTACAAGGGGGAGTAGCTCTCTATCTTCCACCCAGATGAGCACAATGACCAATGCCCTCTGCATAGGAAGGGGTTGGATCTTGAGCAGCCATAATGATGACAACTGTGCTATTAATGGCTTAACATAAGATACAGACACACTGGGAAAGCAGACTATTAGAGCTGCTACTGAATATGGCTACATTAATTGACTGCCTACTATGTGCTAGGTACTTAATAGGTATTGTTTTACTTAATTCTTCCGTACAACATTATAAGGTAGGCACTGTTATTATCTCTATTACACAGAAAAAGAAGAAGAAACTGAGGTTCAGAGAAGTTAGGTCACTCATCTGGGTTAGATATCTGGGAAAATATAAAGCTGGGATTTGAACCCAATTCTTTCTGAACTCACAGCCCTTGTGCTTAACCATTTATTATCTACTGCCAATTGTTCTAGTTCTTCATGGGCCTGTGTAGATCTACATCTCAGGTTTAAAAGGTCTTTGAATGACAGTACTTCCCTGCTAAAAGGTAATTTGGGTATGACTTTGGTGTCTACACTGGATTAGGTTGCAAGATGCCCTGTGAAGATGACTGCTGGTTTGGTGCAAGAAGTTGTAATTTGGAGAAAAACTTCAGTTCACATTGAGCCTTCAACACACCAATCTTTCAAATTAATCTGGAGTCTGCTTCTCCTTCTGGAGACACATGGTAACTTAGATTTAGCCCAAAATGAATGGGATCCTCTTTAGGACTTTACGTAAAGTTTCATAAAAGCTGAGGCATCTCCAACACTTTATTCCTTTCATGCATCTTCTCCTGCGAGGTAAAATGCTGCCTGTAATGACAGACGTCGTATGGAGGCTAACAGGTGGCGGGTAGATCGGGTGGGGAGTTCTATGGGCAGGTTTTCCTTCAGTGAAAAGGGAATTGTCCAGAAATTAAAAAAAAAAAAAAAAAGGGAAAGAAAAGGAAGCAAGAGATGACAAGATGGGAAGAAATTTTACAAGGACAAATACTTTTTTCACCATACTTGTATTGACAGTGACTTTAACATGGTATTATAGGGAGGACATGATTTCATTCATCCAAATACTGAACACTGTATATGGCAATTCAGTAGGAAATCATACGTTGAGGAAATCACTAATAGCCTGCTGTATTAGACAGTTGTTGCTACGTAACAACCTCAAAATCTCAGTGGCTTTCCACATAAATGTTTAATTTTTTTTCTGGGTCTGTGGGGTTCATTGTGGCTCTGCTAGTCTTGGCTCTGGGCTGTGGGTTGGGCTGAGGTCTGCTCTGTGTGTCTGCTCATGTCTGCTTGGGCCACCAGCCACGCGGGGTGTGTTCTTCCTACGGCAGATCACTGGAGATCAAGAGGATGTGACACATCGTACAGCCACATTTAAAGCCCCTCTTCCCACCAGGTCCACTAACATTCCATTGGCCAGAGCAAGTCACGTAGCTTTGCCCAAATCAATGGGGCAGGGCAGCACACTCCACCCACCATAATGCCCATGGACAAGGTGGGTAAATATTCTGTAACATGGAAGGACTACACAGTTCCAGGCAATATGCCAATCTCCATAGCTACTAACATTGAAAATAGGAATAAAATCACACAGCTAAGAATAAACAGATTGATAAAGACTGATACACACATTTACAGTAATAATACATTTATTTCCACCTAAAGCGTTGGGTGGCAAATACAAACTTTGATCTGTCTTGTGGCACGTGACTTGTTATTTTTCTTGGAAAACTGACCCCAGGGAGGTGAAATGCTAAACTTTGCCTTGCTGTGTTGTGTTGCTGCACTCCAGCACGAGGGGGCAGCATTAGCCACTATTTTACAGCTGCTGGGCCCGGCCCTCCTTCGGTACTGAGGGCTGATCTCCACCTGTTCTCCCAGAACAATTAGCGACAGTGCCACTGCACTTTCACAAGTGTCCCGGTGTGGATGATGAACTACATGATCATCTTGTACACATGCTATAATCGTGGCACTGACACTTCACAAGGAGAACCGACCTTTTTTTCTACTTGCCTTTTCCCTTTTAGCAAAATGCTCCAATTACAAATGACCTCTCTTCCCCCAGACCTCCCTATGTTCCAGTCCACCTTGGAATGCTCACCCCCCTCCACCCCATTTCAATTGTGTAACTCCTGTTTATTATTTTGACTCAATTCGGGTGTTCTTCTGCCCACCCCCAGCCGCCTCGACTTCCCTGGGCCTTCCATATCTGCTTATGTGCCTCTGTAGCCCTCGCTGGAGCACGTGTGTGCTGTGACAACTTGCTTGTCTGCCTCACTAGACTGTAAGCTCCCAGAGGCAGGGGTCCTGCCTGCCCTGTGTCACCACCATCAGATGCCCTTTGGTGATTGGTATTTGCTGAATGAATGCAATAGTTATTACCGTTTTAATTGTTATTATTATAAAATATGTCAGGCACACAAAAACCACAGGGAATAATGCTCCCTCAGCCCTGCTTTCTACCTGCTCACTCTTCCCTGGCCATGCTCCTGTTTCAGGGCTTCTGCACTGGCTGTTCCACCTGCTGGAACGCTCTTCCTCTCGATAGCTACATGGCTTCCTCGCTCCCTCATTCCAGTCTTTGTTCCAATCTTAATTTCTTAGGGAGACTTTCTCTGACCTGCAGCCCCCTGCCCAGACCCATCCTCCCACGGCACCCACCAGCTTCTAAGACACTGTACAACATCCTCATGTATTCCCCTTGCCATTTGTCAGTGTTCCCTTATGAGAAGGTAGACTCTACAAGGGCAAGATCATTTCCTATTTGCTCACTGAAACTTCACAAGTTTCCAGAACAGCATCCGGCACATAGTAGGTGCTCAGGAAACATTTATTGAATGAATAACTGAGCTTAATGAACATTTATTGAGCACTTTTGTCCAGGATTAAAGGGGCCAGAATCGGTCTCAGCCCCCAAGATCCACAATTTTGGTAGAGAAAATGACAAGACCAGAAACAGTGGCATACTAGGAAACAGGCTGCTTTAAGGCAGTGGCTCAATTGTGCAAGCTTGGTGTTCTCAGAGCACCTTGGACAATATTAACAATTCCATACGTGCATCTCAGGATGAACCCGTCGATGAACTGACAATACTGTACTAGCTGACGGTATCCAGAACATTTCGAGTCTTCCTTTTCCTAACAGCTAAATAACACCCAATTCCACCTTCAAAATTTAGTGAAATAACTCTCAGGGAATGATAATACTGGAAAAATATAGCCCAAGATAAATGACTATCATTACTGCTCAGGAACCACAAAATCAGCAGTAAAAACTGAACTACTCTGGAAATTAATTCTTTTAAAATTTTATGGTTAATGTAGTTGAAAAAAATAAAGGAAAAAATAGAGGTTGGTTTACAGAAGACTATTCCAAAGTATTATTTTACTTATAATTTTTGTGTCCAAAAAATCTTGACTATCCTAAGAAACCATGTTTTAAAAATACAAAGAAATACACTTTTGTGAGGTTAAGAAAAGTGCAGATCAATGTGATGAATGTAGGGACAGATGCTTTCCTCTGGTCCACGCTTGATTTTTTGAGAGTTGGTTATGGAAGGCAGCAGTTAAATGCTTAGCAAGTCCCTGGCACACAATAAGTGCTCAATAAATGTTAGTTTGCTCAGAGATCAGAATAGCCCCTTGGCCAGGAATTGCCACTTTTTCTGCTCGTCTGAGAGAGAAACATGTCATTTCCTGGCCATGCCCTGCTATTTTCATATTGGCCACTGGGCTAGAATCAACTGCTCTGTCTTTCTGTTTTATACAAATATGGCCAAATGCACTCTGCTTTTTACTAGATTTCCAACATGGGATTCTAGCTCTAGAACAAGATCTTAATCACTAGCTGATTCACGTCAAGTCAAATCCCAAATCCCAAATTAACTAGCTGCATATCCAGGGCCAGATGCTTACCCATTCTGTTGCATTCTCTGAAATGGTGATGATAACATCTCCTGCACAGGGCTGTTCAATAGGGGTGTTCACTGAGTTAATGCAACCGATGCAGAGTTCCTGCCCAATAGGGAGCAGGTATTACGATAAAAATTCACAAACAAACCTAAAAACTTGAATATATTAACATTTAAACCAATAGGGCAAACAGTGGAAACAACCCAAACTTCCATCAGATAAAATGTGGTCTATCCATACGATGCAATGTCATTTGGCCACAAAAAGGAAGGAAGTACTGGTACATACTATGACATGGATGAACCTGGAAAACACTGTAGTAAGGGAAAGAAGCCAGACACAAAAGACCATGTATGGTATGATCCCATTTATGTGAAATGCACAAGACAGGCAAATCCACAGAGGTAGAAAGTAGATTAGTGGTTGCCAGGGGTTGAGGGGAGAGGGGCTGGGGAGTGACTGCTAACGGGTACGGGATTTCTTTTTGGGGTGATGAAATATTCTGTGTTTAGGTACTGATAATGGTTCTGTAACTGTGAATATACTAAAAACCACTGAATTGTACACTTTAAAAGGTGAATTTTATGGTGTGTGAATTATATCTCAATAAAGCTGTTATAAAAAAATAAACTAGGCAAAACAAAGATAAATAATTACCTTTCTGCCCAACCTATTTCTTCTCCTTGCAGAATGAAAACTCCTCTTGTATTTTTTATGTCTTGGTTATAATCTCTGAGACACACTGTGGCCGACTTCTCCAGCCAGCACAGTGGGCGTGGTACCCAGGGCTCATGGTTACACTTACGGGCCCATAAAGTGCTTTAATGTCTTTTAAAATCAGAAAAAAATTTTAATGTAATGTAGCCTGGATTATATTCATCTTTATACCCACACAGTTATAAGATACAATCTTAAATGTGCACATATTATATATAGTATGTACGTTTTTATGGAGGAAGGGACCTATGCAAGCAAAAGCACCTGGGGCCCAGGACAACCACAGTGTGGCTCTGCCAACTCACAATAAGTCAATACTAAACTGTAACCTTTCTTGGAGCTGGCATTCTCTGGTTTGGGGACTTGTAGGGACCCTCTCTTGCTTTCATGATACCAGGATAAAGTTGGGGGCACCCAGCGAAATTAGAAAACTAAACCAAACAAAATGAAAAACACACTCTTGCCTCTGTTACCTACCAGGCAGATACTCAACATGGAGGGAAGGAGGAGCGCAGGAAGTAACGAGGTATTTGAACTAGGTTTGGACCTGGGTTCAACTGCAATTATGTCAATGACCATCAGAGTGACCCTGGGCAAGTCAGTGACTTCAGTCTCTGTGCCTTTGTTTCCCCATCTCACTGAAAGGACAAAAATAGGTCCATGAAAGAGCATTTTATAGAACGAAGGGGTGGCACAGGCAAGGGTTCACCCTCTTTCCAGGCTGTGTCCTTATTGTTCCTTGCTGCTGTGTCAACAGTGTGGGGAGCCATGGGTGGGACTAAGAGGGGAGTGAATTCCTGCAAACAAGCCCTGAGTTGGCAAGTCAGACCAAGGTCACAACTATTGAAAACACGCTGATTAGAATGAAGGCAGATGAACTGAGTGTCGGCTCTAGGTTTAAACCTCTTAGGGCTGATAGCCATGTGACATCCGGCTGTCATCTAACTGTCTCTAAGGCCCAGATTCTTTATCTCAGCATTTCCTACGTTGCCTGGATCAGAACACTCTGCAGTGGTGCCAGATTTAAAATGCAGATTCTCAGGCTCCCACCAAGATCCACTGTATCAGAATTTCCAGAGCTGGGCTGTGGCTGTGAGCGGTTAAAACAAGTTTTCCAGGTGATTCTTATGCCAGGCAAGTTGGGTAGCAACCCCTTTTCGGCACGATGTGAGTCTAATAGTACCTCCCTCATGGGAGTTGGGAAGATTAAGTGAGATTATTACATATAGCACTTATCACTGTTTTGGCACATATAAGTCAATAAATATTAGCTCTTATCATTGAAAAATCATGATTGCCATTTATTTAATAAATATTTATCATGTACCTACTATGCACCAGGTAACATGCTACATATTGGTGTATAATGGTGGATAAGATACATGGTTCCTGGTCTCATGGAGCTTGCTCTGCTAGTCATATGAGCAAGACTGTGAAAACTGCCAATGAAACCAACATCCTATGAAAGCACTGACTTAATCTCAGCTTGGGAGGAAGGGGGTATTTTATTTCTGGAATCTGCAGGAAGAGGGGCAGTTAGAGGGAGGAAAGAAATTTCTAGATGAAATAGAACATGCAAAGGAGCTATGAGTGCATTAGAGAATTGGAGAAGGGGCTTATTTACTTATATTTAATACTCTTTTTTCATGCTAGGCATTGCTCTAACTCAGGGCTTCTCAACCTTGGCACTCTTGACCATTTGGGCAAATCTAAGCTCTGTGCTTTTTAATTTCTTCTCCAGGGTAACTGAGATGCCATATACATTTCAAAGACAAGACTGCTTATTTTGCCATGCATAGCCACATGCTATGTCTAAACTTTCTTTGTAATAATACTTCCACTTAATTCTCAAGCCAATTTTCATTGCAATTACTACAAAGCAACGGCGGAAAATGCAAAGTGGAGAACGGAAATCTTTTGTCAGTCCTGGGTTATAAATTAGTCATTCAGATGAATCAGGATGCTCAAGTTAATTTTTTTAAAGCATTCCTGTTAAAATGGAAACCCAAAAGTAAAAGAAAATGTGTTTTTTCGTACTCCCTCCCAAGAATATACCCAAAGACTTCTTCCCCATCCCCTCCCCAAGAGTTTGTGGTTTCAAGTTTGAGAGACTCTGCTCCAAAACAATATCATTTCACATGAGGATTTGGAGTTTCAGAGAAATTGTAAAGAATCAAAGCCCTTGAAATGAATTAATGAAATAGTTGGCACTAGAATCTAAGGAATCCTGGCTTCACTTCAAATTCACATTCAGATTTTCATGTCATAAAATACCTGCCCAACTACAAAGCTACTTCAGTTATAGCATTAATCTGGCCACAGTCGACATAGTTGAAATGAAGTTGGGCTTTACTGTAAAAAATGATGACTAAAAAAAGGTGAATTGTACCAAAAACCACAGTAATAGGAACACAGAAAATATTAAACGAGAATTACATACCTTACAAATGAGATAATGTAATTTAGTAGCTACGATACACAGAGAGCCATCACGCAAGCTGCCATTTAATTGACTTGTCTTATTTAGGAGCAGAGAATGTTTTGCTCTATTGACAAAAATGCAGTTTTAAAAAAAGTACATCCCAAAATAGCAGGGAATGGATGGGCGAAATCATTTTCTTTTTTAACTTCCAGTGACAATTTGGAAGGTTGAACGCAAGGGCTTGGTCTTTGTCACAAACACTTCATTGTTTTTCTACCAAGCTTGGGAGTGGTACATCTTTCTAGGACAGCATTTTATCTTGAAGAGAACGTGCAACCTGGATGCCTTATGTGCCCAGCTCAGGGAGTTCCCTGTGATCTAGTGTGTCTCGGGTTGAATCATCCTTCATCTTTAAATGAGAGAGTGGTGGTTTCCCACCCTCTCCCCACTGAGAACTAAACACTGCAGCTGTTTACAGTGAAAACGATGAAACTTAAGATCTTTTACCTCCCCAAGGCCCTTTTTAAGTCCCCATAGTTGTAATTTTGTATTCAAAATTTTATGTTCTTTTTCTTAACGAGGGCTCCCTAATTTGTATACACTTCAGGCTCCATAAAACCTGGATCCACTGATTGATTGATTCATTGACTGAGACAGGGTCTCGCTCTGTTGCCCAGGCTGGAGTGCAGTGATGTAATCTTAGCTCACTGTAGCCTCAAACTATCCTCCTGCCTCAGTCTTCCAAGATGCTGGGACTACAGGCACACGCCACCACACCTGGCTAATTTTTAAAAATTATTTTGTAGAGATGGAGTCTCTCTATATTACCCAGGCTGGTATCAAACTCCTGGGCTCAAGTGATCCTCCCACCTTGGCCTCCCAAAGTGCTGGGATTATGGACGTGAGACACTGTGCCCGGCCCACTCCTGATTTAAAGTCAGATTTTGTTCAGGCTGCCTTACCTCTAAATTTCTCATCTAGTCAGTAGAGAAGCTTGCCTTTTCTGGAAGCCAAGCGTTCCATAGTAAGTCACCAAAAAATTGAATTCAAATCTACAGATGTGTTTTATGCCAGAGTCATTGATTTATAAATGCAGGGGGTTATTAAGATTTTGAAGTTTGGTGGCATAAATTCTGTGATTTTATTTAATCACGTGTCATTGTGACTTAAGCCACAATGTAAAAGCTTGGGCATTTACAACTTTTTAATCTAAAGGTGCTTCCTTGTGGTGCTTTCAGGAAGGGTGGCATTGGGAGTTTAAAGGCCATTCCCACAGCAGGATGCAGGATGATTTGGACCATTTTAGGAAGAGGTTTCATATTTTTGTTTTATCAGATGCCAATAATAATAATAGTAACAACAATAAAAAGCCCTAAAGGTGGTCTAATTTTTAAACAGAATTCTCCATTCTGATATAAAAAGATGCATAAAATGTAAATTCAATCTAAACATTCTTGAATGCCTCACTTTCTTAGGACTCATTTAAATTTTCATGTTAACTACTAATCTCAGGAGTCCAGGCAGGGTTCAGAGCAGGGGCTGACAAACTGTGGCCTACCACCTGTGTGTGTATGGTTTGTGAGCTGTGGTTTTCACATTAATACTGGTTGAAAAAAATCAAAAGAAAAATAATATTTTTTGATGTGGAAAGTTATATGAAATTCAAATCTTAGTGCTTTGAAATGAAGTTTTATTGGTATACAGTTATGCCCACTCTCCTACCTGTTGTCTAGGGCTACTTTCATGCTACACCAGCAGAGTTGAATGGTTGCTACAGAGACCACATGGCCCATAAAGCTGAAAATATTTACTATCTGGACCTTTGCAAAAAAAGCTGGCTGACTCCTGCTCTAGGGCAAAAGGTCTTCAAACTGGGGTTCTTGTATTTTGGGAATATACAAAAATTTTTCAAGAGGTACACAGGGGTGATTAAGGAAATCAATTTGCAGATCTTTAACTTCTAGATGTACTTTTTCCTAAAATTGATCACCTAAGAATACACCCAGAAGGTGGCTCATCATGCATAATCCATACTGAATTAATGCATGGAGCTATAAAATCTCTGGGCCATCATGGTGTTCATGTTGAGAAAGCAAGTGACTCCATGATTGGGAAAGAAATCCCAGGCAGTTTTCAATTCTTTGCTTTTAAGAAAATTGACCCCATCAATTATGACTGATCAATATGTGATTTTCTCACATATAATTCAGAAGAAATAAAAATAATTGAGAAGTATTGCTATAAGAATACAATTTCTATTTTCATATACTTATTTATGTGAATAAAACTCAGTTTACATCGATAAAAGAGAAAATTTGGAATATAACTGAAAATGAACTGTATCTCATTCTAGCAACTGGTAAAAACAGTTTTATAAAAAGTAATATTCATCAAGGATATATAAGCTGATTAAAAACCAGACCTATCTACCCCATTAAGATATATAATACCATTAAATTTTTGCTTATATTTAATAATTATTTTTCAAAATGTGTAATATATTTATGTTGTTTTGATCAAATGTTTCTAATGATAATTTGATATAGAAATGTCTAAAGTTTGGAGCCTTGTGATCATAGGACATAAAAATTGTGAATTTTAATTTATATAACCATAATTTTGTTACTGAGAAGTAGGATGAAATAAATAACAAGTAACTTTCGAGATTAATAATGTTTCCTACTTTCAAGTCCCTCTCTCTATTCTAGAAGCTTCGGAGACTAGTTCTTTCAACCTGATTGGCTAAGTGAGACACCACCCCACTTTTTTCCCTGGCAATACCATCATTTTGTCTCAACTTCGCTGGGCCACAGGACCTAGGGCATCTGAGAATTGGATCAGATCAGATCACATTTTACATCTCCACCAGAACAGAGTTTAAAGACTACTGAAGAGAAGAGAATCCTATTTCCAAAGGTATCATTCATCTGCCAAGGCAAAAGAAGTCCCACCTCTCTACCCTTTCTGAGGAATATAACCCAGAAAGTACTCTAAATGAGAAAAAATAAAACCAGAGTAAAGACGTGAAATAGGGGAAGATGGAGATTGTAATAAACTATGGGGAACAATGAACGTTATAATTTTTGGTTAAATCTAAACAGAGATGGTAATTTGGGAATTTTAATGTAAGAGGTACACCGTAGGGCAAAACTTTAAAAAAGCCTAGAAATAAATTTGTAAGCAATCTCAGCAAAACTCAGTATTTGGGATATGGGGCTGTAGAAGAAGATGAGGCCCAAATGCCTCCTCTCGTTGGCAAGAAGACTTCTTAATGGAAGATGGAGGCATGGTAAATATTTATTTTTTACGTAGCAGCAGAGAAATATAAATTTGATAATAATTGTTAAAGATTGGAAAGTAACTGTTAGCAGAAAGGAGATGAATATATGAATGTTCCAGGGAAAAGAGGGAAGTTAGAAAGAAAAAAGGAGAAAACCACAAAGTTAATAAATAGTAAATATTAGATAAGATGGAATTGAATAATAGCAAGTATGTTATTATCATAAATGCAAATGATTTAAATTTTCCTATCAAAGAAAAAGAGAAGCTGATAAAGATATTAAATAATAGAATGGGCAAATATAAACCAGGCAAAAGAAATAAAACACAAAATAAGACTTAGAATATTATTAGGAGATAAAGCATCACTTGAGGACAACAGCTCTTAAATGGAAAGAACAAGCGTATAAGGACAAAAGGTAAAATTGACAAAGAACATAGAATAGCCACAAACTTGTATTCATCAAACAATATATGGCAAAATACAATGAAACAAAACACCCTGGTAATACAAGAAAAGCTTGATAAAAAATCACAATCCTAGAGAGGTTTTAAAATACTTCTTTCAAACTTTACCAAATAGACAAAAACTAAGAGAGGGCTAGAAGAAATAAATAACAAAGTCAATGTAATTCATAAAAATTTGAACTCTACAGAGACTATATACTTTTCTCTGATACTCACCAAACATTTACAAAATTGGTCATGTAAATGGCCTTACAGAAAACTATTAAATTACAAAAAGCATATATTTCACAGGTTACATTCTCAGAAAAAAACCCAGTGATATCAGAAACCAAAAACCAAAATACAGCTTCACAAATTGTCACCTCAGGCAGACCTCATTTTATTGCCCTTTCCCTTACTGTGCTTCGCAGATACTGCTTTTTACAAGTTGAAGGTTTGTGGCAACCCTGCATCCAGAAAGTCTATCAGCACAATTTTTCTAATAGCATATATTCACTTTGTGTCTCTGTGTCACATTTTGGCAATTCTTACAATATTTCAAACTTTTTCATTGTATTGTATCAGTTACGGTGATCTATCATCAGTGACCTTTGATGTTCCTATTGTAATTGTTTTAAGGCACCATGAACTGCACCCATATAATATGACAAACTTAATCAATAAATGTGTGTTTCTGACTGCTCCAATGGTCCATCCCTCCCTCTCTCTCCCTGTCATCAGTCCTCCCATTACCTAAGACACAGTGATATTGAAAATAGGCCAAATAACAACCCTACAATGGCCTCTAAGTGGTCAAGTGAAGGGTCACATGTGTCTCACTTTAAATTAAAAGCTAGACATGATTAAGCTTAGGGAGGAAGGCATGTGGAACGCCAAGACAAGCCGAAAGCTAGGCCTCTTATGCCACAGTTAGCCAAGTGGTGAACGTAAGGGAATAGTTCTTGAAGGCAATGAAAAGTGCTAGTCCAGTGAACACATGAATGATAAGAAAGCAAAACAGCCTTATTGCTGATATGGAGAAAGTTTGAGTGGTCGGGATAGAAGGTCAAACCAGCTACAACATTCCCTTGAGCCAAAACCTAATCCAGAGCAAGGCCCTAACTCTCTTCAATTCTATGAAGGCTGAGGGAGGTAAGAAAACTGAAGGAGAAAAGTTTGAAGCCAGCAGAAGTTGGTTCATGTGGTTTAAGGAAAGAAGCCATTTCCAGAACACAAAAATGCAAGATGAAACAGCAAGTGCTGATGTAGAAGTTGCAACAAGTTATCCAGATTTAGCTAAGATCAATGATGAAGGTGGCTATGATTCTCAATGTAGATGAAACAGCCTTCTGTTGGAGGAAGATGCCATCTAGGACTTTTATAACTAGAGAGGAAAAGTCAATGCTAGGCTTCCAAGCTTCAAAGGACAGGCTGACTCTCTTGTTAGCGGCTAAGCAGCGGGTGACTTTAAGTTGAAGCCAATGTTCATTTGCCATTCTGAAAATCCTAGGGCCTGTAAGAATTATGCTAAATCTACTCTGCCTGTGCTCTAGAAATGGAACAACAAAGCCTTGATGACAGCATATATGCTTACAACATGGTTTACTGAATATTTTAAGTCCACTGTTGAAGTCTACTACTTAGAAAAAAAGATTCCTTTCAAAAGATTACTGCTCATTGACAATGCACCTGGTTACCCAAGAGCTCTGATGGAAATGTACAAGGAGATGAATGTTGTTTTCATGCCTGCTGGCATAACATCCATTCTGCAGCCCATGGATTAGGCAGTAATTTTGATTTTCCAGTCTTATTATTTAAGAAATACATTTCATAAGGCTACAGCTGCCATAAATAGTGATTCCTCTGATGGATCTAGGCAAAATAAATTGAAAACCTTGTGGAAGGGATTCACCATTGTAGATGCCATTAAAAACATTTGTGATTTATGGGAGGAAGTCAAAATATCAACATTAACAGGAGTTTGAAAGAAGGTGATTCCAACCTTCGTGGATGACTTGGAGGGGTTCAAGACTTCAGCACAGGAAGTAACTGCAGATGTGGTAGAAATAGCAAGAAAACTAGAATTAGAAGTGGAACCTCAAGGACTGATTTGCTGCAATCTCATGATGAAAATTGAACGGATGAGGAGTTGCTTCTTATGGCTGAGCAAAGAAAGTGGTTTCTTGAGATGGAATCTACTCCTGGGGAAGATGCTGTGAACATTGTTGAAATGACAACAAAGGGTTTAGCGTATTACATAAACTTAGTTGATAAAGCAGTGGCAGAGTTTGAGAGGATTGACTCCAATTTTAAAAGTTCTACCACGGGTAATATGCTATCAAACAGCATCGTGTACTACAGAGAAATCTTTCATGAAAGGAAGGGTCAATCGATGTGGCAAACTTCGTTTTCTTTTCTTTTTTTTTTTTTGTTCTTGAGACAGAGTCTCACTCTGTCGCTCCGGCTATAGTGCAGTGGTGTCATCATAGCTTGCTGCAACCTTGAACTCCTGGGCTCAAGCGATCCTCCTGCGTCAGCCTCCCAAGCAGCTGGGACTACAGACATGTGCCACCACGCCTGGCTAATTTTTCTATTTTTAGTAAGAGACGGGGGTCTCACTCTTGCTCAGGCTGGTCTCAAACTCCGAACCTCAAGTCATACTCCCTCCTCGGCCTCCCAGAGTGCTAGGATTATAGGCGTGAGCCACTGCGCCCAGACTCATTGTTTTCTTATTTTGAGAATTTGCCACAGCCACCCAGCCTGCAGCTACCACCACCCTGATCAGTCAGCAGACATCAACACGGAGGCAAGACCCTCCACTAGCAAGGAGATTACAACTCGCTGAAGGCTCAGATGATTGCTAGTAATTTTTAGCAATAAAGTATTTTGTAATTAAAGTGTGTACATTGCTTTTTTAGACATAATGCTATTGCACACTTAATAGACTATGGTAACCAAAAAATTTGTGTGACTCTATCGTGGTGGTCTAAAACTGAACTGGCAATATCTCTGAGGTATGCCTGTACTTGAAAAATAGGAAATATACCTTTATATAACCTTTGGATTCTGCCCTCTTTCTGCACCAACCTACCAACCAATCAATCCTAAAACTGAAATAACAAAGTATCTAGAAATTTATGAAAAGAAGGACATGTCATATAAAAATTTATAGGCATATGGATGTAAGGAAAATTTTTAAATGATCTTGAAGCAGGCAAAAAAGATTACCGACTGTCCCGTCAGTTCCCAGATCTGGGTTATCAGATCTGTAGAGGTTAGTGCCTTCTATTGTTTTTGAGCTATTATACAACTTCATGGGTTACAGAAACATATAATAACGCAAATACCTCATCCACAGGACTGCAAATGGGTTTTGCCTGATGGAACACAACTGATTACCGCTCTGGAGATACTGACCAGTTTTGCATCTGTCTGTCAATTCATTTCTACATTCCTCATTGCCTATGTAATTATGCATTTGATAAATTCTCCTTTGAACCTGTTGTGATATCTAACTGGCTCCCTCTTTAATTAATCAATTAAATAAAATCTTTGACACTTGTTCATTTTATATTTGTATGACAGTCATGATTTTAACTTTTAAAAAATTCTCTTTTAACATAGATGAAAGGCATAATAGAAAATATGTATCTTTAAATGTTTTTATTATTAAAGTTTGAATAAGTGAACTTTAGAGAGAAAATTAGAATAACAAAATAAATAAAAGAAAAGCCAGGGAAAGGATTACTAAAGATATTAACAAAAGCTGAACAATTAATACAAATGACACAATCAGTCAGTCCTTGGTATACTCGGTAGAAGACTGAAAATACTAAAAAATTTACAGTAGTAACAAGAAAGTTGATAGATCCTAAAATGACAAAGATATTAAAATATTTTAACGAGAATGTTAAATGAAATGACAGGACTACAGATATGAAAATTTAGAGCAAAATGAGTGATTTTTTTCCCTTGTAAAATGTAAATTACTAAAATTGATACAGATGAGGTATACAACCTGAACAGACCAGTTATTACAGAAAAATATTGGAAAGTGTGTTAAGACTGTACGATGAAAAAGGGCATTTAGCATAGATAATAGAATAGATAATTTCTGACTAGTCAAACTACTGCAGGTCATTAAAAAAGAAGAAAAGAGCTCCAATTTATTTTTAGAGCAGCACAATCTAAAACAAGCAAAAATCAGAGATATCACAAAGAAGAAAACTAGAAATCAACTGTGCATATGTGCATAGCCATGCGTTGCTCATCAATGGAGATCCACTCTGAGAAATGTGTCATTAACCTGTTTCATTGTTGTGTAAACCTCACAGATTGTACTTACATAAACCTAGATGGCACAGCCTACTACACACCTAGCTATATATACCATATATATAGCCAGCCTATTGCTCCTGGGCTACAAACCTGTACAGCATGTACTGTACTGAGTATTGTGGGCAACTATAACACAATGGTAAGTATTTATGTCTCTACACATAGCTAATCAGAGAAAAGATACAGTAAAAATACAGAGATAAAAGATAAAAAAGGGTACACCTGTACAGGGCATTTACCATGAATGGAGCTTGCAGGACTGTGAGTCAGCGAGTAAGTGGTGAGTGAATGTGAAGGCCTAGGACATGACTGTACATTACTGTAGACTTTGTAAACACTGTACATTTAGGCTACACTAAATTTATTAAAAAATTTCTTTCTTCAATAATGAATTAACCTTAGCTTACTGTCACTTTTTTAGTTGGTAAACATTTTAATTTTTTAAAACTTTTTGACTCTTTTCTAATAACACTTAGCTTAAAACACAAACATATTATACAGCTGTACAAAAATATTTTCTTTCTATCATTTTATAAGCTTTTTTCTATTAAAATTTTTTAAACTTTTAAAACATTTTTCTTATAAACTAAGACACACACACATTGGCCTCGACCCACACAGGGTCAGGATCATCAAGATGTCACTAGATGATGGGAATTTTTCAGCTCTGTTATAATCTTATGGGACCACTGTTGTATATGTGGTCTGTTGTTGACTGAAATGTTGTTAGGCAGTGCATGACTGTAATTGTACAAATTCCAAATAAAATGTTAGGAAATGAGATCCAGCAGTGTACTGGAAGAATAATCCAACATGACCAAGAGGGTCTGTTCTAAAAGTACAAGGGGATTCAATCCCAGGCTGTGTCCTACACTATTCCACTGTATCAACAGATTTAAGAGCAAAACCCAAATACTTGCAGCTAAAGATATTAAAAAGATATTTGATAAAATTCAGCAACCCACCCTGATAAAAACTCTAAGTGAAAATTGGAGTAGAAGAAAATGACCTAAGTACTATAAAAACCATTATCCAAAGAAGTGGTATATATTAGATTGGGAAATTCTAAAGCCATTCAAGTTAAAATTAGGGATACAACAGGGATGCCAGCTGTACCAACATTGTTTGGAGGTTTTGGCTAAAGCAATAGGACAAAAAACCAAAATAAGTAGTATAACTATTGTAAGGGAAGAGACTAAACAATTGGGAAATGGGATGACTGCATCATATAATCATCATAAACCACATTTATCAGAGACTAAGAGTTTGTAATACATACCATTCATTAATGAGAATTTTTGCTAAGGGAGTTCAATATAGACAAATGTACCTAAATAGCTTTCCTTTATGCTTGCAACAAATGGAAAAATACCTATTCACAATTACAACAAAATTATAGAATAATAAGGAAATACAAAACAAAAATAGACTGTATATCATTTTTTTGAATGTTTACAACAGGAGTTAAATAAAGCTTTTTGGGTGGAAGATTTAACATTTTAAAAGTGATTCTTTTTATAAATTATATAATACTGATGTAATTCCAATCAAAATCTCCCAAAAGAATTTTTTTTTGGTGGGGGTAGGTACTGGATAAAATAACAGTTCATTTGGGAGAATAAATATCTAAGAATTCCTAAGAAAATTTTGGAAAAGAATAGCTAGAGGGAGGCTTTGTAAGTCTAAAAGATTAAGGTTTACCTTAACGCTAATATAATCCAATATGACATGTTGGCAAACAAGAGAAGATTAAAGATCAGTGAGACAAAATAGAGAGCCCAGAGGTAGATCCAAGTATATTTGGGAACTGTACCCTAAAGGTGAAATTACAATTTCAGTTTTGAGGAAAATAATACTTTATTTAATAAATGGTCCTGGCATAAGTGGGCAGCCAAACCTGTAGGTCATACATATATAAATATGAATCTGGCTGCAGTGAGGTGCTAACTAAAAACACACAAGTAATAAAAATATTAAAGAAAAACCCAATTTAATCTCCTGGGAGGGAAGACATTCTTAAAAAATAAAGGAGCCACAAATGAAGCAATAGAAGAATCTAGTTATAAAAAAAAAAAAGTCATTTTCATATGGCAACAGCATCACAGGGAAAGTCTGAAGACAGATGATGGGTGGGGATAAAACTCAGCAATATATATCAGACATGAGGTTAATGTCCCCAACTTCCTAACAAACCAAGGGGAATATAAGGGAGGAGTTATACGTTCACAGAAGAGAGGAATAGCAATGATCAACAAGCCTATGCAGAGAAGCCACAGAAAATGCAGATCAAACACCAGCCCGGGAAATGCACAAAGACCAGACAACCCTTTTCACTCATCCGATTGACAAAACTTCAAAAGATCGTTAACACCTAGGATTGATGACAGTTGGGGCCACATCACAGGTGAGACTACCATTGTGAAAATTAATTTGAACCTATGCAAGTAGAAACTATGGAAAGTCGGGGAAACTCCCTTTTGGGAAACTAACCTACAGGAAAAAAAGCAACTGAATATGAGGAATTATGTAGAATATTTACTGCAGCAGTTTGTAATGGCACCCCCCCAACAACGTAAATATCCATGATTAGGGAGATGGTTGACTAAAGCATGGCATATTCATACTTTCGGCTTAAAAAAAATTTTGGGATAGTTGTATTCATCCACAGGACTGTCAATAAATGCAATAATAAAAGCAAGTTGCAGGGAAATGTACAGAGTGTGATATAATTACTATTAAATTAAGAAAACCTTTTTCTATGTTATCCTTTGATTCTATGTATGTTGGTAAGAACACAGAGAACTTAACCTTATTTACCTTGGGTAGGGAGAGAACAGGGAAGGGCTAGAGGTGGTTGGCTTGGTTTTTGTACAATTCTGTATATAATTTATTGCAAGGAACGAGTTTTGCTGTTGTAGTTTGTAAAAAAAAAAAACCCAAGTATGTATGCACGTGTATGTATATGTATGTACGTGTATTATATGCACATATGGAGGGCAGCTGGTAGGTAGAGATAAAAGGATATAAAAAGAAACATGGAATGTAAAAAGAAAATACTATGATCACTTCAGCCTGAACTTTATAACTGGAGTGAAAAACATATATACATCGGCATAAAAAAAGATTGGAATGAAGTTCATCAAAATGGTTACAATATTTGCATCTGGGTACTAAGATTATTAGTAACTTCCATTTTTTTCTCAATAATATTCTGCTTCTTACATTTTCTATCTTAAATATACATTATATTTATAATCAGGAAAAAATCCTTTAAAGTTGAAAAAAGGGGCACTCTGGGGAAAAAGAAAGATGTAAAAAACAGGCTCATGACAATAAAAGTTTCCCAGGTAAAATTCAATAGCTGAACAGTTTCCTAAAGAGCTGCAAGTAATAAATCTAAAGTGACGAAATTATTAAAATCACTAACATTGTACACTGTAAGCCTTTTCTGTTTCTTACTAAAACCGTAGTTAGTAACTCATTCTTACCATTGCTGATATGGAAATAAAGAAATTCTGACAAGTAAAGCAGAGCAAGTCATCAGAATTGTGTTCAAATATTAAGGATCAAAGAAAGAAAGAAAAAGACCAAACTTAGCTCTAACTCTGTAGCTATTTCCTAATGGAAATGAACTTTGCATTTCCAACAGGCAAACCATCAAGGTTTCTAACATCACTATTTTGTATTTCCCTAGCTTGTTAATACAAAAAAAAATCATATCTTCATATAAAAGTGAGACGATCTGCATAATAATTTTGATTAAATAAGTTTGTGTTAGGAAACAAAGTGGTAACAATTCAGGTAAAAATGTATCTAAATATTCTTGTAACATTCTAAATATGCTTCTCTCACAAGAGTAACCTCTACTCCTTACCAATCCTTGCTAACACCAGAAATCAGAGAGATTACAACCCAAGAGAACCACTTTAGGTATAAACACGGGTAATTCTAGTTTGCTCTCTGGTGCCACCTACTGAGCAAGCAGCATTTTAATTAAAAACAGAACACAATTTGAATTTGAATTTTCCCCTCCTCAAAAGCCCATGCTTTGGAAAACCTAGGTGATTTCTCAATTCACTCATCTGAACCCTTGATCCTGCACAGATAACAACATCTAAAAAATAGTATCCTAGAAAATTTTGTCTTAATTGTTAGTAGGAACTTGCACCACATTTCAACCTAAACAGAAATGTCAGGATTGTCAGTCTGAAGTTTCAAAATGAAAATGACAGTTGGATGGATCACTTTAGGCACTGCATATATTTAATTTAACTGTGAAGGAGGTAAGATGTCTGCGTAATATTTATGAGGACTAAAAACTTTTGCTGCTTCAAGTTCTCTTTAATTATATAATGATTTATACCCCCTCATCCCCAAATCATACCTTGACTCTAAAGAATCATTAACATTCAGTATATTTTAATCAGGTATTAATTTATTAGGGAACCATTCCTTTTTTGCTTATTAGCACTAAACATATATATATGTATTTTTTTTTGGTCAAGTATCCATGTAACATTATGTAGAAAATGGTCCTTCATGCCAATAGATTTGTATCCACGTATTAAAACACAAATACCCAAACTCTGGAGGGTATCTCAGAATGTGGCAAAAGACAGGCTGGGAAGCACCATCTACTACACAAATTTAATGAGATGGGGGAAAAAAACACCTTTATTAGAGTTGGAAAATCAAGTTGGAAACAAATGTATTCACTACTTAACGCATTTAATTCCAACCCTTCATTGGAATCATCTTGGTAACATTATTCTACAACAGTTATGACGTGGCGATTCAGAGGTGGTCTCCAAGTTGTTACAGTGTTAAAAAATTATAGTAAGCAGTATAAAATTACAATTTATTATAGGGGGGAGATTCACAACAATCCCTAAAAACATTAAGAGCAAACCTCTTGCAGAGTTCTACTTAGGATTTTTTTTTTTTCCTTCTTTTTGTCATTCCTTTTGGCTCCTCTTGTTTTTCAAGTGCTAATCTGGTATGGAGTCAGCTGGACACAGCAAGGCCGGGTGGGCTGCCCCTTGAATGATGGAGAACGTCTGCTTGGGTAGTTCTGGCTGGGAAGAGGAGGAGAATATAGGCGGGGCCGCGGTGGCCACTGCGATGTTCTGACCCCCATCGCTCACCACGGTCACTTCAGCCGTCCCCTCCTGAATCAAAGCGTTAAGGCCTTCAAAGTCAGTGCAAGTGATACCCGAACTGGTGATGAAAGTCTGGTTGCCCGCGCCTTCCTGGGGGCCGCCCGAGGCCGTGGGGATCAGAGTCTGGTGCAGAGTGGCTCCGTCAGTCTGGTCGTGAGTGGTCAGCAGGACAGCCGGCTGGGTCATCGCGCCCGCCTCGTTCGGACACCCCGAGGACGGCGGAGGGGCGATCAGACTGACCTGGCGCAAGATCTGCAGCCGGCTGTTCCCTGGGAGTTCCTCTGGGTTCTGGGCCACCAAGGCAGGGGGTATGATGTTCACCGCAGTCGCGGCAGCCTGGACGATAGTGTTTGCCTGGGGCACTTGATGCCCCACGATGATTTTGACCCTTCCCTCGCTGAACTGGGGCACTTGGCTGGGCTGGAGGGGCATCTGGAGGTGCCCCACGGTGAGCGGCGCAGCGGGCTGCTTGCTGGGGTCGATCTGAAACTGGAGGACGGTCACGTCTGAGTTCTTGTTCTCACTGTACTCACTGTGCTGTCTCTTATGGCTGCGGAGCGAATCCTCCCGCATGAACGAGGCATCGCATATATCACAGTGAAAAGTCTTCTTGGCATCTAGCTTGGCTACCTGCCGGCTGCTCTGCCTGCCCGTGTCTTTCCTCTCCAGGGCCTCGGACTTGACCATGTCCCCGTGGAACTTCTTCATGTGCTTGCTCAGGTTGCTGGGCTGCTTGGTGTCGAAGCTGCAGTAGTTGCACTTGAAGGGGCGGTCGGTGCAGTGGATGCGCGCGTGGATGCGCAGGGCGGCCTTGCTGGAGCACGAGTAGCTGCACTCCGAGCACTTCTCGGGATGTTCTGACTGGTGCACGCGGCTGTGCTTCCGGAGGGTGGCTTTGCTGTCACCCAGGAAGTCGCAGTGCGGACACTTGAAGTTATTCCCGCTGTGTTTGATGCGGATGTGCGACTTGAGGTTCCCCTTCATGGTGCAGCGGACATTGCAGAACTCGCACTTGAAAGGCTTCTCCCCCGAGTGCACCCGCATGTGCCTTTTCAAGTCCGAGCTGATTTTGAACTTGGCGCTACAGAGCCAGCACTGGAAGGGGGCGTCCCCTGTCAACACAAGGTGAGTTTCAATAAGAACAGGCAGGCAACAACCACAGCGGATCCCCCCGAAGCACATACCAGAAAATCTCCTATACCAAGGCGGGCAGGTGGAGACCTTCTAACTGCAGCTCCTAGCAGCCCCTGGGAGGGGACAGATAGGGGAAGGGCTTCTCTTCTTTCCCCAGACCTAAACCACCACCACCTTTATAAAACCCAGAAGAAAAATGGGAGATTGGAAAAAAGCTATTTAATTGTCCCAAATAAAATAAGATTTGTAAATATACTTGTTATATTCTTTAAAACACTCAAGCTATGGTTTGTACAGTTAATGCACCCACTCTGCTAGTTCATGGTTCACAGTTGCATACTTTTGTATAATCCGTGGATTTTGATTGCATTACGTGTTGTAACAGATTCAACAACACATTTTCATATGGGTCAGCTCCATGCTGCACTCATTGGAGTATGTTTTTTACAATGATTGAAACATCCAGCAGATTTTTATTAATAAAGATGTATTTATTGCACAAAATTTATTTATCCCACATTGCCAGGTGCGCTCTTTACTTGTGAAGTTACAAAATCCAGCTGCTTGATTTTTAAAAAAATTCATATTTGCTGAAAGATGAGCAGGGACAGTGAAGCTGCAAACATCTGAATGGACACAATATTTCAATTTCTTTCCTCAGTGTATGCCAAGCCCTAATTATCGAAAGCAATGATAATTCAAGCAAATTGGTTACCCTGCTCCCCATTTCAATATTGTTCAAGCAAGTGAAATAACAGCAGCCGATAGTCTTCAACTGCTTCTGGACTGGCAGGTGCTATGCTGAGTTCTCCACAAGAATGGTCTCATTTGACGCTGACAAGATCCCTCCGGGTGGGCACTATTATTAATACTATTTTTATCACAACTGTACAGATGAGAAGGCTGAGGGCCAGAGAGACTACATAACTTGTTCAAGGTCACCCAGTAGTAGGAGGCAGGGCTTGGATTCCAACCTAGGCTAACTCCAAAGCTGGTATTCTTAGCTGCTATGTACATATAACTGATGTTTGCTTTCTTAGGCCATAAACTAAAAAAATTGGGATTGTCCTCCAGTTTGCTGGCATAAGGCCTACAACATCACCATGAGCTGCTTAATAAATGCAAATAGACATGGCAAGAAGCAATTTAACAAGCTTCTACAAAATTGAAAAGCCTAAACCTAAACAATGCTTTGTATGACTGAATACCACCAAGGTCATGCATACTAAACTAACAAGGAATAGTAAGCTACAGCCTATGGGCCAAATCTCGCCCACAGCCTGTTTTTGTAAATAAAATTGTATTAGAACACAGCCACGCCCATTTGTTCACATATGGTTACTTTCACTCTATAATGGCAGAGGTGAGTGGCTGTGACAAAGAATGCATGGCCCACAAAGCTGAAAATATTTACAATCTGGCCTTTTTCAGAAAAAGTTCACTTTTTCTGCTTCAGAATGTTGTGCTTAACCCTTTTTAAGCCATCACCCCTTTTTGGCAGTTTAGTGAAGCCCATGGAACCCTTCTCAGATAATGTTTTAAACGTACAAAGTAAGCTAAAATAAAAACAATAAAAATATAAAAGAAACCAATTGTATTGAAGTATTTATTAAAAGAAAAAAATTGTGATATGCCAATGCATGTGTTTTACTAATGGATTAAATAACAAGATTTAGCGGCGGGTCTAGAAACTACAGTAATTTCTAAATAAACAAGAGTGTAAAAGATATTTTGATCTATCTGCAACAATTGTTATGAAAAAATTTGTGATTTCTACTGGCGACACGTTCACATGCACTGTTATCAGATTGGTTGCCTATTTTCATAATTGAAGGATATGCCAAATTTCAGTATAGGTTAGTGAAAATGAAGATGTAATTTTCCTTTCCATCCAAGGTCATAGATCTCCCTCCCAAATTTTATTCATGGATTTCTCAGGGGAAGATATCTGTGGACCCAGAGTAAGAAACACTGCTCCAGAACGTCCTACTAGGTTTACCAGTTATATCCTTGCCAAAATTACAGTGGCAGTGTTCATTTTTTTAGCAATTTGCATAGCTGAAACCCAGAAAAACCAGATAACCAAATCTCACAGCTAAGTTGCGGAGCTTAACAACACTTTTTGACACGAAAGCAAAGGTCTTAAATCTCTTCATCAGTCTTTTTTTTTTCTTTAATCATAAATTTATTTCTTCAATGAGGCATATTTGTCAAACAGTCCCACTGGCCTATAAAGCTCTTCAGAGCTAATGACTCTGTTCATTCTTGCCCACTACCTGATGTCCACAATGTCTGCCACATAGTGAGGTTTAAAGAATGTTGAATGAACAAGTGACTGATATATTTTAGCTGACAGATCTTTCTTGAGTTTAGGTTGCTACTAAAACAACTGACGACATAGTCCATCAAATCAACGCAGGGGTAAAAACAGAATCCTATTAATTTAGAATTTTATAAGTGCCACAGATTTATAAAAGGGAAAATGAACATTCCATGGAGATAATGCATAAATGGCACACATTTAACTTTTCAGAAAACACACCTTTTCTAGACCAATTTAAAGATGCTACTATATAAAAGGTAAGTTCATTCTTGTAAGTAAAAAGGAACCACTTTCATAAATGAATCCTTCAGCTTCTCTAATTTAGGCCAGGGGAGATTTCTGAAGACAATCAGTTGGGTATTAATCATGCCAATGTCTTAATTTGCTGTAGTAGATTCCAAAAATGTTCCCAAATGTCTCCACCTCCCCTCCCTCCCGCGGCATGGCCTCTGCCATGTATGTAATTATTCATGCTCTCCCAACAGGGCTGGATAACCTGCCATGACCCCACAACAAATGGCTCGACCACGTTATTGGATTTGGCCAATGGTATGTTAGGTAACTTGACATAAGTACTGCCTTGAAATGGGCTTGTGCATTGGCACTTGCTTGCTTGCTTGCAACTTGGTCATTGCCATGAGACAGTCAATCCTGGCCTAGCCTGCTGGTCCCAGGAGATGGATGATAGATATGTGGAGCAGAGCTGGATTCCACAGGCAAGGCCAGTGGACAGCCAGCCCATAGCCAGCACATCCTCAGACTTACAAGTGAGCCCAGCCAAGGTCAGCTAGACGACACCCAGCTGATCCCCAACATGAGAACAGAAAAGGCATGTTGTTGTATCTATTGAGGTTTTGTGGGTTTTTATTATGCTGCATCATTGTGACAATAGATAACTGATACAGATGTTGGTACCTAGAAATGGGGTGTGGCCGTAACAGAGAATCCAAAATATATAGCATTGGTTTTGAGATTGGGTAGTAGGTCCAGGCTAGAAAAATGGCAATTCACACTAGTGAATGGCAAACATTTGGTAAAACTGTCACCTGTGGTAGCTTAGAAGATAGAAAATGCACGTGAGTTTTGGACTTGAATACAGAAATAAATTCTAGGCAGAACAGAGGAAGTGTTTTATAAGCTGCATATGACAAGGTGCTACAAGAAAGAGACAAACAAAAAAGAACTAGCCATTTTCTAAGCAGAATTTAGAGGGAATATAGAAAGTCAAAGATTTGCTGGATGTATTATAGTTTCTCATCTTCAGCCAGCATCTCTAGCTAGATTTTCAAAGTAAGACAAAAGCCTGGGGAAAAAGACCATATCCAAGGAACTGACCTCAGAGTAAAGATCAAACGAGAAACGAGGGGTCTGAATATAAAGCTCTTTGTTAAAATCTCCAAAGGAATTAAGTTGGTGCCAAGCACGTTCTTTAAGCTGGACAAAAGCCTAACACCCCTAGAAGGTTATATGCCGAAAGTGCCTAGAATTAAGTTTAGAAAAAGAGGCAAGATTCCAAAAGAATTGTGGGTGTGGCTTTTGGCATATGGATGCATAGGAAACTCACAAAGTTTTTAAGACAGCTCTACCAGCAAAACTGTCACCAGCCTAGACTAAAACAAAATGTAAAAAGAACTCCCTCTAGCTTTGATGGGCAGGAAGCAGGGTAAGAAAGTTTTTCAAAAGTACCTTTTTCAGTCCTTTTCAGAAGTGGCTTAGGAAGGTGACGGAAAGGATGTTCCAGCAGGCGGAGTCGAGAACCAAAGAGTCGAGGCAAGGCCTAATCAAGAAAGATTCCCTGTCCCCTGAGTGAGAGGGACCTGGGCATGTTTGCCCAGAAGGGTTTCAAAAATGCTATGAACCAGTGACCGCCAAATGCTTCCCATTCTTGCCCTTTCAAACAGTAGAATTATTGTAATTATCTTGACTTAGTTTTACTACTGCATACTGCGTATATAATGACAGACAACTTGTCTTTTACTTCAATGTCTCTAGATGAAGAAGAGCGATATCCAGACCAGACGGAGATCACATGATCCTGGTCTTTAAGCCTAATCCTATGATTGGATGAGGCTTGTGGGGTTCTCAGGAGTGTGTGAGTGCATTTTGCATGTCAGAGAGATGTGAACGATGGTGGGGATAAAGGTGGACTATAGTTGTTTGCAAAAATGGTCCCAATTCTTCACCCCTCCCTGTATCCCTGACCTTTGCCATGTGACCTTGTGGTAACCTCTCACTGTGGGTGAGCTCAGTCCCATTCCTGACACTAGGCCCATGTGACTTGCTGTAGCCAGTGTGATCTTTGCAGACCTATACAAGCAGAGACTTGAAGTGGATGGACACGTTGGGGCTGGCTTGCTTGCATCTCTGCCATCCTCCTGAGAAGGACAAGCCGGGGTTAGTCGATGGTCCCAGCAGGAAGATGAGAGATGCACAGAGCAGAGCCAGGTTGCCTCAGCCAAGGCCAGGGGACAGCCAGCTATCCCACAGCCAGCAGATCCCCAGCCTAGCTCAGTACACACTCAGCCTCCCCTACACACGTAATTAAGCCAAGCCAAGACTGACAGAGTTATCTAGACGACAACTTGCTGACCTGAAGTATGTGAGCAACAAATGTTTATTATATGCCACTGAGATTTTGTGGTTATTATTATGCAGCATCATTGTATCAATAGCTAATGGATACATAGGCCAAAAGAAAAACATATATAATTTTTTGAGTTACCTATTCTGCTGATTTTGCTATATGTTTTTTGGTCAAGCTGTCCCATGCTGAACTAGTCAGAATATACATTAAAAATTATTGAAATGCCTAATCATAATGCAGAAATTTATTAAAGATGCACTGCATATGTCTTTATTTCGTTTAGTGTACCTCCTCAATTATATACTTTACTAGTGAATAAGTTATAGCTATAAAATTATATAAAAATATATATAAAGTTATAAACTTGATGTTTTTCCCCTGTTTTACTGAGAAAGGCTCTTCTGGGCAGATGAAAAGCAAAACTTCAAACAATGGGATAACCACATGTCCCAACTCATTTTCTTACATTGTGACTAGATACTTCAAGGTGCTTATGATTTAAGCCATAGGAAGTTAGGAGCATAGAAAGTGAACAAGAGGCAGGACTTACCTGTGTGGGATCGCAGGTGGACGGTGAGCTGGCTGGAGTTGCGGCTGGCATAGGGGCAGATCTGGCATTTGAAGGGTCGCTCATCAGAGTGTATCCGCAAGTGTTTGTTGAGGCTGCTGCTGTCCGCGGCGGCATAGTCACACGTCTTACACTTGTAGGGCTTCACGCCTGTGTGGCACCGCATGTGGGTCTTCAGCTTGTCCTTCCTGCTAAAGCACTTGCCACAGACTTCACACTTGTGGGGTTTGTCTCCTTCAAACACACACACAGATGGCAGCAGGAAACAAGATTCAAAAAGAAAAAGGCTTATTTCCCACCACCTTAAGAAAAAAGTAACATATAACTGCCAAAAAATATTCAGAAAACCCCAAAATGCTGGGTGGATGATTGGCAAAGAGCTAACATCTTGGGGGAGGGGGAGTTTCTTCTTCTATTTTCCTTATTTTCTAATTTTTTTAAACAATAGATATTCATTCCTTATTAATTAAAAATCAAAGACAACTAAAATAAAAATTTAAAGTACAGCTAAGTAAAATAAGAAACTGTTAATTGTCTCTTATATTCATTGTCTCCTTTTTCCTTTCCACAAGAGACACACCCTAAAATTTAGAACGCCAAAGTTTTAGCAGCATTCATGGCTGACCAGCCAAAGACTATATTTCTCAGCCTCTCTTGCGGCTAGGTATGATTCTGCCACTAAGTTTTCATCACTGCAATGGCAGAGAAAGTAAAAGTGTGTCCCTTCCATAAGAGGAAATTGCTAGCCTTTTACTTTTTTTCTTTTCCCTCTTCCTGCCAGCTGTAACCAAGACATGGGGGTGAGTCAGCTGGAGAGGGGAGGTGAGTCAGCAGGTAAAAACAGCACACCTGCAGATGGTCAGGTAACGTAACATAATGAGGTAGGAAGAACTTAAGTTCCTGGATGATCTCCTAGGACAGAGCTGCCCACCTGCCCTAGACTATGTTCTTACCTCTGTGCAGTTACATGAGAGAGACACAAACCCCTATTTTGTCTGAACTGGTATTTGGGTTTCTTTGTTACAGCACCTTAATCTGAACTTCACTAATACATATGTCAACGTGCCACCCGCGAACAACTAACTTTTAAAAATAATTAATTATTTTTTTAGAGACAGAGGTCTTACTGTATTGCCCAGGCTGGACTCAAACTCCTGGCCTCAAGTGATCCTCCCACCTCAGCTTCCGGAGTAGCTGGGACTACAGGTGCGTGCTCCAGTGCCTGGCTACTGCTAACTTTTCGATGTATATTCCTCCAACAATAATTTCTCAGCATTGTCAGCAATAGTTCCTGTGGTCACTGTACTGTGTATTTGCAAAACTGGGGAGATGCCGGATGGTGGGGGAGCTTAACAGTTCCCAGCCAGCTGCGCTATAAAGAGCCCTTTTGCTGTTGCTGCTCCCCCAAACCCCAGTGGTGATTAAGCACATCCTCCTCTCTGAAAGTAACTAAGGTAATGACACCTCTTTGTCAACCCTTGGACTTAAAGATGTTGATGGAGATGCTTTGGTCATGCAGAAACTATCCTATAAACACAAGCTTGGCGGTGTGTGGAAGATACTTTCTGAAGACTTGCAGAGATAGACTTTAACTTATACTTTTACAATGTTTTCCCAGTCATCGTTAATAATTATAGTACTTCGCTCTTTCAATGATAATTATGCTATGCTTGATGGATGGAACTTCAACATATGAAACCCACATACAGAGTTCCATTGCTTGTTATATTAAAATGCTTATCAATACTTGAAACTTAATATTTGGATAATTAGAATAAATCCAAATGACATGACACCATGAGGCTGATTAGATATGATGGTGACCCCAATGCAATAAAGCACTCATTGGTCACAGCTGAGGAATATAAGAAATAACTGTTGCCTATTTCATCTTCCAAAGGCTGAGGCGAAATAGCAGACTTTGGGTGATCAGAGAAGTCAAAGTCAAGTTTCAGCGAAGCTTATATATATTTATACTCTTTAAATTTAAACGTGTCTGCATCATTTGAACGTGAGCATCTAATATTTTGTTAAAAATAGTCTAAAAGCAACTCCTTTTCCATGCAGAAAATCTGGCAAACATAAAAATAATACATTAAAGAAAATTCAAATCACCAGAAATAATAATTTTTTCCACACATTGATTTTTCTCTTTTTAAAAAAAGTATTTATTAAATTCTCCTTTCTAAATTACAAAAATGACACACACTCACTGTATCTAATGATACAGTGTGAAAATACATAAAAGAAAAGTTTTTATTCTTTCCCCTTATTTCTCTCTTTACTAATCATTGCACACAAACACACACACTTACAGGATCATCTCCTCAAAATGAGAGGAATATGAGCATTCAAATTTTAATTAATTTTGGCAGGTTAGTTTTCAAAATGGCTACAGCAGTTCACATTCCCACTAGCTAAGTTTGCTCGCATCCTCTCCAGCGCTATATTTTATTGCTTTAAACATTTTCTGCCAAAATCATGTGTAAAAACAGCATCTTATTTTTATTTAATTTGGATTTGTATTCCCATGACAACCAGTGAGGTTTTTAGTCATATCATGTGTCTGACTTATCTGGATCCCCCAGCTGCTAGTACACGGCAGGTGTTTTGGGCATATGTGCTAAAGAAATTTTACTTACCCGTGTGAATTTTTAAATGACGCTCCATGTCCTTCATGCCATAGGCAGTCTTGAATTGGCAACCTACAAAAGACAAGGAAAGATTAATTACAAAGGGGAACATAGTAACTTTAGAGTGGAGAAAACTGGCAGAAACATCCTTAACCAAGGGACAAATGTTAACACCACAGTAATGGGACCAACAGATCTCACATGCCTCCTTACGTGCTGCACCAAGAAGGATACAACATCACTTCTGTGGTTCCTGCCAAAACTGCGTGACCTGAATCTAATAATGACGAGACATCAGACAAACCCAAACTGAGGCCCATTTTACAAAATATCTGGCCTATACTTTTCAAAAATGTCAAGCTCATAAAAGACAAAAGCTTAACTGTTCCTGATTAAAGGAAACTAAAGACAAATAAAATCTAAATGCAAATAGTGATCATAGGTCGAAACCTGGGGGTCTCCTTTGCTGCTAGGGGGAAAAATGTTTTTCTTTTGATAGGATATTCGTGGGACAATTGGTGAAATCTGACTAAGGTCAGTAGATTTGGTAATAGCATGTATACACGTTAATTTCCTGATTTTGATGAACATCCTGTAGTTATATAAAAGAATGTCCTTGTTTCTAGGAAATATACACTGAGGCATTTGGGGGTAAGGGGACATCATGTCTAAAACCTGCTCTTAAATTGTTTGGAGAAAAATACATGTATATACAGAAAGAATGACGAAGCAAATATGGCAAAATACTAACATTTGGGGAATCTAGATGGAGGGTGTACAGGAATTTTTTATATAATTTTTGCAACTTCTCTGTAAGTCTGAAATTATTTCGAAACAAAAAGTTAAAAACAAAAGTAAGGGAAGAAAAATCTTACTGGATGTCTTCCTAAATTATAGCATAGGCAGAAAAATTTACAGCAATCTGAAGTTTTCACGAGTTCCATTTCAAAGGCCTGTGGCCATAAAAGTCTAAGAGCCCACATGTACAATGACCGTGGACAGTGAGCAAAAGGCTGCATGTGCTGATGCAAATGCTGCGGGGCTCGAATTTTTATGCCAGGCAGTTTGGAACACATCCATGTCCACTTGTCAGGAATTCATAAGTAAGAGCTCTGGAACCCGAACCGGGGTAAATGTCCCACCCTCTATACAAGTAGGACATAATACTGTCTTTACCTGGATAGCAACAGTTAAGCCTTTTCTGAGCAGGTGGGGTCGCAGGCTTTTTGGTACGTGACTTGGCAGGGAGAGAGATGACCGTGGCCGTCTGGTTTTCGTTACTTTCCGTGGGCAGATAAGTTTGATAGCCATGTTCAAAAACAAATTCAGGAGCTGAAACTAAAAGATACAGTAATTATTAATTTTCATGATATGAACACTCAATCATTCCCTTTGCCTACCTTTCTTTGTAGAGAATGAATATGCCAGGTTGCTTTCCACGTCTCCTTTGGGGCTTAGGAGTGATCATGTGGCCAATGAGACACCAGAGAGCATCTGCTGGGAGCTTCTCTAAAGATTTTCTTCCCTCATTTTTTTGAAAATAAAAAAAGAGAGGGAGCAGAAAAAGAAGCAGGTGAAGAAAGCTCATTTTTGCTGCCCTGTTGCCCCGCTTCCTGTCTTTGGACATGCTGGAGTGATGATGTGATGCCCTGATCTGTGGCAGCTATTCTGTAACTATAAGGGGAAAGCATGAGGATCAGATGCTGAGCCAGAGCTCTGGAACCACCCAAATCTAGACTTCTTAAATGAATAAGGAATGTCCCTATAATTTATGCCAGGTAGGTTTTCTGTTAATTGCAGCCAAATGCCTTAGGCACTTTTGTAAGCTGTATCACAAAATCCTAATAAACCACCAGAAAGGAACTAATATAAGGAATTTGGGGCAAAACTAGTCTAATTAACATTATCCTCAGCATAAGTATTCCTAAAGAAAATATAATTATTGTACTCTCACTGAAGTCTTGAAACAAAAGGAAAAAACAGTAGCAAAAGAGAGACCAAGTATGGAATATCATTGTAAAGATAAAATAGGCAGTCTTGAATTTCTCTTATTTTTGCTTATAAAAAATTTTGTGGCTATTTTGTTAACTAAGCTTATGGTTGGGGGCTTGGAAATTCTTTCTTTTTTAAAACATAATTTGTCACATGAAAATTTATCTTAAAATGAGGAGTAAATATAACTAATGGGGCTTGTTCATCGGGTGAACTTAGGCTGAGAGGCCCTAATAATGATTTTGAGACACACTGTGATATTCTGTTTCCCAAACTTCAGTTACCAAGGCACCACCTTTGACATTTTTGCCATTTATTTACAGAATGTATTTACCTAAATCAATATAGGCCTAATGTCACTACTTATTTTAGCTCTGTCCAAAGCAGAAATATTCATGCCACAGGTCTGAGGTGCTAGTTATAGTTCTCTTAAAACAAACATCATATTTCTTTGAATCCAGGACGTTGCAGATCGTGAGATGCATCATAATTTTACATATGATAAAGAATGTTGCCAATTAAACACATTATGACACAACGCTTTCATATTCTTTAGATATTTTATATTTATTCAATGAGCTGTTTTAGGCTTCTTTGGACATTTGTCAGGAAATCCAGCTTTCTGATCTGCATCTCTTTGGCACCTTTGGCAGTGACAGTATCACTATGAGGTATGTCAAATAACACCTGGGTTCTATCAGCATGGAAATCCATGGTTTCCATTTTTCTCAATGGAAACATGTCCAGGGAAGTTAAGTGCCTTTTGTTTAGCCCAAGGATTCTGACAAACCGATGTTCCCTGCCTTCATGCCAAGGCTCTCTGATGCATGAATTGGCCACACCTGCCTCTTGTTGACATTTTCATTTACTCTGTGGGATTTGACTATTGCTCCTGCTTTTGCTTGCTCTGCTTGGTTCTCAGAGTGTGGTCTCCAGCCCGCAGCACTAGAGCTGCGTGGGAACCTGTTACAAGGGCAAATTTTCAGACCCCACCTACTGAATCAGACACTCTGGGGGTGCACCCAGCAACCTGTGTTCTAAAAAGCCCTCCAGGAACATCTGATACATGCTCAAGTTTGAGAACCACTAGCATAGACCATCCTTTTCCACGCATCTCAGCAGTAAAACTTAACCCAGCTTTGTCCAAATGAGGGAATCCACCTTTCTTGGTTGTTGCTTTGCAAGAACATAGAACTGCAGTTGTTCCTTCAACAATAAACACTTGCTTCATTAATATCAAAATGACTCCCTGATATTGTTTCCAGGCATTTATGGGTAAACAGTTACTTTTCATCTTCAACGTGAATTATAATGCAATATCTTGGAAGACATTTTTTAAAATTTTGAGATAGGGTCTCACTATGTTGCACAGGCTGGTCTCGAATTCCTGGGCTCAAGTGATCCTCCTGCCTCAGCCTCCTGAGTAGCTGGGACTACAGGTGCACATCACTACACCCAGATAATATCTCAGAAGATGTTTTAAACAGCAATCAAACTCAATACACGTAGTTCCAAAAATGCACACAACTCAGCTGAGGTGACAAAAATGTGATCAACTGAAATCAAGTTTGTTCCTACGTGCAGAAAGTTAATTTTTTTGGACTGCCTGTTGGCTGACAGCAGTCTCTTTGGTTCCAAGGTGATGCACTGCTGTTTAAGGTATGCTAAAATGTATCTTCGAATTGATATGAGTCCAGGCTTAGCCACTTATTGTATGTGTGACTTCAGGCCATTTAGGTAACCTCTCTGAGCCTGTTTTGTCACCTGTAAACGGGGATAATCATGCCCACTTCATAAGGTTGTTGTAAAGTTTAATGAAAGAATTCAGTAGCACAGGATGTGGCCGTGCTTGGGTCTCATTAAAAAGCTCCTAGAGTTGAACAGAACTGGACTTGGGCCCTTTCGCATCAAACTCTCAACTGGAACGCTTATGAGCTGGGGCGACCAACTATCCTTTCCACCCTGCCAGGAGGTCGGCTGGGCTTCATCTCCTGCTTCTCCTCTACCACGAACCTGGGGAAGTCACAGCAGAAGGAAGCATGGGAGTATTCTGGATATTAACCCTTCTCAGACATATGATTTGCAAAGATTTTCTCCCATTCTGTATGTTGCATTTTCATTTCTGTTGTTTCCTTTGATGCATAAAAGTTTTCAAATTTGATGTGGTCCTATTTGCCTATTTTTTGCTTTTGTTGCTTGTGCTTTTGGCATCTTAGGGATGCAGCAGGAAGCATCGTGTGTGGGCAGGTTAAACACAGCAAAGGGAGTCAGGTACCCAACTGTGGGGATTACTTTGGGGGTGGGGCTATTCACACGTAACCTGTGAGTCACCTCAGAGTCGATGGCTACTAGACCACAAAGGGTTTGCTCAAGAGCTTGGGATGTGAAGGCTTACCTCACTGAGCCACAGTTTCTTTACCTGGAGAATGGGGACAATTTCCATTCCTATCTCTGAGGGCTGCTGTGAGGATTAGGGGCCAGGCATGTAAAGCTGCTATTGCTGTTGTCATTATTATTATTATTATTATATTTTGAGACAGGCTGTCACTCTGTCACCCAAGCTGGAATGCAGTGGCATGTGTGATCACAGTTCACTGCAACCTCGAATGAACTCCTGGCCTCAAGGGATCCTCCTGGCTCAGCCTCCAGAGTAGCTGGGACTATGGGTGTTTACCACTACAGCTGGCTAATTTTTAAATTTTTTGTAGAGATGGGGGGTGGGTGGCAGCAGAGGGTGGGTGGTCTTGCTGTGTTGCCCAGGTTGGTCTCGAACTCCTGGCCTCAAGCCATCCTCCCAGCTTGGCCTCCCTTAAGTGCTGGGATTATAGGCATGAACCACTGCACCCAGTGGAGTTTACACCTTATTTGTCTTAGTAAAGATTCAAGAAGGTTAAGACAAACTGAGAGCTGGGCATGCTGCAAGTGCTTGATAGTTCTCAACTGACATTACAGGGATTATACACAACACTAGATTAATATTCATTTGTCTGTATTCGGCTTTGGCATAAAGAGTGGCATTGGCCTTGGGAATGTCAGAGCACCCAAGTGGGACTGAAGGCAGTAGGGACAACTCCAAGCAGCCCACATCTGCTGAGGTGGGACTACTCATAGCCTCGGGGGGAAGTGCTTCTAGCAGAGGCACGACTTTCCCCCACACAGGAATATTCTAGCCTCTCTTTTCACTGAGGATGTGGCAAGGGCCACTGCTTTATGTGGGGATCGCATTTCTAACTTTTTGCAAGAGCTCAGCGCCTCATTCCCTACCCTGGCATGGCCACTAAAATCAAGTCCCCGTCTAGTGACATCAGATCTGCCCACCAATACCCCCAGCAGCTGACAGCCCTACACACCTGCTGCCGCTTCTAGTTTTGTTCTGGGTTTCCTGTGTGCCCAGGTGTGCACCTGAGAGACGGTTTCTTGTATTTAGTCCTGGTTTGTAGTAGGGCCATATTCAGTTATTTAGTCGTAATGTTGCTTAAAATGTTTGATTGTTATATGAATTTCATAAGAGAATCAAATTTTTTTTTTCTGAAGTTTGTACCCATTGGTGTCTTAGACCCACTGGGCTCACATGAACCAACTGTAGCTCCTTTTCTACAAAACTGCCTTTCAAATCTCTAAAAACAGCTTTCATATCTCCGGTTCAATTTGCTTCCCCCTTTTCTTCTTCAATTTAAAAACTCCATTAAAAGATCCTTTTCTTTTTTTAATTACAATTTTTATTAATTTTGCAAAATAAAAGTAGCCACTACTTGTAGAAAATCTGGGAAGTGTAGAAAAGTGTAGAGAGAAAATCAAAATGGCCCAATGCTATTATAACATGGCAACATACATCCTTATATGCTTATTATATACTGTACTTTTTCTCCAAAGCACCTATCTCTACTACAATTAAATACTTATTTGAGAAAATAGTTAATGACTGTCCTGTCTCCCATTTGGTAGGATGAGCCATATAAGGACAGACCCTTGTCTCTCTCCGTCTCTGTCTCCCAACACCTGAAACAGACCCCTGGTGATGGGCAGGGACTCAAAGAACATTAATTGAATTAAAGATTGACTAATGGCTAACACATTTTTTGTATACAGACTTTAAAGTATACAAGTGGGATCATGGCTTAAATCATTTTACAGTCTCCTTTTCTTTTGTTTATTAAACAATTTTGCCATATTAAAGCATTCTGCCATGTTATCACTCATCCAAAACATGGTTTCTAATGGCCACATAATATTCCATTATTTTGGTTGTTTCAAAGTTAATTAACCATTCCCCGTTCTTGGATATTGAGGAGGCTTCTAGGTATTTACTTTTATAAATAACACCTAGCCAGAATTTTTAACTTATCCCTAGTTTCTCTGAATATATTCCTTTAAGTTGAGGAATTGGGTCAAAATGGTATGGATGTTTTATTGCTTGGTGACACATAATTACAAGATCCTTTCAGAAAACTGAAATCATTTGTATTCTCTCCTTTACCTTGGCTATCACAGAGACTACTGCACAGGACAAAATGAGATCATTTTAGTTTAAATTGCATTTCTTTTATATACAATTAATGAGGATAAACCCCATTTCAACATTTGTTTTCCACTGACGTACCTTCTTTAGCCTGTTTATGCTATTAGCTCTTTTCTTTTCTATTGGAATTTTCACTTTTTTCTCACTGATTTGTAACTTTTTTTTTCAGATTAAGGATACAGTCATATATTCAAATCTCTTGATCTTTTTTTGTGTTGTTTCTTCCCATATTGTTCATGCTTAGGATGCACTTTCAGGGTTCTTGATCTCCTGGCAGGAATCCCAACTGCAAACTCAGAATTCACTGAGAAAGAATCCACCTCTTTCTCCTCTTATGCTGTGCCCAACAGGCTTTTATACTTTGTAGTGTACATTTGCCCAGTCACAACCAGCCCAGCTGTCCCCCTGTCCCAAGGGGTGAGCCTCTGCCAAGTTGGAAACCCTGGCCACGCCCCCTCTCTGCCATCGCTGATTGGTCCAGCAGCAGACACACCTGACAGCATCCGGGCCAATCAGACTCTCTTGCCTGGGAATACGGAACTGGGACTAGGATGCTCCAGTTCGCTGTGGACTTTTCATTCTGAACAAAGACATAAGCCTTGGGCACAGTCGCACGGGCAACAGTGCTTTTCCAACTGTAATGTGCACACAGACCATCTCGGAATCTCACTAAAATGCAGATTCCAATTCAGTAGTTCTGGGTGTGGCCGAGACTGCGCCTTCCCAGCCTTTCCAACAAGCTCCCAGGCGGTGGCCTGGTCCTCAGACCACCCTTTGAGCTGTGCGAGTGTTTAGGAAACCCTAAAATATTTCTGGTTTCTGGTTCAATCCCTTTCTGAGATCCAGCTGCATGCCTGCCCTTAATACTCTATTTCCTATATCCTTCTAAACAAAGTCTCCCCTTTGGCTTAACTTATAGCCGAAGTAGGAGTTTGTTCGGGGTAAACAGTCCTAAGTAACAGAAAATTAACCTGCACTATACAGGGAAGTCACCAAACAGGAAAAATAAAAAACCACGAGTGAGTGGAACAAAGCTTCCTTCCACACCCCACCCTTCCTTCCCACTCCTGCGCTCTGCTCGTTTATTCCTCAGATCTGTTCAGCAGTCCATTGAGTGGGGCAGTGGTGGAAGTGTGGCCCACCAAAGGGGCCCTTGGGATTGGATTCCACTGCTGGGCCCCTTCTCCTTGTCCCTTGCTGGCCCAGCCACCTCCACTACAGTGCAACTGGGCATAGTCATGTGTCCCCAATTTTGGCCAATGGGATCTGAGGTTTCTGGAGTCTATCAGGAAGCATTTCCTCCCTGATAAAGATAAGTTGCCCCTTTCCCTGTCTGTGGATGTGGCTGAAAGATTTGGTGCCTACAGCAGTGGCCCTGAGGAGCAAGGGCAAAGGATAAAAGCCCACCACTGAGGACAGCAAGAGGATGCAAAGAAACCACTATTTGGGATCTATCTGCCTTGCCTGTTCCTCTGGCTGTGAGACAGACAACAAATGTCTTAACTGTTCAGTCCACTCTTAGTCTGGTGTTAAGAGCAACAGAAAGCATCTGAACGGACCCAACCAATCACCGGCTGGTTGAGATTCCTAGGACTCCACTCAGACCCACTGAGATACCAACCCCGGGAGGAGGACTCTGGGTATCTGCACTTTTTGCAGAAGCTTCAGATGGTTCTGATGCACAGGCGAGTTTGAGAAATGTTGCAGTGAGGACTTTACTGAGGGGCAGTGTGAACACCAGTTAGGAGCAGTTTCTGCAGCCAGAGAGCCTGGGTTTGAGACCCCAGTTCTGCCACTTTCTGTGTCTGTCATCTTGGACAAGTTACTTAATCCCTCTGTGCCTCAGTTTCATTATTGGTAAAATGGGGATAATAGTTATTAGTACCTAACTTTTGGTTGTGAAAAACTACTTCATGTAGAGTACTTAGAAAAGTGCATGGCACATAATATGCACCATGTAAGAATTAGCTATTATTATTTCCAGATCCTTCTGGCAATCACCATATAGTTTGTCTTACTAAATCACTCACGTGCTCAACAACTTTCACAGTGCTCCCAGCTCCTTCAGAATAAAGACCAGAGCTGAAGCATCCCTCCTACTACATAGCCCCCATGTCACCTCTAGCCGCTGTTTTCAGATCTGGCCCTGAGCTTCCTGCCTCCAAACCACCATGAGGAAATGCCCCCTTCCCGCCATCTTCCTCTCAAAGGCCAATGTGTCTTTCAAGGCCTGTTAAACACTTGACCTCATTCACAACTTTTCCCCCTGACTTTCCTAGTTGAAACTGATGTACTCTGGTAATTCTATGCACTTTTAAGGCTATACTTGTCACAAAGAGCTGGGCTTGTATGTCTTAAAACTAAATCCTCCTCTCCTCCCCCAGGGACTTGGGATTCTCCAAGGACAAGCATCTCCATTATCTCAGCATCTGGCACACAACACAACAATGCCAAAGCTACCCTCACCGAGCCCTCTCGATGGGACAGACACCGTGCCACAAGCTTCACGCACAAGAACAAATTCAATCCTTACAGCTGCCCTTTCCTGTACTCTATTCAATGACTGTTTTATTCAGTGCCTATGATGTGCCAGACCTGGTGCTGCGTGGCAGGAAAATAAGACTGATTAGGTCCCTGCTTGCCGGGAGATTTATAGTCTAGTAAACTAGAAATTAAGCCGCTAATTTAAGGGTCACAGGCCAAACTTGAACCTTCAGATTTTTTTTTAAGGCTTTCAAAATCAATTAGGTGGTCTGGGTCTTCCCTACATCAATTTCCTCTGGCCAAAGACCCCCAGGGACACACCTGTAGTTGAATAACTTTATTACTCTTTGCAATGAAGGAAACCATACACCACAGAACTGTGGAGCTTCTCAGTAAGAGGGGGCTAGAAAGAACTTATTATAGATTTGGGGCTCATAGACACTTTTTGAGGAGTGTTCAAGAAAACCTGCCTTGGAAGCATCAGGAAGTGGGGACAATTCTATGATTTGGTATTTTAATAAATATCACTGAGAGGGAGAGAAGACTACAGCAAGGCTAAAACTTGAACAGGCCGAGAAGTAGCTGTCACTCAGATCAACCAGGGCAGGAGGATGTTTGGTATTTTGTGGCTTGGACAGTATTCCCATTTTGTCTGGGCTCAGACATGATGGCGGATGTGGTCTCGCTTTTGTCTTGCTTCACCATGGTCAGAGTGACCTTGTCTGATGTGGGTGTTTTGTGAATCTGCGTATGTTCAACAGAACAGCATGGCCTACCTGTGAGAGCCAGGCCAGCTCCTAGCAACACGAAGAGCCCACGGATAATGGTCTGGCGGCTGTCAGAGGCTGCTTTTCTCTTTCTCAGCCAGTTGGCCACAGGCCCTCTCCCTCTCTATTGTAGGATATGCCGCTACCTATGCTGCCATTGCCTGCCCCCCTGCCCCCTCGACTGCCTTGGAATTCACTTCTCTGGCTAATTAAAGAGTGCTTGTCACCAAACAACTAACTAATTATGATTACGATAAATACTAGGCAAGAAAACAGCAAGAAACCTAACTGCAGCATCGGGGAGAAGGGGAAATCAGGGCTGGCTTCTAGGTATAGGTGACTTTTAACCTGGAACCTGAAGAGTGGAAATTAACCAGGAATGGTAGGACAAATCATTCTTGGTCAAGTGATCAATTCAACTAACATTGGCCGTGGGCATGGCATGAGCCAGGCTCTGCGCTAACATCTCTCGTGTGCTGTGTCATTTCGTTCCCACAGCCCGATTCAGGAAGTAACGACAGCTAACGCTGACAGTTTTAAATGTCTTCCACGTAGGAGCCCACTGAAGCCTGCCTAGAACCCTCTGACACAAGCATTATCTTCACTCTCGTTTTACTGCTGGGGAAATGGAGACACAAACACTGTAAATTACTTGCCCAAGGTCACGTGGTTAGGAAATGGTGCAGCCAGGATTTGAACCCAGACAGTCCTTCTCAGAACCTCAGACCCTTAACTACCATACCCCATTGCCTCTCTATTTATTCTTGTCCTCACTTTAAAACGGGGCACCGAGGGCTCTTGTAATTTGCCATAGTCACGTGGTTCCTAAGGCTCTAGGCAGGCAAGATTCAAAACTCAGGGGCCTAACTCCAAAGCCCCATGATTTTAAGCCATGAACTTAGAAAATGCATGGGAGATGCTATTTTGTTTTTCACCCGCATTGACATCTAATTTTACTGCTCCTATATGAAAATTCTTAAATCATATGCCAAACAATAGGCAGCTCTCAAAGCTAGCGGGCAGAGAATAAATTTTATTTTACACCCAACTATTATTGGGCCAAGAGGAGACATATGAGCTGAGTGAGGAAGGTTGTGGCTTAATCAAGGATTGAAGAAGGACAAACAAGTCTGGAAAATGTGTGGATGAGGGTATCTGTAGAAACTGCTGTATGGGGGGCTGGTCTGTGTAGCCTGCGGCAAGTGAGTGACTCTCCAACCTGGCTGAGACCCGGGATTCCCCAGGAACTTGTTAAAAATACAGATGCCTGAGCCTCAGCTCCAGAGATTCAGATTCAGAAGGTGGGGCCTGGGCACCAGTATCTTTAACAAGCTCCCTGGAGACCCTGGCCCATAGGCAGGTCTGAGAACTGCCAGCCAATGGAACATGGATGCCCAATGTGCAGAGCCCAGCCCAGAAAAGCAGCCTAATAAGTGCAAAAGAGAAAAGAAAGCAGGATTCTGCTCGTTTAGCTGGCGGAGAAGCAGGCACAATCTGGAGGAACAGCTGAGTCAGGCAGAGACCATGCACACTGCAGATCTCACCAGCCACTCAACACCTGTTTATTGGTCTCTACATTAATAAAAGCCATTGCTTACTGAGCCCGATTACTCCTTTCAAGGCCCTGTATGTGGAGTATCGCAGAATCCTCACAATAACCCAGTGATTACTGGGTATTATTATAACCTCTTTTTACAGATGAAGAGTATTAAGACAGAAGGAGAGTAGATGATTTGCCCACAGCCTAGGGCTGTTAGGTGGTAGACTGGGACGCAAGGCCAGCAGTCTGTCTCTGAGCTTGGAGCTCCCTTCATTTCTGTGCAGGGCACAAAGAGGGCGCCATGCCTGGCCTGAGTGTAGAGGGTGGTCAACAAAACTCAGGCATGGCAAGAATGAATGATTGCAGGGCCATGGAAGATACTAAGAGGAGGGTGAATGTCTCTGAACAAAGACCTAGGAGGACAAAAGAGGGAACAGTTATTTGGTTGTGGGGTCAGCTTCACCAGTGGATGTGAAATTTGAGCAGTTGCTCACACTCAACAAATAATGAATACTTTTGTGTCAATGCCACTCTAGGCAGTGGGGATCCAGTGGTGAAGAGGAGGGGTGCTTGTGGGTCAGTGATGGGGGCAGACCTTAAATTTGTTCCTCCAGTAATCATTTCATTACGGGGACAAGACCTAGTCTAGGAGAAGAGTGTGTGTGTGGTGTTAAAGGGCTTTTTAAGAAAGTGCCTTTAAGCTCAGCCCTGACATTTGCATAAGAATTAAGTCAGTTCCAGGCAGAAGGAACAACACATACAAGGGCTCTGAGCCCAGAGGAAACATGGCTCATTCAAAAACAGAATGGGGCCGAGTGTGGTGGCTCACGCCTGTAATCCTACCACTGTGGGAGGCCAAGACAAGAGGATCGCTTGAGGTCAGGAGTTCAAGACCAGACTGAGCAACATAGTGAGACCCTGTCTCTATAGAAAAACAGAAAAATTAGCCAGGTGTGGTGGCATGCGCTTGTAGTCCCAGCTACTCGGGAGGCTGAGGCAGAAGGATTGCTTGAGCCCAGGGGTTTGAGGTTGCAGTGAGCTATGATGACACCATGGCACTCTAGCCTGGGTGACACAGAGTAAGACCCTGTCTCAAACAAACAAACAAACAAACAAACAAAAACCAGAATGGCAGCTGAAATACAGAGGGGAGGGGAGTGTCCCTAGATGGAGCTAGACCCTTTGTGTGTAGATTGCCATGAACCTTAAGTCTTCAGGTTCAGTTGGTGTCAGCTAGGCAAAGGCGGGAAAGGTATTTCAGGCAGAGGGAACAGCATATGCAAAGGCCCAGAACCCAGAAAGACACAATGGCCACAAATAAAGCGGGGGCCTTAAAGTTGTGCACACTGCCTGGTATCCATTTTAACATGCTTCATATGCAGTTTGTGGGTTACTGGGACTTTGTTTTTGAGGACAGGACACCAAACACTAAATCTTCAGGGAGAAGACCACTAGGGTAAGGGTCAAAACACATCATGTCCCAGAATTGTCCTGACCTTGTGGTGGGACCTTGGCCATGCCTCTTCCCTACATGTGGCTTAGTTTTATCTGGCTGTAAAAGGTTGTACCAGTCAGAGGTGGGGAACCTGTGGCCTCAAGACCACATATGGCCCTCCAGATCCCCAAGTGTGGCCCCTTGACAGAACCCAAACTTCACAGAAGAAATCCCTTTATTTGTTCCATAAAATTTGGATCTAGTCAAAAGGCCACACTCAGGGATCCAGAAGGCCACAGGGTGTTTTCTAGTTTTCACATTTTCTTAGTGAGTTTCCTGTAAGATGGGTATTAAGATAAATTCAGGAGAAAATGGGAAGATCTCAAGATATTTTTATTGAGGTTTGGGAGGTGATCAGTTTATTTCAATGTTTAAAGAATTCGGCAGAAACATTATTTTAGATGCATTAAGAAAAAACCCCACAAAACTTTGCTTAATGCCAAAAAATTCAAACATCACCCTGATATACAATTGACAAGGGGAAAGTCGGTTCCCTGACCTCTGATGTTCCCCAATCCTCAGATCCAGATTAACTATTTGGTAAACATTCTCTGAGAATAAGCTAGAAGAAATTTGTGGACTCAATCAGGCTCATAGATGTATTTTGTTTGGCCAAGAAAGTTTTAAAATTTGGGAAATTTCACACTTTTCAGCTTCTATGAAAAACCCAAATATCTAACTGGCTGGATCCAAAGAGCAGCTGCACTTTTGGATGAGTCATGTATGATTTCTCCACTTTGCCACACTCCCCACCACTCTCTAATATCTCACACACAGCCTATTTCTCTTTTACATTACCTGCCTCATCCCTGTTCTAGAAGATTCCCTTGAATATAATACTATATAATATGTAGTATTTTTTTACACTAACCTTGAGAGTATTTCTACATATGTACACAGATCTAGCTCCTCTTTCCAAGGCTAAGTTACATTCCACATTGGAATCGCTGATACTAATTTATCTAACTTCCTCTCGATGTAGACATACAAAGGCTCCACTTTCTCTAGAGTATATCCTGCAAATGAATACCCTTGTATACTTGTTCATACAGTTTTATAGGATAAATATCTAGAAGTAAACTTACTGGGTAAACGTGTTTATGTACATTTTAAAATGGAGAGATTTTTAATTTAAGATTTAAAATTTGAAAGTTATCACAAAATTGCCCAGGTTATATGAATTTTACATCCCCAGAAAATGCAACTAGTATCCTTTCCCCAAGCCTTTTTTTTTTTTTAAATTAATTAATTTATTTTTTAAGGCTGGTCAAATGAAGCAGTAGGAGTAGAGAAGGAACAAAGGAATCTGTAACTTGTGATCAATTAGTTGTAAACACCACTGCACTTGGACCAACCCCAAGCCTTGTTTTGATTTGCATTTCTTGAATTACTAAGGCAAAGGAGCATCATTTTATGTCTAGTGGTCTCTTGTACATCATCTACTGACTTTTCCACTTTGTTCTTTTCTTTTGACTTTTACTGCTTTTTAGAGTTCTTTGGATATGAGGGGTATGAGGTCTTAATCATATATGCTGCAAATTTCTTCCCAAGTTGTTTGTCTTTAGACTGTGTTTATACTTTGTTTTATACTTTGGAAAAATTGTAACTTTATTTGCAATCATGTTTACGATTGTTTTCCTTTTGGGGGGTGAGAGGGTCCACAACCTGCCTTCTTTGGTAGGCATATTAATATATTTTTTAGAATCAAATGCCTTTAGCTAAGGAATACATTCTCCATTTCCCCACAGGTCTCAGCACTATCTCATAAATGGGTTACTTCATACTTTTAAACTTATCTGTGTGGCCCCTAAGACAGATTATATAGGTACAAGTATAGGTATGGGGGGGTGTTTGTGTATGTGTGAGTATAATATTTCCTCTAGAGCTTATGGTTTTGTTATGCACATTTAAAGTTTTGATCCATCTGTAATTTATTTTTGGTGGAGTGAGTGGACTAAACAGAGAACTGGGATGGGCTGTTTTCCTGCTCAGCAGCACAGGGAAGACATCAATGGCTGTTTGTAGATTTAAAAAAGAAAAACCAAAAAACCAACATTTTTTTGTCCCTTTACACAAGTAATGCAAACTCGGGGATCATACATATACTCCACCACCCAAAACAACCACATTTTTTTATTGAACGCATTTCCTGTAAGTCTTTTTCTTTATATATAGATTTTTGTTTTAGAAACCTGTTTTTTGTCTGTTTTGTTTAACATGTGACAAAATTTATAACTCCTAACACTTAATGTTTTAACCTAGCAGCTCCCAAACCTGGCTGGGCAGCTGGCTTCCCGATGGAGCTTGTTAAAAATAATGAATCAGTAACCCTAGGGGGTGGGCCCTGGGAATCTATATTTTTAACAAGTTCCACGGAGGTGTTTTGAGACATGGCCAGGCCAACTCTCGCCTGGCTCCCCCATCCCCCAGCTGTACCTGTGATCGTCTGGGTCTCCGAGGTGATGGTTCTGGTGCTGGTCTGAGTCTGGGTGGCAGGCACTGTTTCCTCTGATACAAACTGAACTGTGCTGGGGGCTGCTCCAGACGTGCTGGTCAGCTGGCAACCACTTTGCTTGTGAGCTACAAAGGCATCCAGGTTGTTAAACTGCTGCTTGCAGATGCCACAGATGTGGATGTCAGGAGTCAGCTCAACCAGCACCGTTGTGCCACCTGGAACTCCATGGGACAAAGGGAAAGTCAGAGATTAATTCCAAACAGCTTTAAATTATAATGCAAACCAGATTCATGGTAGGAAGCAAAGGCATGGTGGCAGACATGGTTAGGTGGTGGCCCATTATCCATTCCACTCCCCTCTTCTTTCTTGCAAACAGAATCCCAATTCTGTCCTAGCAGCAATGTACCCAGATCCAAGCAATGGCTTATGCTCCATTTTTGCCGATGGGGCACTAGTGGTATTGTTTGCAAGACACTTTTCTGATGTGCAGGGCTGCCCTGCACTTTGCAGGACCAGCAGCCATCTCCTACCCCAACTAAAAATTCATCATGAAAACTGATCCCCATGTATTTCCACCACCCTCCCCAGCCACACACACACTATGGGAACTAGTCTAAACAATCTTGGTCCCCTCCATACTTGTGAACCCCTCCAGCACACTGCTGGAGGAGTTTCTGGGAAAAGTTTGGCATTCATGATAAAAAAAAAAGAGCAGAAGCAGCTGGCACCGTGCCCCTATTCGTCTGGCTTTGGATGCAGACGTGATGCCAGTGGCTTCTGCAGCCATCTTGTAACTATGAGGAAAATGCCAAGATACCTACAGATTCCAGCCCTTACTTCACTTATTCCCTGATTCAACCCTGGAATCGACCAGTTCCAGACTTTGTTAGGCAAGTACAGTTTGAGTTTCTCTTACTTGTAGCCAATTCATTCAGAACTAACAGGGCCACTATTTCTTGATAGTAATGACACCAGGAGTTAGCACTGTGTTAATATTTGCAAAGTACTTAGCACAGTGCCTGGCATTATATTAGAAAATACTATATAAATATTTATTAAAGAAATATAATTAATTAGTAAGTCTCTAATATGACTACCTTAATTTTTATTTTAAAAATTTTCTTTGCCTTATTATAAGAAAACTCAAGTTTATAACAGAAAATTTGGAACATATGAAGAAGGGGAAAAATCACAACTGTGTCACCTATGCCTGCCATGAACACCACAAAATGTTTTCTTCCATTCTTTTCTTTACACTTAAAAATCGTATAAAATCATGATGTATTATAAAATTAATCTTTTCCCTACATAATATTGCATACACATTGTGCTTTATTATTGAAATCTCTTTATAGATATAATTATTTAATGACAGCACATTATTCCTTGGTATCCATGTGTCATAATCTTTTCAGCAACAATAAGGTATTTACATTATTTCCAATTTTCCCCAAGTTAAATAATACCTTCGTGCATATACAGTTGGTGTCCATGCATTATAATATTCTGAAAATTTATAAGATATTTACATTTTGTCCAATTTTCCCCAGGTCTAAGACAAGAAATCTCTGCGTGGCAATACAATTTGGTTGACTCGCTAAGGAGAGAGACTGGGGGTTGAGTGCTGTGATGTTTTATAAGCCACCTTGCAGAGCACCCCATGCACCTAAGTACTTTGAAATCAGTGCATGGAGGGAATGAAACCTTTTCTTCTTTGGCGCACTGTCTCCTGCAGCTACTGAGGTACCCATGGGACTAACAGGGAAGCAAGGAACTAAGAAATGAAAAAAAGCATTGCTGAGGATTCCTTGATGATGGACCAGGACTGATATCCAGGATGAAAGAGTTTTAATAACAAATAATGTCACTGGTACGTGGAAAGTACACAAGTAATGACCTAGACCTTCCTTAGAATCCTGACACTATCACTTAACAACAGTGACCTTGGGCTTGGGTTTTCTCATCTGTAAAATGGGGAGAAGAGAGGTTTCTACTTTACAGAGTTGATGTGACGATTAAATGAGATAGTGCTTGTAAAAGGCCAGCACAGTCCCCTCCATCCGCCCCCAACCCGCAGCCCAATCCCCCAGCATGTTCCCCGGTGGGGTTATTATCGAGGCACCCTATTTAAACGTGGACATATCTGAGCCCCACCTAGGAGATACTGAGTCATAACGGGGTGCGGTGAGGAGGCTGGCGTTTGAGAAAATCTGTGCTTTTCACAAGTAATTCGAGGAATGTCTAGCTAAGTTTGGGAGCCAATGTCTCCAAAATTGTTACCAGTAGCAGCTAACAAGATGAGCACTTACTATGTGCCAGCTGTCTGCAAACCCCTGTGCCAGGGGTTCTCAAACTTGATGCGCTTCAGAATCGCCCAGGCAGCAGCTAGTAAGGACGGCCGATCCCCAGCCCCACCCCCGAGATCTGGTGGGTGGAGCCCAGAAAGCTTTTTTAAAATACACGCTCGCGCTCCCAGGTGGCTGGTTTGCGCTTAGTCCCTGGACCACACTTTGGGAAACAATGCACCGGGCGGTACCAGGGACTTGCAAACGACTGATGTCCTCATCAGGAAAATAAAAACTGAACCCCAAACTCAAAGAAAGCGACCACGGCCCCGTGTCCCATTCTGATCTCCACCCTTAATGTGGAAAAGGCTTTGCAATGAGCCGGCAAGACCTCGTGAGCTCCTCCAATCGCCAGGCTCCAATTTTGAGCCACTGAGGCAGAAGTTTTCCCATCAGCGTTACCCCGGTTACCCCAGATTCCTCCCTCCCCGCCGCACGCCCCAAACTCCGCCTGGCTGGGCGGGAATGCCCTTAGGGGGTGGCGATTGTCTGCACGCAAGCCCTCCCCCACCGCTCCCCGCCCGGGGGTCTCGCCCGGCTGGAGAGAGCCCCCCGCCCGGCGCCGGGGCGGCCGCGCCCCCACCCCAAGCCCTCTCCGGCGCCCCATGCTCCGCGCGCCCGCCGCGGTCCCCGAGACGCGGCTCGGGGCCGTCACCCCGATTTCGGGGCCCCGGGCCTGCTGGCTGCGTCGCAGACGTGCTTGGGCCCGGGCCCCGGAGCGCGCACAGGGCCCCGGAGCGCGCACTGCGCCCGGAAAAGCACTTACTTTGCACGGAGCCCGGGAAGCTTTCGCCCTCGCTGCTCGCGTTCATGGCGCGCACTGGGAGTCCCCGGCCGGCCGGGGTGCCAGGGTGGGGGGCGCTGATCTACATGGTGCAAGGACTTTTCCTTTTATTTTTCCACACCCCCCCAGCCTTCCTTCTCCCAACTCTGCGAGGCGGGGAGGACGGATGTAAAGCAAGCTCCACTTCCGCTGCCTAGAGGGCGCTGGCCCGGCCCGGCCGCCCCAACCTGGCTTTGCGGCAGCGGCTCTCCGGGGAAGCGGCCGGCGAATCCCGAGGCCCAGGCCGCGCGGCCCCGGGCCCGCGGAACCGGCCCCGGCTCGGGGATCTGGACGGCCGCGCGCGTCCCGGGGGCTGGGCGACCGCGGGCGGCGAGGATGCGTCCCCCGGGCCGCGGTGGCCGGCGGCCCCGCCCGCAGCCCTGCGTCCTCGGCGGCTGCGATCGCCCCCCCAACTCCCCGGCTCGGGGCGCCTCTGCACCTGCCGCCCCGGGCGCCTGGGCCCCAGAGCAGCGGTGCGGCGGCGTCGCTCCCGGGACGCCCGGGCGCTTTGCAGAGGGACCCGCGTGCGGCCGCGCTTCGGGGGCGGGGGCGCGGGGCGCGGCGGGCTCCGGAGAAAGCCGGGCTGGGCGTCAGCGCCCGGCAAATCAGCAGAGCGCTGGGCGGGCCCCCTGCCCAGCGAGCGGAATGGAGAGGACCGTGGTGATGTGGACGACGAGAGTAACAACCGGGATCGTAGCGCAGAAGGGTCCCCTACTCCGGGGGGCTTCCAACTTTGTCGCGCACCACGGTCGCCTGGAGGGCTTGTTAGAACACAGGCGGCTGGGCCCACCCCAGCGCGTCCGATTCAGTAGGTCTTGAGGCCTGAGAACGAGCATGTCCAAGTTCCCGGGTGATGCCCCTGAGGTTGGTCGGTGTCCACACGCTGACGACACTGCCCTGTCTGCTCTGTCCCCGCTCGCCTCACCTCATCTCTCCTGCTTCTGCCCCGTTGTCTCTCTGCTCGCCTCCCGGGCTCCAGCCCTCTTCAGCCTCCGGACATTTGCACTTAGTCCTCTCTGTATCAACCTGTCACCCTCCCCAACACCTGCAGGTCTTGATTCAAATTCACATTCTTAGAGAGGCCATCCTTCCTTTAAGGGTTTGTTTATTCCTCCAGCAACTAGTTATTCCTAAGTGTTTGCAGTGTTCCAGGCCCTGCGCTACCCTCTGAAGGTAGAGACAGATAGGGTGCCTGCTCTAGTAGAACTTGGCTAGAGGCTAGGGAGGGAGTCCACATGAAATAATCCACTCAGCAGTGCAATTTTTTGCTACTGATAAGGTCTCCAAAGACCATAAAACAGGGATGTGATAGTGGCTGCGGGAGTGGTTGAGGAAGGCCTCTCTGAGCAGGTAATATTAGAGCAAGGAGCCAGGGAGGAGGCAGCCACGTGAGGATGGGGTGGGGGCAATTCCAGCCCGAGGAACTGGAAGGAGCAAGAGCCCTGAGGCAGGAATGAGGGAGATGGAACTCGTGTTGCCCACCAGTCCCACTGGAAATCTTACCACTCTCCCCTGCATCACGCGGGCCTGCCCCACCAGCCTCCTTGCAATTGCTCAAACAAACCCAGCTCATTCTGACCCGGGGGCTGGCTCTGCATCTGCTCTTCCCTCTGCCTGGGTTGCTTTTCCCTGGTCTTTGCAGGGCTAGCCTTTTAGGTCATCCAGGGTCAAATACAATGTCACCTTCGCAGAGAGATCTTTTCCTATCTCTCGACTCCCCCTGGGATGCTATCACATCACCTTCATTACACCTATCTAGGTAACATGATCCAGCAGGGCACTGCAGCTTAGGGCAGTATTTGTTTTTTCTTGCTTGATGAATGTTTACATATGTGCACACCTGGGGAACCTCCCACCCAGATCAAGATACAGTATTTCCAGCCCCTGGCCAGCTCCCTCGTGCCCCTTCCCAGTCAATGCTACTCCCACTCCCCAACCCTGCAGAGGTAACCACCATTCTGACTTCTGTTGCCACAAGTTCCTTTTGTTGAGGGCAATATTTTTCATATTTGCCTAAAGAGAAGAAGCACCTGGGAGGGCTTGCTAAAGAAAAAATTCTTGGGTCCCAAACCATACTTACTGCATCTGGATTTCCTGGGGCAAGACCTGGTAATTTGCATAGATTTCACAAGTGCCGCAGGTAATTCTCATCATGATGTAAGCCCTGGCATTAGGCTCTTCCACCACCATACAAATCCAAGAGTTGCTATATTGGAATTAGTTGGGTGACCTGGAGTAGGAGATTCAACTGCTCCGTGTCCCAATTTTCTGTAAATTAGAGATAATAGTAGTATGTACTTCATTAAGTTGTTTTGTAGAAGAAACCAATCAATATGTGTAAAGTGCTTAGAATAGTGTCTGATTCATATAACTGAGCAATAAATCCTAGCTATTATTATTTTTTACGTGTACTTGGTTATTTGTCTCCCTGCCAGACTGTAAGCTCCAGGAGGGCATGGACGTGGCCTATTTTATTTGCCGTATATCCCCAGGGTCTAGAACAGGGCCTGGCACACAGGCACCCTCAATATATTTTTTGTTGTGGAATGATTTCATGCGTGTTTCTGTGAGCCCCATTTTAACCCTTTGCTACCATGTCCAGCCAGACCTCTATTGTACATCTAGACCACTGCCAAGGTATCTTTCTGGTCTTATAATATCCTCTTTTAATATCTTATTTTTTCTTTCTATACTTGTTTTACTTATTGCAAGCATATTACAAGCTGTTAGTTAGAAATTTGAAAAAGAATATAGAAAAATATTAGGAAGAAAATGAAACCCACTTCTATTCCACTACCCAGAAATAACATTTTGATTGATGAATATATCTGATGTCTTTTTGTATGTGTGTATGTATGCATAGATGCACAAATTATATTAATATATTTTATAAAAATATGATTATAACTTGCATGTTGTTTTTAACCTTCATTTTTTATACATATTATTATCATTGTTTTTTAAAAAGACACAAAATATACACAGCTACCTGAGATCCCACAAGCCGAGATAAGTATTTATGTCTTTACGTACTCTTTTATCTTTCTAGACTTTTTTCTATAGAAATGTAATAGAATGAATGATATGAATTGCTGATATTTGTCTATTTTTTACTTAAAAATAGTAATTTTGTGTGGTTCAAATCAATATGTATTCACAATATTATACTTCTGATACAGATTGCTGTTTGTATACCCAATGTCTGTTCTCTCAAATTTTCTTAGTAACAGAATTCCTGATTTATAGCTGAGCACATGGCCTCCTGAAAAAAGACTTTTCTCAGCTTCCTTTGTAGCTAGCATAGCTATATGACTAAATTTTGACCATGTAAATGGCTGGTGTGATGCAATTTCTGGGAAATCTCCTAAAAATAAAAATTGATATATGCTATTTGCTCCTACTTCTTTATTTCTTCCTCCCTTCCTTGCTTAGGATGAAGATGTGATGGCTGGGGCTCTAGCTGCTATTTTGGACTGTGAGAATGAGGCTTAACTCTAGGTATGGCAGAGTGGTGAGTTGGAAGTAGCCTAGGTCCCTAACTTCTAATCCAGCCAACTGGATTGACTACTTCTGGACTATATTTACATGAGAAGTGCACTTTTATCTTGTTTCAACTACTATTATTTAGGGAAAGAGTTGCTTTCATATTAGCGGTTTTGAAATCTTAATTTAACAAATACTAATCATATGTTGCTAATTGGCTTTGATTTGAAGAGTTTTGCAATTTGGGGTTGCATTAAATACCGGGAAGTTTAAATGATACGATGACCAAAATCATTGGGACTCGCTTACAGAGGCTGGGGTAAGGCTTGGGTATCTGTACATTTGACAAGCTCCCTAGTCATTCTGATGTACTCAGTGTTTGCAAACCTCTGCTTCCCACCATTAGTTTTAATGGTTAAATAATATTTCATTATAGGATTCCATCATAATTGATTTGATATGTTACTGGGTATTTGTTATCATAAGTAATAAACCACAGTAGCTCTTTTTTTATTGGCCCATGTGAACACACCTCTCTATGCCAGCCATCCTGAACAGAGCTGCCAGGATAATTTGTTTCAACACCATTTAGAAGGGTTTTTTCTTCCTTTGCCTTTTCAGATTATTTTCTCAATATGGATTATTTCCAGATCTATTTCTTGGTAAAAATCACACTTCTTGAAAAGCTAACAGCCTTTGTTTGACTAGAAAGCTCGTGACTTCTTCTGTTCTTAAGTTTTTGACCACTTCTCATTTAATAGATAAAATATAGAAATGGCAAATATACTGTAGGGTGCAGGCATACTAGTAATCCTACTCCATGTTCTAAATCTAGAAACTAAAATAAATTTGACTCTATTACCAATACTTAAAAGTTGATGGATTTCTCATTAAAAATGGAATTTATAGCTTTTTTTTTTTTAAAAAAAAAGGACAGATTTGGCAAATCTGGGCCTGAATTTTCAGATGGTGACACTTGGCTGGGCCTGAGAAGCTGCTCCTTTGGATAAAACCCAACCTTTTTAATTTACTTCAGTCCTCACTCCTCCCTGTCATTTTTGGTATTAAGACTGGGTATCAGTTCCCATAGTTCACTGCCCTTGCGAGGCATGTATCTGAATTTATACAAAATTTCCAACATGTTTCTAATAGAAAAAGGAACTTCTCCCTCCCCATGGTTTAAATATTTCTGTTAATTAAAAGTCTTTACTAAGGAATTACCTGCATTACCTGTACTATGTCATTTAATCCTCAGAACAACAGTGAAGGCAGACACTTATCCCTATTTTATAGATGTGGAAACTGAGTCTCACAAAGTGCAAATAAACTTCCTTCAGTCAAAAGGCCAATAAAGGACTATGTCAGTTAAGAATCTTTGAAGGCAAGTAACAGAAACTGTAGAACAGAGATTCTTGTAGTATTTCAAAATCAATCTATTAGAATTATTTCCTTGCTTAAATAACTTCTGGCAGGAGACTTCCAGATACTTTCTTAAATTATTAAGAGAATACACAGTTTTTTTTTCCTAGTAATGTTGATCATAAGAATAAAGAGGACACAATGACTGAATAATTACTGTAAGTTTTGTGAGCAAAGATATCCTTCTCTTAACAAAATTGTTGACTTTGGATGGAGTTACGTCCTCATGGGTTTATTGGGACATAACCTCATCATAAGTTGAAAATATTGTAAGTTAAAAATACATTTAATACACCTGACCCACCAAACATCATAGCTTAATCTAGCCTACCTTAAACATGCTCAGAACACTTATATTAGCCTACAATCAGGCAAAAATCATGTAGCACAAAGTCTATTTTATAATAAGTCATGTTATTTATCTAATACTCTACTGAAAGTGAAAAACAGAATGGCTTGCTGCCACTGCCCAGCATCCTGAGCGAGCAAGGAATGGCATGTTGCTAGCCAGGGAAAAGATCAAAATTGAAAATTGGAAGTCCAGTTTCCACTGAATGGGCATTGCTTTCATGCCATAAAGTAAAAAAATTGTCAGTTGAAGCATCGTAAGTCAGAGGCCATCTGTAGTTTGTAATTTCAAGTGATCAAAACTTTTTCCACAGTAAACATTTTAACGAATTTAGTTTCCTGTAGTAATCATTCATAGTCCACTAAAATGTAAATTCTCCTCAAGGTAGGAAATTTTGTTTATTTTCTTCCTTGTATACCAGCACCTAGAACAACGCCTGGTATACAGAAGGGGGTGGATGGATGAGTGGATTGATGAAGGAATGAATGAACAGTATCAAGGTTGCTTCAGAAAGTGACTATTAATAGTAAACATACAGACAAAATTGTCATATGACAACAGAATACAGAAAAATTAGAGATTCCATTTAGATTTTATGGTAACTGGTATTTTTAAATGTTTCTTATTTTTCTAGACAAAGGCTAACAACAATGGTTAAACCAGGGCTTTGCATTCTCAAAAGTACTTATGTCAACAACATTTCCACTCAAAAAATACTACAGGAAATTGTGGCCTAAGGTTTCCACTATTAATTTAAACCAAGGCTGGTGGGCCGATCCTGACTCTGTTGCCCTGTGATCCATTTCTTGCCTCCCTTGCTCAGCTCTGCATGCCAGAGGAGCCGACACTTGTCTCTGTTTTCCAGGCTTCTGGGGCTTTTAGCTTCCTGTTGGGTTTGGCTAGTGGGTAGAAGGGAGAAGCCAGAATATTTCTCCCCCACCCTCTCTATCTTGGTGACAGTGGCTGTGTCTCTTTTATGGTCTCAGATCCCAGAGGATGGGCCTACTGTGGCCTTAGCTTCTGCCAGGTGACTCTGGACCCTGGTCTCTGAAAATACCACCTCTCCCTTTGTCTCTCTCCCTGCCCCCATACCTGGGGAGAGCAGGTAGTGGCTTCCAGGTGTTATTAATCTCTGGGTCGCCTAACCATTCCCATTGGGCCTCTTAGCTCTTTCATCTCTTGTGTATCAAATTTCCTGTATTACATTTACTAAAATCCTTAGAGGTGCTTCTCTTTTTCTGCTTGTTCCTTAACTGCCTCAGCTGGATTAATGTTTCTGGGGCTTCTACTTCTCTTCTTGCTTTTCTGCAGGTGATTCTTAGCTGGGAAGTGTCTCAGATTCTCCGAGGGAACTTGTTGAGGACACACATGTTTGGGCACCCTCCAGATGTACTGGAACAGAATCTTGGGGGGTGTGGTCCAGGCACGCACAGCAGGGAGAAACACCTCAGGTGACTCCAGCGAGCTCCTCCTGACTTCACTGTCACTGAATCCTGATCCGAAATCTTGGAAGGGGACCAGGAGAAATTTTTATTCTAAATTGATTCACTAACAATATTTAGCAACTGCCCGCAATCCTTGACATAAACATAAACATCAATGAAGAAACACTTGAAATTTAAAATAAGTGCTAAACCCTCTGTAATGAGATATGATCAAGACCGAACCTGTTGGGCATTAAGTGGTAGTTACACAACCAATCATTTTGATGAGAGCTGACTTTGAGTCTTACCTGGCACCTAAGCGAGGGTGGCACACCTGTGTTTTAATAGTATACTAACTCAGATAACTTCATACAAGCAAACATGCACAGGCCTGATTATTTTTTCTTTTATATAATTAATGCATGAACATGGAAATACTCAAATAGCACAAAAGGGTAGACGGTGAAAAGTGGGTTTCCCTACAACCTTCCCCAGCCCCCCAATTTCCCTTTCAGGAAGCAACCACTGTTATCAGTTTCTTGGGTGTTCTTCAGAACTTTTCCTACATATATACAAAAAGGCATATGCATATTCATCCCCCCCCATTTTTTAACCAAATTCTACTATAATGCAAATAGCATTCTACATCCTGCTTTCTTTGCATAACAACGTATCTTGGAAAATATTTCTTATCAGTGCTTTTAGATTTGTCTCATTGCTTTAGGAAGAGCTCAGTTTTCCACTGTGTGTTCCACACACACACACACACACACACACACACACAGATACTAAAATTTGCTTAAGCAAATCCCATTAATGGACACTTTGTTTCCAATTTTTTGTTACTACCAGCACAGCTGCAATGAATATCTGTATTTATATCTGTATCTGTATCTGTACATGAAAGAGTCTCTCTGTACACTAATTTCCTAAAATAGAATTGCTAGGTCAAAGGTGCATTTAACATTTGGACATTTTCCAGTGGGGTTCTACTGCTTAGAACGCCCACCAACAACTTATTAGAGCACCTGTTTCCTACAGCCTCACTCACAGAAAGTGCTATCAAACCTCTGATCTTTATCAATCTGTGGGTAAAAAATGATTTGCCACAGAATTAGTTTACACTTCTCTAATTCTGATACAAGTCTGAATATAAGCAAATAAAATCAAACCCTTAACACCCACCTCCAATAAAACAAAACAGTGCAGTTACAATCTTTGTAATTATTGACTCAGAAGAGGTTCAAATGCAATGCAGAGATGGCAAAGGAGACACTTTGTTCCAAAGTTTGAATGTCATAAACAGCTTGTCTGAAAGTATAGGTGAATATGTTGGGATTCCCTCATGTGTTAAAAGTTAGAATGTAATACTTTTGAGTGTGTGTTTTCAAACAGTGTTAATAACATGTGAAAGACGAAATTTAAATCAGACATTTGCTGAGCTATTGAAACACCCTTAGTGACACCATGGTTTGAAAACCTCTGATCTCATTCACATTTTATAACGGGGAAACTGAGTCCCTTTCCTTCTTATGGGAATCCAAAGCTATTGATGGAAATTTAAAAAAATTAACCATTCAAAATTTTTAAAACCTTTTTTCAAAAATATCTTTTCATTTTGAAATAGTTTTAAGACTCACGGGAAATTGCAAAAATAGTAGGGAGCTCTCATGCACCCTTTACCCAGTCACCCCCCCCAATAAAAACATCATATTCTTTTTGGGTTGAAAGAAATTTTGAAATGTTGATTACTTTTAAATACTCTTTATCTATCCAAACTCAGCCAATTCAGAAGGTATCCATATCACAATTGTACTGATAATCCAGATATTCATTAAAATGTCCTGGGTAAGGTTTTAATTAGGGCCACACTGGCTACTAAAATCATCAGTCCCCCAAATACAAAGGCTCAAAGTCGTAGAAACTTATTTCTCATTCTCAGCAGTCTGAGATGGGTGTCTTTGTCAGTGTGAGCTTCTCCTTGGAGGGCCTGGACCCCTTCCATCTTCTGGCTCTGTCATCCCCCAGGGCTTGGCCTGGAGAAGATCACTTACTTCCTGCAGGCTTCAGTCTGGAGGAGACACTCCTGCTTCCTGCTTGAGTGCCATTGGCAGAATCCAGTCACGTGGGCCATGGTGGATACAGGGGGTGGGGCTGTGGAAGTGTAGTCCCCGGACAGGCAGCAGCTTCTCAGCTGTGGTGATACTGGGAATGGGGCAAATTTTGATGGACAGGTCATTGTCTCTGCCACGGAAAGGGTTCTCTACTTTTGCTCAGATGACGTGTCATGAGGATATTTGTGGACCTTGGTTTTAATTCAGGCTGTTATCATTTAGCTAACTCTAGTAGACTTTTATTTTTTTTAATTTTTAAAATTTGTGTCTGCCTGGCATCCCTTTCCTACTTCTGTTAACAGGAGTTTTTTTCACCATGATTTCCTTTTGGGAATTGTTCCCCGTGTTTCACATAATATTAATCATAGTCTCCTATCCCAGTGGTCACAAAAGTGGTCATGTGACCCAGACATAGCCAGTATCTCCTACCCTACTGAATTATCTGAAGCTCCTCCCAGCTTCTGTGCTATGTACATTTTGTTCTGTTTGTTTCCCGTCTGCTCTCCCAGGATCACCTCTACTCCTTCCATTTGAGCTAAGAATGGCCTTATGTGGGGCCTCTTTGAGGCTCTCCTAGGTTGATTTAGGATCCCTCCCTAGATCCTTAAGTATGGCTGTATTCCAGCACAACCACCAGTGCATTGTGTTGGTTGATTTGTTGGCCTGTTTCAGTTAGGATGCCTTTGGCTGCAAACGTCCTATGTAGAGCCTTTCTTAGGTGTGCCTCAACACACAGACACCCTCAGTCCTTCCAGTAGCCGGACAGGTGCTGTTTCCTGGAGCTCCTAGACTATATTGATCAGCACGAGCTTTTGTCTGGGGCTTTACCCACCATCTTCGGTCTAAAACTATACATTAAAATCTCATTTCCTTATGCAGTGATTGGGCTCCCAGTGGACATGTGACCAAGTTCTGCTCAGTAAGACATAGAGGAAATCTCCTGGAACCTTCTGAGAAAGATTTTCCTTCCTGCAAAGAGAGGCATTGTGAGAAGAAAGCCCTTTTCTACCCTCTTCCCCACCTCCACCCTTTCTTTCTGGCCATTGCCATGGGTGGACTTGGTTTCCAGGGCTGTGGCAGCCATCAGAGGGACATCGGGTGGCAAGCTTTGGGACGAAGCTGGGATGCTGAGGTTGGAGCAGTGCAAAGATGAAAAGAAAACCTGGGTTCTTGCTTATGGTGCTGAGCCATTGAACCAACCCTAGGACTGCCTATCTCCTGACTTTTCACTAAATATCATAATAAATGTCCTTATGATTTAAGCCAGTTCTCCCCAACCTTTTTCACATGGGGACCCATGATTAAAATGATAAGAATTGTACAGCACACTGGAGTAAATGGCAGAAATTTTGAGGCTTTGATAGGGAGGCAGGTCAAAGAAAGTAACCATCTTTCTGTATGTTATTTTGTTAAAATATAAAAAACAAAATGGAAAGTTTTAGAAATAATTAATAATGCATTTTTACAAAACTTCTGGTTACAAAATGTGAGATTTTTATGTAAGAAACTTGAGCTTGCTTCCTTGGACACACTTCTCCTGTGTCAGATTTTGTGTTTAAAGTAACTACATGCAATTTCTGTTCAGGCCTTTTTTAATGATGATCTGGCTACATATTTGATAGACACTATAAATGAAAATCTTTGTTAGTACAAGGAGGCTACATAAAAATATAAAACTAATTTTTAAAACAATCTTTCAGAAATTTCCAACACTAACCTTTTATTGAAAGGCTCTATAAGCAAGTGTCTCTGTTTCTTCCATTGACAAATGTGGGAATTTCTTGTGATAACGCAAATAGCTTGCAAGTCCAATCAGACTTATAGACGGAATATCTATCATACATTTCACAACAGTGATGAAGCTCCCATTGGCAGAATGCACAGGCATGGGTAGATCAATTCTCTGCAGCTAGCTTGAATCTACTAAAAGGGCACAGATGAAAAAATATAGAAGGTTATATAAAGACAGAAGTCAGGACAACTGGACTGGAAATGTACTACTGACAAGGAGTTCTGGCCAGACACCTGACCAGCGCCATGTTGGCTTGGGCACCATGTTCCTTGGGTATTTGGAGCACAAATCCTTCCAGCAGCTCCATTGCCCCTTGGCCACTGTACACAGCAGAGACCCCTGGCTGGTGGAATACCTTTTTGACCACACTCCACATATCAAGCACCCTCAATGCTATTCAATGGAGGACCTAATTGAAGACTGATACTACTTTTTGGCATGAAAGGTCCACAGTTATTGTATTTGTCAGAATTCTTTTGGTTGCTAATGAGAGAAACCCAAATTTGAACTGGCTTTAAACAAAGAAGGGAATTTATGACTTTAGCTTCAGACATCAGGAATTATGGCTTCGTCAGGACTGGCTCTTTCTCTCTTTCTTAGCCCTGCTTTAGGAAAAAAACACTTTACTTCATCACGTTAAATTCTTAAATGTAGTTTCAATTTCTATCTACATTGTAAAGGCACATATTATAGTTTAAAGGGTTAAATAATCTACAAAGCTTGTTATGAAAAAGAGAGATCTCCTTATCCCTATTTCTCAAGCCCCAAAGGAATTATAGTGTGATTATGTTTGGACAAATATTCAATGTTTACATTATGTAAATACCAGTCACAGCTGAGCCATGGTGTATTCTGGTTACTTTTCCTTTTCTGCACAACTTTTTGTTTTCATTAGAGTTAAAAAAAATTTTCCTTTGCTATTTGTTTGTGTGCTTTTCTATGTGCTAACTCATCTGGATTATTCACTGCTGAATCCACTGGCTGTGCAAATCTCCTCTCAGTGGCTTCAAACACATTTCAACCTCTATTGATTCCATCTTTTTGAAGAGGATTCTTCAATCTGGATTGGGGTATCTGAGCAGCGATTGTCCTGGGATATTATCTTGTCATTATCCTAGGATTCCTAATGTTTCTTTCTCGTGGGAGATCCCCTGGTTTTATAGATCTTGTGTCTTCACCTTCTTGGTTTATTACCTTTTTTGGTGTAGTAGATTCCCGTGACACTGTACAAGTGAGAAGTGAGGTACATTTTAAGACTTAACATGTATATATTCATATTTTATTGATAATTTGCATTTAAAATTCTAGACTAGGTGGACTATTACTAAGTAGTAAAGAATAATGAACTATTGATACATATAAAAACTTGGATGAGTCTCAAAGACATTATGTTGATAAGAAGATCCAGTTTCAAAAAGTTATCTACTGTATGATTCCATTTATATGACATTCTCTAAAAGACAAAAGGATGGTGATAGAGAACAGATCAATGGTTGCCAGGATTTAAGGGTAGGGGGAGTTGACTAAAAAGGGACAACAGGAGGGAGTTTTTGGGAGTGATGGAAATGTTCTGTATCCTGATCCTGTGGTTATACATGTGTTAAAATTCACAGGACTATACACTGAAAGAGTCATTATGTATGTTAGAAACTAAAAAATAAAATAAAAATTCTACATTAGAAAAGTACAGTTGATTCTTACGTTCTATAAAGTCATGAACACTGAATTGGTGAATACAGAACCATGGCTCCTAGGGGAAATAAAAGGTTAGGTTCCTGCGAACCCCTGGTACAACATTTTCATCAACTGATCAATACATAACCTTGTTTTATGTATGTTTCTGTTTAAAGACACCTTATTTAATGTATATTGTTGATTCGTTAACATTGGACTCATGGCCAGCAGCACTGTAACTCAAGCTGGAAGGAAGCTCATCTGACAAATTAGTGTTTTCTGGAAGGCACATCACAGCCTTCCTGCACTTTAGCAACACCAGACGTCACTTCAGCACTGTGCTGGGGTCATTTTAAACAGTAAACTCACCCACAAAAAGCATAAAAATGCAAAAAAAAATGTGGAAATGTGGCACTAAATAGACTGTGAAGAGGACACTTGCTTGCAGCATGGGAGCTGAAACAAGAAGGCAGAACATCAGCTGAAAATGTGGGAATAGGGCAAGTCAAATTTTTTGCTTTTCTGTGCACATCTGTGAAAGAGCCAGCAGTACTGATTTTGGGATTACAAATAAATTTTAGTGAGTAGGCCAATTCTCAAATACTGAACCTGTGAATAATTAGAACCGACTATAATTATCCCTTAGAAATTTGAAGGTATTACTCCATTGTCCTTGAGTTTCTCATGTTGCTGGTGATATAAGTGATGCCATTCTGAATGTTGTATCTTTCGATGAAAACTGTTTATTGTTTTCACCAGTTTTTAGCTACTTTTCCTTGTTCCTTAGTAATCTGAGATTTAATGATGATATTTATTGGTTGGGTCTATTTCCACTCATTGTGTGGGGTACTTACCCCTACCATCTAATAACTCATGTCCTCTGGTTCTGAGACATTTTATTGACTTTTTTCTTCCCCTTTGCTTTCTTTGTTGTTCTGGAACTCCTGGTGTTTGATATAGGAACTCCTGCATTGGTCCTCTCATTTTAAAATTTATCATTTCTCTCAAATTTCCATGTCTTGCTCTTTTTGCTCTAGTTTCTGGGATATTTCCTCAGCTGTAGCTTTCAAGCTTTCTATTTAATTTTTCATTCCTGCTCTCATATTTTTAATTTCCCAGAACTCTGTTCTGTTATTCAAATAAAAACAAATTGGCATCTTATTCTTATTTTGTGAGTGCAGTGTTTTCTTCTTATCTATCTGAGGATGTTAATGTTCTGAGGGACGGATTTTCTTCCTCCTACCTAGTTTTGGTTTACCCACGTGGCCTGCATTTTTACTGTTTGGTCCTTTTGTCCTTTGTCTTTCAGGTTTTCTCAAAGGTCTTGTGTTCCTTGGCTGTCCAATCTTATTTTAGAAAGAAGCACTGAAGAACTGATTGACACAGGGTGGGGGTGGGTTGCTTGTCAAGTCTGGGCATCAGTGTAGGGTGATCTGGCTGGGCTGTGTCCTCCCCCTCCTCCAAGATATCAGTATGTTTAGTTTTCCTTTTTCTACACTGGGAAAATTTCCCAGAGAATACTTGCCCACTTTCCTGCCAGGACTGTCTAATTCTTCCTGCCTGTGCTCTTAGAATATGGTAGGGAGGGAAGGTTGGGGGGTTCTTAGCAATCTGTATGTAAGCTTTCCCTTATCCCCCCTGTTTAGTCCCTGTGCCTGAAGCTCCCTATCTGGAGACCTTCTCTTTCATCTTCACAAAAGAGTAAAGTGCAGTGCAGTCATCTGAGCAGGTCAAAGTCAGACGCCCGGGACGTGGCATGGGGGAGGGAACCTGGGATCTAACCCTTAGATTTTCCAACACTCTTTCTATTTTTTGCCCCACTTATGCCTCTAATGTGCAGAGGTATCTGGTGCCACTAATTCCTGAACGTTTCCAGGTCTCTGCAGGATACATGGCGGTGGGGTGGGGTGGGGGGAGGTTTGATTTTTCCCATTGCCAGCTTAGGATTCAGTTTTCCTGAGTCTGCTAATTCAGTTACCACTTGTTCATCTGCTTTCCAGTGTTAAAAGATAACTTTCAAAAAAAAAAAGAAAAAGTAAAATCATGACTGTCAGAAAAATGAACATACATGAAAGATTTTATTGAATTCATTAATGAGGAAGCTGGTAAGGTGTTAGAACCAGTTCAAAGGAGAATGCAAAGAACAGATACATGTATAGATCAGGAATTTCGAGATGACTATACAAATAGAGGAGTATTTCCTACTGTTGTTATAACAAATCGTTTTAAACTTACTGTCTTAAAACACTAAGTCGCTTATTATCTTAAAGTTCTGGGGGTCAGAGTCCTAAAAACAAGGTGTCAGCAGGGCTGTATTCCTTCTGGAGGGTTTAGGGGAGAATGCTTTTTTTTTTTTTTTTTTGCCTTTTGCAGCGGTGTCTAGAGGCCTCCTGCATTCCTTGGCTCGTGGCCACTTTCATCTCAAAGCCATCTACGTAGCCTCTCTGGCCACTGCTTCCATTGTCACATCTCCTCTGACTCTCACGCTCCTGCCTCCCTCTGCTAGGGAGTGAGTACAGTGGACCCACCCAGATAATCCAGGATGATCTTATCTTAAGATCCCTAATTTATTTTCACATTTGCAAAGTCCCTTTGCCATGTTAGGTAACATATTCAGAGTTTCTGTGGATAGACAGGATGTGCACGGTACCGGGGCATCATGCTGCTACCATAGGAGGTTTTTCCAAAAGTGGTTTCTCCGTGGAAGGGTATGGGGGCAGGAGATAGGAGGAGAGCTGTCCCGTCACTGGACAGAACCATTTGCACATCTATAGACGAGAATTATTTTGCATTGCAAAGAGCTTCCGTAGAATCAGAACGAGACCATGTGAAGGGGGTTCTATAGTCAATGGGTGGTTTTCCACTGAAGCCCATATTTCTTCCTTTACCAGATTCCCCCGTTTCAATGCTATTGCTTCTTCTCCCATTTTCTTTGTTCTTGTGGGTTTATGATTAAAAAAGAAAAAAAGAGAGTTTCTGATGTTTAGTGGTGTATGGGGGAAAAAGGACCAGACAATGGGTGCATTCAGGCTTCCGTCCTTCTCTCCAGCTCTGCTTTCCTTCACGTTGGGTTTGTTCTCAGGTAGCCAACTCCATGTTCACCAAATTGCCCAACAACAGCGACACTTGAAGCTTTTCCTCAGAACTAGCAATTTCGCACAAAAAAAGAAGGCACCCTCTTTTCCTCAGCACTTATATCAAATCCCAAATTTGTTAAGTAGCCTCGGTCAGGTATCTGTGCTGGGGTGTCCTGACTCCCAGCCTGGGCCACGTGCCCACTTCCGTGTAGGGCAAGCTGTGGGGAGGTGAGCCACAGCCACACCCTCTAAGAAAAGTGACATTAGCCTGGCACAGTGGGCACACGCCTGGAGTCCCAGCTACTCAGGAGACTGAGGCAGGAGGATCCCTTGAGCCCAGTTTGAGGCTGCAGTGAGCTACGATGACGCCACTGCACTCCAGCCTGGGCGACAGAACGAGACTCTGTCTCTAAAAAAATAAGAAAAAGAGAGCCGTGACTCTATTACCAGAGAAAGGGTGAAGGGAAGCAGGACAGCGAGAACAGAGGTTGTCAAACACAGCTGGTCTAGATTCTCAATGGGGCCTTGACTGCCCGAATATGAAGATCTGTTTGATTATATGAGTGTGGGGGAAGGAGAGAGGCACCTACTATGAAATCACTCATACTGTAGCTCAGTAGTTCTCAATGTGTTGTCCCTGAACCAGCAGAGGCAGCATCACCTGGGACCTTGTTAGAAATGCAGAGTCTCAGGCCCCACTTCAGATGGACAGAATGAGGAACTCCAGGCTGGGCCCAGCCATCTGAGTTTTAACAAGCTCTCCAGGGGCTCCTGAAGCCTGCTAGAGTGTGAGATCCACCGCTGCGTGGATGCTATTGGTGCCTCCCCCAAATCCCCTTGCCAGGCTGGCGCATCCGTCCCCTGGATGTTAATAGGTCACAGCTGCGTCTTTCTCCGGAGAGCTGGACCCTCCCCCTCCCCTCCCCCAGTCTACCCCGTGGCATCAGCCAATGCCTGACTCACACTAGCGTGTGATTCCCTGGGAGCAGGAGGGACCAGCCAATTGGTGTTTGGAAGCCCCTCGTGGCATCCGGCTGCAATGAGTGCCTGGCAAAGGCCACAGTGTTACTTAGCTTTTTATTCCTGCTCCATCATGCTGGTCTCTCTCCCCTTTCTGGACAGCCCTCCCTCACTACATCCCTTCCACTCCCAGGCTCTGCTTCTGGGAAGCTTGACTTAAGACACATGCCCTTAAAGTCTGACTTTGAGAGGCTTTACGTGTACATTCTCGAAAAGATGGGACTATAGTGAGGGGGCAACAGCTCAGAGGTTGCCAGGCGTTAAGGGTGGGAGAGCACGTGACTACAAAGGGGCAGCACCCGGGAGTGTTTGGGATGATGGGAATGTCCTGCATCCTGACTGGGGTGGTGGTTACATGAGTCTCTACGTGTATTAAAATTCATAGAACTATATACCTAAAGAAGAAAGGGTCAAATTATCCATATTTTTAGTTAAAAAGTGAAATTAAAAAAATTTAAAAATAATTAAAATTAAGAAAAAGGTTGTACTCTGGGAAAATTTTATAATCTAACCCCTCCGAGCTGGGCTCTGTGGAGGTGAAATTTGTGGGTCAGGGAAGGAGGGAGTGTGTTAACGGAGACATATACACACCTCCTTCTCTGACACTGTGTTAGAGGCAAGTTGGTTTCATAGTTCCTGTCTCCCCTCCTATGACTGTAAGAAAAATGTCCCCCACCCCAGATGTCCACCTCCTAATTCCAGGAACCTGCGAATATATTACTATACATGGCAAAAGGGACTTTGCAGATGTGATAAGATGAAGGATCTTGAAATGGGGAGAGTAGCCTGGATTGTCCAGGTGGACCCAATGTAATCACAAGCGTCCTTATAAGGGAAAGAAGGAGGAAGGAGGGTCTGAACAGAGAAGGAACAGAAGCTGGGGTTGGGGAGAGGGAGAGGGAGGGAGAGGAGGTTGAAGATGCTCCTTGCTGAGTTTGAGGGTGCAGAGACGGGCCGTGGGCAAGGAGCACAGACAGCATCCAGGAGCTGCAAAAGGCAAAGAAACAGATTCTCTTCTAGAGCCTCCAGGAGGACACAGCCCTGCCAACACCTTGGTTTTAGGACTTCTGACCACCAGAACTGTAAGTTAATGAGCTACTTAGGGTTTTAAGCTATTATATTTGTGGTAAGTTGTTACAACAACAGTAGGGAAAAAAATACACACCTATTTGCACATCCATTTTAACATTCTTGACCTATGCATGTGTCTGTTTGGATTCTTTGAACTGTTTCTAACACCTCCCGAAGGACTCAGCCCCACTAACACCTTGAATGTAGCCCGGTGAGACTGATTCTGGACATCTGACCTTGGAGGCTGTAAGGTAATCAATTTGTGGTGTTTCAAGCCACTACGTTTGTGGTAGTTTGTTACAGCTGTAAGAGGAAACTAATATACCTCCCTCTGCTTTGAGACACAAAGGGAATTTTAGTGCCAGTGCCTGACATGAAATGGTTGGTATGGAGAAGTGCTTGAAAAATTCACTAACTTAATAAATAACTCAGAGGGACGCCTGCAGCCTGAATTAAAGTAAGCTTTTATTGAGCCAGGATCACTTATTTGGTTTTTTAAATGTATTCAAGTCCCCAAACTCCTATTAATGTAACAGAAATTCAACTAAAAGTGAGAGAAACAAAGATCTTGTTGGGTCAGCATGTATGTGTGACCATAGCGCATTAAAGGCTCTCGAGACCTCCTGTAGTCCTAGGAAATGAAGGTGGTGTTAATGAGGCCATTTCTAGGAGGTGTCAAAGGTAGAACAAAGTTATGTAGCAATACTCACTGACTTTAGTTTCTTTTCCCATATTGCAAGGATGACTTTATGGTTGAAACATCACAACTGACTCCCTTTTTGATTTTTATCAGAGATTTCACTGTTCATTCCATTTTTTTGGGTTTTTTTTTGGCAGATACATGACATTTTTTTTTTTTCCAAAAAACTTGTTCAGCATTTCAAGGTGTCATTACTTTTTAGTTCAGTGTCCTAGCATATTTGGCTCAAGTTAAAAAAAAAAAACAAAAAAGATGATTTTAGTCTATGTAGTTGGCTGACCAGGCCTAGAAGGAAAAGGAAAGAAAAAGGAAACAGAATTGAGTAGAAGATTCCTATTAGGTCTCACAACAGTTCATTTCTGTCATAAGTTCCATATATTTGTTCCTTTTTTCTTAATGGTCTCCAACCTGGAGAATGCTTAAGGAGACACAAAAATAACCTTGCTTAGGGCATGGCTTTTGTTGTGGGTTGAATTGTGGCTCCCAAAAGATATACTGAATTCTTTACCCCTGATACCTGTGAGTGTGACCTTATTTGGAAATAGCGTCTTTGCCATGTAATGGAGATGGGAGTTAAGATCAGGTCATACTGGAGTAGGGTGGGCACCTAATCCGATAGGACTGAGGTCCTATTCTCCTCTGAAAGAGAAGAGACAGACAAGGAAGAATGCCTGCCTAGCATCATCTCAAGTGGTGCAAGTTGGTAAAAATGCAGATTTCTGGGCACAGAATATTGAATCAGAGCATGTGAGAGTGGGACACCAGAAGATGCATTTTCAATGACTTCCTTAGCAGACTCCAGTGCATCCTAAGTTTGTGATGTGCTGACTTAGAGAACTGAAAACAACACGAGTTTCTTTATGGTTCAGTCTGGGTAGGTTGCGCGTCGTAAAAAAAAGCTTCCATTTTTTCTAGGGTATCCAATTTGTCGGTGTATAATTGTTCATAGTGGTGTCTTACGATCCTTTTTATATCTGTGGCATCAGGTGTAGAGTCTCCTCTTTCATTTCTGATTTTTGTTATTTGTTTTCTTAGTCTAGCTAAGGATTTGTCAATTTCACCGATCTTTTTAAAAAAAACCCAACTCTTAGTTTTGTTGATTTTTTTTTTTTCTACTGTCTTTCTATTCTCTATTTTGTTTGTTGTCTATTTTTAATTTTTTTTCCTTCTACTAATTTTAGGTTTAGTTTGTTATTTTTCTAGTTCCCTGAGGTGTAAAGTCAGGTCATTGATTTGAAATCTTTCTTCTTTTAAATGTAGGTATTTACTTGAATGTTATGATGTCTTGTACTTGGAAAAAAAATAAACGTAGGTGTTTACCCCTCCGTACTTCCCTCTTAGCACTGCTTTTTCTGCGTCTCATAAGTTTTGGTATGTTGCATTTTTGTTCTCTTTTGTCTTTAGATATTTTCTATTTTCCCTTGTGGTTTCTTCTTTGACTTATTGGTGGGTCAAGACTGCATTTAATTTCCACATATTTGTTAATTTTCCAGTGTTCTTTTTGCTATTGACTTGTAGTTTCATTCACTGTGGTTGGAAAAGACACTTGGTATGATTTTAATCTTAAATATGTTAAGGCTTGTTTTGTGTTCTAACATGTGATCTCTCCTGGAGAATGTTCCACGTGCTTGAGAAGGACATGGATTCTGCTGTTGTTAGGTGGAGTGTTCTGAATACGACTGTCAGATTCAGTGGTCTATAGTGTTGTTCAAGTCCTCTGTTTCCTTATTGATCCCTGTCTGGCTGATCTATTCATTATTGAAAGTGGAATACTGAAACCTACTATTTGTGTGTTACTATCTATTTTCTCCCTTTAATTCTATCAATGTTTGCTTCATTTGGATGTTCTGATATTAGGTGCATATATATTTATAATTGTTATATCTTCCTGGTGAATTGACTCTTTGATCATCATATGATGTTTTTCTTTGTCTCTTAGGACAGTTTTTCTTCCCCCCAGATGTGCTTTAGAAAACTTAGGAGAGTTTTTGACTTGCAATCTATTTTGTCTGATACAGTATGGCCACTCCTGCTCTCTTTGGAATATCTTTTTGCATCATTTTACTTTCAGCCTATGTGCATCCTTATATCTAAAGTGAGTCTCTCATAGATAGCATATAGTTGGGTTTTTAAAAATCCATTCAGCTACTGTGTCCTTTGATTGGGGAGTTTAATTCATTTACATTTAAAGTAATTACTGATAGGGAAGAACTTACTATTGTCATTTTACAAATTGTTTTCTGTGTGTTTTGTAGTCATTTGGTTCCTCTTTTCCTCGCTTGCTGCCTTCCTTTGTGTTTTGTTAATTTTTTCTAGTGACATGCTTTGATTCCTTTCTCATTTTCTTTAGTTATTTTCTTTGTGGTTTTCATGGAAATTACATAAAACTTTTTAGAGCTATAACAATCTATTTTAAACTGGTAACAACTTAACATCAATTGCATATACAAACTCTACGCCTTCCCCCAAATTTGTGTTCAATGTCACAAATTACATCTTTTTATAATTTGTGTCAGTTAACATAGTTTTATAGTTAAATAGTTTTTAAATGCTTTTATCTTTTAAATTATATAACATGATTAAAAGTGATTTATGTATCACCATTTTACAGTATTATATGATTCTGTAATTGTCTGTATATTTACCTTTACCAGTCAGCTTTATATTTGCATGTGCCTTTTGCTGCTGTCTAGCATTCTTTCATTTTAACTTGAAGTACTCCTTTCAGTAATTCTTATAAGGCAGGTTACTGGTGATGAACTCCCTCAGCTTTTTTCTGGGAATGTCTTAATTTCTCCCTCACTTTTGAAGGACCATTTAGCTGGATATAGTATTCTTGAGTGACAATTTTTTTTTTCTCTCTCTTAGCACTTTGGAAATATTATCCCACTTTCTTCTGGCCTGTAAGATTTCTGCTGAGAAATCCACTGATAATTTTATGAGAGATCCCTTGTATGTGACAAGTTGCTTTTCTCTTGCTGCTTTCAAGACTTTTCTCTTTGTCTTGGACTTTTGGCAGCTTGATAATATTATGTCTCAGAATAGGCCTCTTCGGGTTCTTGACTTCGGATATCTATTTTATTCCTCAGATTTGGAAGTTTTTGGCCATTATTTCTTCAGATAAGCTCTATGCATACCCCTTTCTGTCTGTGTTCTCCTTCTGAGACTCCTATAATGCCTGTATTGGTCTACATGATGGTGTCTCATAAGGTACTTAGGTTTTCTTCACCTTTCTTCATTCTTTTTTGTTTTGCTCCTCTGAGTTGATAATTTCAAATGAGTTCTTTGAGTTCGATGATTCTTCTGCTTGTTCACATTGGCTGTTGAACACTTTTAGTGAATTTTTCGTTCAGTTATTGTATTCTTTAGCTTCAGAATTACTTGGTTCTTTATAAATAGTTTTTCTATCCTTGTTGATAGAAAACAACATCCTTGTTCATGTATCATTTTTCTGATTTTATCTAGTTAACTGTGTTCTCTTGTTGTGCATTGAACTTTTTAAAGACAGTTGTTTTGAATTAATTTTCAGGTAATATACAGATCAATGTCTCTTTTAAGGTTAGTTTCTAGATATTTTTGTTCCTTTGATTAGACCACATTTCCCTGTTTCTTCATGTGCCTTGTTATTTTTTGCTGTGATTTGTGCACTTAAAAAAAGCCACCTCTCTCAGTCTTTATGGACTGGTTGTGTATAGTGAAAGACCTTCATGAATCAGCCCAGCTGCCTCACAAATCTTTTCTGGGATGTGTCTTTTCTGGGCATGTGCATTTAATTTAGAGAGGTTTGTGGATTTCTGTTTCAGGAGCTTGTAATGTCTTACTCCCTCTGGTGTCTGTCTGTGATACTGCAGGTTCTCTGGCACTACCACAAGCCACTGAGCTCTCTTTTGTTCTCAGTGGCCCCCAGATAACCCAAGAATACTGGTTCCCCATCAGCACTCTAAGTGAAGTGAGGCAGAAACCGATACATCAGGCAGGCCCTGAACCCAAAAGCCAGAATGTGGGATTATGTTCCATTCTTTCCTTTCCCTCTCAAAGGAGAAGCTATAAGCTGGGCTTTTTTTCTCCTGATTGCACTTGAGCTGTGCCAGCTTGGGGGAAGGGCAATCATAGGTGAAATGAAATGGCTTTTCTTGCCTGTTTCAATGTGGCTGTTCTTGGCTTTGAGCTTGTCTGGGGTACTGTGACATCTCAACTGGTTTCTGGATTTCTCATGAAGGTATTTTTGACCATATATTGTTGTTAAGTCAGTGTCTCTGTGGAGAATAAGGTCGGGGGCTTCCGGATCTGCCGTCTTGCTGGTATCACTAAAAAATGACTGTGAATTTAAATGTGGTTATTTCTGCTCTTCATGCATATTAAAGAGAAACTTCTGGGTCACAATTGTACTTTAAAGTTGACCATGCTAAAAAAATTCACTGAAGTCTCACCTAGCTCTGGTAAACGTTTACACAAATAGAAGCTGATAATAATTAGAGATTTATCCTGAGGTTTTACTAAGTTTTCAATTTCTTTGAATATGTAACTGGCAAGTTGGACTTCAAAGTTCAGAGTGTGTACAATACTTCTCCATGACCTGTCACTGACTTGCTGGGGGATTTTAGGCGAGTTACTCAATCTATCTGAACTGCTGTAAAATGGGGAAAATGATGCGACCTCCCTTGTAAGTTTAAAGCAGCAATTAAAAAGAGATAATGTAATCGAAGTGTTTATCTGAGAGCCTGGCTCAAGGTGAAGAAATAGTGAGTATTAGGTGTTGTTATATGAACTTCAGAGGGTCTAAATAACGTTGAACCAGAATTCAAACCCAGGGGCTGTCTGCATCCAGAGCCCTCTTTCTTAATGGCAACTCTATCCTTCTGTATGGTGTCAGACTTGAGGCAGGAGTGTATCTTTAGCTCTGATGTCAGAAACTGAGTCTACCTAGCTTGGTAGGGTGACCGATTCGATCTGGTTTTAAAATGGGAAGTACCATATCCAGGGAATCTTCTGAGTCCTGGGGGCAAAGCAGGACACATTGGAAACCCTGCAATTAATAGTTTCCACAAGTCTATGTACATGCATATTCTTTTAGTGGGAATAGAATGGAAATATTATCTATTTCTGATGACAGTGATGGTGATGGTGATATAGAGATTATGGTGATGATGATATGCAACAGTGGGGTAATAGCACCAAGCACTGTTGTAAGGACTTTATAAGCGTTGACTCATTTAATCTTCACACCAGAAACAAATCATCCCACCCAGAGGAGATAGGAAAGACCTTTCCCCAGAATCTGAATTAGAAAGGCATAGTGTGCTCTTGAATCTATCCAGAGCAGCCCCCAGACCACCTGCATCATGGTTCCTGGCCATCCCCTTTTGAATTCTGATGTAGAAGGTCAGAGTGGGGCCCAGGAATCTGCCTTTTAATTAGACACCACAGGTGATCCTGACCAGGTGCTGTGAAACAGTTCTGGGGTGAGGTATGGGAGATGATTTTGTAGAGAATGGGGGTCAGGGGTTTAGCCAGACAGGGTCTTTCCTATTTCCACTGGGTGGGGCTATTTGTTCTTGGTGTGAAGATTAAATGAGGTCAATGCATATAAAGGCCTTACAACACTGTTTGGTGCAATTACCTTGCTGATTTTTGTGGAAGCCAAATGTTTTTGCTCTGGAAACTTCATATTCTTCCTCAGGTCCAAGGTGGCTTAATTAGATCTGATTCTGTCATTTCGGCATTAACATGCCCCTTGCCCACTTCTTTCCTGAAATGCTGATTTAGAAGCAGACTTTTGACTTATAGTTGTTAACAAACAGGTCCTGATTCAATAAGCACAGCAGATGTTACCTTACACAGTCTGCTTGGGTGATATTCGGGTGGGCAAATCCATCAAGGTAATAGATGATTCATGATTGAAGTAGGGACTTTAGGGATGTGTGTGTGTGTGTGTATATATATATAAAATATCTAAAAGCTCTGACTTGTTGCTGAAACAGTTTTCCTGCACTGGGATTCATCTATTCAACAAAATAATATTGTTTCAACACAGTTCAAAGACACTGTCCTAAGGGCTTTCCATATTTCCCTCATTTAATTCTCAAACCTATGATGTAGTTACTGTTATTATTCCATAAACACCAACGAAAAACTGAGGCATAGAAAGGTTGAGTATGTCTACGGCCATACCACCCTGAACATGCCCGATCTTGTCTGATCTCAAGCTAAGTAGGGTTGGGCCTAGTTAGTACTTGGATGGAAAAAAGGTTGAATAATTAGTAAACTGCAGAGTTCAAAGATACTAAATGGTGTAGCATTTGAGAAATATGCCTGCAGATCCTTTGACATTCTCACCACAAATTTTTAGTCAATCTGAAAGTCTGGTCAGGAGTTAAAAGAAATTATGGGAAAGTTGTGGAGCCCAGTGCTTTCCAAACTGTAGTGAGTATATGCGCCATTTGCAGAGTGTGTTAGAGAGTAGATCCTGATTCAGTAGCTGCGTGGTCCTGCATTTCTAGTAAGCTCCCAGCAGATGCTGATGCTCTGGGTCCATGGAGCACACAGAGCAGCAAGGCTATAGATTTCTTTATAAGGAAAACAAGGACCAAGGACGGTAACTTCTCCAAGGCCACTTGGCTAGTTTAGGGGCAGAGCCCAAACAAATAATTCCAATCATCAGTGAAATTTAAAGATCTATACAATGAAAGGATCAGATGCCAATGACAGCAATAAATGCCAAGATAATTTTTAATGCAATCTTTGAGCCACAGGCATTGATAAATGATTACAGAAACTAGTATCTCTTAGTGTTTTGTCACTTGCTTATTACATGTTTTTCTATACCCATGTCTTGGGTTGAGTTCCTCAGAAGCAGAGCCTGAGATAAGGAGGGTGTTCATTAGGATGTGATCCAGGAAAGCCAGTGGGGGTGGGGTGGGGATTTATGACAGCGAAAGAGGCCAAGCAAGGACATAGTATCAGGTGAAGTCCCATGGAGGGTAACTTTTGTTGAATCCCCCAGGGAGCTCTGTGGGCAGTGTAGGTCATACTCAGCTGTCATCTTAGTTCTTTCGGGCTGCTGTAAAAAAAAAAAAAAAAAAATACCATGGACTGGGTGGCTTACATAACAGAAATTTATTTGTCACAGTTCTGGAGGCTGGAAAAGGCAAGATCAAGGTGCTGGTTGGTTTCATTCCTGGTGAAGGCTCCCATCCCATATCCTCACGTGGCGGAGACAGATCATCTCTCTCAGATCTCTTCTTATAAGGGCACTAATCCCATTCATGTAGGTTCCACCCTCATGACCCAATTACCTCAATTACCTCCCAAATGTCCCCCCCCACACCATCATGTTGGGGATTAGGGCTTCAATGTATGAATGGGGGGGCACCTTCAGTCCATAGCATCTGTCTAGAACTGCGCTGTTCAAGACAGCAGCCCCTAGCCACATGTGGCCACTGAGCCCTTGAAATGTGGCTAGTCCCAAATTAGTATACTGTAAGTATGAAATACGTACTTGATTTTGGAGATTTAGTACAAAAAAATGAAATATCTCAGTAATTTTTAATATTAATTCCATGTCAAAATGATAATAGTTGGACTATAATGGGTTAAATAAAACATATATTCAAAATTGTTTCATGTGTTTATTTTTTATTTTTTAAAAATGTAGCTACTTGAAAATTTAAAATGACACAGGTGGATGGCATTATATTTCTACTGGACAGCACTGGTTTATGCCCTTGGACCCATTGGTCGCTAGATAAAGGCATTGGTTAAGGCATTTCTAGCTGTCTCTGATCCTGGGCAAAACTAGCTTCAGCAGCTTAAGATGGACAGTGCACCACAGGTGCTTGACTGTTGGGGGTAGGAGCCCACTGGGAGTCCAGGTGCAGGAAAACGGGGAAGGGATACAAAGGGATATGGTGGTATGCTGACATTGTCTGTTATAATCTGTGTAATACTGGTACACTGATTTAGTTATATTTTTATTTATATGAACTTTCTTTTAAAATGAAAGTTTGTCTTTAGCAAAAATATTGTGGCATCTCAGGCTTGATGTGCTAGGAATATTTATTTCTAAAATACATTAAAATAAACACATAACTGTTAAAGTGGAATGATATTTATCTCCTGTCCCACCAATGGCGTACATTATAGAACATTCTGGCAAAAACCAATGTTCATTAATCTTCACAGGAATTCTGTTAAAAGAATAGTTAATCACTCTCTGATATGTGTAATTATGACTCTCCTTCCCTTCGATTTTATGAAGCCATTTGAATTCCTTCAATGTGTTACTTTGACACTTAGTGCAATGTTTATGCAACAATCATAAAAATTAATTGTGTTCCTTTTGGAAAGTATTTAAAACCCCCATCCTTGGCCAGCCTTATTGACATGTGCATATTAAAGTATGACTATGTGACAATAATAATTTTATAACAATGAATAAATGTCAAATTAATTATGTCAAAATAGTAATTTGTCTGCTTCCTTTCTAATATGTATAATTATTAATTTTTGGGAAGTGTGCAGAAAATATTAAGTATATTGTGAGAACTGAGGCTCAACCTCTGAAATGAAGTTTGCTGTTCTTCTGAAATGTATTATTCGGGAGTTTCCTTCTTGGCAGGGTCTGTTACTTGGTGGCCAATTACTTTTAGGGAAATTCCAGACTATTCCTCAGATTACAAACCAATGGCTAGGAAGTATCAATGGGAATGTTATCAGAATTTCCTGTTCATGAAAGCTTTGTGTTTTTTGGGGGGAGGTGAGTTTTTTTTCTTTTCTTTCATGATAAGAATTGTACCATCTTCTAACTTTGTTTGCCAGGATATCTATTCACCTAAAAATAGAAAGTGCACCTGCTTCTTTTTATTCTTTAAATATTATCTTAAACACAACCTCAGAGAATCCTCCCCAATTTAGGCTGAACATTTTTGAAGGTGTTCTGCCATCATCTCAGATGGTATGAAGAGATGAACTGACTCTATTTTTCCTCTTATAATTATACTTAGTTTATAAATTTTACACACAAAAATATTCGCATGGAGTATTTCCATAGTACTCCTTTGCTGGAGGTAGATTCCATGAATAGCACTGCAGGTATAAACGGGGTTTTGGGGGGACTCTGGCAGTTTGAGGTTTAGTTCTCCAGCTCCTTTTTATTGCAGTATAGTAAGAAATTACAGGGTGCAACTTTCAGTGTGATTTTACCGAAGTTCTAGGAAGCACAAGACTATTCGAGCTGTCATGTGGCTGTCTGCAGAACACACACACCCACACATGTTCTTGGGGTTCCTCACTAGTCCCCTGCTAGCACGCAGAGCGCCTCCCCTGCTGCAGAGGCCAGCCTCCCTCAATGTTCTGGGGGTGTTCAGGGCAAATCACTCCCTTCTCTTCTAGGCTAGGACCTGCCTCTGAGTATTGAGTTCTCTCTCTCTTCCTCCCTTCTTCCCTCCTTCCCTCCCTCTCTCCCTCTTTCTTCTTCTTCTTCCTCTTCTTTCCTCTTCCTCCTCCTCCTCCTTTACCCATGCTTCCTTTTTCTAGAATGCAGGATTTGGGACTAGGGTGGGTGTGTGAGGTGCATCATGCAGGTGCAGAGGCAGATCCTATTTTTATTGAAAATTTTGACTACTGTGTATTTCATGGCCAGGATGTAGTACAGGGATGTGGCTAGCCCATTACTGATGGGCATTTAGTTGTTTCTGGTGCTTTCCTCTTATAGACTGTGCATTAGTGATCATTCTTGAATGTACACCTTTACGCTTACCTGTACGTGAGTGCACGTGTTGGGGGCAGATACATAGAAGTGGAATTGCTAACACAAGGGAAATGTTTTAATTTACAAAATACTACATGCTCATGACAAGAGATCATCGGTATAGAAAGGTATAGTTGGGTATAATTGGACACGAATGAAGATCTTTTCTTTTGAGGTATTTCTTTGAAATGCTAGTTTTTCTGGTCTCAAAGACTATGGGGACATGTCCTAATACTGCCTCTGCCCCCTCTAAGGGGGATGTTTTCAGTGCACAGAGATTAGCCCCTTAATACAGTGAGTGGAAGGCTGATTCCCTCTTCTTCATTATTACTTTTTTAAAAAAATAAATTTTATTGTATATATTTAAGGTATACAATATAGTGTTATGAGGTATATATAGATAGCAAAATGGTTACTATAATGAGGCAAATTAATTTATCTATCTCACATAGTTACCCATTTTGTGTGTGTGAGTGTGTGTGTATGTGGCAAGAGTAGCTAAGATCTAGTCATTTAGCAAAAATTCTGAATACAATACAATGTTATTAACTGTAGTCCTTATGTCCCAATAAAAGAAATCTGGCCCACATATTCTGGGTGCTGGGATTATGGATAATTCATTTACTTTCCTTTTCCTTATCTGTGTTTTCTAATTTTTCTATTTGTTATAATTTCAAAAATTTCAAAATATTAGATACTAGTTTATTTATTTCCCACTGTTTGTAAGACACTGTGCACACACTGATGCATAAGGCACACTATCTGGCCCGGAGGGAGCATTCTGTCTGGCTCAGAGGATAAGACCCAGCTTGGCTGGGGCATTTACAGTGTCAGGTAGTAGAAACTTCACTAAGTCAAAGGGTAGCCCAGAGCAGGTGTGCTTGGTGATTAAGGACTCTCAGTGCTCAAAATCTGAGCTTGGGGGGTGTTGCTGGGGGTAGGTGAATCCAATAAGGTGAAAATTGTCGCCATCCACTGTGTACGGATGGGAAATGTTGGAATGGATCTAAGCTTTATGACCAGTAACTAAGGTTCAAATGGTTTGAAAATTTAGTATTTCTGCTGAAGTATTAGTAATAATACTTTTTCTTATATTAAAAGTCCTACATTTATATTGTACAAATTTGTAAAATATTTTCCAAAGTATAATGAAAACATTAAAATTTCTCTTAAAAATCCCACCTTTCAGAGGATCAGCGATAATATTTTTACATATTTTTGTTCTATCTGTTGCCTGCGTGTGTGTGTGTGGGAGGGTGTGTGTGTGTGTGAGTGAGACCACATCAATCAAAGGCAGGCAAGGACATAAACGGGAAAGGCCCATTGGCATGGAGATTTGAGAGTCCAAAATTTGGGATCTTGTTTTATAATATATGAAATTTGCATCTTCCGTATTTGCTTATATTATATTGTTAAACATTCATAAAATGATTAAAAATAACATTATGTCTAATTCTGATTTAAAAAGGAATGCATGTTAATTTTAGGAAATTCTATGTTTGTATGGGAGCATGCACTACCAAAGAATTATCATACTATATATACTAATGTTGTGTTCTATATTTTTATATAACAAGAAATCATAAATATTTTCCTGTGTCTTTAATATCCCATGATCTTTAATGGCTACCTTGTATTCCATCAGACGAATGCAGGCCAGGGTGTTGGTTAAGAATTTTGGCTTTGTAGACACGGGAAGGCAAGTACTGTACAACCACACATACATGTGGAATCCAAAATAGTCAAACTCATGGAAGCAGAGAGTAGAATGGTTTTTGCCAGGGCCTAGGGGGAGGGGGACAAGGGGAGGTATGGGGCAAAGGGAATAAAGTTTCAGCTCTGCGAGATAAATAAGTTCTGGAGATCTTCTATACAGCATAATGCCTGTAGCTAACGATACTGTATTGTCTACTTAAAATTTGCTAAGAGGGTAGACCTTATGTTAAGTGTTCTTAACACAAACACAAACCAAAAAACCAATAATAATAATGAAGGGGCAGGGGGAAACTTTGGGAGGTGATGGGAATGTTTATGGCCTTGATGGCTTCATGGGTGTATACTTTATCCCCAAATTCATTGAAGTGTGAACATTAAATCTGTACAGACTTTTATATGTCAATCATTCCTCAATATAGTGGTTTGAAAAAAGAAAGAAAAGGAATGCAGGTTTTGGCATCTTAACTGCCAGGGTCTGATCCTTGTCCTATTCCTTACTAACTACGGGTCGTGGGCAAGTTATAGAAACCACTCATGTCTGTTCCCTTACCTGGAAAGGTAGAAAGGAACACTATGTATGACTTATAGAGTCATTACCAAGAGTATTTGAGTGAATGTTGATTAAGCCCTTGGAACAATGAATATCATGTTGTCAATAACCAATAAAGGTTATATAATAAGAATAATGATTTATATCTAATCCTCTCTGGCTAGATATTTAGGTTGTTTCTCACCCTACTTTTTTTTTTTTTTTTCTTTGAGAGGTAGGATCTCGTTCTGTGGCCCAGGCTGGAGTGCAGTGGTGTGGTCACAGCTCCCTGAAGCCTCAAACTTCTGGGCTCAAGCAATCCTGCTGCCTCAGCCTTCTAGGTAGCTAAGACTACAGGCATGCACCATTGCTCCTGGTTAATTTTTAAATTTTTTGTAAAGACGGGGTCTGGCTGTGTTGCCCAGGCTGGTCTCAAACTCCTGGCCTAAAGCAATCCTCCCACCTGAGCCTCCCAAAGTGCCGGGATTGCAGGCATGAGCCACTGCACCCAGCCTCCACCCTGGTTTTTTAAGTGGCGCCATGAGCATCTTTCTTATCTTAGGCTGAATTCTTAGAAGTGGAAATATTGGATTCAAGAGCATACACGTTTGTAAAATCCATAATATATAATGCAGAAGTGCCCTTTAGAAAAATTGTGCCAATTTCTATGCCCACCATCAGCTGAAACATTTTAAAAACTCCTTTTTGCCAAGGTAGAGGGCATTATTATCATTATTTTGTATTTCTTTTACTAGATATTTATGTGTTTTTCTTCTCCTAGTCCCTAATATTCACATGTCTTTTAGTATTATCTCCCTATACCTCGTGTAAATAGCTTTTTTTTTTTCAGTTTTAAAAAGAGTAATATAGATATGGCTAAAGACTGAATGTCCTTCCTAGCACATCTGCTTACCACAATAACTGTTAACAGGTTTCTGGTAACCTTCTGGACCCTTTAAAGAGTCATTTAAAAGTAATACAGTGAATAAATGAAAATATTCTTTTTTTTTTTTTTATGAAAATATTCTTGTTATGAAAATGCAATGTTTGAATATATCAATGAATACTTGCTTATACATGACATCTTACTCTACTTACTAAATGCTGAATGCTTTTTCATTCAACCATATGTCACGGGTAAACTTCCACATCAGTATATGCAGATCTACAAATTTTTCAAAGTGGTTGGGAAGCAGTCTATGATATATCCTGATTATATGACTCTAATCAAAATTTATTAGCCACCCTACTGATGGGCAATTGTCTCCAATTTGTTAATATAATTTGGTACATTCAACATCCTTGTACCAATATTTTTGCTTATTTGTATGTGGATAAATATCTCAATGTGGAATTGTTGGGCTGATTCATTTAAAAATGCCGATGCTGTCGGTAACAAAGATAGGTAAGGTAAGATTTGAGACAATATAGTTGCAATCTCTCTTTTCCCTCCAGTGGTTGTCTGAGGCATTCCAGCATAAATAATAAATGTGTTTAATTAAAAACAAAGATTAACCAAACAAAAAATGCAACCCCTGCTGAAATTTCAGTTTTAAATTCTTATTTACAAACATTAATTGTTTCTCATTTTCCCTGCCTTTGCTGTGTGAACTTTAACTTTTAACTGTAACCTAAACCACCTTTAAAACAAATCACTTATTCCTAAGGTTTGCCATGTCATAATTACTTGGTTATTTGGATGATGGATGTGTCATATCTGAAAACAAACTAGTTATCTTTTGAAATTTATTTCAACATGCATTATCTGAACCATCAAAGGTGAGAATACTGCATGGATAAATATGATAAAAAATATGATGGATTTAGAAGCACAGCACTTGGGTTTAGTATTTAGTCATTTTTATTATATTGTTGGGTCGAAAATGTAAAAGAAGCCCAGCAGAGGAACTGTTAAGACTCCTTGGAGTTTTTGTTTGCTCTCTTGCCCGGGGGTAGAGGTAATTCTAGCCTAGAAGCTCTTGAATGCTTTAGAAGTAATGGAAACCAAGTGGGAAAAGCATGTTCTATATTTTAATTCTGACATCCTCATAGAAAAAAAAAATTAAAGATTCAGAATACTTGGCTGTGATTCAGTACCTAAACACTTCCTGATGTTTTTCAGAATTCCCTAGAGACTCATAAATGCTTCTGTGCTAGAGGTACCCATTGTTGCCGCACACTTAGGTCAGTTTATCAAACTAACGAGCTCAGGAATGATGCTATTTCCAGGTTCAACCCCATGAGGGAGGGACAGAGAGAAAACAAAACCAAAATTCAGACAGAAGAGTAATCCTAAGGGCAGCCTGACAAAAAATTTATTAACTCATACACACGAAATCTTACCCAGAGTAATATCCTTTGTGGAGATTTTACTCTACAAATCTTATACCAGCTCCTCGAGTCCAAGCATTGTAGATAAGGTGATGTGGTTTTTACACTGGGTGATGTTGATTGATCTAGACTTAAAAAACAGTACTGCTGCACTGTGTGACTTTTTTCACTAACACAATATTTGCAAATAACTATGGAATGGAGAGAATCTATTTTTCTCTTGTTAGGGGTCTATTGCTTCTTTTAAAATTAACAAAAGGGGGGAAGGAGGCTTTAAAATTCATTTAGAAGAACATTTTATTTTAGAATTTCAATGATGGGTAAGATTGAGGGAAAACAGTGAGTTTCTGTGTAATTTTTGCCAGCAAAACAACCCCTGTATTAGAGCATGAGATACAGTATCGATAGATAATGAGAAAAGAAAGTGGAACTTACACACATTTGTATTTCTTAAAAGTTTTGTTACCTATTGTTTTCTGGCAGTGTAGGCAAAAGTTGGATACATACATTGGATACACTTTAATTGATGGCAACATATCATATAATTTAAAACGGGAGGCTATCTTACAGGTTCGCCTCATGCAATGCTGCTTTATTTTGAAATGCAACTGGTGTTTAATGGATTATTCAAAGATTGTCAATCAAACATCAACAAAAACTCTCAGGTGACTTACAACAGTTTGGTTTTAATGTTTACAGCATAATCAAATATGAATTTTTGAGCTTGTAAATTTCTTTTAGCATGAAGCTTCCTCCTCTTCTTCCTCTCCCTTTCTCCCCCAACCTTCTTCAACACACTTACAGAAGTAGGAAGCCTTCCGTGTTAATTTTATTATTTGCTTATTTTAAAAACTTTTCTTTGAGGCATATTTCAACATATAATTCAGATGAAGCATGATAATTTTTAATTTGTTTTTGTCTCATGGTAGAAAAATGAAATCAATATGTATATATATATAGAGATAATTTTTTTTTTTTTTTTTTTGAGACAGTCTCTTGCTCTGTCACCCTGGGTAGAGTGCAGTGGTGTCGTCATAGCTCACTGCAGCCTCAAACTCCTGGGCTTAAGTGATCCTCCTGCCTTAGCCTCCTAAGTAGCTGGGACTACAGGTGTGTGCCATGACGCCCCACTAATTTATATAAGTAATCTGCTAATATTTTTTAACTTTTATGTTTGTGCTCGAGACAAGACATTTTTCCTGGAATGGATTTTTTCTTTTTAAAGAAAGTCAAGTATTATGTATATAACTCCTGCATTCCTGGTTATGTTTTTTAAACTTTAAAACATTATTATTCACATTAATGTTCAAAGTGTTTCCTCTTGAGGAACTACCTTTTTTTTTTTTTTTTTTGCATAATGACCTAGGTTTCAATAGTAACAGTCTATAAATGCTGATGGTAAAATTTATGTTCTTGGACCTTCAGTTCATGATGAATTCTATTTTGAACCTAAACAAGAACATTTTCTTTCTCAACTTAATGGCTATGCCTCACATTTATCCTAGCCACATGATCTATTTTTTGCCTTAAAAAGGCATACTTGTTTGATTGTGTTTTTATGTCATAAGTAGTTTTAAATGTGAGTCATGAAGCCTGAGATTTGCTCAAATACACTTATTTATTTATCATTTTGCTGTATAGTCAGCCCTCTGTGTCTGGGGGTTCTGCATCCAGGGATTCAACCAACCGTGGATGGAAAAATATTTGGGGCAAAAAAATAACAATTCAATGATTAAAAAATAATACAGATAAAAACAATACAGGATAATAGCTATCTACTTAGCATTTGCATTATATTAGATATTATAAGTGATCTAGACATAGGATGTTGGTAGGTTATATGCAAATATGACACCATTTTATATAGGGGATTTGAGTATCTTTGGATTTTGGTATCCTAGTGGGTGAGGCCTGGAACCAATCCCTGGTGGATACTGAGGGATGACTGTAAATGGTTAATACTTTGGGGACAAGACTTTGGATTTAGTATAAATTGAAACTTAAAGCCTAGGTTTGCAATTAAGTATATTTTTCTGCTATAATTCTGGAAATCCAAGGAGTATGAAAAAGCCCTTTAGGGAAGCAGATGCTGTTCATCCCCAAAATGCAGGGCTGCCCTAACCCAGCTGGTCACCAGAGCTTCCTAGTGACCTCTTAATAATGCAGATTCTAGGGCCAATAGCCCTGGAAGAATATGGGTCAGCAAGTTTGTAAGCTTCATTCAGGAAAACCAAACCAAACCAAACCCAAAAAACTTTCCAAATGCTTCTGATTATTAGCCACATTTGGGAGTCATTGATGCCTAGTAGGGTATTTGAACAGGGAAGGGTAAAATTATAAATCAAGAAAATGGAGGGAGCGTCTTTTATAAAGTCACTATACTAATTTTTTTAGCAGTTTTAATTTTTTTTAAATTAATTTTTAAATTGACAAATGAAAATTTACCAGGTACCACAGGTTGTTTTGAAATACATATCCATTGTGGAATAGCTAAATTGAGCTAATTAACATATGTATTAACTCACATACCATACTTTTCATTTTTTTGTGGTAAGAACATTTAAAATCTGCTCTTGCAGTAATTTTCAAGAATTCAACTACATTGTTATTAACTGTCATCACCATGAATAGATCTCTTGAGCTTATTTCTCCTGTCTGACTGAAATTTTGTATCCTTTGGCCAGCATCTCCCCAATCTTATTTACAGAGAGGAAAGTGATCTTAGAGAGCAAGTGGGGGAGAAACCCAAGAAAAATGTAACATGTAGCCAAAAGACATAAAAAATTACATGAAAGGGACTATTTTAAATGTATTTAAATGAGAAGAGGTGGAGATGTCTTAATAGGCAAGTTTAAATTTTTATTTCTGAACATCCCCCCATCTGCCCACCCCATTGACTCAGGGGTCTAAGAGCATGGGATTAGATCAGTTGCAGAAAATCAAGAAATGTTTTCCCTGTACAACTGAACATATCGTGCTAAATATTCTTTTACCTCAATTATAATAATTGCACATTTGTGTAATTATTCAGTTAATGTCTACTGCCTTGTTGAGTGTAAACTCCTGAAGGGCAGGGGTTGTGTTTGCTTTTCTCACTGTTGGGGAGAGGACCAGGCAGAGTGCTAGCCACAAGGATATATGTGCTTTGTACCTAATTTGCTGAAGGAACAAGACTAGTCCAGTGATGTACACCCAGGAGTTACTCAGTAATTTAATTTTTCTGTCCTCATATAGTAAAGGCCACCAAAATAGGGTAGTTAAAATGTGCTTTTTGTTATATCTACTTGGTAGAGATCACTGGATTTATTTGTCTGTGACCTTGACAAATAGTAAACTTTTGTCTTTAATAGGTTAAGAGGAATGGTTACTTAAGGGCATAATCAGCTAGAGATCTGTTTAGCAGATTAAATAATCAAATTTCATTTACCTGAAAGAGTTATATGTTTTTCGCATCATCTGTGTAGTACAATTTTCTCTAACATTTTAAAGATTTTTTTGCCATAGATATATAAACGTGTTATTAATTATTTTATTTTTCATTAAATTAACTCATTTGAAAAATCAAGCTTAATTCCTATTTTAGCATCCTCTCTAACAAGAATGTCTACAAAATCAAAGATTTGCTGTGCTAAATTTTTCCTAATACACAGTAAAACAAGCATGTAACTAGTAGAGTGTAGAACCTGTGTGCTGAATACCACACTTTGGAGGAATCCCAAATGTTTAACTATTAAAGTGATGTTTTATGGATTGTACCTATTTGTTAAACAGGAGAGGACAGGGTGTCTGCCCTGAAAACTGTGTGGCCCTCAACACAGAAAGAAAGGAAGTAGCTGGCTAAGGTGAACAACTGGTCTTGGTTTGCTTAGGACTTTCCTGGTATCAGCACTGAAAGTCCTAGTTTCTGCCCCTCAGTCCTGGGCAAACCAGAGTGATTGGTCACCCTATAGCTGGCACAATCATAATTTTAGGTCACTATCTTTTTAGAGATGGCTTGGTTAGTCCAAAGACGCTGGGACAAGGTCAAAATGGCAAGGCAGGGGGGAAATAAAAACAATCCTAGACTTGGAAGTAGGAAGACTGGGTTTAAGAACTGTCTCTACTGCTAATTTGCTACTTGTCTTAATTTGGGATTTCTTAGCAGAGCTTGAGACATGGATTTGAGTGCAAGTAGATTATGTGGAACGTGATCCCAGAAAACACCCATAAAGGAATGGGGAAATGAGACTAGTAGTGAGCCATTAAAAGGTGCACTATCAAGCGTGTTACCACTGTGGGTTACTGGAGTTTAATCCCATGTGGGAACTCAGAGCTGGTGTAGAAAGCATGCTTCTCCCACCAGAGGGGAGAGGGAGCTGGGGTATTTATACACCAATCCTGTTAGTCATTGGTTGAGAACTGCTCCTGGGGATGTTAATTCTCCAAGATTTCTGGCTTTCCCTAAGTGCATGAGCAGAGTGGGTTCCTTCTAGCAGAAAAAGCCCTTGGGCAAAGACAGGGGATTCTCGCAGTGGAAGTCTGCTCTAGAGAATACTATAATGAAAAGGCCTTAGGGGCTATGAGCCAGGCACCAACCAATCTGCTACAATCACCATGGGCCAGCACTTTCCCTTCTTGAGTTTTATTCTCTCCATGAATCGTAGGAGAAGTGGGAGTTCAGTTAATGCTCCCTGAAGTATGAGACATGGACCTGCCAGTATGGGGAAGGATTTTGGTGCTACGTGGACACTAGCTTTAAACAACACTGAGCTATAGTGAGAAAGTGATTCTTGTATCTTGTTCAGATATGTTGGTAAGAAAGTCTCCATGGGGTGCTACTGTAACCCAAACTCTTCTTTTTTCTAGTCTCCCCTTTTTAACAAAAGAGAGAAGTGTCCTCAATGCAAATTGCAGTATCTGGAATATAATAGTACTGTTTTTAAAAATTTTTATTTTCATGGTTAGTGTCTATTTGTGGTATTTAGTCTTGATCTTCCTAAATAAAAGTCAAGCTGATTAAAGACAAACATGAAGTAAATAATTGGACAGATGGGATGCTAATATGGTAAAAATCGTGAAGGTGACATAGTGGGTAAAATGAGCTCTAAATGCTCTCTTAGTTCAAAAGTTCAATGTGTCTGTGTTTCTTTGTTGTTTTGGTGAAACTTCCTGTAGCTGACTTTTTCTGATCATATCTTAAACCTCTCAATGTGCTAAGTTTTAAAATCTTTTCTCCTTCGCTTGTGTGGTGTGTTTTTTGGTGTCCCAAGCAGAGACAAACTATGATTAATGGTTATATAAAGATCGCCAGTCCTGGGTACTTTTCTGAAATGTGCTGTGGCAGGTTTCCTCCGCATCTCTCGATTCTGCCTAAAGAGAGATTTTAATTTGGTCATTATCATTGTCTGCATCAGGCCACAAGATAACATCAGCAGATTTTTGCTGAAGCCCAAAAAAGAGAAATATTTAAGAGGGGTAAACATGTCCCCAGTAGTCATTTGGGGTCATGCTTGCATTCAAGGATTTCCAAACAAGAAGAGTATTTAAATAAGAAAAGTGATTATGGTTTCAAGCTTTGATGTGCTTTGAGAAGAAAAAGATATTTTAACGACTAACCAAAACTGCATTTAATTGAATAGCTGAAGAAACACTTAACATATAAGGGCTTTAACAAAGAATGCTGTGATTTAAAGCAATATATTCTAAGCATGGTCTGTTTTACCCATAGCAAATCTGAGATGTGACATTTTCTGGAAATAGGTCAAATTTTGAGTATTTTGTATAAACACTATATCCCACTAGAGGGCGCAATTTAGTTGTGTATTTAACATTCTCCTTTTTATAAAAATAATAAAAAAAAATGACTATAGGGCTATGAATTCTGATATGATTCTTGTTGAGCATGTTATGAAATTTCCTCCCAGACATTGTTTTATTTTCAGCGTATATGTGTGAAATTCCACTTTAAGAAGTATACATGACCCTGAATCTTTCAGTATGTATAAAGTCCTGGTGGTATTATGGTACAATAGAAGCAAAAGACATAAGTTTAAATTATTGTAATCCCATAGGCCTTTTGACTATTGTTTCTCTCTCTATGTTACTGCACAAAGAAAATTTATTGTAAATATTAATACTGTCTGTTTAGATCTTTTGTTAAAAGACAAAGAGAGGCAGTGTGGTCTAGGTGGGTGATTCTGTCAGTTTTTCAGAGTGACTTTTGTTATCTAAAACAATTTCCAGAATGGTCTTTCAATTTGTTTTTCAGGATTTCAGTCTCTTAAGCTTGTATTGTCTCCACAATAATCATGGCCTACTTTCCTTTGATTCTAATTCTTCTAGAATCTCTACCTTTCTCTTTTGAGTTGGGTTTCTCAAATTATGTTGTATGAGATGCTGGCATCTCAAAACTCTACTGAGCTATGCTACCTTTAAAAATAAATCATGACTTTCCCTCTAATTTTAAGGAAAAAAAATCAATCAATATGATTTTCTCAATTTAAATTATTTTACTGCATTACATTTTTCTTAAACTGTTCTAGTTTAAGGATATAGTTTAATATGATATTGGTGTAACACAGACACGTAAAATTCATTTATTTAAAGCTTAGTAAATTAATTTTCAGGTTGTACAAAAGACATCATCTAAACATGTTTGGGAATTCTAAATTCTTTTTTATTTTTATAATTATACATATATGAACATATGCTTTTATAAAAATTCAAATAATTAACATTTCATAATTTAATTTTTAACACAGAGGTAAAAATGATAGTCCCTCTTTTCCTGCAAATCATCTTTCTTCCCCAGAATTAGTCACTGTTCAAATTTAAACGTGTATACTTGAGACATTCCCTATGCATATGTGTAGTTGAAAAAGAAATGCTTAGTTTTTATTACTTTTACTTTAGTGGAATAAAAACCTTTAGTTTTTATTACTTGTAGCTAGTGGAATCGTAGTCTATGTATTGATGTGTTGCTTTTCCTAGTTAACAATGTATCTTGGCAATCTCTCCCTTTCACTACCTATAGGTCTGTCTCCTCCTTTATAACTGTTGGAGAATATTCCATAGTCTATACGGATGTTCTTTCATTTATTTATCCAGAGATTGGAGTTGGATCCACTTTTTAAATATTTTCAACAGCTCTGCAAGAGATAATCTTGTTTATACATCTGTGGGTGTTTCTCTAGACTTTCTAGTGGGGTCTCTTGATCACAGGGCGAGTTTATATTTTTTTGTCAGCATGTCTTCCCTCAGGAAACTATTCATCCTTTTCTTTTCTTTCCTTTTCTTTTTGAGGCAGGGTCTCGCTCTGTTGCCCGGGCTAGAGTGCAGTGGAGTCATCATAGCTCACTGCAACCTCCAACTCCTGGGCTCAAGCGATCCTCCTGCCTCAGCCTCCTGAATAGCTGGGACCACAGGCACACACCGCCACGCCTGGCTAATTTTTCTATTTTGTTATAGAGATGGGGTCTTGCTATGCTGCTCAGGCTGGTCTCAAACTCCTGACCTCAGGTGATCCTCCCGCCTCCCAAAGTGCTGGGGTTACAGGCGTGAGCCACTGCACCTGGGCTTATTCTCCGATTTCTTGATGCTGGCAGTCACCTACTAAAACTGTGACCCAGGAGATGGTCATAGAAGTTTCCATGAGTGTCCACCTGAGGCTTGCGAGAAGATGGGAAAGATTTTGAGCCCCCGTGTGCGGATTTCATGAGAAACCTCAGCCTCCAGTTCCAAGGATATGGCTTCATCTAAGCTGATTCAGTTTCTTAGAAGTGGTGTTGGAGACCATTATTCTGATAAGGTAAATTTTCCTTGGTTAAAGAAAAAGATGAGAATTCAATTCTGTGAACATTTGTTGAGTACCTAAGCTAGCTACTGCGTCAGTCAAGGCTTGGTAGAAAAAAATAAGTTAAATGAGGTCTGTGCCCACAAAAAGGGCAATGGCTCCAGGGGGATAAGATGAGCACACAACTGAATCCAACCCCAGGCAGACAAGCCGGAGACAGTGGAGCTGGCCAGAGGTCTGCTGTGTTGCCAAGGAGGGAGGGGAGAAGGAGAAGAATGGGGGAGAGAAAGTAAATGTGGTGTGTGTGTGAGAGAGAGAGAGAGGAGAGAGAGAGAGAGAGAGACAGAGCTCCCACACTTGCTATCAGATGGGCCTTGACAACTGGGTGGCCCTCCCAGCAGTGACGATGAAGGGAGAGGGGTGGCAGTGGGGTAGCTGGAGCAGCATAAACTATTATTTTAAAAATTGCATGTATATTGTTGTAGAAAATTTAGGAAATAACAATGATAAAAAATCCTATTAATTCAATCTCCCTAAGACAACCACTGCTATAGTTTTTATGTATTTCTTTGGAATATTTTTTCTAATGCATAGAGATAGTTTTTCTAACACAGGGTCCATGCATCCCAGCTTTGGGAGTCCCCAGTGGGTGGGAGGTCCCACCCAGCTGACAGGAATGGGTACAAAAGCCCCTCCCCACCACCCTCCAGAGCTATCTGTGTGGGGCCTGATTGCCTATTCAAGAGGAGCTCTGGTTGCTAATACTATAAAACTAGATCCTCCTTCCTCAAGTGCAGGGATGGCTCAGTCGAGTCCTTGATCACCATTTCTGGGAGGCACCATCCAATGTAGCAAAGAGAAAGTCAAACAGGTTGAATGTACTTATCAAAACATGTTCGTATCTGTCTATGCTGGTCAAGATATCAATCAACACCATTAGGTGACTTTTCTCCACAGGGCTTCATTGTTCTGGTGCAGGAATAGTGGGAAGGGATGGTTGGGAGAATTCTGGATTAAGGGGTAAGTTCCTATTCATTCATCAAGCAATTTTTTTTTTTTTTATGTTGTAGGTACCAGAAGGACAGGGACCATGTGTGTTTGAGAATGTTTGTCTTTCATCCTGGGGAAAGTCACCCTCCCCAGAAGAACAGGTCAAATGTCTCCTAAATGTAGCAAGAAACAGAAGATAAGTTGATATTTTTTCTCATTACAGACAGTTTGAAAGTTCAGATTCTGCAATATATTTTAAATATAATTTTAATGGAGTATAGTTTGGACTAGCATTTCGACAGGCAGAAGAAAGAGCATCTTAGAGGAATCAGCTTATGTAAAAGTGGGATAATAGATGTATTGGGGGTACATGGGGAGGGACGCTGGGTTGCCTGACTTGGATGGAACAGATAGAAGCCTCTAAACACCCAAAGGTGCCATAGATGTGGATCCTCAAGAATTGTGGTGGACATTCGCTATTTCTTTTGGTTGTTCAAATCCTTTGTTGCATTTTTTCCTATTCCTGGGAGATGCCCCACATTATAAGTTCTTGTCATCTACCACAGAAGGCAGAGGATCACTTTCCCAGCCTCCCTTGCAGCTAGGGCACAGCAACTCTCACACACCCCACCCCAGATGCTGAGATTCTGGCTGGTGAGCTGAAGCAGGCACCACGTGGGATCCACGTTGGTGAGTGCTGTGAGAGCCCCATCCCGGTTCCGGAGTCAGCAGCTACAGGGGCTTTCATGGTGGTGTTCAGAGCCCACACAGTGATGCAGGTGGTACAAACTGTAGGGTCTGAGTCTAGAGGGGGTCCAAGGTGTCCTACCTGAGTAGTTCTGCAGTGTGCTTTTGGATGTTCTTCTTGGCTGAGCTGATCCCACACCTGGTTCTCTGTCCCTCATCGAGATTCTCTGATCACAAAATATCCTTGATTAAATTCCTTTTCTACTCAAAGTAGCCAGAAATGGTTTCTGCTGCTTGCAGCTCTGACTCCTGACTTTAGGATGGGTGTGTTTAAAGAGCAGTGGGCAAGAGGCTGGGTGAGGTGTTTGTGATATAATTTGACACTGAAAAAACCCCTCTATGGACATCGGCTTTAGTAATAACATTTAATATCCTCAGGAAATTTGTAGAAGAACATATTAAGCATATGAAAAATTATGTAGCCTTAGTAATAACAAAACTGCAAATCAGATACTATTTTCAGCTAGGTGGAAAAGATTAAAAAGAAAATGTTCAGTGCTGGTAAAGATATGGGAAAGTACATTTGAGGTTCCACAAACTTTCTGGAAGGAAATCTGGCAATAAGTACCACAACTTTATACGTCCATGTGCTTTGATGCAGCAGTTTCACTTGTAGGAATTTATCTAGGGAAATAATTGGATAAGTGCATCAAGATATATGTGCTAGAATGGCCACTTCCCTGTTGTTTATTTTAGTGAAAAATTGAAAGCACTCAATGGTCCCTCAATAGGGGATTCACCAAAAAAGTTATTGTATTATATAATTTACAATGTAGGACAGTATTATGCATTCAAATGGATAAGTAATCTTTAACTATTGTAGTGGAAATGTGTACATAGAATACTGTTATATGAAAAAGTCTGTCAACCAATATGTATACCTGTTGGGGTTTGAGAGGGGCCTAATAAAATAATATCCTTCTTTTGTGTCTAAGTTCTGAGTCAATTGAGAGATAGCCACAAAAGTCAGACAGATGGGGATAAAAACATCAGCTTTACTACTGATGAATGTTTTGTTGGAGGATGTGACTTAGGGGTGTGTCCACACAGGTTTGCTATGGCCTACCTGGGCAAAAGTTATCCTTGTCAAAGATTGCATGGTTCTGGGGCAGAGAAGAAAGGGAGCAAATTTTACCAGCCTTTCAATATGTTAGCCCGCCTAATTGAGAAATGTGGACCAATGGCTATCACCCATCAATCAATTAACTCCTTTGTGGGGTGGGGACAGTATTACAGTGATTGTGGTCCCTCTTCGAGGAAACACAAGCAATAGGGAATAAGTGTTCCTGCCCCTAGATTTATTCTGCGATTCTATTTCTGTCATTGAAAATGTGTGTATGTTTGTATTGATAGACATAAAAATAAGCCTGAGATGGATGTGTGAGAAGTAGTTTCCCTTGTGGGTTAGGACTATGAGGGAAACTTTCCATTTCTCTTTATTTGACTTGTAAAAATAAACAATAATTATTTTTTTGTGAGAAAAAACCAAATATATTTCCTTTAGAAAATTAAGTTTCTGTTCATATGGTATATAATTCATACTTTATGTAAATGGAATTTAGTTATGCAGCAAGTATCTTTCCTAGTTAGCTAAATACTGAAAATCAATACATACAGGTTCCATGTTGAAAATAATTACTGGGTTTCTTAATGCATTCTTTGATGTCCTTTCAACGTTTGGATGTAAACCAAGTCCCTGCTTTCCCTCCGATCCCCTTTACAAATATTCTTTGTTAAAATCCATTTCTCATGTTTCATCGTACCTTGAGTGAGGAGTCATACTCAGTACACTAATTTACTGTGCAGACACAGGAGTAGCAGGTAGGTATCAGGGTTGAAAAATAAAGCCATTTACAAGTAATTATTCTTTGAGGGAATCTGAAGGCAGTAAATCTGGAATCTGGTAAACCTAGCTGCTGGATTTTGCTGTGGTAGGGGACTGTTTCGCATGCAGTTCAGGTACATTCAAAAGAAAATTAAAAAAGAAAAAAGAACCAAAAGAAAAAGGCAAATGATTGGCGTGAGAGGATTACTGGTCCTTTTCACTGACCTCTTCATTTCCCCTGCTCAATCAGCTTGCATTTAGGACTAAAACTAAACTGATTTAAACTCACACCTGAAAAATCAGTGAGCTTTAGGAGGTAATGACCTGGAAGACCGTATCTCTTGTTTTTAGACTTTCAATTCCCAAACCTCTGCTTCTACTTCCACTGCCCTTTATTGAGGTCCTACCTTATTCCAGGCATATGGTAGACGATGGTAGCCATCCATCCAATATCTACCCTGCTTTCTTTCTTACTAGCAGAACCCTAACTTTCTTCAAGCATGCGATGTGTCCAGGCACCAAGCATGCTCTTCCCCCATCTCTCTTGCAACCACCTGGCACAGTTCTAATCAGTAAGGCTGAAGCTGGGCTTTCTATGAAAACTTCTGCTTTCCTGACACTGTGCAGTCCCTTCCTACTCCCCCCATCCCCACTGTATCTTTGCCTTTCTCATCCTTCACATCTGGAATATAGATGTGAGACCTGGAGGAGATGGAGCCATTTTGTGACCATGGGGATCAATGCCTCATGCTGAGGGTGATGGAGCAGAAAGAAGAAAGTTTGGGTCTTAGGTGGCTTCATTGGCCAGCCCTTGCCTGTCAACCCCTAGACTTCCTGTTGTATAAGACAAATAAAATCTCTACTATTTAAGCCACTGACTTAGAATTTTCTGTTATTTGTAGCCAGAAGCATTCTTTTTAAAAAATTGAGGTAAAATTCACATAACACAAAATTAACTATCTTACAGTGAACAATTGAGTGACATTTAACATGTTCACAATGTTGTATGACCACCACCTCTATCTAACTCCAAAACATTTTAACCCCCAAACCAAAAGAATTCTTAACTAACACAAGTGTTGGGCCACTATTGTCATATCAAATCCTCCCAACAGTCCTAATAAAGTGTGTATTGGTACTGGACATTTTTCTGCTCAGTGTGCGTTCTCCCTTGTCCAGGTAACAGACATCATTTCCCTCTGCAGAACTCTCTCTTCCCAACAGTCCATCCATGTAGCATTGATTCCATCCATGGCTCCATCATGAGCATATGGACAGTCAGAGCATCATTTAAGTAGGGGTGGGTTTAGGGATGGGCACATGACACAACTTTGGCCAAAGTTTGAATGGCTGGGGAGGGGGGTTCTATTTTTCACTGAAAAATAGGGAAGCCAGGAGTAGCTGGCCACCATATGGACCTAGTCAACCTGACAGCAAAGCTGATATGGGGGAGAGCTGAGCTAGGAAACAGAGATGTCAGGTCCTGGTGAGGTTTCTGAGCTCCCAAATCTGGCCGTGCTAGAAGCCAGTCTGTCTTCTGTATTTTCAAGTATTTGAGTCAACTAATTTTCTTTTTCTTTTTAAAGTCAGTTTGAATTGGATTTTCTATCACTTACAATCAAAAGAGTATTGCCACTCATAGTAGTAGCAGCAGCAGAAGTAGTAGCAGCCGCAGCAGTAGTGAGACCTGAACTCCAGGAGTATATAATTTGCCCAAGACCACGCAGCTTTGAACTCAGGCCAGTATCACCCCAAGGCTGATCGGTATTACTACTGAGAAATCACTTTCCCGCCTCTGTTCCTTGCTGGCTGTGTCCAAAGAGAGGGAGTCCAACTCCACCATCTTGTTAGTGAATGTGGATCTGCAATTCTCCTAGGTTCCATGCTGAAAACACCTGTTGGACTTAGGCAAGAAGAAAAGAAACATTTCCTTGAACAGATTAATTTTTGGACTTGGTATTTATAATTAGCTAGTTTGGAGTTTAGTTACAGTAACCTCTGTGGTTTATTTATTTGATCACACATGACTCTGATGCAAAACGGCTTTGATTTGGTTTCCTGGTGACCCACGTGAACTACATCATTAGGCAGTTGGTAGAGGTCTGACTAATTACAAGAAATAAAAAGGAAAGTCTAAACGCCCCTCCTCTCCTCAGATATTCTTTGCAAAACATGCTTTTCTGGGCCCTGGACTAGTTCATGAAAATGTGTCACTAACAAAATATGGAAGAGGCAGAAGAGTCTAATGGAAACAGTTTTATTGAGTGCCTCTGTGACAAAAATATCTTCAAAGGGAGTTCTATCAATTTTATTAAGCTACATTGTGCACTTTTACATGACAAGCATATCAAGCACAATAGCATTTGAATTAGCAATCAAGTTTTAATAGTATTTGACACTTCCCCACCTTGTACTGGCAGAAGCTGTCTCTCTGAGGAGAGATGCCATGTGAGGAATCGGCAGCTCCCGTGGAGACATGGGTGGCGTCCGAAAGTTCATTTGTGAATTGGCTGGTTGTTTCTCAGAACACATTTTCCTACAGTAAGAATGGTATTTAGTGTCCAGTGCTGACACACAAAAGCCAATTTGACCAATTTTTACTAATTAAGGGGCTTGGGTTGCACATTACAGAAACTAAGCCTGATTATTTAAGCTGAAGAGAATGTGCTAGAAGGATATTGGGAACTGAATCGGTGGGAAGGCTGATGGTCCAAACTTTCCAAGAGGCAGCCCTAGAGTGCTACAAAGCAACACCATAGGAACTGTCACCATCTTAATTTCCAGTGTCACCACGACTACCCAAACCCTGCTCCTCCTGTGGGTCCCCACCTAAGTGAAAGGCACCTACACTTATCTAATCCCTCAGGACCACGTGTTGGAGTAATCCCTGACTCCTCTGTTTCCCTCACAATCCACATTTAGTCCTTCAGTAAATTTAGTTAGCTCTACGTTCTACATATGCCCAGAATCTGACCACTTTCCATAACCCCCACAGTTATAACTCTGGTTCTGAGCAGCAGCATTTCTTAACTAAAATATCACCATCATCTCCCCACTGGCCTGCCTTCCTCCTCCCTCCCGCAGACAGTCTATACCCATCCACCAGCCGGAGGGATCGTGTGAGAGCCTAAGCCAGGTGACGTCACTTCCTACATGGGTTTCTCATCTTAGTGAAAGACTACAAAGTCTTGACCTGGCTCCCGCCACCTCTCCATCTTGTGCACCAACCATCCTTCCCTGCTGTCCTTCAGCTCCAGCCACGCTGACTCCCTCCTTGATGTTCCTCAAACACACTCAGCATGCTACTGCCTCAGGGCCTTTGCACTTGCTCTGCCTCCTGCCTGGAACATTCTTGTCAGAGCTTCTTTGCTCAAATACAGTTTCCTTAGAAAAACTTCTCAGACCATTCTCTACAACAGAAGTCCTTTTTCCCGTTCCTGTTAATCTGTTCCCTTTACGCTACTTAATTTGTCTTCACATCTCTCATCATCAACTGATGTTACAGAAGACACTGAAGTGTTTGTTGTCCAGCTCTCTCTCCTAGGATACGAGTTCCTTGGATTTCTCTGGTTTCTTCAATTCCATATTCTCACACTGGCATATATTAAGTGCTCAATAAATGTATCTTTGGAATGAATAATGAATGCATGTGTGGTTGAATATAGAAATAGCCCACTGGAAGGAATGAACTTCAATAACTTTTCATTTCAATTTTCAAATTTCAGGGAGGGGTTTCTAATTGAGACAGGATAACCAACAGGCCCATATCTTGGCTAAAGTAGAATGAGTACAACTCCCACAAGCTTGTACCCAAAGGAAAGGAACACTCCCCAAAAGGCTTAACAATATCAGAATTTGGGCTGGTATTTCTGTGATCCTCTGGGCTCTCCTTCCCTCATGGTTACAATATGGCAGCCACGTGTCCAAGTTCCTGCCTTCACACATTCTTCAAAGGAAGGAAGGGGCTGGGGACAAGTGGCAGAGTGTTTTCTTCAAGTGCATCTCTCTCTAATCCCAGAAAGAAATATCTTTCCCAGGAGCCATTTGAGACTTTCTGATGTTTCTTCTTGGCAAAACTGGAAGGCTAGACAATGCCCATGTGGCCTTTCTATGGTGAGAGTTGGGCAGGGGAGAAGTGTGTCGGAAATGCTTGTGGGTCTTCAATCAGTGGTGTCTGCCCAAGATCAAACAGCTAGAGGGTAGAGGAATTAATATTTCGTCTGCATTTTGTCTGATGCCAAAGTCCATCTTTTAGGCACTATGTTTCATTGCCTCTTGGGAGGAAAGCTTTGCTTTCCCTTTTTCTTTGCTTTTTAAAAATGATGGTTTCTAGATAGCTAGATACAAAAGGCCACATATTGCATGTTTTCATTTATACGGTATGTCCAGAATAGGTAAATCTATAGACAGAAAGTAGATTAGTGGTTGCCAGGGGTTAGGAGATTGCAGGGAATGGGGAGTGACTGCTAATGGATATGGGGTTTCTTTTGGGAGTGATAAAAATGGTTTGAATTTAGATAATGGTGATGGTTGCAGAACTCTGTGAATACACTAAAAATTGTTGCATTATATGCTTTGAAATGGTGAATTTTATGGTATGCAAATTATAATATAGTTTTTTTTTTTAAAAGTAAATGCTAAAAATACACTGCAGTTTTTGTAACCCCTTACATTTAAAGATAGTCCAGGAACTTCAAAAAGACCCAAAGTGTCCCAGGCCTCTCCTGGCTTCTAAGAGGACTTGGGCGCCTTCACTCCAAGGCACTTCCCGGGTTCCAATCCATCCATTACCTTCCACAGACCCGCACTTATTTTCTTTTATTCCATTTATGTTTCCTTTCTAGGTAATTTTCCGTATGTACTCACATACGAAAAATACTTTATTTCTCTCACACCCTCATGACCTCATTAAATTGCAAACTCCACAAGATGGTACTTGACATAATCGCCAATATCGTTTGTACGTAGTAGTTGCTCATGTTGCTAAGTGGAGTCCCCAATTATAAAATATTTGAGAAGGACTTGAAGAAGCTCCAGGGCAGTATTAGGCTAGTTGCTTTAGGATGGGGGTTCTCAACCCTGGCTGCTCTTTAGAATCTCTGGGCAACTTTCACAATGCTGGTGCCAGGCTTCCTACACAGATATTCTGATTCCATTGGTCTGGGAGGCATTCGAGCTCTCTAGGTGATTCTAACACATAGCAAGGGCTAGAATAGTGGTTTGCAACCTGGGGCAAGTCCCTCCCTCCTCACCCCCATGCCCCGCTCCCAGGGGATATTTGCAATGTTTGGAGACATTTTTGGTAGTTACAACTGATGTGTGTGCTACTGGCATCTGGTGGGTAGAGGCTGGGGATGCTGTTAAATATCTCCAAAGCATAGGGCAGCCCCCACAACAAAAATTACTTGGCTCAAATTGTCAGCAGTGCTGAGACAGAGGAACCCTGGGTTAGGGGGGGACAAAGAGAAGGCCAGCCAGCTGCATCATCAAGCTGCAACTCGAAGGCAGGTGGGGATGGGCTGGAGGTAGAAACACGTGATGTAGCCCAGGTAGCCAAATGGCTAATCACTAGGAATCACAGCTATGGTTCAAAATGGCATTGGTGATCATCAGAGAAACGCAAGTCCAAACCACCATGAGATACTACCTTGGAGCTATTAGGACGGCCCTTATAGAAAACCAAAAAGTAACAAGTGTTGGCGAGGTGGTGGAGAAATTGGAACCCTTGCCTACAATAGATGGGAATGGAAAATGGTGCAGCCTCTATGGGAAACAGTGTGGCAGTTCCTCAAAAAATTAAAAATACATCTACCATATGATCCAGTAATCCCACTTTTGGGTACTTATCCAAAAGAATTGAAATCAGGATCTTGAAGAAATATCTACACTCCCATATTCATCGCAGCATTATTCACGATAGCCAAGATGTGGAAACAGCCTAATTGTCCACTGACAGATGAACGGACAAAGAAGATGTGGCATATACATACAACAGAATATTAATCAGCCTCAAAAAAAGAAGGAGATCTTGTTATGTACAACATGGATGAGGCTTGAGGACATGGCTAAGTGAAATAAGCCAGACACAGAATGACAAATATTGCATCATTCCACTTACATGAAGTATCTCAAATAGTCAAGCTCATAGAGGCAGAGAATAGAATGTCGGGGGCCAGAGGCTGGGGTGGGGAGGGGAATGGGGAGCTGCTTTCAATGGTTATAAAGTTTCACTAGAGCAAGATGAAAAAGTTCAAGAGATCTGCTGTACAACGTTGTGCTTAGAGTTAACAATATTGTACTGTACACTGACAAATGTGTTAAGAGGGTAGCTCTCACGTTATGTGTTCTTTCTTACCACAACAATAAAAAAAGACATTGTGTTGGATACTCTCGTGAGTTCCACAGCTCCAGGCCTCCTTTGTTGATAAGCTCATTCGAAAGCAAGACAGAAGATAGGTTGTTAAAATTCTTGTTATTTTTACAGATATTCTACAGCTAAAAGCCATCAACTGTCAACCAAGATGAGCAAATGCCTATTCATGTTCAAAATGAAGCACTTTTGACAATTACCACGCATCTTTTTCCTTCAGAAAGCTTTCAGAATTATCGATTTCGTTAGAGCAAAACTTGGGCCACAACATCACACTCTGGAAAGGAGCGCACCGTTATTTGTGATAAGGAGGGAAAAGCAGATAACACCAAACACACGTAGACGCAGGAGAAAAGTCTTTGTGGGCTGGAGGGGACACCCGAATTGCATGCAGATCACATGCAAGCCACCAAAGCAACAAGCACCCTATACACCTTGCGACAAATGTTGACTTGGTGGATTTTTGTTTGTTTGTTTAAAACCAATCACTTGATATGTTCTCATAAGCTATGCAAGAGATAGCTATCATGGATAATGAAAACAAAATGACAGGCAGATAAATTTAGTTGCTGTTGAAGAAATCTTGTAAGTTATTCTCAATAGTATAAAGATAAGGAAATCGCATAATTGAAAGAGCTGAAAACAGCATTAGCACAAGACATATATGGAAGAGAACAAGGGAATCAATTGTGGGATGCAGGAAAAAAGTTCCGATAAGGCCAGGTTCACTTTGATGAGTAAAACTGTCCACTCTGGAAGCCAGAGGGTCTAGCCTAGTGGTTTTCAACCTTGGCTGCACAATAAAGAGGGAGCTTTAACAGCTGCTGGTATCTAGGGTATATATACTCTAGACCAATACAGTCTGAGCTTCTGGGGTAGGACCAGGTAGTAGTATGTTCTAAACCTTCCCAGGGTCCCAATAGGCAGGTGAGTTTGAGACCCAGTGTAGCAGAGGCATGGCATCTTGTCTTGGCCCCATTAGGCTCTGTTCTTGCACCTTGAGGGACACAAGAGATACTTACTTTAGAAAGTGCTTGTGGCAAAACCATTGGAGACAGTAGTGTGATCCCAACGGCAGTGAAGTCCAGTAGCAGCGTAGCCATGGTACTTGTGGGAGCTAGTGTCCTAATGAGAATGCCCCTCAGGAGTGACCTTGAAGTGGTTCCTCTGACATGGCTTCCTGGGGTTGATGCTCATTTTCCCAGCCTTGTTCTCTAGACTTTTCCTCAATTTTGGGGACTTCCCGGTTTTCTGCCAATAAATTGCATTTCTGCTGAGTTAACCAGAGTTGATTTCTGTTGCTGCAGTCAAGAGTCAAGAACCCTGATAGGTATATTTGTTGAATGTTTTCCTTGAAATCACAGATTTAAAAAAATACCTCTTGTAGCTTCATCCTAAGTAATGATATCCATGGAATTCCTTTAGATGTTTTATTAAAAATTTTCAAAATGTGCATTAGAATACACAATTATTAGATGAAAAACATCTCTATATTACCTATATTGCATCCCACTGGCTCATGTGCTACCCTTTGGAAAAGGCTGAGTTAGGATTCTTTTAGTGCAGTGAATGGAAAACAGACCTGAGCAGCTTAAGCCAAATGAGGAATGTATTGGGGTTTCTTATAAAACCAAGGAAACAGCCATGGGCAAAGCAGCCACCGGGGAACTAGGGACTTAGTGAGGGTTGTAGACCTTTCCTTTCCAGTGTTCTCAATAATGTAACTTAACTCCTGTATTTCCTGGTTGAAAGTTGCAAACACAGGGAAGGAAGAGATTCGGCTGTGGCCAGGGGGTGCGGGTCATGGAGTGTAGACAGCTTCTGGGGACCCTGGTCCATGTCTAGGGGCCATTGATTTGAGCAAGGTAACCAAGCATGTGAAGAGATGCCTTCTACATTCTAGGAAAATATTCCTAAACTGGGATGGGCTATAAATCAGGCAGGATATGTTCAATTGCTAGTAACAAAAACTCAACACAAACTGACTTAAGCAAAAAAGTCCTTTATTGACTCAGAAAGTTGGAATGTCTGGGAATGACAACCAGCCTGAGTCATTGCTGGATCCAGGGCTCAGACGATGATGTGAGACTTGGTCTCTCTTCTCTCCTTCCTTCCCTCTCGCCTTTGTATTGGTTTCATTCTCAGATGGGTTTTGTCCACCTGACAGCAAGTGTCTCTCTTCAGTAGTTTCAGCAACAGTCCTGGGAGAGGACTCATTGGTCAGGCAGAAGTAATATGCCCATCTATGAACCAGTCATCATGGCCTTGGGAGGCTTGGACTATATTGAGTGGTCAGGCTTGAGCTGAGTGCCCACTCTAGGACGACAGGGTGGGGTCAGTCCCTGTCAAACCACATGGGCTGAGATCATGGATGAGCCAGTAAATGTTTAACAACTGGCTCTGGGAGTGGGGGTAGGAAATATTTTAGCATTTGCCAATTTCCTTGTGTAAATACTCCCACAATGGCTGATTTCAAACTATTAATGTAACGTCAGATGGCTTAGAAGTTTCCTGAAAACTTAACAATGGGCTCTCAAGAGTTGGTAAAAGTTAGCTAAAACGCATTCTGAAGGCTGAGACCAAGGGAGAGGTAGTTTCCTCAAAGAAAATCATCATCCTAGTACCAGCACCAGAATTATGGGGAACAGATGTCAGGCAGGCAAAACCGACAAATATCTCCTGCAGAATGTAAAGAAGCTTCAATTTGTTTCCCTAAATACCTATTGAGTGTTTATTCCCACAACAGTGCTCGGAAGTAGGTTCTAGAAGAGAGTTCATTGATCCTTCACCAAATATTTATTATCTACCAAGGACAGAACCTGTCTCAGTTTTGGAGCCCAGGAACGAACCCATCCTTTAGTGCAGGAAGCCAACGTGTCCTAAGAATTTGTAGAAGATACAGTAGGTGCCGTCATAGAGGACAGGTAGCATGAAGCGGAGAGCAGACAACGTAAACAGAAAAGGGAGGACTGCTAGGGAATGCTTCACAAAGCAGGACTTATTTATGCAGGACCTAGAAGGGTGAGTGGGAATTTGTTGGACTGTTGGGAATAGGTGGGGTAGGTGGGGCACGCCAGGCCAAGCGTTTGCGAGGTCATGGGGATGTGACATAGCTCTCAGTGGTTTCAGATGGACGTAAGTGGGAGGTGGCCTGGGCCTGGATCTTGCATGATGTGTTAAGGGTGTTGGATTTTATCCTTCTGCATTGAGAGAGCGATTAAAGCGTTTCAAGTGGGGAAAAGGATCACTAGCACGTTGGCATTTTAGAATGATCTCTAGAGCAGTTGTGTGGGGGATTGATTCTAGAGAAGGGACATTAAAAACAAGGAAATTGGTAGGAGTCCAGGTGAGAGAAGGTGGGAGGAGGAGGGGGTGGGAAGGAATCAGGGTGGTGGCCAATGGGGGGTGAGGGAGAGGTGACTCCAAGACAGCTCTTGCTGTTCTGATCCAAGAGTGGCTTGAGCCCTTTGGGAAGGACAGGCTTATGCATTGGAGAGAAACTTAAAACCTACGTTGCAAAGGAGCAAGACCTTAGATTAATGTCATAAACGAAAACAATTGGTGGTCAGGAAGGAGGGCGATCAATAATATTTGGCACAACTCAAGAAAATTCATGAAAATGGCAGGATGGGAGATACATTTTAACTATTAGAGGTTGCATTTGCCAGAGGGAATCAAAGACTCCGGTGCAGACGATGTGCCCAGACTCTGCCTTTTGGGTCCAGGGCTCGAATCTCTCCCCGTCCCACCCTCTCTCTTTATCTCTGTGTTGGCTTCACTCTCGGGCAGGCGTGGACCCCGTTTCTCTAGAGAAAAAAAAGAAAGTCCCCCTTTTTCTGGAGAAAGGGAATTAAGAGTTTCAATTTTTGAGATGTTGCAAATTTGAAAGTGTATTTATTCTGTATTTCACAATTGAGCAATAATTTAAGTAGCTATGGAATTCTTGGTTGGAAAGAATTACTCTCGTATTAAATATCCCGAAGAAGTATATTTATTGTCTTCCAGTTTTCAGCATAGCTGTTGTGATGTGCGACGATGTCATATCCCTTTTAAAAAATTTCTCTCTCTGGAAAGTTTTTAAGATCTAAAATTTAATGATTGGAATTGACATGGGACGTTTCTCACTTGCTGAGCTGGGTTAATTGATAGATTCTTGGAGTTGGTTTTCTTTGGTTTTGGGAAATTTTCTGGAATAACTTCTATGTTATTTCCCTTTTAAAATATTTTATTTTTGTTTTCTAAAACTATTATTTGGATGTCGTATTTTTAATTTTTCTTTTTAATATTTTGTCTTCCGTTATTCCTCTCTTTTTCCTTTGTTCTGGTTTCTGGAAGAGTTCTCGCCATCCTCTTTCAAACTATCTTTTGAATTTTCAATGAATTCCCCAAAGCTACTTATTGTTCACATAACATGCCTTTTTTATGGCTTTTAGTCATGAATGTTATAGCTCTCTGAAGATATTTCAGTATTTTTGATAATTTTTTTCCCTTGCTACATGGTCTTTGTTTCCTCAGAGTTGCTTTTCCCCATTTGTTTTCATCTCTGAATGTAATGTTAGAGGTTTTGATCAAATATACGGTGATGCTTGGAGGCCTATTTGTATTGTGACGCAAGGCACTAAAACGCAGACTCAACACTTTATGTGCGGGATTGATCTTGCTGACTGCTGGCCCTCTGAGTGGGAGCCCTGGCTGATGAACGTCCTGTTTCTTTGAGGGACCCCGATGTTTCCTATCTGTAGATTTTTTTTTTCTCTTGGGCAGACCATTTTTTTTCAGAGAGGAAACAGTGCATCTGCCACTTGGGAGGGAGGTGGGTAGAAACCAGGTAGCCAGGACAGGGAGCAGAGCAGAGAAAGGAGGCTAAAGGTGTCTTGTCAGTGTGCAGACTCTCATCTCACCTGCTTGTATCAGATAGGGCTCTAGTCTCACTCTGCCTGTGCCTGGTGTCCCCCAGTCCAGCCTTTAAACTCAAGTCTGAAGTCTCCTTTTGTAGAAGGAAGATGGGGGAGGAGCTCCCCAGAATCTCTGATTTCACTCGGTTCTGCATCCTTACTTCAGAAGTAGCTGGGGCCTCCTGCCCTTGAAGCTCTCCAGGGTCCCCGAGCTTGAACTGGCTTCACGTTAACTTCCCTCCACCCGTCCTCAGCAGAGGGGAACACGCTGAAACCTCGATCACTTACCCCAATTCATCCACTTTCCATCATTCAAGAGGCGGCTGACATCTCTCGTCTGTCATTGTCTACTCTCCCACTGTCTTTGTCCCTGTGAATTTACACTTCTTTAATTCCTTTACTGTCACCTTAGTGGGGTTTGGAGAAGGAGAAAAGATGAACGGGTGAATTTAAGCCACCATTTTTAACCGGAAGTCCTTTAATAACCTTCCCATCCATTTTTAATGTGTCCATCCGTTCCATCTCCCTCTTTGCGGCTCATCCACGCGGGCTGGACACCTTGATTGAGCTGTCCTTGATGACTCTTCAAGTCTCTTCCTGTTGAGCGTTTCACAAGGTCAGAATTCACCAGCGCTAAGGTCAGCCCCCCAAGTGTGCAGTAACACTGGCTTTGGAAGAGCCTGTTGTTCCCTGTTAACTGCTACCTGTCGTCCCTTGTTCTGTTTCTTTCTTTTCTAGTGGGAGGTGGAGGAGTAGGAGAGGGGGCAAGATGGGAAGGACTGTATAGATCTTTGACAGATTCTACAGTGTTCAAAAAATTGCAAGTGGGAGCTACAACATGGCTTTGCATTTTGTAGTTGGATTATATTTTGAAAGGCTTTTAGTTTTTTTTGGATTAAGCCTTTTGAAAAATCTCATTCTAAAAATTCCAACAGGACAGAGGATCAACATAAACTTCTCTGGTCTCTCTCTCCTTTAATCCTGTGCCTCCTGTCTTATGAGTTTGGTATCTTTCCATATCTTTTTAATTATGTTTGCTCTCACATATGATTATCCATTTATTCAACAAATGGCTTTTGAGTGCCTATAATGTGCCAGGCACCGATGTAGGAACTGGCAGTATGGTGGTGAACAAGACAGGCCAAATCCCTTCCCTCATGGGGATTTACACTCTAGTGAATGTATAAAGCTTTACACATTCAACACAGGCACACCCCATACCCACAAATACACTCTCTTTCACATACACACACACTCACACACACCACACACACACACACACACACACACACGATCGCCGGTCATATTATATATAGTGATCTGCAAGATACTTTTTTTTTCACTTACCATCCAGTATATCTCTCCATGTTAGTACCACAGATCTTCTTTAGTTTTAATGGTCGTGGTATTTCACTATATGAATGCATCATTTATCTATTCTCCTAATAATGATCATTTATAGATTGTTTCCAATATTCTGCTGTTACAAACAATGAATCAAGCATGATTTGCTGAAATATTCCTCTATTGAGAGAGCTTGAAGTATTTCTAGCTTTTTATTTTTTATATTTATTGTACAAAAAACTTTGCAAAATTGATTTTGTACATTTAACTGTCTACCCGCATGCAAGAATAGCTATAGTGTATATATCCCTATAAGTAGAATATTGGGGTCAAAAGGGATGACATTATACATTTTGAAAGCTATCGCCAAATTGCCCTCAAAAAAGTGTGAATCCATTTATACTCTCAGCAGATATGAAGAAGTGTGCCTGGTTCTGAAAAGGTGCTTTAGACATGTGCTGTGATTTTTTTTTTTTCATTTTGCCATGTTGCATTTCCCACCATTTCCTTAGTTAATTTAAATTTGTCTGTTGAAAGACTGTATGCTTCCATACACTATGCAATTTATACCACCTGAGATTCCTTATCATACTCCATGGTATTTACTACTCTCTCATAGCAATGTGGATATTAAAACTTATTTTTCCCCTCCAGATCTAGAATAAACAAGCAGAAAATCTTGGTTCCAGACCTATCTTTGAGGCAGTCATTTACTGAAAAAAAATTTTAATAAAATCCCCAAACTAAATGTCTATATATCATCCTAAATCACTTTTTATCCATAACAAAATGTTATTCCTCAGTCCATATTTAGAAAAGCAAAGCAAATTTTATATATAAGGCCATCTCTGTTCAATATGTCAATAAGCCTTTTCAAAGAATTCTATGCAGGTTGCAGCATGATTTGATTATAAATGAATGTGCATTACTAGACATGAAACCCAGAGATATCCAAGTCTGGTAACTAAGATGGGCAGTGTCAGACATCATGATATTAATAATGGTCACTCACTGTTACTTCCAGAAGTTATCGCCAATCAACTACCTTCATTTTGGATAAGATATTTCCTGTAGGGTTACTCACATTGGATCCTTCCTCCTTTAATCTATTTCTCTGTGAGCACATGCAAATTGTGCTTGACTTAACCAAGCAGCTCTACTTTAATTTGTTGCCATGATGTGATGCGTAACCAAAATGGATTTTTAGGCTCATCAAATGTCCATGCTCTGTGGCTCAAAAGCAGAATGACCTTTACAGCTTGCATTGTGCATTGCAAATCTAAAATTTGAGACCAAGATTGGAAATTCTCCCACTATTTTCCTTTCATTAGAGAAGAAAACAGAATTCAGCTGGACACATGCACTAAAATTAGATTCTTAAATAAACAGCCCTGGTCTTAATAATTCATGCAAAGATGTGGGGAAAAAATGAGGAAAATAATTACTCAAGGCAGGCAAATACCATGTCGTTTTGTCCTGCCTCAAACGAATCATTGGTACTGTATATCTCTGATATACAGGTTTATTAATGAAACAAAAAGGCGTCTACTATGGATAAATAATACATCATATGGGTTTCACACATTCTATATATAATAGAGATCAGTGACACCTATCAATTCATTTTAAATCAGGCCATGCATATTTCGCTCAGGATGCAGTTTGTCAATCTCTTCTCTCTACTTAATAGATGTCGTGGTTTGCTATGCTTAAAAAAATGCAATGTAGTGTGGAACCTGGTGAAATATAAAAGTAATTACAAAAAATCAGCAAGACTAATGCTGCCCCCATAAAGGCAGCCTAAACAGTGATGTATTTGTGCATTTATCATTACTAACATGGGCTCATCTTAGAGATTTAGTAGAAGAATTCATCAGTGCCATTAAGGAATGAAGACATTTAAAAAACTTCCTTTTTTTTTTTTTTTGAAAATTCTAGAAACCTATTAAGATAGTTATGACTCTGGATGAAGAAAAATTAGTATTATCTATAGGAGGGAGTGTCAGGGAGGGACAGGACGCTAGGGATCAGAGATGGGGGCAGGAAAGAAAGCTATAAGCCAAACTGCAAAACTGGATTGAATAGAGGTTTCTAAAAAATCAAAAAATAATTAGTGGTATAGCATAAATAGACGTCATTAGCTGTAGTAATGTCTATGACAAATAAATAACAGTTGAGAACAATAAAAGTCCCAGGAATGTACTGTTGTAATATTGATGGCAGCATGTGGGTAGCATGTGACAGCTGTTAAACAGATGTGGCAATTAGCAAACCTTATGGTCATGCTGGTAAGATTATTATGCAACACGTTCTCCAGCAAAATTAGACGACTTCCTTCTTTGTGTGGCTCTATCCACGTGGAGAGTCAGTCTAATGCTCCATTTAAGCAATATCGTTAGCTGGTATCGCCTAAGCCATGTATGTGTGTGCACACGCATATATATACATATATATTTTTTGATGTCTTCTGAAAGATTTAGAGAAATTCAGAATTTAAACAAGAACAATATCAATTCAGCTGTGTAGCAGATACTTCAATTATAACCGCTAATGGACAAATTGGGAGATAAAAAGACTTTTCTATCATGTTGAAATTCAATGAACAGTTTTCAATTAGGCTTAGGATATAAAAGGAAAAAAAGAAAGCGACTTTTCCTTGATGTTAACGTTGCCGAGAAAGATGAGAGGAACTTTGCTTTTTCATTATACTGAAGAGATGCATATAAGGCTGCATATTTAAATTATAAATCAGGTCGCTATCTGCCAACTGAAAGCAATATCAATTAGAACTTAGGTGGATTAGGCTTTAAAATGCCTTATATTTAATGACAAAAGTATGACTGTTAATCTCCACAGCCATCAAAGGGATAATTTAAGGCAGCAAGAAATCAGAGAATGATGTCACAAAAATAGGCCCTTGCAGCTTTTTGGATAGTATTATCGTAATTAATGTACTTCGAATGACTTTTTTGTGGGTTATGAGCTTTCACAAAAGCATTTATTGCGGGCATAAAATATAAAACTCTAAAGAGTGGGTTTGACTAAGGTTGACTGGAGGGTCCTTAGCCTTTCTGCTACGGTAATTCCTGTAAAATAATAGTTTCATTTACAGGCGTAATTTATAACGTTGAATTTATGCCAGTTCATCTGATATAAATCATGGTAATAGCATGATCTATTGTATGTCACTTGAGTGAATGCAAATTAAATATCGTTAAATTAAAGAAAAACTGTTAAGATAACATTAGGTTGTAACCAGAGCTGCTGGAATAAAGGAAATGTGGGGTTAAGGATGAAATTTCACCGCTGTAGGTCTCCAGCTGATACCAGAAGGTGTTGCCAAAAGCAAATATGCATGCACAGATAAATAACTAAACAAATGGTAACGTGGGATTGTGGACAAAGTCATACATCCACCCCAGGGCATTCTTTCATGTTAATTGCTAACAGCAACTCTAAAAATTAAATAGCTGTTTTTCAGTTGGGTTTTGCTTTCTGTAATTCTTTAATGATTTTATTTGGCTATTGGAAATGAAGTTTCTTTCTTAATGACTTGGTGCTTTTTTTTTCTTTTTTCTTTTGACTCATAGGCTTCCCCCAACCCCTCGCCCCCTTCCCCACCCCCCCACCAAGCCCCACCCCAGGGCACTTTCAACAAAGCTATTGTTTATTTAGTTTTCCAGACCCTGGTATCTCCCTGTAATAGGCCCAGAGAGCACACTGGGCTTAGTTGGTTGGACGGTTACTGTTGATTCTTTTCACTGCTTCTGTAGTGATATGTTGTGAGACCGAATCAGCAGAGCCAATTACATCTTCGATTCTTGAATGTGGTTCCGGTAAGCTTGAGTCATTAATACATAGGAGTCATTAAAATGCATCTCTCAGACAAATCCACTTCTTCCCACAAGTGAAAATTCTCTTTATTCCATTTCAGAAGTTGATTGCAACTCATCCTCAAAGCCATCCAGAGCCATTGCCCTAATATAAATCTGGAGGGGAGGGCGGCCAAGAGGAAACAGGGGATATAGGCCATATTCTTTCCCTTTTACATAGAAAAAATATACATTGCAAATCATATCATCAATGGATCACACTTGCTAAGGAATAAGTTGGGGTTTTGGCCTCTGTGTGTGTGTGTGTGTGTGTGTGTTCTGTTTCACATGTAACCTAGCACATTGTCAGAACTCAATAAATGTTGATGGATGACAGGGTGACATACCCATTATAACATCAATTAATTTGCTGTCAAGAAAAAGTGGGCCCTTCAAATTATCCAGCCATAATTGCCTTGGCTTTGCTAACTTCCCCCCTCTCCAAAACAGGTTATATGGGTAGTTATCAACACATATGCCTCAGAAATATTCAATAAAAGACTGCATTTTTTTCCACACATTCCATGATAGGAAAAAAAAAACAAGATAAAATTTATCGCGGTGACTGTTAAGACATGAATATGTGGTTATCCTGATGGACCCAGGAGACAGTGTGGGGTTGTCAAAGGGGATACTCACAGCAGTGCCGGGCAAGCCAGGGTTGAGAATGGATAGCAAAGCCATCACTTCTTAAGCACTTGGCTTCAGGGCCATGTATGTGCCAACCAGGGACCAGGACAGTGGGGCATTCACTCTGGGTGCAAAATTTAGGGGGGGCAGGGACACCCAAAACCTCAAGAATCAACATAAATCACATTTTATTTAAATAGTAAAAAAATCAAAATCAATACAAAAATCTGTAATGAACAAAATATGGAAAATTTAAGTACAGACAAGGACCAGTAACAGGGAGCTATGTTAGAACCGGAGGCAAAAGGCAGACTATGCATCCCTCTATGCACACTCTTTTATGCATTTTTTTAATGGTCTTTTTTTTTCCCCAAAACATTAAAGAAATTGAAAACAATACTAAAAAATTGAAAAGTAGGTATATTAAAACTCATATTATTTTAAGTTTAAATATTTTGTCCTCAAACAGAATATATTATAATTTCACTTTTTTTGCTTTAATAGAAACAAAATCATCAATAATATATTCATATATTTATTTATTGATTGATCTATTTCTTTATTTTTAGTGTATATATTTAAGGTATACAATACGATGTTTCAGAAATAATATTTTCAAAGTCTCATCTTGAAAAAAATTAACTATTAAAAAATACATAAAAGCCAATCCACGTCTACAGAGGGATGCCCACTTTCTCCTTTTGCCTCAGGAGCCAATATGGATCTCCACGGCATTGTGACTGATCCTGTTTTTATTTAAAATTTTGATCTTTGGTCATTATGGATTTTTGGTATTCATTTTGATTTTCAAAAATATTACATTAAAGTATGATTTATCTTGATGACTAAGTTTTTTGGTGTCCCGTGAAATTCTTTGCCCAGGGCAAGGGTTTGCCCTCCTTACCTAACCCCAGCCCTAAAGCACTTGACATGTTATTTAATCTACTCTTTCCAAACATACAGAGGCAGGTGTTATTATGATGCCTGTTTTGTAAGTGGGGAAACTGAGTGCTAGCAGAGCCTGCGGGGCCACAGTCCAGGCCTGAGCTTTGTGGCTCCCCAGCTCAGTGAAGACTGCAAGGCCCCGGGGGCTCTCTGCCCCATGGCCTTCTCTGGCCTGGGGAGGATGCTTTGTGTACAGAGGGTGAGGGAAAGTGCTGGGGTGTTAGTGCCCCTAGGACATGCCCTCACCCTGTGATAGATGGCATCAGATGAACAATACCCCACTGTCCTTGGTAGGTGGACTGCCCCATGCAGTCTCCCAGAGGACCTAGTTGCCCCCACAGGAACCTGCTCACTTAACGTGCCCTGTGTTGGCCTCCCTCCCTCCCTCCCCTGTCTTGCTTCCATACGTCCCTAACCAGCTGCTTGGGATCACCTCCCAAATAAACTACTTGCCCTCAACACCTATGGTCAGGGTCTGTTTCTGGGCACCGAATCTGAGATGCTGAAGCACAAAGATGTCGGTTAAGTAACTTACCCAGTTTACACATTTAAGATGTTGTGGGAGAGCAGGAATTCAAACCCAGGGAGGCAGCCACTGGGGTCCGTGTTCTTACCCAGCCCACCCTTCGCCCCTCACACCAGAAACTTTGGCAAACTACAGCCAGGGGACCAAGTTTGCTGCCTGCTTCTGTTTGGCCATGAGCTATGAATAGTTTTTACATTTTTAAATGGTCAAAAAGAAAATCAAAAGAAGAATCATAATCACATGTGAAAGTGATAGGAAATTGAAATGTCAGCGTCCATAAATAAAATTTAATGGGAATGTAGCCACGCCCATTTGTTTACATATTGTTGACGGCTGTTTTTGTGTTAAGACTATGAGGAAGAGGACGGCAGAACTGAGTAGTTGAGACAGAGATCAGATGGGCTGCAAAGCCAAAAATATTTCCTATCTGGCCTTTCACAGAAACAGCTTTCTCAGCTTGGCTTCACTGCTTTTCTTTTCCAGCTTTGTAACTCTGATTAGTGGTCCCTTTACTAACTTCTCTGAGTCTTCAATTTTACAAAAGTAAAATGGGGATAAATATTTGCTCCCTTCTAGTACTTGTGCAGATTTCATATGTGAGGTGTTATTTGCAAAGGTCCTAGCACACAGTTCACCTCCTGTAAATGTAATTTCCATTTCTACCAAAATAAACTTTATGAAAATATTCCTGAGCTGTCCCTTAGCCTAAGAAAGCCCTGTTTAGTAACCAGCAGATTTTTCTGGTGGGTTGGCCTGGGATAGTGTTTGCATTCTATAGGTAATGGGTGGGCCTAATTGCCTGTTAGTTGCAGATTCCTTTAAAGTTGGGCAAGACATGGAAAAGCAGAGAAAACAAATGCATAAAAACAAAGCAGCACGAAAAATGTCAGGGGTAGTATGTGAGAAACTGGAATCAATATTCAAAATGCATGCACGTCTCAATTTTTCTTTGTTACTGTGTCACTGTTTTGAAAAGTCTAAATTATGCTTGCAAAAACTTAACGTATGCATACATATGTATGAAAGTATACAGCTTAGCAGGGTTGAGACAGACAAGCACAATAGTAGGTTTTGCTTAAAATACGAGGCACAAGCATGTAGTAAAATTCATTTCTGTATACAATTGAGTGGTGGGTCATTCCAGCAGACCCTTCTCAGGGATGTACAAACAGACCAGTGAAAAACTTAAAGGGTATTTGTTACAATTTTTTTTTTTTTAAAGCCATCTCCTTTCCTCCATTTCTGCAATTCAGGCTGCCCTCATCTCTCTCCTGGCTTATGGCTTCTGAAACTGGTCTCCTCTGCTCGAGTGGTTTTCAACTGGGGGAAATTTTGCTCCCTGGGGTATATTTTTTTGTTCCATAACCACAAGGATGCTACTGGCATCTGGTGGGTACAGGTCAGGGAGGTTGATGAAATTCTGTAATACGCAGGACAGTCCTCCTCCCCAGCAGAGAATTACCTGCCCCAAATATCAATAGTGCTGAGGTTGAGAATCTGCGCTCTACTCTCTCCCGCTAATGGATTCGCAATTCAGCAGCCAGAGGGATATTCATTTTCTAAAATGTAAAATCTTTTATTTTCTAAAGTGCACTTCTGTGCATAAGACCCTCTATATTGCGTTCTCATGGCCTGCAGGGTGAAATCCGAATCCTTACACAGGATCAAAAAACCTCCGTTGCCTGTTTCTGGCCTACCTTTTCCCTCATTGCTTTCCTCTTCCTGCTATTACTTTATAAATGCATCAAGGCGTTGCTCACCTATAAGGACTTTGCATAAACTGTTTCCAGGCTCTGAGTCACTTTTCCAAAACCCTCTTCACCTTTCCCCGGTCAACTCCTATGTACCCATGACATCAACTATCAGCTTACAGGTTACCTCCTCCTCAAAGGCAGCTACCATCTTTCTAACATGATGCTTAACCCCTTTTGTTGTAATTACTTGCTCAATTATTTGCATTCCTATTTCGACTCTAAGCTCTCAGAGGGCAGGGTTTGTGCCTGTCTTTTTTGCTACCACATGTGCAGTATAAGGGACACAGAAGGCTCTCTGTTCATATTCGTTGGTGGAATGCTTATGCTAGTTTGTGTAGATGGAGCAGTTTATTTAGAATGTTGTTGAGATATTTACAGATATAGATAGATGTGGAACTTCATATTTCTGGGTTGTGACAACACTGATCTGCTGTGTAATTATGCCAAATGAAAACGAGCAAAGGAAGTGGAAATCCAAAGTGGTGGAGTTCGAGCAACGTAAGTTAATAGGCTGTTCTAGGTCCTTTGTAGAGGGTGGAGGGGTATTGGTTATTTTAATAAGTTTTAAAAATAAATTGATTTAAAAGATCACTAGACAATGTGCAATGCTGTTGTTGAGAACTGTGGAGGGTCTGAGATTTTACTTTGCTTGAAAGCTAACGAGTTAGCCCACCACAGTTTCATAGATGCCGGCAGAAGACATGAGACTCATGGGTCAGAAACAAAGGACTTTATTACCCACGTCACAGCGTGCAGCACCTACCCGTTGCCCACATGGGACTTGAGGGGACAAGAGGGATAGACATAAACATGAAGCTCATGCCCCCGCATGCTGTGTTGTGAGCAATGAAGTCCTCTGCATACTTATGTGCGTGCATGATAGATGGGATGAAGGCAAAATATAGAAACATGCTTAGCTTTTTCTGTATTAGATTATTCTCATGAATGCACAGAATGTGCTGAAAAACACCCGAAAATGCATTTCTCTGGGGAGGACACCAGCCACCTAACCACCTACTCCAGCTGATTTTGTCTTCCAAATACCTCTTGATTTCGTCCACTAGTCTTTACCTCGTTGTCACCATCTCGCTGCAAGCTGCCATCTCTTACGGTGGTTTATAACAATGGATTCCTAAGTGGTTCTTCCTCCAGTCATTGCTTAGCAGCCTTCGCTGATTTCTTGAAGCCCAGTTTCCTTATCTTTGAAATAGAAATAGCAACATTTCCACCCCGTAGAATTTTTTGTAGTGATTACACAGAATGATGCCAGTCAGCCTGACAAGTGTGGAGATCCGACTAATGTTACCTCTTACAATTTATCACTAGTATGTGCACAGGCTTTGAATTCATATCCTCTAAATTTGATTTCTTATAACAACATGTACTTTGAGGCAAAATCTTCCAAGTGAAATCACTCCTTATGAATGGAATCAAGGGAGTCCAAAGCATGTTTAGCTGAAAGCTGCTATGGAAGAAGTGGAGCTGAAATTGGGGAAAAAGGTAAATTAGACCAGTCGATGCTTACCCTTTGAGGAAATATAATTTGGATTATTCTTCTATTGCAAACCAACCCCATTTCCCTGAGCATGTACATTTGCTAAGCACATCAGAATTTTTCTTTTTTAAAGATTTGAAAGCTCTTCTTCATTCTGTGATTGATTGAACATGTTTGGGCCAATACAAGAGGAATAAAATTACCACATCACTATATGTACATGAGATAAAATATATGATTAAAATATTTATTACACTGATGTGGAAAAGAATAATATGTTAAACAGATAAGCATGTAATAATGCATATTTTCTCCATAAAATTTAATTTATCCCTTGGGCTGGGCATAAACTTTCCTCTTGAACAACTTGTTTTCCAACAATGTGCAATGTGCAATTGCTGAGCTAAACTGCTTAGTTTTACAGCAAATTGATCACTACTGTAATATTTCAGGAGCAAAATGATCCTCACCAGTCAGTTTGATTTCAAAGGCCAAAATTTATAGTTTTGTTGCTGATTTAGTGATAAAATTTTTTAACATATTGAGCATTTTATCACCTCCTATCAGGACATGGAGTTGAACTTACAAATGAAAAAAAAAATCCAACAAAAAAGGAACCATAAATAATATACTACAGAATGACAGAAGAGTTTAATATTCCCTTTGGACCAGTAGGAAATTACTCAGATCTCTGTCCTTATAAACATATGTCCTGGTCTCTATGGAAGACGTGTTATGCAATCTTGATGCCCCTGGAGAAGGTGTCATAGACAATGCTGGAATTGAAAACCAGGAAGACACTGCTAAAGCATAAAGGAAACTTTATTATATGTATGCTCCCCGGTGTCTCAACTTGACTTTATTCAAGGCAGATAAAATGAAGTTATTGGACACTTCTGATATGTTGAAAATAGGCGCAGACATTTAATGATGGGAAAGTTCATGACTCAGTAAAGATTACTCCCTAGCTGGTAGCTTAGGACAGAAAACTATAAAATCAAATTATGATAATCATAGGAGTCAGGAGAAAAAAGTAGGCCCACAGAGCTCTATTTACTGAAATTTTGAATTCATTATATACCACCTACTTTGGAAGCACAGGGAAAAGATTTTTTGATAATCTCAGTAGATTTGCAAAGTAAAACTATTTTGTGATTACTATAGTGAATTTTTAGAAAACTTAAATTTGTAAGAGAAAGAACTGGACCTAGATGGAAAATGCAATAATAGAAAATAAAAACAATCTGCCTACACCACAATATACTCACATACATCCAGAATTTACCTTTTGAGGCATTGGTTGCACATTAAAGCAGTGAAAACAGATGTGGTTGTCTCAGTTTTTACCACTAAAAATAATTTTTTTCCAAACAACATTTCCATCACAGAGTGGTGTCTACCTGTCCTGACATAAGAGTTAAAACATTGATCTGGGGCTTAAATAGGACTTTGAGCTGCAATGGTCTATTTTATCACATGTAACTTATGTGTTGAGTCAGCAAGGCCAAATATGCTTCTAGTAGACATCAAATCTAGACAGCTGGGGTCTGCAAGGTTTTTATTTTTTATTCACTCAGATATGCGTTTTAGGGAGAGAGCGGACCTTTTCTACCTGTGATATTAAGAATATCTATCTGGACAGTGCCCTTGAGTGACAAATCTCATTGATAATTTTCTATGGAATGTCAGCTCTTGCTATGTCAAATTACATAGCTGCTAGTGTTCTATACAATGCCGCCTTTTTCTTATGCTAGTTAGCATTTATAGAATTCTTAGGATGTGCTTAGTTTTTTAATTTGTATTTAAAAATTTTTAATACAGTTCTGTAACATTTAGCTATTGCTGCATAACACACAGCCACAAAAGCTCAATGACCTACAACATAAGCATTTATTGCTTTTGCTCAGGGGTGGTCAGCTAAGTGGCCCTGATGAGCTTGTTTGGATTGCTCACATATTTGGGGGTCAGTTGGCTATCAGTGGGGGCCACTGGGTGATTGGGTGACTGGGCTGTGCTCCACATTTCCTGTCCTTTGGCAGGCCCTGGGCATGTTCTCAGGACAGAAGGCCGAGTGGGACCACACACACCTTTCTTGGGGCCTTGGCTCAGAACTGGTACACTGTCACTCCCATCACATTCTGTTGGCCAGAGCAAGACACAAGGTCAGCCCAGATATAAGAGGCTCTACCTCTTTAGTGAGAGAATCTGCAAAGTGACATGGCAAAAAGTGTAGATTCAGGGATGGAGAAGAATTTGGGCCCTTAATTCAATCTACCACATATAGCTCATTCATCCTAACAGTAAGGCTATGATGTAAGTATTATTATTATTATTCCCATTTTTTTAGAGGAGGGAATTAATGCAGAGGGTGCTAAGTAATTAACAAAAGGTCACCCAGCTGGTAAGTGGTGGAGTCAGAAATTGAAAAAGTCAGGGGCTCTTCACCACTGTGCTAGACAGTCTGATTGTAACAAACACAAAAACAGTGGATCATTGACTCACCTTAAAGTGAGTATGAATTTCAGTCTGTAAACTAAGATGTACAATAGAATTTTATTTTCTAGACCTCATTCTAAGGGCTGGATTGGAGCGCCCATCCTACTGAGCTGGCAGAAAAAATTAAACTCAGTTCCTTCTGGAGATTCCTTCTTATAATGGACATTTATCAGGGTTGTTGGAAGCTGAGCATCTGAGCTCCCTTCCCATGTCTGAGGAACCCTCAGCTTAATAAGGCTGAGTTCGCCTCCCACTACTGAAGAAGAAAACACTAGCTTTGTGCTTTCCCAGCCTCTCTGGAAGTTCCAGGTTGCCATGCAAAGCTTGAGACAGGAAAGTGCAAGGATCACACAGAATCTGTTCTGGCAATTGGTGGTAGCAATGGCAGAGGCCATATTCAGACAGGGCAGAAGTTGTTCAGATGTCAGTGTCCGATGTCCAGCACTGTTGGTATAACTACATAGAGACTAAACTCCAGTGTCTGTGTCCAGTACTGGTCATGGGGACATCGTCATGGAAGCAGTATTATACCTCAATTTTGGGCATTGTCCTGACTGCAGAGCCTACAAACCTAGTTCTCTGGAGCTCCTGGTAGATTGGTGAGGTACAAAGAATGCTTTAATAAATTATTTTCCTGCTGACATTAATCAAAATTAGCTTCTGCTGCTGGCAACCATAAGCCCTGACCCTTCCTGGTTTGTACCACACTTTGGGGGCTTTGCATTGTACCCAGGCAAAAGAGGTGGGGCCCTTGATCTGCTGGCTTTGGACACATAGGTTCCTGGAGGAATGTCCATTGCTCCATTTGCTCTACAAGCCCAGCAGCTTTCTACTACCTCTTAGCCATGTTTGGGATGAAGAGATTTTTGGGAAGCTGCTTATGGCTGCACCTGTCTGGACTTGCTATGTGATCATTCCTTTGCGGGGGCTTGCTGCCTTTCTAGGGGTCCCAGGGAATTGAAGTAGAGGTCTCCTACATCTCTGGGCCCATAGGCCTCCTTTCTTCTCTCTTTTGCTTAAAATCTTCTTCCCTAGCCTGGGAGGATTCCCCTTCTATTCTAGGGAAACCTTTTTTCCTACTTATTTTGTCCAGTATACTACAGATTTGTTTGCAAACTGCCTCTCTCTCATTTTTTTAAAAAAAGTTATATTAGTTAATTGCAGCGTTTTTGGAAAAAATTAGCTCAGAAGACTTGAGGGCAGTTTGTGCTCTTCTCTGAGCTACTGAGTGCAGATTCGACCATCTGATTAAAAGCGAAAGGAGACTGGGAAAAGGCTGGGATAAAACTCCCTTTTCCTATAAGGTAATATCTTCAAGTATGATCCTAAGGTACTTCCCGGTGCAATGGATTCCCAAACCGCTTGGAATAGCTTCAGGCCATTGTTTTGATCTCCCTTCTTACCAGGTACTCCTGCTCCTGCCCCGTACAGCCCAGGTTCCCGCTGAACCAAACCAGCTGGCGGGTCTTGACTAGCTCCTTGCTTCCACGTCTGTCTGCATATGCAGTTATTTTCTCTGCCTAAAATATCTCCTTCCCCCCCCCCCCACTTTTTATAGACAGAATCCTATTTACCCTTCAAGAAGAAATAGAGAGAGGAAATTCCCAACACCGGGCATGAATGCTGTCTGGATAAGCATTTTAACAAATGGTTTGGCCATTTGGGGAAAATTTTATATGCAAGGTCTCTGTTTTCCGGAGGCTTATGTGTTGATAGACTAACCAGTCTGAAACTTGAGCTTCTGGGACTCGGTGGGTAGGCAAACTCATTTGTTTACCGATTCAGTACGTAGGAATGGGTACAGGAGAGGAATTTTCAAGTCCCCAGCAATAAACAAAATGATAATTTTAATGTTATTTTAAATTTAGGTGTGCTAGAAATTACCTATGGGATTTTGTCTTCTTGTTCCCACTCTTTCACCTTGAAATGGTAATTTTTCATCATTTCATCATTTTTTCAGGGACATTTATTGAGAATTTACCAAGTGTAAGATGTGGTTGGTGCTAAGCAGCAGTTTTATGCATATAATAGAACATTAAACAAATAGGAATAACGGGGTGTAAACATAAAGCAATTTTATTTTGTCTTCCACTATCACTTAAAAATTTATTAAACTGGGAAGGTTTGTCTCCTGCCCCTAGATGACTTTTTTGATCACTCGTTTTAATAGAAATTTCTACAGTCACTTTAAGCTACTAAACACAGTCTTAGTTCAGAAATTAGAATGTTTTGCACCATATAATAAGCCAACCTCTGAACTTGACTTAAAATTAAATCTTCTCCTTCCCATAGATGTGCTCTCCAGGGAAGCCTACATCCAGTAAATAGTCACCTTCTTTCTTGCCTCACTCTGAGTCTACAAGCTTGTTAAAAGGGGTTTCTGACCTCTCTTCATTCAGAGAAAGACGATGGGAGAGTGGCTGGGGAGCAGGGAAGTTTGCACTTCACTGCTCCGTCGTAGAATGGCTCCATGGTCTCTGGACCTCGTAGATGTTAAAGCTGACTCTTTTCCCTCCAGGCATTGTCATAGGTCCTTTGGAGATTCCCCTCCCATTGCTGGAAACCTCACATAAGAAAATTTCTATCTGTTTTTCTTCTATTATATCTTGCTCAAAGGCCAAGGATTTCTCTTGACATCCCTTTTCCTACTTGAGACATCCAAGCCCCTCATGCTGTGTTCAGAGAGTTTACAGACATCTAGGAGTATCGGATTGCACCGTGTACACAGGGACATGCTGGTGCAAGGTCTCTTTCATTCTTCTCTGTGTTCCTAGAGACAAAAGCCCGTTGGTAATTAGTTCTCTCTGGCAGTTTCCAGGTTCTCCACTTCTTCCTCAGTCTGAGTCACTCGTCTGCCTCCTCCTCCTCCTTTCCTATAGCCCAAGTCTGACTCCTACTATTTGGGAGCCAAAACCTCCCTCCATAATCATGCATCTAAAATCTTTACGTCTCATAGGTAGTCCTCGGTCTTCTTTGAGTCTTTGTTTTTGGTTTGGGAGGAAACATTCCTTGGAATACCAGTAAGAAAACAGCAGGTGAGGGAGCTAAAGTGCAATAATGCAGAATTATAGTTCAAGATCTACTCCTGCCACAGACTTGATTAAAAGGGTCACAGAAAGTTTTTCTTAGAGGTGTTATATTAGCTGGTAGCGAAGCATAACGTTGTCTCTGCGGTGAAGAAAAGGGATATTCTTGACAGAAAAAATAGGACACAAATGGGAAAGTGTGTGAAAGTACACAAGGGCTACAGCTTTAGAAGGCATGGCTGGGAGGAGACTTGGGGAGGAAGGGCTTGGCCTTTATCCAGCATGCATGGGGAACCTTTGGAAGGTTTTAGACAGAGAAGTAATATGTTCTAGAAATACGTTCTGGCAACTATACCTAGGGGAAAAAACTAACAAAAGATGTGTAAGATATCCATGGAGATAATTATAAAGCATTAGTGAAAGAAATAAAACAAGTTCTTTAGGAATAGACAGCTCTACCATCTTAAAGCCCTTAGCTGCCAATTCCAATATTTCTGTTATAAGTTGGTCTAGTTTTCCTGTCTACTTTTTCTTTCTTCATTACTTTTCTGCCAGATGTGGGAAGGAGAGGAAAGAGTTAAATAATACTCATTTAAATGTCTCCTCTTCTTTCCCTGCTGCTCTGCAGCCAGTAGCTGGGAAAGTTAAAAAAAAAAAAAAAAAAAGAAAAACAAAACAAAAGCATTTGGTGAAGATCAGTTGGTTGCAGATATGTGGCTTTATTTCTGGGTTCTCTATTCTGTTCCATTGATCTATGTGTCTATTTTTATACCAGTACCATGATGTTTTGGTTACTATAACCTTCGTGGTATAATTTGAAGCTGGGTAATGTGATGCCTCCAGCTTTGTTCTTTTTGCTTAGGATTGCTTTGGCTACGCGGGCTCTTCTTTGGTTCCATATGAATTTTAGGATTGTTTTCTAATTCTGTGAAAAATGACACTGGTATTTTGATAGGAATTGCATAGAATCTGTAGAGTACTTTGGGCAGGATAGTTGTTTTAATGATATTGATTCTTCCAATCCATGAGCATGTGATGTTTTTCCATTCATTTGTGTCATCTACAATTTCTTTCACCAGTGTTTTGTAGTTTTCCTTGTAAAGATCCTTCACCTCCTTGGTTAAATGTATTCCTACGTATTTTACTTTTTGTTTTATGGCTATTGTAAATTGGATTGAGTTCTTGATTTGGTTCTCAGCTTGGTTGTTATTGGTGTGTAGAAATGCTACTCATTTTCATATGTTGATTTTGTATCCTGCAACTTTACTGAATTCATTTATCAAATCTAGGAGTCTTTTGGAGGCGTCTTTAGGGTTTTCTAAGTATAAGATCGTATCATCAGCAAATGGAGATAATTTGACTTCCTCTTTTCCAATTTGGATGCCCTTTCTTTCTTTTTCTTTTCTGATTTGACAACATAGACAAAAATATGGAGAAAAGATACCCTATTCAATAAATGGTGCTGGAAAAATTGGATAGCCATATGCGGAAGAATGAAAATGGACCCATATCTTTCATAATATACAAAAATTACCTGAAGATGGACTAAAGACTTAAAGGTAAGACCTGAAACTATAAAAATTCTAGAAGAAAACCTAGGAAAGACTCTTCTGGATATTGGCTTAGCCAAAGAATTTATGACTAAGACCTCAAAAACAAATGCAACAAAAACAAAAATAGATAAATGGGACTTAATTACACTAAAAAGTTTCTTCCCAGCAAAAGAAATAATCAACAGAGTAAACAGACAACCTACAGAATGGGAGAAAATATTCACAAACTATGCACCTGACAAAGGACTAACACCCAGATTCTATAAGGAACTGAAACAACTCAACAAGAAAAAAAAAAAAAACTCCATTAATAAGTAGGCAAAGGACATGAACAGACATTTTCAAAATAGACATACAAATGGCCAACAAACATATGAAAAAATCAACCTTAATCATCATCAGAAAAGTACAAATTAAAACCACAATGAGATACCATCTTATACCAGTCAGAAAAGCTATTATTAAAAAGTCAGAAAAGAATAGCTGTTGGTGAAAAGGGAACACTTATACGCTGATAATGGGAATGTAAATTAGTACAACCTCTATGGAAAACAGTATGGAGATTTCTCAAAGAACAAAAAAATAGAACTGCCATTTGATCCAGCAATCCCACTACTGGGTATCTACCTAAAGGAAAAGAAATCATTATACCAAGAGATACCTGCCCTCATATGTCTACCACAGCACTATTCACAATAGCAAATATATGGAATCAACCTAAATGTCCATCAACAGATGACTGAATAAAGAAAATGTGGTACATATATACCATGGAATACTACTCAGGTGCAAAAAAGAATGAAATCACGTCTTTTGCAGCAACATGGATGGAACTGGAGGCCATTATCTTAAGTGAAATAACTCAGACACAGAAAGTCAAATACTTCATGTTCTCACTTGTAAGTGGGAACTAAACAATGTGTACACGTGGACATAGAGAGTGGAATAATAGACACTGGAGACTTGGAAGGGTGGGAGGGTGAGAGAGGGGTGAGAGATGAGAGATTACCTGATGGGTACCAGGTACACCATTCAAGTGATGGTTGCACAAAACGCCCAGACTTCACCACTATGCAATATATCCATGTAAAAATACTGCACTTGTACCTCCTATGTCTATAAAAATACAACAAAAAAACCCAACAAAAACAACAAACAAACAAACAAACAAAAACCAAAGGAAAAAACAAAACTATTCGGGTTGAAGAAATAACTGGGAAAAAAGAAAGTTGACAAAAAGCATATATATTTGTGTATTTATTTGTAATAAGTGAATGAATGAGTGAACAAATAAGTAAATAGTATGTATGGTGGTCTTATGATAGTATATGGATGGAAAAAATTGGAGGAACACATACTAGATTGTTAATATTGGTGTTTTGGTGTATTTTCAAGTATTATATCCGCAATGTTTAATATTTTTTAAAATAATGAGCATGTATTACTTTTGGAATCAAGAAAATCCCAACAAATACATATACCTATGGAGATGTCACACCTAAAATAACATTCAAAATCCTTGCCAGGGATCTCATGGTCCTACACCCTCCAGCCCCTCACAACCCTGACCTTGTTTCCTTCCACCTTCCTCTTGTTCACAGTGGCCTCCTCGCTCCTCCTTGATCACACCAAGCACATTTCCACTTCACTGTGTTTCCATGTTTCATTCTCTTTGCCGGGTATACTCCTTCCCAAGTATCGGCTTGGGCTCCTTCTGCACTTCAGTTAGGTTTTGCTCAAATGTCACAACCTCAGAAAGGCCTTCCAAAAGTTCCCATCTCCTTAACCTGCTTTATATTTCTTCATAGTCTTTACCTGCCACGTTACGTCATGTCTATTTATTATCTATCCATCATCTATTATTGATTTATTGATCTATCATCTATCTATATACCATCTATCATCTATTCATTGATCTATCTATATATCATCTATCAATGTCACCCCTTCCAGACTTTGTCTAGAATAGTCTCTGATATACAATAGAAACTCAATAAATATTTATTGAATAAATAAGTACATATATGTATATATATCATTTGCTTTTAAACAGTGATTTTGCTTTTGTTTAGCGAAGGTTCAATGGTAGAAAATATTTGAAATTCTGTAGCCTCAACTTATTGCAGCTCAAAATTTTTCAGTTGTTTTTCTTTGAAGGTATTTCTTCCTATAGGACAGAGTTTTTCCACCTCAGAACTATGGGCACTTTGGGATGGGTAATTCTTTGGTTTGAAGGCGGTTCTGTGCATTGTAGGATGTCCAACAACATCCCCGGCCTCTACCAATTAGATGTCGGCAATGTATTCTCCCCCCTCCCCCACCAGTTGTGACAATCACAATATCTGCAAACATTGCCATGTGTCTTCTGGGAGCCCCAGTCCTCTCCCCCTCCCATTGAGAACCACTGCTATAGGCTTAGAGTCAAACACCTCTCTATCTTTGTAAAAATATGTACAGCATCATACTGAGGTAGACAGGTAAGGTTTGATGTACTGTTATGCTATTACAAGGGAATGAGCTGAAAATTGTGTCATGGATTCTTGTACTTTAATGAGAGTTACTCAGGTCTCAGCACCTCTCTATATTTTGGTTTTCTTGTGTAGTATAAATGCAATCCAATTTAATCTGCATATAAACACATCCATTGCATATTAAAATCAACATACTATAAACATCAGGCTGAATGCTTTCTTGAAGAAGCAGGCTAAAAAAATTCATGCATATTAATATCACAAATAAGCCAATTATTATATAGAATGGTAAATAAAAAACAATATGATTAATCTAAAACTGGGCGCTTCATAAAGTAAAATGTATGATATTAAGATTAGACTGCTTTAGAAACAATATTATGAATCCTTGCATTTTACATGTAATTTGTTTAAAATTAATTTCCCAGTGTGCTATCTTATTTTTGTTTCACCTAGACCTACACTAATAAGTTTTATGAAACATTGATATTACTTAAAATCACAACAGAGAAGAAACCATTCCTCTGCTCTTAATTGAGGCAAACCACACTGCTTAGCTTCACAGTTTCCAAGGCCCTGAGGACTTCCAGGTATGCTGGAATTCTTGATTATGTGCTGGAAGGAAGCAGTGATGCACTGACCTGGTTTATTAAACAATCGACATTCTTTACTACCTAATAATAATAACTTTTATAATAAAAACAATATAATTTTTGAGCACTTACTATGTGCCAAGCCAGTAGCATAATGATTATTTAATTCAATCTTTACAACTACCTGGAAGTTTGGTATTATTATTAACACCATTTTACAAAAGGGGAAACAGAGAGGTTAATCTGCCTAAGGTCACATACCATTAGTAAGTGGTGAAGCTGGGCTTTGAACTCCCTCCTGTTAGACTCCAAAAACTCATGTTCTTTACCATTATACCACTAACTGTAGAGATAATTAGCAGCACATTATGTTATCTAAATTGCTATTGTTCGTGTTGAATAGATTTTTATATTGATAACTTGTCAGTTTGTGTGTCCTCATTTATAATATGACTATTCACAAGATCAAGTAGACTCCAGCAGGGGAAAATACGCCGTAGGTAAATTAAAACGCAATAGGAAACTTAGGGAAAATGACATTCCAGTGAGAAGCTGTTGGAATAGTCTAGACAAGAGAAAGTGGCAGCCTGGACCAAGGTAGTGGCAGAAGGCAAGGAGAGAAGAGAAGGATTACAGAGACTTTTAAGAAGTAGGATCAGCTTGGTGACTGGGATCTTGGGGACAGGGAAGGGGGAGCAGAGAAGGATGGTGCCCAGTTTTCTGTGTTGTGGTCCTGGGAGGATGACACTGTTCATTGAACCAGGAAGAGGAGATGTGGCTGAAGAGGATGGGTCCATATTTTCCCAAGTTGGGGGTGCAGGGCCTGAGGGGCAGTGAAGGTGTTCATTAGAAAGTTGGATAAATGGGTCTCTCTGCTGGGCTGATTTTCACTTTCCCCCTTGAGTTGTAGATAAGTCCATACTTTAGAGAGTATTAACAGTGTCCAAGGTTTGTCCATCTCTGTCTCCCCCAGAATGCATGATACATTGCTGGCACTTCAAGAAATATGAAGAAAAAATATGATCCAGATCTACCTTTGTTTTGTCCTTGTTGTTCCCGGGGTGTGTTCTGTATTTTCTAACTTAACAATCTTCCATTTTTTCAGTTCCCTCCAGCTAAAGACTCTTGGGTTCCAAGCCACATCTCTATATATTTTACTCCTTGAAGGATAAATACAGCCCAGGTTCCAGCTGAATCAAACCTTGGATAACTTCAAGGTCCATTACAACTTTCACTTCCACGATAGAAACTCCTTCTAAGCTTCCTCTGTGCGCTTGATATAATAAATTTTTTCTTTTCGACATTTGAAGCGTCTTATTTGTACCTTTTTTGCGACCAACCATGAGTTTCTCTGGACTGATTTATATTTTAAGAACCTGTTCTAGTGCCTGAAAAATACTAGGCAGGTAATACATGCTAGCTATTTTTATTATATTACATACTTGCATCATACACACTTTATACCAACGGGCAAACATCCCAGCACCTACAGGGCCCTGCCACATGCTGGCAATGGATCTTGAACTAGTCACTTAACCTCTTTAAGCCTCAGTTTTCTCATCTGTGAAATTGGATCATAATAATACCAACCACATAGAGGACTGTACAAATAAAATGAATTTAAATATATAAAGGGCTTAGAAAATTGCCTGGCACATGGTAAGAGCTGTGTAAGTATTAGCTATTATTTTTAACAAGGAATAATGGCTAGTGAATCAAGTAAACTGAAATTGAGAAGTTTTTTCCTGAAGCACATGAATTCCTTGGTGTGTCTGTCATCTTCTCACTTTTAGTAGAGACATGGGCAGAAGGAATATTATGTAGGTTTCTTAAATCCACTATAAGGAAAACAATAGTGTAAGCATAATGATAAATGGTACCTGGGACTCAACTCCTATGTCAGAGGACATTAGGGCATGGCAGGGACTGGGGAGAACTGGAGTGGGCTTACCCTGTCTATACGGGCAGCCACTACTCAGGCCAATTGTTGACATGTCAGAACACAGATCTAACGTCAGACTGTCAGAGTTTTAAAGAGAAGCCAGAAACCTGAACTTTTATATGAAATCTCAAAATTTTTAAATGTTGGCAGCTAAATAAAAAATAAAATTTAATACACTTAGAGTACTACAATGTGAGGGTCAAATAAAACATGTCTGTAGGCCAACTTGGTCCCCAGGTCACCAGTTTGCGATCTCTGCTTTATCTTATAACTTCCTCTAGGGTTTGAACTATTGCCTGTTCACAGTAGACAGGTGAAAATAGATGTTGAACTAAGTTGAATTTTGGTATAAAAACTCTGGAGTACTTTCCACACATAAAACTGGACTTTAAAAAAAATGATGCAAAGGAAATTTTTCATTGTTGCTATTTTTTTGTCTGGGTGCGTATTGGTATCACATGCCCTGAATGCAGAAAAGCCCTAAACTGGGTCACTTCCTTGGACAGTGAAATTCTCTGAAACAAAAGCAGCAAAAAATTGATCATCTTCCTGCTAAAGAAACACATGCTTCCCCCCGCAAACATACACACAGTGTAATATAATAAAACCAAGTCTGACAAAAATGGAAGATGTATCCATTTTAAAAGTGGAATTTTTAATCACATTAATTTAAACAGAAATCCTAAATCAGTTTTCCTGTAAGAGCACGATCAACTGCTTAGTTTCCCTAAAGATAACATTGACCTCTACAAGGAATGCAGTTATTTGTTTTTATTTTTCCCCCTTTCCTTGTAGATTTTTTTCCCTTAATTTTACCGAATTTAATAATGGGTGGAGTAACAAATGAAAAGATAAAAATATTCCTGAACACTCTAGGGCAGACGTCACTATAAAAACAGATATTGTACCCATTTCCTTAAGTTATGTCATTTGTGTGACTATTTGACTTTATAATTTGAACTCCCTGCTTATTACTAAATTTAACTTGTGTATGCTAGTGTGTGTCTGTCACAGAATTCCAGCAAATGGTTGGTTCTGAGTATAAAATGCCAAATTATCTATTTCATCTGTGTTTCTGTCGATTCATGTATCTGTCTGCTTATTGACCTATTTTAACATGATCTATCAAGGAAGGCATTTCTATGTCTTTGTTTCTTATTCCTTCTTGTTTATGGAGACCAGGTCCCTCCCCCGCTATTTCAAATTGCCCTCTCTCCTTGTCTGCAAATGTTCATGGTATAGATATTTCCTTTATTATTCCCTCTAAACTTTCTTTGTTCCCATCTCTGTCTTTTATTATTTCTACTGTGTCATCAGAAACTGACTGCTGGAGCCTGCCAATTAGCCTTTGTCTGTCAGTGCCAGCCTCAGTCTCCAGAAGAGCGGTGTGCAAGGCGAGGCGGACAGGCCCCATTTCGTATGCAGCGCTGTGTCCCCACACAGAGATATGCCATTACTGACAAAAGAGCGGTAGATGGGCTCAGATTAGCTGCTGACAAACTTCCTGCTTGTGTGTGTGTGTGTGTGTGTGTGTGTGTGTGTGTGGTGGGGGAAGCTGTGGCAGGGTGAGCAGGACAGAGAAGGGAAAGGAACCACACCCTGGAATACCAAAAAGCAAATTTAACTTGCAAAGCAATTTACCAATTCTATACCAAAATATCAATCGTTCTGAAATGATTTCTATCGTGGATGTTGCCCACCTGTACTGGTGGGTGCCAATAGGCAGGTCACAGTGACAGGAATAATCCACCGTTTTCTGCCTCTTGGTTCCATCTGCTTAGCTGTCCACCAGGAAGAGCCCCCCTCCCCTCATTAATATTTCTGGGTACCCCCAAGGGTGAGGCGGGGTGCAGGATTTTAGGGGACACTAAAAAACTCAGTAATCAAGATAAGTATTTTACAACATTTTTAAAAAGTCAAAATTAATGCAAAAAATCCACGATGAACAAAATATCAAAATTTTAAATAGAAAGGGTCAGTGTTACTGCTGTCTCCTTATGCGTCAGGCTCTAACATGGCTCAGCACAGTGCTGTGACTGATCCTGTCTTTATAAATAGGATCATATATGTGTGTGTATATATATACGATATTTTGTTCATCATGGGTTTTTTGCCATTCATTTTAATTTTTAACAATATAGTATTAAAATAAGACTTATCTTGATAACTGAGTTCTTTGGTGGCCCCTTAAGTTCTGCTCTGAGGTAGGTTCTCCGTTGCCTTCAACCTGGTCTCAGCCCTGAGGCTTTCTCACACAGGCTCATGTGAAATTCTCCTGTTGGGGGCCTCCCTCTGGCTAATACCACTGGTCCAGGATGCGTTCACAGGCAGACGCAGGGCACAACCCTTCCCACTGGGCAAATCCATCTTCTGGAGGAGAATACTGAGAAATTGGGCCCTTGAGATGCCAAGGCATATTCTCTTCTGTGGACATGTAGGGGCCCCCCACTATAATGTCCTCTGATATAAGGGACCCCAGATAGTCTGCTGGCACCCATATCTTACAGAGCTCCTGGGGCTACAGCATCTTCTGTTTTTACTTGTGTTTTTCCAGTTCTCCATCAGACTTGGGGACAAGAATCCAGTGTGTTCTTGGCCAGGAGACAAACTCAAGATCCCAACCCCATGTTATATTCAGAATTCCCCCTTCCCTTAGGCAGCTAAGGTCAGTCCCACTGTGTGTGGACATCCCTCCCCTTAGGATGAGTAACTCCTAGGCTCCTCTGCAGACCTGCAGGTGAACAGGCTCCCTGCAGGCTTTGCCACCCATGCACCAGACATACTTGCGCCATCATCACCTCCATCACTCCCCGTTCACATTTATTAAGTGCAAAGTATGCCATTTCTCTTTTAATCCTCACAATAACCCTGTCGGGTGGGAACAATGATTATTTGCCTTTTTCTAATGAGAAAGGTGAGAATCCATGGAGTATATTCCCCAGCATAGTCTTTGCTTGTGAACAGCTTGGATTTGAAGTCACATCTCTCTGAGTCTCGATATTGAGCTTCTAACCACTACCCAGTCATGCATTTGCCCTGTAGGCATCCCTGGAGTCTCAAGAACAAGGAAACTTTTGTAGAGCTTTATCTTTATCTTCAGTCCGGTACCAGAAAGAGCCATCTTATTAGTCAAGGTTGTTGGCTGTAAGCAACAGAAATTAACTCTGGTTAACTTAGACTAGACAAAGCAGGATTTATAAAAAGAACACTGTCTAGCTCACAGAATATCAGGGACAGCATAACAATCTGGTTCCAAAGCCCATAGTTCTGCCCATTTAACTATTTTTGCCTCTCTGCAGATGTGCATTTGTTGAATAAATGCCTTAAATGAGGAGTTTGTGGGCGTAACTTTAATAAGAAGTGGTAAGTTCTTCCAATAAGAATCTTAGCTAGGAGTTGCAGCTCTTCCTCAAATGATAAAGTCTAACGACTCAGAGAGGCTGAATAATTTGCTCAAGGTCACAATCACCGTTTGAGATAAATAATCTTATAATAACTCCCATTACACAGATGAGAAAATTGAGACCTAGAGAGGTTAAGTAACTTGCTTAAGGTTTCAGAGCCAATTAGTGGAAGAACCAAGATTTGAATCCAGACTATCTACCTCCAGGTTTGTAATTGTCCACAAACTAGAATATTCTAGACAGCAAGTCTAAAAACACATTTAGAAACTTTAGAAAGTTTAAAAATACATTTTAATACATGACACCCTATGATGTCTGGCTGAGGGGTAAATTGTTTTGCTTTTGACAGTGACCTCTTCATTTAATTCTTACAGTGTTACTTAAAAAACACGCATTGCGTATATCACCCAAGGTTTTTAAAAGATGTTCACAACTACTTACATTTACCTTTTGGGATGTGATTTCTAGAAGTTTGCCAGCTGTTACAGGAAGGAATTGGGAACTTACTAAGGTTGCTTAGAATATGGCAATTTAAGTGTGTCTATGAGTTCAGGAGTAGTATCAGCCTTGGCTTTCTCACCCCCCCTGTAATCCCAGTTTCCCCGGCCTCAGCAACCAGGGGGAGTAAGGTAATGCCGATCACTCACCTGTCCCAGTGCCTTCACCTGCATTATAACACAGCCTCTCCCTTAAGCACTTCTGAGAGGTCCCATGTGGAGTCTCTCATATACATATAAACTATAGGGTCACTATTCATCTGGCTGCTTTTTGTGGGAACTACTCCCATGCAGAGGATGGGGGGAGAAATAAACTCTATTTTCTCCCTCTAATCTCCTTATGTCATCCCATCCTTCCTCTCCAACCCCTGCCAGGAACCTGAACAAACCTGAGTCCTCGGTGAACTTCATCTCCCTCAACACCTGGATTGATTCGGTCTTATTTAGGGTTCTCCCAGAAGCAGAACTTGAGGTAAAGTTGCAAGTTGTTTATTAGGGAGGTGGTACCAGGAAGTACCTGGAAGGGGTTTGGGGAAGGAAAGTGAGTCATCAAGACAGCTCCCACCCTGGGTGACTGGAGCGTAAGGTCTCCTGGAAAATGCTGGAAACCAGTGGAGGAGAGAGCCTTGGAGTTGTTCCTTCTGAGGAGGGAGGGAGTTGGGGTGTTTATGCACCTGCACTGTCAGCTGTTGGTCAGGGCTGCTTCTGGAGATGTGGTAATTCCTGGGGCTTCTGGGCCACCATGCCTATGGCAAACCTGGTGTCCAGAGGCCAGAGAAATCCCTCAGGCAAAGAAATGCAGATGCTGCTGGTGTTGGATGTCAGCACTCAGGTGACAAGCGCCTGGCCCTGTGATAGATACACATGCCCCTGGGCTGCCCACTCCACTTCCTTAGCAGAGAGCTTGGCGTGTTTCCATCCAACAAAGGCTTTAACTAAAGAACCTCCCTATCATCCATTCTTCAGTTTCAGAGTCAAGAAAATACTGGAAGAAAATGTCAATGCAAATCTATGCTTTACCAAGAGTAGTGTTTGGTTATTTTCCTTGACCTATCTTATACCCAATATTTCAAAATTAGTAAAAGGACAGTTTTCCCCCTTTTTTCTCCTCCTCTCTTTAGTAGGTACTTAGCATTGTTTCTCTATTTCCATATGATGATAAGAAGATCAAATCACAGAGCTTTGTCTTTTCTGCCTAATTTTTTTCTCTTGCCTTCTGTTATTACTTGTGTTTCTATTTATTTTAATTAGAATTAAGCCTTTTATTGAACCTATTTTCTTTCTATGGTATTTTTATAAGCAACCCCTGGAGTTTCTAATAAACTCCGAATAATTCTTTTTTTCAGTCAAGATGCTGTGTATCCTGCAAGCTTGGATCTGGCAGGCTAGTACTCATTTCAAAGGCTGGGTTCATCATAGCAAATGGAGCTACACTTTATTCTTTGGCATCATTCCAGTTCTAGTATCTGAACACTTAACTTTTATCTTGTGTTCTTACTAGTATATTCATTGGGTATTTCCTTTCTATATACTGGCTGTTAATGCCACCAACACAATAGTATCTAGTGTTAGATAGGGCTGCACTGTTTCCAAAGGTTGGAATCCTAGCCCTGCCTCTTCTAGCTATGTTTTTTGGGCAATTTCTTATGTAAAGTGGCTGTGATAGTAAAACCCAGCTCACAAGTCTTTATATTAAACAGACTCCATATATATAGAATACTTAGTCCAATGCCTATAACATAGTAAAACAGTTGATCGATGTAAGATTTCATTACAAAACACATAAGCACACTTATTTTATTTAAATAGAAGTGATCCTGTTGTCTTTTGAGTCTGTATGTGCATCTAATCTTGATTGTCAAGTGACTGATTGGTGGTTTATACGTGTATATATGTGACGCAGAGTTAGTAAACAAAGGTATATACACATATTATCTGTGAGTCATCTTGTCCCTATGCCCATGGCCTTAATTTTGAAATGTCCATTATATCACAGCATAATGGGTGCACATGGCATGTGTCTGAACGTCCTTTGGCCTTCTCCATCAATATTGACCTAATTTCATCCAGGGTAGCTCTATTTCCCTGCCTTGGTGTGTGAACGTCTGCAAATCTTCTCAAAGAAATGAAGTCACAGTAACATCTAAAGAATGCAATGAGATGATTACTCTGAACTCAATCTCTTTCGCCCTGTGCCTCCCTCACCTGCATTAGCCCCTGCGGCTCACCTCTGTGAGGTTGGGGGATGGCTCTCCTGTTTGGCTCTTCAGTGGTAGGAGGAAAAATGATTATAGGAGTAGCTAACAGTTGCTGAGAACTCAGCAAACTGAGTTCTCAGCAAACAAAGCACCTCATTGCAAATTCCATGACTCCCCTGTGGAGCCAGAGTATTTTATTACTGTCATCCCCACATGCGGGGTGAAGAGATGGGCATGAGTGAGCGCCCAATGACGTTGAATAAACACACGGCCGTGTTAAGATTGCTGCCGACGGTCAGCTCACTTAAAAAAATGAAGTTTCACTTTTGGAATAATTTTAGACTTGCAAAAAAGTTGTAAAGTTAGGATGAGCCTACTGTTTTAACCTTTGCATTTTGCTGTCTCTTTAGACTCCAGGATTTTACCAAATCATGTCAACTTCATCACCAGCTCACCTAGTGTCTGAAGGATTGATCGATCTGACCTCAATTAGAGGCTCCAATGATCTATATTTAAGGCTCCATCAGAGAATACAATGCAAAATTTATTCTTTCATTCAGCAAATAATGATTGAGCGTTCTCTATGTGCCTGGCACGGAATTACGTACTGGGGTTACAGTGGTGGGCAAACCAGTCCTGCTGTTTGTCCTTAGGGGAAATGGACAATGTACATACACACGCAATCAGCAGAGTATAAACTTATAAGAAACAGACACTAAGAAGCATCTATTAGTGGAGACTGACCTGGTTTGGGGGGCACAGAGCAGGGAATGATGGTCAGAACAGTTTCCCCCAGGAGGTGACACTTGATTTGATACTGGGACGGTGAGCATGACTGGAAGCATGCAGGTGTAGGAGGGGAAGACTCTTACAGGCAGACAGAACATCTCCTACACAACTGTGGTGTCTGCCATCAGCTTGTCTTTAATGAGTTTATGGCTCAAAAAGGTAAAAAAAAAAAAATCTTTATTTCTCAGAATTCCTGTGCAGGTCCCTTCTAATTCTTCTATTCCCTTTTCAGAATTCACCCACTCTGTGATTTTCTCCTAGGCCCACTCTTTCCTGCCCAGAATCAACTACTCTGTGCTATATCTGAGCTCTGCACATACGTCTATTACTTAATAAACAAACTGTTTGAATTACTTTCCTAGAAATATTTGTCTCCTCTACAACATTCATTGCTCCTTGAGGAATATGTTTTATTTATATATTTTTTCCTTCAAATAATCAGTCAATAGCATTTACCGAGCACTTATTATGCATCAGGCACTTTGCTAATTTTTTTCCTGTAATATTTTATTTATACCTTAGGACAAACCAGTAAAATAGTATTATTCATTCCCTAGCATTCATTTAGCCAACATTTATTGGGTACCAACCATTGTGCCAGGCACTGTTCTAAATCAGGGTCGGCTCACAAGGTCTTGCTGGTCAAATCTGGCCCTCCATCTGTTTATGTAAATAAAGTTTTATCGGAACACAGCCATGCTCATTTGTTTGCAAATTGTCCATGGCTGCTTTTATTTTATGCCACAGTGGCAGAACTGAGTAGTTGCAATAGAGAGTGTGTGGCACACAAAGCCTAACTATTTACTATAAGGCCTTTTACAGAAAATGTTTGCTGACCCCTGTTCTAGATGCTGGGGACATGGTATGGAAAAAAATAGACAAAAATCTTTGTCCTAGAGGGGCTTACACAGCACATGTGTCAGAGATTGATAACTGTCCAATAAGACTGGGCAATAGCTGTACTATGTTTCCTAAACTGTCTTGTAATTAAGTGTGGCCATATGACAGTTCTAGCCAATAGAATGTGAGTAGAAGTAATTTGGGCTCCTTCCAGGCCTGGCCTATAAAAACCTCCTATGTGTAATCTCCCATGATTCTTCCTTTTACATGGAGATGACCACAGTAAGCTGGAAGCCACCTCTCAGAGATCTTGGCACTCTATCATCCTGGCCCTGAATGACAGGATGGAGCTGAGGTTCTTCCTCCCGTTTTCACAGACACACCAATCTGGAGCCACTTAGTCTTGTTATGTCAGCAAGAAATACATGTCAATTGTGTTTGAGCCATTTTATATTTTTGGGTCAATTTGTGCCATCAGCTAGAGTTGTCCTTACTAATGCAGTTCTATTAATGTCCTCATTGATTAGCTATCATCTCCATTTTAACATGTCTCAACCAAGGTATATTCTCTCTCACCTAAAGACTGGGGTGATAGGCAGCCAGGGGTGTCACGCGATGTCGACCATGACCTAGATTTCTTCTCTCCTGTGGTTCTGCCATCTCCTGGAGCATTGCCTTTGGCACAGTCGAGCCGGCTCATTACCCCCACCTCATATGCCAGCCCAGAGAAAGGGGTGCGTGGCTTGCTTTAAGTTCTACTCTTCATTTCCACTCATATTCTTTTGGCCAGGCCATGAGTCACATGGCCACATGTAGCTCAAAGGGGCCGGGAAGTGTATTCTCCAGCTTGATGGCCATGTGGCCACCTTTAATCCAAAGGCTTCTGTCATTAAAAGGGAGAAAGAGAAGATGGATACTGGGGGGCACAATTAGCCATCTTCCATATACACGATGATGACTCAGAACTTACAGTCCAGAATAAATTAATTCACTTGCAACAAAAATAAGCAATTTATAAAAATACTTTTTTCCTTTTTTAGAAATAAAAGATGTATATAATTTGGAGGTGTGATACTAATAGCTAGCAGTGACTGACGCATATTATGTGTAAGAGACTGGATTGAGTGTTGTGCATGTATTAGCTTGTTTAAGTCTCATTACACCACCACAAGTAAAGGGTTATTTTAATTCACGTTTTATGGATGAGGAAACTGAGACTTATAGAGGTTAAATGATTTGCTTAGGGTCTAAAAGTTAGGAAGAGTCAGACCCAGAATCCAAAGCCAGAGAGCCGGGCTCCAGAATGTGCTTGCTTGACTCTGTCTACTCTATAGCTTCATCTACGATATGTGGATAACATATAGACTTTATGAGCATAAAGTATGAAGTACTCACATGGAAGAGGACACAAAATATGTCATAATACACATACATGTATGTATATACACATATACATAATTATATTTTTAGCTAAATGGAGTCATACTATATAACTGGTATACATAATACACCTTGGAGATTTTTCATACTAATGCCTATAAAGCTACTGGGTTATTTTATTTCGTATGAATGTACAATAATTTATTTGATTGTTCTCCTACTCTATAGATGAACGTAAAGCTTGTTTCCAATTTCTGTCAACCATCTTGAATGAGTCGTCAAAATGTCTTTGAAAACCCAATTGTAGCCACCGTTCATTTAATTTGTAAAATTTTAAATCTTTGCAGCAGGGAGGCTAACTTCATTCCATGCTAGAGTTTCTTATACACAGTAAACAGGACCAAAAATATATTCTGCATTTCAGATCTTAATTATGCATTATACACTTAATTAAAATTCACGTTGTCAGTGAAAGGTAAGGACTATATTAGATTGTGGTTGTTGGCATCATGATTAATATACATTTAAGCTTTAAAATCTGTTGTTACATTATGGTAGATTTTCCAGAAAGAAATATGAAGCTTGAAAATGCATTTTTAAAAAGACAGAAGGAGATATGAACTCAGTGGAAGAAATCCAGCTTATTCTAGAGCAGATGATAGCTATATATAATAAAAAATGGAGCCAAAGTCACACCTTAATTTGCGTGTTGTTTAAAGCAGGCAGGTTCTTCTCTCTGTTTCTGAGATTTAGAACCGTGCATAACCAGAGGATGAATGTGCAAGGTGTCAAACTACAGGGTAAAACCTGTGTGCAATTTTCTATTTTGCAAAACCAAAAACCCAAGTTTTACCAACCCCTGGGTCAGTTTTAGGTGGGAGTGCTGTGTTTAGTATCTTCCCAAAGCTTACATTTCCTTTGGTCACATTTTCCCATGTGAGAGACTCATTTTCATTTTTTGACCCTAAAAACCTTCCCTTTGTTCAGAGACTTATCTGTGGGCTTGACGTGAATTTTCCACTTTGTTTGGTGTGTTTCCATTTATAAACCGTGTTTTTCTCACCTTCTCTGCTTCATGCTCAGTTTATTTCCCTTAAAGATCAAGAAAATGACTGTGAAGAGTTTGTTCATGTTTGAGGTGGCCTCAAATCTTATACTTCTGCTGTTCACTGGACTCTACCTCTTCCATTCCCCAGCCCCAGCTGCTGACTCTCGTTTTCTCCTTTCTGCTTCAGCATTTGGCCATAGAGAATCTTAAAACCTTTACTTTTTAAATTATTAGTATTAACTTTGCTTTTTAAATTTTGTCATCTTCCTTTGTTCTTTTGTTCTTTGTTTTCAGTATTTCTGTCCTGTTGCTTCTCTATGATTGTCTTTATACCTTGAAACATTTTGAGGTGCATATTAAATATCTAAGATAGAAAGTGCTAGTTTTCTCCTAATATTTCCCTCCTTTCTTAGTCATTGGACCCTCAAAGGTTACCCAGGCACATGCCACTGAGAATAACACAACATATCCCAGCATTTTTAATGGCTGGGTGTGGCCACATGACCAATTTCTGGCCAACGAGTTGTAAATAGAAGTGCTCTTGGCAACTACAGGGGAGCATCTTTGCTCGCTTGCTGGAATGTGATTGGGTGGTTGGCAGCAGAGTGCCTCACTTGAGCCCGGATGTGGAAGCTGTGTGTTGACTTTGGTAGACCCAATTAACCAGAGCTGACAAAGGTATCTCAGTACATGCTGAGAGAGACATGCCAGCAACACCAAAGACCAGAAAATGTTACCAGATGCTTGCGGAGAGCAGAGCACAGTGAGAGAGACCAGACTCTGCTTTCTGATGTGATTATATTCCAAAATGTCTTGGTCTTTGGAGGCTTACCAAGGACGAAGGAAGGAGGGGCCTGTGTGTGTGTGCGTGTGCTTGCAGAATCCTAAATTGAGTTGTTTAACTCAAAATGATGCCATTTACCTGGAAGTGACTAAATTTTCTGCTATTAGGTAGATTGGTGGCTTGAGCTAAAATGAGATTAAATTGAGTTACAGAAAAATAAAAAAAATTGTATTTCTTGCACACTCAAGTTCTGTGACAGTCATATCCACAATGGGAGTTTGGGCTCATGGGGGGCAACTGAGAATCCTTGCCGAGTCTTAAGCATGGCAGTGACACTGTCAGATTTGTGTTTTCTTCTGAAAGCTTTTTTTCTGGGAGGTTGTGGCCACGTGATGGAGCCTCTCAGCTGTCCTACATATGTCGCTCTATTTTTGCAGAGTCAGATGGTCTTTTCTGAATTATTTTCTATTGTCATCATTTGTGATCTCCACGATAGCCCTGTCTTTATATATTTGCTTCAAAATAGGCTCCCAGTCAATTTTTGGAGAGAAATTCTTAGATTCTTTTGGTTAAATTTAAGAGCTGCAACTGGCTCAGTCACTCCAATGCAAAGAAAACTCCTCAAAATGGAACATGACTTTTGTTCAAGGAATGAATTTTTAAACTATGTTGCCTTTTCATCCATCTTCTCTCAATTTTATTTGTTGCTAAAGTGATATTATAGAGATGTTCAAAGTCTTTTTGAAATAAAAAAAAAACCCGTTAACAATGATCTCGTTTGGGATTTTTGGTTGAAAGCGACAAAAACTGAATTGGAACAGGCTGAGATGGAGAGAAGACATACAGGCTTAAGTCACAGAAAAATCCAGGAACAAGACTAGTTTCAGCTAAGAATTGATCCAGACACTCAAACAGTGTCCAAGTGGAATCAGCATTTCTTTACTTCTTAGTTCTGTTTTCCAATGTGTGGGCATCACTCTTGAGCAGGACCACCACTTGGGGTGGCAAAATGGCCAGGAGAATCTTCAGCCTCCTACACTATGATTTCAGCAACCTCAGCAGTAGGAGGTCTTCTTTTTTTAATTAAAACACACACGCACACATATAAAGAAGTGATTTTCACTGGTCTGCTTAGGCCCATGTTCTTCTCTGAGCAAATTACCACAACCAAGGCAATGGAATAAACTGGGGCAAAGGGAGCGGTCAGTTCTTGGGCACAGGCCCTACATTGGATTTGGGGTGTGTTAACCTATGGAACCCCATGGATTAAAGATGATGGACAGGTAGTTCTCTACTCCCTCCCACTCAATTCAGGTGTCATTTCCAGAAGGATAATATAAATAGGCAAACACAACAGAGAGCCACCAAAGTGATAATTCCATTTCCCAAACAGAATGAGGGTTTCCGTTCTTCTATGTTCCCTTTTGTCTATGTTCAAAAACATTACTCCTTTGTTTGGTTGTAATTGTAATATAGAATAGATCAGGGGTCAGTAAACTACCGCCCAGGGGCCAATTTGGCCCGTCACCTGTTGTTGTAAATAAAGCTTTATTGGAACACAGCTGTTCCCATTCACTCACATACTGTCTGTAGAAAACATCACACCATAACAGCGCAGTTCAGTAGTTGCAACAGAGACTGCATGGTTCAGACATCTAAAAATATTTACTATCTGGCCCCTCACAAAAAAAATTTTTGCCATCCCAGGTATATATTAGACTTGCCATTCTGCTTTTTTTGACTTAATAGTTTCTCATGAACAATTTCACACATTTTCAGAGTCTTCATAATTATTATTATATATTTCCGCTACAGAGCACTTCCACTGGGTTGAGTGACTTTCTTTTATGTCTGCCCCCAGATAGAGATCAATTCTAGAGGTTTCCTCTAGGAACCCACTCCTTTCATGCATATAAACAAAATGTAGGGTGTTTTTTAAGCACTAGCTCTGTGGTCCCCCACCCTGGCCCCCCAAGCTTAATGTTACTGAAGGCCTTATCAAACTGGAATTGTATTTTTCTTATATAAAATATCTCAAGGGCAAGGACAATGATTCATTAAGATTCTATCCCTAATATCTAGTACAGTGGCAGCTCTCAGCTATACATTTATCTACTGTCTGTGAATTCACAACTTCTGGTGGTGCAAAGAAAATCATTCACTACCCTAGTTAAAACTTTTTGTGGTTCTTCCATTGCTCTTAGGGTAAGATTGAAAATTCGTAACATGATGTGCCAGGTCCTGTGTGCTCTGACCTTGATTTTCTTTTGCAGCCTTCTTCTTTGGCTTTCTGTGTTCTAGCCATGCCGGTCTATTCTTCATGTCACCAATGCTCCATGCTCCTTCCTGCCTCAGGGCCTTTGCACTTGCTATGCTCTCTGGCCCTCTCTTACTCACACTTAACCCTAACCCTAACCCTAATTGTACCCACTCTGTAGCTTAAGTGTCTTCAGAGGTGCTGGAAGGGTGAAAGCCAGGGAGAAGAAGAAGGCCTCACCCAAGGGCAATGGGCATATTCATGAACCTGGCATCTCCGGAGATTGGAGTTTGGAATCGGACCTTCTTTATATGTGGATGCATCTAAATGTTTGCATGTGGTGGTAAAGAAATGATGATTTTTTTCACAAGAAAATCAAGTTTTTGTGAATAATCATTTTGTATTTCAAGGTTAAACTACCAAAGTAGTTGTTTTCTAGGCAACTTCAAAGATGTAGGAAACTTTAGCATTTAGTTTGGTTTCAACTTCTTGTTTGTTTCTAGAGAAAATGATGGCCTCCTGTGATGATTGAACTTATTTTTCAGTCAAACCAACCCAGTGATAAGATTTTGGGTGAGGGTAAATTCTTATTTTTTTCCCCAGGAAAGATATTATTTGAATGCCTTTCATTTTGGGGACTTTAAAATGTCCTATCTGGTAGCACTTCCTCCCCATTTGTGCTGGGATTCGTGGTAATATTTCTCTCTTTCCTCCTGACTGTCTCTCACTCACCTTCCAGTCTCTGATTCGTGAGCAATTCCCTGATGCCACCTTCTAAAATTTGTCTTTCATTATTCTTTCGCTTTGTCTTTAAAGTCCACCACCACTTGTCATGTTATCACTGGGAGCGTGAGAGTGATTATTTGTTCCGTGTCCATCTTCCCCATTAGAGGGGAAGCCCTGCACGGGCCAGGACCACATCCATTTGGTTCATGGTTGCATTGCTGATGCTGGATGCATATTCAATGCTCGATAAGATTTTGCTAACTGAGTTAGCATTTGGGTTGTTTTGCTGGCACCGAATTAGAGAGAGATTTGAGGGGTACAAATGACTTAGAGGAGCAGTTCCACAGTAATGTCAATTAGGAATAATTTCTGCTGCAAATAACAGACTATTGACAAACAGTTACTCTAAAAGAAGCAGTTGGAGTCCCGCCTAACGTCAACATCTTCTACCTCCCAGTCCTCATGCACAATGTTCTCCTGCAGGTCACTGGCTTAGAGCTCAAAGCACTGGGGAGTCTCTGCCTCATGGCTTTGTCCAGCTACCTGAGCGTGCTTGTTGGGGCAGGTGGGAAACCCCAGGTACTTAGCCCTCTCAGGAGCAGTCTCAACAAATGACAGATGGTAGTTGGTGGGTAAATATCCCAGTGCCCTTGCCCCTCAGTGGGGCAATCCTGAGGTATGTCCCCAGCAAGATTGGGCCCTGTCTCACTTCCTGCTTCCCTACTGGTGCTCACTTCCTGGGATCACCTCCCATGTAAATGAATTGCACCAAATGCTTGTCTCAGGCTCTGCTTCCAGAGGAGCCCAGCGTAAAATACTTATTTAACAAGAAGCCTGGTGGCGGACAGTACTAGGGCTCAGCCCTAGCTCAGCAGCTCAGCAAGGCCATCAAGCACCCAGACCCTTCTATCCTTTCTTCTATCCTTCTATCCTGCCTCAGCAGGGGGCTTTTCCTCTTCAGTCATGTCTGTCTTTTCGTGATTGCAGGATGGCCACTGCAGCTTCAGATAATGCACCTTTGCCGGAGCATGCAAAGTTGGAAGTGCAGCATGGGGACGAGAGTGGAGGAACAGCAAATGATAAGGGTCTTTCCTCACGTGCATCTAACCTCGAAACAAGAAAAGCTTTCCCAGAAGGCACTCACTTATGTCTCATTGACCAGAACTGGATCCTATGGCCGCGCTTGCTGCAAAGGATGTTGGGAAGGTGAATTGCTGGTTCTTTCAGTCTGTGGGGGGTGGTGGGTTAGGGCACTGGGAACGGGTATGTGTAGCCACAACATTTGCTAGAGCAGGGTGCGTTTTCTTCTTTTTTAAATAGTTTGTTGGCAGTGGGTAGAAAGACCACTAATCTATTTGTCAGTTAAAAGAGGGAATACAAAGCCAAATGTGCCTCCAGAAAGGAAATTTAATCTGTTCATGGCTGAAAAGTTTAAATTTTGCAGCAAAAGTTTGAAATCTCTGTAAACGACAGAGATGAAAAGGTCGGCATTTAAATCTGTTTCCTTAACAGATGGCTCCCAGAGTGAGCTGAGATAGGAATTCAGTTTCTGGGCTCAGCCACTCTCCATAAAGCTGGTCGTACGGTTTCTGACATCAGCAGAGCCCCAGAGTGAGTTACGGCTTATCCTTGTGTTCACTCCGGTGCCATCTATTATGCTACTGTGTGTAATGTTGATTAGGAAGGTGTCTTTGATAGCTCAGTGGAGGAAAAGTGCTCATGTTAGAGGGCTGAGTTACAATACTGGTTAAAGACAAAGGTACATAAACAGGGGGTTGGACACTAACAGCCTTTTACCTTTCTGTGTGTCTGTGTGTGTGAGAAAGAAGAATAAGATTATATCAAGTCATTAAAAAAATACACACTCTATATGAACAAAGACCATCCTGTTCCCTCACTGCTTCAAATAATTCTTAATTGAGATCTACGCATCTTAATAAAGTCCTGCCATTTACTTAAGAGCTGGGTATTATATATATTTAATCAGTAATTTTTGAGTCTTGAAAAAGGAGATCTCTATCACTCTTGACTTCTCAAAGTCAAAGTGATAGGTCAAAGTTCACTACAGTAAAACTAAAAGGATGGTCAAAATGTATTTTCTCCACTGAAATTTTACTGAGTTAAGTATTGCTTGAAATAAGCCATTAGTTGTGGCTGGGACAATTTTCGGGTAATGAAACTCTTGTAGAAATGGTATTTGTGTTAATATTATTTGACCTAGAAGAGTTAAAGAGATTTAAATAATTGATGCAAAGACAAACTCCTTCCATAAACTGTACACAGTGCTGTTGTTCTTTAAGGTATGTCAGATGCCTGAACCTTTTGTGAACTTGCTGTATCGCAGTCTTGGGGGGCGGGGAAGGGATACCTATATTTTTAACAAGCTCCTCAGGAAATTCTGATGCATACCACAGTGCCATAACACTGCCACGGAGCTTCTATTAAAAGGCTGTTGTAATATCCTAGGTGCATTTACCAGTTGCTGTGCTAGGCCTTAGGGTTAGACCTGTCCAATATGGTAGCCACCAGCCACATCAGTTTTAATTTTCATTAATTAAAACGGAATAAAATAAGAATAACTGAATAAAATTCAGTTCCTCAGTTGCACTAGGCACATTTTAAGTATTCAATATCCACAAGTGGCTAGTGGCTAGTGGCTAACATATTGTACTGCAAAGATATAGAACATTTCCATCATCACAGAAAAGTCTATTGGACAGCACTGGATTAGACAATAAACAAGACATAAAATTTCTGCCCTGGTGGAGAAAATAGATCAGCTCCCCCTGCCCTCAAATACCTGACAAATCAACAATAAAATATTCTGTTTTATGAAGGAAAGAAATGGCTGGCTACATGGAGCCCAGTGAAAAACAAAAATGCAGGACCCCTTGTTAAAAAAATTAAGAATTTCAAACAGCTACAGCAGAACATTAAATAAGTCTGGGGCCCTTCTAAGCACAAGTTGCACACTTAAGCTGGCTGAAACAGACTAAAGCCAAGGAGGATGGAGACTTTAAAAAAAAATTTTTTTTTAATATTTTTTTTTTTTTGTAGAGACAGGGTCTCACTATGTTGCTCAGGCTGGTCTTGAACTCCTGGCCTCAAGCACTCCTCCTGCCTTGGTCTCCCAAAATGCTAGGATTACAGGCATGAGCCACCATGCCCGGCCAAGGATGGAGACTTTTATAGTTAAGGATGTCACAAATGCTTCTACTAGAAAGTGACAAATAATTTGCAGTGGAGAAGATGAGAAGGAAAATGTGTAGGAGAAGAAGGTTTTAGGCAAAGAGAAAAAAGTGCGCAAAGGACCAAGCAGAAATCAAAGCTGAGAAGATGGTCAGGGCCAGGTCCAGGGGTGTGTCCTTGCAGCAGAGGGTTGTGCAGTCAACCCCAAGTCCCACGATACACTCTCTTGTATGGGTCAGTGGATGGCTCCATCCTTTGGTTTCCTTTGTGAGATTGTGAACATCCGTAACTAGTAAGAAATTCTTATGAGTCAGAATGGAATTCTACTTTTTATTTTTTAAGGCAAGGAGGGAGAGGCACAGGAAATGATTTGCTTTGATTCACAGTCTGGTGCCGTAGTAGCAGGTTAGGAAGTTGGGGAGAACCAGCAGGGTTCTGGGCATACACGCGGTATTTCTGAGCCCCTCCGGATGCGGGGCTGGCCAGGAAGATTCCTGACTCCTCCATGTGTCAGATGAAAGCGTTGTCTTGCATGCATACTACTTCCTGAAAAGGTGTTTCATCAACAGAAATGCTGATTCTCTGGCTTCCCAGTGCTACATTTAGAAACGACATTTATATTTCCACAGATCAACAGCTCCTGTTTGGATACAGTTCCGGGAGCTTTGCTGTGACAGTGAATATGCTGGCTCTTATTCTTCGCTGTTTCTCTTTCTTAGCTGTTGGGAATTAGCAAAATTAGAAGGCATTGGTAATTTGGTCATTGAAAAGAGTTGAATATGATACATTCCTTTATTTTAAAAGAGCTAAAAATGAACCAATATCTTGACTTTCAGAAAGGCTTGGGGGAAAATTTATCCTACGCTATACTTTCTGCTTCATTCATTTAAAAAATACCTTTGTAAATTCTAGCTAAAACATCCCCCAGACCCCCAAGTCCTTTTTTTATATTTGTCTAATTTGCGATCTGAAAGAGTTTCTGATACCTTAGTGGCTTATTTATTGATAGTTATATTCAGGGAGAAATTTCTTTTATTCAGCAGTAAACCATTATTTTGTTGAGGCTTTATGCCTGTGGTATGTGTGTGCATATTATTTTGTGTTTGATAGAATTCAAATATTCTAAGTAATACTCTTTGACATATTTCCATCTTGGCAAAATAGTCCTTGTAGCTATTGATAACAAAGGAAATGATCTAATATCTCACTTCCCTGTCCAGAAGGTGGGAAAATAGAAATGGTAAAGGTAAGCATTGGCTCCCATCAGCATGTAGGATTATTGCCTACCTTTGGTAGAAACATTCTGCAGCCTTCTGAAACCTGATCAAGGGACCCCATAAAATAATGAGCACGTGTCACCATTAGAGGGCAGTGTGCCCTCTCTCCAAGAGCTCATAAAAATTATGTTTCCTGCCATAGCTAAAAGGATTTGTCTGGCAAAGGGCAAACCCATTAGGCATAAACATTCAGCATTTTTTGCTGTTGGCTGTCATAATGGAAACAATGATTTGAAAGTTCTGATTAAACCTGCACGATTTCCTATCCAGTGTATGTCTTCAAGCATACACTTTTTAAAGTTACTTCTTTTGATTTCCGCTAGAGACATGAGTTAGAACTGGGACAACTCTTTCAGGACTTTGGTAGGAAAGCTCGCTTTAATCTCAGTGTTGAAGCTGTCTTTTGAATACAGATGGTCATTAAGAGGAAAATCTTTATCAAAACGACGATATTCAAAGTTTAAAAAAAAGTTTGTTTTTTTTTTAGGAAAAAAATGTCACTATTAGCTCCAAAATGTGTCTGAAAATTCTTATCCACCCAAACCGCATGCAAACATGAAGAATTAATGAATTACTTTCTCAGTTCTGGTTTTTCTAATGCAAAAAAAGAAATCTTTGTTTATATGACCACTGGTAGGCCAATAAACAAAGGCCAGAGAAGACCTTTGTACAAACTTGAGTATTTGCATTTAAAATATGGTCTACTTTGCAGGATATCGGAATTTGATTCATCTGTGGGCATAAAATCATTGCGTTGACCTGGAATTGGCAAAATTACAATCGCGTCAATGCGTGAGCCAACATCGGATCCTTGTTCAGGTGTGAGATTGTAAAAGAGGGGTCTGCTAGACTCTCTTTCAAAAAATTCAGCAAATAAATTGTTTGCTTTACAACTGCCAGGCGTAGTTGCCTCTGGCAGAGTTGTTTTTCTGCTGACTGCGACAGATTGAGCTCTTCTGCTGGAATTTCTCTAGAGGGCAGTAAGGATTCGAGGCTCTTTCCCTATTTTTCTGAAATGACGGATCATCATTGTGCAGCTGCAAAGGTTAGGAAGTGCAGCACATGGCCGGGTGCTGGGGAGAGCGGCCCACTGAACGCTCTAGAAAGGAGTTGCTGCCACTTCCTGTTATGTCCTCCAAGCCAGTATTTTGTGATAACCTACAGAAAAGCATTTCCCCCTTTCTTCAGAAAGAAATGTCTGGATTTATTGATAGAATTTAGCTATAGATACAACATATATGTATCAATGGTTGCCCAAGGACTTAAAAATTAAATGGCTCTTGGGATGCTGCCTTGGAGGCTGGGTAAAGCCAAGAAGAGGACAGCTGCAGAAGAGAAATCTGTATAATACAGTGGTCCTCGACTAGGGACACTCTTGCTCCTAGGGGACATTTAAGGACATTTTTGATTATTACAACTGGGGGAGGAGGGGGCTGTTCTATCTAGGGGGTAGAGACCAGGGATGCTGCTAAGCATACCATAATACATAGAACAGCCCCCACAACAAAGAATTATTCAGCCACAAATATCAATAATGCTGAGATTGAGAAGCCCTGATATAAACAATCAGGTGGTCAAGAAAAATGTGAAAATAGATCCTAGAAAGCTAAAGAGAATCTAGTTTTTATTTTTGGTTTCTTGGACTCCGAAGATGGAAAGCCAGAATGTCTGTGATGTTCAGGATCCTTTTCCTCGTCTTCCTACATCAAAGCATGAATGTTTGGGACACAAGCGAATTTCAGCCCACTTTGGAGGAGGAGATGTTTGGGTGAAACTGCAGGGTGGCCCCTCAGAGATTCTAGCAGGCAGAGGAGGACCCTCCTGTGCTGCTGTGAATTTGGGGCCGGGCTTTGCTGCGACTCAGTGGCATTCCCTAGATGCTGGGCCTCTAGATGCTAACGTTTTTTCAAACTGCAGGTTCAGCATGGAAACACTGATATGTCCGTGCAGAAACATTCTCTCGGTTAGTAGAGAGAAAGGGATCAAAATGGAATCTTTTGCAAATGGCAGACTTTGGTTGGGTGTTTCAAAGCTCTTTGGCAGTGGTTTTCAACCAAGGGTGATTTTGTACCCAGGGGACATTTGACAATGGAGACATTTTTGGTTGTCACAAGTGTGTTCAGAGTGCTACTGTCACCTAGTGGGTAGAGGCCAGGGATTCTGCTATACATCCTGCAATGCACAGGACAGCCCCTCTCCCTGCCCCACTATAGAACTATCTGGTCTGCCGTCTCAGTAGTGCCAAGGTTGAGAAAGCTTGCTCTAGGGCTTTGCATAATACGTTCTCCTTCCCTACTGATGCCAGGATCAAAAGTGCCCACTTTTGATAGGATAGGATTATGGATAGGAAATTATGAAAATTTCCTATCCAACATTACACCGATGACTTACTTATAGGAGCTAAGAGTGGGAATTGCATGAACTGTGTTTGTAAGGTGGAGTCGTATATTTACTCACATTTAAAGGGACAGCTTTCTGCCCGGAAGCAGACATTTAGAAAGAGAAAGCAGGTTGGGGACGTGCAATTTCATCATTTGGATATACATTTTTTTCCTCCTAGTGAAGTGGAGTGAGCATGTGCAAAATGATCTTGGAAACTCAGTTAAATTTTAGAAGGCCCAGGCACGGGGCCAGTCTTTGCAAGAATCAGAAGGTGACGTGGCTTCATAGAAATATCCAGGAAAGAATGGAAGTTATGACTATGATGACTGAGGAACAGGCAAGTAAAATAAAGGCAACACGGGTCAGGGCTGCAAAGCTTGCAGTCTGGAGTTAGACTGAAGGGGGTTTGAGTCTCAGCTCCACAATTTACCAGCTCTGGAATTTTGGGCAAGACTCTTTACTTTTCTCAACTGTAGTTTTTGTATCTGTAAAATGGGGATAGTCATACTCTTTAATTTTAATTAAATAGGACTATAAATGTAATTGTGTATTAAATAATTTTGCAGAGTGCCTGGTGTATAGCAAGTGCTTAATAAATACCAGCTACCTTATCATCATCACTGTCACTATCATTATTTTCAATGTTCCAGAATCTTCAGCCATGTAGAACCAAGATTTTATGTGTCCAAAGGCTTTGCTTATACTCTGCCTTTTTTTAAATCTGAGAAACTAGAATTTGAATTGTATGATTTTTGGGGGTATCTCTTTTATATAGCTTTTTTCATATTCTGAAGTTTAGTGTGCAAAATGGAAACATTTTAAAACATTAGGCAAAATATTGTTTTGGTTATTTGCTTATCTAAATAGACATACATTTTTGTTTGCTGTTTGGGTTAAAATGATCAGGAATTAAATAATGTGGCAAGGAGAAAAAAAAATTCATGACAGGTGATACTAGTAGTGCTCAAAGATGTGAAAATTGTCTTTGTTTGGGAAAATACAACGTTTGAGATGTAATTGGGGCAGAAGTTGACCCTGGAAATCTTAAGGTTGTTGAGAGATGAGATTTGGAGGAAAGGCAAAAACCCACTCACGGGAGACCTGCCCTTACTCACGAGACAAAGAGAAAAATTTGCTTATTTGCCTTGGGAAGGAAGGGTGGGCGGATGAGAGAGAGGAGGAGGAAGGTGAAGGGCAGTAGTGCTGGGGATAGATGTGTGACCCAGGCCTGGCCAGTCAGAGGAGAGCATCTCCCCAGCTCCAGGGAGCAGCTCTGGGACGAATGGGCAAAGCCAATCAGTGTGAAACTTGGGACTTTCACTGCAGACAATGGGAGCATGATGCTCTCTCCTTCTCCTGGACAAGAGCTGTAAGGATGTTAGTCTGAGGCTGCCAGCAGCCATTTTGTCACCATGAGACATGAGCCTGAATTCGAACGGAGCTAACTCAGGAGGAAACAGAACCCAGAGCCGGGGGAGGCCTAAATCCTGATGACATTGATAAACCAGCTGTGCCAAATCAGATCCACCTCAGGCCTTTTCATTTTCATAGACCAATTATCTTTTGTGCTTAAGCCAGTTTGAGGTGGTGTTTCTGTCACCTGAAACCAAAGGAATATTTGCTAATACAGAGAGACTCGTAGCTAATAGATGATATAGGTAAGGACAACCCAGGTCCGACTCTGAAGTCAGGGCCCATCTGCTTACAAGGCAATTACTCTATTACATTAGGAGACAGGAGCATTTAGACTCATTTTTTCTCATCTGTAAAATAGGAAGGTTGGGAGTGAATCAGTGGTTCCTAATCTGATATATTCAGACCCTCAGGCTACCTGAAGTTAAAAATGTGCAATTTTAATTTTGCAAACTACTGGATCCATAAAGTAAGTGGAATATCACATTTCTTCACTTTTTTCTTGGGACTTACAACTCGTTGAGGAAATACCAATCAGCTAATGCTAGTCAGAAAATCCAATGTGCAGTGCTGCTAATTAATTAAAAAAGTGGGACTATAAAGAATTATTTTAGAAATGTATCTTAGTAGATACAAACTTTTCAGAACACTGGGGTCACTTAAAAATGGGTCACTGGGGTGAAAGATTGGGAGACTGGGTCCTTATTCAGCCAGCAGTGTTTGCCGTGGGCTTGGGACGGGGTAGTTGCAGTTTTACACTATGTATGTGACCAGCTTGACCTAAGTGTCTATTTCTTGCTTCTTGGATGGGCACATAATGGGAGTTTCTTTTCTTGGGGTAGAATGTGCCACAGTAAGGGCAGGGCTCCTGTGAGTGGGTTGGACAGAGTGGCAGCTTGGTTGGCTGGAAAACCTGAACCATGGTCAATGCCTTGCTGAGCTTGTTGTGTGGGAAACGCTGGCCAGTGCCAAGTCCGAAGGTTAAGGCCAGGATGAGCATAAGTCTGGAAGCCAGAAGGAATGAGGGAAACACAGAATGAGTTATAAAAAACAATAGGAGTAAGCAATTCTGGCTGGAGAAGAACTGGTAGAGCAATGGGCTTCATCTTGTGGTAATCCAAATTGGTTAGTAGTGTCTGCTGGGAGCCCTGTGTTGGGGGCATTCTGAGGTTGTGCCAGGGGCTAGAGAGCATGAGAGTCATGATTTATTGGTAATGTCTGCCATGGGTATAGGAGTTATGCAAGACAGCACACATGCCACATATTTGCAATCCCAGATTTAGAGGCATGGTTGTGCTGGGGTTCAGTGAGAGGGGTGTGATAGATTGGTTATGTCTGCCATGGATACAGGAGTTGTGCAAAACAGCACACATATTATCTATTGGCAATCCCTGACTTAGAAGCATGCCATAGTGATGGTATAAATAAATTCCCTGGTTGTCTTTGACATGTGCATATTTTGTTTTCTCTCCTTATATTTATTTCTTCATTTAACAAATGCCTATTCATTGTCTAGATCTGGATTGGGGTTCAGCCATATTCATCTAGTAATAATACAATCAGTCTCCAAAACAATACAAGTTAGACAGTGGTAAGTGCCATTAAGTAGGTGGAGCACAGGGTGGTCAGGAATGGTGCCATGAAAGACATGGCACTTAAATGGAGCATTGGAGAGTGGACAGAGTTTGAACATGTGGGGGTGAGGGAAAGAGCATTTGGGTGGCAGGAACAGTGCATGCAAAGGATGGTGGCAGGGAAGCCTGAGTGTGGGTGGGGAGCAGCAGGGAGGTAGATTTTGCAGGAGTGGGTGGTACCTAGAAAGGACAGTGGGAGAGAGGATGAAGTGGAGCAGGGAGCCTCTGATGGGCTTGGAATGCCAAAAATAAAGAACCTGGGTTTAGCCAACTGACCACGTGGAGTTGTGTGGAATATTCAGTTGCTCCCATAGTGTGCAGCTCAAAGAGGCACCAGGTAGGTCCCTCAACCGCCCAACATCCACCGTCATAGCTTAAGTCCTCAGAGCCTAAAACAATTTATGATTTTCAAGAGCTCCCAAACGGGGGACAAGATAAAAATAAAATTAGTTATGGAACGTTCCTGCCCCTTTCCACGTTTGTTGCCTGCTGAAAATGCTCTGGTTTGGCTTGTTTCTCTCTTCCCCTTTTCTGCCGTTCAAAGAGGGCCTTGTGTCATTCAGTTCTGTGCAGGGGACATAAAGAAGGAAAAAAGCGAAGGTAGGTCAGAGCAGGTGTTGGGTGGCTTGAGCATTTCAGAGTGGTTTGAGGAGAGACGCTGGGCTGTATGAGGCTGTGGTGGAGACAGGAAAAACATTTTAACGGTCATTTCTTGCAGTCAGGAGTTACAAGTAAAGGATTGGAGTAATTCCGAAATCACCTTTGTTTGTGTGCGACATGTTCCTTTAATTATGGCACAGACAGGGGATGGCACAGCTTTGTAAGCGTTACCCGTGGAGGTCACCTTGGGCCTAACTTTAGTTTCTCATCAACCAACAGGAAGACTCATCGTACACAGCGGTTGGTTCTAAAGTCATCACTGAGGGGAGCATTCTCGTGGAATCAAAACTACCCCCGAAAAATCCTCAAATGGTAACATAAAAATGCAGCAGCTCTCAGTAAGTCCAGGCAAGCCAGGCTTTCTTCCGGTGGACCACAGCTTCTTTGGTGGAACTCCAGATGAAAGAGGTGGCTTGCATTTAGGGGCCGGGTCCTATGAAAAATTTGCATCATTTAACACCAAATCTACTCTCTGCAAGGTGAGATGCTCACCCTGTGGGAGGGGCGTGGGTATGGAGAACTCTGGAGGGACGCACAGATTGACACTTTCCTCCTGACACCTGTTCGGGGGCACACACTGACTGAGGGAAACAGGGAGCAAAAGCACCAGCGTGCGTGGTTTCCTTCCTTCCTGCCATTCTGTTTCCGGCTCTCACATGTCGTTGATGAATGCACGTAGCATGTGACTCCATGGCATGGCAGGATCGTGAACACGCCAGGACAGCTTCATGGGACTGTGACTTAGAAGGGAGGTCAGGAAATCCCCACTGCAGGCTGCCCACAGCCTAGCCTGTTAGCAAGAAGAAGAACACTCGGATTGATCTTGGTGGTTCGGGGAGGCAAGTTAACTGGAGTTCACGTGTATTCTGTGCTTCTGGTCCTGGTTGCTAGCTTCTCCCTAAACACGCAGACAGCACGACAGATGCTGAGGCTTTACACGTGTGCCCTCTCTCTGGAAGCCAGCTAATAATTTCTCATTAGCAAGAACAGGTAAACAAGATTGTTGTTCTTCCAGAAGCCTATCGAATATGATAAAGGTGGTCCTCCCTTGCTCCCTCCCCTCCTACTCAGATTGAGGTTGGAGACCAAACTGTGCACCTCCCTGCCCTGGCGCAGGTATGTGACATTCTGGAAACTGCAAAAAGTCTGCATGACCACGGAGAGAGGGGAACCTATCTGGCCCTCAGAGTCATCAGAAATGAAGGGGTGAAGTGTGCTCTCCACTGCTAAAGTCACTGAGATAATGGCCACGTTGTGTTCCTGCGAAGTGTGCTGTGACCGGTTGGGAGGTATCTGGCAAATTTTTTCTACATCTCTCCTCTTTCTGTTCTCTCATTTGACTCCAGCCTTTTCCTCTCGCCTTTTGAGCTCCCTTCTCTCCTGCTTTTTCCTCTTGAGCTGCCTTCCTGTGGCTACCAAAAGGAAGACTTGAGTTTTTCAGGGGAGGAGAGGTGATCTGCCACCTTCAGCGCTGACGCCTGCTCTGAGTTCCCTGACAGAGGCTGTTAGAGGCCTGTGACAAGTATCTCCCCTCCCACCGTCGCAGCATCAGGCTATGCCACGAGGCCCCCAGGACCAGCAACAGGTGTTCTTAGCAGCTGGCTTTTTGGTGGGAACAGGAGAGCTGGAAAAAATGAGCCCACTTGACCATACCTGGATAGCCAGAGAGGGCAGAAAATTCTTTTTGTTCTTAGAAATCCTGACTCTGTTAGGTTTCAAAAGTTTGCATCTTGGTTAGGCTGACACATACCTAGACTCTTCCTGCAAACTCTGTCAATGGTCTTCTTTTTTGTATCCTTGGATTTAGGGAATAGTATCCAGTGGGGATATTAAAACTATTGAAACATAAGTGCCAACTAGTCAGAGAAGAAACCCAACCAATCAGAACAGATGCTAGAAATGAGCAATTGGTATCAGTGGAATGTGGCCTTTAAGGTACTACGTGCTGCTAGTGTATTTTGTGTGTCTTTTAATCACATGGCTGTCTTACATAGGGACTAGTGAAGTCCATCGTATATGATTTTAAGGTGTATCAATTAAGATTATATAAGCAATGGAGAACAAGAGAAAAATAATCTAAGTAAAGCTGGTGAATATGCTTGCCAGTGAATTTAACACTTTCTGCTCCAGAGGGAATGAGATGGGAAATTACTATTCCTTCAGTTGGTCTTAGTTGCTGCCTTTTACTTAAAGAGTGAGCAGCTCTCCCTGTTTGTGGTGGTTCTAGCACTGAGAGAGGCATATTGATCTATAACATGGTCCTTGAATGTAGGTGAGCTATAGTGCAAAAGCGACCATCTGTTCCAACTCTGTAGGAAAAATGGTCTGTGAAGGGTTTACTGGGAGATGGTATGTAGGTGGTTGATGTGACACCCTTTTAAGGATAATTTTTAAGGACAATTTTGACCATTTGTAAATTGTACTTTATGTGCTGTCTTTAGAAGCCAACTCCTGTGTAAGTTGCCACTTCACTGCGTGGAAGATGTACCTGACCAACCAGCAGGTATCATAGAGCTGCCTTCTAGTAAAAAGATAGTCAACCTAAAACCATGCAAAAGGATCCTCTTCTTCAAATCACTATTTATATCTTGGGGCTTCTTGCCGAATAACCCCCATATTTTATCATTCTATGTCTTCCTACCATCATAAACCAAGCTAATCCCGCATTTCCGAGGGTTTCTAGTATTGTATCCACAGAGTAGAAATAACATAGATGTTTGTTCAACGTCTGGATCACTCATTTCGCATCTCCCAAATAAATCTCTTAGTCCCTCAACATCTGGGTTTCTCACTTGCAAACAAATCCAGAATTACATAGGAGTTTAAATTAGATTTTCATCCAGATAAATTGTCTCACAAATCTGAAAGGAGAAGACTGATTTTGTTAAATGTAGTTGCAGAAGAAGGGCTACATTATAAAGGAAAGGTACCTATTCCATCCTTTATCTATTTTTTTTGGCTTGAATATTTTGGGCAAATTTGATTTTAAATCTAGTACCCCGTCTCAACTTTAGATCCTAAAGTAAATTCCAAACAGAATGTATTCAAAAACAGAGTCATATGTGTGCTCTGTTTGCCGATCAATACTGTGGCTTTCAGAATTAAAAAATTATTTATTATTTACCTACACTAAATAATAAGAAATTGGATAAAATTCCTTCTTTTGTCTCCCAAGTGGATTTGATAGTTAAAAAAGTAGTCATAAATACAAAAAGATAAGAAGAAAATTCGGTTTCTCAGTACTAAGTGCTATATTAGTAACCAGTATTCACTAAGGCTTATTGATTTCATTAAAATTGAAAAGAGAAAGGAATAATTGGCATTTCTGATATTGGTGACATCTATGAAGACCAAAATGAAATTTCTCATGAAGTTGCATGAAGGTTGAACTTTAAAAGACAATTGTATATTATGTATTTTGAAGTAACGAGAACAGCAATGTTGCAGATATGATAGACAGACAACACCTCTACAATACAGAAATTGTCACCTGATCCCTTTAATAATAACCAACACTTAAATATGTACTAGAATAAAATAAGATCCTATATGGAATTTAGGTATTTCTTTACCAGGATGTGAACTCTTTTCTTAGAAAGCTGAAGTCATCTTGACTCATGCTTCTGTTTTTAAAAGTATGATCATTTCTATTTGTGAAGTAATTGACTAATTAGAAGAATAACTTTGGAATCCACACATTTATATATTTATTTTTATTAAAAATAAGTTATAATTAAAAACCTTTCTTTAAAAAACATACACACAACAAACTTTAGTTCCTGATGAATGGGATCCATTAGTTCAGCTGAGTTTTCACTCAGATGGTAAATCATGGATATGTGCTGCATGTGTTGATTTAGAAGTGGTTTTTATTAATAGTATAGGCATACCTTGTTTTATTGCACTTTGCAGATATTTTCTTTCTTTCTTTTCTTTCTTTGAGATAGGGTCTCACTCTGTCTTCCAGGCTGGAGTGCAGTGGTGCAATCATAGCTCACTGTAGGCTTGAACTCCTGGGCTAAAGCCATCCTTCTGCCTCAGCCTCCCAAACAGCTGGGACTACAGGCATGTGCCACCATGTCTGGCTAATTTTTCTATTTTTTGGTACAGAAGAGGGTCTCACTATGTTGCTCAGGCTGCTGTCAAACTCCTGGCCTCAAGTGATCCTTCTGCCTTGGCCTCCCAAAGTGTTGGGATTACAGGCGTGAGCTACCACACCTGGCCAATATTGTGTTGTTTTTTTTTTTTTTTTTTACAAATTGAAGGTTTGTGGCCACCATGTGTCAAGTAAGTCTAAAGGTGCCATTTTTCCAACAGCATGTGCTCACTTTGTGTCTCTGTGTCACATTATGGTAATTCTTACAATATTTCAAAACTTTTCATATTATTATATCTGTTACAGTGATCTGTGATCAGTGATCTTTTATATTATTATTGTAACTGTTTTGGGGCACCACAAACCACACCCATATAAGACAGCAAACTTAATTGATAAATGTCTTGTGTGTTCTGACAGCTCCACCAACCAGCTGTTCCCCCATCTATTTCCCTCTCCTTGGGCCTCCCTGAGACACAATGATATTGAAATTAGGCCAATGAATAACCCTACAATGGCCTCTAAGTGTTCAAGTGAAAGGAAGAATCCCACCTCTCTGACTTTAAATCAAAAGCTATTAATAGAAATGATTAAGCTTAGTGAGGAAGGCATGCTGAAAACAGAGATAGGCCAAAAGCTAGGCCTCTTGTGCTAAAAAGATAGCCAAGCTGTGAACGCAAAGTAAAAGTTCTTGAAGAAAATTAAAAGTGCTAATCCAGTGGGCACAGAGATGATAAGAAAGGAAAACAGCCTTATTGCTGATATGGAGAAAGTTTTAGTAGTGTGGGTAGAAGATCAAATCAGCCATAACATTCCCTTAAGCCAAAGCCTAATCCAGAGCAAGGCCCTGACTTTCTCCAATTCCATGAAGGCTGAGAAAGGTGAGGAAGCTTCCTAAGAAAAGTTGGAAGCCAGCAGAGGTTGGTTCTTGAGATTTAAGGAAAGAAGCCGTCCCCATAACATAGAAGTGCAAGGTGAAGCAGCAGGAGCTCATGTAGAAGCTGCAGCAAGTTATCCAGAAGATCTAGCTAAGATCACTGATGAAGGTGGCTACACTAGACAATAGATTTTCCATGTAGATGAAACAGCCTTATAATGGGAGAAGATGCCATCTAGGACTTTCATAGCTAGAGAGGAGAAGTCAATGTCTGACTTCAAAGCTTCAAAGCACAGTCTGACTCTCTCGTTAGAGGCTAATGCAGCTGGCGACTTTTAAGTGGAAGCCAATGCTCATTTACCATTTTGAAAGTCCTAGGGCCCTTAAGAATTATGCTAAATCTAGTAAAGCCCTGGCCTTTACAAGGATTGACTTCAATGTTGAAAGAAGTTCTACTGTAAGGAAAATGCTATCAAACAGCATCACATGCTATAGAGAAACCTTTCATGAAAAGAAGAGTCAATCGATGTGGCAGACTTCACTGTTGTCTTATTTTAATAAATTCACACTCCAATCTTTAGCAACTATCAGCTGGATCAGTCACCATCCATCAGCATTGAGGCCAGACCTCCACCAGCAAAAAGATTACAAGTTACTGAAGGCTCAGATGATCTTTAGCTTTTTATTTATTTGTTTTTTGAGACAGGATCTAGCTATGTCGCCCAGGCTGGAGTGCAGCGGCACAATCATAGCTCACTGCAGCCTCAAACGCCTGGGCAAAAGCAATCCTCCTGCCTTAGCCTCTTAGGTATCTAGGACTACAGGTATGCACCACCATGCCTGGCTAATTTTTAAATTTTTTGTAGAGCTGGGATCTCATTATGTTGCCCAGGCTGGTCTTGAACTCCTGACTTCAAGTGATCCTCCCACCTTGGCATCTCAAAGTGCTGGGGTTACAGGTTTTGAGCCACCATGCCCAGCCAATCTTTATTTTAAGCAATAAAAGATTTCAAAATTAAGGTATGTACATTTTTTTAGACCTAATGCTATTGCACATTTAACAGACTACAGTTTAGTGTAAATATAATTTTTATATGTAATGCGAAACCAAAAAATTCGTGTGGCTCCCTTTATTGCAGTGTTTGCTTTATTGTGGGGGCCTAGAATGGAATCTCGAATATCTTTGAGATATGTTTATATTTGACATTGTTTGTTCTAAGGAGGACAGTAAGCAACAGCCTTGATCTTTTCTCTGAAAATCAATCCTTTCTTAGTTCCTTGGTTGCTTGGTTGGTTGGTTGGTTGGTTTTTTCCTTCCTTCCTTCTTTTCTGGAAAAATGAACCCTTGGTAGGATTTGCCTACCATGGAGTAGATGCAGGGGCCAACTCTAGGCTTCTGTGTACTTCCCCACTCACCTGTGCCCTGGTTGTACCCAAAGTTCTCCCAGACTCTCAAATCTCCTTGTCTTTGCCCATGACATTCCCTTTCTTTAGAATATATTTCTGCACTGTCTATCCCTTTCTGGAAAATCCTACTTGAACTTTAAGGTCCAGCTTAAGCAACCGGAAGTTACGTGCCCGTGGCTTATTTAGGCACCCACCTTGGCATTCTTATTGCCCTCTGAAAATACTCTTGTAGTTACACGCTGCTAATTATTAGTGTACCAGCACATCTGCCCACCTGATCTGTGTTCTTCTTAAGGGTGGGGGATTTGTCTTTCAGCTTGCTATCCCAGCAGCCAGCAGGGTCTAGAACATGGCGAGTCTCAACTAGATATTCTAGTCAGCGTAATAAATTATCTTTAAAATGCTTTTATTTTTCAGTGGGGAAAGATGTCTGAAGGTAGACATATCAGTACACCGTGGGGAGGTTGGTCTGGGCATGTTTTGCCAATAGCACAATGCTTTATTCCATTGCTTTGGTTTATTTTCCACAAAAATATTTAATTTCTTTTTGAAGATCAAATAACATTTTTGGAGGGCATAAGACTTTCTTTTCCTATTAAAGGGAGGGGTTCTATATTTTAGGTATAAGAAAATATTTAGAAATATTCCTTTAATCATAACAACAGCAAACATTTGTTGAGCACTTGCTGTGACCCTGACGACCTTGCCAGAACAGACTCCTGCTATGGAGTGCCGAAAGTTCACCGTTTAAATCAGCTCTGGGTGCATTCGATTGGCTGAAGATGGATCAGGTGCCTTCATCCCAGCTGCAAGGGTGACTTGGAATGTGAATAAATGGATTTTAGCCTCTATTGTTGTAAACAGTCACTACCTCCCATCAAGCCTCTTAAGTAGGAATTTACTCAAGCATATAAAAGAAGGTTCATGTTTGGGGCAAGCCAGAAAGTATGGCAATGACCACTAAGTCTTGTAAGCTGTAGGAGGTGTTCCCAATGTCCCACCTCTACCCTTGCCCTCACCACTTCGTGCACATTGGCCCAAGTTCAACTTCCAGGGCTTGCATTTCTTTGCCAAAGGACTTTCTCTTGCAGCTAGAGCCAGTTTTACCACCTTCAAAGCCAGCCAGAAATACTAGGAAATTAACATCCTTGGGATTAGCCCTTAATCAATGACCAATAGGAGCCATTGGCATATAAATAACCCTGCTCCCTTATCCCTTAGGTGGGATAACTCTGAGGCATGTTTTGCACCGGAAGTCAGACTTCCTGAGAAGAAATGATCTCCAAGTACCCCCAAATGGTAACAGCACTGATAACAAACTCTGTATTGGCTGCCTTCTATTCCGGGTTTCACTTCCCCATTCCCCTGCTTGTGTTTCCTGGGATCACATACAAAATGAACTACTTTCTCTATTCCTTGTCTCAGAGTCCATTTTAGGGGATGCTAAAGTAAGACATAAGCAGGAAGGTGTTATTAAGCTTGACTTTCTGCCCTTTGTGTTAGCAAGCAAAACCAAACCAAATCGCACCTTTTTTTTTTAATATAAAATAAAATTGTAATATTGAATATGCTATTCCAGATCACTTCCTCTGTGACTCAAAGTTATCGTCCTAAGAGATTTGCCCCTCTAATGAGTATCACTGGAATGACACACTGTTAGCCAGCTGGTGCTCAAGAGATACTTGTTGACTTATTTATATGCCAGCATAGAGAGAACATTACCCTTATCTGTGCACGAAGTGGAACTCAGGAAGGAGATCATGTCTGGAGCTATTGATTTGGTCTGGAAATACTGATTTGGAAGCCATCCATGTAGAGGTGAGAGTTGAAGCCTTGGAGGCTGAAAACAATTGCCTGGGTACAAAGCAATAGCAAGAAAAGAGAAGAATAGAAAAGAATTAGGGATCAATTCTGAAGAAATGTATGTATTTGGGTATGAGGAGAAAAGAGGAATCAGTTAGTAAATTAGAAGGAAAAGGGAAAGAAAAGACAGACCACACAGGTTGCATGGGGTCATTGGAATCAGAGGAGGGAAAACTTTTGAGAAAGTTACGAATCACAGCATCAGATATTAACGGCTGTTATTTGGGCTTCGGGAGGGTTAGAGCTAAAACAAAGTTGAAGGAATTGGGAGTGAGAAATTCAGTGGTTGTGAGAGAGCAGGTGCAGTGGAGTCACAGGGGTGGAAGACAAACTGTAAGTGGTGGAGGAGTGGGTAAAGACCCGAGAGAGCAAATACAGCCTGAAATCCCAAACTTCTAAAATCCCAAAAGCTCTGAACTAACGTGAGACTATTTATATATATTAATTCATCACCTTTAGTGAAAATATTTACATGTTTTTCTTGACATATTGATGTGACTGATTTTGGGGTGCTGTCTTGGACACCCTGTGGTGTTACATAATATGCTGTAGATGCCCCAGTGTAAGTCGGGGTAGGATAGCTTATGCTGCAGTAACAAGCTCCAAATAGTAGGGGCTTACACAGTGTTACATGCCCATCGTGGGGCAGCTGAGATTCTGCTTCCTGCCATCTTCAGGAAGGACCCAGGCTGGGGGAGCAGTCATTACCTGGGATGTTGCTAATCTCATGCCAGAAGGAAGCAAGAACATGAGGAAGCCACATGATGGCTCTCAGAGCTTCTTGGAAATGGCCCACATCACTAGTACTCACTTTTCATGGGACAAGCCAAGTTGTAGCCATCTGAGCTCAATAGAGTGAAACCGTATATTCCTCCTGCAAGGAGGGCCAACCCAGAGGAGAGCAGTTAATATTTTGAATAATAAATGCAATCTACCATTATTTCAGCCCTTTTTAAAACCTGAGTTCTGAAACTATGTGGCTCTCAGAATTTCAGATAAGGAGACATGGACATGTGTAATCTGCTCTTTTGAAAAATCTGGCTGTGTAAAGAAAGAGTAGCTTGAGCAGAAGCTGAAATGAAGAAAGGATGTTCTCATAGGAAGGATTTGGATATTGAATGAAGTAAGAATTGTTTGGTTGCAAGTGACATAAATTTGACTTAAGCTAATTTAAGTAAAAATAAGATTTTTAATTTTTGCTCATTGTATTGGTTTCCTATGGATGCTGTTACAAAATACCATAAGCTTTGTGGTTTAAAACAATGGAAATTTATTCGCTCACACTTATGGAGCCCAGAAATCTGAAATCAGTATCACTGGGCCAAAATCAGGGTGTTGGCTGGGCTGGGCTCCCTCAGGAGGCTCCATTTCTTGTCTCTTCCAGGTTCTGGTGGTTGGCAGCATTCTTTGGCTTGTGGCTGCATCGCTCCAATCTCTGCCTCTGTGGTCACTTTGCCTTCTTTTCTTCTGTATATGTCAGATTTCTGTCTGTCCATCTCAATCAAGATACTTATCTTAATCATATCCAAAAAGTTCCTTTTTACCTTACAAGATAACACTTTTACAGATTTCGTTGATTAGGATGTGGATATCTTCTGGAGAGCCATTATTCAGCCTGCCACATTCATATATCCAAAATGTCTGGGGTAGCTCTGCCTTCAGGCACAGCTTGACCCAGTTGCTTAAACATTGCCATCAGAAGTCTTTCCCTCTACATTTAACTTTCTTCTATTATTGCTTCATGCTCAGATAGGTTCTTCCCATGAGTTGGTGAAGATGGCCATCAGGCAGTCTAGACAAGGGATCAGCAAACTACGATTTTTAAGGCCAAATGCTTGCTGCTTGTTCTTATCAATAAAGTTTTATTGGCACACAGCCACACCCATTTGCTTTCACATTGCCTATGGCTGCTTTCATGAATCCGAGTAGAGTAGTTGCAACAGAGACCTTAAGGCCTGCAAAGGCTCAAATATTTACCCTGTTGGCCTTTACAGAAAAAGTTTGCTGACTTCTGCTCTAGACGGACATATTACCAGCTTAGCAACTCCAGTGGAAAATTCCAGAATTGATGTATGTTGGCGTAGCTTGGACCACATGCTGCTCCTTGAACCAATCACTGTGTCCAGGGGAACGGGAAGCTCTGATTGGACCAGCCAGGGCCTTGTGCTCACTGCTGTAACCTGGACCTGGGCTAAACCCCACTTAAAACACGTGGGTCACAGATGGGGGAGGCCTTGTTTTCCAAAGAAGATCTGGGTGGAATTACCAAAATAAGGGAGAATGGATGCTGAGCAAAACGAGAGTAGTCCACTAAAAGTGTGTTGGTCAGCAGAGTAGAAGTCTCCACTGGGGGAGAGAGGAAGCAGGGGAGAGAAGGAGAGGACAGGGAACCAGAGACAAGGGGCAGGCAGAAGATTCTAGAAAAAATGAGGGAAAAGACACGGCCAGAATGTTAGGGGGAGAACTTGAAGAGGTTGGAGCCATAGAGGCCAGTTGAATGTCGCCGAGGGCACCAGAGGAGAGTTAACAGGACAGAAACGAGGAACTGGGAGCAGGACCCTGGCTTAACAAAACGGCTGCGGGTCTGGATCAAACGCAGTTGTGTTTTCTCAGTCCAGGTGTACACATTCCTCATGCTCTGAATGATCTGGTCCTAAGTGTAAGTTTTTGCCAGTCACGGTTCTGTAAAACGGGAGTTGCTAAGAAAAATAAAACTCTTACATTAAGAGCTGTGAACTTACAGGAAATTAGTGAAATGTGCTTAACTCTTGATCCTCACAACCAAGAAATTTAAAATGCTTAAACCATTTTATCATAACGTTGCTTCTTCTCGACAAAGTATTTTGAGATAATTTTTTTATGGAAGGCACCATATAAAAATAAATTGGTTTGAAATGGCAGAGGCTTTAAAAGATTATAATAGATTGATAAAGTGGGTCACCTCCCTGCGTGTTTGGCGTGATGCCCAGAGAAAGAAAGTGAAAAAGTAAGAAAGAGACAAAAGTTGGGATAGGGCAGAAGGGCATTTTAGCTGAGAAAAGCAACCACACTAATATTCAATGAGAATAGTGGCCTTTCAACTTTCAAAGAGCGATCTTTGTCCTCATACCTAAAATACAGTCTAGTGGAAAACCCTCCAACAACCTTAAGGTTTATGAAAGCTGAAAATCATGTGTGTGTATGTGTGTGTGTGTGCATACGTGTGAGCTGATACAGAAATCAAAAGCACGTTATGAGCATATGATCGTCTCCACTTAATATTCCAGGAAAGTTGGGAAAGGTGGTAAAATAAGAACTTTTGCCCTTGGGCAGTTAGTACCAGTCCAGGAAACCCTGCTGGTGTCAATATATTGAGGCTTCCCTTTGCACACCTGGGGAAATCTTTGGATGCCAGTAAATGTGCCTCTTCTCAGCATGAACTCTTTTTTAAAAAAAAAAAATTAACTTAAAAAATAAAATATTAATTTGGGCTCAGTGTGGAGATATGGACGATATGAAACAGCACAATGCGCAAAACACTTCTGATCTATAAGAATTTAGACCAGGTTTCAAAGGTACGCCCTGGCATCAGAGCCACTTGAGCTATTTGCTGAAAATGCAGTGTCTTGGATCTTGCCTTAGACTGAGTGTGTCAGGGTCTAGAAATCTGTTCTTTTTTTAGCTTCAAATGTTAAGTTCATTTACACATTTAAATCTAAATTGTATTTATTTTTGATTGGATGATATATGTTCATAAGAGTAAACTCAAAAGATTTAAAAGAATATATAGTGGAACATAAGACTTGGTCCCACATCTGATTTTTAAGATACTTCTTCCCCTCTTCAGATGCAAACCCTGTTTCCAGACCCTTCTAGAGACATTTAATGCTTGTGCAAGCATATGGGATTCTTGGTATGCGTGTATATCTCTATCTATATGACAATATATGGGACTATATATGGGACTATATATATATACACACACATAGACACACATCTATATGTATATGTACATATATACAAAAGGTAGCAAACCATATGCATGATGCTGCTTTTTAAAAACTTAATCTTGGGATAATTCTGTATATTCACATTCAGAGCTCTCTTGTTAGTTTTCAGCTATTGGCTTGATACTTTATCGTTGATGAGATGCCTTCTGATGGATATTTAGCGTGTCTCCAACATTTGCCTCTGACAGACAATGTCATAATGAATATCATTGTTATTTTTATACATAAGGAGAACATAACACATTATCTTTGCTAGCCCTTTTAGTTTCAAGCCACAGAAAATGAACTCCAGTGTATTTAAACAGTAAAGGAACTTATTAGAGTATCTACAGAGGGGCCAGAGGACCTGAGAAACCAGGAGAAGGGTCAAAGTGAGTCTGTGGGAGGAACTGGTATCACGAAGACGTGTGGCCTTCACTGCTGGGCCTAAATGCCGCTGCCTGGATTGGAGACACCATCCTCACCTGAAACCGGACCTTCGGCTAAAATCACTGATGCCACCATTTCTGGAAACCGGATGTAGCTCTGCTACTGCTGCCGGTACTTTTGTCGGAGGAGATTGTACACAAAGCCCTGTGTTTTTGGGTCATAAACTCCCCAAGACTTACTTGGTTGTTGGAGCCTATGCAACTTGAGCCTATGTCCTTGCTACATGGGAGTTCAGAAAAATGAGAACAAAACCTGTACCATGGGAGTTTGTCTCTGACCTCCACCAAGTTGTATAAGGGGGTCAAGCCTTAAACAAGTGGGGTGCATTGGTTGGGTTTCCCCCCGAAGCAGACCCTGGTTCAAATGTTGGGACGCAGGGCGTATATTTGGAAGATGATCCCAGGAAGCACAAGGGAAGGAGTGGGCAAAGTGAGACAGGAAAGGGAGGAAAGTCAATAAAAGATGCATTAGTGAGCAGCTTACCACTGTGGGCACCTGGGCTCCAGCCCCCTGGGGAGGCTCTGAGGCACGGTGTAGAACAGCTGTGAACTGACCCACCAGGTGGTGGGGGAACTAGAGTATGTACGCTCCAACTCTCAGTCTGCATTAGTTGAGGCTTGTCCGTAGGGGCCTTAAATCTCTGGCTGGGCAAGCTCTCCTGGTAAAAGAGGAAGCTCCCAGGTAGAGAAAGAGACATGAATGCTTGAGGTGGGAAGCGTCAGTGTGCATGGAAAGTGTCCACCTTGGCTCCTGGTAAACTTGGAGGTGGAGCATGAGAGTGAACCGCATCTGCTACTGGGTTCATATGCTGGGCAACCAGCAGTCTGAGGCTGAGAGCATCTCAAAAGAAGAAAGGAAATAAATAACCTTATAAATAAAATAGTAAACATAGACATGGCTTACTGATTGACTGCAGAACAAATGCCCTCTTGATAGATCAGATCTCTAATGAAGAACATAAAAAACTACTGATAGTAGTAGGGTCAATAGTGTTGGAATCTTCTAATTTGTTTACTATTGATATCAACTCATATGAGGACACTAGATATAATATTTGTTTTATAATTATCATCTGGTAAGAATATATTTCTACATGCCAATTTTTTTTTTCTGAGTAGTACTGAGGAGTGCACACGTAATCATGACTGCATCATTAGGTTTGATGAATCCATATAATTGCTGCACAAATATTTTGAATTTAATTGCATGTAATGTAGTTAACACTCAGTTATCAGTGCCATTGAGGGGAGCAGTGGCATGGATAATTCAAAAGAGTGGAAAACCCAAAATCATTTATGTGAGACCTCTTTGGCCCATATTTGACTCCGGGCTGCAGATTCACCTTTCTAATTATATTTTGTTTAGGTTAGTAGGAAAATTTATTTTCATTTGTTAAAACATGGACTGATAGAAGAGCAAAGTTGCTGATATGTATTCTGGGTGTTGGGAGAAGCTGGCATTACAGGTTTTCAACAGATAGCTGAGTTTAGGTAATTGAGCGTTTACTGTCTCAAATCTCATTAAAGTTGGTGAGATGATTTTTCCTCATTGTTTATGTATATTAAGTACCAGGCACTGTATTAAGTCCTTGACAAAGATAATCCCCATTCCTTCTTCACAGCCACCATAATTAGGGGGTGTAGGGTGGGGCAAAAGAATGAAACTTCTAGAATTAATCGGTGGTGGGTTCACATCTTAGTTTCTGCCAAGTTATTAGTTATGTGAAATTGGTCAAGTTACTAAATCAGATGAGTTTCCTCATTGGCCAATAGTAATAAGGGTAATCCCTAATGTTAACAGAGCACCGTGACTAAATGAAATAATCTCTGCAAAGCATGGTGACTGGCTTATTACGATGATGTCCAGTTTGATTTACAGACTGAATTAGTCTCAAAGTCAGCGTTCAGGGCTTGTTCTGCTTACCCCCAGCTTGAACTCTCAATGAACCCTCCAGAAGAGTGCCCCTTAAACTTTTTAGTACATTTAAGTCCCCTGGGAACCTTGTTGAGAAGCAGATTCTGATTCCCTAAGTCTGGAACAGGACCTGAGATGCTGCATTCTAATAAGCTCCCAGAGGATGTTTCTGGTGCTGGCTTGTGGACCAGTCATTGAGTGGCAAGGCACTGAAATAGTTTTGGTCAAATGTTTTAATTTCACGTTAATTTTCTTTGTATGTGTAGCAGGTTCAGGGAAGAAGCAAGGCTTTCTGTCTGCTTTTCTTTGCCCTATAAGGTCCCACTCAAGTCTCAGACTTCCATGAAATCTTCCTAGTCCCTCAGGTCCCTTGTATATGTCTCTTTCCTACTTTTATAGCATAATTATACATGTAGTTATGCGCAGGAAAGCAGTGAGGGGAAACAGCTATGAACACAGACTCTGGGGTTATGCAGGCTTAGGTTTGAGTTGAATCTCTGTAACTTATTAATTGTATGACCTCGGCTATAACATCTCTGAACTTCAGTTTCCTCAACTGTCAAATGGGCATGGTAATCAAACCCACATAATAGGGTCATTGTAAGACTCAGACGAGATACTTAATGTAAAAAGTCTTAGCCCAAAGGCTGGTACCAAGCAAATGCTCACTGAAAGCGCCGCAAGGTGGTAAGCAACATGAGGATGGGTGTTGTGTATGTTTTGTTTGTCATTTTGCCGGGGAGTCTAATCCAAACATGGCCGACACTCTCTTCTTTCCCAGAAACTCACATTCCCAGCCTCCTTTTCACTAGGGACAGCCACATGACCCAATTCTGATGGATGAGATAAAAGGCCTGGTCTTCCAGGGACTTCTGAAAAAATTTCTAGGATCTGGGAAAGGAAAGAGCCAGTCAAGGAAAAGCTCTCTATCCATCCTGTGTTTTATGCCTCCCACTTCCTGCCTCTGCCTGTGGCTGTGATGGCTGGCATACGGCAGCCCTTTTGTTACCACAGAGCCACAGATCCTTCATTGAGGCAGCATTGCAGCTCAACTCCTCCCTCTCTCCAACCCTCCTTTTCTCTCCCTTCACAGGTGTTGATCCTAGGAGTACTTCCTACTAAAAGTCCTGCATGCTAATCTCTGTCTCAAAGTGAGCTTCCCTGAGAACCGAATTTATAAAAATATATTTGTGCATGCGTAAATAAAATGACTCGGATTTTGGCTACTCAAAAAGACTTCTATGGCTATATAAAATAGGTAGCATTTATCTTTTTTTGTTGTTGCTTCTGGTGTCTGAATCCTCTTCTAATATTTGGAAGGACCTTTCCCAGCTTTTAAGTCTTGGTTAGAGTCAGATTCTTAAATTCAAAACTGAGTAGCCAGGGATGGTTAAGAAACACTGGCAGAGGTATATGTTTTTGGTGATGCTGCAGCTGCATCCACATCTTTGGGACAGCAGTGCCAGCTGCAGCAGGGCCAGTTCGCAGGAACAGCCTCCCTCCAGGGCTTGGAGATGGCAGGGTTGGTGGTGTCGGCCAAACAGGCTGCAGCTTCCAGTACTGTCAGCGGGGCCACAGCGCATCCTCAGCAGACTATGCTGTAACATGCTTTTTGTGTGGTTAGGGATAAAAGGCCACCTTTTGTGCTGCTACCTCTCCAGGCCTTCTTCTTCTCTAGACTTCCTAAATGGTTCTGGGAGCAGTCGGTTTTTCTTATTTGCATCACAGAACCCTGGCTACAGCATACCATGTAATAACATTTAATTTGTATCCGTGGGTATTCAAAGTCTTGGTATGTTTTCTGTGTTACTGATAATAGTATCACTTAAAGATTTATAGTTTACAGAATGCCTACACACATGTATTACTTCATTTGTTCCTCACAGAACATAGTAGGTTAATCTATTTATCTCAACTCTTTTTTTGTAAGTTAGCATCTGAGAGGTGGAATAACTTGCCTAAGCTGACTCAGTAAATAGCAGAGTTGGACTGGAACCTGGCCTCTATTTAATTCTTCTAAAGTTGAATCTTTTGGTAGCAAATACTATTAACCAAAAATCTCAATGTCTCATCCTGTTGGAAAATGCAGATATTTTAAGTAAAAAATTTTAAGTCATAAAAGAAAACATTTTTCTTAATTCAAGCAGTACAGAAGAATGGAAGATGAAAACGTAACCAGAGGACACAAATGCTAACTGTTTCCTTTGTATTCTTCTAGAAATTTTCCAAATACATATATTTAAGCAGATTGAGGTATAGTGTTTTTTTAATACAAATCAGGACATATTATGTATAATGTTCTTCAACCTTCTTTTTTCTTGCATTTGATGAAATACTGCAGACATCTTGTCAAGATCATTGTAAATAGCTTTGCTTAATTCTAACTGGCATTCATTATTATGTGCTTATATATTAATCTAATGGCCAGTCTCTTCTATTGATGTATGTTGTCTTAAGCATGGGTCTCCTAGAAGCATTGCCTGTGATGGGCATTTTTATAAATATGATTTATCGAGGGAGTGAATGAGGCAGCACAGGCCAGAGGAAGAACCCAGGCAATTCTACAATCCTCTGGAGAAGCCGTGGGTTTGAGCTGTCAGCAGCCAACCTTTACTGTTATTTGCAGGGAAGAACACAAGCCCATTAAAGGGATCTGGGTGGGACTCCTAACAGCATCAGATACATATATGTATGTGGTTTCCAGTTTTCTTTTTTTCTATATTAACCATGTTGTGATGAACATTCTCATAGTATTCATGTCTTTGGGTACTGTGAAAAATTCTTAGCTGAAAAATTCTGAACTGGAGGATGTGGTAGCAAAGTTAGATGCCCATAAAATGTCCATTTTTCCTTCATCCTTACTGACAGAACAGCAATTCTTTTTAAACTAGGCTGCATCAACGTGCCTAATTGAAAAAAAATGACACTTCTCAGCCTTCCTTGAAGATAGAGACACAGTTTTGACCAATGAAATATAAGTGAAGTAATTGGATTTAGCTTCCAGGAAAGCTCCATGGGGGTGGGACACAGTGTCAGCCACACTCACTTGGGACATGTCCTTTGTCCACTTGACCCTCACCTTTTTTCCTGCTCGGAACAGAGATGTGATGCTGGGGGTGGTGCAGCTGTCTTGCGATTGTGAGGTGACAATTGTCTAAGCAGGAGACATTATGGAACATTATGTGGGATGTTTAGCAGCCTTAGACTCCCTAACACTGGCTTCTATTTATGGGAGGGAAAAATGCCTTATTTATTTAAGCTTCTGATGGATACAGAGTATGTGCATTTAAATGTTGGGACACACACTCCGTGGAGTTTGATCTCATGGGACATTAGGCTCTAAAGCAAGGTCTCTCAACCTTAGCACTATTGATATTTGGAGATGGATAATTCTCTGTTGTGGGGGGCTGTCCTGGGCATCGTAGGATGTTTAGAGGATCCTTGGCCTTTACTCACTAGATGCCAGTAGCACCTCCTCTGTAACAGTAGCAAACATATCTCCAGTTACATTCCCGTCAACAGTGTAGACTGCACAGAGAGCATCTAGGTACCAGAAGTTTGGTCACTTTCTTATGTATGTTTTGCTACATGTAAGGCAGGATAGGAGAGAAGGAGATCCACTCATCACTAGAACCTGGGGAAAAAGCTAAGGACTTCTTTGTGATTCCAAAACTTTTCCTGGAACAATAGATGAGAATTTTTGCATAGAGTGACAGAACCTGGAGCGTTTGAACAGGTTGATAAGACAGTGATTTATTTTGATGTGACTACTATGGCTGCAGAGGGCTGCTACTATGAGTCTTGTTAATACAAAAATATTAAGCCCATTCTTGCTCCCTCTGGGCCCGCTCCTGCGTGCTGCCTATGGGAACGATACCACATATAGATAGGAAAAACCAGATTCTTCCCTACAAATATTGCTTTGCATGCTTCTCTTTCACTGTGTTGCACTGCTGGGAGAAATCAGAAGAAAAGAAACAAGGCAATGAATGGTGAGAATCATGGAAAAACCACATTTTTGGGATCTGCAAACAGATATTACAAATACAAACCAGCCTGCTGATTTGTAGTTGTATTAGGACAGGTGCCCAAGCTGGCAGTGTTAGTAATGGAATTTTGAACTTCTCAATGGATAGGATCTTGTGTGCAAATGAGCAAGGCATGTGGTCACCTGAATGACATCACTCAATGCCCCTGTGCCTAAAAAAAATTCCCATCCTTATTTGCATGTCCCATCCTGTGCTACATGGCTGAAAGTTTACTGTGAAGGCTCTTTCCTTTCTGGAAAGGCATTTTTTTGGTGAAGCAGAAAGAATGTGGACTTAGACTTCTGCTAACAACTTAAGGTTTGTTTGGGCACTGTCTTAGTTATCTATTGCTGCGTACCAAATTAACTCCAAACCCTAGTGGCTTACAGCACCAATAAACATTTATTACCTCAGAATGCTTGTGGGTCTAGAATTCAGAAATGGCTTAAATGAGTAGTTCTCTCATGAGATTGCAGTCGCAGTGTCAGCTGGGGTCACTGTCATCTGAAAGCTTGACAGTGGGCTGGAGGACCCAGTTCCAAGAAGGTACACTCACGTGGCTGGCATGCTGGTGCTGGCTGCTGGTGCTGGCTGCTGGTGCTGGCTGCTGGCGGTTGCTTCATTTCCTCTCCACAGGGGCCCTTCCAGAAGTTTGCTTGGGTGTCTTCATGGCGCGATGGATGGCTTCCCCCAGAGTGAGTTAAGAGACCAAGGCACAAGCTACAAAGTCTTTTATGAGCCAGTCTCAGAAATCACTCACCATTACTTCCACAATATTCTACACAGCTCAGCCCTATTTAACGCAGGAGGGGTACACACAGCGACGGGAGTACCAGGAGGCTAGACTCGCTGGGGCCATCTTAGAGGCCGACCATCGTGTCACTATGTGTCAGACACAGCCTCTACATGCTTTATCTCGTTTGCTCTTCGGTGGAACAGTGGCAATGCAAGTTAGGATCTACTATCATAAGAAACTGAAGCTCAGGGAGTTTCATTAATTTGTCTAAGGTTATACAGCTAGTGGGTGGTGGAGCTGGGATTATAATTTACACACCTGAATTCAAGGCTGTAGACTAACACCAGCTTCCATATCTTCCTCAGAGAGACCTGCATCCAAATTCTAGCCCTGCCCGTTGCTTGCACTTGATTTTAGTAATGCATCCTGATCATTGCATCTGTGCAGCTCAAATGCAGAAACAGTTTGGAAAACGTGAATGTAGGGCTTGACGCGTTGAGGAACTCAGCAGATTTTTAAAAACCTTTTTCCTTCCCCTTGAATTTTCTAAATCTGGGGTAGCTATAAAGTAGGTAGTAGGAGAGAGAAATTTTACATAGTTCATGAATGAAGTGCTTTCTTATTTTCAGGGTTATGTATTTATTTTAATGTATATTTAGAAAAAATTAATGAATTCTAATTGACTAGTTACTTAACTGAAACTCAGTTTTGACATCTGTGAAATGAACTTAAAAATGCTAACCACTTAGAGTTGCTGTAGGGATTAAAAAAGATAATATATACCAAAGGCCTAGCAATTTAAAGTTCGTAACAAGAGTTCAATATTTACTGCTATTAACCCGTGATGAATGTAAAGTGTTCAGGCAATATGGAAGTGGTATTCGAGGTTAAGAACATGCAGCCGTGATCACTAGCATCTATTTCTGTACTTTCAATATTTTAAGGGAGACTCTCTTAGTAATTTGAGTGTCACTTAAGATTATGACCCAGTGGTAGAGGAAGTTAAGTAGGAAGTGAGATTTTTTTCTTCTTAGTTTTGATAATAGCATCAGTGAGAATTAACTTTTATAGCCACAATCTTGATAAAGTAAGATGTATAAAAGCAAATGTTTTTGTATTTAAGAAAACTGACTGGCTTCACCAGATATGTAAACACACTTTGGAAAATTTTTGGTTCTTACTCCAAGGTTTCCTAATTGCCACAGATGCAGATGTTCTGCTGCTTGTTCCTTTGGGTGTGAATTCACACCACTCTGGTTCACCTTAACTAGAGGGACTTAGTCTTCCACAATTTAATTTCCAAGCTCTAAGGCAAATCAGGTTTATGTGCTTTGACAGGCAACTACAAGATAAACAGAAAGGGGTAAATTTATATAGTCAGCTAGCATTCTGCCATTATGAGTAATATGGCTTTACAGGACAGGAAGTGAAGAAATAAAAGAGCACTCCCAGACACTATGAGGCTTCCCCTAAAGAACTTATTTCCAATGAACCCTAGAAAATAGAACCAGGACTGGCTCTCAGAAGAACAGGGGAAACAAATATTGATTGATTTATTCATATTTGTGTCCCATCTTCTGCAAATAATTTGATGTGGTTTAGAAAAAAGAAATGTCATTGAATTTTTTTTTTTTTTTTTGGGCAGGATATTATTGCCAGAGGCATTCAAATAACTTTGGAATAAATGGTCAAATTTCAGGATGTCAAGCCAGTGGTTTCACTTTCTCTGAACTTGAAATTTTTTAGCTTAAAATTTGATCTTAGTGATGAGAACAGTTGATGCTGAAAGAGGATAATGTGATTAAAATGTAGTATTTTTTCCTTTTATGTGATATCCAAATCAATGCATGTTTTTGAATAAGTTAAAGAGTTAATAAGCAAAATTAAAGTTAAGAGAAATTAGAAGTCATTATTTATCACTATTAACGTTGTTAATAGTTTTGAGTATAGAGTAATATTCCTAGTTTCTGGTTACTCTGTGTCCATTTACCCTTTCTAAAAACACCACAGATTCCTTTGTGGAAGTGTTTTCCCCCTAATTTGACCTTCACTGGAGGAGCTGGGGTCATCCTGAAACTCCTGGCATTGCCACATCACAGGTAAGGCTGGAGTTGAGTACTAGAGGCTCCCTCGTGTTGTTCAAGACGCCCTGGGATGAGGTTACATGTTGCTATTAACACTTTAGAGCAAATGCTTTTACCTGATATGTTTCCTTGAAAGGAAGTTGAGGCTAAGGTCAGTATGAGAGACCAGAAAACGCGGTGTGAAGTTGTGCAGAGAAATAAAGGAGAGTTGGGATGCAATGGAGGACAGACTGCCAACCGCTGTTAGCCTGATGGCCAGTCTTACGTGGAGGAAAGAGGCTGAACTCCTGTGCTGTTGGGCTGGTCCTTACTCCAGAGTGGACATCTGTTGTTGCTCCCTGCCCAGCATCTGTCCCTTGGGAACTCCTTCTCCCTCACTTTCTGTCTGGGTCATTCAGATGGCGCCGACCTCCCACGCCCAACTCCAGGGATGGCTACCTAATCCAGGGGTGGCCACTTGGCCGGTTCCATCCTCTTGGCCACTGTGGTTGCTTCGGGAACGGACACATGACCCCCAGCAGGCCCATAAGACTCAATTCTATTTCTTTTGTTGGAATTATCAGGCCAAAGACATTCTTTTTAATTCTGTGGGATTTATTTTATAGCTTTGGAAGTGTAAGTGCTAACATCAGTGCCAACTCTGAGAGTGCAGCCAAGAGAAGGCGTAATGAGCTTTGTCTTGATGACGCTATTTGAGCACAAGCAGTGCCTGGAAGTTGTAGCCCTTAAACTCCTCAGTGACATGAGTCAGAACAACTCCTTTTTTTGTTTTTATTTTTTGCCAGGACATTTTGAGTTGCATTTCTATCATTTTCAACCAAAAGAGTCTGACAAATAGACACTATCCCCTGCAATTGCAGAATCCAGCTCCCTTATGTAGGACCCATGCATAGCCCTCGGTGGCCCCTGTGCAGGTGTTTTGCATGTGCTCATGAGTAGACGTGGTTGGTTTTCACAGTGTCTTGGCCGTTTTGTCCTCATTCTCCTGCCCTGGTTTCATCGATACTTCTCTTGGGGACCACCACCCCTCACTGGGTCCTGCCCTGTATGCACTTCCACCCTGAACTGCTGGATATTTGTTAGTACTCTGCAAATTGGGAGAGTACCATGAAATACTGCTCAGCAATAAAAAGGAATGAACTACGGAGACATGTAACAATAAGGATGAATCTCAAAACAATTATTACTAGAGAAAGAAGTTAGGGAAAAAGAGTACAGAGTATATGAATTAATTTGTTAAAAATTCTAGAAAAAACCAAACTAATATACATACATACTAACAGAAAGCAAATGGATTGATGACTGAGTGAAGCCAAGGTCTGGCTGGCTCCGCGCCTGCTCTGTTCACGAGGAGTTCGTCTTGTGCCTCGCTCAGGCTGGGGGGACTCCTGAAGGCAGCGTCCCGAGCAAAATTCAGCATGTTTTAAGAGCTGTATTCAAGTTCAGTCATGGTGCAGATGAAAATTAAACTTATACAAGCATATTAGTTATTCTGGAATCAGTTTTTACAGCTTTTCTCTGTAAGATCTTGAATTCTGTCCCCAAATATTCCTGGCTTCACTGGGCTTTTGCTGGTCATAGCCACATAGTGGACATTCTTGCAAAGCAATCAATGAACAGAGTTGAAGCTCAGCCTGGCTCCTATTTAATAGGACCAGAATTTAGGATTTGGCTTCTTTCCTCATACTTAGACCATGTCGATCCAATTTTTCTTCTATAGGTTTTCCTGAGGCAAATAAAACTATCTGATCTTTCTCTTAAGAGGAAATTAATTACTTTTAGTAAAATAGACTTTTGTTAAAGCAGAGCTAAAGTACACATCTATCAAGCTATAACTTTGAAATAAATGGTCACACTTCAGGATGTCAAGCCAGTGGTTTCACTTCCTCTGAACTTGAAAAGCTTACCATTCTAAGCGTCGCTTGGTCAGTGGGGGTAAGGGAAATTCTAAATACGTGGTGATACTGACGTCCAATTTTCTCCAAACCCAAACCCCTTCACGCTCATGTTCGAATCCGGAATTAAGAGGAAACTATAAGAAAAAAACTGAGGAGCTATTTGGCTAAGAACTCAATAAGATTAGATCACCAGCAAAATAAACTAGTACCAACAGGGATACAGGAAAAGGGGGAAATTTTTTATCTTAAAATATGATCTTAGTGATGAAAATGATTTATGCTGAAAGAGGATAATGTGATTAAAATGTAGTATTTTTTACATTATTTTTTCTTATTTTTATTCCAATACTTTGTTATGAAAATCTTTACGCACATAGCAAGTTGAAAGGATTTTCAGTGAAAACTTGTATACCTACCCTTAAATTCCACCATGAACATACTATATTTGTTTTTGTCATATATTCATCGTCCATTCATTTAGTAATCCACTGTATGTTTTTGACTCATGCTAAAGTAAATTGTAGCCAGTATACTTCTGCCCAAATACTTCAAGCTTCATGTCATTACCTAGAGTTCACTATTTCTTTACAATTTTTTCTTTTGATGTAAAATTCACCTACCATGAAATGCACAAATTTTAAATATATATTTGATGAGTTTTGACAAATTAATACACCTGTGTAACCCTAACCTCTATCAAATTATAGAACATTAGCCTCATTCCAGAAAATTATTCTCCAGCCCTTTCCCAGTCAATGTTGCCCCCTCTTTTCCAGAGGCAAATGTCTTTGATTTTTTTTCCATCATAGATGCATTTTGCCTGTTCTAGAACTTCTCATAAATGGAATGATAATGTACTCTTTTGTGTAAGGCTTCATATCAGTCTTCTGCTTAAAATTCTTGGGTGGATTCCCATATCCCATGGTACATGAAGCAAATACCTTAACTCTTTGCCTCTCTCAAATAGCCATTCTATGGCACAATTCCTCAAATGCACCATTCTTAGTTGCTTCTGGACTTATAGGCGTAGTTTCCTCTGCCTGGAGCAGTTTGCTCATTCTGTCCCATGCCTTTGCCTGGCGCAGGGGTCGACTGTTGCTTTTGCAGGCACAGCATCTCTTCCCCTGTTCCTCTGGTAACATCGGCCCCTCCTCCGTGTGTGCACTACCCCTCCAGTCTCCACACAGTTCTGTTGGGCTTTCGGCAACAGTTCCCTGCTGCCCTGCCCTTAATCCTGTCAAATCATAGTCACTCATCCCATAAGCCCTGGCAATTAGTTAAGGGGGTGGGCAGGTGACCTAAGGTGGACCAATCATAGTCTTTCCAAAGATTTTATTATGAAAAAAATTTCAAATCTACAGGAAAGTTAAAAAATACATGAATTCACATATACTCGTCCTCTAGATTCTACAATTACTTTTTGCTATACTTGCTTTGTCACGTACCTTTTCAACTGTCCATCCATTCCTCTATCTGTCCATCTTATTTTGGGGGAGGCATTTCAAAGTGAGCTGCAGATATCAGTAAACTTCACCCCAAAATGGTTCAGCATGGTGTTACTACCTAGAACTCAATATTTGTTTATGGTTTTGGGGAACAAAATTTACATACAGTGAAATTCACAAATTGTAGGTGTACCACTGCTGAACTTTTGACAAGTGCGTACAAACCACTGTTAAGATATGCAGAACATTACTATCAGCTTAGAATGTCCCCTCATGCCCCTTCCCAATCAGTTCTTGCCCTCACTCCTACCTAGAGACATCACTATTCTGACTTTTTAAAAACTTAACCATAGATTAGTTTGGTTTATTCTAGAACTTCATATAAACGGAATGAATTAGCAAGTACTCTTTTATGTAAACCCTCCTTTTCTTATTGTAATGTTTTGGAGTCCTGATATTAGCTTTAAGTCTTCCTAATACGTTCCCTCTGATACTTAAATAATTTCAGGTTGGTTTCTTGTCACATACAACCTGAAGACACCTGGCTGCTACACCTAGAACACTATCACTCACCCATCAGGCATCAGGATATAGGCCATTGTCTAACCCTGCTAAGGTTCCCCTTTCAATGTGATTTCTCAGCACATACTTTCAGTGGTCTGTTTGGTTTTTGGTTTTCCCTGATAGACTGTCACCTCGGGGAGTGCAGAGACCTTGTCTGTCTGATCCTCTGCCACGCCACCAACCTCCTGAACAGTTTGCTGCCCTTAGTAGATGTTTAATAAATATTCGCTTGAGGAATAAATGAATGCGTGCTGCTAACTCTTTTCATGAAACAAGTAAGACTAAAAAATGTCCAGGACCAATAAACAGCTTAAAAATTAGGCTTATAAGATTATAACCTCCTTCACGTTTCATTTCCTTGCCATTCCTTTGCATCTGTCTTTGGATGACCTCTTGCTTTCTCAGAAGTATGTTTTCTTGACTTCAGAACTAAAAGACAACATACCTTCTTTTGATCTTTTTACCTTAGAACACTAACCCTTTGTATAGAAGCTTCACTAGTACATTCTGATGCATTAATGATCACTAACTGATAAGTGTATTTGTCTTTGTATTAAACTTCAGTAGCATGGTTTGGTGGCAGTGCGCTAGCTTAAAGACGGGACCCAGGTTACAAGCTCTGTCATTGGCAGGGTTCTATTTGGGATCAGGTGGTCTGCTCTTCCTCAATCTGTTTCCCATGTTCCAGTCCCTGATTTCCTCATCCGTAGGAAACCTCTCAAAAATATAGATAAAAAGGGCAATTAAAGTCTTCATTATGTTGTGGTAAAAAATAAAATAACCCCAAGATCTCATCGGCTTAAAACAAGAAAATTTGCTTCTTGCTCGTATAAAGTCTGCCACGGTTTGCACGACAATTCTGCATTATACCTCCCAGGCAATTGGTGCTTCTTTACTTGCGCAGGCAGAAGAGGTAAAATTGTGCATCGACTTTTAAGTGCACTTGCTCACATTTCATTGGACAAAGCAGTCCCATGGGCACACCTAGTTTCCAGGTGGCAAGAGAGTATAATCCTAGCAGGTGTTTGGAAGGAGAAGAAGTAAAAATGTTGGTGAACAAAACCAATGGCTACCGTTCTGTTGAGTCTCTTGTATACGGTGGGTTGAAATGGGATATGAGTATTAGTGTTGTAGGTACTTTTGAATCTTAATAGTTGAACTCTACATGGGATTTGAAGTGGGGTTCATACAGAGTAATATTTTGGGAGGTCTGCTTTCCTTTTCTTTTTAAGCAGCTATATGCAAAGCAAGAGTGTTAAATAGGGCATCTATTTAAGTTCTCAGCAGAAAAAAATTTATTCTCCCCTAGGTGATTTCGGTTGTAGTAGGCATTCTACTGCAACCATTATGCTGTAGAAATTTGGGGAATTCTTAGATTTTTGAGAGAATGAGTTGTGGAGGGGAAGCTCTGGGTAAGCTCAGAGTTTAGCTGTTTATCTTTTGAGAAATGTTGATTCCTGTGCAGTAAATAGTTGGACCCCTGTGTTCATAAAAAAAGAAAGAACAAGAAAAAAAGAGCTGCTTTTGTTTTTGGTTTAAGAGTCTTTCTTAATAAGGAACAATGAACATCAACACCCAGTTATTCAGTAAACCAATTAAATTAAATTAGCACAGCCAGGAAACAAAGGAGTAATCCTTCAACTCTTTCATTTATACTATAGACTCAGCAGTCACAATATGAGACAGAGGAGTAACAATACAGTCTGTAAAGACAATTGATATTAATTTTTCATTTTTTATCTAACTAAAATACTTAAAATGCCCCCCCCAAAAAAGACAGCTCTAGTGTATGATTTCTCTTTTCTTTTCAATCATGATGAAATTGAGATAAAATTAGCTTTTTGCACTTTTCCTATTACCGGTTTATGTTCAAGGTTGTGTCTTTGAAACAGTTTTAACCAATCCCCTTTTGGGACTTTCCCATTGGTTAGGCTGTAACAAGGATGGACCATCCCAGTACAGTAAAGAATGCCAGCTCTAGAGCATGGTCTTGGGTCAAGAATTATTATTGCTTGAGGCCTCCGAGATCTAGTTATGGGTTTCTGCAAACCCTGTGGGCTCTTATGATAATGCTTTTCTCCACTATTATTGTTATAAGGCATTAAATCAGTCAGATTCATGAGCAACAAGAGGTCAATGTCTGATTGAAATTCATAAGGTCAAAAAGGAAACTAAAAATCAATTTATAAGATATGAAGATTTAGGTTCAAACTATATCCATGAGCAATAAAATTTCACATCCATAAATGTAAGAAAATCAGTTATTAAACTTGAGGGGGGAAAGAAGACTTATTAAGTTTTACACACACATAAGGCAGCTAACACATAATTTTATCAGACATTACTGAAATCCTGTGTGTAATATAGGGATGATGGGATAAAATGCTAAATGGTTTAGCACTAAATTATTAAGTGATGTATCCCTAAGGTATTAAACAGATAGAAAATGCAGAGCAGGTGTCTCTCCTAGCAAGACTTGATCACCAGTTTAAGTGCATATTGATAACAAATGCACTTCAGAGGGAAAATAGTATTAGTAATATTTTTGCTGCGTGAAAGCCTGGTGTCAGGATGAGTAAAAGCTTCTCCCTGACAAAGAAATGTTCATTTCTTCTTTTTTTTTTTTAAAGAAAAAAAATTAATCATGTTAAATGTTAGGTCCCTATGGAGCAAAAGGGGAATTCTGGAGGGATTTGAGCATTTCCTTGTCTCTTTCTCTCTGTCATCTCTGCATGCAAAAAGTAGAATGAGTGGAAGAGGAGATCGAGCTACCTTAGGCAGTAAAAATTGAAATTACAAACACAGTTCATGCGGCAAAATAAAAAGATAATTTTGCCAGGATGAGAGCAAAGAAAACTTTACAAAAGCAAACATTGGCATATAAAAATCCAACTTAGAACCATGGCGCAGTTAATACCCTAACTCTTTGTTTGGCTTGATCTCCATTTTGTTCTACTGATGAAAGGAAAATAGAACCTTTCTGGTCTACTTGGTAATCAGAGGCTCTGGCTGAAAATTAAATTGTGAAAATGTGTGTTTGTAAGTGAGTTGGAGAGTGGTTTTCTTTTGTCTCTTTGGACCTCATCTAAATCTAAGTATAGCTCCTGATAGGTGTATGGAAACACGATGTTAAATAGGTTTCTCTGGCCCTTGAGAGTTGGGTAAGATTGGCTTAAATCTTACTCTACATGCTACAAAAGTTGAGGGCTCTCTCCCCAAGTTTTGCAAATTCTCACAAGGCTAAAATTTTTATATCTGTCATCCTTGGATCTGAGTGCTACGTTTGCTGCTTTGCTTTGGCTTATGAATTTTTTCACTGTTCCACCTTATTTTGTCCTACATGTTGAACTGAACCCCTTTGTTGCATTATACATATTTACACACACACACCCTCCACTCGGGGAAGTTATGCAGAAATGTAAATTCAATTGGTGTGTAAAAGTACACATAGTCCTTATTTTACAGCATGGAACAGAGGCTCTGAGAAGTTAAGAAAATTGCTCGAGGCCCTGTAGCCTTGTGCACGGAGCTGGGGCTGCAACATAGACTGACTGATTCTAAGTCCGTGGTCTTCTCTACTCTCCTGTTCTGAACTTGAAATCTCCTGTTTGTTTAGACAGAGGCCAGCAAACTATGCCACACAGGCCAAATCTCGCCCTCCATCTGTTCTAAGAAGTAAGGTTTTATTGGAATACAGCCATGCCCATTGGTTTACATACACTCTGTGACGGCTTTCGTGCCACAGTGGCCAAGTTGATAATTGTGGCAAAGACTGCATGGCCCACAAAGCCTAAACCTTATTCTATGGCCCTTTACCAAAAAAAGTTTGCTGACTCCAGTTGTAGATGATAGACTAATATGTACTTCACAGACAACTGGGTTCATGAATATTAACAGGTGTGACATGATTTTTAAAAAAGGTGTTCTGTGATCAAATGAGTTGGGGGAATGCTGGTTCTAACAGAATGAAATAGCCTCCTCTTCAGAGCACTGAATGTACTAATGCGTACAGCTTCTCTTCAAGAGTGTGTGGCGTAATTTGAACTCAGAACTCTGTGTGTGTATGTGTAAGTGACAATTCATGGGAAACACTTGGGAAAGGCTGGATTGGGCAATAACTGAGGGCTTATACTTCCAAAAGGCTGACATTAGAATGCCTGGGTGTTCCTTGGGAAGGTGATTAGAGAAGAGTAGAATTTACCATTTGTAATTCAGGATTGATTCACTTAATATAATTTCTAATATTACTTTAGAAAAAGGTTCTCAGTCTATGGTCCAAAGGATCATTGGAATTTTTCATGACCTGGGCAGAAGCTAATCTTTTTTGACTTTGTGGGAAAAAAATAACCTACCAGATAGAATTTTGTTCATTTTATTTTCCTTCCCATAAATCTTTCTTGAGCTTGTCTGTGAGTACGAACTACCGGTGATGCAGTGGATAAACAAGAATCACACGATTATAAATTAAAAATTAAAAATTAAAAATGACAGACCTTATTTAGTTTGATAAATTTTTAAAAATGTGTATTTATAGTTGCTAACATTGTAATTGTATTATGTAGTTATTAATATTTCCTGTCTACTGGATTGGTCTTTATATGCATAGTAGTATTATGTATAGTGTATTTCATGGTGTTCTGCAAATAGCACACAGGGCTTCCAGGGACTCTAGCTGGCTTTGGGAGTTTGGGACAGCAGTATTTAATGCTGGAAGATTGTATTACTCACAACTGATTTGGTTGTGGATGACAGAAACCCAATTCACATGTGATAAGTAATAGCCTTGTGTAACCAAGAGCGGGGGTGGATGTAGCTTCAGGCATGGCTGTTTCCAGGAGCTCAAATGACATCACCAAAACATTGTTTCTCTTCATTATTTTGTTCTCATTTCCTCTGGCTAATTTATTTTCATGGGGTATCTAAGGTTATTGGCATTGCTAACTCACATTGTGTCTATAGGTAAAGATTCTAGATTTCCTTAAACAGCTTCATATTAGTTCCTGAGAATGTCTTTGTTCCTGCCTAGCTCATCTACCCAACCCTGGAGCAATCATTGGTCTGGGATGAGGTACTCTGTTTGGCTAGACCAGATCTCATAATTGGATGTGTGCCAAGAAAGGGGTACTCCATGTTGGACGGTCCCAGAGGAGACAGAAGGGGAGATTTCCAAAAGGAAAGAGACAAATCTATTGCCTGAAGAAAAGCAAAGGGATATTAAAGGGCTATTACTGGGTATAGGAGGCAGAGACGTTGGCTGGGGTCAGAAACAACGTTGATTTGGGAAACAGGGGGCCACGCTAGAATGTAATCTTCATGAGGCCAGAGTTTTTGTTTATTTTACTCACGACTTCTAAAATAGGGCTTGACAAAAAATAAACACTCATTAATTGAGTGAATGGAGTATTCAAATGGACCATGGAAATTCAGGATTTAATAGCAAATATCATGAATATCCTAGGGGTGATGCAGTAGATTATAAAATGCCCACAATTGTCCACTCTTCCCATAAGAAGTCTATTTCCCCATCCTTGCATCTCAGTTGGGAACATGACCGGCTTTGGACAATGAGACATTAGCAAACATGACCGAGGCAGAAGCTTGAAGAGCACTCATGCATTGGGCTTGTCCTCTTGCAGGTCTGGGAACTCTGCCGTCATCCGAATGAGCCTGAGCTAGCCTGCTGGAGGATGAGGCACTGCGTGGAAGGAGAGCCGAGGTGCTTGAGTCAACAGCCAGCCGGCCTCCCAGCCAACCCAGAAACCAATCACACGCTCACTGGTGAGTCTCGGCCAAGCTCAAACAAGCCTGGCCCAGATCAGCAGGCTCTCCCAAGCCCAACTGCCAATTTACACACTCATGAACTAAATAAAAGTTCATGATTTAAACCATGGAGTTTTGAGGGAGGTTTGCTGTGCAACACATGCTAACTGATATAGGTGCTTAGGTTCTTGCCTGAAGAGAAATACTGTCAGAGTCCAACTCCCTGGTGGCTAATTTTTTCCTTGTTATTGTTCTTAATTTCAAACCCAGAAGGTTTAAAGTCCTCAAGTTCATGCCTCGGTTTTTCCTTCCCCTGGTGTGCAAATATATGCTGAACATTTGCATTTTTATCAGTCTTTCTATATTTCCTTGCCAGGTTTTCATGAGAGTGTTTTATAATTATTAGTATTATTTTATTGTCACATATATATCTCAGTTAATGCCAACATGATTGTTCTCGCTGTTGTAACCTGAATTAGGAATTTTCACAGCCGGGTATTGATCATTCAAGTAATTGTATGATGAAGGAAATACAATTCCCTCTCTGCCTTTGAGAAATCAACACAGTGAGGAGAAAGGATAAGGCAAATAAAAAATCAAAACATGTGGTATTTTAAGAGGCACTGTCTTTATTTTTTTTTTTCCTTAAAAAAGACAAGCTATTATTGTTTAGGGAGTTTCTATTATAACAAATATCAATAAAATTGTTTGGGAGTTCAAAAATACATGCTTATTTGAAATGATTTCCAGGTAAAGTTTTATAAAATTCTCTTGCTTTATGATGTTATGTACATTTTTATTATATTAAAATATAAATTATATTATACAGCATTATAAATTGTTATTAAAACGATCTGCAGTGTAACTAGCAGGGAACTTAAATATAACTGTAAAAACTGAAATAAAAATCTATTAATGCAATAAACCTACTTAATAAAAGTTACTTTCATATTCAAAAACAAAATATTAAGGCAGGCTTCAGATGTGAAAGTCAAAAATGAGGGAATAAATTAGTGAAGGTTAAGAACCTTATAGCAGCTGACTAACAAAGCTCGAGGGGATTATAAAATTTCATGCTCTTGTAATAAAAAGGATAAAGGATTGGGTAGAAGACCACTAAAAGTTAAAATAAATGAACATAAAGGAGATGAAAAAGTCTGACATGGGTGAGACCACTAATGTGTAAAGACTAAAGAGATGGTATTAAAGTGTTAGAGGCTGGAATTAAATGCAAAATGAATTCTGGTGGTAGATTAATAGAAAATTATAAAGGTAAATGAGTTCGGTTTCATGGTTTCAGAAAACTTTATATATCTCGTTATTTTTCTTAGCACTTAAGAAGAAGCAGAGTAAGACAAATTAAAATCTGGCATAAACCATATTGGAGTGGGTGGACGTGCCAATTATCCCACAATGCTATTCCTCCCTTGTTCCCTATAATTGACCTTCAGTTGTTAAGTGGCACATGGCAGCCCCAAATAAAGCAAAATTTCCCATATTCCCTTGTTCATAAGTGGGACCATGAATCTAAGTTCTCGTTCAATTAGTCGCAAGAGGAAGTGACAACTTCTGGGAAATGTATTGAAAAGGAGGTGGTGGGTGCTTCTTTGCTTCTTCTGGCTCTTCCTTCCTGATGGCTCAAATGTGGATATAATAGCTGGTGCTCCAGCAACAGTTTTGGACCATGAGGTGATCATGGAAATGGAAACTGTACATAGGGGAATAACAAAGCAGAGGGGGCCTGGAATCCTGCCACTAGGTAGCCCCCATGTCGACGTTGGGTTCCTAGTGCCAGACTTAAGAAAATTCGCCCACTGTTATTTTGGGTTTCCTATCCTTGAAGTCAAATATATTAATCTTAATTAAGGGTGGGCTTCTACTATGTCCAGGCCTATGGTAAAATGCAGTATATAACAACACCAGGTCCCATGTTAGGGTTGGGGGGTGGGGGAGGGGCCCTGAGAATGTTGACCACTGTGTTGATTGGTGCTGATGCTAGAAACAAGTAGTTCACTATAAGCCACGGTCTGCCCCAAAATTCAGTACAAGGGATATTTAGAGAGAGCAACTTGGTGGCAGTGGCGGCATTTGTCTTAATGCTGGATTTGCCCTGAAAGAACAAGGAATTTAGGTTGCATTACAGATCCAGTATAAATAGCTACTTTTAAAGATTGCTTTGCACATATTTTCTTAAGACTGAGAAAATATCAATTAATGGAAACAAAGATGTTTTACTACTGTTTATTTGCAGTGACTTTTGAGGAAGGATAACAAATTTTATGTGGGGGAAGCAGGCTCAAGCCCTCCCTGAACTCCACCCCCCACCCCCATGCCATGTCTTGGCACCTCAACTGCTATAAGCATAGGTCCTCCTATTTCTCTTTGCTGTGACCTTTCCCAAGTTAACCTACCATAACAGTTGAAACGGCATTTAGTTGCTCTTAAGGAAATGTCCGGTACCTTTGCTGTAAGTAGCATTTGCCCTTGATCCGGAGTAGATTTTCCAAACCATTAGGACAACTGTTGACCTATATAGAAATTCTTATGGTCTGAAATTAATAATGGTAGAACTTTCTCAGAACTGTTGAGAAAAGTATTTTTGCCTTTTAGTGCCTTGTCCAGGGAACCTTCACACATGTGCCCCTGCCCTCTGCAACTCTGGCACCTCCTCTGGGTACCCATGGCACACTCTTGCCTTATACTTACCTCTGTCTTTGCACATCCTGGGCTTCTAGTTCATCTCTCCCTCCTTCCCTCCTTCCTTTCCTTCCTTCCTTCTGCAATATTTATTTAGCATCTACTCTGTGTTAGGCATTTTCTAGGCACTAGAAAAATGGCAGAAAACAACATACACAAAACCAGTACACCCTTTCATAGTTTCACTAATTTGCTGGTCCCTAGAATGCCCTTAAGGAATAGTCATTTGTGACTTTTGAAGGTCCCGTTTCAATACAAGTGAGGTCGGGGTGCAGAAGGGAGCCCTTTAATCTACTAGAGTCCAGAAGTTCATGATTCTTGACCTCTATTCTTCTCATGTACCTGGAAACTCTCATGAAATTACCAACAATGACAAAAACAAAAACAACTACAAATTTGCTTCTGGTGACAAATACGGTGTGAACAAGAAAGCCTCCAGGTGATGGAAGTATAATAGAAGGAGCAATTGGAGATAGAAAAAGGTGGTTCTTAGCTAGGAAAAAGTGTTTTGAAATAAACTGAGGAGTAGGAAAAAGTATTTGAATGACGGCTTGGATCTATGACTTGGTTTCTATAAGTGAATGTAGAAAAATTATTTGGGAAACCCAGTCAGGGCAGAAATTATATTTTAAAATAGAGATAGATGAGCAAAGACTCAAAGAATGGGGGATAAAAGGGGCATTTGGAATGTGGAAATTCACAAAGGATGTATCTATCAATACAGGGTGGGTATCATTCAGGATGGGCTAGATTATGCAGCAACTAACAACCCCCAAATGTCAGTGGCTTAACATACCAAAGTGTATTTCTTGCTCATGCTGCCAATCCAGCCATCATCTAGGTAGGGTGAGGGGACACTCTGCTCATAATAGTCACCCACAAACCTAAGTTGAAAGAAGCAACACTTCAATACTGACTCTAGTCACTGCAACAGTGGCCCAGAACATGGCAAATCACTCATTGCCTCTTAATGCTTCCACTTGGAAGTAACACCTGTAACTTTTGTTTACATTTCATGGGCTAAAGCAAACCATATGGTCATGCCTACCCCAAGGTGGGTGGGGAATTATGATCCTGCTACATACCTGCCAAGCAGAGCCCCAGAACTCACTGTTGAGCAGCACCAATGTGTGTGCATTTAACCCTAAGGATGTCAATCTTGCCATGGTATAGGCAGCTCCTTAAAAGCAGAAACTCCATCATACAGATCTCTGAATTGTCCCTGTCCAGCCAAGTGCTTGCCACGTAGTAGTTTTTCCATAAATGTTTGTTGTCCTGAATTGATCTCCACTCCACGTACTTCCCCAAACCTCTCATGATTTATTGGTGAAATTTTTACCCTTAATTAGTGAAAAAAGAAACTCTTTCTATGAGTTTATGAATTATTTACCCTACAAAGCCCTTCTGAGCTCCTTGAGCACACTGTAAATAATTTACGTTCATACTTGTGTGATTTCAAATTTGTTTATTAATGTTGTCTTGGAGACAGAAAACAACCTAAGTGAAACCACCCTAACCTATTTTGCAGATCATTTGGAATAAGAAAAAAAAAAATGCTTTTCTTCTCATGTGGAAGTGTTATTGACCCACCATTAGTAGGGTGTGAAGGCCCCATTCTTTGCCAGTGGTCAACAAATATTTCTGCTGGTCTAAGCCATCACCTTCATGCATTTACCATTCATTGAATTGCTACTATATCCCAGGTACTGAACTAACACTTAGTCGATGCTGCTCAATATATCCAGCCTGGACTCTTCTCCTTAACTTCAGCCTTATACTTGTAACTGACCTCTCCATATCTGCACATGGATATAGCTCTTAAACACCTCAAACGTAACAGGTCCAAAACAAAACCCCTAATTTCCAGCCTCCTACCTCCCAGTTCCAGAAGACTTTTCCCATTTCAGTGACTAGAGATTCCATGCATTTTAATGCTGACGTCATAAACCTTACATATGGCCTTGACTTTGTGCCTTCTCTCACACCCCATATATAATCTTCAGAGGATTTGTCGGCACTGTCTTCAAAATATCCAGAATCCAACCACTTTTCACCATCTCCACGGACACCACCAGAAGCCCCTCCGCCATTATTGCTCATCTGGTTTATTTGTAACAATCTAATCCGGTTTCCTGTTTCTGTCTTGGCTTCTATACTCTACTTCTGCTGACCATCAAAGGAAACTTTTTGAAATATAAGTCAATGTTTAGCTCAAAAATCCCCACTGGCTCCCATGTCATGCCAAGGAAAAGCCCAAGCCCTCCGAGGACCTCCTATGTGAACCGCATCCCGTCCTCCCCAGCCACTTCTGCGTCTTCATCTCCTGTCACTCTTCCCCTTGCTCACTCTGTCCCAGCTGTAGAAAGCTCCTGGCTTTCTGTGAACATCCCAACCTGCTCCAGCCTCCGGGCTTTTGTGCTTGCTGTTTCCTCCCACCCAAATGGTTTCCCTCCGGAGAGTCACAGGGCTCATTCTTCTCTGCTCAGATGTCTCCTGATCACAAGCCCTGCCTGACCTCCCCCCGACGGAGCAACCCTCTTCCCACCTTCCATGGGCAAGTCCCATCTCCTTTGCCCTGCTCTCTTTCTCCATGATTCCTATCACTGTTGGTTCTAGTGTGCATTTACTTGTTTATTTATACGTTGCCTACCCCCCAACCCCACCGTACCCTTTCTAGAATGTAAAGATTGTGAGGGCCAGGCTTTGATCATTTATTTCAATGCTACATTCCCAGCTGTCAAATAGGAATAGCACAGGGGTAGATGGTCAACAAAGACTTACTGGAAAAAATAAATTTTATATATCTGTAATTTTACTGTTCAGAAATTATTTGTTGTCATTAAGTATTATTTTTCCAACTAAACCACAGCATCTTTTGGGCAGAGACTAGCATGGATTCTTTGGGATTCTCCTTTCCAGATGCAAAAATGGTCAGGTACTAGATAGCTGATAGTAGGGTTGGGTGATGTCTTCAGCTTTTCCAAGGGGGTTGAATGTTCCGGCAGAACATTAGTCACCCAGGATTGTCTTTGAACAAAAGTGTCTGTGGCTTAGAATCCTATTATGCAAAGTTAGAAATACAGATTCTTGGGCTTCGTCTCAGACCGATTAATTCAGAACCTGCTTTTTAACGTGATGGGAGTCAGCACTGTCTTCACGTTAATATTCATACGGATCACCTGGGGATCTAGTTAAATGGCAAATACTGTGTTTCCAACCTGCTCGCAGGTAAGCCTGATGCAGCTGAACTCTGAGCGCACTTGGAGCAGTGAGGGCCTGAGAATTTGGGGAAGGCTCTACCCACTCTTAGACATGCACAGGGTGCCTCCACCTCTCAGGCTCTGAGAAGTTCTGAATTAGTGGCATTTAAACAATCAAGTCTAGTGTTTCCCAAGCTTATTTGGCGGCACCGATGAACCTCATGTGGACCAGTGTTTCTGGGCACGTGTGTTGGGAATCCTGGCACTGTTCTTCACTTGTGGTTCTCCTCTCCTGGCCTATCTCTAGGCATCATGTTGATTTAGAAAGAAAAAAAAAAGTTTTTAAAGGAACCTCTTTCAGGATAGCCTTAGAGCTGGGCCTGGAGACAGGGCCCTCCTGAGCCGCGTCTCCAACTTCACTTGACTCCTGCTCTCCCTTGAATCCATCCTCTGGTAGCACCAAGCTGCCCACCTGCCTACGTGGCTCTCTCCTGTATGACTTCACACAGACAGGTCTTCCCTCTTTAGGGCACTCTCCCCTCTCATCTTGATTTCCCTGCTTCCAAAAATCCTCCACGTCTCAGCCTGGGTGCCCTCTCCTCCAGGGCCTCTCCTGGGCAGGCTTCCAGAATGGACTGAGCGGGGCGGGTTGGACCTTTGTGGAGCACTCATCACGCCCCTGTCGTTCTTCCCCCACCTCAGGATCCCCAGAGCTCCTTGAGAGCAAGTTCAGGGTCTTCTCGTCTTTGTATCCCCAGAAGTTAAGACCTTCTGAAATACATATTGGGTCATTATCTGCATTGACCTTTAAAACTGAACCTGAAAACATGAACCAAATCTGCCCTTAAGGATCCCCCATTGAGAACACCCACCTAAGGGCAATACTAGTAAAATCAGGTAAAAAACTGAGCAGGGTTTATTTAAAAAAAAAAAACGTTGTTGTGAAGAGCTCAGAGAAACATCAAAAGTCAATTTTTCAACAATGCGCAACTCTTCAAGTCAGAAAAATTTAATTTTAGGAAGACTAAAGCAGGGATGGAATGAACCCTGTCGGAATGACTTGAACGTAGACTGTTTTGGCCGCAGGGGACGTAATAAGCAGAGGACAGAGACTCCAAGTCTAAGTGTCCAGCGGTTACTGAAGTAAGGGATGCGTAACACTGCAGCTTTCATGCAGGACGGGGATGTGCAATCTTGGTTTCAGTAATATAAATGTATTTCAATGAGTATTAGAAAAATATCTGATTTTTCTATTTAAGCTCACACTACTGTAAGTTTCCTGAGTCAATGCTTTTATTTAAGAAAAAAGTGAATCAGGTCAAAGAAAAAACGTAAAGGAAAAGTAGTACAGGTGGTATGCAGATGACTGGTGTAGTAATGACTGATGCTGGGCAAATATTTGTTTTAAGGAATTGGACTGGCAACAGGGAGACCAGTTCCGTAGGCCGTTGGATCCATGCGCTTGCTCTGTCGCACTTGTTTAGGGTAACGGCCCAGCTGACAATGACCCATCTTCTTTACGTTTGAATTCCGTGATGCTGCTCCCTCTTCACCGCTGATTGGACAAAGTGTTCGCTCTCATTTAAGCTGGGCCAATCAGATTCTCCCATTCAGGGGTTTAGATCTGGGATCCAGGGAGGCTCCAAGTATGGTTTGGACCTGGGGTTGCCCTGTTTTGCTATGTGAACTGAGAAGCTGAGATAACTGTGAGCTATATAAGGGAGAAAGGGAGACAGGGAGACAGGAAAGAAAAATAAAATCAATGCACAGAGAATACTAGAAATGAAAGGTAGAGGCCCTGGAGACTTTTGTTCTCCAGGTTCCAGGGCCTTCGTGGCCTGGCTGCATTCTCATCGTTGGGTTTCATGAGACACCCTGTCATCCTGATAATAAATCTCCACCTATCAACCCATCTCACCCCCAGCATTTTTTTCTTAGGCTTCTTTGAGTTATTACTGTTCCTCATAGCAAAAATCCTCTGTCAATGAATATTGAGCAGGTAATTCACCTTCTGTGTTCCTCGGTCACTTCATGTGGAAAATGGCAGAAGCTGGCAAGCGTTCCCCAAAAGGAGGGACACACGCCTCTGGAGAAGAACAGGAAGATCTTAGATAATATTTAAATCCAACAACAAATAATATGGAACTGCGTAGTGATTCCTTTTGTAATTGTCTTCCAATCCTTCTGATTATATACCAAGGAGGAAGTCAGTTTGATTCTAGTATTTCTAAAATGCTTTTCTAATGCTTGTTAATCTCTCTTTTTAACAAAGAGAAATAAGACTTCAGATTGGGGGCTTTAAAGGCTATAGTATCCAGCTAGAAATTGGTATATTTTTCCTTCAAATTTATTTTTTACTGTTATTATTTATCATTAAAACACTTGTCTTGATTCTGGTTTTTCATTTATGGTAGCAAGACATGATTTTCTTTAAAAAAAGAAACTTAAAAATTGAGAAGAAAAGCCAGCTACTCTTCACAGTGGAATTCCAACAATAAATTTAGAATAACAGAAATAGAAAGTCGACATTTGGCAGGCAAGAATCATCAATGGATGCTAAAATTAGTGGGAAAAATTAAGGTGAGAAACAGGATATTTACATGGTCTCATAGTCTCAAAGGACCTCCCCAGAAGACACTTACTAAGTAAAAAGGAATAAATAGTAACTTTACTTCAGTGGAGAAGCTGCAGACACTGCTTTTACCAGGTGACCCAAGTGAACAGTCCATTGACATGATGCATTAAGGCACAGCACTACTGTGGCATTCTTGGCAAAAATGCTTGACTTCAATGTAATTTGAGAAAATATCACACAAACCTAAACTGAGAGAGATTTTACAAAATAACTAGTTGGTCAGTGCTCTTCAAACATGTCAAGGTCCTAAGAGACAAAGAAAGACTGAGGACCTGTCACAGATTGCAGGAGCCTGAGGAGGCCACGACAATGGCATGCAATCCTGGACTGGGTCTTGGTTTGCATCCTGGATTGGGTCTTGGTTGGATCCTTGGTTGGGTCTTGGTTTGCATCCTGGCCTGAGTGTTGGTTTGGATTACGGATTGGGTCTTGGACTAGGAAAAGAACATTGGTGGACACTTGGTGATATTTGAGTAAGATATGTGAATTACTTAATAGTATTATGTTGTTGTTAATTTCCTGCTTTTAATAACTGGACTATGGTTATGTGAAGTGGAAACATTTGGAAAACCTGGGTGAAGAATGTACAGATATGCTATTTTTGGAACTTTTCCCCTCTAAATCTGAAATTATTTAAATATGAAAAGTTAAAACAAGCCCTAAAAACTATATATATATTTTTTCTATATCAGTGGTTCTCAAATGGGGACAATTTTGCCTTCTGAAGACATTTTTGGTTGTCACCACTAGGAGAGGGGTGCTACTGGCATCTAGTGGGTAGAGACCAGGGATACTGCTAAACATCCTACAGTAGACTGGATGCCTCCCAAAACAAAGAGTTATCTGGCCCAAATATCATTGATGCTGAGATTGAGAAACGCTGTTCTATAACAATCCAGTTTTTAAAAACTTTATAAAAACAAGGAATGGTAAGAGAATCATAGTATAGGAGTTACGTGAATATATTGTGCAACTGGCATGCAAGTGTCTGAACCTCATTAGAATCTGATCTCTGCATTTCTACCTGGGTCTAACATTTTGGATTCTGTGAGTTCAGGGGCAGTGCCATTCAAGGTTAGAGGTGCCAGGTGGGAAGCTTTGTGACCGTGCTCCGTGAGTGGCCATCATTAGTAAACTATTTTCTTTCTTTCACCTGGTCCAAAACAAGCACATCAGTCTGACCATTTCTAATGAGTTATAGGATAATACTGTGTGGATGAGACTTGCTGTCAGCCACTGCCTAGTGGGCTCCGGGAAAGAAAGGATCCTTCATTAATTAACCTTCACTTTCTATGTAGATTCACTCATTGAGATGCAGGTAATTAAACCAAGGTCATTTCAAGGACTGACAGGGAAAAAACAGCAGTTGGAAGGTGGTAGAGTTTTTTTGGGTAGAGGACTTTGAGTTCTATTTTTATCCTCGTGCAGAATTGTGGAATCATCTTTTCTTGACTTTTAAATAATCTAATCTTTTTTTAGTGGGAGATTCTTAAGTTCACCTCAAAACCATACCTCAGGAATTTTTAAAGATTTAGGGGTTATAGATAACATCCTGCGGGTTTCAGAAATAAATGTTAAGGCAAAAATTTAATTTGGGGAGGTAAATCATATTAAGGAAGGAAGTAGAATTATGTTGGAGAAAAGAAATCCACTTTTTTGGGGGGGATGGGGAGAAGGGCAATTGCTACTATCTCTTAGTTTGAGCTACACATTTCTGGATTTTTATTGCTTATAATATTTGGCCATTATGATATATTATAGTGGTTAAGAATGTAGATTTAAAGTTAGGTAGATATGATTTCATATCCTAGCTCTGCCATGGACTTTGACCTTGGGTAATTCATTTTACTTATTTGACCTTGGTTTCCTTATCTGTTAAATGGATCTAATGCTGGTCCTTATTCCCCCAGTGTTGTTGACAGGATTCAGTGAAACATGGCCAGTGTGACAGCTAGCAAAGACCCACGCTCTGGGTGCTCATAGAGATAATAGCTACCTCTTAAGTAGTGTTTGCTATGTGCCAGGCACTAATCTAAGGGCTTTACTGCCTCTCCTCAGGCTTCTGAGTTAGGTAGTTACTGTAGCTGTTTTATAGGTGAGGAAACTAAGACACAGAGAGGACAAGTACTTTGCCCTAGGCAACACAGTCATTAAGTAGCAGAGTTGGGAATTGAACCCAGGCAGTCTGGATCTGGAGTCTGTTCTCTATACCACCATACCATACCATCTCTGCGTGTAAATTGTTTGCTTTGATTTTTAATATCATCCCACATTATGCCTTAAAATACATTGCTAAAGTGAATCCACTCAGGAATACTTTCCTCTTGTGAAAAAAAGTGGTTCTTGGGTGGTGGAACTAATGAATTCTTTGAGACCAACAATAGTCACATCACAAATGTCAGGAAAAAGCCCATTTTACTTTACAAAAAATTCTGATGGCTGTTGAGGTGCATCGCTACCTCGTGGTAGGCTGAGGCATGACAGGACAGCCTTGACTGCCCTTTGGCTTTGCTGTGGGCTCCCTGGTTCTATGCTGGCTCCTAAAATTTGCTTTGAAAAAAGATGTTTGCCATGTCATAGTCTCAAAGCCATTTCAGAATCTGACAGGAATGTATTTGGAATTGAGGTGTTACATTAAAGTTCCAGTATTATAACGGAAGCCAATGATGTTTGGCTTATTAGTCTCCCTTAAAGGAGATTGTATGAATTTCTCAGTTTGCCTTGCTAAGCACTTTACCTTTAGTCATGAAGACGAAATGCTTAATTTGTTAAACATCTACAGAATCAGAAGTAGGGCCATTCACTATATCTAATATCGCTTGCAGTTATTAAAGTCAGTTTTTATCTGTTTAAACAGGTCGTAAAAAAGTAAAATCTGAAATAAAGGACCAACTCCCTCCCTTCTGTAATATTTAATACGTGCTCAAAATTCTGATTAAGAATCAGTGCCAAACAGAAGAGCGAGAATAGCTTAAGAGGCAGAAATAAAGTTTCAGTCTGACCGTCATTTGTGTGCTAGTCAAGGTTGGTCAACCTCTAAACGACGCAGTGTTTTTCATTAACTCACACTAAAATCGTATCGGATCAGAACGCAGGTGTTTTCTAAAACTGCAGGCTCACTTCTGTCCCCTGCCTGCTCCTAACCATATGTGAGCTGAGGTGATGCATCTAATATGCTATACTTTTGTTTCCCTTATTCTTTTTGCTATTCTCACCCCTTCCGCTAATTCTTCCCTTTTGTGATATCACGAGATGCAAACAATCCTACCTGTTAGACGCTAACACAACTCTGTGTGAAATCATTGCCTCTTGTAACATAAATGTAAACTCCTTGCCTTATGGGAGAAGTTTTATTCCATTTTATTCTTTTAAAAATTAATCTATTTTATTCATTTAGGAATTACTAAGAGGGCTACTGCATGATTTGGTAATAAGTCAAGTCGTGGAGACACGTATGAAACCCCTTGTCCCTGCATTTCCAATGTTTTGAGAACACCAGTGTTAAGAGCTTGATGCATATGGGTCTATACTGCTGTCTGTGCTCACACAAAGATGCACAAGCACATATGCACACATTTAACCTTTCTGTAAAGTGAGAGATAATAATATATACCTCCAATCTCTTTTTCATAATTTTGAAACCCAGAAGGCTCTGAAAAAACCAAAAGTGTTTTCATAACTCATTTGGAAGCAAAACTCATTTTTGCATCTGCAGCAATCAAATTCCCCACTGAGCCACATTTATGTGGTTTCTAGTTATTCCTTTCTTTGTTTTGGTCACTATAGACAATGCTACAAAAAAAAAAAAATCTTGAGGATATTTTCAACTCAGCTGAGTAGTCAGAATCCAATTTTTTTAAAAAGTCAGGTTTATAGAGGTATGATTTATACATAGTAAAATTCAGCTCTTTTAGTGTATGGTTCTATATGTTTTGACAAATGCACATAGTCGTGTAACTGCCACAGTAATCAAGCTATGTAACAATTCCATCATCCCCAAACAAATTCAATTTTGCTTAATATCTTTTGTTTAAAAAGGTAGCAACTAAGAAAACTATATCAGTGCAACATTTTTAGGCCATAACCATGTAAACTACCCTCCCCGCCAAGATTAAAAGAAAAATCCAGCCAAACTGGAATGGCTCTTCAATTACTCTCAAGTTTTTAAACCTTTGCCAAAAGTGTTTGGGCTTAATTAAGTTAAAATATTTCAAAGGGAGCCCAGTTGTAATAATTTGTTTATAATACAAGCTTCTCTTTGATCATGCATGTTCACTTTTATAGAAACCCTGTTATCATTCTTGGGATAAGGGATAAAGTAAATTAACTTTGTGTTGGAAAAAATACAGGAAATTAAAGAAGTACCTAAGGTGAGCTGCCTTATTAATAATAGAAAGATGTGACTTTATTGAGCCATTGGGCCAGTGGGCTAGAAACATAGGAAGTCTGTGGGGGAATGTTGTGAACTGCTTAGATATTATGGATACAGTTTATTAAAAAGATAGCTTTAAAAAATGTGCTTAATATCTCCCTTTTTCCTGTCCCAGCATGAACCCTCCTGGTTCTTGCAAAAGATGAACATTGCCTTGGGAAAGTGGAGTTAGCAAACAGTGGTGCAGTACTCTTTCTTAATTTGGCTGGAAGTAACTGGGGAAGGATTTGACATCTGCGCTGGTGAGCATCTCAAGCAGGAAGACATTCAGCGCCACTTGTTCAATTCTTCCTTTCCAAATATTCTTTTTTGCTTTGAAGAATAGGTATATATTTACTCTCATTGTATTTAAAAACCTGGGTTTTGGGCTCTCCCACCGCTCCTACTATTTTCTCCTTTTCCTGGGCTTAATTTTGTTTTCTTTTGACAAATCGTAAGCATTAAAAGAAGGTAGCTACATAGATAGCTATATGAACATTAACTAAAGAATAGTTGGAGAGCTCAGAGCATTGTGGGCTGAAGAAAGCTAGGATTTGCATTAAGATACCAGCAAAGAGGTGTTGTAGAGAGAGCAGGAGGTTTTTTGGTTTTTTTTTTGCTAGAGACCTAGGTTCTGATGCCAACTCTACCACTTAAAAGCTGTGAACACTTTGAAATTTTACTTACCCCCTCTGTAAATCAGTTGACTTTTTTTCACAGGATTATTGGAAATATCAAGAGAATTAAGGTATGTGAGAGGACTTGGAAAACTGTAAAGTACATGTCCAGTATAAATGATGGAAGAAGTGTTTGTGGAATTTAAGTGATAGGATTTGGGCTGTTTCCTGGGTCCACTCCTCACTAGCTTCTTAACCTGTGTAAGTCTCATATTCTTTACAGGAGAGATGGGAAGGATATATTCTCCTTGGGTTACTGTGGCTTTAACAGAGTTAATGCAGGTTAAAGTGCTCCGTAAACTCTAAAGCAGGGATTGAAATACTTTTTATGAAAAAAGTCAGATAGTAAATATTTGAGGCTTTGGAGGCTGTATGGGCTCTGTTGCAACTATTTAATTCTGCCATTGTAGTACAAAAGTGGCCACAGAAAATGCATAAATGAGTGGGTGTGGCTATGTTCCAATAAAACTTTATTTATACAAACAAGTGGTGGGCCAGATCTGGCCGACCTGCAATACTTTGTTGGGCTCCTGTTCTAAAGCATATGATACAGTTTCATTGAATTCTAATAATGGCTTGAAAGCTGTCTATAACTATGACTCATTTATTTAGCCTCTCAGGTTGTTACAGGGAAAATGGGGTGGTGATTATGAGTTAATAGTGTGTGATCTCAAAAGAAAGTGTGGTGGGAAATGTGAACTGCTCAATAAGTGGTATGGGGGCTTTAAAGGGAAAAGTTAGTTGAATCCATACCTCAAATTTTTACACAAAGAGAAATTACAAATGAATGACTGAATTATAACTAAACATTTTTATGTTAAAAAAATGAAACCATAAAAGCACTAGAAGAAACCATGAGATAATTGCTTTGTGACCTTGGCCTGAGAGCAGACATTTTAAATTGACTCAAAATCCAGAAACCATAAAAGAAAAAAATTGAAAAATATAAGCATATTATTAAAAATGTGCATACTCAAAAATACTAAAAACAAAGTAAAATATCAAATGACCAACTGGGGAATATTGCAACTTGTATCACAGACAAAAAGTTAACTTTCTGGTGTACAAAGAACTCCTAGAAGTTGATAAAAATATGATCAACAGCCTAAGAAGAAAATGGTTAAAAGATACGAACAAATGATGCACAGGAAAAAGAATACCATAAAGGGGAAACCAGGAGAACAGACGTTAATAAAAGCCCTGAGGTCGTTGAGCCACTGAATTACCTGGCTCTGGAAGTACCTACCTGGAAACTTATTGTTATGAGATAAAAATGCCTATCATTTGAGCAATTTTATTTCTGCCATTCTGTTATTTATAGCCCAAATCATCCTGGTACAGAAATTAATGGCCAGGAGATGCTTTCTCCAATATTAGGAGATCAGATAAAGTCCCTGGAACTTAGATTCTTTCCGTCCCCCAAAGAGAAGGGAGAAGTAGAGAATCCTGAAGTAACTGAGTTTACACCCTGCACCCCTGACCCCCAACTGGCCATATGCCATATGCTACTTGAGGGTCCTCACAACATGGTGTCTGGCTTCCTGCAGAGCAAGTAGTCCAAGAGAGACAAAGCAGAAACAGCAATGCATTTTAGGACCTAATCTCAGAAGTCACACACCTTCATTTCTACAGTATCTTATAGGTTATACAGGTCAGCCCTATTCAGCACGAGAGGACACTACAGAAGGCAAGGATTACTGTGGGCCATCTTGGCAGCTGGTTACCACAAACAACTAGATTCTGTTGTTCTCTTATTGCTCTGGGTTAAGTTCAGTTACAGAAAAATAAAGAAAATTACATCCATATCTGAGATTGTAAGATTTGAACAATAAATTTCTTTCAATAGGTTTGTGATAGGAGCTAGGTCACAGATAATTAGAAAGTGAATACATTTTCTAATGAGAGTCTACTGTGAAAGTTCCATGAGATTTTGTTACGACCAAATTCCTAAGTTTTGCTAAGTAAGCAAGGACAAATTTTGCATCATATTTACCTGTTTTTAGAGCTTATTCTGTCAGGCTATCTCACAATCTTATAAACAGGGGGCCTTGGAATCTCTAAGCAAAGCCAGAACTCCCTACTCATAATTTCTGGCACCCTCTCTACAAATAAATGATTGATCAGTTAACTCTTGAAATTCCCATGTTATAGAGCTGGGTGGGCCAAGGTAATTTTTTTCTTGAAAAATTTTCACCACAGGTGTTACTGTCACCCAATGCAGCAGTTGTAAAAAAATCTCAACAGTGCTTTTGGGAATCATGTGGATTTAAGCAATGAGCATCATGGTGAACTCACAGGCAAGAATTAATTGCAAAATGTGCCCCCGAGTAGCTAAGTAAATGAACTTGCTGTATGGGATTATAGGTGTTAAACCAATTAAATTTTAGAAAGCATCTGTCAAAAATAATGATTTTTGTTTTCAAAGTAGTCAATATTAAGACATTTTAAAAAGTAGTTAACAGCAGGACCAATCTATTTAGATGGATTGGAAATTGTGTCAAGACAATTATCATCAAAGGGTTAGAAGATCCCTGTCCTCATCTGGGCTGTAACATTTATTCATTCCTTCGACAAATATTTGTTGAGGACTCACTATGTGTCAGTCACTGCACACAGGAGTATACATATGGATAGATCCCAAAATAGCTTTACGTAATTAGAATAAGTAGGACAAAATTTATTTTAAAATAAGAGGGGCCAGGAGGATGGGAGAGAGTTTTAACAAAACTGTCTTCTTTCTAAACTACTTGACATTATTTAACTTTCCATGAGCCTATTTCTGATAATCCTTTTTATTAGTTTTTAGGGAAATACAAACATACGTATGTATATACATTCATACGTGTATGTGTTTATGGTGTTTTTTCCATATAACCATGCACACTCATTAGTTTTGTGAAAAATTAGAAAAACGAAAAAAAAAGAGAATACAATGATGCTTACACATAATACCACCATATAGCCATTGTTAACATTTTATTTTATTTTAATTCAGGTTTCTTTCTATCTGTACAGAAATGCATAAAATTTAATGCAATTGGCATCATACTAAATTTGTTATTTTGTGAGGTATTTTTAAAATCACCAGCTATGATAACTTTCCAATATCATTAAATAGGCTTAGGATATTTTAAATGTTCTCATTAGTTTTGCGGTTGTTGCCGGGTTTAACTGATAAGAAATCTGCAATAACTCCTTGTTTATTTCACATGTTAGTTTTGGAACAAAAGTTTCTAGATGGTTAAATATTATATGTTTTAAGAAGTTAATTCGATTACCAGTTTACTTCCTAGCTGGCATCTATTGTCTATCTGGCACCTTTTGTATAATTCATTTTTGTTCATATTTCATTTCACATTTTTATCTTGAATGTTGACTTTCGATGATTGATTCACATGTTTTTTTGCAAGATTTTTCTTTTATGAATGTTGTTTTCTCTTTCGGTCTTCCTTTTCCTGGTATGATGTCTTTTTTTTGAATATCAGACTTTTTTCACATGACATGATTTGTACACCTGGCATACTCATGTATATCTGGCTAGTTTTACATGTAATTAAGTTATTTGCTTAAATAATTTTGACATGTAAATTTAATAATTAAATTAAAATTACACAATTAAAAGTTTAAAAAAATGATTCAATTGTTAAAGTAAAATGGCTCAATTTGTAATGGAATGGCTTTACTTCAATCTTGCCTGCCTCCCATTGTTGCTGGTAATTTCCATTTGTTAGATAATTTATCTTCACATGACTAAGTCGCTTCCTTGTAAAACTGTCCTTGTATGTTCTTTGTTACATTCCTATCTTTTAAACATATGGCTTTCTTGCTTATGGGCTTTTTTTGCTCGGACTTTTATTAACTAAACTACGCAAGAATTATAGGGGGAATAATTGGTTGAGTGAACTGATGGTCCTGGACACCTCTGTCCTGATCTCTCTGTTTCGCTCGTGGTGCCAGGGCCTCTTGGCCCATGGCCTCTTGTGCGTGGCTTGGCCTTCACTCACAATGTTTCTGCTTATAGAACCATCTCTTTGGAACCATATTGGTTTGAGAGCTATATTGAGAGGAGATGCAGGAAGACGAGCAGGGATATTCAGAGTTTTCTAGAAGGAGATGACAGGCCTTAGGGAGAAGTGCAGCCACAGAGAGAAGGGATGGAAGGATTTCGGATGTATTTTGAAGACTTGAAATTCGAGATATGTCCTAGCAAGACTTGCTGGGAGGTAGGAAATGGAGGATGAGCGAAAGGGATGGATCAAGATTAAAAAAAAAAAATCTAGAAGTCATGCCTATTCATTGTAGAAAAATTTAAAATATAATCAAAGCTTAAAGTTTAAGAAGTCCCTAATCCCATTATAAATGTTTTAGTGCATTTCCTCTCAAGCTTTGATGTATCGATGAAAATAGAATTAACTTTCTAACTCTTGGTCTGAATTGATTTAAACCAAATTTGGAGGGTGGGTTTAGGATGACCTCTCATAAAATAAAGGCTATGTACTTTTTACAAAATCTACTTTTGAGAGACAACTTCAAAAAACAGGTGAACATCCTGAATGTGGGGCTAAATAAGCAAGATATATATATACACGCACACATTTTTTAGAGATGGGATCTGCTCTGTTGCCCAGGCTGGAGCGCAGTGGCGCCAACATAGCTCACTGCAGCCTCGAACTCCTGGGCTCAAGTGATCCTCCTGCCTCAGCCTCCCGAGTGGCTGGGACTATAGGTGTGAACCACTGGGCCGGCAAGATCTATATATTTATGAAGACACTGGATAGAGGAAACAAGTGGCTCCAAATACGGGTCCCTGGTTGAAGGTTTTGGTTAGATATACACCTATGCCCCGTGTTGATTGTTTTGACAATGTTTTTTCACCTGGGCTGCCCTATAGAATGCTCACAGGTGAATGGCAACTGGGATTTCTTAATAGTTTGCCTAACACTGGTGAATTAAATAATTTACTTACATCTATCCCTCTATCTCTATAAATCTCTTTCCATTTCTATGTCAATACTGAGATAATTGTGTGTGTGTATATTAAAGCCTGTATTTTTCATCAACATTATATCACCAATATTTTCTGAATATTGCTGGCATATTCTCAACATTTATTCTGTATCTAGTCAATTCACTAAACTTTTATTTCTAATTGTTTTTTAATTGATCCTCCTGAAGTTTCTAGAGAATAGTCATATAATCTGCCAATACTTTTGTCTTATACTTTCCAATTATTATGCTTATAATTATTTTCTAATCTAACTTTATTAGCTACTTTTCTCAGAAAAATAATATCGGCAAGAAGAGATGCTTTCTTTTTTTTTTCTGTTGTTGTTCCTGCTTTTGTTTTTAATAGGACTGCTGTTAGGGTTTTAAAGGTATGATCTTGTCTGTTGACTTGAGATAGATATTCTTCAATTATGTTTTAGAAGTTTACTTTTACCTCAAGTTTATTGAGTGTTTTGTTATTGTTCAATCAGAAATTGATCTTGAATTTTATATAACGCCTTTTCAGATTAAGGTGATTGTGATTATGATGTTTTGTGGTGTTTTTCTGGTTTACATTCATATTTTAAATTCGTTTTGAGCTCCAAGAATAATGGTTTTTGGTAAATAATAATTTTTATTTTAAATGCGTAAATTCATTTACAAAATTTCATTGACTGTCTTCTATACTTCAGACCTTGTGGTAAGTACCTAGGATACAACAGTGAATAAAGTAGACATAGTTATTTCCCTAATGAATTTAGTAATCTAGTAGGGGAAGCAGAAAAAAAAAAAAGGTGTGATTTTTGAAGTTTGCTGGCTTCTTGGATGTGATTCCACATGGTGAAAATTCTTTTTAGAAGAATAAAGTTCTAATTTTAAAATGGAAGACAGTGGGCTAATAAGATTTAACACAGAGGGTCTTGCTTTTAAAGCAAGTGGTTTTAGAAATGAACTCACCTTATGGTGGAAAAGATCTATTTAAATTTAAATTAAATATTTTCAGAGACATATTTATGACCCCGGGAAAGGCAATGCAATCCAAAGTTTACTTCACTGATGTTCGAGGCTCATTGATTTCAACCAAGTTAGCATTCCTGTTTTGATGCTTTGGCTAACTCTGCTTATGATCCCATTGAAAGTAGACGTATCTCAAGAAAAAGAGGTTTTTGAATTTTTAATGCAAGTGATGTCCTGTTAAGAGATGACTCCCATTCCTAGACCCTAATATGATAGACATTGCTAGTTGCTTGGACATTATCCATATTCCCTTCTTAAGTACTAATAAAACCCTGATTTTCTTGGGGAGGAAATATGCCAAACTAAAATACTTACACCCAAAACTTTGTTGCAGCTAGGGATGGTCAATTAACACAGTTTTATCTAGTGAGATATAAGCAAAAGGACTTCTAAGAAAAGTTTTGCAAAAAAGATTTAGACTTGGATGGCACATTCTTTTTGGCTCTTGCCCTATCTCCTTTCTCATTCTAGAAGACAGACACGATACCTGGAGTTTCAGCAGCCATGTTGTAACCATGAGGATAAAAATGTACACTCTTAGAATGAAGAAGCAAGGTGCAGAAGAACCTTGATCCTTGCTGATATGCATATGCAGCAAAAGCCGCTCAGAATTGTCTACCTCTGGATTTCTTATTACCTGAAAAAAATAGACCTATATGTTATTTGAGTTTTTTATTACTTACTTACAGTAAAAACTTTTCTAACCAATACACAGGCAGTATTTAAAAATAAAAGGAAGAAAATTATGCCACGAGGTGGAATCAACTCCATCAAGACAAACTTTGTTAACAAAACTGACAGTACAGTAGTCCCTCTTATCCATGGGGGATACGTTCCAAAACCCCCTGTGTATGCCCAAAACCATCGATAGTAGTGCACCCTGTAGATACTGTGTTTTTTTGATCTGATAACCAAGATGGCTACTAAGTGACTAATGGGTGGGGTACCTTGAACAAAGGGATGATTCACGTCTGGGGTGGGACAGAGCAGGAGGAGTGGGAAGGTGACAGATTCTATCAAACTACTCAGCGTGGCATGCAATTTAAAACTTGTAAATTATTTATTTCTGGAATTTTCCATTTAATTTTTTCAGACCGCAGCTGGCCATGGGTAACTGAAGCTGCGGAAAGTGGACTACAGATCAAGGGGAACTGCTCCATAAGAGCACACATTCTCAAAGGACATGTCCCTGAAAACTCTGTGTAAGGTTTTGAGAGACTATTGGGAGGGGACAGAAGGTACCCTAGGGATCTATGCCATTATTTGAAAACAAAAATTCATCTGGCCCAAGATGAAGGGGCAGTGTTGACATAACGCCTTGTACTTAGCGCCTAATGAATAGACTTCTACTGCTGATCACGCAAACAGTTCACCTGTGAGTCCCAACAACCACCCCCCTGCCCCCGCCTTCAAAGGCTCATCCCATTGAAAAGGAATTTTTTCCCTCTGTAATTCAAGGGATGTAAATGCTCAGTGAACTGTAGATACCTCCTGCTGCTTCTGGCTTTCATCTTAAAAAAGCAGGAGACAGTATTATGCATTGTAGATTTAAAAATTCATTTGTGAAAGAAGAGTCTCTCTTTTAAAAGTTGATTGTTATTAATTGCAGCTTTATTACTGATCCTTTAAGGGACACTGATGACTTTTAAATGTTTCCTTTCAGTACAACTCAATGGTTGGAAGGGTGTGTTGTCTGGGATACCACAGGTTGAACCCTGGTGTTGGCCTTGTAGAAATCAGGCCAAGATGAATCCTTCTATATATGGTGAAATTCAAGTCTATCTTAGAGAAAAAAACAAAACAAACAAAACAAAACAGATTATGAATCATTACCAAGTCAGCTTCATACAATTCTTAACAATTGCTATTGGTTTTCAGGGTCATAGAACCAAGTTTCTTAATCCTACCTTCCATGAGGAGGAAAGACTTACAGTTTGCATAGACCCTGGCTACATGGCCATTCTGTCCATGTGAATCAATAACCTACATCTGGGTTAGAGTTCACACTGGCAAAAAAAATTTCTTAGGTGAACATTTCTTTTAGCCAAATAACGAAGTTTCTTATAAACAGAATGCAACCATAGCCAGCAGAATCTCCTTATCATTTCTTTATCTTTCTATGGGCACAGAACTGGATAATTTTTAAGAGAAAGATCAGAGAGATGCAGATGTTCCCTTCCCAGAATAGTGTCTTATAAAAATGTGTTTTCAGGCTGTTTAGGCTATTAGCACGTCATAGCGGAACTAAAGATCTTTTACCTCCTCGCAAAGGCCAGACCTTCAGGATGTTACTGGGAATTTCTCAACGCTGTTGGACAGAAAACCATTCAATAAAAATAAATGTTTGCAAAGTAAGAAAGGAAACTCCTATTTATTGGACACCTGCTCCATTGTAGTCACTTGGCAACATGCTTTCAGATATTTATCCACACAACACCACTGTGAAAAACATACCAGTGTCTTTCTTTAATGATGATGAAAGCTCAAGGTCACAACTAGTACATGACTGAGTTCCTGTGCATGACCAGGTTGGTATGATTGCAAGATATATTCTTTCCTTAAGCCATGTTTGCTTAGTCTCATTGTAGATGTCAAGGCCTAGTTAGGGATATGCGTATAAACATGTGAAATGTTAAATAACAATAGAACACCAAAGATATGATGATGCCTCATGATTAATTGACATGCAAGAGGTAGAAATTGTGAGTTAGTCATTAACTAGAATAACCTGGGAAAGCCTGGCCTCTCTGTAGAACTTAAATAGGTAAAAATGAATTCCAGACAGTTATAAAGGTGTGACTCTTGTCCATGGTAAGGAAAAGATGTGATCGTTGCATCGTTAGTGGATCGGTTTCACTGTAATAAGTTTATGAAGGAAGCTTGAGGGTAGACTTCGGAGGACTCTGAATTTCAAGCTCTCTAAATCTTCCTTTGGTAGGCCAGTTTTTCTCTTACTGGGGTGAGTGGATGTCCCTTCCACCCCCAATACCTAGGGGATTCTAGCATTTATTGTCAGGGGTTGGAAAGTTCTCTGTGAAACTTCAATTTTTAAAAATTTTGATAATAATTAGAAAACATGAGCATATTATGGAAATAAACTCTGTAACTGTGTATAATCTTGTGATCGTCTCACCAAGTGAAGGCTAAATGATATCACAGCAGCTGAATGTATAAAGGTCTCATAGTTGTTTGCACAGAGAAAAGTTGTAAAAATTGAATCTATTCACAGCACCCAGTAGGCTGGACATACCAGACCTCCTGTCTATCAGTGAGGGCCCTATCCACTCGAGCAGATCCTGTAACTTGAAACCTGCCATATTGGGAAGAGTATGGTTAATACCCAATGAAGAAAGAATCTGCTTCTAGGGCAGGTGCCGTTGGTGTCCTACCCACATCCTTTTGGCACTAGCTATTCTCGTATGTGCCTGGGCCTCCATCTGCAAGCACCTCTGATTCTTTGCCTAGGGGCTTTCTCTTGGCTGGCACGTGTTCGGGGCAGGCTAGATGTGTTAATTTTGGGAGCATCCATCCACCAATGACAAATGGGAGGTGGGGCGTGAATGCCCCAGCTTCCTTGCCTCTCAGGTGGGTCAGTTCTGAGTTATGCTCACATTGTTTCTCTGAAGTTTCCAGGGGGACTGAGTCCCCCAGCAGTGACTTGTGTATCAATGCATGCTGTATTGCTTTCTTTTCCTTTCTGTCACTTCCCCACATTGCTTAGCAGTGCTTACTAAGATTAGGTCCCAAATAAACCCCTATATCTAAATATTAATCAAAGGTTTGCCTTTGAGGGAATCTAACCTAAAACAGTTCCTGATTCCAAATATTCATTTGATGAAGATTTGTATAACACAATGCCAGCCTTATCTTTAAGTAAACAAAAGAGTTCTGCAGCGTTATCAATGGATGCCTCAATACAACTTGCATGCAAGGATTATTCTTAGGCAGACTTTTGGTTCTGATTATCCTGAATTAGGAAATAAAAAATTGCACTTATTAAAATGATTTTATACCACATGCTTATGAGAATGGTTATTTCTTGCATTAGCATTATTGAAGTTGAAATACAGAAATAGATTAAATATACAAACTAATCTGAGACTATATCCTTCCTCTATTAAACTAAATATCAGTGATTTTGTTCCAGCAAAATAACATCATCTGTCACATTAAATTAATGTTGGGAATTTAAATTTTATTGGTTTTGTAGTTGTGCTTGAGTATAATTTGAAAATTTATTCTGGATTTATTGTTATATCAAAGCTGTCAGTAAAAGGGGTTTATAACTAGTTTTATGTTTATACATATTGAAATTAAATTACAATGAATTTTTAAAATTACATTGAGGGTCCTTAAGAAAAAAAAGTATTTTCCCCCCCTTTATAAGGAAAACTACTCACGCCTACAGAAAAACCTATTTAGGTGACTAGAAGACACAGATAGGTTTTGGTCAACAAAGTGACCTCATGAAAATGGTGTTTCAGGACACATTAATGGAAGATGAATTTAAGAAGAGAGCCTGGCATACAGTAGACACACAATACACAAAAGTATTTACTGAATAAATGAATTAAATAAAAGTAAACCAAATTAGGATTCTGTTGCAACAAACTATAAAGTAAAATATATATGCATGTAACCTAGGGTATCGGAATTAGAAAACAGAGGTAAGAACTTTGTGACCGTATACCGGACATGTACTTGTTTCAGTTCTGTTCAAGCAGAACTCTGAGACAAGGGTTCACGTACAAAGGATTTACTGGGGACATGTTCCCAGGAGAAACCAGTCCAAGAGTAAGGGAAGCAGACAGGGAGGGGGAAGATGCCAAGCAAGGGTGTGATTTCAGGCAAAGTCTCCAGAGAGTAGCTTACACCTGATTCTGCAGGGAAACTCAGGAACAGAAGTGGTACCTCCAAGGTGATCCCAGCTTAAGCCAAGGGAGCTGGGTTTTCCTGCTCCTGTACAAGCCAGTCATTGGCTAAAGGGTGCTGTGTGGGTTGTAAACTTCCAGTGCTTCCAGCTTTCTGTAGTCAGAGAGTGTCTTCCAAAGAGAGTTGCAGGTGACAGCCTAGGAACAAGAGAACCCGTTAGCCGGGGGAGGACGGCATTGAAAGGATAAAGGCAGCCCAGGGGTATCTGTGTGGAGAGGCGACGGTGTCAACCACCAAAACTAAGGAGGCAAAGGTGACCTGAATGCCCTGACCTGTGATGTGGCCAATGGATGTCTCATTAATAGACACAAGGAATTTGGGAGGGGAGCTAGGAAGGGGACGATGAATCACAGCTATTGGATTTTGCAGAGGAAATCCTTCCATCAGCTATGCACTTGCAAGGACATGAGCTGCTGTGGTCATCTTGCAGGCACCGGGGAAGACCTTACCTAAGAGTGGAGCCTCATGGCGGAAGGCGGAATCTAGAGGTAGAGAGAGGTGTCAGCACCTGGTATCACCATTTAAGTCTTGGTCAAGCCTTGCCTGAAGTTATTCTTCTGGATTTTGCAGTAATATCAACCAGTAAATTCCTATCATATTGAAGCCAGTTGGATTGAGTTTCTGTTACCTGAATCCAAAGAAGTCCTAAGTGATACACTGCTCAAGCAGTCAGTTTTTACAACGTAACCCAACATACCTATAATACATGCAGCTCACCACAAGCGTGAGAATGAGTGGTGAGGAAATGGCAGCTGAAAGTCAAAGTTTGGAGTTGGAAGAAGAAAGAGAAATGGGTTAGAAACTGAAGGAAGAAACAGGGTCAACGAAGACAGTGATTCTCAAACCCGGTTGCACGTTGGAATAGCCCAAGGGGTTTTCATGACACTGATGCTGGGTCCCTCCCCCGAGAGATGGTGGCTTAATCGGTCTAGATCGCAGCCTGGGCATCAGCAATTTTAACAGTGACTGCCATGTCCAGGCAAGTTTGAGAAGCTCTGCTGTAGGAGAAAGGGAAGCAGGTGAAGATGTTGTAGAAGGACTAAGGAGGGATGTTACGTAACTCCCAAAATTAGTGCTGAAAAATACTGCAGTACTGAAAAATTTAGCACCGGATTGGTCACTGGTGGAAAAAGTAATGTGTATACTTTGGGTTTTCTGAGGGTTACCTTTGTGAGATTTTACCTTTTAAAATTCTACCATCGGACCCAACCTTAAAAGAAACTCATATTCTATTGAAAATAATTTGATCCTTCCACCACTTGCATGTTTTTCTCCTTTTATGCAATGAACAAAATTTGAGTGATGGATTTCAAAAATAAAATGAGCAAATCATGATCATTAGATGGAAGACTTACTAATTGACTCTAAAAAAGTCTTCTTGCTTTATTTTTAAATTCAGCAATAGCTTTATTTTCTTAAAATTAGTGTTTTTGAAAGTCTTAAATTGAATTAGCCTCCTAATGTGTTTAAATTTATAATACAATATCCACATAAGCTGGTCTAGACGCAAGTGATTGGTTTTTGGGTATAGACCGCAACATTTCATTTCACAAAAGCTCTTAGGAGATGAAGATTATTGGTTAAAATTAAAGAAGCAATTATTTTTCAAATAATAAAATAATAAAAGAATATGTTCTTGGTAGAAAATATACAAAATTTAGATCAGCAAAAAGAAAAAATAATTGGCTTAATCACTATTGCTTGAAAAAAATCATAAATACTATTTTTTAAGTTGCTTTTTATGATTAATAATAACTTGAGAATATAATTTTAGGTTATTTCTTATTCTGCAATGATTGTGCTGTTTTAAAAATGTTTTAAGTCTTTTTGCACGTGGAAGAAAATTTGGAATTGATAGAAAAGAACAAGGACAACAGCAAAAGTTACCTATAATTCCATCATACAAAAAAATCACTTTTTAAATTGGAAGTAGAAAAGAGTATATCCTTTTCAGTCTCACTGTCATTTTCTTCCATAAAATAGGAAGAGTCTGTACATCTATTTAACATACTGCATCTATAACTTAACAATATATTGTGAACATTTTTCCGGGTTAAAATATTCTTTTCTATACAATTTTAAAATGGAACGTGTACATCTACAGGTGGGCCATAATTGTATTTATTCAACCTCAATCGTTACACATTTGGCTCTTTCCAGTATTTTGCTATTCTGTGTAATGCTGTAAATGGATATATTTGTGGTTAAGTCGTCATGCCTATCCAGGACAATTTCTCTGGGTTCTAGAAGTGGAATTACTGAATCAGAGGACTCAGAGTGGAAAGTCTTGATGTACAATTCTAGATTGTGCAGTTCTGGATTTGGAAAATAAAATGGTTTAGAGATTATCAACCGTGGAGATCATCAAGAGAGAAAGGCCGTGTCTGTAGCTTCTCAAAACAAGTGCATTTTCATCAGAATCACCAACTTCTTCATGCCTTTGATTGCCATGTTCATTCAGCTTGCGGACCCCCAACTGATGGGCTCCCAGCCTCACCAAATTGCTTTCTTTTGCCCAAACATACTGTGTGTGTGTTTTCATCTCTGTGCCACTTTGTCCCCCCTGCCCGAGGGACAGGTTTTTCACGCTTTCTGTCTTTTTCATTTTTTAACACTCACTTCACGCGTTACCTGTTGTGCGAAGCCCACGGCAGAGCTAGTCAACACCTGTGTTGTCTTCCCACAGTCCTTGCAGCCCACGGGAAGCTCTTAGCGATCCACACCACGCATCTTTTCACGTCTGTCTCTTCCGGAAAGTTGGGACCTGTCTTATTCTTGTGTCTGCCACGCCCATCAGTGATTAGGACTCTGCTTTCCACTGTAATTTTCAATCTTCATTAACTGCAACCCATGGGAAGAAATACATTTTACATCATGATCTATTACATATGTCCATATCACATACATACACATGCTTACATACACACACAGAGTTGAAACGAAAGTTTCATGGAACAAAATTTATCATGACGGAATGCCATGCACTTCGATATTTTCTATTTTGTTCTATTCTTTTTGTCATTAAAAATGTTCTGGTCACAGTCCACCAAATCAATCTACCTACTAATGAGTCATGATTCTCAGTTTGCAAAACTCTACTTAGCATAAGCTCAAGAACTGCTTTTTGATCTGAATTGCAAAACATTGGCTTATTTTGCAGCAAATCTCAGACCTTGTATAATTTTATCCATAATGCAGTAGTGTTAAGTATGTTCACATTGTTGTGCAACAACAGATCTTTAAGACTGTTCATCTTGCAAAACTGAAACTCTATACATATTAAACACTAATTTGCCCTTCTCCTTCCTTCAGCTATTGGCAACCACCTTTCCACTGTTTCTATGGTTTTGACTACTTTAGATACTTCATATGAGTGGGCTTATCAAATATCTTTCCTGTATTGACTGGCTTATTTCACTTAGGATAATGTCCTCAAGGTTCACCCATGTTGTAGCGTGTGACAGGATTTCCCTTCTTTTTTAAGGTTGCATAATATTCCATTGTATGTATATTCCACATTTTCTTTATCCATTCGTCTGTTGATGGATATGTGAGTTGCTTTTACCCCTTAGCTATTGTGAATAATGCTGCAGTGAGCATGGGTGTGCAAATATCTCTTCAAGATCCTGCTTTGAATTCTTTTGAATATATCCCCAGTAGTGGGATGGCTGGATCATATGGTAATTCTATTTTTAATTTCTTGAGGAGCTTCCATACTATTTTCCATAATGACTGTACCATTTTATATTCCCACTAATAGTGCACAAGGGTTCCAGTTTCTCTGCAACCTTGCCAAACACTTGTTCTTTTCTGTTCTTTTGTGTTCTTTTGTAGTAGCCACCCTAACGGGCACAGTGAGGTGCTATCTCACTGTGATTTTGATTTGTACTTCTCCTACGATTAATGAGGTTGAGCATATTTTCTTGTGCTTATAGGCCATTTGTATATCTTTGGGGAGTTGTCTAAATCTCGTCATTTACCCATTTTTAAATTGGGTTATTTTTGTTGTTTCTCCTTGTTTCTTCATAGGTGTTTTAAATTGATTTATTAAACTGTGATTCAAGCATCTTATTTTGGTCTGTGAACATTTCTGCTCTGTGACCTCTGAGTTAGCTTGCCAGGCAGTGTTTTTTGGAGCTTTCTATTGCATCAAGGTAACTTCCTATACATCTTTGATGCAACCTAATTTTAAGATGGTGCTTGTAACTTTTTTTTAATGCACTAATGTTGGAACCTGCCAGTTGCTGGTCTAATTTCCTCCCCATCTCCGCCTCTACTTCCCTTCTAATAGAATGCTAATTTTGTTCAGGTATCCATGCCTTCCACGTTCAATTAGTGGCCTCAAGGGAAGCTAACTTCCCTCTTCCACCTAGTTCTTCAGTGCACCTGATTGGTGTAAGGTATTCCCATTCAGATCCCCCTTGCCAGTGATTGGCTCAGGAAAGACCACGTGATACAATTCTGACCAATGGGTTGTGAAGGAAATTCTGCTGGGGGGGCGGTTTCTGGGGAACTGTTCTCCAGTCCTATGAGAAGAGAGCCCCTCACGAAGAGGAGGCCTCTCTTGTTCCCCTACATATTGGGCCAGGAAGCAACACATGCAGTTGTTACAGTCATCTTGCCAATAACCCCATGGGGACACAGAGAGGGGGACGATCCTACCTTGCTAACGTAGACATCCCTGAGCTACTGAGTCTGCCAACCCCAGAGCCCACATTACCACTCGTCTTTATGTTGTTAAAGTCTCTTCATTCTTGAAACCAGTTTAAGTCTAAATTTTCATTTCTTACAAGTGAAAGAGTCTTTAACTAAAATACTTCCCAAAAGTTATGATTTAAATTACATAAACTGGTCATTTCTTAATATGATTGTAGACTACGAGTACTAGAATCATTTTGGGAGTTTCTTAGTGTACGCATTCTGGGGCCCCACTTCAAAGTATTGAATTAGAATTTTAGTGAGACACCTGCATTCTTATACACATGAAAGTATCAGACTTAATATTGTAAACTTGATGAAATTATTCAGAAAATTTATCCAAAACTTGCAAATAAAGCTGAGGATGACTCCATATACTTTCAGTGTGAATGTTGAATAAACTTACCAAAGATCAATTATCTAAGAGAATGCACCTGTGTTTAGTTTGCAATTTGCTATCTGGTCAGAACGAGATTTTTTTTTTTTCCAGTTTAAAATTTTTATTTATTTATTTATTTTTATTTCAGAATATTATGGGGGTACAACACTTCGGCTATATATATTGCCCATGCACTGCCCATGTCAGAGCTACAATCATGGTCATCCCCCAAACTGCTCCCCGCATCCATTCAGTGAGAGTTTTCCCATCCCCTCCACCCCCCTCCCGCCTGCTGCCCCCTGATGAATATTATTGCCCTGTGTGATGTAAGTGTTGATCAGTTAGTACCAATTTGATGGTGAGTACCAGTGGTGCTTGTTTTTCCATTCTTGTGACACTTTGCTTTGAAGAATGGGCTCTAGCTCCAACCAGGATAATACCAGATGTGTTAATTCACCATTGTTTTTTATTGCTGAATAATACTCCATGGTATACATATACCACATTTTATTAATCCACTTGTGTATTGATGGGCACCTGGGTTGTTTCCACATCTTTGCAATTGTGAATTATGCTGCTATAAACATTCGCGAGCAGATGTCTTTATTATAGAATGTCTTTTTTTCCTTTGGATAAATACCCAGTAGTGGGATTGCTGGGTCAAATGGTAATTCTACTTTTAATTCTTTGAGGTGTCTCCATATTACTTTCCATAGAGGTTGTACTAATTTGCAGTCCCACCAGCAGTGTATGAGTGTTCCTATCTGTCCGCATCCCCGCCAACATTTGTTGTTTGGGGATTTTTTTATATGAGCCAATCTCACTGGAGTTAAGTGATATCTCATTGTGGTTTTGATTTGCATTTCCCTGATGATTAGAGAAGTTGAGCAATTTTTTATATGTTTGCTGGCCATTATTCTGTCTTCTTTTGAAAAGTTTCTGTTCATGTCCTTTGCCCATTTTTTAATGGGGTTGTTTGATTTTTTCTTGTTGATTTTCCTAAGTTCTGTATAGAGTCTGGTTATCAGCCCTTTATCAGAGGTGTAGCATGCAAATATTTTCTCCCATTCTGTAGGTTGTCTGTTCACTCTAGTGAGAGTTTCCTTGGCTGTGCAGAAGCTTTTTAATTTGGTCAGGTCCCATGTATTTATTTTTGTTGCTGCTGTGATTGCTTTGGGGGTCTTCTTCATAAATTCTTTGCCTAGGTAATGTCCATAAAAGTTTTTCCAATGTTTTCTTTGAGAATTCTTATGGTTTCACGTCTTAGGTTTAAATCTGTTATCCATCGTGAGTTGATTTTTGTGAGAGGTGAGAGGTGTGGGTCCAGTTTCAGTCGTCTACATATGGCCATCCAGTTTTCCCGCACCATTATTGAATAGGGAATCTTCCCAGTGTACGTTTTTCTGGAATTTGTCAAAGATCAGGTGACTGTACGAGGTTGGTTTTATATTTGGGTTCTCAGTCCTGTTCCATTGGTCTACGTCTCTGTTCTTGTGCCAATGCCATGCTGTTTTGGCAGAACCAGATATTTTAAGTTATATGTTACCTTGTAGGTTTTTGTCTGGGAGAAAAATAACCCTGGATTGTTATAGTTTATTGACCCTATAGGACATTGTCCAGTTTGGAATCTCTTAGCAGATTCATTTCAGCATCCTTTTAGCCAATTTATGATATAAATATGCATTCCTCAATTTCTCTTTTGAACTAACCTTGCCATCATATTGGTTTCTTCATTAAGTAATGAACTAAATAAAAATTTTGACATATATTCATTCTATATTTGTATGAGAGTCATGCTTTTTTTTGGAAGATTATCCTTAGCTCTTTTGTTCATTTTCCCCTCCCAAGGAGGTATGGCATGATTCCTTCCTATTACCAGTAACAGTTGCTTATCTTGATACCTGTAGGAAAAAGGTAAAGAAAGAACTCAATTTTTCCTTTTGTACCAATAGCTATTTGTATGTTTCTAAAACAAGCATGATTGAGGCTATCGTTTTCACCTTTGGCCACTGTCCTTGGCAATTGTAAGCAGTGTCTCAAGTGCATTTTGGCGCTGAGCTAATTTTCTGTTTTACGGACCAAATGATGGTTCTGTTCCCTGGAATACATTAAAATCACTCAGGGCAGGTGCAACTTAAATTTTTAATTAGCTACTAGTTAAAAATCAAATTTCTAGCAGTTTGCATGATCATTTGGAGCAAGTTTCTTTGGAGGCAGAGTGGCATACAGAAGAGTGGTCAGCCAAACAGACCTAGGTCGAATGCCAGCCCAGCTACATCGTCATTGCATGACCTTGGGCAGGTTCACTGAAGTCAGTTTTAATTCATGTGAAAAAGGGGTAACAGCAGTTGCCCCACAATGTAGTTCTTTAAGTGAGAGGGAAGAAGTTGAATAGAGCAGCTCAGAGCTCACCTCTGAGACTGAGAGCTCAGGTTGAATTCAGGTTCTGCTATATAGAGGCTTATGATTTTCAATGAGTTACCTAATGTCTTTGAGTATCATTTTCCATATCCAAATGTAAAGTAGAATTCCTACCTCACAGGATTACTGGGAATATCAAAGGAGATGATGCCATGTTGTTCAACACTGGTTGTTCAAGTACCCCTTTCACATATTTTGTTATATCTTTATTGATCTTGTACACTTGTCACAAATTTTGCCATATTAGTACTACTTATTCTATCACTTAATATTTTCATCTAATTAATTTCATCAAACAAATACTTATTGACTGTCTATCATCTAGGCAGTTGTTGAGGTTTTGAGGATGCAGCAGTGAACAAATAGGACAAAACTTCTTGCCCTCATGGGGTTCACGTCTCAAATAAATTTACTTTAAAAAGACACTTGATATCACCTCCATTAATTGAAAAACAATGTCACTTGAAAAAGATGATGACTTAACAAATGAAAATAGTGAAAGCAAAACAACGTTAGTTTCGCAAATTCTAGCTAGATATATTTGCCTTTTTTTGTTTAAAAAAGAGATTTTTAGAGAGGTGTTTGACCACACAGCGGCCTTGTCCTTGATGTTACTGGAAAAATCAATAAAGAACCAGAAAGGGGGTAATTTTTCTCACTGTGGGATTCGATGTTGTTTAATTCTATGGTGCAAGTCGACTCTAGGTTGACTGCATTTATGACCAAGTACACAGGACAGGTTCCATGCTTTGGGGTCATCACTTGGATGCATGTAAAGCAGTTAGCACAGTTCCTGGCACAGAGCTCAGTGGAAGGTAACTTTCGGCTACAGCAATATTGATCATAAAAGAGAGCATGTTCCTCCGTGCACCTGCATGGATAGGAAAGGTCTGGGTACCTTCTACAGAGTTATTAAGTACTCATAGATTTCACGTGTGTTTTCATGAGGCTGTGATTTCACGATTCCATCTTAGAATGTGCTTTCAGAGATCCGAGAGCTCCTGGGTGTCTCGTTTTTGTATCATTTGGCTCCTTGTACTAAAAGCCACATCCTGTTATGTTTGGTTGCTAGGTAGAGAAATGTTATCATGGGCTTCAGCAATAATTTATCCACAGAGCTCAAGGAGTTGTCATGTTCTCCTGACAGTGAGCTGCGGCACTTTATCAGCTCGCCTGTAAATCAGGCGTGTGTGGGTGCGGATGCCAGCACTGTTTGATCTCTCGCAGACACTGTAATAATCTGCTTTTGTCTGATTGATTCCTTCACATCACCACGCACATTGCAACAGAGAGTGGAGTGCCCTCTGTTTATCTCAGCTGGTCATCTGCAGGAGGCCAGCAGGGCAGAAAATGCTCTCTGTGCCGAGATGGAAGAGTTTTTGGAATTAGGGCCTTTCCATCATATCCCCGAGCTGGTTTTGTTCAATAAATCAATGATAGCAGAATTGAATGCACCATAAATACCTCAAACCATATCTCTTACAAGAATGTAAGAGTAATTCATAGAAACAGGAAAGGTAACTTTGTGAGAAAGAATTACGACCCCTACAAGCCACAGACATTCAGGGCCTTTTACTGCCTGTGTTCACAACTCACCCCTTGAACATTGGGGGAAGGAGAATACACTGCTGGCTGGCACTTGCTTCCAGAAAGCGCGGGGGTGGGGGTCAGTAAAATTGAGTAGCACGGATCCTGTCGAGACTGATCACTGTTTTTCAATCTAAAACCGAGTTTTTCACAATTTCTGTTGGCTCCTATTGTGGTCCGACTTCATCTCTCATGTCAAAGGATGCATCACATCATCATAATGGAGCAATCGGACTCTGTAGTTTGATAGTGTCTGAGTTGCCCTTTTGCCACCCCCATGCCAGGCCCACCTTTGTGCGAGGATTGTCAACCTTTCTGATGCTTAAAATGTTTCCCCATCAGGCAAGCCTGGTCCCTGTTTCCTGGGCTCCTAATTGCTGACAGGTAGTTTGGGGCACATTTTGGCATCTCAGGCCCCCAGGAGTCAGGCTGAAATCCACGAGCTGATTACTGCCTGGAGCGTGGCAGCAGCTTGCTGTGCTGTGACCCAGGAGCCGTCCCAGACGTCCACGCCTGCCCCAGTTGAAAGCAGAGGTCAAGCTGCATTGTAGATGTGATTGACTAAATCCCATCGGAGAGGAGGATTGTGTTGTAGCATCCCCGTCTTGGATGGCGGCAAGATAAAATTACATAAAGAAGTCTTTCAGCCCAGAAACGAATGTAGCTCTGAAAAAAAAAAAAAAGAAATAAAAAGACAGCTAGAGTTGACTGTTTAATCAAAGGCACACAGTTGTTCTTATTTTCATAGTGGTAGTCAAAAATATTAATGATTATTTCTTTCACTCTATTGTGTGGTCAGACGTATTTTAGTTACCTGATATTCATTATTAGAAGTTTACCTCAGTGGTTAGAGTAGGAGTAGGCAAACCACAGCCAGTGGGCCAAATGCAGCCAGCCACCTGTCTTTGCCAAAGTTTCATTAGAACACATCCTTGCCCTTTTATTTATATATCATCTGTGACTGCTTTTCCTTACAACAGCAGGGTAAATTAGTTGTGAGAGACTGTATGGCCTGCAGAGCTAAAAATATTTACTGCCTGGTGGCCCTTTATAGAAAATATTTGGCAACCCCTGGGTTAGAGGGTTGGCTCTGGTGCCAGACTGCCTGTTCAAATCCTAACTTTACCACTTACCAGCTGTGGGACGTTGGACAGGTTACATAAACCTCTCTGATCCTTGATTTTCTCACGTGTAAAATGGGGATTATAATAATATTTATCTTATTGAGTTGTTGGTGATCTGATGAACACTGCTATGGTTTAACGTGTACCTCAAAAGTTCGTGTATTTGACACCTGATCCTGAAATTCATATGTTAATGTATTTGGAAGTGGGCCTTTGGGAGGTAATTAGGATTATATAAGGTGGTCAGGGTGGGGCTCCCATGGGGGTACTGGTGGCTTTATAAGAAGAGGGAGAGCTCTGAGCTGACATGCTCTTGCCCTCTTGCTGTGTGATGCCCTCTGCCATGTCATGATGCACAAAGAAGGCCTTTGCTGGATGCCAGGGCCAACTTCCTAGCCTCCAGAACCGTGAGCTAAATAAACCTCTATTCTTTATAAATTACCCAGTTTGTGGTATTCAGTTATAGCAATAGAAAAAGGACTAAAACAAGCACATTAGCTATAACACAACTGGGTAGCAGTATTCCCTGTGCATGTCTTGTCACCTGTTCCCTTACACTCACTCTGAGAAGATGCGCCTATCCTTCACCTGGCATTTAATTGCTGATGTCCTGCATGTGCTGTACCTGTGCATCTGCTCATGTGAATTTATGGGAATGTACATGTACGGCCCAGAACTCTTGAGAAAGACCAAGGCAGACTTACAGGCCTTACAAACCATGATGCTTTTAAGAGTACGTCAAATATGTTCCTAAAGTTAGTTGGAAGATTTATTCCAAGGTCTGCACAAAATCCAGTTAATCTGACTGTTCAAATTAGAATGATGGTAGCTTCAGTGGTGTTACAGGATGATCTATAACACATTTCAGAGTGCATGTTTGCTCTTTACAATTTTAAGAAGACTTAGATATAGTTTAAACAAATTGAAGGTTAAATCACCTATGTGAAACCTTCCACTCCTGAAAACCAGATTTTGAAATTTACTATTCTATACTCTACCAAAGGAGCCAGCAGATTTTCCTGTCAAGGGCCAGAGAGTGATCTATTCATGAGGGATCTACCTCCATGACCCAAACACCTCCCACTTGACCTCACCTCCCAGCACTGCTACATTGGGGATCAAATTCCAACACAAATTTTGGCAGGGACAGACCACATCCAAACCATAAGCAAATGGCAAATGGGCATGGGGGTATCCCAGTAAAACTTTACTTACAAAACAGGTGGTGGGCTGCAAGGCCATGGTCAGCCAGTCTTGCTCTACCATCTCTATCTTAAAAAGCTCCTATGTAGTCCCTGTTCTCAATTCCTTATAGGTGTTGATTTACTAACCCTAACAAGGATCTTAGGTGGTAGGTATGTCAATAGCTTCATTATTGGCCTCTATTGGTGAGGAAGTTGAGGCACAAGGAAATTAAGCAATTTGTCTAAGACCAACAGGACTTGAACCCAGCCTGTTTGGTTCCAGAGCCAGTACATTTAGCCACTATTCTATACCATCTCCTTTAGTCTTAGTGCATATAGTACTATTATTTATATGAAAGTCATTCTAGGCTTTAAATTTCTTTCACATGCCTATGAAGATTCCTTTATAGGAGATAGTACTTTAAAAATTTCTCAGTGTCCCTAATCAAAGAAAAGAATACTCTATCTTTATGGATGCTAATGGTTTGGGGTCACTGCTTTTCAATGAATGGGTACTTGAGCCCCCCAAATCCTTGCCACTCAAAGTATAGTCTACTTGATGGGCACGCAACCAGTGCAGAGTCCTGCACTTGGAAAGGGGCTCCAGGCTTGGAGTTTAATGCTCTGGGGTTGCCACTTTGAGATTCTTAATTATATTTTAGAATTTATATTTTGTAAGTAAAGTCAAATGGGACATTATTGGTGTCAGGGACTTGGAGCCTCAGCTCACATTATGTCTTGCCTTCTGCTGTCTATCCACCTCCCTGGATGGGTTCTCAGCACCTGACTTCCCGGCACTGCCTGGTGATGGCTGCTGCCCTCTGTCCTGGTGGGGCCTCGTCCCATTCACCTCAGGAGCATCCTTGTGCTCAAGAGAGCACAACATTAAAAAGCAAATTTCAAAACACCATGACAGATGGAGAGAGAAACTACAGAAGAAACATTTTTAAAATTGCTTTTTGAACAAGGGACCCTGCATTTTCATTTTATGCTGAGCCTCACAAATTATGTAGTTGGTCCTGGCTGACTCTCAACGACAGTGTCACCTGGGAGCTTGTTAAAAATGCAGAATCTCAGGCCCCAACCCAGACTTGCAGAATCAGAATCTGCATTTCTCCAAGATCCCCAGGTGATTCCTGTGCACATTCAATTCTGAGAAGCACAGCCCAAAAGATGGCTTCCAAATGCATCTGATGAGTTAGATGCTTAACAGGCATCCCAGGTGCATCCGAGGCTCAGCCACGTCTGGGATCCACGGTCCCATACTGATGTTTTCCAGCCTTACCTGATGATCAGAGTTACTGGGGCAGGTTTATCACAGCAGAAGCTTCCAGGCTCCCTGCCCCATTTTCTGAGTCTGACTCTCTGAAGGAGGGCCCTGGGAATACATATTTTTAACAAGCACTCTAGATGACCTTTCTTAGGTGGTAAGTTTGGAAAACTCAACTCTTTATAAATGATACACTAGGACCTAGAAGCATCCCCAAGCACCTAACTTGTATCCATATCTGTCACTTACCTGCAGGACCTGGCTTAACCTCGCTTGTAATTTATAAGCATTTTAACTGGAGCTGCATCATATCAATCATCTGTATGTTTGCAGGTAGCAGTAAAGAGCCATTTCAGTGGATTGCACTAAAAAGGAAACCCAGTGTGTTTGGGAGTTTTGACACCCAGGCCTAGTATCGTAAAGATATCTAGATAAAGTAAGACAACCAGGCCCCTGGGGGTTAAGTCTTTGAGCAACTGCTGTCAACATTAGAAGGACTGAGGGGAACAGAAGGAGGAGAAATGCTTCCATCTATCACCAGTTCTTCTGTGCACACTGGTTGTTCTCAGAGACCTCGGGCCATTGCGTGGTGGTAGCCAGAAAGGTCAGCAGAGTATTAGGTGACATCAGGGATGAACCAAGAAGTGGCAGGGACTCAACCTTGTACAAAACCACAGGGTATTTGGATCTGAAAAGCTGGGCTCTTTGTCTGACTGTACTCCAAGGCAAGACATAAAGATGTAGAAATAAGTCTTGCAGGAAAACTGGTCCTTTTTGTGGGAGAGGCAATGTGTGGTCACCACTCAAAGTCAGACTAAAGTAGCTAGAACTTTTCCATCCCATGCATAGACTGTGAAAGAGCCATAGTTAAAAAACCATGCAGAAGTTTTAAAGCACAGGTTGCAAACTCCAAAGCCTCGAGGGGCTGAGGGAGGGAGGCAGAACAACCTGAGACCTATCCCCTCTAAGGGGGATGAGCACCCAGCTCGAGTCATTGGTTGCCTTGTCGTGATGTGGGTTCAGCAGTCCCTGTAATTCTGGTTTTCTGAGAGAAGCCTGGATTTCCAATGCTAAATTTCCTTATTTAAAAATAATCTTAAATTTAAGGAAAATATAAAATACTGTGTAGGCCAAACAAAACTTATTCGTGGGACAGATCTGGCCTGCAGGAACAGTTTCTACTTTCAGGTTAGATGACAAGGAGTTCCACTGTAGTAATCCGTCACGTTGGGGTCACGGTTTGGTACCACTGTCAGAGAAGGAAGATTGTACATGCAAGGAAGGTGTGAGTGAGGGTCTAACTCCTTTGTTCCTAAGAAATTAGGGTTTAAGCATGCTTGTCTTCTTGGGCTCTTCTTCTTGTGTAATCTCTCATATACACTCGTGTATGTACACTTATGTGTATATTTGTGTGTATACTTATGCATATGTGCATGTGTATGTACACATATATGTAAATGTGTGGCACTTTTAGTGTACACTCTTATGGCCATCCCATTCACAGCTTTCATCTGCTTTGATTGGTCAGTGACCGTGCAGTGACAATTAAAATTTGTGTATATACATATATAATTAGCTATGTTAATGTGTACTTATATATGACAGCATATAGATTGTATTACATTATATTCCATAACACTATATTATGTCATATTGTACATATGTTGATATAGCTCAAGTCCTTTCCAAATGTCAGGCCCTGGCCAAAAGGCCTAGTAGCTTGACTAACTCTGAATCACCCACTTCCAATTTTTTGTTGAGTAAACAGTAAATGTCCTTTAACCTGTGCTCTTCAAAGTGTGGTTCTTGGACCTGCAGCTTGTTAGAAATGCAGAATCTCAGGCCCCGCCTATTGCATCAGAATCCCCATCTTAGCAATCACCCCAGGTGATTCACGTGCACATGAAAATCTGAAAAGTGCCTGTTTAAGTAGACTAAGCCTTGTTCTTTCACCTTGGGGCCTTTTCCCATGCCGTTCCTCCCCCGGGAAGCCTTTCATCGTTCTTTGCTTTGTACTGGATGCTGAGAGTTCGCCCTTGCTGCTGAAGGATTTAATATCTAGTGGGCCTCTTGACTTGCAGGCTGGTGCTTTTTCTTTTATTCTTAGGCAAATTTTGTAGCCCCTTGTGTTAGTTTTCTACTACTGTGTAACACATTACCCCAAAATTTAGCAGCTTAAAACACACATTTATAATCTCGTAGTTTCTATAGGTCAGGGATCTGGGCACAGCTTAGCTGGATCATCTGTTTCATGGCAGGTCCTGAGGCTGCAATCAAAGTATCAACCAGGGCTGGGGTCTCTTCTGAAGGCTCACTCACTTCTATGCTCGCTCCCATGTGGTTGTTCCTCGAGGGTTGTGACACTAAGGCCTCACTATCTTGCTGGCCAGCTACTGGCCAGAGGCCACCCTCAGTTTCTTGCCAGGAGAACCTCTCCAACAGGGGAGCTTGTCTTATCAAAGTCAGCAAAGGAGAGAGTCTACTAGCAAGACGGAAGTCACTGCTTTTGTAATCAAATCACAGAAGTCCATCACATCTCTTCAATGCTGCCATATCCTATCGGTAGAAGCAAGTTACTCCATGGAGAGGGGGGAATTGCACAAGGCCATGAATACCAGGAAGCAGGTGTCCTTGGGGCCATCTTAGACTCTGCCTGCCACAACTCTGTCTCAGTTCTCTTATTTATAAAATGGGAGAAATAATAACACCCACTTCACAAGGATTGAGTGAAATGTGTGGTTTAAATCAGCCAATTTAGTTGTGCTGCTCTTGTTACATATGGGCTTCTTCACAGCCCCCAGCTGATTATTATTATGATTGTTAATGACAATGATTATACAAATAAGGAACCCAATAAATAGAACTATGTACCAGATATTATGCCAGATATTTTACATATGATTTTTAATTTAACCCTAATGAAGACCATGTGAGGTGATGGTTAATTGATTAATTAATTCCACCCTTTCTAGGATTTACTAAACCAGTGTTCAGAAAAAATAAACTCAGAATATTGCCTGAGATCATACTATTTATAAATGGCTAAGTTAGGATTAAAATCCACGTTTTTGGTCCCCAGATTCAGACTTATTTTCTATCATTGTGTACCAGCATATTTAATGTGGACATTTTCTCACTGTCTTGCAGCATTTTTTTGTTTTCTGTTTTTGTTTTTCTATTACCTAGGAGGCCTTGACATAGGCAACCAGGCCATAGAAGTAGTTCTACCAGGTGATGACTGACCTGCCAAGTTTTAAGGGGAAAGACCTGTGAATGCTGTGGTTTGAATGTTTCCCCCAAAAGTTCATGTGTTAGAAACTTAATTGCTAATGCAACAATATTAAGAGGTGGGGCCTTTAAGAGGTGATTGGGTCAAAATGGATTAATGCCATTATCAATATTTTGGGAGTGACTTAGTTCTCATGAGAGTGGGTTGTTACAGAAATGAGCTTGGCTTTCTCTTGCAAACTCTTTCACACATGCTCACTTCCCCTTCTGCTTTTTCACCATGTTATCATGCAGCACGAGGCCCTCACCAGAAGCTGTTGCCATGCCCTTGGACTTGCCAGCTCCAGAACCATGAGCCAAATAAACTTCTTTTTCTTATAAATTACCTAGTCTCAGGTATTCTGTCATAGCAACAGAAAATGGACTAAGACAGTAAATTTCTTTCTTAAACAAATATGTAAATTCATCTATTTGTTTTCTCCCCTCACATTATGCTATGGTCTGAATATATGTGACCTCCCCCCACCAAATTCATATATTGGAACCTAATTACACCTCTAGTAGGTGATTAGGTCATGAGCGTGGAGTCCTCACAAATGGGATTAGTGCCTTTATAAAAGAGGCTGGAGGGAGCCTCCTTCTCCCTTGTCCCCTGCAACTTCTGCCATGTAAAGATGCAACTAGAAGGCACCATCTTTGAAGGAGAGAGCGCCAGGCCTCACCAGATAGAGAATCTACTTGATCTTGGCCTTGATCTTGGACTTCCCAGCCTCTAGAACTGTGAGCAATCAATTTCTGTTGTTTATAAATTATCCAGCCTAAGGCATTTTGTAGCCCTAATGGATTAAGAAAGGCACCTATTATGTAAGAGGCATCCCTAGGTGTCAGGCTCTGAGGACACAGAGATGAACAAAGTATTATCCTTGCTGTCCATCTGTGTCCAGTCTTATGACCATGCTGTCCACTGCCTGTCATGCTGCCTGGGACAGAGACACCTAGTTGTCCTCAACACACATTGTTCCCTTGATGCTTCACTAATAGGACCCTTGATTTTATTTGGAAACATGGCAGCCCAGCTAAAGATAACATTTCCCAGCCTCTTTTGAGCAGGAGGTGGGCAACAGAATATGAGCAGAAGTGATATACAGATCTTTAAAGGGTGAGGGCACTTCCTCTAGCCTTCTTCCCCAATGCTTTGGCTGGAAAGCAGAACTCAGTAGTGGGCATTGAATCAGTCATATTAGCCCATGAGAAGCTGTGTGTTGAGAAAGACAATCAAGGTAAAAGAGCCTGTGTTCCTGCTATCACAGAGCTACCGTATCAAGCCTGGATGTCCACACTTTGGCTGTTTCATTGAAACAAAAATCCCTTTTCTTTAAGCCATTATTATTTTTGCCTTTGTTACATCAACCAGTCCAGTTCCCTAATTTATACAGTACCTAAATGTCATGCATGGAAAAGTTGTGTGGTTAACTTTTTGGTTTTTAAGGGCATCCTAACAGAATCAAACTGTTTGACTTATGTAATATGCTCAGCCCAGTGTCTGAAACATAGTAAGTTCACAACAAATGAAACAGTTATTATTATTATTATTTTTTATCATCACTAATAAGAATAGAACCACTGTAGTTCAAAGGAGACTTCAATGTCACATTTAAAGAGCTCTGGGATAAGGTTCAGACGATCCACAAGATTGTAAAGTTCCTAACAGCAAAGATGCTTTCCTGAAGTTTGTGTCTCTGTCACATAGCTTACTGATGGGAAAATACAGGTGTACAATACATGTTTTCCAGACAAATGATTAGAAATATAATAACCTACATTCAAATCTAGGTGGCTGTAAGTGCTTAAGTAAGTTACTTAATATCCCTGGTCCTTAATCATCTCATCTTTTAAAATCTCAAACCAGGTGACATCTAAAATTGTTCCTAGCTCTAATATTCAGTGATTCTCTGAGCTTTGAAGCAATTTCCTACATCTTGGAGATTTTTTCCTTTCTCAAGAATCTACTGGACACGGAAATACTTGGGTAGGCAGATATGTGGAGGATTAAGCGCACTGTGTCTGGGCTTAGCCTGTCTGGATTTCCTTATCAACTTGTTACCTGTGTGACTCTGAGCAAATGGCTTAACCGAGTCCTGGTTTCCTCACATGTAAAAGGGGAACAGTAGGTACGATGAACATCTTATATCCACTGTCCCCTCCAGCTGGTGACAAAGCCCCTATTTTCTCTCAGACTGCCCTTTCCTCCTCTTCAGGCAGTTGGGCTGGGACTGATCCATCAATCAGATTGTCAGCTCCTCCCTGGTCGTTGTGACACGTCCACATCACATGCACCCTCCCTGTCTCCGTGACGGGTTCAGGGCTGCGTGTGCATGAACCCAAATCTGGGCCAGTGGAACACACTCTGGAACTTTCATCACAATATTGGGAAGGAAGGAGTGGTTATTTTTCTGCTGAACCTACAGAGGGTGGACTATATATAACCCAAGAACTGCTGGGGTGCACTGTGTTTATAGAATGTGGCCGGGAAAGAAGGGGATATTGAGGAAAGCAGAGCTGAGAGATGGACAGAGGGACTTTTCACACCAGTGTTTGAGCCTCTGCCTCCATCCCTACCAAAACCCCCTGGTGCTCTGGGATTTTTGAGTTTTGTGAGTCAATAATTTCCATCTCTTTAAAAGTAATTTTTGAAGTATCTCCTTAGTTACTTTTTTATTTTGTTATTATTAATTTTTAAAGTAAGCCAGTTTAAATGGAAGTCCAGTCCCTTGAATCTGAAAAAAAAAAAAAAACACCCTTACTGATATCATAATAGTTCTTATACTTTGGGGTTGGGGCTTGTTGGGAAAATTAAATGAGGTGACCCGTGTGAAATCCTTAGCACCGTGCTAGGGTTGTAAGTACCTGGTTAGTGCTAGCTACTCTAGATCTTATTACTGGAAAGAGAAAATGTAGACTCCTGTTATTTTTCAGGCATTGAAACCTACTTTAGAAGGGTTTATGATGACTACAGGAAGACACATAGATTTGTAGACCTACCACCATTAATGCACAGACCTGCCACATCAGTGGGTTCCTGTTTCTCAGGAACTGTGCCATGGGGGACACACGGATAGACAAGTTACAGCCCTTCCTGAGGCTGTTATGGGGGAGGATGGGGAAGGTGTCTTTAACAGCGTGGATTCTGGAGCCGTGTGAGCCTGGCTCCAGACTCTGTCTCCATCACTCACCAGCTGTGGCTTCAGTCTGCAAACCTCCCCTCTGTGCCTCTCTGTCCTCTTCTGTGAAATGGAGGTGAAGGTGATACCTGCATCACGTGAAAGGGGTGCATGTGTGTGATAACAACGTGTGTCTGTGTCTGGTATTTAGCAAGTATCCAATTAACGGCAGCTGTCATTTTCTATTATATCCTTTTATATCATGCATCATATTACGTCATATTATGAATCTGTAGGTCACAAACTCTCTATGACAAGAATCTTATTTGCATTTTTAAAAATTTATCTCTGGGTCCCAGCTCAGTACTTGGCACAGAATAACCCATGATTGAAGTTAGTTGTATGAATCTTTTTATCCTTATCAAATCCTTTTAAAATCAACTACTACAAATCTCCTCCTGACTGGAGACCCTGAATCCAGTCTCACTTCCCATGTGGCCCATTCACTGTGAATTCGTTTTTGAGGACATACTCACTGAGTGCCTCCTAGGAGCCAGGCACGCGGACACTGGCATTAAAGCAGGGAACCAGACAGTCAAGGAGCCCGCCTTTGAGGGACTCAGAGTCTAGTATAACACAAACTGATGAGCAAATGAATATGTGCTAGAATACCAGGAAGGGGTGAGAACTCTGGGGAAACACAGAAGACAAAGGATAGAGATGGCAGTGGGTGTTTCTTTAGATCAGTTCCTTAGAGAAGACCTATCTGAAGAGGGGACATTTGAGCAGAAGTGTGAACAAAGTGAGGGGGTGAATGGAGCTATGCAGCTATCTAGGGGGGAAGGGAACAGCAAGTGCAAAGGCCCCAGGGCTGGAACATGCTTGGTTTGTTCAAGGAGCAGTGAGGGCCATTCTAACCAAGCTTCGTGAGTGAGGTTGGAGAGATGAAGTTGAAAACCTAAGCCGGGGCTGGCTGACCCAGGGCCTAGGCGATTCTTCGTGTTTTAGAAATGTCTTTTAAAATCCTACATTTGATTTTCACATTGGGAATCACATCATATTGGGAATCACATCATATCGGTAATCACAGATTTCTGTGACTCCCAATTGCTCTTTGAATAAAGTCTTGTACAGTTTTAGAACTTCTATGTTGCCTCTACCATACTCACTTCCTCTTTGCTTCAGCAGTGCTGCTCTTTGAGGTTTCAAAAAACTCCATCTCCATGCTGCCTCAGGGCCTTTGCACATGCTGTTCTCCCCAACATTCTTTCCTTTTCCTTAACCATCTGATACCTACTCCTCTGAAATGTCCTCAGGGAGCCTCCCTTGACCCCATCCTGAGATGGACTGCTGTTCTGAGGCAAGATCATCTATACCATGTGTACTCACCTTCACTCACCTGTACCTACCTGCACCCACTTTCACTCACCTGTACACACATATGCAGATAACATACTGTCATTTCAAATGAGTGTTATAGACAAGTTGGGCGTTTAAAACTTCAGAGGCAGGAGCAGTGGGTCTTGCTGTCCTGTGGGGAGGAGGGAAGGGAACATCTGAGAAAGTTCCCTGGAGGTGATGTGCTTGGAGAGGACAGTGGGAATTAGCCTACCTGTGGTGTGGGCCTAGATGAGGATTTCTTGGGTAGCGGTGAGATGGGGTTAACATTTTCTGATATTAGCATAGGAACATCTAAACAATGAGGAAAAAGAAAAAAAGAGAAACATTTGTCCCCCTAAAATGCAATTCCATGGCATGAAGCAGAGAGAGGGAGAAGCTGCGGGCAAGTGGAGCAATGACCCAGAGTTCGCACTGGGGGGCGTCTCGCAGTGTTTTCTAACCCATTGCAAAGCCTCCTTGCGGGAGAACTGACCTTTTAGTTTATACCTGAGTGACACTGGCTGCAGCATTTCCCATAATGAGGTGAACGGAAAACGAACATCTAAACCTTTCCTATCATGTTTAATGAGAGACGAGTTTTTCTCTACAATTTCTTCACGAAATGCTTCAAACATGACTTTTAAATCAGAAATGGAAACCTTATCACTTCGTGTTCTCCTGTGGCACTGCATCCCCTGAGCAGGGATGGGCCAAAAGGCATTGTCGTATGACAAGGAAGACGTTTCTGCCACGAACCTGGTACATGTTTGTGCATATTTTCCCTGCTGAATCGACGGTCTTTCCTGGGCTCCCAGGCTCGCTGCACTGGCTTTCCTTCCGTCACCCAGAGAGATGCTCACGCTGGCTACATCGCTCCGGGGCTGTCATCATCTGCCCTTCTCTGGGGAGTGGCAGAGTGAGGTTTAGAAATGCATCTGAAAGGATCGCATGCTAACGGTCCAAGAAGCATATGAGTATTTTTAGATGATCCAAAATCATGGGGTGTTTGACTTTCTGGATATGTGGTCACTGTTTCCATCTAAAAGGGAACCATCGGAGGAGTATCCAGTACTTAAAATATTCACTTTATTATGCAAAATTATCTAAAGACTAATTTGACCGGAAAAAAAAAAACAAACCCAAACAAACCCTTACTCTTATCTGGATTTCGTTAAAATAAAGTAAGAATAAAGGTGTTTGTTTTTTATTTTTTTTTCCCCTCTGGGTCTGTTCCCGATTAACCTCATAAGCACTTCATAAATCCTGTATCTGGGTAATATAACACTGCACAGTTCTTTTTAACCAGAACATTCTGTTTTCCAAGTGCTGTGGAAGGTAGAAAGCTGCTGAGCTCTGGCTGGGGCAGAGCCTGCCAGGCCACATTACGGAGTTCCTGTAGCTTCACAGGTGACTTCCTAGTTCTGTAGTGGTGCAGAGAAGGGGTTTCAAATTCGCGTGGAGTTACTGACTTCTTGCTTTTCTAAGTTTTCTCAGTCCTGTGAAATAAAAACGGATATTTTTGAGATCCCTTTCTTCTTTCCCCAAAATGGAGGTGTCTCTTATTTCCTCCTGGGCTCCTCTTCCCTTCCCCACATACCAACAAATTTAATTGATGGTTTAAACTTGTCAGGTAGTACCTAATCAATGCTTTCTTTGACTCGGGGATATGGAGAATGTGTTTTTACTATTTGTAACCTGCTTTCTCCTAAAAGGAATATGAGGTAGTACACATACACAAAAGCAGCAAACAATATGAAATAATAAAAAATAAGTAAACATAGAAATTTAGGATCATGGAAAATAGAAATTAAAGCATAAAATCAAGAATGTATAAAAAAGGAATACAGTAAGCATATCACCAAGCTTAACTACAATTGAGCTTCAAATTTGTCTCTGAGCTTCCTGGTAGCCAAAGAGAAAAGGGCATGGGTGGTACAACTGGTTCTATAATTCTCATTACCAAGAAAATCCAAAGTATTTCCAAGCCTTGGGAGGAAAAGCATTTCATTAACCTGAATTTTGACAGACATCTCACACGGGGCATGGAAGCATAGCTGAATTAAACAAAAAATAGGTTTGTGATTTTCATGGGTAGTACTTTGTATCATTGTTCAAGAAAAGCCAAGGACATAACATTAAAACAACTTAGTGAGGAGGATTCCATAAAGGTACTGTGGCCTAAGAACAAGGCAGATTGGTAGAGGGAATGGTTAGGAGAATCTGCTATGTAGCATGGTTACAGAGGGAAATGTGTTTCTTCTATAGAGATTGTCCCTTGTGGTGACCAATATGAGACATAATGAAAACCATCTGTTTAGATTGGGGAAAATGTAGGTGGACTTGCTGAGCTCTCGCTTGGGAACACTGAGCTCACATGTGATTCACAGGGACACGTTTGACCTCTTGGGTAGATTAATGGCTTAGTTGACAGGGATTGCTTAATTTAAGAGTGACATTATGGGGGGTTCCCAGGCAGCGTGTTACATGTCTGGCTGTGATTAAGACTATGCCCCTCAGGCAGGGCCCAGAGCTTTTACCACGCCTTAGACAGAATGTTAAACACCTTGTCATGCCTCTATCTTTTTAATCATTACTAATGATGATAATAAAAATCATGACAACATTCAAGGCAGAGATGAACAAAGACAAGGCAATGACTTGTAGAGTTGAGTGAGGTGTCATGGAAAGAAAGACCAGGCTGGAGATTCCTGGGGTCTATTTCTGGCTTTGGCTCAAACGTGGTATGCAACCCAGGTAACTCTTCTATGTTTTCAATGTTCCTAGTTTGCAAGTGAGGCTATTGTGGTGGTTCTCAAACTGTCATCTCCTGACCAGCAGCATGAGAATAAGCAGGGAACTAATTAAAAATGCAGATTCTTGGGCCCCAGACCTACCGAGTTGTAAACTCTGAGAGATCTCTTCAGCTGTTTGTTTTCTAACAAGTGATGCCAATAATTCTGATGTCTGCTCAAGCTTAAGAACTACTGGACCTTTGGATTAAGTCTCCTTCCATGTGTGTGGTAGCTTGGTATAAACATGAACTGAATTCTCCATCCCTCTTTGTAGCCACACCTTTTGCAAGCTCCTCCTATTATCGGGTAGAGTTTACTTCCTCAACCCTTGGATATTTACTGCCCTCACATCTTGCTTTTGCCACTAGAATGTGGCAGAAGTGATGGGGTGCTATTTCTGAGCAACTCAGTTCTCTCTCTCTCTGTTTTTGTTTCTGTGTCTCTTTTAATTTCTCAGAACCCTGTACAATGTGAGAACAAGCCTGGACTAGCTTGCCAGAAGGTGAGACTCCATAGGAAAGAGAGCAGAGTCCTTCCCACACAGGCCCTTGAAGACCAGCCAGCTCCCAGCCAACCTGCTAGTTGACCAAGATGCATAATCAAGTTCAACCTGACATCAGCTGGGCCTGACCTACTCTGGTGGACACGGTGAGTCAACCTGCAGACCTGTGAGCTAAAATTGATGGGCATTTCTTTAAACCACTGGGTTTTGTGGTGGTTTGTTACATAGAATTATTGTGGCAATAGATAACTGATACAAAATAGAAATTTTACAATTCTGGATATCTATCTCAAATGCTGTGCTGCCACATGGAGGGACACTTCTCCAGAGGGTTTCCTGGGCCTGAAGTTGGCTTTTCATGAGCCGGAATAAACCTTCATTTCCAGCCATTAAGGTTTGAGACTATTACCACAGCATAGCCTAGCTTATCCTGACTGATACACCAAATTTTCTCAGTCAGTTAAGGGCCTTCCATGCTTCAAACTCTTTCTCCAGTGTATTAGTTTGCTGAGGTTGCCATAACCAAATACGACAGACTGGAGGGCTTAAACAGCAGAAGTTTATTTTCTCATAGTTCCAGAGGCTAGAGGTCCAAGATCAAGGTGTCACTTTGGTTTCTTCTGAGGTCTCTGTCCTTGGCTGGCAGATGGCTGCCCTCTCGCTGTGTCCTCATATGGTCTTTTGTCTCTGGTTTCTCTCTTTGTTTCCAAATTTCTTTTTCTTATAAGGACACCAGTCATATTGGATTAGGGCCCACTCTAAGGGTATCATTTTAACTTAATCACTTTAAAAGGCCCTATCTCTAAATATAGTCACATTCCTGAGGAACTAGGGTTAGGGCTTCAGCATATGAATTTTGGGGGAACAAAATTCAGCTCATAACGCCCTGGAAATGTATGCATGTTCTGGAGGGACTTAAGTGGAACTCTAGGGTCAGTAGGTGGTTGGGATGGGAACAGCACATCAACTTTAATGTCCACCATGCATTCAGGCTGCCAGTGGATGATATATCAAATATTGCTACTGGGTCTCTGGTTGCACAGCCCACATGTATTGCTCCTGTATTCTGCATGTTTTGACCCAGATGTTCATCTACTCACTATCTTGGCTATATCTGCAGTATTTCTGGCCATACAGAGGGAGAGAGGAAAAAAACCCATTCTGGGAACCTTGGTTTGAACAGACATATGTATTGGGAAGTTCCCTAGGCTTGTCTGATTTTCCTAGCCAGTTCTACTCCATCGCTCTCTCCCCATGCTGGATTGAGAACATCTCCACAAAGCCTGCCACCTCTTTGTGTTCTACCCAGGTGACAAGTCCCAGCACTCTCTCCTTTTGTGTCCCTTAAAATTCTCTGGGGTTTCTGCCATTTCCCTCCATTTTGGAGCTATTCCAGGATATCTATGCACATGAGTTTTGTGAATACATCTATGTGGATGTGGGCCCAACGTTCAGGGGCCCTTTCCAGGGACCTACAGTTCTACCAGCATCTAAATCTATTTCCTTTGCCTCTTCCTCCTGAAGTCTCGTATTAAATGAGAAAAACTTCCCCTCCCTGAGCATAGGTTCTTTTATAACTTTTAAAAAACTTTTCATTGTTTTTTGGATCTTGGCTTTGAAAGCAAAAGGTAAAACTTTGATACCTTTGTCCATCAGATCCTTTATAATAAACCTAGCTGGGGGCAAGATATACCCATCTCTACTCTGAATGGAGAAGATTCCCATCATGAGGTGGGAATAAATTACCAGGAATTAAACACACCTCATTTAACATATCAACATATGTACCTCCTGCATTGGAATGCATAGGTTTGCCTATTAGGATTTCTTCTAACACCAAAAAATAATATTGTAAATTATACTTTGAAAGAATCTAGCTTTCATAGTGATAACTCAACAGCTTCAGTTTGTAAGGCAAGTTCAAGGTCCAGAAAGAGGGAGAAAGCTAATTGGTTTTAGCTGACCATTGCAAAAATTAAAGTAGTTCATCTGCAGGCAGTGTTTGAATACGGTGCTGAAAATGGAGTATTTTTTTATGTAAGAGCAACACTGATATTACACAAATGTTATGAATGCTCCCAAGCAAAAACATTTTGCGTGTAGAAATGAATCTGTGATTGATACAAAGGGGGATGAGTACAGAATGATGTGTAGCATCTGTCTGAAACCTCATAAAGGTGGTATCTGAATACTGGTTTTACCCAATTTCATTAGTGGTGAGTCACTTGATGAAGAATATGTGTCCATGTTAAACGTGAGGGCCTGGGGGTTATTTTGAAGAAAAAGAAAAGTTTCATGGTCTAGGATGGTTTTCTTCGTGTGATCCTCTGGGCCTCATATGTTGCAAGGAGGGTGTTTAGCATCTGGTTCCTCCTTTTCCCTCGTGAGCCTTCATCTCCCATTGTCATTTGGCCTGCCCTGCCCTGCAGTCTTTCATGTCTTCTCAATATCTCTCAATGTTGTCTTTTTTTCATTCTTTCCATTCTGTTCTCTTTTTCTTTCTCTTCAAAAAGGAACCAAAGGAAAAGCGAAGTAGAATGTATTTTAACAAGGCTCAAGTATCTAGAAATGTAGGCCAAGCAGAGACTAGTAATTATCCAGGTCTGCAACAGGTGGTCTGTGGTAAGATTCAGCTCTAGCAGTGGTTCTTAACAGGGGGTGACTTTGCCTCCCAGGGGACACGTGGAAATGTCTGGAGACAGTTGTGGTCATCACACCTTGGGAGGATCAGCCTCCCACAACAAAGAATTATCCAGCCCAAAATGTCAGTATTCCCAAGGTTGAGAGACACCAAGTCACAGTATGTTTCTTTTTGATCCTTACCAAGTTAAAACAAAATGTTTTGAGTATGTTGCTAGCATTTTACATATAGAGCAGGAAATTGAGACTTTTTTTTTTTTTTTTATCAAAGGAGGAACCTGGTAACACTGAGCCACATCCCCTGTGGCTGGGTAGAAGCCACCCTCCTTAGGGAACGTGTTTGGCAGCATATCGTAGACCCTTGTTGCCAGTTGGATAACACAAAGCTCACTTCACTTATTTATATTACTTTCCTTGCCCTTGTAGAAAATGGAGTTTGTACCCCCTAGTCCAGAGTTGGCAGTCTGTGACCCATAGGCCAAATCTGGCCTGACACCTGTTTTTATAAACAAAGTTTTATTGGAACACAGTTGTGGCTTTTCATTTACATATTTTCTATGGCTGCTTTTGTGCTACATTGAGTAGCTGCAAAACAGACTGTGTGGCCTGCAAAGCCAAAAATACTTATGCTCTGGCCTTTTACAGAAAAAATTTGCTGATCCTTGATCTAGTCTGTTGAATCTGTTTATGATTAGTGTTAATCTTTGAACTCAGGCTTCCTGTCTGCATAATTGTCATTAGTACAGACAGGAAATGACAATGTGTTTAATCACATAAACCAATGTAAATTTCAATTAGAGACCCAGGCTCAGTCAATATTTTCATATATTGATCATTGTAATAAAACATAGGATTCTCAACTGAAACATGATTAGCTTTCTGAATAGAATTCGTAATGTGGTCTAGGCTAAAAGTTAATACAGGCTAACTATTCTCCTGTGCTGTCAGCAACACATTTAATCTCATTATGATTGGCTTAACATGTGGCCTGGTATTTTATAAACAAAATGCCACCTGCTCTGTGGTCTTTCTTAGATCATCTGTCTTAGAAAAAAATGGGAAATGGATTTCCCGACCTTGTCAGTTTATTGCTTAACCACCAAATAATAAAAGCATTTAAACTACGCTTTGTTCAGTTATTCATTAATTTAGTGTAGGGGTCAACAAACATTTTCTGTAAAGGGCCAGATAGTAAATATTTTTGGCTTTAAGTGCCAGACCATCTCTGTTGCAACTACTCAACCCTGTCTGCATGGGGGGAAAGCTGCTGTAGGTGGTCAGGAAGCCAAAGGTTGTAGCTGTGTTCCAATAAAACTTTATTTACAAAAATAGGCAGTGGGCTGGATTTGGCCCTCAGGCTGTAGTTTTTGTTTGTTTTGTTTGTGACCCCAGACCTAAAGACTCCTCGTTCATCATTGGGAGTGGAGGTAGCAGGGCTACTGAATATACCGAGTATGCCAAAAATGGCATTTTCTGGGTGATTTCTCATATTCTGTCCTCCCTTTTTATTTCCAAATGCTCAGTCTTTCTTCCTTCAGTGTCTCAGGGACCTACGTGCTGATAGAACAGCTGGAGTGGGATGAGCAGGTGAATTCTATTTTGGTTATGAGGCTAGTTGAGTAGAAAGGGAGCACCACCTGGATTTGGGGGGGTGGGACGACAAAAACACCTGCTTACTCCTGAAACAGGTCTAGGTAACATTTTGAAAGGAGAGGAAGAGCTGGCGCCTGGTCGCAGCTGAGAAGCAGAGCTGCAGGCTCGCCAGGTCCTTGCATTGTCTCAATGCACATCCTTCGTCCATCTCTTGTCAAACATGTCCCATTCCCCGCAGGATATGTGCCCTGTGAAATGCCAAATGATAGCTAACTCTACCAAGGGTGTTTGCTTTTTTGTTTGTTTTTTGAGACAGAGTCTCACTCTGTCGCCCAGGCTAGAGCGCAGTGGCATCATCATAGCTCACTGCAACCTCCAACTCCTGGGCTCAAGCGATCCTCCTGCCTCAGCCTCCCAAAGTGCTAGGATTACAGGTGTGAGCCACTGCACCCAGCCGGGGATTTCCTTTTATTAGGGGCTTTCAAACTTTTTATTTGATTCATCTTCTTCTGATTATAATAGTTATATTTGTTCTTAATAAAAATTTGGCAACTACAGAAAAAATATAATGTTTGATAACCTACCATTTATTGAGTGTCGCTTCTACTCAGATTTGTGCAAATCATTATATATGGGCATGTAGGAGCATTTACATATTACCTACCCCCCCACATACACATAATCTTAAAGACTCATGACAAGTGTTTGAGGTAGCTAAGCTTTAGGCAGAAAGAAGTTAAGCAACTTGCTCAAAGTAGATACTGGAGTTAGAGTTTAAACACAGAGTTGCCTGCTTCAGAAACCCATATTCAGGTTTTTTTAGGGTACCACATTACTTTTAAGAAGAAAGAAGAAATAATCACCTATAATCTACCTCAGAGAAAACTGCTGTTACCTTTTGCTGTATTTTTCCCCGTGTTTTCTTTTTTTCTTCTATTTTTAAAGCATGGTTTAGATTATATTGCAAATATAATTTTCTTGTCTTGTTTTTTTCACCTTATTATTTAAGTATCATTTCAAAACCTTCTAGTAAGTATCCTTTCAATGAGGTATACTGTATCTTCATAGAGGTATACTGTAATTCATTTAACTGACACCTATCCCTCTGTTGAATATTTCAGTTATTGCTAGTTTTTTTTTAAACTGTTTTGAATAAAGATGTAATGGATACCTTTGAGTCTGAAAAAGTTTCCCCTCACATAAAACTTCAAAAATCTGAAAAGCTATCCAGAAACATGGGAATTCTATTCTGTAAGAGAGGTGGGTGAAGTTAGTGAAGCACTCATTTTGGATGAAAAATTTACAGAGGCACCAAAAAATCTTAGTTATCAAGATAATATAATATTATAGTGCAACATTTAGGAAAAAAATCTAAATTAACACAAAAAATCCAAATCTGTGATGGACAAAATATCAACCTTCTAAATAATGGCAGGGTCAGTATTACTGATTTTTTCCCCTTTAGCCTTAGGCTCCAATATGGCGCTGCATGGCACTGCTACTGAGCCCGTCCAGGGCCTGGGGAGGATGTAACTCATGTCTGGAAGGAGGTACTCAGAACCACCTTTATTATTATTTATTATTATTATTATGCCCTATGGGAACCTATCTGTTAGGTGCTTTCTTCTGAAATGGTGCAGTGTGATGGATACAAAAATGGAAGCTAGCAAAGACTGTTTGGTTTTAAACTGGCACTGTGCCACTTACTGTGTGACCTTTGTCCAAATACTTACACTTTCTGGATCTCACTTGTCTGCATGGAGAAAATGATAACTGTTTGTGCCTCCCATTTGATGGGAGGACTTAGTGAGTCCCTCAGAGTTGTGCTTGGCTTGTAGTAAATACTCAATAAATGTTCACTGTTCTACTGTCCTATTGTGAGCCTGTCCGCCCAACACTGAAGGCAGCCTGAAGACCTGCTTGCTTCATTCCATGGGGCATTGTTAGATGTTTTAAAAAATTAATTGCCAGCATTGTAAAATCACTAAATAGCACATAAAAATCCAGATTGTTTTTCCCTACAAAAATCAGAAAACCTGGCAACCCTGGGCTAGCTCTGCCTTCCCTAGTGGTAACATTTGGTCAAATCTTTAAACCAGATGCCCTCTTTAGATGGAATGAGTTCTCTCCAGTTCACCCCAGACAAGGGTTGTCAGATTTAGCAAATAAAAAAATACACGACAACAGTTAAGTTTGAATTTCACATAAATGAATAAATGTTTTTTAGTATAAGTATGTCCCATGCAATATGTGGGATATACTTATACTAAAAAACCGATTTATTATTTTTCTGAAATTATGAGACATATGCTAAAACTTATTTGTTTATCTGCAATACAAATTTAACTAGGCGTCCCATATTTTTTCTGGCTACCCGTCCCAACACTCCTCTCCCACACCCCTTACAGCTGCATTGGTCTGTGACTTCTACTTGACTTCTGTAGGCATCAGTGTTGGGGACCACAGGATTAGAGATAAAATTCTAAGCAGAGGTCATACTTGATAAGCTCCACTTGTATCTCTTCACTGCAGTGCAATTTTAAGTTGTTTAATTAGCTTCCTTCAAGTTTGGGGGCCTTCACATGATAAAACCTTGGCATAGAATAAAATCATCTAACACTGCCTCAGCACCATTGAGTGAGTTCCCCGGGCAAGGGCTCATGCTTGGGGGTGCAGTTAGATGAACGCAGGGCACCCCATGAGCTTTCTGTGCTCTCTCGCTGCTGCAGGAGAGTCAGGATCTCTGCAGAGGTAGCATCTCTTAGGGCCAGCACGTGAAGGATCCTGATGTTTCCCTACATCAGGTTGACAGACCCTGCCAAAAATGGCGGGAGCTTTTCAGAACTGCTCAGGCCCCTGCTTGATAAAGGAGAGAGGTTGGTACCAAGAGTAAGGTTGCTCTGTTCAAGGACTGAAGATTCTCTTTCTGGCTTCTGGAGATGGAAACACTCAAGCCTTAGCAGGAGAGAATGGGGATTAGCTTGAGCCATCTTTCAACCTCGGCACTATTGGCACTTGGGTCGGGTACTTCTTTGTAGAATCACAGGAGACTGTCTTGTGCATCGTAGGATGTTTAGCAGCATCCCTGACCTCTATCTGCCAGATGCCAGTGATACCTCTCCCCTTCCCCCACCTCCTTACTACAGTTGTGTCAACAAAAACTATCTCTACACATTGCCAAATGTTTTCTGGGGGGCAGACTCACTCCCAGCTGAGAACCACTGTACTAGAAATATCACCACGAGGATGAATTAGGCCACTCATGCCGCAAGGGCCAGGTGGTAACTTGATTGTGTGAGTCAGGTTTAAGATAACGTGGGGCATGGGGGACAGTGGGGGATGTGGAGGCGGTGCCCAGAGCTGCAGCACTGAAGTCCCACCCAAAGTGCTCAAATTTAGTTGCCAGAGTTGTTGGCCAAATAAAACTCTTCTGTAGGCAGAATTTGGGCTAAGAGAATCCAGCTTGCAACTGCTGAAATGAAAAGTTCACTTAGTCATTATTAGGTTTACAGTGGCGATGATTATTTGCTTCACTTCTGTTTGTGCCCACACTGAAAAGATCAAGGCATCTCACACTTTGTGGACACCTCTCTCTCCCTCTACTCGTATCCACTCCCCAACCCTGACAAATGCCTTACAGACCACTGCTTCTCAACCAGGATAATTTTGCCCCCTTCTCGAGGGGACATGTGGCAATGTCTGGGGACATTTTTGGTTGTCACAACTGGGGGACAGGAGTGCTATTGGCCTCTAGTGGTAGGGGCTGGGGATGCTGCTAAGCATCCTACAATGCACAGGACAGTCCTACGGAACAAAGAATTTTCCAGCCCCCAATATTCACAGTGCAGAGGCTGAGAAACCTGGCTGCAGTTAGGTATGAATATCTGGCTCACCCCAGCAAGCCAGGAGATGAGCTTCTCCTACACACTCTGAGCACCTGGGGGTTAAAAGAACTCACCTTGGATCTGCAGCTGGGGAAGTATCAGCCTATGAACTCCATAGAGGGACATTTTCTTTTTGTTTTGCTGTGGTGCCCAGAAATAGCAAGACCAGCAGTTCTGTAAGGATATAGATTCTTATGTAACCTTTCCCTGCTTTCTTTGGGAGTTTGGATATTTTATAGAAGTTTGCCTGGGTTTCAGTTTTGCACCTGATCCTAATCTCTGATGAACACCGTCAGATAAAGAGATTCTCCTAACATATTGAGGACACAGAATGAAGAAGCTTAACAAGTCTGGGGAGTTGAGAAGACCTGGGGGCAACGTGGGGAGAAACATAGACCCAATTCAATTTCAATACATAGCCCTACATAATCTCTGCATTATTATCAAAACACCATTTTCCCCGTTTATATGATTGTAAATGTGGAACAGCCTTTCATAACCTATGTTTGAGTAAGTAGCTGATGCAACCTTTTCTCTTCCCCCACCCCCTCCCCTTTTGCCTTCTGTTCCCTTTGAAATATTATTTGGCTCTATTTTTTTTTTCCTCCCGGTCCTCTCTGTCTCTCTTCCTTTTTTTGTGTGTGCATGTGACCACAATCGTAGTTTCAGTAAATAAAACGGCTGCTTGATAACGTGGAACGGCCCAGCGCTTAACTCTGCCCTCGGAGATCCTTTACATCAAACCAGCGATCAGAAAGTGGTGCAGATAAAATTTGTCATCAGGGATTTCCTACAAAAGAATTACAGTGGAGAAATGGCCTGATCGATACTATGGATTTTCACTGCAGGGGCTGGTGGTCCAATGGCTGTGAGACACTCACACAGATAAAAGGGCAGCGCTACGCGCCGTCACAGACTGCTGACTCAGCACAAAGCTTGGCAGGTATTTATAGGCTGCAGTGATACAGAATTATCACCTTGCAGTGCCCGGCTCGTGTTCCTTCAGAGATTGCCTGCCTTTATGGGATTGCTAAATGCAGGTGAATGGAAAAATGATGGCTAACAGCTGTCAAAATGCAACAGAATGAAGTACTTAAATCTTTTTTTATCCATTAAAAGGGTAACAACCATACATATATCACAGCACCGACATTGTAATGATATTTGGGGGCTGGCAAACGAGGGGGTAATAAACAATGTATGTTCTGATCAGAACGACAGAGGAAATAGACTTGGGGGGAAGGCAGGTCTTCCTTGAGCCTTATAATTACTTTAATGGTTGAGCATTATCTAACCGAAGGAAAACAAAATTGCATTTGCTTCCCAATCTTTGGGAGACCCACTTTCCCCTTATGTTGGCATTTAGAAGGCATTGAACAATTTCCTATAGCACTTAACCATGCTCACTGCATCCTAAAATTACTGAAATTTATTTATGCCAGCTAATTAAAGCATGTGGAATAACGAAAACTTATTTGTAAGATTCTCTAGGTATAAGGGCTGGGATACAGTGAGAATTTTCTCTTGTGTTGCTTCTAACCTCCAGTTGAATTTCAGATGTGCCATGGACAGCTTTGGAGGTAGAGGAGAATGCACATACCTTCTTTCCCACGGATGGAATTATTCCCAGAGAAGTTCTATCAGCTCTGGGCTTCCTTAGCCACTACTTACATAGACAAAGTTAGCACAATTGCCCCGATTCCCAACTAATGTTTCCTCAAGGAACCCCTCTGGGAAAATCTTACCAATCCATGTAGACTCATCCCTATGGTATTTGTCTTATTATTCATTTAGTGAGACTCAGCTTCCAGAAAGATTCAAAATAGAATGTATGGTTGCCTTGTAGAATCTTGGCTTGTTTAAGAAGACACTGTTTTTGTGGTTTTTTTGTTTTGTTTTTTTGTGTGCTCTCCTTTCCCTAATGCATTTTATTTAAATTTTCAATGAGCCATTTTTGGTGAGCTTGAACATTACAAGAAAAATATTTGCCTCATTTTCTTCAATATTTAAAAAGTACTGCAAACCAGGAGGGAAATGAACCAAATATATAGAATGTCATCAATAACAAGGCATCTGGACGTTAATTAATTCTTCATTTCTTGAACACCTGTGGTGAGAAGGGCCTTGCGTAGGATGTCAAAGAAACACAGTGAGTGAAACAGGCTTTCAAGGAAAGAGCTTATGGAAAGGAGGACAAAGAAAAATATTTATTGAACAGATACTTTGTGCCAGATGCTTGGCATATGTTATAATGAAATAGCAAACAGCTACAAAATGCTAAGCAGACTCCTAAGTCCTCTACTGACTCGTGGGATCCTCATGACAGCTCTATGAAGGTGTTATTACCATGCCCACTTTACAGATAAGGAAATTGAGGCAACAGAGAGATTGATATTTGCCCAGGTCACCTGGCTAGGGTGTAGAGGACATGCTGGGACAGACAGGCTGTCTGAGTCAAGAATCCGGGCTTCTACCCACAGTGCTATGCAACTTCTCAGTTTGGAAGCTTTTTTGCTTTGTCTTTACAATAGTCTCACAAAGTGAGCATTCCTATCGAACAAATAAGAGTAGTGAAGCTCAGAAAAGTTGAACATTTTGCCTGGCCAGATAGTTGAAGAGCTAGAATTTGAACTGGGGTATGCCTGTCTCCAAGTTCTCTGCTAGTTTTACTGTATCATTTACGGTGGACCTTGCAAGCAAGCACGATTCTGCAGCTTCTAAATTCCGAAAACAAAATGCAGGAAGTGCAAGCCATAATGTGCAATCTGGGGAAAAGAATTTAATTTCAGGAAGCATGCCACTGCCCAGAAAGAACATTAACAAGACTTTTGTACCCAAATCGTCCCTGGCCAGTATCAGGTAGGACTCAAAAATGTAACCCACACCTTCCGGAATTGTCCATGGGGAAATCATCTTTGTGCTTGTTTCAACTGCCTTATACTGGTAGGAATCATTGCTCCTATCATCCCAGCATTGTTGTATGGAAGTTTACTGTCACGGGCAATAAACATAGATGTGAGGAGGGGGGGACGAGAAAACAAAAGGGAAAAATAGAAGCAAAAAATGCACCAGAGTGAAAAAAATATCCATAAACTAGTTGTTTTTTGTCTCTCCAGTTGCTCTGATGTGCACAAAGGAAACAGACGGAATAAAATCACATCTCAGGAACAGCAGCATAAATTCCCCCTTGCTTTGACAAGTGCGTAATTTTCTTCAGAGATGCTCTTCACGTCTGGAGAGTTATGAGGCAATTTGATTCCTATCTGACAAATTTACAAAGAAACATTAGAGAGAAGGGATTAGGAAAGCGAGAAATCTTTATAGACTTTTTCCTCGGGCTGTATTTTCCTTCCATCTTTTGGCTCTTCCTTGAGGACCACGCGTGAATGACTCACGCAATATGGACCCCATTGCGTGGGTCCAATGGGGATGGGAGGCAGGACTGGGGGAGGAGGAGAAAAGATTCTTATTGGCAAATATTTAAATGAAGTCTCTAAGGGATGGATTCAAAATGGTATTTGTAAAATTGGACGTTGTGAAAAATCCACACAGGGAAAGAGAGAGGAGGGAGGGAGGGAGGGGGAGAGAGAACTGAATGGTCTAAGAGAGTTTGTGGTACAAAGAAGAATTCCAGGATGATCACAATAAAGAATTAATGATAGCAACATATACATTTTTTTTGGTAGAATCATGGATTCTAAGACAACTTGGAGTTTTTTCCATTAAAAGAAAAAACTCCATTACTAATTTAATTGGACAGCTTTTAAAGTGACTAGCTCTTCCGGTTTGCCCGGGACTGTACTGGTTGTAACACCAAAAGTATTACATCTCAGGAATCCTTTGGTCCTGGGCAAACTGGGATGGTTGGTCACTCTACAACTGATGATTGTAATCTCAGGTAAGTTACTTGTGTTTTTGGCAGTTGTTAACTCTTTAAGTATTTGCAACTTGAATTGTTCACTTTTGATCTCTGTTAACTAGCAAAGTGAGCATCCACACACACACTTACATAGATACATATACGTGTGATTTCAATTATTTTGAGATTCTAGTAAAGTCTTCGATTAAGGTCACCGTAGGGGCTTAGAATTTTGGTGGAAAAATTATAATAGTGCTCAGAAGTTTGGGAAATGTATTCCTTTCCTGGAGTCAAGATTAAACATAATATAGTGCAGATGCTGTTGGATACAGAGGCCAGATGACAAATGTTTTATAACTGGGACTTAGGGAATGGAGAAAAGTAAGAGATACATAGCTTCCAAGGCCTTAGTTGAGAGCTGCAAAGCACTCATAATACTGTATGTGTAATTTGGCAGGAGAAAGGTGAGATATTTGTGTGTGTATTAGTATTGTATATTTTTCACAGTCCAACTGGATTTATGGGCAGCCACGTTTATAATTCACCAGCCATATCAAAAGACTGAAATGGAACCCCATTTGTATAATTTCAGCTTTCTGTTCTTCAGGTTTTCCCATTTGTAGTTACAATTCAAGTTACTTACATTTTAAAAAATTCTATTTTGGGTGATGCTTATTTTCCTTTAAAGTTACAAGAAAAAATTCATTGTTTATCTTTGTAAGAAATGGTGATTCATATCAGAATGGGATGTTCAAAACCTTCAGGATGGAATAGAAACTAAGCATTTCTTTTGTCTGAAAAATTCACAGAGGTTTGTATTTTGGGGTTTCTGCTTAACATCCTACAGCCAAATGTTGAAGTTTAATTTGGATTTGATCGTGCTCAAAACTCTTAAAATCAAACTCTCTCTTTAATCTGCCTGCTAAACATGAAAAATGGGGCTTTTTTTGAACTGCAAATGATTCTTTTTTGCCTAAACTTAGATAAACAATGATAAGGGAGGTTCATATGTAAAGAGGCTTGGTCAAGAGGCATATGAAAGTTGTGAGTTATCTGAATTGCTTAGCCTCTGTAAAACCTGCCCTGTACTTTATAGAGGACAGTCTACCCCAGTATAACTGATGGGATGTGCAGATGGCTTTTTGCTTACAAGCAAGCTTAAGTACAGTGTTGCCAAGAAATTAGATTGATCATGATGAGAGATATAAAAATTTAAAATATCCCCTGGTGGGGAAAATTTTTTCTTTTTATTCTACATTTGAATCTTTTAAATACTGTAAGTTTGGGGGGAAAGTTATTGAGACATAAAAGGAATATTTGAACTGCTTTGGAGTTTATGATAACCACTGTATAATACATTATCTTGAAAGCCTTTATAGTACATAGTTACAAACTTCCAGGAAATCTATTAAAATGCAGCATTAATTAACATAAACTTTTTATAGTGTTACTAATATTCTGCAAACAACTAAGAGTTTAAAAGCCCTTTTTACAGGCATTTCTTGCTGCCTATACACTACGATCAGAATGAATTATAGGAAACACTAAAGAAATAGAAAGAAATGAATTTTCACTGCTTGTTCTGGGTGGAAAATACACCTCAATATCTGTCTTTAATTTGAACAAGTGTAAAGACAGGATACTTGCCAGTTTGATTAGCATCCTCTTTGTAAACTCATGCAGCTGACCAAAAGCAAAACACTGATGGTTCAATATTCATTCCCCCAAATGATGATAAATAACATCTTTGAAATAATTCTAGAAATCCAAATGATTTCCTTGAATCCTAGGAGATGGAATTGGGCTATGTCCTCTTATAAAACTTCCACAGTCTCGTCAGTGGGTTAGTCCTTGCTACAGACTACATTTAGACACTTACAGATGTGTCAAGCGGTTACAGAAATTGAAGCAGTATTTTTATTTTTTGATGTCTGGTTCCTGGTTGCACTGGCAAATCTCCGAAACCTGAATCTTGACCTTTTTTAGAGGGATGTTTTTCATTTCTGTTTTGAATTCCAAGGGGGAGGAGGCATTTCAATCTCTATGCCCAAAGGGCAAAACTGTCTCCATTTAGGACCGAAATGAAGATGAACTGCCCCTGAATTATCCAGCCACAATGATTTCCCAACTATCCCTATTTAAATATGTCTGCTCTAGCATGTATCAGGCAGGCTTTCTTTGCTTCCTCTCTGCAGTGCCAGTCTGTTGTTCGTGAATACCTGAGCTGTGATTCTGGCCAAAGGTTTCTCACTTTCCTGGGTCTTTGGTGTCATCTGGGTAAGACTGAAGATTTTCTATTTTAGTACATACTTTAAATGACACTCTCACTTTAAGCTTTTTAAAATAAAATACTCCCAGATCACTTGGATATAGAATCCCTCAAATTTTTCTCACCATTCTGCTTTTCTCTCTTCTTACAACATCACCTGATTCTCAGCCCATATGGTGCTAGGATTCCACGATGATAATCCTAAAACAGATTATCATGCATGTACATTATTTGCCCGGTATATTTCCTCCATTAAGTCTGTTGTTTATCTATCCAAGAGTTATTTATTTATTGTGTATTATGTGCCAGGTAGTGCAGAAGTGCTGGTGAGCATGACAGATGAACTCTTTCCTCCTGGAGTTTGTCTTCTAGTTGGGGCAGCCACACACGGGGCAAGCCAACAAATGACCAACAAGGCAATACATTTATGGAGGAAGCAAATGGATGATGTGGTACTTGAGGCTGTGTGGCTGCGATGTCTTCTGTGAAGAGGTCCCACAGAAGAAGGATCTGGGGACCAGCGTTCCAGGCAAATGGAGCAGCAGTTGCAAAGGCCAGGTGGACTCGAGCTTGGTGTGGTCAGGCCACGGAGGCTGGAGCAGGCTGAACAAGGATGTCAGAGAGGTGGGAAATACGCAGCATCCACGATAATAACAGCCACCGCTTATCAGAGTGAGCACTGAAAATGCGTTACCTCTCTACCTTGCAAAAGCTTTGAAGGGAGGTGATTGTCACATTTAGCAGGACATGGAACAGAAGTTCAGAGAGGCATTGGGACTTGTCCAAGGTCACACAGCTAGTAAATGTCAGAGCTGGGATTCAAATATAGATTTTCCTGATTCCAATCTTTATTTGTTCAACAAATATATATAGAGTACCTACTATGTGTCTGGCACTTTGTAGAGGCTGAGGATATAAAGTAGCAGACAAGATAAAATCTTATCCCCATGGGACATACCTCCAGCAGAAGGAACCAGAAAAGAACTAACTATTAATGTATAGCTTTTCAGATCGTGGGAGATCCTACGGAAAAGCGAGGGTACAGAGCGTAGGAGGGGAGGCGGCAGGAATGGGGTTGTTCTTTTACATGGGATTTTCAGGAAAAGTCTCATTGATAAGGGGAGATTTGAGACAAGAAATGAAGAAAATGAGAATAAGCCAACAGGTTGTCCTTGAAGAACAGTCCAGGCAGAACAGGCAGCAAATGGAAAACTTCCCAGGTGGGCATGAGGGTGGGATGTTGGAGGACCAGCCAGGTTATCAGCGGGGCTGGATTCAGGTGAACAAGGAAGGGAATGTGAGACCTGGTGGGCTGCCCCAACCCGAGTGAGAGTAGAGTCAGTGGAAGGGTAGAAGAAAAGAGGGACATTCTGTAGGTTTGGTTTTATTATGGTTAATCTGGATGCCGGGTAAAGAGTAGCCTGCTGAGTGGGTTGAGGGCAAGCAGAAGCTCAGGAGGTCATGCAGGGCTTCGGGCGGGTCGCGGTGGCTAGCGTCAGGGCAGCAGGGCTGGTGAGAGGCGGCCAGATGTATGACATATTTCAACAGTCGAGCCAACAGGATTTGCTATTATTTGGGCGTAAGGTGTGAGAGAAAGAAAAGTCAAGGATGACTGCAGAGTTTATGGCCTAAACCATGCAAACAATGGAGTTGCTAAAATGGGCAAAATCAGTGGGAGGGGGCATGTTTTGGGGGAGTAATAAGGAGCTTTGCATTGCCCCCCTCCATTTTCTCCTATTTCTTTATTTATATTGTCATGCCTACCTTTTATTTTTGCTAAGTGGGTTGCTGATGTGCAGACGTTATTGGACCAGAAGATTGTCAACATTTTCCTGCTTAACAACAGAAATGGTTGTCAGTACCCTGTGCTAGTGCATTAGTTAGCTTTGCTGCATAACAAATGATCCCCACATTTCAGTGGCATATGATGATAAATATGCATTTTTATTCAACCAACAATACAGGCCACCCCTGCTCCAGTGCATTCTTATTCTCCAACTTCTGCCTGCAATTCTGGCTGCACACATCTCTCACATTCCCTTGGCCAACACACATGGCTGAGCCCAACAATGATAAGGGAGGAACTGCACACTTTCCACAAACTGTGTGACACTTCACTCATTCAAGCCTGGTTATCATCATGACCAGTTAAAAACAAATAAGCTGGATCTGGAATGGCTATGCAACAGCCTCCAAGAGGAGAGACCAGGGCCCCTGAAATCCAGTGAGAAAGAGTCTTTGCCCGTGTCTCTAGCACTCAAGCACCGCTGCATTGGAGCGGCTTCTCCTTGGCAACGAGCCTGTCTCTTTGCTAATTTATTTCTCCCACTATGACCTTGAGCTCCTTGATGGCTGGCCCCAAGTCTTTATTCACTGTTGTATCATCAGTGCCTGGTGCAATCCTATACATGGTTGGTCTGTTTTTGTGTGATTGGTTCAGATGTGCAGTACCTAGCTTGCAGAGTTCCTTTGGAGGCTGGTTTCTTTTAAGAGGAATAAACAGAGGCATGGAGAAAAGAACAGAAATAAAGTCCAGACATAACAAATTCAAATGCCTACAGAAGCGAGGCACATAACATACATGGGTGCCTCACCAGGCTTGAGACAGACAGGAGTCATGGGGCATTTAGCCAAACTAGAGTGTGCACCCCTAGAAAATGGGTGCACAGCTTCAAAAAGAAAGTTGTCGTTAAGGAGGAAAATGTTGACAATCTTCTGGTCCAATAATGTCTGCACATCAGCAACCCACTTAGCAAAAATAAAAGGTATGCATGACAATATAAATAAATAAATAGGAGAAAATGGAGGGGGACAATGCAAAGCTCCTTATTACTCCCCCAAAACATGCCCACTCCCACTGATTTTGCCCATTTGATTTTTTTATTGTAAAAAATAAAAATATTTTAGAAACAAAGCAAAACAAAAAAGCCTGTGCTAGTCAAATCAAACTATTTGAAGGACAGATTCTCCCTGAAACCTGCCAGTTGGAGAATCTGCTCATAGAGCTTGGAAGATTTGGGCCTATCCAAGGAAAGTTTTTGTTTTTGTTTTAAAAGAATATATCCGTAGTGTGGCAAATATATTTCCCTCACCCTCCTTCGCTAGGTAGTTCTTTGGTGGAGGAAAAAAAAAATTGACTCTTTCTTTTTGAAGCTGGGGCAAGAGCTAGCTAGAGGGAATACGTGCACTTCTTTTGCCAAAGATAACTCTCGAGATTTTGTTTTTAAATTCTCTTTTATCTTCATGAACCCGAGTCTTCATACAGAAAACCAGTATACAGGGAACAACTTTCCTTCTGTTTGAGTTGGGGTAAGGGGTGGAGAGTGCAGAGGAGGAGGAGGAGAGACATTTAGGCAAAGCCTTGAGAGCGCTCTGCCTCTGATGCTGGAGGTGTGCAGGTAGTGCTAGCTGGCATATGCCCAAGCCTGTGCTTCTCCCACCTGCCCGGAGGGTTGTTCTTTGACTTTACTGAGGGCATCCAAGGTCAGAGTTGTGAAATCCACTGCTCGGCAGGGGATTCCTCAATGTTCTTCCACCACAATGTTTGGGAACTGGGATCAACTAGGATGTGTCAAAATTAGTGATCCCCAGTACATTTGGCCTGTAGATAAATATTTTGTTTGGCCTACACAGCAATTGTAAAATTATATGTATTTTAAAACTAATTCTATATGGGCCAATATTTAAAAACCAGGAGATTTCACATGAAAATCGGTCTTTCTGGCTTCTTCTGAAATTTGGAAGCTCTGTCAATATGGAAGCTCTGCCCTGTCACAGGTGGCTGAGAAACATCTGCCCACTTCGTTGGGTGCACGCTTATGAGCTCACCTCCGTCTCTACCCAGCCCACTCCATTCAATTATTTCACCTGGTGGCCCTTTTAGACAATTGGGAGTGGATTTCTGACCTATATATTTATGTGTAATATCTGTGGCTATAACATACCTTGCTGTAAATGCCTCAGATATCAGCTTTAATTTAAAGAGCAACCTGCCCTTTAGATAATCAACTTCGGCTTTTTAAAACCGGAATTGTTAATTATCCTGGAAGTATTTTCTTTGCCTTATACCTGATAAAGTCACTGTTAAAGGATGTGATTATTTGGTGGGTTAATCTAAAAGATACCCTTTCTCTCTCTCTCTTTTTTCCCCCTTCTGCTATTTTCTCTTCACTCACATCCTTCCTGCCAACCAATCCAACATGCAAAAAAACCCTTCAGGTGCTTAAAGAAGTTGGAAAATATTCCAGGAAATGCTGAAAGTTTGCCACATTGTCAGAGGATAAAAGCACAGTGTTCAATCCAAAGGCTTTGTGTAGTTTTTTTTTTTTTCAATGCAAGTTCCAAGTTAAATTTTTGGATGCTTATCTCTCTACATTTTAATGAGAAGCTTTTGCTAAGGGTTTTTTTTTTTTTTTAAACAAAGGCACTAAAGTTTAAACCCTTTGCACAATAGCAGTGAGTATTGAAGTGACATGATGTTTTTACCTTTTGAAAAACACCAATGCTCAAACAATCAGCCAGAGCAGGACTATTAGACAAGTAAATATGGAATGTTTTCTTGTAAACAATGACTGTGTCTATTAAATATGCAAACTAGGCAGCAGCATATGGACTTTTTTTCATCAGCTCATTTTATAGGTGTATGTGTGTGTAAGACTGGGCATACAGTAAACTTTTATGAGTTAAATCGTTTTTTTCATTACTTTTTGTTTTAATTACCAAGATGCTTATTGTAATTTCTGATTGATCTTCAATTGGCACTGCCTCATAACACTTTGTTTTTAAAATTCTCTGCCTGTAGGCCTCTTAGTTAGGTAGTGAATGATTTATCTATAAACCTTCAACATACTCGAGAGTTCAATATTTAAAAAGATCCATTTGAAAAGGAAGACTGCATCTATAAAGCAAGTAATATGGTGGTTATTTTTGCATTTAGGTAGATTAGTCACATTGATGCTGATGAGAGAGATCTGTTCTTCATAGCACTTGTACTGTGTGTAGTTATATATTGATTTCTCAGTTTATTTCATGTATACCTTCCCACTAGATCGTACTTTCTATGAGGGCAAGAATCATGCCTTTGGTTTTTTTTCCTTTCTTTAAAAACATTTTTTTGAAAGTGTGGTAAAATATACAAAACATAAAATGTACCATTTAAATGTTTTTTAAGTATGTGGTTCAGTAGCATTAAGTACATTCAGACTTTTGTGCTATCCTCACCACTATCTATTTCCAGAACTTTTCATCTTCCCAAACTGAAACTCTGTAATCCTTAAACACTAACTTCCGGTTCCTCTCTCCCTCCAGCCCCTGACAGCCATCATTCTGTTCTCTGTCTCTATGAATTTGACTACTCTAGGTACCTCATACAAGTGGAATCATATCATATTTGTCCTCTGTGACTGGCTTATTTCACTTAGCATAATGTCCTCAAGGTTCATCCATGTTGTAGCATGTGTCAGAATGTGCCTTTATTTTTTATAACCATATATTTAGGATCTAGCTCAGTGCTTGGATGTAGTTGGAAGTAGTAGACAGCAATATGTATTTTTTGAATGATTACATGAAAGAATGAACCAATGAGCCACGTTATATTCCTCTGTATAGCCTCAGGACCAGGCACACAGTAGGCCACCTTGGTAATTCTTTAGGGAATGAAAGAATTATTTGACTTCCTGATTTCTGAAGTGGACACAGAAGGGCAATTGAGATACTTTTTGGAACAGGAAACATTCACCATTTCCCCTTGCATGTGTTGCATGAATCCAGCGGATAAAAAACAACTCTGTGGCATATTTTCCCGGGCTTGTAATTTGGGTTGCTTTGTGCTCGCTGCTAATTAACCAGTTGGTGATGTGCTGTTTGTCTTTTCGTCTGCCTCTGAGCTTGTCAGGAGTCAATGACAAGCCCGGTGAAACTGGGGGGCACCCTGATAATTAAGGTTTGGAGGGCTTCTTACCGACCCTATCGTGCACCAATCGCTTCCTCTGCTTCACCTGATGGGTAGCTGACATATGACAAAACAGTGGCCTCCTCTCATACACACAGCAGCAGGACACTTTCCCACATTTTAATGGCTGAGCGGATTTCATCCCAAGCAACTCTGATAAAATGAAAGTGTATTATCAAAGTTGCTCGTGAAGATGACTGCGTTTAGAAAAGAAGAAAAGTCTTGATACATCAGAATTGTCAGACACACACACACAGTCTTTATTATTAGCATCTAAATGCAAAAAATAAATAATCCAAAGCTTTCTTTGAATATTTACATGGTATAAGGAGAAATGGTTTGGTGTTTTGTATTCTTTTTTTTTGGCCAATGTCTTATCCTTTAAGGAACAACAGTGGTAGAAGAGTGTTGAGTAGTTTCTTTAAAACTGATAATATCCTCATATGCAGGGTCTGAGTCTGTCATATAAAACCATGAAGTAATTGCAAGTCATGCGGCGGGGGGCTCTACACTTCCCTGCTTGTGTCTATCTCACACCTCCTGGCTTCTTTTAAATCCAGTGTGGTTTGGCGGCAGCAGCATTCTAGACCTAAAGAATCAGAATCTGTATTTTAAAAAGAGACCCAGGTGACTCAAAGGCACAGAAAAGTTTGATAAATACAGGTGTAGGTCACTTAGCCCTGCCATTCTCAGCCTTAACTTCATTCTTACTCAATTGAATTCCATCGAGGACAGAGTATGGTTAAAACAAATAGACAAAAACACAAATTCCTGGGGGATTCTAATGAACGATCAAGATTGGGAACAACTGACCTTAGCCCAAGAAATGCCATATCTGTCTCAAAAAAAAAAAAAAGAAAGAAAGAAATGCCATCAGCACCTCAAGGGCAGGAACCTTGTTTGTTTTGTTCTTTCCTAGGAAGGTGCTTGAAATATAGTGAAAAATTATTTGTTGAACGGATTGTTATGCCAAACCCAAGGCTTAAATAGTATATTCACCCTGTATCCATGTGTTTATCCACTCATTCAATAGACATCTCTGTTGGGGACCCAGGTAGCATCTCCAGAATCAGGCACCAAGGTGGAGTTTAGAGTATGAGATGTTTATTTGGAATCAATACCTGCTAAGGGAAAGATGAAGTAGCAAGACTGGGCAGAGGCGGAAGTCAAACTGCAATGCAGACCTACAAAGCCTCAGCCAGCACCCTGTATGGACCCTCAGAGTGTCCTGTGTTAGGCCAAAATGGCGGACTTGGTACCCACACCTTGCTTGGTCACTGCTTGTGGGCTGCAGTGGAAGAGCATGACCTTGGGGAGGTGTCTTTGTGCATGTGCAGACCCCGAAGGAGCAGATCTCTGGCTGTCTGCTGACCACTGACCATACTCCCACAGCTGGGCAGCAAGTCCTTCCTTGAAGGTAAATCTGGGCAGCCCATCTTGGGGTCCACCACAAGTGGTTAAGGGACAAGTAGAACAATGTTTAAGGATGTAGGCTTTCTAGAGTTTGCCTGCTTAGTTTTGATTTCTGAATCAGCCACTCCCTGGCTGAGTGACCCTGGCCAGTTATTTGTCTTCTTCCTGGGTCTGTCTTCTTATTCATAATATGGTGTTAATTATACCTACCTAACAAGGTGATTTGAGACTATGGTGAGGAAAATGGATTTAAGGCACATACTGGGAACTTACTTAAGGTTACTTGTTATCATTCATATTATAATATTTTGTTTGATACATAAATTAAAAGTTTATAATATTGTAAAAATAAATGGAGTTTTCTTTTACTTGTATGAAGGAACAGACTGGGGCAATAAAATGTTAGTGAGAGAAAGGGCAGTTTTATCCATACTAAAGGATAATAGAGATATTATTTTACTCCTCTGGGTTTGAGGACCATCTTTGCCTCCTTGCACATTAGACAAGATACATTTGTTTGTGGCCCGTGTGCATTTTTCTTTCTTGTCAGAGCAGCAAGAACCTTGACTCTTGCCTTTAAGTGAAATCTTTTGGGAGACGATATGATGATAAGATTTGTAATTTTCCCCCCTCTTTGTTCTTGCAGGATCTTGGGCTGCACTCCAGCTGTGTCAGCTCTGTTTAACTCAATGATCTGGTGACTTCTTTCGTATCTCAGAAGGGCTCAAGCAAGGAGTGCCACCAACGAGCTCAGTAGTGAAGACATACTGCCAAGATTAAGCAAGGTTGGTTACATTTGTAAATGAAAAGGCTCAGAGCTTTGTCTGAACAAATCGATGCAATAGATCTTAGGGTAGAACAGAAGTCTAGCAGAATTGTGAAGTTCCTATAAAAAACCCCACACCAGTGCCTGCTAACGTTCCAGTGTGAACAATTCCGTTTATGAATGATTATGATGATAATCACTGGTTCTTTTGTTCCATCTTCCATTCCCCCTTGTGATGATAAAACTCAAACTCTATAGAAGCTGAGATTATAGTCTCCTTGGCACAGACAGCCCCCCTCCCCCAAATGGTGACTTAAAAACAGTAGAATTTTATTTTGGTCTCACAGAAATAAAGGTCCAAACGGATACGGTGACCCTGCTCTGAAAATCTTTTATGAACCCTAGGTCCTCTGTCTCATTTTTTTCTATCACTGTGATGCTGCCTTTGTCCTCACGGCTGGGGGTGGGGGGGGTGGGGGTGGGGTGGGGGGTTGCTGCCCTTGGGTTTGCATTCCAGTGGGGGGATGGGGAGGAGGACTGTACCCTCTTCCTTTTAAGGGCAAACTGTACAATTTGTACAGTGTCAGTTCTATTCCTACGTCTTTTAACCGTGTGGTCCCACCCACCTGCAAGCAAGACTGGGGAGTATGGACTTTATGTGGCCATGTATTCAGCCAGAAACTCCATTAGTCTGTTTGCTCTGCTCTTTCAGAATATGTGATTGGTGTGTGGGGTCCTTCCCACCTCTGCCTCCTGGGTGGCGGTGGGGGCACGTGAGCCAGACTTGGCTCCTCAGTGCCGCACATCACTGTGGCTACTGAGAGTGGTTTACAGTTGCCCGTGCAACCCAAGCTGGGCCAAAGGGACTTGGTCCGGGGTCCTTGCTGTGACTGGTGGGGAAGAGCTTGCTCTTCCTCCTGGGATTGCTTCACTGGTTGAATGTAATCCTGGAGCTGCTCCTGGTATTTTCGCCTCCTCTTGGGACCATGAAGCCCATACACAGGAAAGCAGAGGGGGGCGTTGAGAGAAACGGATTCCTGGCGACACTGTTGGAGCACCTGGATTCCACTGTACCTGAAACTAGACTTGCCCAAACGCGTTAGCCAATTCGCTTCTTCTTCGTTCCCTTTTTTCTATTTTATCTTTTTGGTTAGGTCAGTTTGGACTTAAACTCCTGTCATTCACTATGAAGTAGAGTTCTGAATAATATGTGCCCCTTTGGAATCAGCTTTTCTTTGATTATTTTATAAGCAGCTGCTGTCAGGTGATTCCAGTGGTGCCCATCGTATCTCTTCCTGTCTTTGTTTTTCTTCCCCCTGAGCCCAAGTGCCTCTGTTTGGCATTTGCTTGAACTTTTGGAAACCTCCTTTTCTCCCCTTGGATAGCTCCTACTGACCTTTGAGACCTGTGGTTTTCAACTGGGGGCGATTTAGTCCCCAAAGATATATCTAGCAAGGTCTGGAGACATTTTTGGTTGCCACAACTAGGAGGGAGGGAACTAATGTCATTTCGTGGATAGAGGCCAGAAGTGCTGCTAAATATCCTCTAATAATGTATAGGACCCACCCGCCAACTCCAGAGAATTATCTGGTCTAAAACGTCAACAGTGCCAAGGTTGAGAAGTCCTGCTCCAGATATAACCCAGGGGTACGTCCTCCGGGAAGCCTCTCTTGATGGTCCAGGTTGAGTTTCAGGGTTTGAGAGCCCCCTAGATGGAGCTGATCACACTGTAGGCTGCCTGCTGCTTCACTGCTTTGTCTCCTCAACACTGTGTTTTATTTTCTCTATTTCTCAATAACCTTGAACAGGGCCTGTCACTGAGGAACACTCAGTAAATGTTGGTTGAATGAATATATAATTTTTCACTTTTATTTATTAGTATACATCCTACTTGAAGATCAACATGGATTTTTAAAAGCCCAAAATAACAATTGCACATTCCTGAATTATATTTCGATTGGGGAAGCATTATGCAGCATATCCATTTTAGTCTAATAACAATATAGCTGCCATTCATTTAATACTCTCTGATGTGATGGAGAAGGTACTTGAGTGCTAAACTTTTGGTTCATACAACAGTATACAATGTAATTATTAATATTCTTCTTTTAGAGGGGCTGAGAGTGGGGCACAGAGGAGTTAAGTAACTTGCCCAAGGACACACAGCTGGTAAGTGGCCTAGCCATGATCCTTCAGTGATAGAGTAAGTTATGCTCGGCCGAACCAGATGTGTTGGCGTTCTATCGCTGAAAGACTGGATCGTGCCTGACTCTTCCTGTTCTCACAGCACATTTCCTATCCACCAGCTAACTCCGTGGCTTATCTGCAAGGTGTATCTACAACCTTGCCACTTCCGCCTCCCCCATTCCCTACCTCCGCCCCAGCCACCATCAACTCTGCCTCAAGTTTTGTGGTGTTTCCTTGCTGGTGTCCGTGTCCTGCTGATGTGTGTGTGTGTAATATATAATGCAACTGTGTTTATACGTATATATTATATGTAATATGATTACATAATTCTATGTATGAAAAAGAATTACATATGTATATAATATAGAATATATACACATGTATATGTTTATGTAATATAATTATATAATTCTATGTATTTTATATAGCTGTATATAATTCTGTACAGTTATATATAATTCTTCGTGGCTATTGCTTTAGATTTGGTCTATCCATGCATAAACATTTATGACAATCTTGTTCATATCATAATTATTGCTAGCAGTCAACATTTATTGCAGACTTAATAGGTGTCAGTCACTGTGTTAACCACTTCAATGCATTGTCTAATTTAATGCTATTTCAACCCTGGGATGTAGGTACTATGTAATCCCCATTTTACAGACAGGGAAACTAAGGCTCAGAGAGCTTAACTGACTTGCCCAGTATCACACTTTAGGGTGCTGTGGGATGTCAGAACTCACGCCCAGATCTGACTTCAAAGCCTGTGTTCTTAACACGCAAACTGTTAGAGCACGTTCCCACTTCTACAGTATGTGTTCTTGAGGACTCTGCCTTTATTTGCTCCCTCGTATCCATCCCTTTCCCTTCAGACCTTTTCTTCCTGCGCTGAGACTTTTGCATTTGCCCTGCCTTTCTGTCTTCATCAAAGAGTGTCCACGTCATGAAGACTGAGAAACTGAGATTGGTCATGAAATTTCGCCCGTTGTACACGGAAGAAGTGAATTCTTTTGATGTCTTAGGATGACATCTCTGTAACGACTTAACTATCTTGTCTCTTATGGGTTCTGTACCACATAGGCATGAGCATTTTTCAGTTTTAACTTGCATTTCCACTCAAAATGTAGAAAAAGTAGTTTTCTTCTCCTCCATGTTGGTCAAATGGCCCTCTGTTAATGATGCAATTAGTGAAACTTTGCAAGACAAAGGGGGAGATCTTTCACTTTTACAAAGTCAATGAAGTGGCAAAATTTGCCACGTTTGCTGTATGTGCAAAATATTTCACAGAGCTCTACTGTAGTAATGTGTTTTTTGAGCAGCTACTGTAGTTGCTGAAGCCAAATTATAATAATTTGATGACTGTGTGCAAGATGAATTCACTGAAGTACGACCTCCTTGATGGCTGTCAGATTTGGTTTGCAATGGGGAGACGCTCTCTGCCACCGTTGGTCACACCCAGAATGTGTTCTGTGTTGTAGATTTCTTTACCTAGCACCCCTTTGCTACCTTCTCTCCAGAACATCTCCCCACCTTTTTTTTTTTTCCTTCCAGAATTCTGTTTCCTGATAAATGAACTCTGCTAAATCCTTACCCACTTTTAAAAGAACGATTTCTTCTCTTCCCACTCAAGTGAATTCCTGAGGTCACCCTTTCATCAAAGGGAGATGTTTATTCCTGTATCGCCCGTGTCCTTCTGGGTTGGGAAGTGGTGTTGGTAATACCTCACTCACTGATGCATCTTTCAGATTACTGCTTCTACACCTTCATGTAAAAATTTCTATGCATTTGAGGTTCATGCCATTTGCCTCTACCACCCAACCTCTACCTATCCCTGTGGTTTGCTGGAGTTGGGCTGTACTGACTCCTTCCACCTTCTGTGTTCAACAACATCATGTTGGTAGCTTGAAATTGGCCATGGTGGGAGCATTTACACCATGGACATTGGCCAGTGCTACAAAAGAGAGCCAGTTATTAAACATTTACTAGCACACCACTGATCCTCCCTCCATGGTTATCCACCTTTCTCCTGGTCACCCTCCTTATTTGTTGAAGACTTTGGCTCCTGCATCACAATATTATTTTTTCCTCCAAGTCAGGCAACACTCTCAAAGATTTCAACATCTGTGTTGAATTGGTGAGTGAGAGCCAGGTTACTCAACATCCTGCCATGGGAGGGCTAGTCCAGCACAAGGAAGGATTGTTCCACATCATGCACAACTTTCTAGCATCCTGTCAGAAAGTCAGGTAGTTAAAAAACTTAATTATAGTTATTTGGACCTGGAAGCAAATTCCATTTTATGTATAGCACAAAATATTCCTTGTACAATCTGAATACACTTTGCACAAATTGAAGGAGAGTTATATTCTATTATGTTTGGAAATTCACCAAGAGTTTTTTACCATTTAAAAAAATTATGTTCCTGATGGCAATTCCACCCTGGTATTTTGAGTCGCTCATTCAACATACCTTATCAGTCTGTTTTCGAAGCTATTGCATTCAGGGGACTTTACATACAACTATGAGCATTGGCCTACTTTATCAGGTGTTCTAATATAGTTGTGCCTAAGACATACTAAAATACATATTAATTATTATAAATTATATATTTTTTATCTTCTTTGTACTAGAGTTGGAGCTTTATGATGATTTTTTAAAAAAATTACACAGGTAGAAAATTTGTATTATTTCATTTTAGGGTAGCAAAGGGGGTGTTATAAAGGACGCTATTGGATCGGATAGGGTTGAGAGACCTGTTACAATCCCCTCAAGCTGCTTTGATTTCCCAACTTCTGGTGGTGATTACTTCCACTCCATGGCATTCCTAAGGATATGCTCTGGATGTATGCAATACCTAGACAACCCCACTTCTGAAATCTGGAGTTACTTTTTATAAGCAACCTCTGATTTTTCCAGCCCTCTCCTTCTCTTACACCTAGTACACCTGGTCTTCAACTTTAGAGAAACTTCCAGAATCTTGATCCTTCCACTCTCTTCTTCCTGTCTTCTCATTGATGGCATAGTATGTTATGAATCCAACTTCTACAGATGGACATTAAGTTATTTCCAAGTTTTTGATGTTCTGCATAGCATGGTGAATAATACTGCACACATCTTTAATTGTAAGCTTAGGATAAATTCCCAGAAGAGGAATTGGATACTTCTTTGAAAGGATTTCGATACTATTACTAAATTAGCCTCCCTGCATTCTGGCCAGTGCTACTTCATGAAAAGAAAAATATAGATTTCACTTAATGAAACATGTGAGATGTTTACAGAGGTGTTTGTCATTCCTCCAGGTCCTAAATAGCATCTGTTTTTCTAGCTTCCTTTTTCCCTTTTCTGTCAAGTATGCTCATGCATCCTTCACCGCTACCATCCTTGTTCAAGCCACGTGAATTATCACAATGGTTTCTTGACAGTCTCCCAACTTCAGCTCCTGCCCTGACACAGTCTCTTCTCAAATCATATCCTTCCTCTTCTCAAACTCTTGAATGCCTTGCACCTCCCTTAGAGCGAATGCCCAAACCTGCCATGGCCTGTGTGCTCTGGACACCAGCTACCCCTCCAACTACGTCTCCTTCCACCCGCTTCTCATTCCTGATTAGCCGCACTTGTCTCCCCAGGGCCTTTGCAGTTGCTTTCTTCCTGGTCTGCCCTACCCCCAGCTACCCACAGGGCTCCTTCGCCCATTTTCAGGATCCCTCTGCGTCTGTATCAAGAGGACTTCTCAGCCACTCTATGTAAAATATTAGTCCCTCCCCTTTCCCCTGAGTTACTTTTCTCCATAGCACTTATAACCATTTGACATATTTACTGCTGCCCTTGATGAGGGCAGGGCTTGTTCTGTTTTCCTTTCCACTGTTTTATTTATTTTTTTCCATCTCCAGTACCTGGCATATAATAGATCAGGGCCAGATAATAAATATTTTAGACTTTGCGGGCCACAGGGCTCTGTAGACCCTCCTGCGCTCTGATGCTGTAGCACGAAAGCAGCCACAGATAATACGTAACAAATGCACGTGGGCTGAGTTCCAATAAAACTTTATTTATGGACACCGTAAATTTAAATTTCATATAATTTTCACGTGTCAGGAAATATTGTTCTTTTGATTTAAAAAGTGTAAAAACCATTCTTAGCTCATGGGCCCTACAAGAAACAGGCTGGGAGCTGAATTTGGTCTGCAGGTTGGGGTTTTCTAACTCCTGTACTAGGTACTTAAAAATTATTTATTTCATGAATGAATACATATATAAAAACTGTGTATATATTGGTAAATATTTTAGGCACATATCAAACCGTATTTTTAAGCCTATGCATTTGAACAGATATGGTCCAGAATCAAATGTGCCTTTTGACTATGTACATCTTACTTATTTTAACATTTTTTAAGCATCTCTCATATCCCGCAATAGACAAAGGGATTAATACTGTGAATTTTAGGAACAGGCTCTGGTGTAGCACATGTCTGAAAGCTGTAGTGTTGTCTATAGACCACAATACAAATCATCTCTAGTTTATTATATATATATTTTTAATAAACAGAAGAGGGGTGAAAAGTCTCTGTATATTTTCAACTGGAATGGACATCCACAGCTTTTTCCTTTGACTTTCAGAGTTTATCTTAATTGAACTTTCGGCACTGCCATCGTCTTTCTCTGCAAACTCTGTTTGGAAAAATAGACCTTAAGACCCCAGTAAGAGCACTGAAACTCCTCGGAGCAAATAACTTAAACATAACAAATTGAAGCTTACAAAAGTCGGAATTGTAAAACTAATAGGGCTGTTAAAACCAGCTTTCCTGAAAATTATGAATTGGTTGGCCTGTTTCTTATAATGGCAAATAGTGAGTCTTGATCGTTCATCAGTGCACATGTCATAAATTAGGTGCTGAGAGAGGCTGCAAAATTCTTTATGGCATCACAGAAAGCTAGCGCGGCTGCCTTCATATCACATTGTTAGATTCCAGTGGTGCCAGCACAGATCCGGCAATGAAAGTTTTAAAATTGTAACAAGTTGTCAAATGTTTATCAACGGAATTTTATGAAGGACTAAAAAGTTATGTACGATACTGCACAGACCATTAGGGGAATAATAGTAGTAATAAAGAGACTTTATTCTCATCAAGACTTATGTGGCACCAGCTTTTCCCCCCAAACTTGGTTAATGGAGGTTGGGAAAGGCAAATAATTCAATACTAGAAGGAGAACAGCTTGAAGCATTAGATGGAATATCTGTATTATGTGTTGAATAGAATGTAATGGATATGTGGGGCTGTATCTCTGTAGATATGTAGATCTCTCTCTCTGTATTTATGGAGAAAGATATTCAGGATTGAAACTCAGCCTTAACAATCGCTGTGCCAATTGTGTTTTATGGGCTCTGCTGCCGTGTAAAAAGGGGGTGGGTTTGGGGATCAGGCAGAGCTGGGTTCAGTTCCTGACTCCACTGCTTTATATTTTTGTGTCCTTTCTACACTGAAGTTCCTTCTTGCATAAAAGAAAGGATAGTAATAAAACCTACCTTATTAGACTTGTTGCGATGTTTTAAAAAACACAACATTTAGCACAATTCCTTACACGTATGGAGCTGAGACCAAAAATAAAAATCTCAACTAATTCCTTTAGTAGATGCATGACCTTGAACTGGTCACTTTACCTCTCCCAGCCTCAGTTTCCCCATTTACTCAGTGGTTATAATAATTTCTACTCGCTTATCTTGTGGCATTGTGTGGACATTCAGTGAGCACTCTTACCTTACATAAACAGCCTGGCGCAGAGTCAGCCACGTGGCATGTGTTCATTAGAAGTCCCTTTTCTTTTATTCAGGGGAATATTCTTAGAGACAAAATAAACTGTATCTTTGGAGATGCAGCATCATAATAACTATGTTTTATAAGTCACCATTAACATTTCTTCAAAAGATTCTAGAAACTTAATGAACATCACAAGTTTATGTGTCTACAACATTAGGCTGTAGGAAGCAGATATAGTTATTATCGGTGTCTTCTGCTAGACTGTAAGATTCATTATAGCATGGAATTTGTGCCTTTTGTCCACTTCTATGTCCCTAGCATGCTTATCTGGCACATATAGGTGCTCAGTTTGTGGATGCTCTGGTCATATTTTTAAACAAATGTATTTCCAGCAGGGAAAAGCCACAGATAACCCACAGTTCACCTTCTCGTTGTTCCTCTGCACCTGGGGTAGGTGTGTCCTTTAGCAGGATCCCAGCAGGAAACAGATGGCACAGCCCAATTGGGTCATTTGAGGAGAATATACAAAAGAGTTTTGAAATTGGTGTGGGTAGTGTGTGGACAGACCTCCAGGGACAACACTGCGTTGTCCTGGGGCTGGTGACGGGGTGGGGCCGGCGGGTGGGCCACTGGCATCCACCCCTTGACTTGAAGGAGGACGGGGAGGAGGGCCATCTGACTGAGGGCCATCCCGGGAGACTGCAGCTGGCTGGGAGGAGAGGGCGCTTTCCTTGCGGGAGGTGCTGGCTGAGCATGTGGCCACGTGGCCAGGCTGAACTACACTTCCCAGAATCCTCTTCTCTGTGACGTGGCCAGGGCAGGCCACAGAGACACTCTTGCCTGAGACCTGGAGGATGGGCGTGAAGCTGCAGCCCTTCTGTGGCTCACACACGTTGTCACTATCTGCTGGCTCACCTCCTTGGCCTGCGGTAGCCGCTGGGGCTGCTGTGGCCTCCTCTTCCCCTGACTCCTCCCGCAACTTCTCCGACTCCTGGGCCAGGTATGTGTTCGGATCGGTGATGAAGGGCCTGGCCGCTGCAGGACACCCTCGTCACCAAGTCAGAGGCAACAAGAATGGACCTGGGTTTCAGTCCCCCTATGTAGCCCCCAGCTCATGCTTGTAGGTTCTAGCTTGTCCCTGTTCTCGACTTTACATCCATCTTCCCTTCCCACTGTTTGCCCTGAGGATCTCGAGCACCAGAGACTGCCTGACGTCACCTGCTCCCACGAGTGCTTTGGGTCATATCCCTGACACACGTGCATGTGTGTATGTATATGTGTATATGTATGCATTCACACACACTCACCCACGTGTCGAGCATTTGTGTACCTCCTTGTGGTTCTGCTTCCCTGATTAAACATTCTCTTTGTCCATTTGGGCTGCCATAACAGAGTACCATAGAGCGGGTGTCTTCTAAACAACAGAAATCTGTTTGTCCCAGTTCTGGAGCCTGGAAGTCTGAGGTCAGCGTGCCAGCATGGTCGGGTTCTAGTGAGAGCCTTCTTCCAGGTTGCAGACTGCCCGCTTCTTCTCGTATCCTCACATGGCAGAGAGAGCTAGCAAGCTGTCTGGCCTCTTCTCCTGGGGCCTTGATCCCCTTCATGAGGGCTCCACTCTCATGACCTAATCAGCCCCCCAAAGGTCCCACCTCCTAATACCATCACATTGGAGGTAAGAATTTCAAGATGAGAATTTGGGGGGGACACAAACATTCCGTCCATCACAAACACTCACTGAAACAGGGAACACAATCAGCAATTGGTGACTATTAATATTGACCAAGAGTGGGCAGAATTCATACCTTGATGTTTCTCTCCCTCTCTCCCTAAGACATCCTGCTGGTGCATGCCATGGAGCCAACCCCACCAGAAGGCAGAAGGTCAGCCTCATGGAGCCCTGAGAAGAGTGAACATGAGTATAGAGAGGATCTAGAAGTGCAAACCATCTCTACAGGTAAAATTGATTTATTCACTGTGTCATGAATTCCATAACATTTATTCCATACCTATGGACCAGGCACTGTGCTAAAAGCTGGAACACACACACACAAAGACCAATTCTAATGTGGCAGGTAATTTATTGGATATCACCATGTATTTTGTTCTCCTTGATGTATTGCCCCTGCCATGCAAAGAAGGAAACCGAGACTTTGAATTTGCCTGGTTGAATTTCAACAAGTCTGTTTAAATGCCTCATTTAGCATTTCGCAGCAGCTTGTGTGTGGTAGGGCCAAAGGCAAAATTTTCCAAGCTTAAAATTTGGAAAATCTAAAGTTCTATGAAGGGTACTGTGCCAGAGGGGTGGAGGGGGACACTTTTGGGAGGTGGAGAGGGCTGGGGGCAGACGGAACAGAGGGAGGCTGGAGTTCAACCTCAGAGCTGGGGAAGGGGATTTGCTTTTGCATTTTTGTGGGTAGAATGGATCTGATCCCTCTTTTGGGATCAGTGCCCCAAGAAGTGGCTGAACCTTAGAGGTGATGTGGGTGCTGTGCTCCACAGATGCTATTCTTTAGGAGTGGTGTGTATGTTTGGGGGGCACTACATGTATCAGCAGGCATAGCTATCATCTGAACATTTGGATGTTCTGAGCTGCGTCCACCCCTTGGGGTTCACGCATGACTCTAGAGAGGGTTGGAGGGTTCCAGCCCAGTGATAGGGATTGAGTTTCTCAGCAGCCCCACAGAGGGGGCTTGGAGCTCATTAAATTTAATCTCGAGAAATAAAGAAATGTGACATTTTATGGACTGGGTGTTGCTGACTAAAATTTATATATCCACTGTGGTTACATTCCTGGAAGCTACTTTTGCAGACCACCTACTGTATGCAGGGCACTGCGCTAGGTGCTTCTATCCTTTAACTCATTTGCCAAGTCAATAAATGTTTATTGAATACCTATTTTGTGTCAGACACTGCTGTTCTTAAAATGGTGCTTAGCACTGAGGACACAACAGTGAAAAAAACAAAGCCCCCTGTGGAATTTAAATTATGGTGGGAAGCTGTGAGAGATTGGAAAAGATCAGAGTGTTTTTCTTACTCTCACGTACCACTCGACATGACACTTCCAACAAGGGTTCAGTCCCACAAGACTGACCCTCTCCCTTTAGATGCTACTTGCAAATAATAGGTGGTACCAATACTTAGGAGCAATCAGCTATAAATCAGGGGTTCCCATGACCCTCTCCTCAGGTTTGATTAATTTGCTAAAGCAGCTCACAGAACTCAGGGAAACACTTTACTTACATTTAGCCACTTAGTATAAAGGATATTACAAAGGGCACAGATGCACAGGTCAAGGCATGTGGGAAGGGATGTAGAGCTTCCATGCCCTCTCTGGGTGCACCACCCTCCCGGAACCTCTGCGTGTTCGGCTACCGGGAAGCTCTCTGAATCCTGTCCTTTTGGGTTTTTATGGAGGCGCGATTGATTGCATCCTTCGTCATTGGTGATCAAGTCAACCTTCAGCCCCTCTTCCCTCCTTGGAGAGGACCCAGTAATCCTGCCTTGGTCTTTCTGGTAACCAACCCCCATCCTTAGGCTATCTAGGGGTCAACAGCCACCAGTCATCTCATTAGCACACAAAAGACATTCTTATCTCTTATCACTCCAGAGATTCCAAGGGTTTTAGGAGCTCTGTGCCAGGAAACTGGACAAAGACCAGATATATATATGTGTGTGTATACACACACACACACACACACAGACACACAGAGACACACCAGGTATCCAGAAAGTGTCCAGCCATGTAATATGTTCTCATTATATTAACAACAGCTGGATACTTTCCAGACAGCCCTTGTATGTGGCTACATGTACGTATCTTATTATAAATCCCAATATCACAGAAGCAGAGACCCAAATGAAATGCAAGAGGGAGTGGGGGGAAAATCAGAAGGAAGAGCATTCTGTGCTGTGGGAATAGCAAGGGCAAAGCCCCGAGGCTGGGAGACCAGTGTGGCTGCAAGGAGTAAGGGTAGAGGGGAGTGACAGAGACCAGGTGAGCGAGATGGGGGGGCAGGAGAGGATGTACAGATCAGGTGCTAAGGGCTTTGTTTTACTAGCGTCATCTCTATTAACAAAATATCACTTGGTTCCTCTTTTTAAGTAACTTTGAGTCTTGTGAGTAAGACCAGCCTGTAAACTGGCAGTTTCAACCAGTGTGCTTAGCGACAAAGCTCTATTCTGTAAGAATAAAGGAAGGGTATGCTGATTTAGTGTGGGGGGTGGTATACGAATTTGTCAAGAACTGTGAAGGATCTGAGATTTTTATCCTACTTGCAGACTATCCAGTTACCTTTCACAGTTCTTTAAATGCTGGCAGAAGATATGAGACTCCTGGGTTAGAGGCAAAGGACTTCATCATGCACATCACGACTTCATCTCGTGCAGGCAGCACGAGCCAAGTGGAATGGCCCAGGAGATGCCATACACTGTGGGTCTGTGGCACAGCTGGGGAGTCGTGAGTTGAAGAATCCCAACTTTTAATAAGGGGGCTGCAGACAAACTGCCCCACTTTTGTCTTGGAGGGACACATTATCTTTATTATACGGACCAGGAAACAAATCTGCTCTCTGTGCTAGAGGGAAACACTATCTCTATCTTCCAAGGCAGTTGTACAAACATCCGTTATAGAGCAAATGGGCTTTTTATCTTATGGGCAAGGAAGCCAGTAACTATGGCACCAGCTTTTGAGAAAAGAAAGGCTTTTATTGCAAAACTGGTCAGCGAGGAGACAGAAGCAGGCTCAAATATGTCTCTGTAGTTGGGATCTGGGGTAAATTTATGTGCTCGGAGGGCAAGGGAAAGGATTTAGGAATGTTGCCTTGGCAGAGTCTGATGGGAGGGCTTTAAATTTGACCATTTAGGGAAAGATATGTTGAGGTGGATTTTAATCTCAGTCTTGGGCTGATGGACCCTTGGCTTCTGAAAGAGCTCTGGCATTTATGTTCCCATCGTGTCTGGATCTTCTTGGTTCTGAGGGGAGGATTTGTTGGTTCTGTGTATTGTTAGAGGTCAAAGCCTTTTCTATTGCATGTGCCTGAGCTACATGACTTGCAGTTTTTGGCTGTTATACGTACAAGGTAACTCAACATTTTTGTTATCAACAGAATAGCCCCAGCTTGGGCTGGTTCCACAGCCTTGAAAAGATAGTCTGGAACAAAAGCTGGTAGGTCCTCTGCTCACAGGACATGCAGAAACGGGAGCGATCCATGGAGAACTGTCTCCCAGCAGACAGTTAGGGGCTGAGTTTGTGAGGCCTAAACTCTGTTGGCAGTTTTATGAGTTGATGTTGGACCAGGTTAGATAGTGAAGTTCCAGTTTTCCTGACTGTTTGGACTTCTAGAGCGGGGCAAGGGAATACCAGGGAAGAGTGACACAGTAATGGGGAGATAGGAAATAGGCTAAATGAGGCGCTTTAGCAAGTTCCAGCATTCACTTCCACACTATTTTTTCAACAAATATTTCTGCAGTGCCTACTATATTCCAGGCACCGAACCGGAGGCCCATCAGTGATGGAAAAAAGAACAAGCAAGAGGTCTGCAGCTTAGGCTACAAAAAGGTCAGAGCTGCCCCGGGGCCAAGCCTGTTGTCACGTGGGGTTTCTCAGCCTAGGTGCATATTAGAATCACCCGGGCAGCCTTTGAAACTTTCCTACTCTCGGAAGCCTCCAGAATAATGAAATCAAAATCTCTGGGGCTGAGGCCTGGGCATTTAGCTTAAAGACAACTTCCCAGGTGATTCTTACAGGCAGGCAGGGCTGAGAACACGGCTGCGGGTGGGCAGATGTGTCCTGTGTTCCTCTGGCCCCAGCTGCTGCTGCGACACCTGTGGTTGCTCCCGTTCTGATAGGTTTCCAATTAGAGCTGCTGATTTACTTGATTTTCTTCTCCGAGGGCCCAGTGGCCTCTGAGATGAGGGCCTCAGGTCTGTACTCACAAGATAAGGTCTGATTCCAACACGTGATTATTTCTGTTACGACAAGTGTACAGCAATTTTTCTCCAGCCCTAAGGTCTAGGCTGGACATGTGAACGTGCCTTCCTTCTGGGCACTAGTGCATTTTGGGTCTTTGGGAACTACATTCAGGAATGTGTATATCACCGGTAATATCTATTTGTGCAGACGTCGGGATAGGAGTAAAAGCATGGACTATAGAATCGGAGGAACGTGGCTTTGAAATCCGCTCCACCGTTACTAGCTGTGTGAACTTCCCCAGACTCCCTAACTTCCCAGGGATGGGTCTCCTTTTTGGCAAGAAGGATATGACTCCACCTTCCCTACAGAGTTGTTCTGAGGATTAAATGAAATAATGTGTCTAAGGCTTAGAACTGTGTCTTGGTACATAGTTAGGATTCAATATATTTTCATTTTTTTAAATTGTGTCACTTCTTAAAACAACCCCTCAAGCAAGAACTATAAATCTGCATTTTGCTGATGAGGAAACTGCAGCTCAGAGAGGATAAATAATATGGAAGTATAAAATAAGGTCCTTGCTTTCAGGAGCTTATAATCTTAGTTGAAATGATAAAACCTTCTTGAAAAGAATTACATGAAAATAAACTCAGGTAATGATTCAAACCTCCATTATAATGACGTAATTGTGATTACACTAGAACAGTGTCTCCCAGCTATACTGTGCAGAAGATTCATTTGAGGAGCATAGAATTTGCAGATTCTAAAGCTCAGTCTCTGGTCCTGAAGTCGGAACTCTACTGTTCAACAGACAGATGGCTCCCAAAGGCACCGCACGGTTGGTGTGTCAACCACGCATAAAGAAACAGTTTGAGAATTCCCAGTCAGAAGCAGCTTCTTGGAAGAGGCAGGCTTTGAATGGAGCCTTAAAAAAAAATAAAATAAAATCTAGGTAAAATATGGACAGGCAAGGAGGTCAAGAAGAGGGTATTTTGTAAGAGAAGACAAGTTATGAGCAAATCTGAGAAGACAAAAATGGATCATATTTGCAGAAATAACCATGTTAATATACATAGTAATTCAAGTTTATTGGTTTTGTTGGACTTTAATAAAGTAAGTATTTTCTCATTTTCATGACCTTTTTCTTGCCAAAAAAAAAAATTTAATTAACAAACCTTTTCATTTCTGGAAGGTCTTCTCTCTAATATCCCTGCGTCTCCTTTCTGAGCACCACACTACGGTGCACTTGGATCTTGATATTCTGCTCTAGCGTGTTTCCCCTTTTAAAGGGGAGCACGGGGTCTTCAATTTGCCACAGTGTCCCCCACCTGTGTAATTTTGGACTTGATTTGCCCCACTATTTACCTGCTTAGGCCCTGCATACGTTTGAGTTTGCGACCCCAAAGCTACAGACTTCAGGTAAGGCCATACTTCTGCTAAGTGGTGTTTCTCATCAACTTCATCTGGCAGGCTTGGATAATCAATCAGAGTGATTGTTTAATTGCTCTTCTCTCCCTTTGCCCGTTAGATGCCGCTTGTCAACCTTCCAAAGGATTGATCTCTTCTTTCCTGTTATGGCCACCTTCCCCTCTCACATCTTACTTTTGGCGATGTACTGATCCCGTGGGCCACCAGGAAAACCCTAACAAAAATCCTTCTTTCATCAAGCAGCTGTGAAAATGTCTTCAAGAATTTGAGTCTTCAAAAAGCTGCCTCCATAATGAACTAGTCTTAGTGAAGAGAGAAAACATACAGTGTCAATCATGGCCAGTGACAGGGTGCAATTAACCCAGGATCAAATTGCAACAAGATGGATGGGGCCAGATGGTCCTGCTGTCCTAACAAAGGGATTATATAGTAAGTGCCCTTCAGAAGGGAGACGTTTTTCCACATAGAACTCTAGAATGAAGAGAGACAAGGGTGAGCTTTTCACCACTTCCAAACAGATATTATGGAGTAGGAAAACTAGTAAATGATGTTTTAAGTCATCATTCCAGTTCTTAATTGGTGACTGGTAAGGCGTACGTATGCTGTCAGTCATGGTAGTGCTTGAAGCTGCAGCTACTAGAAAATTCTAGGTTGAAAATATCTTAACCAAGAAAGACTTCCATTACGAAATTCAAAATCTTCAATAGAGTGGGGCAAATAATATTGATAGAAAGAAAGTGCTTTGAATTAGTTCATTCTTTCAATGAGAATTTTTTAAAGTTCTTATACACATGCTTCTAAATGTTAGGGATATATCAACAAACAGTTTGGATAATGTCCTTGCTCTCTTTTGATTGTATCCTAATGGGAAGAGAGAGTTAAAAAAGCAAATAACGCATAGAAAAGATGATTTCAGAGTGATTATATGTCATGAAGAAAATGAAAAAAGCCATATGTTGGAGAGTGACAGGTGGGGAATAGCAGTGGGTAGTGGTGTGCTGGTAAATGTCCAATAGCTGGTTCTCTATGGGGGAGAAAGGCGTGATTTGTGGTGTTTGCCAATATCTTTGGTGTAAATATTCCCACCACGGCTGATTTCAAGCTACTTGTGTGACTATGAGTTGGGAAGCGTTGCATACCACGTAAGCCCGCTCCAGAACTCCCCTGGGAGGGTGTTATATTACTTTCAGAGAGGATTATCAGGCAAGGACTCTTTGAGAAAGTGACATTAGAGCCAAGATTTGAATAAGTAGCTAATGGTGTGAAGGAAGATCCAGGGGAGGAACTTTCTAGGCATGTTGTAAGTACAAAGGTCCTGAGGCAAAAACAAATTTAGTATATCATCCGGGGGAAGAGTATACGCTGGGCATAAGGTTTAGAAACTGAAAACAAAGAGATAAGTGGGGGCTAAATCATGTAGGTCCTCAAAGGCCATTTTAAGAAATTTAGATTCCATTATAAATGCAGTGGGAAGTCATATGAGGTTTAAACAGGTGATCAACCATATCTATTTAGCAGGAGGCTGTCTTTAAGTTTTCACAAAAGGAATTTGGTGTTTTGTTGTCCCGGAGCAGATGGTGGACAAAGAGAAATAGCTGACTTGGTTGATTTTACAGTCTAGGTTTTGACTGACTTCCATTCTCTCAAAGCTGTTGTGTGGACCAGTGAACATGATGCCTGGCACACTGTGAGTGCCGGGTGTTTATTACTATTGGAGATGGAAGGAAGGTCAGTGATGTAGCAATATCCTTGGATGAATACCAGAGCAAGGACATTACAGAGTAGGGGATGCGGTGGACTCAAACGCGTTGCTGAAGATGTGGTTAAAACCATTCACTATTTCCAGCTCTGGAAACTCAGTTCAGGTTATACAGATATCAGGTTGACACTTATCCCTCAGAGATGAGAGTTGCCCAGATTATAAACTGTGTTTAAATCTTAAATGGTAGTGCATTTGTTCATTTATTCATTTCATCTGATCAGGGACTCTCATTCAGCCACCAAAGTGGACCACCATCTGCCGCCCTCATACAGGGCGTTTTAAGTGCAAGGGTATGAAAGAAGATTCCTCATGGGTTTTCCTTGTTGTCATCGTTGATTTCTTTCCCTCCTTCCCTCCTCTTTCATTAACTTGTAAGTGGGAATCCTTTAAAAGAGGAATATAGCAATATTATTATTATTTGTATTGGTAGAAACAAAAACGTCGATGGTATTGGGTGGTAGAATTTGTTGCATGCATGCTAAATGCGTGCAGTGTGTGCCCAATGCTTTAACAACATAACATCCCCGTGAGGTGGGGGCATTGCTACCTTTATTTCACAGCTATAGAACCTGATGCTCAGAAAGGTTGAGTAGTTGCCCAACCAAAGCCCCATGGCTAGTTAGTGGTGGAGCTGGCATCCACGCCAGTTTCGGCAGACTCTCTATAACCTCTGCTCCCAACCCTAAAAACCTTAGTAGGAAATGCACAACTTTGGGGACTTTCATCTTATGCCTTCTGAACTTAGTTCTTGGCTTTGCCTCTTTTCTCTTCTTGCTGCCACACCTTGCATTCCGTCTCTCTAGGGTGTTCATGGCACCTTCCAAAGGGGCCTCTGCACCTGCAGTGTCTCTGATTCATTGCCGTCTTATGAATAGCTCTGAATTGAACTCGGTAAAGGACGTCTTGGCCAAGGACATGAGCACTGGATTTAAACTTCCTGAGTCAAATGCAGCCCCAACCATTGATAGCCATGTGCTCATGGGCAAACAACTCCTTGTGCCTCAGTCTGCTCTGTCTGTAAAGTGTGGGCATCAATGCTGTCTCCTACGCACTTATTATGAGGACTAAAGAGGATAATCAGAATAAAGGCTTTAGAACAATGCCTAGCAGATAATAAGTGCTTAATAATCTTACTTTATATCGTTTTCCCCATTCAGGAGTCTTAACTTCACTAGAGAGGTTGTGGAATTGTGACAGCAGGACCTGTAATGGGGACTCCAATATCCCTCAGGAGTGGGGCCTCTCACGTCTGCCAGCCTAGTGAACGCTTCTCCCTCACTAGGACTGGGGACTGTCTAGCTAGGTGACTCTTGGTTGCTCAACTTCTCACAGCATCAGTTTCTTCATCTGTAAAATGGGAGGGTAAGATAACTTGCAAGGTGTTGGGAAGGTATTTTGGACATTTAACACAGATCTTAGCACATAATGAATGCTAGGATTAAATTAAGCAGGGAACATAAGGTGCTTAGCGGTGTCTAGCACGTAGAAAGGGCTCAATTAAGGTCAGCTAGCACCATTGTTTCATCATTGTCATCATCATCATCATCATCTCTGACCTCACACAGCATACTGCTTGAACATTGCCATGGATAATACATATTGGTTAACTAGTACAATTAATTTGAAAAACACCAAAAAAGGAGGCTTACTTCAAACATAGTGCTTTGCCAGAAGTTTTATGTATATACAATTCTTTTCTAGAAACCATTTCCTAATAGTTGATTCCCATGGTTTTGTACTTAATGACATCTAAATATATTAAAAATTTGCCTCATCGGGCTGTCTGAGTGATATAGGATTTTTATCAACCTTACTTGTGCTGGAAATGAATTGATTCAGTTTAAATACTTTGTCTAAAAGTTATTTAGCCTGGAAAATACCAATCTAATTCCCTTACAAGTAAGAAAATTATAAAGAGAGAGATCTAATCAGTGAGTAGAATATAGCCTTAGAAAATGTGTATCAGCATACCTTAACGAAAGTAGAATAAATCTTGAAACTTTAATATTCCCCTTTCTTGGACCTAAATAGGCCCCTTTGGAAAACTACTTTATTGTTTCTCATTAAATTAGAATTGTGCTGAGGTGCCACTATCTACCATTTCCTATTATTATTAATGTTAAAAAAAATCACTGCATATTCAGCATTTCCCCAGTTAAAGCCAACAGAAAATCTTCCCCACTTTTGTGCTTAACTCTGGCTCATTTTTAAACAAAGTTCCTTTTATTTTTTGTTTACATCTGCATTTAAAGATAGCAATCTTTTCTAGTGACAATTAAGGAAACTTAATGTATAGGCTTACTCCTGCTCTGTTAAATTAGCAGGTCTTGGAGAAGCCTGGGAAGAGTTATGGAGGTAAGAAGTGTCTTGTTAACCTCAGGAGGATACAGTAATCTCTGGGAAACAGAATTTTGGAAGCATCATTTTTTGATAATGGTTTGATAATGCATTAGAGAGGATACACTCAAGCTTTCGATCCATCATTGAGATGGAAGGCTTGATGAGGGTTGATACTGAAGTTCTGACTGCTGTTAGAACACTCTTACTGTTCACAGTATTTCTCAACAATGCTACATTGCAGTGTTTTATCTTCTTGATTTATTCAAGAAACAGATTTTGAGTGGCAAAAGAAGCCATGTACTGGTGGCCCACAGCCACAGAGATGTGTGATGTTTGGGCCTAGGGACCACATTCCATCTGCCAACAGTTGCTGGAGGCTCATTTAGACCAGACATCCCTCTCCTGTCCTTACTCATATTTCCAGAAGCTTCTTGGCCCTTTAGACAGAGTTTTCAATCTCTACATAAAAAGCATTGAGCGTGTACTACAGCTCAGATACTATGCGCCACGGTCTGAATGTGTCCCCCACAATTAATATGTTGAAAATTAATCACCAATGTGATAGTATTAAGAGGTTGGGTCTTTAAGAGGGGATTAAGTCATAAGGGTACAGCCCTCATGGATGGGATTATGGCCCTTATAAAAGGGCTTGAAGGAGTGGGTTGTTCCCTTCCATCCCTTCTGCCTTATGAGGACACAGTGTTTGTCCTCTTTGGAGGAAGCAGCTTTCAAAGTGCCATCTTGGAAGCAGTGACTGGGTCCTCACCAGACACTGAACCTGCCATACCTTGATGTGGGACTTTCCAGCCTCCAGACTCTGAGAAATAAATTTATGTTGTTTATAAATCACTCAGGTATTTTGTTATAGCAGCATAAACAGACTAAGACATGACTACGTTAGGACATAGCCTCCAAGTTACTAAAGGCAAAGAAAGTGGAAAGACCCTTTTTGCTATTAAAAGTAAATGTCAAAGTCCTCATTAAGGCTGTCATAATACTAATAAGCTCCTATATAATATTCCCTTGCCCCAACTCTTACCACATTGTCTCCTACTTTCTGCTTTGCCCACTCTATACTGGCCATGTGAGCCCCTTGCTGTGGTATCCATGCCACTCTCTCACTTCTTTGTGGGTTTTGCTCAAAGGCCACGTTGCACTGTTGCATTCTCTGTCTGCACTTTTCAAACTTATAAGACTTTCCTCCTATCCAGCATTTTACTAATCTTTTCCCTGGGTTTATATTTCTATCAAAGCCTTTATCACAATCTGATGTTCTAAATATTTCATTTAATTATTCATTCACTGTCTGTCTTTTCCAAATTAAACTGTAGGCTTCATGAGGGGAGCAATTGTGTTCTACTCACCACTGCCTTTCCTGCACCTGCAACAGTGCAGGTACCTGATAAATATGTTGAACAATGATGCATGAGCTTAATATATGCTAAAAGAGGGCTGGGATGCTGTGGGAACTGCAAGTAGTAACTCAGAGGTTTGGAATTTGAGGTCGGGACAGAGAGATGAGGGTGGAGGTCATGGACTTAGTCAGGGGACAAGAGTGAGCCTTGGAAAGGTGAGTGGCCAGAAAGCAGAAGAGGGACAGGATTACCAGGAATGTTTTGTACCCTGCTGTTTTGCAAATCAAAGTGTGATTTAGCTATTAATCACCGTGAGTCTGAGAGTAGGACCTTTCTAAAAATTTTAAAAAATAAAATAAAAATGCTAAAGGATCTGCTTAGATAGAATTTTAACAAGCTCCAAAGATTGCAATTTATTTTAATATTGCCTTTGATAACCCTGAGACACTGGCTTAATTTCAAAAAACTTCAGGCCTGATCAGAGAAGGTAAAATTGTGAGGTGGCTTCAGCATGAACAATAGGGTCCTGTGGATTGGATTCAAATTCCACTTCTGCTGCTTGCTTGCCATGTGACCTTGGAAAAATTACTTAACTTCTCTGAACCTTTTTTCTCACCTGCAAAAATGAGATTAAATATACCTCCTATTTCAAGCTGTTGTGAACATTAAGTTGAAAAAATAAACTTGTCACATGCTTCATTTAGGAGGTACTTAATATATGGAAGTCATATTTATTAAAGCAATTATGCATTTTATTAATGATTATGCAAGTTAATGCATCTTATTTTTAACAAATGTTAAAAGTTGACTTAGTTTTTTACAAGAAAATATAATTTGTGGCTTTTCCTATCTTTTTTTGCTTCTTAAGCTTTTTGCTAAATGAAACATGAAATATATAACATATAGTATACACAATAATGTACAAGTATTTGTATTTTTCTTATCAGCATCACATAGGACTATATTTCGCTGTGTTAGATGTCGGTATGGTAACTTAGAATGTATAGAACCATTTCTATTTGCTGCATCTTGTGTATCTCCTTGATGTTGGTGTAAGTTGCTGCTCCAGTAGAAGTGTACTCTTGAGTTGTAGACCAAGGATATAAATGTCTCCCTCTTTTGTGTAGTCAGATAGACTCTGCTTTGAGACCATGGGAAGAGTACCTCATCATTTTTTGAATCCTGTGAGTACTATGGATTACACTTTATTTAATATATACAGTATGTAAATAAGTTTCAGAGGCATAAAAGCTTCAAAACTAAACGAAAAGGAAAATTTAATAACCGGTAGATTTTTAGATTGTGCACTAAATAATCTGCTTTTCATTCTAAGAAAGGGGAGAAGGAAGGCGGAATCTAATAGACATATATAACAAATTAAAACCCCGTATCCGGGGGGTGTAAATCATGTCCCGTGAACCAAACAATGTGGTTCTCATCAGATCTCCTCCAGCTAGCCGCTGTGCCTGGGAGCTTGGGCATAACTCAACCAACTCTAAGACAGGAGGTTGCTCCTGATAAAGGGCAGGAGACAACACACAGTCCACGGCTCTTGGCCAAATTCTACGCAGCCCAGCTATCTATATAACAACATGCTTGTAAAATGATGTGTTTAAAATTATCGTTCTAGGGCTGGGGGTAAGGAAGGAGGAATGTAAAGAGAAATATGAAATTTGCACAACTGTGACTTTCTTGAGGTCTAAGAGAGAGAACTGGAACCAGGATTTAGAGAGCAAAGATTCAACTGGGGGAAATTTTGGCCCCAGGGGACATATGACAATTATCTGGAGACATTTTTGGTTGTCAAGACTGGCAGGTGCTACTGGCTTCTAGTGGGTAGAGGCCAGGGTTGCTGCTAAACACCCTACGATGCACAGGACAGCCCCCCACTGCAAAGAATTAACCAGACTCAACTGTCAATAGTGCTGAGGCTGAGAAGCCCTTGTATAGAGGGCTCAACTCTTGACTGTTGGTGAGTTTGACAATTATTCACGTGATTTAGTCATCTAAAGTCCTTGGAATTATGCACAGGTGTCTCTGTTAGAAGGCCCAAAGCTCTAATATCATTGTGAAGGTTCAGCTCTAGCCTTATCTTTCTCAGAAGATGATACAACTGATGTGAGTGCGTTATTCCTTCACGTGTTCTGTACTTTTTTTTTTTTTTTTTGTATTTGGTGAGAGGCCACTGAATTGGTACACGTCTCTGAGCAATCAGTTTTGATCTGGCATGGTAAACAAAATGGCGCCAGTGTTAGAAATCCATCCTGTGTCCTAAAAGAGAGAAAGAAATGGCCTTTCCTTCACGTGGATAAGAACTGACATTCCAGTGAAGCCCCATGTGAAACGGCCACGGGTTAAACACAAGCCTAACCCACAATGCCCCATTTTTTCCTGAAAGTATCTCACTGTGAATTTAAGGAAGACTGGTAGGAAACTAGGAAGGGTTTCATTGCCTTCCTCTGTGCCACAGGTTGTGGTTACATGGAAGATCTCAGTATTCAGGACTGTCAGTCTACCACTTTATGATGGCATCAAATTTGTTTAAAAAAATTCATGCTGTGGGCTTTGAGGAAATAATTGTAGCTCCAGAAAAGTTCGTTAAAGATTGTATTAGATAGATTCTTTTTAATCGATGGTCTGTGTTCTTGGGCATGCATACTTCATAATAGTATATTTGAAAAAGAAAAAAAAGTATGTGAGTTAGAGGTCTTGTAGCAAATTTCGCTAAACCACTGCTGTCTCTGTCCAAATGTCTCTGAAAATTTTATGGGAGGAAGAATTTTATCCTTATTATGCTTGACTGAATAATTTGTTAAATTATGTTTTAAATCAGCTTTTCGTCAAACTGAAGAACAACTAATGCTAAAGTACATAATGGATTATTATACATGCAATTTGCATAAAAGTTTAAAAAAAGTCAGTACTTCAGTAGTACCAGAGTGCTGTCTAGAAAGATTGCACAAAATCGATGGCTAAGATGAATATTGTTGGTGTTCAGACCTTCTGTTATCTAATTATAAAAAGGCATAACATAGCCACCCAGTTGAGTGGGCTCATAATCAAATCATAACCATTTGGAATAAAATGGAAGCTTAATGTGAAACTGCTGATACAGCAATTTTAAGTAAAGCTCTGTTTTTTTTGTATTTTGAGAATGAAGTTTTGAATTTCAGTGTTTTGATGTTTTCTGAACTGTGCTCTGAGAATGCAGGGGGCAGCTCAGGGAGCCGGCAGGCTCAAGATGACAGGAGTTGCTGAGTGGTTGGATGTCCAGGGTCTAGGCCAGCTATGTGCACCAGCACTCCACCCCAGGCATCTTCCAAAACAGCTCCAGGTAATCTGTTTTATTTATTGGACTTCTGCACAAGGTTTTGTGTGAAGACAGGAATCTATGGCTACAAAAAGTTGGAAAACTTTTCTTATACATAGTGAAGTGATTATTATAGTCAAGCAAATTAACATCACCCCATATATAGTTCCCTTTCTTGTTTTTTGTGGTAAGGGACCTTAAATCTATACTCTTGGCAAATTATCAGTACACAATAAAATATAATTAACTATGTTCCTCATGTTGTACATTAAATCTCTGGACTTATTTATCCTATATAACTGCAACTTTGTACTTTTTGGCCTACATCTTCTTGTTCCTGCCCTCCCCTGTCCCTGATAACCAACATTTTACTCTCTGTTTCTACATATTTGATTTTTTAAAAAAATAAAAGGCAACCTATGGATTGGAAGAAAATATTTTGAAGCATATATCTGATAAGGGGTTAATATCTAAAATATATAAGGAATTCACACAATAGCAGAAAAAAAAAAGAATAACCCAATTAAAAAATGGGCAAATGATCTATATAGATATTTCTCCAAAGCAGACATCAAAATGATCAACAGATATATCAAAAAGTGCTCAGCATCATGAATCATCAGGGAAATGCAAATCAAAACCCCAGTAAGATATCATATCATGCCTGTTAGGATGGCTTTTATCAAAAAGACAAAAAATAACAACTGTTGGTGAGGGTGTGGAGAAAAGGGAACCCTTGTACACTGTTGGTGTGACTGGTGTAGCCATTAGAGAAAATAGTGTGGAGGTTCCTAAAGAAATTAAAACTGGAAGTACCACATGACTCAGCGATCCCTCTGCTGGCTATATATAGGCAAAGGAAATGAAATCACCGTCTTGTAAAGATATCTGCATTCCCATGTTAATTGCTGCATTATTCACAATAGTCAAGATATGGAAGCAACTGAAGTATCTACTGATGGATGAATGCATAAAGAAATTGTGGCATATATACACAACAGAATATTATATTATTCAGCCTTAACAAAGGAGATCCTGCTATTTATGACAATATGGATGAACCTAGAGGACATTATGCTAAGTGAAATAAGCTAGGTACAGAAAGAAAAGTACAGTATGATCTCACTTATATGTGGAATCTATAAAAAAAATCAAATATATCTGTGTTTATTTTTAACTTATGGTTTTCCATTTTATTCAACATGTTTTAATCTGTTACTATTATTATTTATTTTGGTGCTCAAATTACTTCAGATTGGGTGCATACGAGTCCCTGAAAGATGGCTCCTGTGTCCTTTGGACATGCTCCATCATTATTTTTGTACCGTGAGATGTTCCAGGCTCACTTTTTGCTTTACCTGGTCTAGCTCTGGAATCAGCCATTTATCCAAGGATTCCTGGTTCCGTTTATTGGAAAATGGTATTTAGACATCAAGATCTGGCCACTGAGTATGCTCATTGCTATGGAGGCATCTTTGCTTCTTGGTTCTCTCAGTGGTCAGTGGTAGGAAATAGGTGCATGGCACTCTCTTCTTGCCTTCATAAACCCTCAAGAAAATTGTAAATTGATTTGTTTGTTTCATCCATCATCATCCTCTGAATTTTATGAGGTAAGAAACTTGTCACTATACAGTAAAATCACCTCTTAGGTATATGTTACTAAAGTTGACTCATAAAGTGAAAGTAAAACTTGAATTACTTCTAGTCACACCTGAGAATTCTTCAAATTTCTGATAGATTTCAGTCCTTTGTCAACCCTTAGTAAGTCCAAAATAGCCAGTTTTACCTTCAGCATTGAAACCAATTGCTGTTTCATTATTTGAGCCACAGATATACATCTTTAATTGATGGAATGCAGGATTGCTCATACCAAGAGAAAAATAGAGTCCCTCCCTTAACCCCCCTCCCCGCAATAAACAGGAGATTCCCATCTTCCATCTCACACCTCTGGCTGTGTGCTCATTTGGTAGCACATTGGTGGAATATTGCGCATGATTTAAATTGTCCCTATTCTCACACTCTGTCTTTTGTTCTGAGCACACATAGATATGTTTAAGGAGGTTATTTCAGTAGATACCCAGCGTCTCAGGCATAGTTCTTCTCTATGTAGGCTCAATAAGTGAATGAAAGGGTGTGTGTTTTGTAACTTTCAGACTCTAACCTCCTCCCTAGGGGAGAGTCAAAGACAGGGAGGAATCTTAGAGCCTTGTCTGTCCTTTGATTTCTTTAAGGACAAGTTTTGCTGCTCTCTCTACTTTCTCCTTTTCATTTTACTTGAACTTTTTTTTTTTCCTAAATAAAAATGGCATTGATATTGGGGCCAGAAGAGAGTCAATAATTCAAACATATCCCTATATTTGGCACATTGTTTCAGAGAAGATACTGTGGACTTGAGGGCTTAATTGGAACATTGAGAAGGAGCAACCTTGGACTGTTGTTAAAAACACCAAAGCCCCAAGAGGACTGTTTGGGAAGATGCTATCCAAGCTCTGTTTGAGGATGTCAGCTTATCTACTGCCAAATCTGCAACTTGTTCCCTTCGAAGCTCTCCCTTTCCTATTTGCCCCAATTCTGGAAATACTGATTCAGCAAATACTTTCTCCAGGTTTATGCTGCTGAGGGCATCACAGACCTCAGGGAAGCTCTACATCCTACACAAAATGCATCATGAGCACGCTTTCTCTTTTAAAGGAATATTAAAATTCGAAGCAGGCTATCCCATTGTTCTGACTAGACTTTATTGTCTCCATTTTTTTTAACTTAGTTCACATAACAATTTTCTGTTCTGCCACAAAAGGAGGGCAAGTAAATGATAACATAAGAATTGGAGAAACAATGAGGATGGCTCCTGGGCGGAAGTTGAAGGTTTAGGAGAGATTCTCAACTTCGTTTTAATCAATTCTGCTTTGCTCCTGTTTAGAGGTCCAGAACTCCTCTTTAGAAGGATTGCCTCATCACCAAACATCTCTCTGCCAACAGTGTGGAAAAACAAATTGAGATGCATCACCCGTGAAATGCCATTATTTCTGTTTTAGCTGGGCTGATTCTACCCTTAGCTTCACCCCAATTCCATGGTTTGCTAATTGAAAACAAACAAAAAGATAAGGTGTAAAGTCCTATTTTTTTCTTTTCTCTCTCTCTGTCTCTCTTTCCTGCTTTCTATTTTTTGCTCTCTCTCTCTCCAGTTCCTTATCAGCAGGAACTGTTCTTGGAAGACAGTATAGTGTAGTGGTTGACAAGGTAGCTTTGTTCTCATACGGGCTTGGCACCACCCCCCAATTTGTCCATTTATGTGTCTAAATATTCATGAGAGGTATTTAGCTCTTTAATTTCCACTTTCCTTATCTCTACAATAGGTGTAATGAAACAGTAGAGTCGTAGCTTACTCAGAGTTCAGATTTTAAATTAACTCATAAGATGTAAATTAGACATAGTTAGTGTTGCCATCGGAGAACCCTTGTACCACCATAAAATAGGGTACTGGTGGTTTTCTGTATACAATGATACAGTATAGGTATTTATAAATGTATAATAATGCATATAATAAGGTACACTATATAAAATAAAGAACAAGTATGCAAAATATAATTTTACAGCATATAATCACATGCCATATAACAGTGTTTTGATCAACAATGGACCACATATATGATGGTGGTCCCATAGTTTTATTGTACTTTTTCTATGTTAGATAAACTTAGATATACAAATACTTACCATTGTGTAACAATTGCCTACAATATTCAGTACAATAATATGCAGTACAGATCTGTAGCCTAGGAGCCATAGGCCATACCATTGAGTGTAGGTGTGTTGAAGGGTACACGTCTAGGTTGTGTCAGTACACTCTGTGACGTTCACGCAACGACAAAATCACCTGATGATGCATTTCTCAGAATGATCCTCATCATGTGGCACATGACTGTATGAGATATGCTCTTAGATCACTATTTTCATTTCTCGCTCCTGTTTGATTTTTTGCCCAATTCCCATGGTTGAATTCACATATGACATGACCCCAATTTATCTACCTCATGGAGTTGTTGTGGGAAACAAATGAAATTGTTTGGAATGAATTTAATTGGAAAATTGCTAGTTCTATAAATCAGTGGGAAGACATGATTGGAGATGAAGGGGATTGACAAATTGCAGATTGAATAAATATATGAAGATAATAGCAAAGATGATGATGATGAAGGTGATGAAAATGGGGATGAAGATACGGAAGAAGGTGACGACAGTGAGCAAGATGGTGATGGACATGGCATTGAAGAGGTCACCTTATTCAGTTCTTAGACAATATTACACGGTAGGATTCCAGCTGACAATAGGAGGAAATTTCAATTACGTAAGACAGTTTTCCGTCAAGGGAGAAAATTTAATAAAAATTTTTAATACATTGATCAAAAAGTAAACATATAATATATAATATGCAATCTGCAATACCATCTCTGATTTAATTCTATTGATGTCTCCAAGCCTGATCCTCCATTGAACCTCATGCACTTGACAGGATTAGACCTTCCAATGACACCAAAGTATTTGCTCCGTTGAAGTGAAAGTATTTAGATCAACTTATGTAGTTATAAGACATTAAACCACAGTGAACTTTAGCTCCCTAAATAACTCTTCAGATATTTAATATCATGCTAAAAATGAACAAATGTAAGAGAACAGTGTTGGGCGGGAGAGAGTGTGCCATTTAAAGATGAGAATACTCTTTGAGAAAGCTGCAGTAGTCTTTTTCTCCTCGAAAACAGATTGCTCGTGTATTTGGACCTACTTCAGATTTAACATTTTCCTGCAATAATACAAATATGCATTGTTATAGTCAGATGAGATAAAAAAGAGTTAATGAAAGACCTTTTAAAAATACCCTGTTTACAGATAACCTGTCTTATAATAGAAATTATCAAATACACTAAAGTAAGAAGAAAAGTATAACGATCATCCTTGTACCTTGTCATCCAGCTTTAACAATTAATGACATTTTGCCACTTTTATTTCATCTTTGTCTCACCGATCTACCTCTCCCCCTCTGCTTTTTTTCTGGTAAATTTTAAAGAAAATCCCAGGCAGTGTATAGTTTCACTGTACATTTTTCAATATATATCTTTATAGAGTAAGGCTTTACAATGATATAACCATAAATTAAGAATAATTTTTAATATCATAAAAAAATTATAAGACCCTTTTAAATAGTAGGGGTACTTAAAACTATCAGAAAACCTTGCTTGTGTTACTAATTTGTTCTGATAAGCTGTTGCATTGGTGGTTCACATTGAGCAGCTCATTTCATCCTGAGTTTGGCAACACATGTGCTGGTGTTATCTTATTACAAATGGCATAGATTGGGATTGGCAAACTTCTTCTTTAAAGGGCTAGATAATAAGTTATTTTCAACTTTGCTGCCCATGAGGTCTCTGTCGTGACTACTTACCTCTGCCTTTGTAGCACAAAAGCAGCCATGGATAATACATACCACGAATGTGACAGTGTGCCAATAAAACTTTATTTAAAACAGGCACAGGGCTGGATTTGGTTCTTGGGCCATAGTTTGCTGACACTGGCTCTAGATAAAGTAATCCAACTCCTACCCAAAGAGCATTTGTAAACCCTGGAGTCATCAGTACCTTAGAGAGTTGAGTACATTGAGGTTGAACAGCAATGCATTAGAACCCAGATACCCAAATTCCAGGTTTGTCTCCAGCATTTGGAAAATCTTGAATATGCTACTTACTTTTTGATTCATGGTTTCTTAGGTATTAGCTGAAGGTAGAGGCACCTCTCCTTCTTGCTTAACCAGGTTATTGTAGGACCAAATAAGATCATGGATATGGAAGTATTTACTGGGCCATAGGATGCTTCTCAAATACGAGGCGTCATTATCCATTTTATGTGGAAAGTCTGGAATGGCTCCTGGTCAATGATTCTTAATTGTATTTTTATCCCTCATTTTCCATTTGTCTGGATGCCAGACACAACAATAAAAAGCAAACTTACATTCACTGAGCACTTCTGCATAGATGATAAGGACAGTAGTACTAAGGGGTTTTATATGTGTAATCCTGTTAATTAATCAGGTATTATCATCTTGATTTTAATGGCAAAGAAACTGAGGCTGAGAGAAGTTAAGTAATGGCCTAACCCCCACTGGGAGTGAGTGGCGGAGTTGGGATTTGAACCCATCCCAGTCTGCAACTGTTGACTGTTAGCTGCAACATTACCAGCTAACCCTTTTGTAGTTTTCATAGCTTTTCCACTACATTAGCTCGTTTAATCTTCACAGAAAGGAAGCTATGTAACTCCCCCAAGTCGTGCACCTGAATAACTCCTACTTATCCTCAAGGACAGGGCTTAGCTATCACTTCTCTGTTCGCCTAGACAGGGTCAGGTCCCCGTGTTAAACGCTCTCACCATTAACTCCGTATTTGCTTTGCTGTGCACATGTCACTACTGTAACTCAAGTGCCGTCATGGAGAAAACTTCATGAAAGCAGAAATCACATTGTTCTTGTTTACCACTCTATCACCACCCCTGGCCTGTAGGTGCTTGATAAATATCTGTTGAATAAATGAGTTTCTAAAAATGATAGGGATGGAAGTTGGATGCTTTTGAGTGAAGTTTGCATCATAACGATATTTATTGCACTGTGAGTTGAGTTGGACCTGTGAGCCATGCAGCAGAATGACTGTTAGGAATTCCGGGGCAGTGACTCTATGCCTGGGAGTATGGCCTCAGATACCAGATGCTAGCTTCCCAGTCAGGATAGTAACTCTCTCTGCACAGAGAAACGAGGGAGGCAACCGAGGGAGGGTAGTGCTCTGGCTATAGAGCACTGGGTAGGGGCAAGGTGGTCCCTCTCTTTTTGGAAATGTGAAGTGTGTGTGTGTGTGTGTGTGTGTGTGTGTGTGTGGTGGTAAAGATTACCTCCTCATACTATACATGAAAGGGATGTGGGAAAATAAATCAAAAAGGAAAGGAAAGAGGTGTTGCAAACTGAATTGTCTTCAGAGGTCAAATGGGTAACACAAATGTGTGATGGGCTGAGCCTAAGGGAGGGAGCGCTGAAGTCTTTAGTGATCTGGAGAGTCCACACACAGCCTAAAGATTCTCCAATTCAACATGTGAGAAAAGATCACTTTCTAGACAGGACCAGGGCAGGCACAGTGCTGCCCATGGAATTCTGTTAATACTTTGTAATTGCCCAGAAGATGGAGACAGGGAGGGGGTCAGGACAGCAGAGAGGGGAGGGACGAGGACCCAAGAGAAATGATTCCTGGGCTAATGGTGAAACCTGGGTGATCAGCTTCTTCATTCTTTAAATTCATACAGACACCCTTCTTGGTTTAAGACAACGGTGTGCAGAATTCCCCCAACAATATGGTATTATTTGGTAGTAATTGCATCATAAAATTTTGGTTCTCATGCACTGTGAGTGATAGGTTAACCCAGCAAAACAAGAGCATTTTTTCTTATCACGGCCTCCTGTGATATTTTTAACCTAAGGTGGCCAACTTTTGGTTTAGTAAATTCTAAACAGATAATTGGAATAATACTGATGTTCTGGGTGCCTTTATTCGCAGATCTTCTTCTTCCTCATATTAATTTCTGATTTGGTTTCCAGGGTATGTACAGGCCATTCTGCTCCTATTATCTTTAATTAAGGTCTTTGCCATTTCTCTTCAGCAGAGTCTGGGCAGGTGATGCCACGGTACCTGAGGACTCTGTGTGGGCACCTAGGTTAATGTCAGGCCACGCTAGAGTCATAAAGTGCGCCAGAGTCACTTGGGACCGGACCACCATTTTACTTTTAATTATCTTAAACATTGTGAGCTCAGCACTTCTGTTGGCTGTAATCTGTCGGGTAGCAAGAATGTTGATGGAGTTTCCTTTAAGTTCCACCAAAGAGCCAAGGGTTAGACCCTTATGAGGCTACTAGAGCCAAAGGGTCTTGTGGCAGGACCAAGATTACAGAACTGGACAAAATTACCATCTAATCCAGCACTTGCTTTTGCAAATACATCCAGAGGCAGAAAATTAATTGAACCAACTGCTCAGAAGCGTGGATATTTAGCAGGCGTGCAAACAGAGGACACTTATAGATGAAATCTTGGCATTGTTTTCTTGCTCTGTATGTGTGGGGATGGGTAGAGGAAGGAGCAAATGAATACAGAAACCCACTCCACCTTGGGTAGGATAAATATGGCTTAGAATAATAAAATATGGGCTGGAAGCCACCATTTCCTATTCTCTGAACACGTGTCCCCAGCAGTTCAAAGCAATGAGGAGGAAGGAAGTCTTTCACCGGGAAGAAAGGGACTGGAGAACCGAGGCATCGCTTCACGTGGTCATTCTCCTGATTACTGTCACCCGCACGTTCCTAACAGCCCACAGAGCTACAGCCACCAACTCCCATATTTGTCACTGTCACTTCACAAGTGCCCAGCATTGTTCAGGAAATTGTATGTGTAAAGTAGAGCTGCCTGCGCCCAACTTTGACAAGGGAACAGCCTTGTGAGGGTGCTTGAAACTGAAACAGAGGCTTATGTGTCCTATTATGTGCCCCAGCAAGAGTCATAAATAATTGTGACAAGTTTTTTTTTCCATCCCATGTGACAGTCCTTGACTCTGCCTCCTGTCTCCTCTCCCCTCTGCCTCATAGACTAGACCTGCCAGGCTGTGTGATGATAGATGTTACCGGGCAGCAAATGACAGCTGGATAGATTTTTTAGTTGGTGCTTTAGAGGGAATCAGATATGCTGTATAAAGCAATAAAAAAAGCACACTCACAAGGTGGATTAAAAATAGCTAGCACAGCAGTAACCCACTTTGTTGTTTATCAAAAGTTAAATCTCACATGGTAAGTCCTAGTGATGTGTTAATTTTTCAGACTCCTGTCAGAGTGACGCTGAGGACAGCCACTAACAAAAAGGGGAGGGGGGAAGGATAAAGGCAATTGACCATTTTCTTAGCACATTTTTGTTTGTTTAATGAGACAAAAACATTTTCTTTTCTCCTTTAAATGGTATCGAAGAAGAGAAATGGGCTCCTGGTGCTTTGCCTTATTGCTGTGATTTAAAAAAAATCCTTCTCGATCTTGAATTTTAAACATAAAATTGGAGATGTGTAAGGTTTGGAATTATTCAGCCCCTGTTCAATTAAATCATTTTTTTTTTAACATTGCTCATCTTCCTTCATACACAGAATCTTGATCTATTGATCTAATGTTACAGATTCTCTGTAACAAATGGTCTGGTTTCTCAACCACCTTGGAAATGTCATGTAGGAGTCAACAAAACTCCTCAGTGTATGTTTTATAAAGAATTACAGCCTCCTCTGAATTACTCAGACTTTCACTTCAGGCAGGCTGGCTTGGCTACCTCGTGTCTCGATGGATGTGTGGAGCTACCCGAACATGATTCAGTGAACCACCCCACTCCCCAGTTCACGGACGTGACAGGCAGAGACGTACTGAGTCATTGCATTTCTGTCTTCCCCTGCGCTACACGGGAAGTCACTGCCATGTAATTTAAGAGTGCTCAGTATATCAGATCACGACTATTTTCCCCCTTGAGTTTTCTGATGAATCACGTCAGGAAGGCTGTAGCTTTCACGCGGCAGCGTGCGGAGGCAAGGCAGCACAAAATGTTTATTAAAAAAATATGTCTTTCGGGCTGGGTATCTGGCAAGGGGGATAATTTGAGTTATGCCTCTATAATTCAAATTTGGGGATAATTCAATACCAGTATAGTTACATTTCCAGCCATATCAAGTTGTACATGTGTTATTGGGTGTTGTTTATTACTTTGGTTGTAGCATTATCTCCATAGGACAATTTCCATAATAAAACCTCTTTTCTACGGCTTTGTCACCCAGTGGGTTCAGTCTTTTTTTTCCCCCCCAGCAGACATGGATTGATGAGATATATGAGTGCTGAGAAAATACAATGAAATCGTCCAAAGGGCAGGTTTGGGGTATTTTACTGCCTGGGTTCAAATCCCACCTCGTCTTCTTACTCCCTGGGTGACCTTGGGCAAGTTATTTAGCCTCTGTGTGCTTTGGTATCTTTAACTAGAAAATGCTGATGACAATTATCCCTATATAATAGGGCTGTTTTGAGGACTGAATGAAATGAATGTGCTTAGTATAATCCTTGCTGATAGATGTTGAATAAATATTTTAATATTATTTTAGTTATAATTATTATTACTTAGTACAATTATTACTGGGATAGTTTTACTCAGGCCCTCTGTATCTACTCTCTCCAAATATTTCCAGATCTGGTGACTGTGTGTTAGATGGGTGGATGGGTTATTTTAGAAATGGAGCCCCCTTTGAGGTTACAAAAACAGTAACATTTTACATTGATTCAGAGTAGTCTTTGATAAACCCTCTCAATATAAGAGTGCATATTCTGTAGATCACTGCTACTACTTTTTTGACTAATTTCATCTCTTCCTCATTGGAAAAGAACCTTCGATGAGATGCTTTATGTAGACATGGCTGGTAGAGTCTGTGGATTCATTAATCGGTTCTCTTTCTATTATTTCTGTTTTGCTTACCATCCAGGTACCCTATGTAGACCTCATTGAGTTGTAGGCAAAAGACAGAGGCAGGTTCTAATTTGCTTTTAGAAACGTTAAAACAATTTTTTTTGACTGTGATACACAGTAAGGAATACGTTTTATATTGTGACCCAGAGTACACACACATTCGTAATATGCATACCTTTGTTGAAGCGAATGTACCATAAAACATCAATTATCCTTCCTACATGTAATACATTTTAGTATTTTCCATTCTTTTCTATTTCACTTTTGAAAGTGATGATTTAGACCAAGGTCGGCGAACTTTTTCTGTAAAAGGCCAGATAGTAAATATTTTTGGCTTTGAGGGCCATATGGTCCTTGTTGCAACTACTCAATTCTGCCGTTGTGGTGTCAAAGCAACCATAGATAAAACACAAACGAATGGGCATGGCTGTATTCCAAAGACTTTACTTATGGACACTGAAATTAGTATTTCATATAATTTTCTTGTGTCACAAAATATAACTTTTTTTTTTTTTTTAAATCATTCTCAGCTTGCAGGCCATACAAAAACAGGTGGTAAGCCAGATTTGGCCTATGGGACATAGCTTGCCGATCCCTGCTGTCATCCACTAAATTGATTTTATGACCTGTATAGTTTGCAAAACAATCTTCTGGGACATTTACTAAAGTGGCTGTGAAGGGACACCTGTTCAGCAGGGATACAAATGGGTGCTAATGGAGACAAAGTATCTTTCTTCAAATAGGTTTGTGACACCCAAAAGTGAACAAAGGTGTCTATCTTTCAGCAGAAGTTCTGTGACCTTTAACATACTATAAAACTTCATGACTTTCTAAGAGGGGTACAATAAGGTACATCCCTCAATTGTTTGGCCACAACACTCTTATTTTGCAAAACATCTCTGGGACTTGCATTCTGTGGCATACACTCAGGGGAACCCTATCTCAAAGTGTGAGTCTGGGGAAGGCCACCCTCTTTCAGTGGTGGCAAACATTATGTGTAGAGAACACAGCATTTGCCACCGGGAAGGTCTCTGGTGATTATCAATCTCCCAGTAGACCTACTGTGAGCACAACACTACACAAAGCACATGGAAGAAATGATGAACCCAATTCTGTATTCTCAGGGAATTTATAGTCAAATTTGAACTTGGTTACAGGCAGCACGTCAACAAACACAGATTAACATGGTCTCATTCAGACTGAAGACCCAGGTGTTGGTGATGACACAATAGGGGATAATAATGGTCATATCTACTAGCATTTTATAATCTTGTAACTCTCTCATTGTTTTTACATGTGTCATTTCATTTGATTCTAATAAGAGGTGTGAGAGTTGAAGGGGCTGGAATTTATCAGCCCATTTTACAGGCAGGGAAATGGAGTGACTTACCCAAGATCAACCCCATCAACACCATCAGTGAGGTGCCAAGCTGAGGATTCAGGTCTTCCTTAGAATTCTTGTAGTTTGCACTAAAATTAGTGCAAATACTGTGAAAAAAAGGAAATATTTTGAGTGGGATCTGGAAAGGGCTCATGGACATAGATTGTTAAGAGACCATGGAGGATGTACAGTTGTGTGTGTGTGCGCGCACTCTCACCCATGTAAGGTTGATTTTGGAAAAGGCGCAGAACTAGAAATAGTAATTTCTATGTGAGAGGCAGCATATCCCTTTAACACAACTATCAGTAGTTGCTAACTTAAAACCAACCAACGCACACACACAATAACCCTTTAAGCCCTAACACTACTAGAGACTATGCCAAGTTAGAAATCTTGAGTTCAATTTGACCTCCTGAGAGCAACCCAGGCACCAGCTTCCTGTTTCAGAACTGTTGGAAGGCCCGCTTTAAAACCATTTGAAAAAAAAAAGTGCCATCAAATCCTTTGGCCCTGGGTTTGAAATTAGCCAGTAAATTTTGAGGAGAGTAGGAATATTGCTCACATTTGGCCTGTCCCCTAAATGACAAATTAAGCAGGGAGTCCCTTTGTGATTCTCTGTTTTCCCGAAGAAAACTTTCATGGAGATAGTTTTGCTTTTTTTTTTTTTAAATACCTTTGTAGCTGTGAAAAATAAAGTTACCATAGTTCAACAAGATGTAAATAAAAGAGGCCCAGTCAATTCAAGGTTGTAATCTGAGAGTGCGCTGTTATTTAGACTCCGTAAGCATTGAAACCAGAATAAAAATGACCTCAGGTCATGGCACTATTTCCAATTAAAAAGAATTTTAAAAAACTGCTTGAAAAACTGTGCTGCGTATTTAAAATGCATATCTCCTAGTGGCTGGGGATTAGATGTTCCACGTAGCACCTAGAAACCTGTAAATATTAATGGGTATGATTATTCTTACTAGCATATGCTTATCTTCCACAATTTTGATAACAGGGTTCAGTGAATCAATTGCTCTGTTTTCTGGCGTTTTGCAGTGTAAATTGAGGAATTCATAATTAGATGTAAGTGCAGGGGACTTAGAGAATTCGCAGTCCGCTCAGAGATGCCCAGGTGAACAACGGACGGGCTCCCTTTGTCATATAGGTCCCAGAGAGACCCTTCCTACAGCAACCGCCCTCCTCAGTCATTCTTGAGCATGTCATTCTATTTTATTTACTTCATATCACTTACTGTAACCTGATGTCATATTGTTTATGTGTTTTTTTACATCTTCCTGTCTGTGTCCCAAACCCATGAGGGGGCAGCCCCTGCCTCTACACCCAGGGTCAGCAAACCAGGGCCCCAGAGCCACGTCCAGCCCACTGCCTGGTTCTGTGTGGGCCTCAAGCTAAGAATGCTGTTTACATTTTTACATGGTCCAAAACAAGTAAAATTTTGTGACACATGAAAATTATGTGAAATTCAAATTTCAGTGTCGCTATGTAAAGCTTTATTGGAGCTTTGCCATGCCTATGCATTTATGTATTGTCTGTGGCTGCTTTTGTGCTACCATATACAATGGTAGAGTTTAGTAGTTGCCAGAGACTATATAGTCTGAAAAGCCTAAAATATTTATTATAGTGCCTGTTACAGAAAAAGTTTGCTGACCCCCTGTATGCCCAGAACAATGCCTACTAATTCATAGGTGCTCAATAAATGTAGATGAACTAATAAAGAGCAGAACTTGGTAACAGTTATTTCCAAATGTCCCCTCCCTGCTACTTATAAACAAGAAGGAAGAACAGATGAACCAAAATTATATATTAGCTCCAGGCTCTCAAACAATCACAGAATCAGAGGGAGGATATAGAGGGTGGGGTGGGGTCTGCTCTAAAAATTTGCTTAACATTTCTTTAAAAGAGATGACAAAGTACCATCTCAGGAATGTCATGGTATCTCAGCTTCCAATTTCTAGAAAATGGGTGCTTTCAGTTTTCTTTTGGCCTAATACCCAAGCTTGCTGCCCTCCTGCTTTTGATCTGTACTCTGACTAAAGACAGAACTCTGGTTTTTACCACCCCAAACTCAGCTGACCTTCCTTCCAAAAAATGTCAGCCTCTTAATCCTCTTAATGAAAAGGCCCATGTAACTGGGAGAATACATTCGAAATAGTCCACAGTACAAAAGATGGTCTGAAAATAACAAGAGGAAAAAATGTCTCAAACGCATCTGCACACACACAAAGTTGCTAGGGAAACATGGCAGTCCCTTGCAAACTGCCAGCACCATCACGTTTATAAAGAATTGATAACAACTGACCTTTGTCTCCTCTTTTCCTGCCTGCCTTTTACCAGGCACAGAAGAGCCCTGTGGCTTGAATGATGCTTTTGATAGGCAGATTTTCAGATTCTGTGCTGTCTGCCTGGGTGAGGGGGTCCTGGTTTACAGCTCTGCTAAGAGCTAGAAAATCTTTTATGAGTGTCACCTCCATTATGACCCAGTCTATGCAATTGAAAGGTGCATTTTCACATTGGAATTTGGCTTCTATAGTCCTGAGGAGAGAAATGACATATTTTGTTGTATTATTTAAATATTCCTGCTGAACACCAAATTAAAAATATCCATTAAAGGTTTATTTGATATCTTCCTAATTATTGCCCATTGCGCATTTGACAAATTATTTACACATTTTAATAATTGCGACTTTCTTTGGAAGTGACACAAAAACAATTACTTTTTCGAAATTCCACTGTGTATATGCTTTTGAAACTACACAGCCATTAAAAACAGTCTGTCGAATTAAAGGTTGGGCAATTAATTAAGTGCAAATTCTGTAAAACTGGACCAAGGAGAAAATTCATCAAACCTATGAAATATGACCTATCTTGTCCAAAAGACAAATATGTTTAAACAAAAGATGAAAATTGATGACAAAATTACGGGTAGCAAAATGCACACAGAGCAAATATAAGACAGCTGTACTTGGTTTCAGCATGTTGGGTTTACCCTTACAGAATTCATGATTCATTACCTTCACCATCTTGTAAAACTTTTCGTAGTTAATCTCCAAAGTACTGTATCTGGGATAATAAAAGTTCTCAATAAGAGCTTGGAAGGCCACTGTATTAATGATATCCTGGCCTTTAGTGGAGCCCCAATTAAATGCAACCCAATCTGGGGATGGTAGCCCAAGGGTAGGTCTCTCTAGGACAACTGAAAGCCATTTTGCACATGCGGCTACTTCCTTTTGTTTCTCTCTTTTTGGATTTTCTGACACGGTCTGCCTTCCTTCCTCACTTACACCAGTTTTCAGTATCAAAAGCTCCCATTCCACTTCTATCTAGAAAGAACTCTGGCAATATTAAGACTTTGGCTCTTACCACGAGCGACAACCCCTGTGTAGTTTCAAAGTATACGGCTGGGTCCACCAGAAGGCAGAACAGTGGTTTACGTGGGGTGTATCCGTAATGGCTCCTGTACATGCATATTACAAGTTCTGCATGTTACACTCAGGCGTTCAGGTTCACAAATCAACATCAACAGCGGCGCAAAGCGGGCGGAAGAGGGAGGCGGGTTTGCGGACTGTGGGGATTGTTAAGGATACAAGGCTGTTATTTCTATATTAAAATGTAATGGTCTCATTAAAGTTAAAACCACTGTTAAACTTGATTGAGTAAATTAGTTAATTAACCATAGCATCCAGCGCATTCCTCCAGGGCATACCTCTATTCCTCAAGATGCAGAACAAATGTAGACTCAGCTTATAGGATCTTATCCAGAGTAGTATGATAACACTCATCTTAGACTAATTTACTGCAGAATCTGTTAAAAAAAATCAAAAGCTACAAGGTGAGAGTGTTAGTTGGTGTTAAAGGAAGATGGAAAGAGCCTATCACTGAAAGAAGGTATATTTTATTTTTAAGCTGAAATCTTTGAATATTTTCTTGATTAAAAAAAACACACAAACCTGATAAGCAGTTTGTGGAGTGACTGTTTTAGCCAGCTCTGTAAAGCGCTTGCTTTTTCTAACATATTCTGCCTTTCTTTCCTTCTCTTTGTTTGAATATCCAAGGATATCTCCATGGGGTTGGAAGAAACCTTTCAAAAGCTTTGTTTGGGCTTGTGCTTGGGTAAGGGACTCTAAATCAGGGTTACAGTGAGTTTTCGTGGGTAAGTGAGTGGAGGGATGGGCAGAGTTTTAGGAAACAGCTCCCATTTGTCTGCCCAAAGCCTGCTTTTGAAATATTGGTTTCCATTAGATTGGCTGCCCACGACACAAATGGCCAACTGAACTGTTCTTGAAAGAAGTCAGCCTAATTCCTGGTATATCTTAACTACCTTCTAGGGTTGTCGTAATGGTTAAACATGTGAATACACGTAAAGTGCTTCAGGCCCATGATCAGTTCCTAGTAAGTATTGACTATCATTATTACTGAGCATAGGGACGGGGGCAGGGGGGCAGAGATGAAGAGTGGTCCACAGATAACGAAGCCAGAACCTTTGGCCAACAGATCGCCTCCTAGATAGGCTTTTCCTTGGACGCTGTGTCTACTGAAAGGGGCCAGGGATCCCAGACACTGAGTAGCCAGGAAACCTGGGTTTTATTTGATTTTTTTAATCTGCCTTTCTCTAACCCAGTATATTGCTTAATCAAAGCCTGGAGTGGAGAACCGAGCTGGGGTAGAGTCTTGCTGATGCTTGTGTAAATTTTGGCATTTAGAAAGATGAGTCTTGTAAATCCCGTGTGTAGAGGGATCAGAACTCAAATGATAAAGCAGAACCCGAACACAACTGGAGTAATTTTCTTATTCCTAGCTGAATGTGGTACATAGGCAGATAAATATTTTAAATATATATTTTTATATTTTTTAGTTGTTTGGGTTCCTCCTAAAAGGAGAACTTGGAGTGTTTGAAAAGAAGCAATTGGTTTGGGAAGTTAGGACAGGAAACAGGGTGAAAGGTTGAGAAGGTGAGGCAGAGAAGGGAAGAAAGCCAACATATAATTTAAAAATGATATAACCATATAAAATGGTTTCCAAAAAGGAAACCAGGTCAGACTAATTATTTTCTAAAACTATTGGTTTGGAATGAAAACCAGGTTTCAAGATACTCCTGAACTGAAACTCAACAAACCTGTGGAAAAAAAGATAGCATTCACCAGGCATTTATGTAGTAGCTTAGGGAAGCCAGTCCTAAGCCATTGTATAAACCCATTTTAACAACCATGTGATTGATGTAGGTGTTACTGTTACCCCCATTGTACAGATGATGAAACCGAGGCACGGAGAGGTTAATAAACTGAACCAAGGCTGCCAAGCTAGTAAGCGGTAGTGTTCAAACTTGAAATGATACAGTTTGACTTCAAAGCCCGTGTTATTACCATTTTGCCTCTATTAGTTTCAATTTTGCTTTTTCCCTCTTATATTAGTGTGTCTTGATTAAGAATGTAGCTCAAGAGTGAGGTGGCCTGGGGTTTTAATTACAGCTCTTTAACTATTGTATGATCACAGAAAACATTATGTAACCTCTCTGAGCTTTCTTATTTCCATCTATGAAATGGGACAATGACAGCTCCTATCTGCAGGTAGGTAGGAGCTGACTGCATCTCCATGGCTCACCTTGGAAGTGCCCTGCTGTTCAGAGGAAAGTCCCCATACCTTCTGAGAGCTTCTTACTTCAAGCACCAACGTCTCTCTCCTTGAAAGCTTTCTCTGGCTGTAAGAACCAGCTCAATCTGCACATTGGCAGCCTGGGAGTGCCAGGGGTGATGCCCCCAGGAGCAAAGCTCAAGTGATGAGGACAGAAGCTGGTGGGTAAACACCCCAGCCTCCTTCCCCGACAGGGGGACAGCTCCATGTTCCACTCAGTCTCCCAGAGGGTCCCCAGTTGGATTGAGTTCCAGATACCCGCAGTGTAACCAGCTTGTTACTGCTCCCTCTGTTGCCTTTCCTTCCACCCTGTGTCACTCTGCCAGTCCTTCACTATGTTCCTGTCCTAACTTCCCAAGTAAATAGCTTCTTTTCAAACCCTTCAAGTTTCTCCTTTGGGGAGAACCCAAAGACACTAACTTTCAGGGTGGTTGTGAGAATTCAAAAAAATGATGTATGTGAATAGTTGGTGCTGTGTCTGGTGTATAGTAGACTCCCAAATAACCATAAGTTTTATTATCTATGGTTATTATTATATCAATATATAAAAATCTGACTGTAACAGGGAAGTTGCAATAAAGAGTCTGACTCCAGGGATGGGTGTGGGGGCGAGGAAGGTCAGGGCCAGACAAAATTGAAAGATTCTATTAAGAAAGCATATGAGGGTCCCAAAAAATCCTAAGGATGCTGCTCAAGAAATGTCTTCGCTTTCAGACTCATCTGAATGCCTGGCTGTTTGGTAAAGTCACCAGGCCTACTGATTCCAAATCCATGAAAGTGGTGTCTGTTTAGTGAACAGTCTTTGGCCAAAAGGAAGGAGATGTATGACTGGTATCCAAATCACAGTACTTATTTTGCACTCATGAGGACACCTCGTTTTCTCGGTCTCTGCAGAGATAAGCGTCAAGATTTTAAGGATGAGCAAATGCATCCAAAGAAGCTTTGTGGAAAGGGGAAACCAGGGAGAGAAGAAGAGAAAAGAGCAGCAAAAAAAAAGAGAGACTTTTGGCCCATCAAGAGAGAAAATCTCTTCCTCAGTGATTGAAAGAAAGTGCATTTATTGTCTTTCTGCATATTGGAAGAAAGAATCTTCCTAAATGAAGGTTATATGGGGGAAGAAAATCATCTCCATGTTGAAGTATAATCCAGTTAAATGGTGACTGGATTCTTGAATGCATTTTAATTTTGCAAAATTATCTTGGCCTTGGTTTTGTAATCTAAAGTTTACCTAATTCTCTAATGAAATGAATACATTAAAAAAAAAGAATCTGACTCCCTTTTTTGATGTTTCACCGCTGAGGGCCTGTAAGCCTCCATTCATCCTTCCTCCCCATCTGCTCCACATCTGGGCAAACTGATAAGAAATTCTGGGTAATCCTTAGTTTGGTGCCAGCAGGAAGTTTAAACCATACATGGGAACCCTCCTGTGGGCCCACCCCTTAATCACCACAAAAGCCCCAAGTACACCTCTTTTTCTTGCTCTCTCCAGGAATTTCAGATCTGGCTGGGAGCCTACTCTGCTGTCCCCAGAGACCCTCGTTATGCAAGTAATATGCCTTTTCATACGCTCTTGGTCTGTGTGTCATGTCTTGAGTCTTGGTATCTGAACCAAATGTTGAGTGGAGTCCATCCTGTTTCTGTGCTGTGGTCACAAGAGAAGCAATTCTATTCTTTACCACAAAAAGCACCATAGGATTCCCTAAGATAACACAAGCTTCTGGGAGTTTTAAACATTGGAGTTATTTATTTAAGGAGGGGTCCCTATGGCAGTGGTGAGAGATCGGGGCAGGGGTCTGAAGCTCAAGGGCAGAGATTCAAGGGATGAGTCACGAAGGGCCGCCGAAGGTTGGGGCATAGGTCGGAGAGAGTGAGCTCACTGTTCCCTTCCCAGCAGCAGAACAGAGAGATCTGGGATGTTCACACAGCCTCTGCTTACAGGAAAGTATACCTTTTTGAACGTCGCAGCACGTTGGACACAGTCATGGACTGAGATTTTAATGAGATTAGTATTCCAATGAACAATCCACATCATATCCTATAGGTAAAAGATTTATTTGGGGCTTAGGCCAATGAACAGACTAGAAATACTGATGTACAAAAATGTAATGAAAACCATAAATGTCTAAGTTCATATTCCATTGGTTGTAGAAAAAGAATCTCCATTTCGGTTTTTCACAACTTCTGAATAGGCTGCCCAAATCCAGGGCATTAAATCATAATTATATAACTTATCTCCAAGCTTCTCCTTTCCTCTATTTGTAACAGTCAAGTGCTGGCATGTATGTGAAAATTCAAAGTAAAGGCTGCTTGCCTCGTGGTCTTGCGATCTTTAATTTTTACCTTTAATTAACAAATATTTCATCATGATAACTTCTTAACAGATAATGAGGGGAGAATTCTTTTCAAGTCTGCAAAAATCTTAATTTTTTTAACTAATAAAAAATCTGCTTAGTATAAACATTTAAAATAAATGATGGTAACAGTCAAGAACTCTGTGCAACTAATTGCCAGAAACATTATATAGATTTGTACATTTAGTGTATGTATTTATATATCTAAAATATGTGTGAAATTGAATGTTACAAACAGATTTTTTTATTTCAAAAATTGCTTTAAACCCAAAGATTACAAAGACGTGACTCATGAGAGGGACACGGGAGACAGTTTAGGCTCTCTGTTAAACTGTAATCATAAAAAAAGAGTATTTTGCAAAGCAAAAGAAACAAATCAGAATCCCAAACTGTTCAAATTTTCTCACTTTCACTGTAATGGACAGTGTTCATTGGTGAGAAAAAATTAAAGAGTAAAATTACTTTTATTGGAAAGAAAATGGGCAGAGATTGAAATAAAAGTAACAAAACACCATTCCTCCTGTGGCAATGGATGTCTGTATTCCACCCCTGTTCTCCATACCCACACATACCTTCTCATACATGCCTGTGGCTTCTCACCGCCAAGCTGCGAATCTCAGCCAGGGAAGGTTCTCTTGCCGTAGGAATGTTGGTCCTTTGCTTGTGGGTGGAGCTGATGCATACATATTTCAACCTCCTTGCCCCTTACATAGGGGGCTTTGGAGCTGTGTTCTACCCTGTCTTCCAGAAGTCCTCTGTAGGATGGAGCTCCAGCTGTCAACAGTAGTCTGCTCATTCATGCCCCCTTTAGGGAAGGGTTCCATCCGTTGCTCACTGTTTCACTTCCCTAATCCCTTCACTATGCTTCCTGGGGATCACCTTCTGGTCAAATCCTTGTCTTGGGGTCTGCTCCTGGGGGAATTCAACCTGAGACACCTTCCAGGAATGAATTGGTGCAGTGCCCATCCTTTGCCTCTGCCCCTCGTTACCTCTTTTCCTCCCTCCCTTCTTCCCTCATATTTTGAGTACCAGCTGTATACAGACACTATGTGAGGTTCTAGAAGCTTCCAGTCAAGTGGGTAATACTGAAGGAGACAGAAGTTATAGCAAGTACTGAGATTCATTTTTGTGAACGCAACAATACACAAGGTTTAGGAAAGTGACAGAAAGAAACAATTACTTAAATGGCCAGGGCTGCCATTCTGTTCCATGTATGCAGACCCCAGCTGGAGCGTGAGATGGGGACGGGAAGCTGGAGTTTTCTTAGTGAGCCTCAGGTTGCCTTTGCCTCTCATAGAATATCTTCTTGTGTTGAGTGTGATTCTCACATTTAAAAATTCAACATGGTTCTATTTTTCACGCAATGTGGTTTCTAAATACAAGCCAACTACTTTATGAGGTGCTTAACTGAAGGCACTGTGATTTTTTCCAACATGGGAGGAAAAACTAGCCATGATGGACTCATTGAGAAACAGTAGGTCCATCTGTATCATGAGACTTTTTAAAGGGATTTTGAAAGATAAATTTTCCTTACATAACCTTTGCTCTAGGCTCTGACTTTTCAACCTGATTCTCGTCAGCTATGACTCGACTCTCATTACAATGCAACGTGGTAAGTGCTTTCTGGAAGGGGTGTGCTAATGGGATATTGTGGGGACACAGAGACAGGACCAACACTGGTTGGTCAGACCAGGGAAGAGTTCTCAGAGCAGGTAATGCTTGAGCTGGGTTTTCAAAGATAAGTAGATATTTGCCTAATGTTTGGGGGAAGGAAATAAAAGCAGCTTTTAAAGGTCTACCACAAAAATGTCGGCTTTGCCTTCCTTAGTCCCAGTACACAGATCTTGTGGCTTTTTTTTTTACTTTAATCAACAGTACAGACTATCTGCAGTGTGTAAACTTTTGGGAAGATTAGACTGAGTTTCACTCTATCTGCTACTTATTTGAGACATCTGATATTTGAACAAGACAATTTAGTGGGACTTTTTCCTGCCTGCTCCTTTTGTCTCCAAAAGATGCACTAGGTAATGACCATGTGTGAGTCTGGGTTCTCTGAGAAGTGGATGTGGACGCAGGGTTAGACACACATGAGACTTATTAGGGGAAATGCTTACAAGGAAAATGGAGAGGGATCCAGGAGAGATGCTGGGGGGGGCGGGCATCAGGCTGAGGAGTAGTCTGGTCCTCGTGAAAGAGAAAAGGAAGGAAGGAAGGTTGGGTGGAAGCCTCTTGGACCACAGTGCAGCTCTCAGGATGTTTGGCAAAGTTGATTGCCTGTCAGAGTTGTCCCATGTCTTGGAGGAACAGGCCTGCCTTCATGGAACCCCTGCCATGAACATGGTCTCTTCAAGAACATGGTGACAGATTTCAGAGTGCAGCATTTGGGTCTGTTGGTCTGTTATGCTCCCCATTGTCAGAGATATGATAGATGCATTTTCATGGTCACTACAATCTGTATTTCCCCAAATGTTGACACATACCACAGAGAGTACTCGAGATGATTAGAGGTAGTACGTTGAAATGTTTAATGTGAAAATTATTTTCTTTACTATTCTCTTTCATTCTGGTTAGTGAAGGAACGAAACTCAGGTTGGTGCTACCATTTTTTACTCCCCCTTTGAAACAACAGGCAAACCTCAAGCTTATCAATGTTAGCAGGTTACAATAGCCAGATAAAATGAAATAACCTTGGTTCGTTTTCATGTGTATTTTATCATTATGGGTATTTCTAATTTATTTCCATTTATGGCTAATGATACTGATTTTCAATTTATGCTACTCCAATCAATTTTTTCCTTTTCAAATAAATTGAATGATGTCTATAAATGGGAATCAGTTTAAAGAAAATAGTAAATAACTAAAGCACAGAGAGCAGGTGGCTATGGGAAAAAATTGTGGAGATGTTTTGCAAATGACTGGAGTTTAGGTAACACTGACTTAGGTCATCTGAGAGTAGCATGCTTGATCCATGTTGTCTCAAGTTTTCACAGAAAAATGTCTTCACTGCCTCACTATTTTAAGTTATGACTTTTCCTTCTGGACAGGGTCACGGAGAGGACTGCCCAGTTTTATAGTGTTTCTGTGATTTTCCGGCAGAAGATGTTGTTCCCTCTGTTACTCATCCTTTAAACAAATCCCCAGAGGACAAATCCAGCTTGAATTTAGTTCTAGAGGGATAAAAAGTATTGTCTCTGAACAAAAGTGTATACTTTTTCCTGTCAGAAAAAGACAAGTATACCTGTCACGATGCTCGCCTTACCTTCTAGAATCCTTAGGGCTGAATTTACTGCTTTTATGTTCTCATCTATTCCAATCTGGCACCTGAAAGCACATTCTCTTCCTAGTTCCTTCAGAGTACTCTCTTACTTAAAAATATGTTTAAGAATTTCAGATATCCCTGGGTCCTTCAGCTTGCCTGTAACATCTACATAGACTAGCTCAATCTGCCTGTATTAGCTAGGACAAGGTAGGTTGTGCTGTGGTAATAAACAACCCACAAATTTTAGTGGCTTATAAACAGCAAAGGTTGATTTCTTGCTCACGCTCTATGTCTGTTTCAAGTTAGGTGATGGGCTCTTTAAATCTCCTCATTGACAGAAGCAGATGGAGCCTTCACTACCTGGCTGGTTGTTGGTTGCTATGGCAGAACAACAAAAGAACATGGCTATTTATTAATTTTCCTGTAAAGGCATCACCACGGAAGTAATATATTTCACTTCTGCTCATATTTCGTTGGCTAAAGCACATCTTATAACCATGCTCAACTTCAAGGAGGCAGGAGTGTGCAGTTCCACCATTTTCCAGAAAGGAGGGGATCTGCAACACTGGTGAATAGTCCTAAAAATTACCACACTGCCATACCTGATCATGTGGGACTTCAACTAAGACTGCCTTGATATCTTTAAGGCTTCCAGCATCAGCCTTCACCACAGCGTGCTTGTCTGACATTGCCTGCTTAGCCATTACTCTTCCTTGCTGTGATTGTCATCTTATGTTGCCAGTTTTGTTTAACTCACATTGGACAATCTCTGTTGGCCTTTATTCCCCCAATGCACCATTAAAAACATGTTCTTGCTTGTAGCAGACTTTTTTTTTCTGGTTTGGGATGCAGTGAAGGGAAATTACAACTCAGGGGAGAAAATAACCTCAAGATATTGAGAGTAGCCTCTGGGTAATTTGCTATTTTATTGACTAACTGTTGTGTCTCTGGCACCTAGAATAGAGCATGACACATAGTAGGGGCTCAAAAAATACTTAGTGAATGAAAGCATTTCAGTGTCATCCCTGATCCTAGACATTTCTAAATCCCTTCCTGCTGTATGGAATTTCCTGCTACCTGGCACCCTCTGAACTCGGATTCTGCTGAGAATCCTGTTTCATTCTCCTTCTTTCTAAATCATATTGTTTTTTTCTGTTCTAGACTCTTCACCTCACAGCCTCTAGAGGTGCCAGCAAAGAGCCATCAATTGCCCTTTTTTCCTCTTAATGTGAAAGGATTTAACCCTTTCTGTGTTTTACTCTTCCATGCTATGACTTCCATACTATGACCTAAAAGATCTCAGTTTTCATGCTGGTTTCAAAGGATCTTTTAAGGCAGTTTCCTAGGTTAAAAAAGAAGTGTTAGGATCTTCCTTAGGATGAATTGTGTCACATCTCTTGAAAAGAAAAGTGATTATAGTCAGTGCTTATTTTCAATAATACGTCCTTTCTGTCAAGATATATTTTCATTTGAATCCTTTGGGCTAAGATTTTTTTTTTTAATTTTCAAAATAGGCACATATATCAATAAATAGTTCATTCCTTTTTATTGCTAAGTGATATTCCATGGAGAATACCACATTTTGTTTATCCATTCACCAAATGATATGGATTTGGGTGTTTTGGTATTTATTGGCTGTTATAAATAAAATAGGCACATACGAGAGTACTTCAAAAACTTTGTGGAAAATGCATATTATGATAAAACTATGCATGTATTTCAAATTTTTTTTTGCACCAAAATAAACTCATACTGACTTGTTATAACACGTCTGAGCAGGACCTGGTTTGAGGCACTAAGAAGGATAAGACATCAGTTTGAAAATAACCTTTATCAGAACAACATGAACTCTGCTAAAATAGAAGCAAGAACAAACATCAAATTTATGGTGAAGCTTGGGTGGAAGAATGGTGAAATCACTGATGTTTTACTAAAAGTTTATGGGGACAATGCCCCAAAGAAATAAGCAGTTTACAAATGGGTAATTCATTTCAAGAAAGGATGAGATGATGTTGAAGATGAAGCCCGCAGTGGCAGACCATCCACATCAATTTGCAAGGAAAAATTTAATCTTGTTCATGCTCTAATTGAAGAGGACCGACAATTAACAGCAGAAACAAAAGACAACACCACAGACTTCTCAACTGGTTCAACTTACACAATTCTGACTGACAAATTAAAGTTGAGCAAACTTTCCACTCAATAGGTGCCAAAGCTGTTGCGCCCAGATCAGCTGCAAGCAAGAGCAGAGCTTTCAATGGAAATTTTAAACAAGTGGGATCAAAATCCTGAAGCATTTCTCTGAAGAACTGTAGCAGGAGACAAAACAGGGCTTTACCAGGACAATCCTGAAGACAAAGCACAATCAAAGCGATGGCTACCAAGGGGTGGAAGTGGTCCAGGAAAAGCAAAAGTGGACCAGTCAAGAGAAAAGGTCATGGCAACAGTTTTTTGACATGCTCAAGGCATTTTGCTTGTTAACCTTCTGGAGGGCCAAAGGATGATAACATCTGCTTATGATGAGAGTGTTCTGAGAGAGTTAGCCGAAGCTTTAGTCGAAAAATGCCTGGGAAAGTTTTGCCAGAGAGTCCTCCACTACAGCAATGCTCCTGCTCATTCCTGTCATCAAACAAGGGCACTTTTGCAAGAGTTTTGATGGGAAACCATTAGGCATACACCTTACTGCCCTGATTTGACCTCTTTTTGTTCCCTGATCTTAAAAGATCTTTAAAGGGTTCCCATTTCTCTCCAGCTAGTCATGTAAGAAAGGACTGCATTGGCATGGTTAAATTCTCAGAAGGCTCAATTCTTTAGGGATGGGTTAAATGGCTTGCGTCATCTCTTACAAAAGTTGCCTTGAACCTGATGGAGCTTTTGTTGAGAAATAAGGTTTATATTTTTAGTTTTCATCTTTTAACTTCATCTTTATACAAACTGTTTGAAGTTCCCTTGTGTTTTCATTTTCCCTTAGAGTGGAATTACTAGATTATATAATAAGTGTATATATTTTTAACTTTTTGAGAAACACCAATCTGTTTCCTGAAGTGAGTGTATCATTTTAAACTTATACAAGCGATATAGGAGAGCTCTAGTTGTTCTACATCCTTGTTCACACTTGTCAGTCATTTTTATCTATTTGGTAGATTTATAGGAGTATCTAATTGTGGTTTTTATTTGTGTTTCTTTGTGATCAATGATATTAATATTAAATATTTTTTCACATCTTTTTTGGCTATTTGTATGCAGGGATATTTTGGAGATATTGCAGGTTTGGTTCCAGACCATGGCAATAAAGTGAATGGTGATAAATCTAGTCACATGAATTTTTTGGTTTCTTAGTGCATAGAAAAGTTATGTTTACACTATAGTGCAGTCTATTAAGTATGCAATAGCATTGTATCTAAAAAAATGTATATACCTTAAGTAAAAAATACTCTATTGCTAAAAAATGCTAACGCTCATCTGAGCCTTCAGTGAGGCACAGTTGTTTTGCTGGTGGAGAGACTTGCCTTGATATAATTAGCTGCTGACTAATCAGGGTGATCATCACTGAAAGTTAGGTTGGGGTGGCAATTTCTTAAAATAAGACAACAATGAAGTTTGCTGCCTTGATTGACTCTTCCTTTCATGAAAGATTTTTCTGTAGCATGAGATACTGTTTTATAGTATTTTACCCACAGTAGAACTTCTTCAAAATTGGTGTCAATCCTCTCAAACCCTGCTCATACTTTATTGACTAAATTTATGTGATATTCTAAATCCTTTTGTTGTCATTTCAGCAATGCTTGTAGCATCTTCACCAGGAGTAGATTCCATCTCAATTAACCACTTTCTTTGCTCAGTCACAAGAAGCAACTCCTCATCTGTTAAAGTTTTGTCATGAGATTGCAGCAATTCAGTCACATCTTCAGACTCCACTTCTAATTCTAGTTCTCTTGCTATTTCCATCACATCTGCAGTTACTTCCTCCACTAAGTCTTGAATCCCTCAAAGTCATCCATGAAGGTTGGAATCAACTTCCTCCAAACTCCCATTAATGTTGATATTTTGACCTCCTCCCATGAACCATGAATGTTCTTATGGCGTCTAGAATGATGAATCCTTTCCAGAAGGCTTTCAATTTACTTTGCCCAGATCCATCAGAGAAATCACTACCTATGGCAGCTACAGCCTTAGGAAATATATTTCTTGAGTAATAAGACTTAAAAGTTGAAATTGCTCCTTGATCCATGGGCTGCAGAATGAATGTTGTGATAGCAGGCATGCAAACAACATTAATCTCTTTATATGTTTCCATCAGAGCTCTTGGGTGGCTAGGTGCATTGTCAATGAGTAGCAATGTTTTGAAAGGAATCTTTTTTATGAGCGGTAGGTCTTAACAGTGAGCTTAAAATATTCAGTAAGCAATGCTGTAAACAGATGTGCTGTCATCCACGCTTTGTTGTTCCATCTATAGAGCACAGGCAGAGTAGATTTAGCATAATTCTTAAGGGCCCTAGTATTTTCAAAATGGTAAATGAGCATTAGTCTCATCTTAAGTCACCAGTTGAATTAGTCCCTAACAAGAGAGGCAGCCTGTCCTTTGAAGCTTTGAAGGCAGGCATAGACTTTTGCTCTCTAGCTATGAAATTCCTGGATGGCATCTTCTTACAATAGGAGTCTGTTTTGTCTACATAAAAAATCTTTTGCTTAGTGTAACCACCTTTATCACTTATCAACTAGATCTTCTGGATAACTTGCTGTAGCTTCTACATCAGCACTTGCTGCTTCACCTTGCACTTTTGTGTTATGGAGACAGCTTCTTTCCTTAAATCTTATTAACTAATCTCTGCTACCTTCAAACTTTTCTTCTGCAGCTTCCTCACCTCTCTCAGCCTTCATAGAATTGAAGAGAGTTGCAGCTTTATTCTAGATTAGGCTTTGGCTTGAGGGAATGTTGTGACTGGTTTGATCTCTCCAGACCACTAAAACTTTCTCTATATCAGCAATAAGACTATTTTGCTTTTTTATCATTTGTGTGTTCACTGAAGTAGCACTTTTAATTTCCTTCAAGAATTTTTTCTTAGCACTCACAACTAGGCTTTTTGGCACAAGAGGCCTAGCTTTCAGCCTATTTTGGCTTTTGACATGCCTTCCTTACTAAGCTTAATCATTTCTACCTTTGATTTAAAGTGAGAGACATACAACTCTTCTTTTCACTTAGACACTTAGAGACCATTGTAAGGTTATTAATTGGCCTAATTTCTAATTGTTATGTCTCAGGAAATAGGGAGACGTAGGAGAGGGAGAGAGGTAAGGTCTCACTGCTCCACTAGCTGGCCAGTGGAGCAGCAGACCACACAGAACATTTATCGATTAAGTTTGCTGTCTTATATGGATGTGGTTCATGGTGTCCCCAAACAATTATAATAGAATCATCAAAGATCATTGATCACAGATCACTATAACAGATATAATAATAATGGAAAAAGTTTGAAATATTATGAGAATTACTAAAATGTGACACAAAGACATGAATTGAGCACATACTGTTGGAACATTGGCTCTGATAGGCTTGCTTGGCACGGGGTTGCCACAAACCTTCAATTTGTGATATTACCTTCAAAACACAATACCTGTGAAGCACAATAAAGTGAAGGGCAATAAAATGAGGTATGCCTGTGTGTGTGTGTGTGTGTGTGTGAAGGGTCTGTTTAAATCTTTCACCTTTTTTTGTTGGTTTGTTTTTCTTCTCATAATCAAGTTATTGTTTATATTCTAGATTGAATTCCTTTGCAAACTGTAGAATTTGCAAATATTTTTCTCATACTTTATTATTTTCTTTACTTTCTAAAGGTTTAATGTGTCCTTTTTCTAACTTCTGAAGGTGAAATTTCAGATAATTGATTTTAGGCCTTTCTTCTTTTGAAATGTAAGTGTAGGTAGCTGTAAATTTTCCTCTAATATCTGCTTTAGCATAATCCCACAAATTTTGATGTGCTATGTTTTCATTATTGATTTCTAATTTCACTCCATTATAATCAGAGGTAATAAGTGATTTCAGTTCTTTAAAATTTATCGAGACTTTTAAAAAAATGGAATCTATCTTTTAGAATAGTTTTAAATTTTTAGAATAATTGAGAAGATAATACAGCTAGTTCTCATATATCCGATAGCCAGTTTCCCCTACTTATTATCATTGTACATTAATATGACATAATTCTTATAATTAATGATAAACATTGATATATTATTATTAACTAAAGTCCATAGTTTATTAAGAACATTATTTTTTATCTAATGTCCTTTTTCCTGTTCCAGGATCTCATCTAGGATAGCAAATTAAGTTTAGTAAACATATCTTCTAGGCTCCTCCTGGCTGTGTTGATTTCTCAGACTTTCCTTATTTTGATGATTTGAAAGTTTTAAGAGGTACTGTTCAAGTATTTTGTAGGTTGCTTCTCTATGGGAATTTGTCTAATGTTTTTGCCATGATAAGACTGGGGTTATGGGTTACCAGGAGGAAGATGACAGTCATAAAGTATCACTTTCACATTATATCAAGGGCATATGATAGCAATGTGATTTGTGACTGTGGTTGTTGACCCTGATCTCATGGCTAAGGTAGTGTTTGTTAGGTTGCTCCACTATGAAGTTACTCTTTTGTAACCAATTCATACTGTGCTCATTGGAAATAAGTCACTATGCAGAGCCCACGTGCAAGGAGTGGGGAACGAGTTTTCCCAGACATAGAATTCTTGGTTAACAGATTTATTTTTTCTTTTTCAGCACTTTGGATATGTCGCTCCAATATCTTCTGACCTCCATTGTTTCTGATGGGAAATTAGTAGTTGATCTCATCTTTGTTCCTCTATGTAACATGTTTTTCTCTTGCTGCTTTCAAGATTTTCTTGTAGTCTTTGGAGAACTTTTTTAAGTAGAGAAAGTGTTTTCTTGCTTCGGAAGCTGAAGTTCCTGTCCCACTAGTGGTAAGAAGTGATGATAAATAAAAATGATGTAGCCCCTAAGACACATTTAGAAGTGTCACCAAGAAAAGTGTTAAGTACTAATAGGTACTAAGTGATGTTGTGGTTTAATTTGATCACTTAATAATTTAGTTCAGTTCTTTAGAACTTCTAACAGAAAAATAGGAGAAATTGCTATGAAAGAAAGGTAGGAGAAAAATAGGAGAATGGCAATTCCGGATTCTTACCCCTCTAGGATCCATCTTTTCTCCCTTCACTTCTTGAATAATTCTGTTGGCTTTTGCAGATGTTTGTTTGAAATTTCATTTCAGTGTCTGGTTTTTGGGCTCTTATAAACTGTTATAGTCTTGACACCTACAGAAGGGCTTCACCATTGTGTAAAAAGTGTCCTATGGGGAAAGAAAAAAACTATGATTTTGAGAATAATCTTGTTGCCAATTCAAACCCATTGTTGTGATTTTCTTGTTGTGTATAATGTCTGTTGGCTGTATTAGATTCCCTAATCCCTAGAACCAGCATGAGCAACATCATGGGAACATTTTGGTGGGATAGAGTTGAATAGCAAGAGAATCCTGTGAGTATTCAAGCTCTGATGGTAGGTAAGGTGTAGAGAAAGAGAACTAATATTGATTGAGAACCCACCATCTGTCAGGTGTCATGGTAGACAATTTATATACTTTGTTTCTTGTTTAATCCTTAAAAAAATCCTTCAAGGTAAGTATTAATATACTCATTTTACCTGCATATTATACTCAGTCATAATTTTTTTTCTCTTTACTCTTTTCTATTTGAATGATTTTAGCTTCTTAGCTAAGGTTATATTTGTCAATGCAGTGGGTTATCTCATGGTTTGAACCCCAAGAGTCTGTTATTCCTCTGACCACAGTTTTGTTCAGTAGTGGCCACGTGACCCAATTTTATCACATGAGAGTCAGACCCAGGACTTCTGTCTCAATTATGGAAAGAAGAGAAATTTTATTTTCCTGCTGGATTTGAACATCAGAGAATATCGCCATGTGGCTACTGGCAGCTATCTTGCCACCACACAAAGTCTGAGGAAGAAAACAGGGCGAGAGCACAGGGAAATGAGGAGTCAGGTCTTGCTGAAATTGTTTAGCTCCTGTTAACAGATTAACCCATATCTAAAGCCAAGTACATCTGTCCTTTTTAGTTACATGAGCCAACAAATTCTCCTTTTGCTTAAGTCAGCATGAGTAGGTTTTTCTGTGTTTTACAAGCGAAATAGTCGTGACTGATACAACCTTTCTCATCCCTCCAGTAAGCACTCTCAGCAAAGCCTTCTTTGCAGAGGGAATTATACTGAGATTAATGCAATAGTTTTTGATTCTACAGTTTGAGGACTAAATATTCTTGAATCAGTCCTGTCTTCTTTCTATACTTTGATTTTCCCCTTTTGAGGAATAAATTCATTTCTCTATAAGTGAATTAAACTATATCTCTAATGATCCTTCTTGGCACAAAATTCTCTGATTCTAGGAAATCCTTACTTCAGACTAAGGTGTGAATAACTCTAAGATTTAATAGAGGTTAAGAGCTTGAGTTTCGAAGTTCAACGCACATACATTTGAAACCTGACTCTGCTACTTACAGTTATATAACTAAAAGTAAATGTCTTAATCTATTTACATTTCAATATTCCTAATTATAAACGGGGACGTAATTCATAGAGGTATCACAAGGATTAAATGACATAATGTCTATGGATTCATATGTGATAAGCACTCAATAAATAACTATTATTATTACTTCTTCCCAGTGGCATCCTTATCTTAAAGTAGCATTTCAGAAGATGTGTTTGGTGGAAAACAGTCCTGCAACATGCCCTTATGAAAGGATTTTGGAGTCAAATACATTTAGGAAATGCTTATGGTCTACCTTCCCCTATTTTTAAGGCACATTAGCATATTAAAAGCTCTAAAAAGTTCTTCAATAGATAAATCTGTTGAAATTTGTTGATCCAGCAGCCAAAGTATATTTGATTACACAACACTTTTTTTCCTTCACAGGCATGTACTATTAACAAATATTAATAAGAAGAATTGAAACCTTTAAGTTGTGATTTCAGACATCCATCACTTGGTGGAAGCAGAAGGGAGGATTTTTGGGGGGATTTCAGATCTTCCCAGATGTAAGCTCTTGTGAGCGCCTCACTAGAACATTTGGCTGTATCTGAAACTTTAGCCTAGATCAGAGATTGGCAAACTACGGCTTGTGGGCTAGCCACCTGTTTTTATAAATAAAGCTTTATTAAAACACAGCCATGTCCATTCATTTTTGCATTGTTTCCAGCTATTTTAATGCTACAAGGACAGGGTTGAGTGGTTGTGACAGAAACTCTATGGCCTGAAGAGCCTGAAATATTTACTATCTGGCCCTTTTCAAAAAAAGATTGTTGGCCCCTGGTGTGATGACAGATTACATGTATAAGAACTACATGAACTCAGAGTGGATTTTTTTTTGTCCATCTTAGTAAGTTCCTGTTTTTCAGCTTATAAACTGAGACACTATCTTTTTATATTAATAATCCTGACTTTAGAAAAGATACCAAAAAGAACCCAACACCTGTTTTACTCAAAGAGAGTAGAAGAAGAGAGTAACTCCCTGAAAAGACGGGACTTTATAGCTCATGGGAACTTAGCTGCCCTTCAGCTACTCTGCCCTTAAATCTGAACCTACAGCATTTCTCTGGGGGACTGCATGGTTGCCCCACTTTCTTACAAAGTTTTCCCATGTTCTCTCCATGTAGTACCGAGTTGTCCTGCAGAATAATGACATTATTACGAGATACTGTTATATCTTTCTTGTGGTCTCCTTAGTTTCAAGGTAATTTCTGTTGAATTGTTTTTTGGGTCACAGTGCCAGTGAGGGGGAAGTAAATAGAGTTTCTTTACTGAAGTGGTTAGGAACAGCCTACTTTAGGCCCTGTGGGTTTGGACTCTTGGCTGGTAGCACATCAGGGGTTCTCAGGGAAATGAACGGGACTTCTGAGAAGAGGCACTAAAATTTTTGATTTGTATCATATCATAAGGACTTTACAGTGGATCGTATATAACTATCTGGCTAAACTCTCTCTCCTCCAATGTAATTGGCTTTGCAAAATGACCTCTTCCCTAAGATATTTTTTGTTCTCTCCCAATACCTCACACTTTCAAACCACTGAAGCCTAATGAGCTGACTTAACTAACTTCTCCACAGGACTTGCTAATGACTTACCATCCACCACCAACAGCTGACTCTTGAATCAGACCACGTGCACACCCCATGGCTTCAAACTCTACACAACCTGACCTGCATTCCACAACCCACTATAGAAGCCCTTGCCCTTAGTCGGTCAAAAAGACAGATTTGAGGGTGCCCCCTCCCCATTCTCTAAGCCAATGTCATTTGTATTAGAAATTCCTTTCATCCTTGGGCATCCTCATTGTCTCAGTAATTGGCTTTCTGTGTGACAAGCAACCAGGCCTATGCTGAACCACTTTTGGGTTCAATGACACCAATTTTTGGAAGACAGGAAGAAACAGTGCCTTATCCTACAAACTAAGAACCTTTGGTCTCGAAGCAGATTCGCTTCTGGTTGCAGAAATTAATTTTGAGCTCTGAGTTTTAAGAGTCTCCATCAACTCATTCACTCAACAATTTACTGAAAACCTACTCCATGTCACATGCTAAGTACGCATCAGAGTACAGAGCCTGAGCAAATTAGATAAGGTCCTTGTCCTCATGGAGATGGAAAGTCTAATGGGGAAGATATATGATAAAACAGTACTCAGATAACTACGTAATCGTCACCTTTGATACATGCTCTGCAAGAATAAAAATGTGCAGTGAGAGGTAACAGGAGGGATTGCTTATAGAAAGAGGTAGATTTGGAATGTCCTATCTGAGGACTTCACCTGAATCCTGAAAACTGATGGAACCAGGTCTACCTGGGAGAAGAGGAGGTATTCCAAGCAGAGGGGGAAGCATGAGGAAAAGCCTTTTAATCTGGGGGCTACGTTTGGAAAAAAGATCTCAGACCCTGGATTCTGATCTTGACACATTCTTGAATTAGTTTAATTTCAAGTAACTTCACAATTCTTGGCCCCAAACTTCCGATATCTTAAATGGCAAGAACAGCTTCAACATGAATGAGTGCTTTATAAAAAACCATGGAAAATCTTGCTAATATTTTGATCACAATTGATGGCAGAAAACAGCCTTTATGTTAACATCAGCTCATTTGTTAAAATCTTGGATAAAGATGCCAGACCAAATCTTAGTGGTCACTCAAGCGTCTTTGTAAAGGGTTATTTGTAAAGGGATAGGGTGGGGACAGAATTTGAACAGAATTACAATTACATTTCAGATTTTTGTAATTTCAGTCAAATATGACAAATCTGAGATAATATTTCTTCCTTCTAACCTGCCAACTGGAAGAAAAATTCCCAGTGATATTTATGTGATTTATTGTGAGTTAAAAAAATAAAAATAAATAAAATGGAATTCTTTTATTAAGCAACTTGCCCCAAACCCAACTGTACTAATTAAGTCTCCATGGATAAATATATTCATAAATAGTCACATTTTATCAAAGTCAAATACAGGGCAAATGCTTGTGTTCATGCACTACTAAACCTGAGTTATTATATAAAATCTGTGCTGTATTCTTTAAATTAAGATTCTCTCCACTAATAAATGTTTAATAAAAATGTAAAGATGGAATACTGTTTGAAGAAGAAAACATCCCCAGTACTTCCAGTTGAATCCAGCTTAGTGAAATGCAAATTTTATAAATTCCAATCTATCAAATAGAAATTTTACTATAAAAGGTTTTCATGGAAATAATAGCTGTCAACTATCAATTAATGCACACAGTCCCATTTTCCTTAAGTACTGTATTGAACTTTAATGAAAGGTTACTTATTCTATCAAATTGCTTTATACTTTGTAAGACTAAACTTAACCAAAAATTAACATCAGTATTCCATGAAGAGAGCATGCAAACAAAATTCACCAAAATGACAGGGGAGCCTAAATGTTTTTGTTGCACACTGAGAAACATGCTTCCATACACATTTAAAAAATGCAAAGAGTTCATTTTTTAAACCAATGCTATCAGAAAATTTAACTCATTCTCAACTGCATGTCTTTCCTGTATTTCTTTGCCTCCTTACTTTGATCCATATGTGATGCATGAATATCATTTTTATGTATGTCAGTAGGGCAAAAGCTTAGCAGCAGCCAGCAGCGTGGGATACGGTAGCAAGACTAGGGGCTTGAACCATATCTGGGCTCCAATTCCAGCTCTGTCATTTGCTAGCTGTGTAAACCTGATATAGTTGGTTAGTGTGCCTGAGACTTAAATTCTTTATCTGTAAAGTGAGAACAATAAACTTATCTTTGAGGATTACTTTGAGTACCAAGGAGAAAAGTTTAAAGACAAAGTTTTGAACATAGGAGGTGTCAATAAGTGGTAGCTGTACTTAGGATTACAAAATTGGCATGGGGTTAGGTAAGGACGCCAATATCCTGATGCAGAAGGTCAATGCCCACCCAAATTAGAGATGCATATAGATGGGAAGGTCTTAATGGATATTTTTAGTTCTATAAAGTGATTCTTATTCAAATCTTCTAGAATAATGTACATGTTCTATAATGAAGAGTGATTGATAATAATGCTAATGACCCAGGCATGCTCTATGCCCTTTGAAAACTCCATAAACACAGAGTTAGAATTTTTCTTCCTAAAACAATTGCATATCAGTGTGAAATGACATTAAGTGATTCTAAATAAATAAATATAGTAGCATCAGGAGATTTGGATTCTCATGCCAGGGCTGACACTAACTCAATACATGTCCCTGGATAACCTTTCTTCCTTCCTAGACATGAGTTTCCTCATCTTTCAGGTGAGCAGAGGGCAGATGTAAGAGGGAGGGGGGGGAGGTATGTGGCCACGGAGAGCACATGTCTCTTGCAGGACATCCTTTCCTTGATTTCAGCTGACTGTTGCCTTGCTGGAACTTGGACCTAGTATTGCTAGACATGTAAGGAAAGTCAAAAATTCATACTTTGCAAATAATTAAAAATGATTATTTTAAAACATTGTGCTATTCGAAGAAATCACGTCTACTAGAGGATTTCATGTTTGTGGGCTGCCCATTTAGAACTCTGGGCTAGATGTTTTCTGAAAGTCCTATCCAGCCCTGCAGTTTTACAATTTTAGGAAGTCTCCTTTTTGTCTGATTCTCTATACTATGATCCTGAAAAATGATTTACAAAACCCAAATATATTTTGGCATGAACTAAGCTTAAATTGACTGCTTTCTATCATGAATTAATATTAAGCAGAGCTTGTCAGACACTAAATATTTGTTTTAGGAATATACACAGCCTCCACTTTCATCTGGGTTAAGTGCTAATCTTTGGCCTGTCAGTTGCAGGATATAGCACTGGATAAATCATGCTCTCTTGAACAGACAGATGCCAGGGTGGTTGTATACAAATGGAACAATGTGTCAATGAACACCCGAGTTTGGGTTACATCTACTATAAACATCGACATTCCTTTGCAGTGAGTCCATTTGCTGGTTAAGCAGTAACAGCTTTGAAAGGTTTGATGCTTCTGTGTTCAATCAGAGTCTAATGATTTCAGATGTTTGCAATTAATGAACCATTAGATTAATTGTTGGAGTACCATAAGAAAGGTTTAAGAATCGGTTCAAAACCACAGACAAGCTATCGCCTGTAGGGACAGCCATCACCAAAGGCAAAATGGTGAGAAATTGAATTAATGATTTTATTCACTGCTTCCACACACTTCCTTTCTCTTTAAAACATTAGCATTGACCAGCGTCTGAGTTTGGCAACCACAGAAAGGAAGGAGAAGGCCAAAAGGAAAAAAAAGAGAAAAATTATTGTCTCATATTCCCACCGTTAAGACTTACCTTCTGAAGACTGGGATTTCCATTGGTACCAAGAAGTGACACTGTTTCTCAGAGTTTGCCCAAATTTCTTTCTCTGAGCTTTCTTCCTAAGCTCTTGTGTTTTATTAATTAGGTAACACATCGGCCATCTTACAAAAATGATTAATAGTACTTTAGAAACATGGAAATAAATAAGCCAAGCTTCAGCATATGATTATGTAGGCTCGATATAAACCCCAGGGCAGCCATCTTTTAAGAAGTGTGTGCAAGGGGTTTAACACCAGCCGTCACCACAGTACTTAAAATCTGGCAGCACCCTGAGTTATTGCCCCGCAGTGGAGGGCACTTTAGATGAATTTGTAATTTGAAAAGTTAAATTAACCCTGAGATATATTATTTGTTGTCTGTTTTCCACTCGGGAAAGAGATCCTCATGTAAACAGACTCTCTCTTGCTGACGTGAAGAGTCATTCTGAGGTGAGCTAAGCTCAGATACTTGCTAAATTTGTGGCAGCTGTTATTTTCATAACACAGAAAGTCGATTTTTGGAAAAGGACACCACTACCACCAAAAAAAATGTTTTCAAAGAAAATTCCAGTGCGTTCTCTGTACTGTGCATTGTTACTTGATATTTTGTTATGCAAAATATGCTTGTTGTGTTCATTTGGGTCTCCCCACCACAGTGTGAGCTCCATGAGGCCAGAAACTTCATCCTTTAGTTCATGGCCCTGTCCCCACTGAGTACAAGAATCCTGGCACACAGCAGGTGCTCAGTAAATACCTGTTGAATGGATGAAGAAATGAGTATTTGTTGTCAAGAGAAAATGATTTTGCAATTCTTTGTTGTCTTAGGGGAATATTAATGGGCCCAGGCAGTGACCTCTCTGTTATGTGGACAGATTTGTTTATTCAATCAATCTTTATTGAAGTCTTACTATGTGCCAGATCCTGTTTTAAGAACTGTTTATTCACCAGTTAACAATGCACAGTTCCCTGACCTCATAGAACTTACCTTCTTAAGGGGAAAGAAGAAATCAAACACATACTCATCCAAGTGATCAATTTAAATAAAAGATTGATCATTATTTTGAAGAAAAAAATATGGGGCCATAGAATATGTGATATGGGAGCCTCATCTTGCTTGGGGAGACTGGGAAATCTTCCCAGGGGAAGCCATATTTAACGTGAGACCTCAAGAATAAATAGGAGTTGGAGAGCATTTGGAGCAGAGGTAAAGCATGTGCAAGGGTCCTGAGGTAGGAGCAGCTTCATGTCTGAGATGTAGCAAGCAACCAGCGCGGCTTTAGCAGCGAGAGTAAGGAGGAGAGTGAGAAGCATGACATTGCATAGAAAGCTTTGGGTCAAATTTCTGGGTCTGTGAAGTTCAGTTTCTGCCTTTATCCCGAGAGAAACGAGAAGTCATTGAAGTATTCCAAGTAAGGTAGTAAAGTGATCAAATTTTAATTTTTAAAATTTTATTCAAATAAATTAGAAATGAATTATTTTTAAATAGTGGGAGGAGTCCATCTTTAGTTTTCCTTGGATTTTCTTACAACAAGGAAAGTACCTGATACTCTCAGTGGGGTACAATAATAATAAGGTAATGGTTGGGGACAAAAGACCTTACCTCCAATTATCCATGCATTTATCCAGTCCTGCTTTGGGGACATTTTTGTCTGAGCCTACTTCTAAAAATGACACCATCCTCAGAGATTTTATGAGACTGACTAGTTTTGTCTTGAGTTAAGTAAGGAATTGCTAAGGTGCTAGGTGTCTGTGTCTTTCCCTTTGATAAATTTGCATGGATAGTACTGTCAGTTCTAAAAATTATTTGATTAATCCACTTTTCCTTCATTTTTATGACACACATCTTGTGAGCACCTCGTATGTGTAGTGTCTAGTTGCTATGGCTAGAAATGAATACAAAAGCATTCTCCGTTAGCCGCGTAAATGGCACTCAACAAGCGTTTGATGAATGGGCTTAATGACACGTAGGGTGTTCCCGATCAGGAGTGGGTACAGGAATATCACAATCTGGCCCTTGTTATAAAAGGTCTAAGAAGAAGTGTTCTGGGAGAAACCAACCCTACTTCCACATAAAAAGAATAGGAGATCAGAGGAGATAACATTTGATTTGGGCTTTTAAGAATAAATAGGAGTTTCTGAGCAAAGAGCATAAAATAAACAATGGCCAACATGCATAATTGCCCAAATTTTAGCCTTATCCTAGTAATGAGTTATGAAAGCATGGGTTCAATGTGCTAATTTTAGCTTTTTCTAATGCACATTTAAAGAAAGAAGCATGCTATAGATTTCCTAAACAATGTCCATCTTCCCCCTTCCTCTTTTCTTACAGAACCCAATGTGTTGGTTTACCTACCCTTCCTCCGTGCAATCATGCACTTCAAGGAAAGCTGACCCTATTCCTAGCTCAAGAAGGTAGAACATAATTAGTCTAAGCCAGTTATCAAAATTTTGTTTTCCTCTACAATGTCTGGCCAATAAGAAGTAAGAAGTAATGATATGGGAAAGGTTTTCTTATTGCTAAGGAGACGTCAGAAGAGGATATTTCTGCATCCTGGAAGCTGCAGAAGCTCATCTTTCTACCATGAAAGGAGCCAGCTTGCAGGTGATGCTCACAGATTGAGGATGACAGAATGGACACAAGGCAAGAATCTTAATGTTCGTGAATCATAGGCCCACTCTCTTCACCAGCTACTGAGAATCTCTCTGCTTCTGGGGATTTCTTATTGTATGAGTAATAGTAAAGGGCCAGAGAGTAAATATTTAAGGCTTTACAGGCCAAGAGGCAAAATCAAGGGTATTATGTAGCTACTTATATAACAAAAGGGAAAACAAATTTCCACCAATTTTTTATCGATGAAATTAAAAATATAATAATAGATTAAAATTTTTTTGTAATATAGGTCTACTGATAAAAAAAATGGGATTCTTTTCTTTTTAGTTTTCCCTGTCTCTAAACTGTATGCAAATATTCATCTGTAAAAGACATTCTTAATTGGCAGACCATACAAAAACAGGCAATGGGCTAGATTTGACTTGTGAGCTGTAGTTTGCCAACCCCTACTTTAAGGTAATTTTTATTTTTAAGTTTTTATTGGTTGAAATTGGTATTTCTCAAAAAAATCTGCTATTTATAGCCATGGCATCATAATTGATACACATTAAGCATTAAAAAAAATTTCTCTGTGAATCACACTAATCCATCTTATGTCCATAAAAGGGGTGATTAGCAAATTTTGGGAAATAATAGTTTACACTTAATAAGTGCTTATTATGTGCTCAGTATTGGATTCTAAATATTTCATATGTATGAACTGATTTAATCCTAACAAAAACCTATTAGGTAGAGAGTATTATCATTGCCATTTTGTGGATGAGGAAATTATGTCACAGAGCATTGAAATAGTTCTCAGCCAAAGTGAGATTGGGTAGTAAGTCTCTACTACTGTGATGCTCAGCTCTGGTCTTTCATCCCTATTTATGTGCAAATGAACCATATACATAAACTTGTTTATAACTTCCTAAACTAACTGGCACATTGCAGGGAAGTCAGATATGGAAACAGATGATGCAGCTTTAAAAAAAATTATCATTACATTTCTTTATGGTTAAAGAGCATCTGGAACAATTTAAGAAGTTAGAAGGGGAATAAGATGTTTTACAACATAATATGCCCCAGGATTGCCATACAAGTGGGAAACGGGTTAGTTGAATAATGGCTCTATGCTTTCCTGTTTTGGTATGCTTTATCCAGATTTTGATGCCATTAATGTAGTGAGGTTGGCTTTTTATTTATTTAGTTTTGAAAACTTTTCTTTAATTCTAGCATTCCAGGTAATAAAGTAACACTCCAAATAATAATTCACACTAAAAATGGAGAAATCATACCCTTCATGGGGAAAGAACAAAAATAAAAATGTGTATCATTAAAAAGCAAAAAAAAAAAAAGACTGTAAATAAACCCCTATAATTATGCATCACAAAAGAAAAGTCAACTCCAAATGGTTCAGTAATCTCATCACCAGCCTCACTAATAATCATGGCAACATTCTCAGACTCTCCCTTAAGATAATGAGCAGCACACATTGAAAAAAAAGTATAAACATGAGCCACAATTTCTCATCTAAATATAAAACAAAATGGAATGACTCACCTTAAGGTTTGCTATTGAACCTTAGTGTAAAGAGTTTTAATTCATAATGTGTCCCTTCCTTTAAAAGGTTAACCAAGGGAGAAATACAACAAAATTATGAAAGTTGCTTTTCTAACTAGACAATACATTTCCCCCTGACTTCCCCTAATGGTAGTCCCATCTGAAATGAACCCAGAAAATTAATGCTTCAGTAATTAACCAAATGTAAAGACAGTAATTAGTAAACGACTTTGTCATCCTTAAAGCTGTACTGCTGCTGTTAACATTTCTAAAGTTTCCCAATTACATTATAACTCAAAAGTAATACAAAAAGACAAGGTAATAACAAGAATGCCTAGGCTGCGTCAAAAATTCAGATATCAGCTCATCCCTCCCTCTGCCATCCTTCTGTTAATTTATTTTATTTTCTTAAATGATGTAGCCACAAACGCATCATCCTAATAAATGCCCTTTTAATCTCAGAAAATGATTATTAGTTGAGCCAAAACACGGTAGAGAGTATAGGGTTTATTATCATTATTTTCTCCATACCTGCTCTTCCTTCTCTAGAATTTATTTTGAAAGAACAACAACAAAAAAATAACTTCATGGACAAAGAAGAAAGGACTGAAAAAACATTATGCAAAACATGTAAAACCGTCTGTATAATATTGCATGCAACTATTGACACTTTATTTCTGTCTCATTTGCCTGTCAAGGCAATCCATAGAGTTCTGTCCCAGAATCACAGCTTTATGTTTCCCTCTCAATTATGGTTGTTCAACATAAAATTGGATCATCTCAAACATACTACATATAGAAAGAAAGATAAGTCAGATTTTTTTTTTTTTTTAAAGATGATGTTTTATCTGTTGGAGTGGGTTAAATTGCTGTACTCTTTGAGCACATTCTATTTTCCTGCTCCTTCCAGCAATCATTTGTGGCTCTGCTTCTTGGGTAATGTAGCCCACTTCATCGAAAAAAGAGTAGCTCTCCGTTTTGTTGCATATACATGGGTTTTTGGACTGCTTATATGTTTGTATATCACACACTCAATTCAAGGGCTCTTTGACTTTCTACACTAGGCAGAGCGAACTCCTTTAAATGTTTCATCGTCAGCTACCCAAATGCTTGTGCAAGGGTGTAATGTAGGTATAAGTGAGGTCGATCATGAAGATTTTAAAGTCTATTTAAAGAATGTTTTACATCCCAGTTCCACACACCCTAGTATGAGAAGTCCCAGCCATTCCTGTCATGTCATCTGGTGGATTTTAAAAAAATGAAACCACTCTATCTCTTTTTCCTCAAGGCTCTGACCCATTTTGGAGCTTCAGGATTATTTTCATCAAGTCCCTAGGTGCATTAGCTCATCCAATAAATATATATTGAGTACTTGCATTATGTTCTAGGAGCTGAGGATACAATGTCCAAGATCAACAAGATGCTGTGGAACTGGCATTTTAGTGGGAATTGCCAGGCACAGAAGCTCTCCAAAAGCCCATGCAAGTGAAAGGTGCTTTATTGAAATGCTAATGGAAGCCATAATGTATAGAAATCACAATTCCTCATGGAAATTGGGGCTAGAAACTGCTATTCTGTTAGGTATGAAACCACGGTATCATCCTCTCTGAGGCCACGTTGTTTGGGGGCTTCTCTTTTTTCTGTGTGTCTGCTGCAGTATTTTGCTTCTCTCTGAAGATCAGCATTTTTTTTTTTTTTTTATTCTTCTACCAAGTGTATACGTGGCAGAAAATGGCCCCTCCAGCGTTGACTTGATGTGATCTGGTAGTTCTTGAGCTCAGCGCCATCTGGCTCTTAGATGACATTCTGGAGAGAGAACCTGACTGGCTGCTGTTGTGTCAATGGGTGTCTCCCGCCTGTGCTAGCTGTCCATGCTTGGTGCAGCATGCTACAGTTGGAGAAATGAGTTGCACACCACAGACATGACTGCCAGCGATGGAGGGCGGGGGGATGTTTGCAGGGAAGGGGGCCTGGGAGGCACTCCCAAACGTGTATACAATCAGGGGGACTGTTCATCTGCAACTCCAAGTGCATTATACAGACTCATGCTCCCTCTTTCTCTTTTTGTCACGGTTGATTAGATTGCTGTGTATGTTGCGCAAAACAGACATTCTGAGCTTCTGGCCCCCTGGTTTATAAGAAGGGAAAGACATTAAGTAGGAAAGTTGGCCTTTCTTTCTTTCTTGCATTTTATGTTATTTCATTTTAAGGACATTTCCAAAAAAATTAACTTTCCCATATACCAAAAATAGGAAAAATCATGAAGGAGAAAATGATAACCCTTCATATTCTCACTGCTCAGAGATAACTGTCATTAATATTGTATGCCCACATGTGTGTGCAAGAAAAATGGGAATTTACTCAACATGTTTCTCTAAATAAAATATCTTTTAAAACCGTAATGTCCATATGATATATGCCCATTATGTGAGTTCACTCAATAAAGAAATGTAAGAAGTAGAAAATGGAAATTTCCTCAGAAATTCCCACCCTTCAGAAATAACCATTGATTACGGTTTGACGTATATGTTTCCAGATTTTTCAGGTATGTATGTGTGAGCATTTATTTTTCCACACAAATTTCAATACATGTCTCTCTTTCATATCCTTTTAAACTTTGGCATAATATTCTATTGAATGGATGTACCATAATTCAATTAAAATTCTTTTTCAGTGGACACTTAGGGAGTTTCTGGGTTTTTCTTTATAATTATTAATCAACTTTGCATAGTTGCCCAAATATTTCCTTAAGATATACTGCTGTGTCTGCGTCAAAAGGTGTCATTTTTAGCCAATACAAGGGAGACTATATTGGGTTATTAAATATTCAAGATTCATGCAAAAATCAAACAAAACAAGCAACCAAAAAAACAAGACCCTCAATACTGGGAAGTTCTATGGGAGAATTAGAATCGAAAACGCACGAGGCAGTACCTGAAGATGATAAAAACAAAATTAAAAAAAAAAAAGAGGAAACCCAAAACATCTTTTTAAAGGAGAATCTGAAAGTGCAGACGTGAGAAGCTGAGGGCAGAGTGGCCTTGGCTTTCACCAGGTTTCCAGACGTTTCCGAGGGAGGCACCAAATTCCGTAGCTTAGACTTCCCTATACAGAGTCGTTGCCTTGTGCTGCCAGCCTGTGAGCTGATGTAAGTGTGGTTCCCCGGAAAAACCTGGCATTTGTGTTAAGTCTACATTGGAACATGGGGCAGATCATACTCTGGAAGGTCAATATGCTTTGAAAAACAGATGGGCTCTGCTTTGGGAAAACTCCAAATACATGAATTCTAACTTGTATAAAATGTACATGTTTGGAAGTAGCGTGTTTATGTTACAAAAGATTGTTCACTTTTGGGGCATAACTAGGCAGATCCTTAACACATTTGAAAGAGGATTTGTTTTTAAAATCACTTGAACTGCATCTATTGCATGTACTTTCAAATATACCACTTGGGGTGAGAGTGATATTTAGCCGCAAATATTTTCTCTGTAAGAAAAATGGAGGGTAAAATTTTGTGTGTTTGTGTCTTTTTTCCATCTAGCTTCTATTTATTACTTGAATTATCTTAAAACAGCTAGGAAAGTTACAATCAGAAATAGGTCCAAATCAATGGTCCTAGTTTGCTTTTGTGATTTCATTTCAAAGCTTAGCAAAGTCTACTCAACAACGGTCTTGAAAACATTGTTACCTGTTCTTTCCATCCATCACTCCTGCTCATCTGCACCTACCTGAGCAGAATTATTCTAAGCATACTGAAATCTATATACTCTCTCCGAGTCTCTATTCATTATGGTAAGCTCCAGAAAAAAATAATATAAAAGAAATATTAAAGAAAGAAAAGAAAAAAGTTCTGCTTATTAAAAAATCCCTTTCAGCCAGTGGGGCACCAAAAGGATCCAGGACATCAATAGTGCCTGAAGTGCAAAAATATTTCCTAGTCTTGTGAATTCTAAAAATCTCTGAAGTCCAATATGGATCCCAAATATACTGATAGGATTAGAAATAGCACTTCCAATAAAAAATGCATAACAGAGTAGGGCATGAAATAATGTATTTCTCTTTGAAACCATGAAAGTACACCATATTTGTCTGGAAATATGTATGTGAAATTTAAACAACCCTTGAAGACATCCATCTAATTTTTTTTGAGTTTGTTCGGAATTGAAATTCCACTCTCTCAAAGTTTGTGCTGTCAGCTCCCAACTTCACTCTGCCTCTCTCCTGTTTCCCTCAATTTCCTTCTCTTTATGACCCTTTTCGGTTGCGCCCCCTGATTTATGGTCATTTGTGTGATTGCACTGCTTTGCTTTATGGCAGTTTATGTCATCCTGGTCTTGTCATAAATGACTACCATAAAGTGCGGTAAAATATCATAAAACATTAGTGAGTCCCTGATACTCAAGGTTCTTCAGAATAAGCCCTGACAGGTACCAACCATAGAAAAACAGATTTGGCCATTTGAAAGGTGCAGCATTTGTAAAAATAATAATCATGAAAAAATAAGTCTCAAAGGTTTGCCGAACTCTTTCTGTGCACCCATCTCTGGGTTAAGCTCATTTCATACATTATGATGTAGAATCCTCATTACCTGTCTATATGACAAAAACTATGATCACCCCCATTGTACAGATGAGGAAACTGAGGCACAGAGAGGTTCAACACAGGCAGTAAGTAAACAGACCTTCAATATATTCCACACGCTGGAGCCCGTGCTCTTAACCATGATGGTTTAGGTGTTGCAACTCGCCCTGTGGGCACATAAGGGGTTCAGTTGATTGAAATATGGGTTTGGCATTTGGTAAACAGTTTTCATGACTGACAAGCTCTTGTCGCCCTCAGACCTTTCCTGCTCTCTTCCCCTCCCAGCTCACAGGCATCTCCCACACACCTTGAGGGACCCCTGCTGCAGGTGTGAGTTTTCTCACCTCACCACAGCTCTAGTCCACAAATGACCTGCAAAGCCATTTCCTTCCTGATTCACCCAGCTCACTCCTGACCTTGTCCTTCAGTGTCTTGGCCTTGCCAGCATGTCCTCAAGCCAGAAGCCCCAGAGTCACCTTTGATTTCTCCTCCTCCGAACTAGCAAGTCCTGCCTTTGCCACCTCCAAGAGGTCTCTTACCCCCTTTGTACTCTCTGTCTGGAGTGATTTGTTTGCTTATTGAAGATCTGTTTCTCCACCTAGATTATAAGCTCCATGGGGACAGGAATGCACCTGTCAGGTCCACAGCCATGTTCCTAGCCTTTGGCACAGGGCTCAGCACAATGGCGTAGTAGATATTTGTCGAGTGGGTGCGCACGGGCTTGCAGGTTATGTCTTCATTCCTAAACTGGATTGCAAGGGCTGGAAGGACAGACCTGTATCATCTGTTTCTGTTACATACATTAGGGCACGAGCATTCACGTGGTTGGAACCGCGTGGATGTTAATTTGGTACCTAGTGGTTGTCTGAATCACAGCAGCCGTCGCCAGACCATGGCTCGTGGAGTTGAGACAGTGCGTTGTGCTGCATTGGGGTTGGAGGGGTTATATAAATAGGGAATGGGTCATAAGACAAATTCGGATGACAGTTTCTATTGTCCAATCAGTTCATTAAAAGAAATATGTGAGCATCTTGATTAAAAAAGAAAAAGAAAAATAGGAGCCAGCAGGAAAAAGGGAATCCGTGTATTTTTTCCTCTTCGTTTTTTGCCCTCCCATCTAACTGTCTTTTCCGAAAACCTTTCTAGGTTTCCTCTGTCACATCCAGAGTGAAGTGTAAATTATAGTTTGCAATATAAATGGCCATTTTCAGTGAATTTCAGCAAGGAACAAAATTTCATTAGAGACTGAAATTTGGCATCCCTTTGCCTCTTCTTGCCGGGAACTATTTTTTGTCTTTGCAAAACCCAATAAGAGAAAAATCCTGTTGCTTTTATTTTTAAACGGTGCTGCACCAAGGCGAAAATGTACTGGGAAAATAGGCGTGCCTCCAACCTCGGGCCCACCTTTGCAATCCTAATTTATAGAGTGTGTTGTCCTACGAGGGAGAAATCAAATCAGGGTCCTATAAAAATGTGAGGCTATTTTTAATTGTGTGTACCCACTGCCAGTCCCCTTCCTCCCCTTGCAAATTTCCTTTTTACACTGGCACTCCTAGCTGACTACATTACCACCCACAGAGAAAGCTGGTGCACTCAACAGTTAACATTTGATTTGACACTGTTTAGGAGGCTGGCAACTCAAAAAGCATATGGAAGATTTCAGATGTGTTCCAAGGGCCATTTGGTTCTGGGTTTCTCATGTTGGAGAGCAACACTGGAGCAAGAAGCAGGCCAGTTCTTTATTCTGTCCCATCCATGGCAAGATGTTAGGTGTCCCTAGACCCCTGGCATTCCATGTCAATCGATGCCTCTCAGGTCACAGTGACAAATAAAAGTATCCCTCAGCTCTGAACATCACCTTCGGGGGACCCTGTTTACTTTGGCTGAGAACCACCAGGAGGATTTTAAGACTTTTCACCATCACCTCAAGATGAAAGTTCTCTATTTGTGGCCTGAAAAAAAAAAGCCAAGAACAAATTCTTTGATGTTTTTTAGGTGGTGTTCAGAACAACAGCCATAATAAATAGTCCCTGAGCATTTATTACACGCTAGGTCCTCCATGAGGTATCAGTGCTATAGTGACATATAGTTAACACTGAGACCCTTGTAATCCTGAAGATTGGACGCCAATGACATCACGACTGAAGGAGTCTGTATTGTTCCTCTGTGTTAGCATCTTCCTTTGCTTGTTGTTTTTTCTTCTCTTTCTATATCCTTTTTCCACTGCATTTAAATTACTTTTTTCTTTTTCAATGGCTTCCTGCTTCTCTTCTAAAATCATTTAATCTATAGAAATAAGCTGAATTTTCTATGTGCTGGTTACACCATTACCCAATAATAGCTAGAAGGATATTCAACAAATTTAGAGGGTATAGTTGAGAATATTTGGACTTGTATAATAGTTTCTGTAGAGTTGGTGAAATTCCCTTTGTGGTGGTGGGAGGGACCTCAAAGAGGTGGATGGGGAAACTCCCTTGTAGCCAAAACAGGTTCAACAGGAGGCCCCTTCAACCAGAGTAGAGATGGTTCATATCAGGATGGTCAGAGTAACAAACGGTGCTTTCAATTTGAGCTCCAATTCAAAAGTCACAAGGGCGATGCTTGGAATCCAGGAGTCGATCTGCAGTTGAGCTGCTTCTTTGTAGGCAACTCTATGTGGCACCCTCCAGTGAGGGCAGCAGGCATCTCTTTATTTAATTGTGTTTAATGATTCTCCTGTGCAAATGCATATTGAGGCCTGTTCTGTGCTGAGGGATAGGGTAAGATATGAGCCTGGTGAAACAGACGCAAGCAAGAGCTGCACCATGCTCATTATATAATAACAGAGCAGGTTTCTCAGCTTTGGCACTGTCAACATTTGGGGTGGGATAATTCTTTGTTGTGTGTGGGGCTGTCCTGTGCATTGTGGGAGGTTTAGCAGCATCCTTGGCCTCTACTCACTAGATGCCAGTAGCACCCCCCAGTCCTGAAAACCAAAAATGTCTCTGACATTGTCAAATGTTCTCTGGGAGTAAAATTACCGCCTGATTGAGAGCTGCTGTAATAGAGTTTTGAGCCAGATGTTGTTGTTGGGGGCGGGTGGGGTGTCCCAGAGGATTGCTGCTTCCTTACAATCACAGATTGGTGCAGTCTTGCCATTACCAGGTGCCTAGTATCTAGGACAAATTATCGATGCTCACTGTGTGCTTTATGGTTGATTGATTGAACATTTCTGCTGAAGGTGGAGGAGGACCACTAGGGAAGGTACCTAAAGGATGCAGTTTTCACTGAAGGTTGATGAATGACTAGGAGTTCCCTAATTGGAGCCAAGGTGTGGGAGCCAAAGCCTTCCAGGAATAGAGATGGGAACCAGAACAGACTATAGGTGTGAGAATAAGGCTTTCTGGGGGCACAGATCATCCTACCCTCCTGCCATTCTTAGAGTATGGGGGGCATTGGGAAGTGGTGAAATATAGATCTGAGAAGGAAGCTTGTGGCCAGATTTTGAAGATAATTTAAAATTACCCCTGGTGATATTAAAAATATTTGACAAGCACAATGGCCAGACACAGAGTGGACAAAACTGATGCTAGCTGTAAACAACCTGAACTGAGGATTTTTAGCATTGGGACAATGTGAATTTCTTACAGTCTTTAAATTTTCATTAAAAATCCTTATTATAAAAGCAATACATACTTATTGGGAAAAATACAATGTGGAGATAAGCAAAATGAAAAGAAAACAAAAATCATTCATGTTTCTTCCACCTAGAGATAATCGTAGTAAATCATTTTCTGTTTATTTTTGTCTCTATTTATCAGACAGGTGAGCTGGGGACAGGTTTTCCCTGCCCCTTGGAATCTAAATAAGACTGGCAAAACACCCATTCCATGCTAATAGAAAAGTCTAATGCTGTCCCCAATATTTCTGTGCATTCCTGAGAAGGTGGTTCCAAGTTCATGCTTCTGCTGAATAGTACATTTTCTTAAAAAATTGTCTTTCTGCATCATGTATACTGTTTCTGTTTTGTGCCATATTGACCAAGGCATAAAACTCTCAATACTTTCCTTAAATTTCCATAAATCTTTTAGTCATACAAAGCATTTATGCATATATCAGACTTGTCCGAAGGTTTGGAGAGAGAGAGGAGGCTTGTATCAATGCTAAACAATGTCTGAAATAATATATTTTTGTTCTCCCTCTTTTAGCCACATTTGACCTTTGTTCAGCCTTCCCATCCCTCACCTCCTTTTTGTCTAGCCTTCTCCATCTCTTCCCCTGTTTCCTTCTAAGACATAAAGTTCAGCTCTTTTGTTTGATCCACTATGGCTGCTCACACCCTCAAGTAAATGTAGTAACCTTTCTAGGAAGACTGCTGTTTTTTGGCTGGTAGGCTATTAGAATTTCAAAACCTTTATCTTTTGACATAGACATATTCTTTTAAAAATAAAAATACTTTAAAAGTAAATATGTAAAGATTGTAATGTATTGTTTTTGCATGTTTTTCTACTCAGAGATCTTTCAGCTACAAAGACTAGACAGAAAGTACTTTGAACTTGAATTAGACTAATATATGGGTACAGAGAGAAGGGAGTGAGCAGGAGCTATGATTCTGCAGAAGCCCAAAAGCTGCGGCCAGAAGGGTAGAGAGTGTGGGCTGAGAGTAACTGAGTCATCACGAAGCCAGGAGCACAGGGGAGAGGACGGAGGATGTCAGATTCAGGGACACAGGTCCCAGAGCCATCACGGTGTCCCCAGGGCTCCTGTTGGATGACCGTGCATCTCTCTGGGGCCTGGGTGTGAGGCAACTCCTGTTTCTCTTACTTCCCTTTGTCTTCTCACAATAAGCCCCAACACCTGGGGTAACATGAGCACATGCTTGTGCCTCCCAGAAAGGAAAACAAATACCTTGATGACATCAGGTTGAAGGGAAAGAGGAGAGAAGCTAGGTCACCTTTGGGGACAAATACTTGCTTTGCTGAGGTGGATGACACATTTGAAAGTTAATCTGTTAAAGGCAGTGGAAGTCCCTGAGCACGTGCCAACCCACAGCCGAGAGGTCTAGAATTATGTGAGAAAATAAAACGGTCCAGAAGGGTTGCCTCCAGGCTGATAAGTGAATGATTCATGATTCATCAAGATTTAGCCAAGACAATAAGAAAAATATTGGAGCATTTAAAGGGATGCATTTCAGACATCACCTTCTCAGGAGAAGACTCTTCTGACACCCTTCCTCCCTGTGCAAGACTTTCATCCTTTTCCTCCAGGGGCCCCTGCACCCTCTAGACACTTCTGTCCTCGGTCATACTGCATTGGATTATAATCACCTGTTTACTCGTCTACCTCTGCACTGGGCTCTGGGATCCCCGGAAGCAGGGCCTGTGTCTAATTCATCTTTTTATCCCCAGCCTCTCACTGATGCCCTCCACGTAGTAGATGCTCAATAGATTGTTGAGTGAGTGAATGAACAGATTCACTCCTACGGCTTACCCTGTATACTTTTTAAGGAGGGGACAAGAATTCATTTTAACTTGAATATAGGCTTTCTTCCCCGAAGAGCATATGGATAAAGGACAGCTACTGATTTCTTCAGAGGGAGAAAAATGATAGGACAGACCTCCATGCTATATTTCAAACTTATGTCAACTTTTCTTTAAAAAAAATATCTGTCCACCAGCACTTGTATCATTTTTCAAATTTCATGTCGTCCATTTTCAGAGGCTGCCCATCCGTCATTTTAGGCAGAGAGTATCCATCATGCTAGAAGCTAAATAATTTTCAAAGCTGTCAGGGAGTGGACACAAAAAAGGTCCCTGCTTCATTGGAACGGAGCGGTCCAGGGCTGGCGGTGAGGATGCAGTCAGGAAAGGACAGACTGCGTCCTGGGAGTGCCCCACAAATTGGTTTCAAATGGAACAAGGAAAAAAAACTTCATTTGAGATGCTAGATCTCAGTTCTGTACGTAAAATGTCACACACACACTCATCAATATCATAGTTAGGTAAGAGTTTATTTAGGGCAAGTGTTTCTGCAAAAATAAAGTTCATTTTTCTAATGACTATGTTTTCCTTTAAACACAGTTATGTATACATTTTTTTCTCATTTTAAGAATCATATTTATTTGCAAAATATAGAAAAGGGTAAGGAAGAAAATAAAAATCATGTGTCATCCCACCAAAGTTAGTATTATTTTTTGGCATATTTTTCTCCTAGTCACACACACACATATACACACGTATGCCTGAGCATACACACAAACACGTGCATATAATGTATAGACATATATTTATTTGAGTCTGTGTGTATATGTGTGTGCATATACTAAAATTATTTTTTACAAATTTGGTGTTATATTCTTTATGGAGTTTTATATCCTGATTTTCTCTCTAAATTATATCTTATACTTTTATGTCATTAAGTATTTTGTGCAACATGGTTTTTTAGGCTACATTATCTTTGATGTTATGGATATACCATAATTTATTTATCTATTATTAGACATGCTGATTGTTCTGGCTTTTTGCAATGTGGTATTTTGTTTATTGCATTTTCCCTGTCTTTTAGCTATTCTGTGTTTATCATCTATATAATTCTCAAGGATCATAATCTTATCTTTTTATATTAGAATGTCAAAGATACACAAATGGATTTTTTTTTATAACTCACAAAGATTCAACCTACAAGGAGCTTTTTTGGTTGTCTCTTAAATCAGTAAGAGGGATTATATATGTTCAGTCTTATAACATAGATTAAATTCTGTCAATTGAGTGTGCTTGTATTTCTTTCCTGTTTACCAATTCGTTGTGAGTTGATGTACAAGTTTTCATTTTAGATCAGAAGAGGCCACAAGTATGTTCAGAATGGGTACCCAGAAGGTTTCCTTAAGAAAGAGAACAAAAGGATTGTTTCACTCTTGCTAGACTGGAATCTCAGCTGTGCCGTTTGCGTGCTGGGCAACCTGGCACATCTTTTTTTGACTCGTAAGAGCCTCAAGTTTCTCATCTATAAATTTGTGGAAGATAATATGAGCTCAGGTTTTGCAGATGAGATGTGAGGATTAGGTGGGACAAATCTTATCAAGTCCTTATTGTGGGTGTGATACACTGGGAGTACCCGTAACCCACGACAGAAGTTGTTATTATTATTTATCTTGGTTCCTATCATAAAGCAGGTTAAAATGTTAGTTGTCTCTTCTTGAAATGAGGATGGAGGAATGGCAGAGGCCTTGCCTTACCTGACCAGGCAGTTAAAAACGTAATTCTTTTTGAATTACCTGATGTCTGGCTTTTCTTTTTAATTTTTCACAGCTCTATTGAGGTGTAATTTACATACCATAAAATTTGCCTGTTTAAATGTACAATTCAATGATTTTTTAGTAAATTTACAGAGATGTGCAATTATCCACAATTAAATTTTTTTTTTAATTTATTTTTTTAATTTCAGAATATCATGGGGGTACAACACTTTGGGCCATACACATTGCCCCTGTTCTGCCCGTGTCAGAACCACAATCGTGGTCGTCTCCCCAACTGTGCTCCCCACATCCATTCAGTGAGAGTTTTTCCCACCCTTCCACCCCCCTCCCGCCCGCCCGCCTCAGATGAATGTTATTGCCCTGTGTGATGTAAGTGTTCATCAGTTAGTACCAGTTTGATGGTGAGTACCAGTGGTGCTTGTTTTTCCAATCCTGTGACACTTTGCTTCAAAGAATGGGTTCTAGCTCCAACCAGGATAATACCAGATGTGTTAATTCACTGTTGTTCCTTATTGCTGAGTAATACTCCATGGTATACATATACCACATTTTATTGATCCACTCGTGTATTGATGGGCACCTTGGTTGTTTCCACAACTTTGCAATTGTGAATTGTGCTGCTATGAACATTCGAGAGCAGATGTCTTTATTATAAAATGTCTTTTTTTCTTTTGGATAAATACCCATTAGTGGGATTGCTGGGTCAAATGGTAATTCTACTTTTAATTCTTTGAGGTACTCCATATTCTTTTCCATAGAGTTGTACTAATTTGCAGTCCCACCAGCAGTGTATGAGTGTTCCTATCTGTCCACATCCCCGCCAACATTTGTTATTTGGGGATTTTTTGATATGAGCCAATCTCACTGGAGTTAAGTGATATCTCATTGTGGTTTTGATTTGCATTTCCCTAAACCAACCTCATACAGTCACCTGATCTTTGACAAATTCCAGAAAAACGTACACTGGGGAAAAGAATCCCTATTCAACAAATGGTGCTGGGAAAATTGGATGGCCATATGTAGAAGACTGAAAGTGGACCCACACCTCTCACCTCTCACAAAAATCAATTCACAATGGATAACAGATCTAAACCTAAGACATGAAACCATAAGAATTCTCGAAGAAAACGTTGGAAAAACTCTTATGGACATTGGCCTAGGCAAAGAATTTATGAAGAAGACCCCCAAAGCAATCACAGCAGCAACAAAAATAAATACATGGGACCTGATCAAATGGAAAAGCTTCTGCACAGCCAAGGAAACTATCACTAGAGTGAACAGACAACCTACAGAATGGGAGAAAATATTTGCATGCTACACCTCTGATAAAGGGCTTATAACCAGAATCTATACAGAACTTAGGAAAATCAACAAGAAAAAATCAAACAACCCTATTAAAAAATGGGCAAAGGACATGAATAAAAACTTTTCCAAAGAAGACAGAATGATGGCCAGCAAACATATAAAAAAGTGCTCAACTTCACAATTAAATTTTTGAACCTTTCCATTGCCCCAAAAAGAGAGCCCTCAGACCCTTTGGCAGTCACTCTGTGTTTCTACTTCCAACTCCAGGCAACCAGTAAGCTACTTTCTGTCTAAAGATTTGCTTTTCTGGACATTTCATGAAGATGGAATCATACAATATGGGATCTTTTGTATCTAGCTTCTTTCGCTTCATACCGTGTTTTTCAGGTTCCATCTCGTATATCGGTACCTTGTTCCTTTTTATTGCCAAATAGTATTCCATTGTGTGGACTTTGATTATCCGTTCACCAGTGATGGATATTCGTATTGTTCCTACTTTTTGCCTACTATGACTAATGCTGCTGTGAACATTCATGTATAAGTCTTTGTGTGGATATAGATTTTCACTTCTTTAGGATATATACATCGGCATGAATTGCTGACTTGTATGGTAATTTATATTTAACTTTAAAAAATTTTTTCAAACTGTTTTCCAAAGTGGCTGCACCATTTTACATTCCTACCAGCAACTGTCCTGCTTTTTGAGTATTTTCTCATTTAACAAAAGCCCCCAAATATACCCATACATTTTCAGCAAATCGGGATCTTTTGTTTACACAAACAAGGAGAATATCTAAAAGGTAGGACACCATGTAAACGACAGTAAGCACCTTCAAGAACCGACTATGGGTAAAGCACATGCTACTTTAAATAAATTCTCTGGGTATTTAAAACAATCACAGGAGATAATTGTTGTTATCCCCTTTCATAGACTAACCAACAAGAAGGAAGACTAATAAGGTTTCAGAGCAGTTCAGTAACTTGTGAGTAGCAGCAGCAGGATTTGAACCCAGGTCCATGTAATTCCAAAGCCAGCGCTGTGCCGATTGCCAAAGCAAGAAACACATGAGTGCTGGTTCACGCGATCAACCAGGATGAGAAATAGTCTTTACTAAAGAGTGTCTTAAAATAATTGATTGTTAATGGCCCCAGGGATAATGCTTTCTTTCCCTTAACCACAGACTGTTGTCTTCACCCAAAGCAGACAGAAGGATGCGGATCAATATTTCCTGATAAATGTGCTGAGAGTTTGGAACAAAAATAAAGGTTAGGTGGAGGCCTCTGGGAGAGAAGGCAGTGGGAACGGATAAGTGCACTTCTGTTATACTGCCAGCGCCCAACGCCCAGCTCTGCCTTTTTCTACCTGTGTGACTTTGAGCACATGGGTCTGAGCCCGTTTCCTCATCTGGAAATGAGGGTGGATAACACTTGCACCTCCTGGGGCTGGTGAGGATTGTAAGATTTTACGTACCTGATGTACTTGATATCACAAATCGGGTGTGACCACTGTGCAGTCACACCCAAGTGCTGACAATGGAACCCTCCCTTCCTGTCTCAGTCTGTTCGGCTGCTATCCCAGAATAATATAGACTGGATGGCTTATAAACCACAGAAATTTATGTCTCACAGTTCTGGAGGCTGGGAAGTCCACAATCCAGGCACCGACAGATTTGCTGTCCGATGAGGGCCCACTGCTTGGTTCCTAGACAGCCGCCTTTTTGCTGTGTCCTCACACAGTGGAAGGAGCTCTCGGAGGTCTCTTTTACGAGGGCACTGATCCCAATCATGAAATCTGCACCCTCGTGGCCTAATCACCTCCCAAAGGCCCCACATTCTAGTACTATCACCTTGGGGGTTAAGATTTCAACAGATGCATTTGGGTGGGACACAACCGTTCAGTCTGCAGCACCTCCCACACTGTCACTCTTCCTCTTTTGAGTGGCTCGTGAGTGTCCTGAGCTGTTGAAAACGAGGACTAGCCATTTGGGGCAGTCCAGATGGAGCTCTGCAAAGTCTTGAGGGCACGTGTGGGAGATGCTTCTGCGGGACAATTCAAGAGTGAGGAGAGATGGCCAGTGAGGGTCAGCCCCCACCTGCTTGAGAAGGGAATAGCCAGGGGAGGGACAGGGGCTCACCAGCGCACGGCTCCCTGCTGTGGGCCAGGGACAGAGCACTGGACTTTTTCAGCGCTGATTGCCCCTTCCAGGTGGCCACACCTACAAACTGAGTTCCTGCTCCAGACATTTCTCCAAGCCCCTCTGCGCTCCACTGAGTCACTCTGCGCTCCCGGCCAGGTGACTTTCATCTCATCTCTCCAGGAGCAGCCTAGTCAGTCTCTTCCTCTCTCCTGGTGGTTCTCAATCTTAGCTGCACATTGGAATCATTTGGCAGAACATAAAAAGATAATGGTGCCCAAGGCCCACTCTCAGAGATTCTGATTTAATGGCTCTGGGGTGGGACCCTGGCACTGGAATTTTTAAGAGCCACCCAGGTGACTGTAACATATAGCCAGGGCTGAGACCCACTGCTTGTTCTCACTGCAGATCAACATATGCCATTCCCTGTCTCCTGGGTGAGCTGGAGCTAGCGGGCTCATGCCGGTTTATGAAAGCCAACAAATTTTCAGGAATTTTCCAACTAGTTTTTAAGCACAGCCATTATTTAAAAAAAAGTAAACTTTCAATTAAATAAATTATATTATTAATAACAGAGATAATAAATTCCCCAAACTCATTACTTCCTAATTATTTTACAACATTTTACTATTACCTATGCTCTTGAGGTTATTTACATCTATTGTATCTGTATTACGCACTATGGCAATGCCATATAATGGTGTACTACTGTGAATCATTTCCCAATTCCACGTTCAGTGATGTCACGTTGCCAGCCTGAGATGGTCCATGGGGGTAGTATTTGCACCACAGACATTGGCAAACACTACAAGTCAGGGCTTTATTGTTTTAGTGATTGTCTACACTTAAAGTGATGGAAGAACTTTGATGCAGATTAAACTTAAAAATGTTTCCTGCCTGTAGCTGTTGTGAAGACTATAAAAAACAGAGGGTGTATTCTGCCAGTATTTGAAAGCTATTATATGATTCAGCCAAAAAAAAAGCAGCTCATATCATCAAGGAATAAGTAAAATTCCTATATTTTTGTATTTGCACTTTAATTTTACTTATCACTGCAAACAAAAATATTAACCAATAATCATGTCCCGACTATACTCATTTATCAATTGTAAGCATAGGTTGACTATGGATCCGAGAACTGGGAGAAAATCAGTGAAAGCATTATGTGAGAATCAATTAACTATGGAATTTATAATAAAGAAATATTGTATATTTTATTATTACTTTTAAGTTGTGTGCAACACATCTTCTATATCAGTAAGATTTGTAACAAACCTATATGTGTATATATGCATCCCTTTTTTTTTTTCCTGGAGAGTCAGGTTTTGAACAATTACCAGCACGCTACCACCTACGTACATTCCTTGCTTTAACAGATCTTTATCTCCTGACTCACTGTCCTTCCTATATACTCCTGGTGAGACTGTCCTTCCAGAAGCAAGAAGAGAGCCCTTTCTTATAGCTTATACAGATCAGCCCTCTACACCTCATGGGGAAGGGTGGAGGGGATCTGCAGGCATCTGAAGATATCTGACATAATTAGCTATTTTTCGGTATTAGTGGATTTCAGCTGTGCATGGAAGCCACTCAGTGCTTCAATCCCCTTTTGGCTACACGTTATTCCTAAATACATGTGAAACATACTGCAACAAGAACAAAGTCTGTACAATACATTTCCTCCTTTCTTCTTCTCACTGTCCACTTGGATAGTAAAGAATGCATCAGCAGAGGCGCTGCCCATGTCTTAAAACATGAGAGAACATAATAATGTCGACAAACACCATCTTAAGGCTTGGGTTTCTTGGCACATCCTGTGATAATGTCCTTGTTATCCACTGCTGCATGAAAAACCACTCCAAAACTTAATGGCTCGAAACAGCAACAAACATTTATCCTGTGCACGAGTCTGCAATTTGGATAGGGCTCTTCAGAAAAGGCTGGACTCCACATAGCACTGGTTGGGAGGATTGCCTAAGGGATAGAGGATCTATCTGTATCCAATGTGGCTCACGCCTGTGGTTGGCAAATTGGTGTGTCAATCAGCTGGGAACTCGGGGGACTTCATTTCCTCTCCATGTGGTCTGGGCTTCCCTACAGCACAACGGCTGACGTCCTAAGCTAGGTGGAAGCCATGTTTCCTTTCATGACCCAGCTTCAAAAGGCACATAGCATTACTTAGGCTGTACTCTACTAGTTGAGGCAGACAGAAAGTCCCACCCAGGCTTAAGGGGAGGGGACATTGACTCCACATTTTGATGGGGGAGTGACAAGTTCTGGAAAAGCCTATGGGACAGAAATACTACTGTGGCCATTTTTAGAAGTTATAATCTGTGACAGCTGGAAAGAAAAAGAGCTCTTCCCAGAGTACTGCACGTCCCTGGCTTCACATGTTTTGTGCAGTAAGTCAGCAGAACATATTCTATGATTCGTCTAGAATCACAGCTTGTAGGAATTGAGAAATGGGGTTTAGCTGAGGTGAAGAGGCAAATATGCTGTTTTCGCTAACAGAAACCTCTCAGATGTTAATAATACCTCTGGTCATTTTTCAATAGTCTGTAGGTATGTGAAGCAATGGAAGAGTTCCATTATGGAAAGCTCTTGAAATGGCCAATGGACCTATTGAAAGGTCATTACTGTAATGTATTTAGAGAGGAATAGCTCCAAGTCAATGTTAAACTCCAAGTCTGTATGATGCACACAGTTCTCCATAAATGCCTGGAGTCTAGAAACAATCAGGGAACTTCATACCATCTCCCTCAGAATGGATAAAGACATGTTCATATAAAAATCCAAATGAAGTGTACCGAAGATAAAGCGCTCACACTGGGCAGGGAGGAAGTTTTAGCTGCCAAACTATCTTTAAATATATAGATGTATTTTTAATGGGAAGAGACCAAATGTTGAGTTGACTCTGAGTCTCTGAGGTAAAGGGATTCTTTCCAACCAAAATATAAGCAATTTTATTTATTTGTTTAGTTAGAGAAACTTAAACAGCCATGAGTTAAACCCTTAGAAGAGATTGTTTATTTTACAGAAAGTACTCAGAATATAGGACCAGTCATATGTGGTACACATAGTATTTAGTACTGCTAGCTAATAAGAGAACTGTGTCTTTTTTTTTTTTTTTTTTGAAACAGAGTCTTGCTCCATTGCCTTGGGTAGAGTGCAGTGGCATCATCATAGCTCACGGCAACCTCAAACTCCTGGGCTCAAGCCATCCTCCTGCCTCAGCCTCCCAAGTAGCTGGGACTACTGGCACATGCCACAACGCCCGGCTAATTTTCCTATTTTTAGTAGAGACTGGTCTGGCTCTTGCTCAGGCTGGTCTCGAACTCCTGAGCTCAAGTGATCCTCCCACCTGGGCCTCCCAGAGTGCTAGGATTACAGGCGTGAGCCACCAGGCCCAACCGGAACTGTGTCTTGGCCGGAACTGTGTCTTTTTAAAAAAATTACTTTAATATAATTTCTGACTTCAAGAAAAGTTGAAAGAATAAAGTATTCCCATGTAACTTTTACATGGATTCCTCGAATGTTATTGTTTACTACATTTGCTTTATCCTTCTCATTCTGTCTGTTTAATATATTTCTATTTCTATATATCATAGACATACAGGTTATGTCTATATCTATCTATATAGATAGTGAAATATGTGTGGGTATGTATATGTAGATATGTGCGTGTGTCATATATAAATGATTTTTTCCAGAACCATTTAAGAGTAAGTTGCAGACATGATTACCCCTAAACATGTCAGTGTTTATTTACTAAAAACAAATTCTCAAATTCTCTTACATAATGACAACATAATTATCATAACCAGAAAATTAAAATTGATATTAACTACTATGTAGTAAATAGACTTCATTCAAATTTTCCTAATTTTCAGAATAATGACCTTTATAGTAAAATAAAATCTAAGATTATGTGTTTTTGTCTAGTAAAATGAAATCTAAGATCAAACATAAGACTGATGTCCTGATAGGTTCAGTTTCCCTCACTGTATCTGAAAAACGGATCAAAAGGCATATCGACTCTTGGTTATATTTGCAAACTCACGTAGAACCCATTTAAAAATAACCTTTCATGGACATGTCAGACTGAAACCTACACTTCTTTCTGTTGGTCAGGCAGAGAAGAATTTCTTCTTGGTATTCTCAGAGGGTGGCACTACATCTGCTATATGGCCAGTACTTGTTAAATGTTTGTAAAACAACCCAAACCTAGGAAGAAATCAGATTTAAAAGTAGTTTCTGTATCACCTAAGAATAAAGATATTTTAATTCTGGTTCATCTGAGCCTTGGAGTTTCTAATTGAAAATTAGTGACCTGGGAGAATGTTAAAAAAATATCTTTCTGTTACTTGGGTACCACTGGGTGGATTGTGGGGTTATGCATAATAATTATCACAATCCCCTTGGAAATTACAGCAGCTCTAACGTGTTGATGACAATGAACTGATTTTTCTTGTTGTTGAAACCAGTTTTTCTACTAGCATCTGAAGATGTCCTTCAGGTTCAAAATGAGGACACTTTGAGCACTGCAGAAACTGAGACAAGGATTTGAGGGCCAGTAGCTCATGTAGTAGGTGAGCCCAGGGCACAACGGTAGGAGAGTGGAGGTGTCAGGCAAGACAGGGTGGAAAAAAAATAAAGAGAGGATTATCTAGTGAGTCCTGACTGTGGGCAACTGGGGGGTTCACCCCCACTGGGCACCTCTAGAGATGGTATAGAACAGAGGTCTAGAGTCACTCCAGCAGAGGCTCGAGGGACCTAGGGTGTTTATCCACCAAATCCAATCAGTTATTGGTTAAAATTTGCTCCCAAGAGTACTAAGCCCCAAGCCCATCCAGCCCACCTCATTCGAGGGGCTGGTAGTCTCTGGCAGCCTGCAAAAACCCTCTTGTAAGGGGTCCCAGGGCCTGGTGGTTGGAATCTGTCATGTGAGCATGCATGGGCATGATGCTTCCCCAGGGGTATAGAGGGGTACCTTCAGCTTCTGCTACAACTTCCATTCTCATTGTTTTGGAACCAGGTTTAATGGAATTAGAGAAGCATTTGCAAAATTAGCTATTTGTTGTCTAAAAAAATATGATCAATTAAGAGTCCAACTTCCTCTCTTTTAAAATGAGGTGAACAGGTAAAGGTCCTTCTATGGCTAAGCCGTCCCAGCTTCTGGTAGCAATGGGTATGAAGATAATTGCATTACGGCTAACTAGTCATGGAAAGAGTGAAGCTAACCCCAATTGCTTGAGGGAATGAGTAAATTATATGCTGATGACATCGACCAGGCAGCAAACTACATTCATTGATTATTTTAATTTTCTCTCTTCTGCACTCAGTTAAACATCCATAGCAGTGGATTTCAAGGTAACTAAAAGGTTGTTTAGTGCATTTTTAAAAGAGTCATGAATAAGCAGAACAAAAAGATTCCTATCAAACCAAAGGAAGAATAACTGGTCTGATGTGTGTACTATGCATGTGGGTATACATGAGTGATTATTTGCCTCTGTGTGTATGTGTTCATCAGAAGGTATACATGTATACTTTAGCAGAAGGGAAGAAAGAGAAAAATGACAGGTGGAATAGGTAAATAAAAAAAACAGGAGAAATGGCTTATCTTATCCTTGTATGGAATTTTAAAACTATGACATTATGTGGTAGAAGAAAATTAAAACTTTAGGGGACAATGATAAAATGAAAGGAAAAGGTGAATTTCTCTAGTTCCAGCCTCTTAAATTTCCACTGCCTTTATCTGAAAAAGGAACTCAACCTGCTTGGAAATTTAGGCTTAAACCAAATAAAATATGACAGTTGAAAGATATTTTCAAAATGACTAACTGGTTGTTGAGTTTTCATGGGGATTATACTAAATCAGAAATAGTAAGCAAAATTTAAAAATTAATAAGGAAATGATTTCGGTTGTAGTGAAGGGTCTTTTGAAGAGAAAAAATCTAACCAGGTGCTACTTAAATATACTTTTCTGTTTTCACTGTTCAGTGATATGCAGGGATTAATTTGTTGAAGGACTGAGGCTGTGCTTGGTTTGAACATGTCCACCAAAAAGCCTGTGTTGGAAATTTAATCCCCAGCACGATAGTGTTGGGAGGTGGGGCCCAATGGGAGGTGATTAGGACATGAGGGTCCTCCCCTCATGAAGATATCACTGTTGTTATCGTGGGAGTAGATTTGTGTCGTGTTGAGAGTAGGTTCATTATAAAAAGCGAGTTCAGTTCTCTCTCTCTCCCCTCCACCTGCCACCCCCACCCCTGAGATGGCTCAGGTAGAAGGCCCTCGCCAGATGCCGGCACCTTGATATTAGATTTCCCAGACTTAAGAACTGTGAGAAATTAAATTTCTTTTCTTTATAAGTTACCCAGTCTCTGGTATTCTTTGATAGCAGCACAAAACAGATCAAGACAGGCTGTAACGTGAAAAGTGGTTATTTGAACACAAAAGTTTGTTCTTTCTGGAGCACAGTTAAGAAGAGTTAGTGGGACCATCATTCTGGTCCCTGAACTTTAAGAAGCAGAGGAAATGTCTAAATAAACCTCTGACACTAAAGGACTCATATGAGAAAAATGTTAATGCCAGGAGTTGTGGTGGGAAAAATGATAATGCGGCTGTACCACTATTCAGCACTTTTATCCCTCTATAAAAAGTGCAAATTCCAAGAGGTCCTCGCACTTTTCCTTTGGCATCCATTTCTTGAGTCCTCCCAACATTTGAGTGAGGGGGAGACAGCACATTTTAAAGCAGGGGGCTTTCTCTATCCCCACAAGAAAGATAAGCCTTATCAACCTTCCCTTAAGTTTATTAGACTTGGGCTGCTACATCTCAAAATTCCATGTTGCCTTCAACTCAAGCACGTGTCCTGTGCAGGAAAAGTCACTGGGATTGAGGAATTCTGCAGATACATCCTGAGTGCGTGCAGAGCTGTTGAGCTCTGAGTCATTAACGGGGAAAAGGCTAGAAGGCGTACAGTCTCCACTATATCCCAAAGTCCACAGAACCTACCCCCCAACATCACTGTTATTCCATTTTAAAGTCTTTTACCTTGGAGAAAAAGTGGGAAAAATATCTTACTTAAAAAGCCATTCTGCAAAAGTATCACACTAATACAAGATGTAAATAATAGGAGAAACTGAGTGCATGGGGGGAGTAATGTGGGACTTCTCTGTGCTTTCTGATCAATTTTTCTGTACCTAAAACTGCCCTGAAAAAATAGTCTGTTAATTTTTTTAAATTCTATAAAATGGTACAGCCACTATATAAAACTGTTTGGCAGGTCCTGAAAACACTGAACATAGAATTATCATAAGAGCCAGCAAGTCCACTCCTTGCTGTATATATACCCAAAAGAACTCAAACAAATAATTTGTGCACAAATGTTCACACAACATTACTCACAATGGCCAAAAGGTGGAAGTGACCCAAATGTCCATCAACAGACAAATGGATAAACAAAACGTGTAATGTCTATATAATGGACTATTATTCAGCCATGTTAAGTAAAAGAAGCCAGCCATAAGCAGTCACATATTGCATGATTCCATTTATATGAAATACTCAGAATAGGCAAATCGGTAGAGACAGAAAGTAGGTTAGTGCTTGCCAGGGGCTGGAGGGAGAGGGGAAGGAGTGATTGCTGGTGGGTATTGGTTTTCTTTTGGGAAGATGAAAATGTTTGTAAGTAGATAGAGGTGATTGTTGCACAGTGTTGTAAATATGCTAAATGCCCCTAAATTGTACACTTTAAAATGGTAATTCTATGTTATATAAATTTTACCTCAAGAAAAAAACCAAGAGAGGGTGTCTTACAAAATAGCTGACCCATACTCCTCAAAGTTGACAAGGTTACCAAAAACAAGGAAAGACTGAGAAACTGTCATGGCCAAGAAGATCCTAAGGAGACATGACAACTAAATTTAATGTGGTGTCCTCAATGGGACCCCAGAACACAAAAAGGACATTAGGTAAACAATAAGGAAATCTGAATAGAGTATAGACTTTAGTTTATAATAATGTATCCATATTAGTTCATTAAATATAACAAATGTTGTATACTAATATAACATGTTAGTAAGGGGGAAAATTGGATGCAGAGCATATGGGATATAATATCTTTCAGTTTTTCTGTATATCTAAACTACTCGAAAATTTTTTAAAAAGTTGATTTAAAGATTTAAAGAAAGGAGTGGCTGCCTGTACCTTTTGCGCTTGTCTGTCCTCACGGCCGGGGGCGGGGGGAGAGCCATCAGCTCACCAGCTTGAGGACAAGAACCTTACACCAGGGATAATGTGTGCGAAGCAGAAGAAGCTGTCTGCTTCCTGTCCTGAATGGCCGTCTTCACACTTCTTGTTACATGAGAATAAGAAAATAAAAGAAAATTTTTAAAAGGACTATTCTTTTAAATTAAATAAATTTTTAAAATTAAAAATTCACTGTTACCATATGTCTTAGTTTCTTAGGTTTGTCATAATAATGTACCACAAACCAATCAGCTTAAAACAACAGAAATTTATTGTCTCACAATTCTGGAGGTGAGAAGTTCAAAATCAAGGTGGCAGGCCGTGCACCTCTGAAATTCTGGATAGAATCTTTCCTTGTCTCTTCCCGGCTTCCGGTGCTTAATCTGTTTATCCTTCATGTTCTTCTGCTTGCAGCTGCATCACTCCAATCTGCCTGCAACTTCACAGGTGTTCTCCCTGTGTGTCTTGGCCTTCAGGTGGCATTTCCCTTGTCCTATAAGGAATCTACCATATTGGATTAGGTAGCCCTCCCTGAAGACCTCATCTTAACTCAATTACATCTATAAAGACCTTATTTCCAAATAAGGTCACACTCATAGAGGCCAGTGCTTAGAACTTGAACATATCTTTTTGGGGAACGCAGTTCAACACATAACACTGTATTTCCCATTCTATGGTGGACACGTAGAAACATATTTAGAGACCAGCATGGGCCTATGGACAGGCATTTGGGATGAATGACCTGTGCGATTTTTTTTTTTAATCTTCACAACAACTTTATGAGGTAGTATCTTATTCAATCCCTGTGACCTTCTTTCCCACTTTGCAGGCTATGAAATTGAGGCACAGGGAATTGAAGTCAGTTTTTCCTGTATTGTACAGTCAGGGAATAATGGATCCAGAATTTAAACCTAGACTATTTTCAAAGTTCTTGCCCTTTTCATTAAATTATACTCAGGCTACACAAATTTTTAATGAATCAAATCAAGAAATTGCAAGATAACAGTTTGCTGAGGGAGACTTATCCTGAAACATTCTTATTTTTCTTGATATTCATTTAGTTTTGTCCTCCCTTGTTTTTCCTGCCACTGTCCTTATCGAACTGAAGGCTTGCCTCACACCCTGGTTTGCAAGCCTCTCTCTCCCTGTACCTTTCTGGCTTTTGAGTTTGATTTACTGATATCTACTTGTCTAAATGATAAAATCAAGAAAGCTTTTACCAAGTAAGTTTATCATAGAAATGTAACTATTACGTGTATTGTGCAAAATGGTTCTTTTTAAAAAAAAATACAGGCAAATACATTGGAGTCATTAATTTGAATACTAAGTACAAGGTTCTGTTTAAAAATCCACAAGATGAATAACAAATCATAATTCTGGCAAGGCAAAGACATTCTTCAAAGCCATCGTTTGTATAATCCATTGAAGATACTATGATAGTAGCTCGTTGATGGCTGATTTAGAGTCTAGCACATGTGCCATTACCTTTCTGGGGGGATATATTTCATGCATCCTCACATTACAAGCAGTTGCTGACTCCGAAATGGATTGAGTTGCAAGAGTTCATCTGAACTATTTTCTTTGGGATTCAGAATGTTGAGCACATTCTTATGAAGCACCTACTATGTGACTATCCTGTGCTTGGTTGTGGCGATAAAGCAATAAAAAAAAGCAAATGAGGTGCTTGCTTTCAGAGAGTTAAAATATGATGGATGTGGTGCACTGAGTTATTGCTCTCAGTTTTCACGCCTCCCTGGGCATCCCTGCCCTGTGCCACCTGACTTTTCAATGACTGTCACACTGGCTACCTGTACTTCCCTTTCATTGGCTATGGGGTTGACCATGTGACTTGCTTTTGGCCAATGAGATGTTAGCAGATGCTGCAAGCTTGATTTTGCAAAGTGCCAGCGCAGCTGGGCTGACCCTCTGCCATGGCTGTGAGGAGAGCTTCCCCCAGGTGCTGCTGCCTGTCACCCTGAGCTATATCCTCGTTGTTCTAAGTCACTGAGTTTTGCTGTTGCATGGCACGTTTTGGGTGATAGTTAAATGACAGAGGTGGGGAGAAATCCCACACTGTACAAATAGTTCCAAAAATAGCTCTGGAATTACTGGGGCATAGTGTGGGATATGGAGGAGGTTTGGACATGGAGCATCATGAGGAATGGGTTTCTCAGAATCAAGCAAGGCCTTCCCAAGCCAGTGACTTTCAAGCTGATACCCAAAGGACGGACAGGAGTCGGTTTGGTGAAGAGAGAGGGGAAGGGACTCTTGGGTAGAGGGACTGACACATGCAAAGGCTCTGAGGGAGGAATAAATTTATTGCCGAGATGGAAAAGAAGCTGGTGAGGGGACCAGATCATACAAGGTTTGTAGAATGAGGTTTTTGAAATTTATCCTAAGAGCACTGAATTTTAAGGAAGGGAGCGGGTGAGCATCTTGTTGTTGTAGTACAGTCATCCCTCGATATACAGGGGATGGATTTCAGGACCCCCACGAATACCCAAGTCTGCAAATACTCAAGTCCCACAATCAGTCATGTGTAACCCGCATATATGAATAGTTAGCCCTTCATCCTACAAATATCGTATTTTCAATCTGTGTTTGGTTGAAAAAAGTCTGTGTATGAGTAGACCCACGCAGTTCAAACCTGTGTTGTTCAAAAGTGGACTGTATGTGAGACTCAAGCAGCTGGTTTACCAAATAGTCGCCCCTCAGTGGTGCACACCCACGAGGTAAGTCTGTGTTTCTCTGATTACTGCTCCTGCATGTGTTCAGGTGAAGCTTCCTTCCCCTGTGGATAGTGGATCCCTTCGTGACACCTTGGACAGATTGCATAACTTTTCATTTCCTTTTAATTGTTAAAATTCTATCCGGTTTAAAATTCTCATCTTGTTTTCATTTTAAACATTCCCTTCAGTTATCACCAGGAGGGCTTGTGGCTAGAGAAACATAAAGCTGGAGGAGTAAGTTATGAGCTGTGTATTAACTTCTCTTACCCCTTCCTCTTGTGGAGTGGAGAGGGCCATGGGCTGTGTGGTGGATGCTGTGAGGCACCACCCAGGTCCCCTTCAGGACAAAGGACTGCCGCAGGCAGATGGCCCTGAGTGGTCATCCACTTTCAGGGTGCTGCAGCTGAAGAGAAACACTTTGCCTACTTCCTGGGGCAGTCTGCATCCAATGACATAATTGACATAATTGACATAGAGGTATACCCCAGTTCTGGATAGCTCTGAAGGTCACTCCAGCTTCAGAACTCCCTGCGTGGTCAGCTGAGGCTTGCATTGAGACTGCATCACAGCTCAGCTCCTCCCATCACCTAATCCTGCTCCTTCCTTTTCCCCCAAAGGTGTGGCTCCTCTCTTAGTCTGCTTGGGCTGCCATAACAAAATATCACCGACTGTGTGGCTTAAACAACAGAAATTTGTTTTCTCACAGTTCTGGAGGCTGGAAGTCCAAGATCAGGGTGCCAGCAAGGTTGGTTTCTGGTGGGGCCTCTCTTCCTGGCTTGCAGAAGGCCGCCTTCTAGCTGTGTCCTTACATGGCTTTTCTGATATGCATGTGAGAAGAGAGAGACACCTGTGGTGTTCCCGCCTCTTCTTATAACATCAGTCCTCTTGGATCAGGGCCCCAGGCTTACATCTCATTTAACCTTAGTTGTCTCCCTAAAGGCCCTGTCTCCAAATACTGTTATATTGTGAGTTAGAGTTTAAGCACATGAATTTGGGGGGACACAATTCAGTCCATAATAGCTCCCTAAGGTACTCATCTCTGTCTCAGAGTCTGTTTCCAGGGAACCCAACCTCCAACAAGCTGCCTCTGCTCCCTCGTCTGGCCCTGTCTCCTCAGATGGCTTTATGGAGGAAATCACAAGAAGGAAAGGGAGAACCTTTTATTTTAAAAAAGTACTTTTAGATTTGTGGAAAAGTTGCGAAGATGGTACAGAGATTTCCTATATTCCTCTCCCAGTTCCTGTAATGTTTTCATCCCATATTACCATGATGCATTTGTCAAAATTAAGAAACCAACATCGGTACATTCTTAGTAACTAAACTCCAGGCTTTATTTTGGTTTCACTAGTGTTTCTCTAATGTCCTATTTCTGTTCCAGCATCGAGTTCAGGATATTCCTTTGCATTTAGTCACTGTGGTCTGGGATCTCCTCTGGTCTATGACAGTTTCCTTGTTTTTTTTATGACCCTGATGACTTTGAGGAGTGCCAGTTGGGTATTTTGTAGAATGTCCCTCAGTTCGGGTTTATATATTTTTTTGTGTGTATGTGACTAGACTGGGGTTTTGGATTTTGTAGAAGAAAACCATAGAGGTGAAGCGTCCTCTCATCACATCCTATTGGGTACATGATGCGCACGTGACATCACTGTGACGTGAGCCTTGATCATTTGGTTGAAGGGATGTTTCCAGGTTTCTGTACTGGAATGTTGCCCCTTTTCTCTTTGCATACTCTGTTTGTTAGATGTAGACAAACATCTCTTACTATTCAATGTGCTTTTCTTCTCTCTGGCCATTGTGTCTCTGCTAACACTGCCTGGCCTGCATACCACTACAAGGCAAGTGTCCAGATGCTGGCTTTCTTGGAGGATCTGACCCTCCAACAGCAGGTGACATGAAGGAGTGGCTCTGGTTTGACCTGCTCAGCTCCTACTCCTGGTGGAAAATGAGGCCAAAGGAAGTTAAAGACCCAGAGGATTAGGGTGAGCCTTTGGTTTAATGTCACGTCTTGTGCCACTAATCCAGCATTATTTCTTAACCTGGCATGAATATGGACATAAGGACAGAGAAAGAGAAGTTCCAGGTGAGAGTTAGCTCATTGTAGGCCAGGACAGGGCCAGTGGTGGCTTTGTTCTCATGCCCCCTTCTGCCTCTGCCTCTTGCTCGTCAGTCAGGCTTCAGTTGTACTTTTACCTCCAGAGGCAGGAGTTGGGGTCAGCCCATCCTACTCACAAGGATGACAGTGGAAGAGGGTGGTTTCCAAAAGAAAACCAAGGTACTGTCCTGGGAGGAGCAACAGATTCCAGACAGGACAGAACAACAGACCCCACCACTATAGGCATGAAGTCCCAAGTGGTGGCAGCAAGAAGCTGAGGGTTTCTGTGACTCCTGGGCCACTTTGCTTGGGCATCTTTAATGCATAAGGGACACGCCATAATTTAGGCCTTGTTTGTGCATTTTACCTGAGCTGATTCTTGTTTCTTTGCCAAAGACAAGGAAAAGAAAATAACACAATATAATCATAGTATTACACAGTTGTATATTTGACAGCCATTTGCATATTATAGAAGCCTCTTCATACATGCAATCTTAGTTAATTCTTGCAGTGATCCTGTGAAATTGGTATCACAGATGTGAATGTCACCCCCATTTTACAAGTGAAGCAAATGAGGCTTAGAAATATTCAGCAAATTGCTTGAGATCACTGGAGCAGAGTCGATGAGCGCCTTGCTCAGTTCCTAGTCAGCAGTCCAGTGCATGCCTCCCAGTTCTCCTACATGCCCATGCAGCTCTCCTCCTGAGAGCCTTCTCATGCCAGGGGCAGGATGGAAATGCTGAAGCATTAATGCCCCTAGAAGCAGCCTCTGAGCCAGTGATGGGGAAGAGCTGGAGGTTAAATACCCCAGCTTCCTTGCTGCTGGAGTGATGAACAGTGACGGAGAATAACTGAGGCAAGTGATCTACCCTGTGTCTCTCAGTTCCCTGGCAGGATTGAGCCGCAGCTGTCCTCAGTGTTGCATGCTTGATCATGCACCATTTCAGCTGCCTTCCCTTCCTTGTCTTAATTCCTTGCCCCACTACCAGCACTTCCTGGGAGCACCTCCCAAATAAATGACTTGCACTCAGATCTTTGTCTTAGGGCTTGCTTTTGGTAGAATCCAACCGAAGACAGCCACAACATCAGATAGTGGTTGTATATTTCCGTTATAAGTGACAGAAACTCCCACTTAAACTGGCTCAAGCAGGAAAATAATTTATTGGTTCATGTAATTGAACAGTCCAGTCTAATAGCTCTAGCTTCAGGCATGATTGAATCTATTTCTTTAAACGATGTTACCAGCACTTGATTTCTCTCCTTCCACCGCTCTGCTCTAGTTCCTCTGTGTTGACTTCTTTCTCAGGCAGACCATCTTTCCAGAAGCTTACATGAGCCCAGGTTCAAGTCCAGTGGAAAAGAAAGCCTCTCCCTCCAGATAATGCCAGGTCAATCCCAAGGTGAGATCTGATTGGCTCTGACCACATCATGCACTTATCTCTGAACCAATCACTGTGCCCAGTGAGGTATAAATGGCCAGACCTGGGCCACAAGGCCAAGGGAGCTGGTGGTCCTGCCAGCTGCCTCCGGTCACAGGGAGTAAGACTGGGTGGTGGTGATTCTCCAAGGAAGATGCTGGTTCTTTTACAGAAGAAGGAGGGTCAGTGTTGTACAGATTCACACCCACACCTTCTGACTGTTCATACTTTCTTCTGAGAAAAAAACAATCTCTTAGTTCCAGTTAATTTCAAGAAAAATGTAAGTCATAAATGCCTCACTATTTTAGATATGCTTAGATATAGGAAAGGACTGAAGTCCCTAAGAAACATAAAATAATTATTTTACAGTGCATAAATCATCCCTTTCAGGCAGTTGTTTGGGTGGGTCTGGTTGAGTTTTTTTCATATGGCAGAAACTTAAGAAGCAAAAATGGTCACATTTCATTTCTTTCCTTAAAACAATAGTGCACTACTTGCCATGATTTTAATGGCATATTGCAGATAACTGAACTATCATAGCTTAATGTAGGGGTGAGAAAAAAAATCAGCAAAGGGACAGAGAATAAATATTTTAAACTTCATGACCCAAGAGGTAAAACAGAGGATATTAAGTGGGCACTTAAGCAACAAGAGAGAAAACAAATTTTCACAAATTTTTGAATGACAGAATTCAAAATATAACAATTGAGTTCAAGTTTTTGTAATGCATGTCTACTAATGAAAAAAACAGAATTCTTATTTTGAGGAAGCTGGGCACAGTGGTATGGTACATGCCTATAGTTCCAGCCACTTGGGAGGCTGTGGCGGGAGGATCGCTTGGGGCCAGGAATTTGAGGCTGTAGTGTGCTATGATCACACCTGTGAGTAGCCACCGCACCCTAACCTGGACAATATAGTGAGAACTCGTCTCTTACAAAAAAATCATATTTTGAGGGGGATAACTTTTTCCTTAATTAGGATTCAAAATTAGTATTTCCTGTCATCAAATCAATTGCAAATGTTCATCTATAAAAACTATTCTTAACTCATGGGCCATGTAAAAACATGGGTGTGCTCGATTTGACCCACAGTCTATAATATGCTGACCCCTGGCTTAACCAAAAAGGAAATTTATTGACTCACATAGTTTAAAAAAAAAAACAAAAACAAAAAACTAAGGATAGAGCAGACTTCAAAATGAGCTAATTCAGAACTCCAGTTTCATTTCTTTGAGATGTCTTTTTTCTGCCCTGCTCCCTGGGTTGGCTTTATCCTGAGCCTGAATTCCTTCAGGGCTGCCCTTAGAAACTAGAACTGAATGTTTCCTCATTCACATTCAGGAAGGGAGAGAGTCACTTCTCAGAGCCACTGAGCTAAAGTCCTGAGCAACAAACCTGAGCCAACCATTGTGACAATAGGGTAGGACCAACTGGGCACTGCCCTGGGTCCACATCTAATAGCTGCTCTGCAGTGGGAGGAGCATAGAGTGGAGGGAGAGAGAAGCATGCACCACAAATCAACTCTGAAGAATAAGACGGAAAAGAGGGAGTAGATGGGCAATTTTTACAAGGTGAATGTCTGGGACCCTCATCTCTAGGTCTCTGTGAGAGATGTTGCTACTCTGATATTATCTGCATCATGATGCATTTTCTAATAAGAGGAATTGTTAAACAATAACCATGGTGGTGTTTTACAGAGGCCCTGTCCTCAGCACCTTGTCTTGTGACTTACATCAACTTCCCGTTAAAGAATCTTAAAATTCTCCTAAGTGATATTCTGCCAGTCCTGCATGCTTAGCTCTTAACCAAGATCTTGAATCACTTCCTTCCTCCTCAAAAAGTCTTCCTGAGAAGATGTATTCAGCATCTTTGACAGAATTATTGAGCCATGGATCATTTTAATTTTTTTTAAGGTATAAGCATTATTTCCTTTTATCCATATCCATCCTAGTACCTTTATGAAATGGAAGGCACATGAAAAGATCTTTGTTTTTTTCCTTGTCTCCAATGCATTCTTATAGACTTGCAGCACTATATTAAGTAATTGGGGGGAACTATAAAAGAAGCATGAGCAACAATTCAACAGCTAACAAACGTGAGAATCATTTAGAACACAGATCAGCCAACTATGACCCTCAGGCCAAACCCAGTCCATTGTGTCTTTGTAAATAAAGTTTTATTGGAATACAGCCGTGCTCATTCATGATGTATTGTCTATGGCTGCTTTCATGCTACAATGGCTACAACAGCAGAGTTTGGTAACAGAAACCTGACAACATGACAAGTTAGGATTATTTGTTACTCCTGTCACAAGAAGTCTGGAGTTGTATAGTATAGGCTTGGTACAAAGGTTTCCTGATTCCATCAAGAACCAGGTTGCTTTTACCATCTTCAGTGTATGACTTCTGTCCTCAGGCTCTTGGCAAGATGGTGGCTCCACCTCTAGACACTATGTTTATGTTCCAGACAGGCAGAAAGGGGAAGGATGATAAGCAGAAGTTACGTGTCAGCTGATGTGGTCTCTTTTTATAGGGAACACCTTTATAGGGCTTCCCAGAAATCCCCACCCAGCAGACTTGCAAGTAGATTTTACTGGGCAGAACTATGTCCCATGGCCATAACTAGCTGCAGTGGAGCCCCTAGGGAACTGATGTTTCAGCTTCCAAATTATTTTTTTAAGCTAAACAAGAAGGGAATAATAAATAATAAGTAGGCAACTACAAATATCTTGCACACCATGGAGTCACAAATCCAAATATCTACACGGACTGCAGGGGATTTAAACATGTGCTTCACATCATTGGAGACACTACAGACTGGTAGGAATTATGATGAGGTTAAGAGTACACTCCCAACCTACAGGGGTATAGTTTCAAAATTTCCTCAAACAATCTGCAAACCTTGAGTTTTTGACAAAGTCTTTGGATGACGCTTCTTACATGAGTCAGTAATTTGAAAAGTGAATTTCAAAGGGTCATTTATTCATTCATTCTATAACATTCTATAAACATTCACTTACCACCTGCTTTTTTCTGGTGTCCCAGGCTGTGGTCCATGGATCCCCTTGTGCAGTTATTAAATTCAGGAACCACAAATCAACATGTGAACAAAAATTTGTCTAGGCTAAATAGGTAATATGTTTGCACATTATTTATGACTGTTTTAAAGTATAGGTGGAGGCCTTTGTGAGTCATAAAATACAAATTTATTGAACAAAAGTATACCTAGTTTCAGAGTAGCTTTTTGTGATCTATTTTCTTACTCAACAAATATTCAAAAGCAAAACCACTACTGTGTGAAGGTCTTAATTTTTTTTATATTAATAAAAGTTCTCGTTATGACAAAAAGGTTGGGAAACAATCTACGGGTACTGAGGACTATGGAAATGATGACAGGAACATATCACAGCCTCAGTTCTAAGGAAACTCATGGCATGGTAAGGATAAAGGAATGTACTAGATAGGAATCTTTTGGTTGCAAGTGACAGAAATTCAATTCAAACTGGCTTAAGGGAAAACAAGGAATGTACTGGGTAATTTGGCCAAAGGTTCAGAATTAAACACTTTCTTAGCTCATTTAGGCATGCCTGGATCCAGAGTCTAAACTGTATCTTCAAGATTTAGTCTTTGAGTGTCCTTATTTTGCTTTCCTCAGTGTTGGATTCACTCTCACATTTCCTACTGCATCCCTACTACAAACACTGTCCAAGATCACATTATTGAAGCTCCAAACACCTCCTAATCCTAGTGGGAAGAGACATTAACCTTCTCCATAGTTCCTTGAATTAACTCTCATTAGGTTAATCTTTCATGTGAATTGACTGATGTGGCAAGAGGGAGGGAAGTTACTGATGGGTCAGATTTGGGACATGTGTCTCTCTCTATGTATCTGGGAGGAGGCTGGCACCAAGCAAACCACGTGGACTGCTGATGGAGTCTGTGGGGTCTTCAAGGAGAAATAGGGATGCTATTATGAGAAGGAGGAGGAATAAATGCTCGAAAGACAAAAGCCACAGACACTTATTAGAAACAAATCAAAATCAACACCCCAGAGAAAGAAAATAGTGAATAAGAGATATGCATATCTCTTAAGAGAGATGCATTTGTTCATTCAATGTTTTTTCAATGAACATTCACTAAAATTTTTTATTTTAACAGAGATTGTTGATTGCAATATCTACTCCCACCTCCCATTTTTTCTTCCTATTAGAGCCATGACTTTGTTCAACTCATCCCCCTTTGGGTGGCTGTGTGTCTGACAGATGACTGCTCCATCTCAAAACCCAAGGGTGGGTCTTGATTGTCTAAGCCTAAGCCAATCATCTTAGTGCCATTCCTTTTGCTACTGATTTAAGGTATAAGCATAAGCAACATTTTGGGCAATGAAACGTGAAGTGACGTCTTCAGGAAGCTTCCAAGAAAGTTTTTCTTGCTCTTAAAAGAAAAAATACAATTAGGGGGTCCTCAAGGGGAGCTAACTGGTAGACCTAGCCTACATGAAATAGCATGGGTTCCTGGATGATTTTGTGGAGGAAATTAATGACTCCAGAAGTGACCCCTACCTCTAGATTTCTAGTTGTATGAGAAGATAGCTTTCCTTATTTTGAGTTACATTGGGGTTTTATGTTACTTGCAGCTAATGCACCTCCTATATGCAATGGGACCAGGACCAAGAATTGAGGACAAGAAATAGTAGGATATATACCCTCTGCTCATATGATGCTTACAGGCTACTGGGGTAGAAGTTATTTTTTCATAGTTTATTCTACTTCTTCCTCTCTGTGGAGTTAACCAAAATACCTAAGGAAACTGGATCAAGGGAACTAGGAGAGCAAACTCAACATGTTTCTCTCAAAGTGGTGCCTGGTCAAATGCTGTGGCCTTGCCAAGAGAATCAAGAGCTCTCGGGCAAATATCTCTTCCTTCCCAGAAACAAAATTTAAAATGCATGGCCCTCCACTGATGGGTCAAGAATGCCATCTCCACAGACAAAGGAAAACACACTTCTCTATTCCCACTTTTAAAACCCCAATTATGGGCACAATGAGGATCTGTGGAACCCCACGAGCACTAACAAAAATAAAGCACTTAGCTCATGCAATCTTGTCTCTTTATTTTCAATATCACTTACAATGCAAGCTTTTTACAAAATCAAATCCTTTCTCACCAACGATATGATTTTCCCTGAAAAGCCTTTGAAGTATCCCGCCGTTATCACTTCTGTACACAAACATTAGCAGAAGCCCTGCCAGGCAGGAGGACAAAAATAATTGTTCAGCCTTCATTTTAATTTAACCTTTTGCAAATTCCTACTTTAAAAAAGTTCCCCTTGACTTACCGGCATCATATTGAGATAATTTATGAGGCAGTCCATTCTTGTTAAGACAGCAAATCTCCATGAATCTCCTCCCCCATCAAAGACTGTCCTGGACCCTTCCCCTCTTTTAATTTAGGCATCTTGCTCCTTTTCTTTACCATTTGCATGGGTCCCTTTGTCACCTTAACATTCTTGTCTAATGGTTTCTGTACAATTAAGGCATTATGGAGGTGAACGTTAATATGTCTCTGAAAATTTACAGAGGCCATATATCTTGATGTCTGTGAAGGGATGTGCCCGAAATTGGCAAGGAATGCAGGTGCTCAGCTCTTCCAGCTGACACGAGAAGCGGAGTTCATTATCTGTCATCTGGTAGTGGGACAAAGCAGAGACCTTTGTCAGAAAGGTGTGGAAAGAGAAAGAGTAGCTAGCCTGGTATAAATCAGGAGGGAAACACAGGTTTAAGCTATTTAGTATCAGGTTTGGTAGGAGAGTAGTTAAAAACATGGGATCTGTATGCAAATTGCCCTGTGTTTAGATTCCTGCTCACATACTTACTAGCCATTTGATCTTGTACTATAGCCTCTCTAATCTTGAGTCTCTTCATTTGTAAGATGGAGGTACATTTAGAGCACAACCCTAGTTCCTTACTATGGCCCACCAGGTTCGCTGGATCTAGTGCCCACCTTGGTCTCAGCCCCAGCTGGAGCTGCTCTCTGGGCTTCCACCATATCGGTCTTTTTTCAGCCTCTCCAATGTAACAACAGCCGCTCCCCACCTTAGGGCCTTTGGCCATGCTGTTGCTTCCTCTTCCATGAAATACTGTCCCAGAGATGCTCACAGCATGGGCTCCTTCTCTTCCTTCGTGAACCAGGTTAAATTTTGCTTTCTCACTTAGGTCCTGATCTCAGTGTAAGTTCCCCAAAGGCAGACTTGAGTAGTTTATTTGGGGGGTGGGAGGAGATTGCAGGAATCACAGGAATGGGGAAGGAGGAGAGTCAAGACAAGGTGATATTAATAAGAAATTTACCACCGTAGACAACAGGGATTCAGTCCCGCTGGCGAGTCTCTGGGGGACTTTGTAAAACCTCCTCAGAGTTGTCCTAGTAAGGGCTGGGAAGCTGCGATGGTTACCCACCAACTCTCCTCCTTCATAGGTAGAGGGGCAGTCCTGGAGGTGGTAATTATTTGTCACTTCCAGCCTCTGCTCCCATGGGCTGAGCACAGCGGTCGCTGCGTCAGACAAGGTGTTATGACAGAGAGACGCCAGTGGGGTAGGTAGCAAGCTCTTGGTGAGCGAGACAACTGCCCAGCAGGCTGCAGGTGGCATCACGGGTGCACAAGGGAACACGGGCAGGGTGCTGGCTGTCCCCTACAGTCTTCCCTTGTTCGCTGTTCCTTATCCTGTTCATGGCCTTGAAAGCACGTAGCACAAGCCCTTCTTTGTTTGTGTATTTGTTAAATTAATATGGTGTAGAGTTCAAGAGCACAGGACTATGTCTGTTCTTGAATGTTTTTTAGTGGTCAGCAAAAAGCGATACTCAAAGTATTAATATTTAAACACCGCCTGGCAGGCATGTCAATCTTTCAAAAGTTTGCCCACCCTGCTTTACAGAAAATTTCTAGAAGGAAAATTGCTACGTCTAAGACATAAAGTTTTTAAAGTAGGACTTGCCTTTGTTAGTGATGTTTTTGAGATTCTTCATAAACCCAAACAGTACAGGTTTAAATTGCAGGAATGGTGGCAAATTAAATCCTGAGGATCTTGAATATGAGTATCTTTGTAATGAGCGTGAAAAATCTTTCCTTTTTTTAAGCAGCATAAGCGAAATGATTTTAAATGTTTAAAAATGAGTGTTTGTGTGTGTTTTGGGTTTCACTAAAAGCCCATTTAAAATCTCCTTGAGTGCTTTTTCATTTTGTTTTGTAAGTACTCAGAGCAGAAGAATAAAACCTCAACTGCAGGCAAGCTTCTCCCCTCTCCAGCCAGGACATACGACTGAAAAATTAAAAAAAAAAAAGAAAAATTTTACTTTGACAAATGTAACACCTACATTGGGAATATGCAGACGAGTTTCTCCCTAAAAGGTTAACTGGAGACAATAATTACTTTCTCCAGAGATCACCAAAGTGACATGCTGCTGTCTTGATTTCATTGCTGTTTTACGATGTGCATTTCTTGCCACTTATAAACGAAACAAATGAGGTTAGATGGCAAAGATTATGAAAGGAATTAGCAATAATGAGTCTGGTAACAAAAAACATTATTATAGAAAATTGAGTTGACCTTACTTTCATAATTATTCACCTTAATTGTTTTTTGTAGTGTAATTTGAATGAAATTAAATAATACTAATATTCCCCCTGCCACTGACTAGGAATGTCATGCAATGATTCATAACTTTCAAAACTAAAGATTTGGCTGACCTCTTAGAGGTCAGTGTTGCTATTCCAGGAAGCTTCATGTTGTCAGCAAGGTTCTGAGTCACTTATGCCAAGACCATCATTTTACTCCTCGAATACCTTGGGTGGAGTGGCTGTGTGGCGCAGGAATCCCATCTGCTTCCAGCCTTCATGGGATTCACTTCTCTCCTGATCCTGGACTCTTACCCTTCCCAGTTTTCCCACTAGAATGTTCTCTGTCAATCAGTCATGGTCACACTAATGAGTGATGCAACCAGACTTTTTCAGTGAATTGGGTGGGCCCAATTTGAATTTGAAATTTATAAAATTTTCTTAGGGCACGCCTCGAGGGCAAGTGAGTAAATATAGAACGTTCTATTTGTTTGTAATTTTGGACAAAACGATCATCAAGATGTATTGAATATTCACTCTATATCCGGCTCTGAGTCAGGTTGTTTCCAAGCATTACTCGCTTAATCGTCTTTATAACCCCGTGATATAAGCACTATTGTCTCTCCATTTTGCAGATAAGAAAACTAAGGCTTAAAAGGTCAAATATGTTGCTGAGGTCCAAGCAAGGCTGAGCCAAGATTTGAACTCTTACACCTGACCCCTGAACCTGAGCTCTTAGCCAACAGGGTGTAATCAAAGAGAACCAGTCGGCAGAAGTACCAGTGTTGGCCTCGGGTGGCTCGAGGTTCGCCTCTGCCCTCTTACTTAACATCTTTTCATGCATCTTCCCTCTGTTCGAGTTTACACTTAGACAATTGGAATAATAACACTTAACTTACTGAGTTGCAGTGAATGTTAAATAGAGAACATAGTGAAGTACCTTGAACACTGATGAACTACTGTGGTGCTCAATAAATGGTCACTTCTCCCCATTACTTATGGGAACTTTTCTCCCTAAAGCTTGGAAAGGATTTAGCACAATTCCTGACACACAGAAACCACTCAGTAATAGTATTAACGAGCATTTACTGAGTGCCTGCCATGTGCTGGGCTCCACATTGCATGCTTTGCAGGTGGTGTCTCTCTAATCCTCACCACTCTCCTATGCTGTAGGTACTTCCTGCCCTCATCTTTGAGAGAGCAGCCAGGTGGTTTCCATCTGGTAAGCAGTAGCACTGGAGTTGAGGCTCAGAATCCCAGCTCTGAGTCAGCCAGCTATTGTGTCAGCTACTATGGTTAATTGTGATGTTGTTATTAAACTCTATGAGTCTATGATTGGCTTATAATGTCTTTCCTTTTCATCACATCTGGAATGACCTCTCTCTCTTTTGAACTCCGGTGGCTTTTATTGTCTGTCTAACTCAGTAAGCAGTAAATCATGGCCTCTAGTCCATTATGGCCTCCCATGCTTTCCTGAAGCGTTTAAATCACTATTGCCTTTGTTCATTCATTGATCTGGTCACTCGGCAAACATAATTGTGTGGCTATTATATTCCAGGCACTGTGGGAGGTGGTGAGAATACAGAGAAGAACAGAAGAGACATGATCTCCATTAAGGGAAGAGCCAGATTTCACAGGTACTGAAACCTTCGTTTTGGGGTGGGGTCCTCTTTAGGAAAAGAACATTAAGTAACATATACACAATTAGATTCAGAATCAGAGAAGGCACCTGTGCAGTTTGTGGGTGCCAGAACTTAAGCTTCATTATCTTCCTGGTAAATCCACTATGGGTCCCTATTGTTATGGATCTTAGAATTCTAGATTCTGGTGTAATCCCAATATAGCAGTGAGGCTTTGAGGCCCTGATCACTATCAATAGATCAAGTCAAAACAAAACAGAACATAAATATGACTGCAAACCTTGAGGAATTATGAAAATCCTTATTGCAGGTTTGCTTGAAGGGACTAACCTAGCAGCTGAATTGACACAGTGTGCCATACGTAAAGATTCCTAAAAGTCCTTTGCCCCCAAATGTCGATATTGCTTACCTTAAACTTCCTACTACCCTTATTATCCTGCTGCTCTCTGTTTTCTGTTCTGTCCCTTGCCTAAAACTCTTAAAACCCCAGAAACCCTCCCACTCACTACATGCAGACCCTAACTGGTAAGGCTGTTTTCTACTATGAATGGTTTTGTGGACACTACTAGAATTCACTGCACCCTCCTCCACACACATAGCACATACAGACACACACACTTCTGGAGAATTAAATTATTCTGCATTTGGTTAGCCTCATTTAAAATTTTAAACTTTCCTGTATCATTTCCCAAACTTTATGGCAGAGACTCATTTATATTTTGGCAATTTGTGGCATGACTGGGACCCCTCCCCTGCCAAATATTTTGAAATTGAGGTAGTAATTTTAAAATAACAATTATAACGAAGAACAATTGGCAATTCTATTTTTTAAAAAAGTTGTTAGCAAGGCTCGAAATTCCATACTCGGCTTAGTCATTGAATTCAGGTGAGAACTCCAGAAATAATGATGGTAGGGGTTGGAGGAAAATGAGATTTTAAAGTGAACAGCAGAAGGAAGGAATTTACATTAATGTTGATGTAAACATTTGGCATGTTGGGCTAGAGCAGTAATTCTCAACCCAGGGGACACGTGGCAATGTCTGGAGACGTTTTTGGTTGTCACAACCAGGGCTAGGGAGTATGACTGACACTAGTGGGTAGAGACCAGGGATGCTGCTAAACATCCTACAGTGCACAGGACAGACCCACCGCAGAGAATTATCTGGACCCAATGTCAATAATGTTGACATTTTTAGATCCTGAACCAGAGAACCCAGAGAAACAGCCTTACACTAAATAACTAATTAGCCAATTACCTATACAACTAATCAGTTAACTAACCAAGTGACCAATGGTATGGACCTCTTTCAACTGAATTGACTCACTTCTTTTTCCCAATTAATAACTAGTCAATTTATGGGTAGAAAAAGCCTGTAAATTTGGTTATTTTATAAAATTGGCCTCTTTGGTTAGTTGAAATGCCAGTGCATGTGTGTGTGTATACAGTCATATTGCATGGCAAAGTAATAACTTTTTTTCCTTATCCTAAAATGTCCTGCATGTTTATACATCAGGCATAGAGTTGGACTGACCATACACAAATTGTCTGGCTTAATCATCACTACAACACTGAGTGTGATTAACCCCATTCAAAGATGATAGCTTGTTGTTTAAAGATCAATAACTTATCAAAGATTACATGAGCCCTGGTAGGTGAGAGAGACAGATCTCAGTCTAGGCCTGTCTCAGCCCCAAAGCCCATGCCCTTAGCTAGGATCTTGGAAATACCACTCATTCCAAACCCCCATTCAATGAGTTTTGCTATATCCATGAGACACCTGCGTTATTATCTTCCTGATTTTTAAAAATTTAAATAAATTTACCCTTAGCCCCAGCAGTAATGGCCTAGAATCACCAGTTCAGTAACCTAGCATACATTATTTTTCTAATAAATTTTGAGGCATCACTGCTTTGAAACCACAATGTTAAGCCACTCCCTGCCTATTTCAAACTGAGTTTTTAATGATCAAGTACTATGTAAGTGGAAATTATAGTAATAATTCATTAGGTAATTCACATGAGGGCCACAAAGCACTCTCTAGAAGAAGTTCTGAATGGCCAAATTAAGATCAGCAAAATAAAGAGTGATGATAAAAAAACAAAAAGACTAAAGGAAAATGCTTTTAAGGGGCTCCTGTGATTAAATGCAATCAGAGGAGAGCTAATGGGTTAACTCATTTCTGCCAAGCACAGTTACATAGTGTTCAATTTGATAAAGGACCCCGCAGTAGCCTTCAAACACAGAAAGGGGAATTAGCGGCATTCCCTCTCCAATCACTAATTTTACAGAAATGCAAACAGCTCAGCAAAGGGACATATTGTCTGTTCCAAGGCTTTCGGTGAACAAATACATCTGATAGTTGAGAGGACATCCTGAGTGAAATAGGCCCTGATTTTCAATGTATCCTCAAATTCTTTTATTTTGTTGTCAATAGATTTAATAATTGATTGTGGGGGGAAAACACAATAGGGTAAGAACAATACCAGGGTTATCTCAAGAGTTTTAGAGAAATGATTTGTGTCAAATTAGGTGAGTTTTTTTTTTTTTAAATTATATGTAGTGCTGTCACAAGCTAAATTCTCACCGATTGAACCTCTCTCTTCCCTGTTCCATTTAACTGGGATAAACCCTTGTGGCCGATCTTCTATGAATAAAATTGTCAGCCTCTCCTAGGAATGAGTCAATCTATATATTTGCAGACTGCAAATAAAAGTGTTCTGGCATGGGGTAAGGAACATAACTGCCAGAAGAAAAAGAAAAGGAGATGGGTTCTTCCACCTCATCATGATTAACACACTTTCTTTGTCTTTCTTGGCCCAGACTTGAAAACAGTGACTGTCATGGCTAATTGAAGTATTCCCTGTGATTCCCTCCTATCAGCTTGTATCAAGCCAATATGAAGAGATGCTTTGGTGAGACAGATGCAGTAATCTCACCTTTTAAAATCACCGCCATTTTGGTCCCCCCAGTAGTAGCAAAGAGGTTTGTCTTGGGTTCCCACAGTGTCTTTGGTGGCTTTGTTATGGCACTTAACTGCATTCTACTGAAATTCATTATTTCCTGTGTGTCTTCCCAGCTGCACTGTGGCCTTGTGCAAAGTGAGCTTCCATAGGGCTTTGAACATAGTAGGTATTCAAAAAACATTCTTTAAACATATAAATTATTCTCTCTCTGAACTCTGTTTCTAGAGCAATGGTTTTCAACAGGGGCAATGTTGCCCCTCAGGGGACATCTGGAATGTCTGGAGACATTACGGTTATCAAGACATTTTGGCAAGAGTGGGGCCCTACTGGCATCTACTGGGTAGAGGCCAAGGGTGCTGCTAAATACCCTACAATGCACGGGACAGCCCCCGACAGCAAAGAATTATCCAGCCCCGAATGTCAATAGTACCAAAGTAGGGAAGCCTTCTCCAGAAGTATCTCATACAGACCCAGAGTGGGAGATGGCTTTTCTGTGAAGCTCATAAAGCTTTAGGGTCTCTCACTCACTTGCACAGCCTTTCTAAGGCCCTGGGAGGGACCATAGCAATATATTCACATGGTCATGTGTTCTTGTCCAATTTGCAAATGTAGGTGGCTATGGGCAGGTTTTGGACATGGCTGAGGGGACGACCTGAGAATGTGTTTAGTGGATTATACACAAATGTGGTTTTAGGTGATTTTGTATGAAGTTACTGGTCATTGTACTGGTATAGGAATGGCTTTCAGAATATTTCTAATGTCTACTTTGCCAGCTCTCCTAGCATATAGTGATGCAAAGATAAAGGCCAGAGGCTCTGTAGGGCTGTGTGTGTTTTCCAGACACTTAGCACTCAATGTAAGTGGGTAATGGAGGAGACACAAGGTTTAAGATACATGAGCAAGCAGATGGTCTTTGGGAAATTTTTCCAATCATCAAATGTATACATTGGAGTGGAGGATGAGATGAATTTCTCATTGATGCCATGGCAAAACAGAATTTCTTTCCCCCCCAAATACGGTCTTTAGTACAGCGTGTACAATTATAAAAATACCATGCATTTTTCTTTTGAAAGTGTCAAATGAAGCCTACCAGAATTCCTTAATTGTAAGGCATAAACCTGTAGCAGTAGCATGAAGGCAAGTACATCTGTCTATGAAGGTACATGTTTTATGTATACCAATTGTCAATAAGATGAAACCAATTTAAATTAACCATGTTAGAGGAAGGTCTGAATTACTTTTCTTTATGCAAAATATTAAAAAATCATTTTATAAGAAAATATTATCCAATTATAGACAGCCTAAAATGTGGAAAAGAGATCTCTTATGGAGATGTATCAGGCAATTCATTAATTAGAACCGTTACCTTATTTTTCCAAATCTTGTGAAGCTAGTGGTATTTTCAGTTTTTCAAAATTTGTCATTTGTTCTGATTTCTTATTTTCATTCTAAATAAATATATACTTATATACCTAATTTTATATTTTTGCGTTATTGTTCTTAGTTAGGGTCCCCACATTGTATAAACTCCAGGCGCTACATAACCAGGATCCTCCAGCTTCACAGGCTTATACTTCTAAACCAGACCTTTCCTATGAGCTCCTTTGAGTGTTAGACCCATATTAAATCACCTTGACATCATTTCTGGGATACCAAAGAGACATCTCCAAACTCTGTATGTCCAAAGTCAAGCTTGTCACAAACTCCCACATGTCCCAACCTGCCTGTCCTTGATTGTTCTTTCTCAGTGAATGGCAAAACACATGCTAGGAAAGCCAATGGTCTAGGGCTCACCCTTGCCACCTGCCTCTCCTCACCCCTGTACCCAAGCCATGCTGTCCTGCCACTTTTATCTTTTAAATATGACCTAAATTCATCTAAATTCATGTATTTTTTCCATCTCTACCACTTCCACCACTTCTCTGGTCCAGGCCACCGCCACTGCCCTCTTGGACTCTGGGGACCTCCAGCTGTGTGCCAGTTTCATTCTTGGTCTCTGTGTCAACCCACTCTTCAAGGAAAGCTCAGAATAATCTTTGCAAAACACAAATCTAATCATGCCAGCTCCCCCATACAAAACCTTCAATGGCTCCCCAGTGTCTCTAAGGTTACAAAACAAACAATCTGTCAAACAAAAACTTTTAAAATGGCCTAAAAAGCACGGCATCATCTGGCTTCTCCTTACCGCTCCAGCGTCGTCTTGCATCTTCCACTGTGTTCTCCCTCCGTTTGTGCTTTTTCCTGGTGTAAGGTCTTTGCATCTGTTCTACCCTTTTCTCCTCCACCCGGTGAACTCCTGTTCATCCCTCAGGTCCTCGCACAAGCATGGGAATCCTTTCTCGACTTCTTGAGTGGTTCCAATCCCCCCGTTATAGACTCTCATTACAGAGGACCCATTCAGAGCAATTGTCAGAGTTGCAATTGCTACTCTTTAACGAATGTCCATTTTCCTTATAGATGGTGAGTCCGTGAGGGCAGGGACCAAGTCTGCTTTTGCCCGTCACTGTATCCTTAGCACTTACATAATATTTGCACATAGTTGGTGGTCTATAAATATCTGTTGAATGAATCAATTAATAAATGGTATGGGGGATTTAGGCAGTCACAGAATATGATTTCCAAGATAGCAATGACAAAGACATTTCATCATATGGGACAATTTTGATGGATTGGGTGGCTCTTGGAGCACAGTGTTGAGAATCCTGAGACCACATTCAGCCTCAGCTGGATATAATACCAGGCTTCCTTCAAAGATTTGCAATAGTTACTGAAGGATCTCAGGGCTTCTTCCTATGCAGATAAATCCTGAAGAAGAGGTTCTCTCGCATCTCTCATATCAGACAAGGCTACAGTGTAACCATGACATAGTGGCTAGAGTTTTTGGTGGGAAGTTGGAAGAGCAAGTGATGAAAAGGCAGTTTTTGTTTTTGTTTTTTTTTTCAATATGGTCTGTCCTCTAAGCACTTACTCTGTTAGGATCCTCATTTTATCTTTTATTTACTTCCTTCCGTTGCTTCTCTTGCCCAGAACTCCACAAGCCCGTTATGCATAGACGATCTTGGCTACCATTTAGACGATAGCTCCCTACCAGTGGAAAACCTAAAAAACCACAGTTGGATTCAAGGGAAAAGTGATGCAACATATGTACCCGGAGTTAGATGGTGTAGTGGGCTGAATGGTGGCTGCTATGGACTGAATTGTGTTTCTCCAAAATGAGGCCCTAAGCACTAATGCGACTGCATTTGGAGATAGGGCCTCTGAGGTGATAAAGGTTAAATGAGGTTGTAAGGGTGGGCCCTAATCTGACGGGGCTGGTGCTCTCGTAAGAAGAGAAAGACACCAGAGCCCTCTCTTTGCATCATGTGAGGACAAAGCAAGAAGGTGGCCATATGCAAGCCAGGAAGAGAGCCCTCACCAGAAACTGAACCCTGCTAGAGCCTTGATCTTGGACTTTCCAGCCTCCAGAAAATACATTTCTTTTGTTTAAGCCACATAGTCCATGCTATTTTGTTATGGCAGCCTGAGAAGACTAAGTAGCCCCAAAGATATCAGATCCTAATACCTGGAACCCATAAATGTTATTTTATTTGGAAAAAACAAATCACATCTTTGAGGATGTGATGAAGTTAAGAATCTTGAGATGAGGCGATAATCCTGGAATATCCAGGTGTGTCCCAAATGTCAGCACAAATGTCACAAAAGAGAGATAGAGGGTCTTAGACACACACATACACAAAGGCAATGTGAAGAAAGATGCAGAGATTGAAGTTAGCTGGCCACAAACCATGGAATTGCCAGCAGCCACCTGAAGCTGGCGCAGGTAAGCAACATATTCTCACCTAGGGCCTCTGTGGGAATCATGGCCCTGCCAACACGTTCATTTCAGATTTTTGGCTTCCAGAACTGCAAGAGAATAAATTTATGTTGGTTTAAGACACAAAGTTTGTAGAAATTTGTTACAGAACCCACAGGAAACTAATATAGAGAGAAATGGTATGTTTTTTCATTGCATTTCATTTTTCTCTGTGATTCTTCTCACCCTTATGGTGGTAAGAATGTTCTAGATTGGGGTTGGTTATCAAGAAAAGGGGCTTAGAGAGAATCTGTGGGCTTATTTTGCTATGAAATTTTAGGTCTGAAGTCTTGGGTGGTAATAAATGGTACATTTGTTGACAGGATTCTGAAGTTGGTAGACACTACTTGGGAATCTAATATAATTTAGGGTAGGTGGATTCAGGGCCTTGGGTATCTTTAATTTTTCCCATGGTAATAAAATCTCCTGTCTATAGGGGATCAGTTACTGAATAACTCCAAATCTTAGGATCTTAGGTGACAAATCAAATAGAGTGGTCAATCCTCACTAGGGGGGTGATATTTGGACAGAGGACCAAATAAGGGGAGGCAGCAAACTCAGAGGAAGTGAGTTTCAGGCAGAGGAAACTGTAGCCACAAAGGCCCTGAGTTAGTAACCACTTTAGCAAGAAGGTAGAAAAAGCTGGAAGTCAGGGAAGATGTTATATTATTTGGTGCACATAGGTTTACAAGTATAGTATTTTCTCTGGAAAATATGTCTTTTATCATTACATTATATTCCTCTTTATCTTATTATTACTTTAACTGCAAATTCTGCTTTGGCTACTATTAACATTGACTTTCTTTCTTTATATATACTTGCCCATACTTTTATTTCCATTTTTTAAAAAATCACTTTGTTTAAATTGTGTTTCTTGTAAATAACAGATATCTAGGATAAATTATGTTATATTTCTCCTGTTTGAGAAGGTAGAAAAATGTGAATTTTATTTAGAAATATTTCTACCAAAATTTTTAATATGGAAATGTCTTGGTGCTAAGGTGACACATTCATTATCTGAAGATGATTTACATATTCTAAATAACTCATTTCCTCATGAGTTTAAGTAATTGAGGTATTACTGAACATGTCATTCAGCATTTCAAAATTTCAAAACATCTATATACATGAGTTTCTAAAATAAAGTCATGGCTCCATTGAGCCATAAAGACTGAATTTAAAATTTATAGCATGTAAGCAAAAATTGTTCATTTATTCGACTAATAACAACAATTTTGGTTTTTATTTATAGCTATAGTCACATCATCAATATGGCATGTGTTTTGAATTGTTCCAATAGTGCAGATGGAGTTATTGTGATTTAGCAAGACTTTCTCAACTGCAATTACAACCAATATGATGCTCCTGGGAAGGGCCCAGCTGTGGTCCAGGCCACAGCCTGTGAGTGTAGGAAGGAAGCATTGAGTTTCAGCCCATAAGGGAATTGAACCCCTGACCTTGGCCTCATTAGCACCATGTTCTAGCCAACTGTGATAATTGGTCACACATGGCAAAAAATTTGGAGACAAGGAAAAGATGTCAGAGCATAGGATTCTTGATTTTAATGTGTTTGTTTTGATGTGATGAAAAAAACCTTAGACTTTGGGGTCAAGTCCAGATTGGTCTGAGTATCAGCTCCCTCTCTTGATGTTTAAGTTACCTTGGTTCACTCTCTGAACAATGAGGATATAATGCCAATATTGAAAATTTTAAAAAAAAGTCAGTATAAGTAAAAATAATTTACATGAAAATGCCTGGTATACATTGTAGCACATAGTAGTTATTCAGTAAATATTCTTCTATAGATTGGTTTAAACCATTGTAGGATGAACTGATGATGCAGAAAACTGTGGTACTTTCCCCCCACTTGAGTTTTCTCCCCTTCTATCACCTTCAGTGATACAACTAACATGTTAAGAGACCATTCAATTGCAAAGTAACATATTAATGCAATAAAAATAAATGCTAGACAGAGTAGAGCCACATTACTCAAGTGTTCTTAATCTGGTTAGCCCTGGCTTCAGCACACTGGGACCAGGTGAATTTGGCACCCCAACCCTCCCAAGTAGCGGAAGCCTCAAGACAGTGCAGCCCAGGAGCAAAAAGAGCAAATCTTCAAGACTGACCTCTGGGATTTAAATCCCTACTTGGTAGATATGTAGCCTTGGGACAAGCATTTAACCTCTCAAACCCTTGGTTTCCTCATCTGTAAAGTGGGGGTCATAATTGTTGCTACCCCAGAAGATTGTTGTGGGATGAAATGAGACAAGACAGGTGAATAATTTAGCCTGACATTTGGGAAGTGCTCAGAAGTGCTCAGTAAACTCATTACCAACATCAACACTAAAATGCCAAGTTTCTGCTGCCACCACTCAAGGCAAGGGTCACATGTCTCATCCAAAGAATACTATGCACTTTATGAGCAGGTCTGATCTTTTAACTTTTCTGACGTGCCCTTTTTTTTGCAGGGAGACTTTGAGCCCTAACAAACTTATTTACTCAGAGTGCAAAACAATTTTACTATAGTATATAGACTACATACACACAAGGTATCAATTTTATTTATTGCAGGAATGAGTGTACTGTGTTCGTCTCTTAAAAGGTTGATACTTGGGATTTCAGTCCAACATCAGCCTTGGTCCTAATCCAAGATTTCTAAGCCTCTGTCTTATCCCCTGGCTCTACCCTTAATTCCATATCAAATTATTCTCTCCAGCAGCCTCATCCTGAGTCAGTGGTGTCGACCTCTTATGGAATCCATAGACCCATCCCCCTCACTTACTGTTTTTCATATTCAGTGTTTACTGACTCTTCCCAGGTGTTATTCGTATTTTGTATTCTGCAGGCTAAGCCATTTTTCTTTTTCCTGAAAGAGTTTCCAATTTATTTCTTCCACTGCCAAAATTTCTTTTTCCCTCTGTGTCTTTCCCAACCCTTATGTTTCACGTGGATCACCTTTTCCCATGTACATTGATTGAGGCTTGCGATTCTCCAGCCTCAGTCATACTGTTGTTTTTTCTTCCTCACTCTGAGCCCACCTGTTCTTCTCCATTTGAGTACACATTTCTTGGCCTCAGTAAGCTTCCCTTAAGAAGGGTAACGTTTTAAATATTATTTTATTACTTTCTTCTCTGTCAAAAAAATACCCCTCAAAATATCCATATATTCAGTATAGAACACTCCTGATTCTCCATCAGGGCAAGGTGGTTTTGCCCACCAAGGAACATTTGCAAATGTCTAGAGACATTTTTGGTTGTTATAACTGTGCAGAGTGCTTCTGGCATCTTAGTGGGGAGAGGCCAGGGATGCTGCTGGACAGTCCTCCAAAGCCCAGGACACCCCCCCTCCCAAAAACAACAAAGAGACCTCCAGCCCCAAATGTCAATAGGTCCAAAGTTGAAAAACTCTGGTAAAGATTATAAAGTGCATTTATCTTAAAAAGCTAAAACAAAATTAAAATCAAGAGACAAAGCAGTCATAGGTACAGTTAATAATAAAACAATAGTCACTGACATTTATTCTCATTTGTTATGTGGCAGGCATCGTGCCAACAGCTTCCCCTCTTTTGTCTTATTTGAGTCTCATAATTACTCTATGAGGTAAGAACCGTTATGATCCCCATTGCAAATGATAAAACTATGGCCCAAATAGGTTAAATAATATAAATAAAGTCACACAGGTGATTAAGGACCAAACTGAGATACAATCCCAGGTAGCTCATGAGAAGGGCTTCTTTATTTTGAACCACTATGATGAGCACTGATTCATCTAGAGACAGATGTGCCACATACCGTGAAGCAAGAATGCTTAAACTGGGGTTCCTTGGACAGGCTTCAGGAGGTCTGTAAATCACCTGAAAATATGTGCAGTATTTTCATGAATGTGCATTTTTCTGGGTAGGGGGATATGGCTCAAACGGTTAAATTCTCTCAAAAGGATTTGCAACCAGCAATACATTGGAAAACCACGAGCATCTTGCTCTCGACTTTCAGGGAAAGGAGAAGGTTTGAGCCCTGGAGAAGGCTGCCTTCCTGGAAAGGTATGATTCTGTGCAATGGGCTCAAAAATTCTGACTCAGACTATGAACTGTCATTGATTGAACTTGATAAATTATTAGGCTGCCTTGAACTTTCAGGGACTGTTAAACAAAGGGCACAAAGCAAATTTAATAAAATCTTAAGAAATTGGGTGACCTCGGGTGATTTAGTTATATACAATTAAGAAATGTAATGGCTTCAGGTACTATCTGGTTTCACAGTATTGACATATCCATGTCACAAGACAGTGTTTGCCTGGGCATAGTTAATATTGTCCTCTGTGAGTCTCACTGTCCCTGAATTCATAGCTCACCTAGTCCCCTAAGTATTTACATATTTGCTTATCTGTATTAATGCCAATCTGGTTACCTCCAGCTTTGTGGGTTTAGGAATCACATCAATGCTTCTTTACGTTTTCTAACTGATTATTTCTAGTGTCTAGGACATTTTGAATGCCCATCTTATGTCTACCAACTTTGATAAACATTCCCCTCAGTTGCAATCATTTGTTGACTCTATTTTCCTGATTGATGATCTCAGCTGCAAATGATGATGTATTTGCTCACTTCAAACCCGCAGGCCTCTAACTTGCTTATCGTTCCTTAATGTATTGGTGGAGAACTTCAGAACAGTCTTGTAAAATAACAGTGATGGACATGCTTGTTTTATTGCTAGCTTTGATAGCAATTCTTCTAAATATTCACAATTGCTACAGACTGAATATTTATGTCCCTCCAAAATTCATATGTTGAAATCCTAACCCTCAAGGTGATGGTATTAGGAGGTGGGAACATGGTAGGTGATTAGGTACGAGATGAGTGCCCTAATAAAAGAGGCCTAGAGAGCTCCCTCACCCCTTCCACCATGTAAGGACAAGTGAGAAGACAGCATCTATAAACCAGGAAGTGAGCCCTCACCAGCAAATCTGTTGGTGCCGTGATCTTGGACTTCCCAGCCTCTAGAGCTGTGAGAAATATACGTTTGTTGTTTACAAGTCACCCAGTCTATGGTAGTTTGTTTTAGCAGCCTGCTATAGACAACCATTAAGAATGATGTTTGCTATAGGTGCTTATCCTATTAAGAATTTTACTTTCTATGGCTATGTTGCTAATTTCCTATTATTGTAAAAATCACTTAAAGCTATTGAATTTTATCCATTTTGCATCTAGCAAGGAAGTCAGATGGCTTTTAAGATTTCATTTCTAAGTTGACTTTGCATTTCAGTGCTTTGATCCATGATATTGCAGTTTCCCAGAGAAAAATCATGTTTAAAGGACTTTGAGGTGGGAGACACTCACTGTTACTACCTATGGGCATCCTACAGCTACACTCAATATGTTCTTGAAAATACATGGGCTGAAATGTAGGGACGATTCAAAATGTTGCCAACATGACCTACTTAAACATAAGGTAGGGGAGAAAAAATATTTAGCATTTTCCATAAATATATATGTCTCCAGATGTACGTATTCACAGGGCGTGAGAACAAAACAGCATTATGAAATGTTCCATGAGATTTCCAGGGCCATAAATCAACTGAACTCAACCAGCAGTGTGTCTTCTTCAGTAGCCTATCTTTAGTCTTTGGGTCTACCCACGACCAAAAAAAGGAACAAGAATATTGTATAATAAAGTTTATTTTTCCAATATTGAAGTACCGGCAGTTCTTGATTTGCATGGTTCCACTATGTGCCAATTTCCGTTACCATGTTTTAATTAAATAACTCCAGTCCCCCAACAATGTGGTTCGGTTTTTAGTTACCATGGTATGTTAACTGTGAATAATTGTGTAAAGTACAAACCACTAGCTGTTCAGTTCACAGATTACTATGTAAATAACAGGTGCACATCATGATCCATGACTGATCACGTCACGTCTTCATAGCCTGTCAGTGACCCATCGCTGCCCATCTGTGTTCAGTCCATACACAGACAGCAAAGCATGAAGTTGTGTTGTCTCCTTGTCTCCCAGTGATAAACCCGCAAGACATTTTATAAAAGTGAATAATCAAAAGACAGAATCAGTGGCAAAGACAGTGCATTAAAGGAACAAAAAGTGGTGATGCTGGAGGTGAAACTGCATTGAGTGTAAATGGGGTTATCGAAGAAATAGCTGATCATGGGAATGTTGATGCCGCCGTGGTTGGAGACGCTACCTGTGCAGCCGCAGGAACTTCGTGCAGGCAAACTTATCAAAATAATCCAAAAAAGCCGTTGTGATGAAAAGGATGACAATAGCCCAGAGGAAGTGATGCTGGCAACAACTTCACATTAAAGGACTTCTCAAAGATATTTTACAACATTTCGAGCACTAAAGTCAAAATGTGGGAACCTGATCCAAACTTTGAAGTAGGTATGACAATTCATCAACACGTGGAAAAGATTTTTGCTTTGTATCGTAAGTCATACAAGGAGAAGAAGACAAGAACTATTCAAACTACTCTGAAGTTTTTCATAAAGATTAAAAACACTTTAATTCTAAATGTTTCTAGTATTTTAAATTGTAGTGTACTAAATAAATATTAGTTTTACTGTTTTTGTATTTCCCTATGCATTTGTAAGTGACAATAAGATAGTTTTTAACATTTTGACAAACATTTTTAAAGGTCATGGGACAGTTGGAATTTGTACTGCTGATTATTAGGATGGCTTTGCACAGTTGCAGCTTGCACAATCATTTTTATGGTCTCACACTAGTCTGCAAAGTGTGGATAGCTTGTACAATTTGCTCATTGAAGAAGATTTGGAAAGTAGAGCAAGAGAAAAAAATTTATATATAACTCCACCTCTCAAAGGCACTTAGTATATAGTGTATTTTTTTCTAATAGTCATTGATTGGTATAATTTTATAACTATATGTTTTACATACTTGTGATCATGCTGCTTAAAGAATTTTACTTCCTGCTTTTTTTTGATAGACTTTATTTTTTAGAACAGTTTTAAGTTCATAGCAAAATTGAGGGAGAAAGCACAGAGAGTTTCCATATGCCACCTGACCCCACACATGCATAGCCTCCCTGCACCAGAGTGGTACATTTGTTACAATTGATGAATCTACATTGACACATCATTATTACTCAAAGTCCACAGTTTACATTAGAGCTCATTCTTGGTGTTGTACATTCCACGGCTTTTAACAATTGTATAATGGCATATATCCACCATTATAGTATCATACAGAATAGTTTCACTGCCCTAAAAATCCTGTATGCACTGCTTATTTAGTCATCCCTTCCCCCTCCCCCACCCCTGACAACCATTGACATTTTACTATCTGCATAGTTTTGCTATTTTCTTTTTAGTGTGAATTTTCCATGTTAATGTAAAGGCTTTATTAACAATTATTTTAATTTGCATAATAGTCCATTGAGTGGATATATCATAGCTTATTTAACTTTTTAAATTTGTTAAACTGAGTTGTTTACAGGTTTTAACTTGTGTATAGATTTTTCTTTGGTATTTTGTATTCTTTTCGTAGGGTTGATTTCAGAAGTACAATCATTATGTCAGAAATCTCAAACTGGTGGCCAGTGTATCGAATCCAGCCGGCAAACAAGTTTTGTTTGGCCAGCACACTTGTTTTAGTATATTTTGTTTTTATGGAGCCAATAGTTAGGACAGTTCACATACAAGTCTAAATTTCCTATTTTTCTTAAAAAATCAGATCGTCTGTGAACACCAGATGTTCCCACATGTCAGCAGGAAACTACTGTCCCTTTAAAGGGACAACATTCTCATCCCCCTGTGAACATTTGATTGGATTTTCACTAGATATGATTAGCAAATGATTTTTAAATAAGGATGAACCACCATTTTATTTGCTGTTTTGCATTTTGATTTATAGTCCACATTTATTTCAAAGGAATTTAAGATAACCTCAACAAACTGGTGTATGGATGTGTGGGAAATACTTCTGTAATAATGAACTAACCTGAGTTTGTGGAGCATTAAAAAGTGTTTTGATTCAAGCTATTCTATTCCACCACTTTGAAAGGTGGGTTCTTCCCAGAACCATTACTTAGTGAAAAGTTTAATATCTACAAATGGTATGGTGTTTCATGATTTTGCTTCTTGTTTGACCTTCACACTGGCCAGCAGCAACTACAAATTTTTAAGTCTTCTGCATTCTATAATAAGTCTGGAAGCTCACATGACAGGTGATCATCACCCTGTTCCGCCACCTTCGATGGCTCCCTACAGCTTCTGCAATGTTCCTTGGGTCGGCATTCAAGGCCATTCATTAAACTCCTCCCTGACTTCATCCACTTAAAGATTCTACTGATCCCCTCTCTAACGGTCCATTTCAAGTGTGGCCTTCTCTTTCATCCTCCAGAAATAGTGCTGTCTAGAAAGCATCCAGCCATTGCTAATAAGACTTTTCATATCACATGGCTGGACACTTTCCAGAGAGCTCTCATATTATTTTCTCTCCTATGAATGCCCATTGCCTTTATTTCTGCCTCTGGTGTGGCCTTTCCTGCTTTATCACTTTATATTTAAGGTGGTTGGATGGATGACTTATATCTTCTACAAGACCCTTTGTTTCACTAAAGTTTATGTCTACTAGATGCTCTTGAGAACAATTTGAATCCTCAGTCATTTTTGTTTCCCCCAAAGTTTGTCTGAAGTATGTGTATAAACAATACTTGAATGAATAGAGGAAAATCATCCATGCCTCATCCCAGTATGAGGAAGAGATGGAAGGATGTTAAGTTCTAAATGACCAGATTAGGATGGCACATGACAGTGTCTTCTTAACAAGGAACTGAGGTAGAACTACAAGTGATAAGTAGATGTTAAAGAATTGAAAAGACAATGAACAAGGCCAGCCACACGAGATCATTTGTTCTGTTTTGTTGATAAACTCTGACAACAGATAACACATTCCAGGAAAGAAACTTCTAGGGGATACAGGGCTATCTTCCTGGATGTATTTCCTACTGCAATTCTCCAAATTCTGCAATTTGGAGCTTCAGAGAAGTTTCCTTCTGACATAATGAGGGCTCTGTCTGAGTATTAAAGATTGATATTTATTGGTAAAAAAATAAAATGGGAAAATAAAGTACATAAAGAAATAAGAAGATCAGGAATGCTTGATAACTACTGGAAATTTTATTCCCAAGTAATTTATTTCCTATCTGTATAAGCTTGATAAATATTATCTAAGTTAGGATTATGCTGAGCTACAAGTAACAAAAGGAGATGTTTATTTTTCTTACATAATAACAAGTTTATAAGTGTGTTTAATGACTGTGCAATGACTAGGCCACTAACTATGATGTTCTTGGCTTTATCCTCATGGTCACAACATGGTTGCTTCAGTACCAGTTTTTTTAATCTGCATTTAGGAAGAAAAAAAGAGAGAAAGACACAAATACTTCTGCAAATTGCATCTATCCTCTTTTATTAGGAAAGCAAATGTGTTCCTAGAAGGTCACTGGCAGACTTGCTTTGTCTCATGGACATCTTGTCTCACATGGCTACATTTGGCCAAAAGGGAACCCATGGAAGGAAAATTTCAATGTACGTTTTTGTACTTTGGACAAAAAGTCATTGTTCATTATGCATGCAATAAAAGGGAATGGCTATCAAACAAGTAACAGAATCTGTCACTGTCATATAACTCCAGCGTCAGCGGTTCCCAAAGCTGACATTTAAAGCTCAAACAGGGTTCTCTGGGCCCTCATTCCAACTGAACATTGTTTCCCTCCACGTTGGGCATCTGAAAATCTCCATCTTTATCACTCAGACCAATTAGCCTCTGTTTGCAACTTCAGTCCCCGAACTCACCTTTCGCAGCCAAATAAGCCATCAAGAAGATTTTCTAAGCAGAGAGCCATCAACACCGATATAAATTAGGTAATTATCCCTAGCATAGAAAAATGACTACAGTCAGTTGTTTTAAATACTCTTTTTCCTTCCTTCTCACCACAAATGAAAATAAACACACATTAGTTTCAAGTTCTTAAAAATAGGACAATGTGCTTTAGGCCTCACCTGTCCAGGAATCTTGATGTCAGACGTTCCATGTAGAACCTACAGAGTCACTGTGACATGAATCTGCTCCATTTAAATTGGTATTCAAGTACGTGAAGATGGGTTTTGTCATGCAACCATCATTTCTGTAGTTTCAACTTACTGCCTCTGACTATGTCGTCTTTGTGACTCATGACCCAGTGTCATAGTCACCAAAGTCAGGAAAAAGTGACTTACCATATTATTCTCAAGACTTAGAGTGATAAACTAGCATCGGACTGTGTCATGAATAGCAGTCATAAATTTGGGCCACTCAACTGTATGCAAACCATGTGCAAATTTCCTAACCCTATGCAAATTTCCCTTTGGGATGGTCACCTTCACTCATAGTTCAGAAAGTGTTGTGTTTGATTCTCCCTCATCTCCAGTGGTGGGCCCAGATTTGCTTAAACCAACCAGCATATACCATTATCCTTGGTGACAGGCAGCTTCTGAAGTGTCGCCCATGGTTCTCACCTTCTGGTATTTATGTCCTCGTGTAATCCCCTCCCTTTAAGTGTGGGATGGACTTATCACTTGCTATTAATGACTAAAATATGGCAAAAGTCATGGGACATCACTTCCAAGATTAGGTTATCAATGAATGACTTCCGTTTCTCTATTTTGCTTGCTCTGGTGAAGCCAGCTGCCTTGTTGTGAACTGTCCTATGGAGAGGGTGGCAAAGAGCTGAGAGTGGCTTCTGCCCAATAGTCAATAAGGAATTGAGGCTCTCAGTCCAACAGCCCACAAGGAACTGAATCCTGCTAGCAGCCACTGAGCGAGTTTGGAAGAAGATCTTGCCCCAGGTGACTCTTGAGATGACTGGAGCCCTGGCCAACACCTTGATCGCAACTTGCTAAAGACTCTGGGCTAGAGCACCTAGATAAGCCATATTTGGATCTCTGACCCATAGAAACTGCAAGATAATAAATGCATGTTGTTTTAAGCTGCCAAGTTTTGGGGGGTAATTTGTTATGCAGCACACCCTTGGTTACAACCGTTAGTTCAGGAATGTGCATATTAAAAACTGAACCAATGGTAGGCTGACCCTTGCTCACCCTTGGCTTTTCAACTGTTAGCGGGGAGGGAGAAAGGGCGGGCGGGGTGGGGGAGAGAGAGAGAGAGAGAGAGATAGAGAGAGAGACACAGAGACTGACTGAGACTACTCTCTGCCAGACAGGAAACAAAGAAGCTTCTCTGGAGCTGTTGTCATCTTGTGACTTTGTGGAGGTAACTTGTCTTAAAGGAAAGCTAACACAAATCAGAAAGCAAAGCCGAGAGATGGGGAGATAACCATCGTTTGAATACCTTCATCAGGCTGTGTCTGAAGCCAGTGGTTGTGAGCCAGTGGATTCCCTTTTTTCTAAAGCCAGTTTCCGTTTTTTGTAACCCAAAGAGTTTGACCTGGTACAAACTGTAATTAGCTAACGATCAAAGCTGCAGCTGTCCAGAGAAGGACTTGTCACCCTAAAACAGATGCTCCAGATTTTGTCTCAACTGACACAATTTGAAGCATCTGTTTACAGCTTTACAGGAAGGGGGGAAAGGTATTTTTAAGTGTGTGAGCACAGGTTAAAAAAGTAATTGGAAACTAAGTGAGTACAAAAACATCTTCAATCAAAGAAACATTTTGTAAGCTGAAATATTGTTCATTTTTATGATGGTACATGTATATCTTCATGTATAAAACTTCACTATCATTAGGAAATGTCACACAAAATAACAAACACACCTTTTTCAATCTGGTTATAAATATGCAGAATGGAGTTTATTTCACCAAAGCATTACACACTTGCAACTGATAATATATCAATAAAAGCTCTCACTCCAAGATGTCATTAAATCCACATTTGTTCATTTCTATTTATTATGAGAAAAAAACAAAATGAAAAAAGTGGATTCGAGTCATATTTCCTGTGAGTTCATCACTTGCTGGCATATAACACTTGTGAATTTTATTCAATTCATTTAAAATGATTTCTAACATACAGCCAGAAAGTTAAGGGCGGCAAAGAATTCAAAATGATCAGCAAGCATCCAAGATTTCTCAGGAGACAGATTTAGAATCACAAGTAAGGTATGTTTTCCTTAAGGAACTGTATCTTAGAAAAATTATCTCTGATGAACCAGAATTTTTCCTAATAAATTCAGTTCATTTGTGTTTTGAGATCAGTAGGCTCAAATGACCTTCCTAAGATGAAGGTTTCTTTCTTTCTCTCTTTCTTAAGAATAGGTCAGATATAGGCCAAGATCTATGGTCCTCATTTCAGATGCTCTCAGAACTCACTCTTTTTTCTTGTTTGTTTTGTAACACTGTGTGATAGTAAGAAGTCAGCCGGGCCAAAGTGATGGGAACTGACATAAATCTTCACCCAGAATTTGAACAAAACCTTTCAGAGGTTGAGAATACCCAGATAATTTTCAGAAGAAGAAAAGAAATTTAAAAAAAGAAAGAAAAACCCAATAATACCTAAAGCAAAACAAAGTGAAAAAATGTTTGTCCCTTCTTTAAAATTCCCCAGTTGTCCTTGGGAGTTGAAATGTATAAAAATCCTTTGCTTTGTAATGATTTTGCCCTTTGGAGGGTAGTCTTTTAGAAATCAGATATCTTAGAAGGTAACCTATCCCCTTATAATTCTAGCTAAACCAGGGAGAGAGTTACAGACTGTGAGAATTAGTAGCAGGTTGTATCAGTGAAACTGAGCATCACCATCCCAATAACTGTTAACATCTCCCACTAGCCAGATGTTCACGTGAGCCTTTGCGTGAGTGCTTGGACCCAGTCTCTCACACTCCATTGCTCCCTCCTTTTTGGAAAGGTCGGGAAGCGCAATACAGTTCTGTGTTTCCAGGTTCCCTTGTAGCCAGAGTTGTGGGTTAGGGTCAGGCTCCGTTCATTAGTTGCTCTCGTGGGAGACTGGGAAGGTGGGGGTGGGGTAGAGAGAGCACTTTGTGACTATGATGAGCCAGCGCTCAGAGTGATCTTGTGTCAGCCTAATGTTGCGTTCCAGTGTCTGCTTGCCGTATTCATGGGTGACAGGCAGTGGGGATGGTAGCAGAAGCGGTATAGGAACAATGACAGTGCCATGACCTCCAAATCAATGTCCCTCTTTCAATCCTTCCAACAATGTGATAGACAAGTTCTCAGCCCATTTTACAAGGCTCCAACTCTTCAACCATCCTTGTAGTCATGTCATTACAGCATAAACTTGTAGCGCCAGCAGGGTGAGCAACTTGTCCCAGTTTATCCAGGATGTTCTCAATTTTAGCACTGAAAATCCTGCTTCCTGGAAAACCTCTCAGGCCCTGGAAATCCAGGATAGTTGGTCATCCTAAGAGCCAGACACTCTGGGTGGGGCATTCTATCTATCCCAAACCTTGCCTGTGGACCCAACATGTAACCTGCTTTGGCCAGTGGGACGTTAGCCAATGTCACACAAGGAGAGGCCCTTTCGCTTCTCTGCCTCTGCTGGGAAAAGGCCCCAGCTATCCCACTGGAGAATTACACATTTGGCTCAGATGCAACAAACAATAGCCAGTAAGACATGCAGTAAGCCTAACATGACCAGAAGAACTGCCCAGCTGAGCCTATCACAAATCTCTGACCTTTAGACCTGTGATTTAAATAAATGCTTTGTTTTAAGCCACTATGTCTGTATGTGTGCACGTGTGTGCATGCACGTGCATGTGTTTTCAAACATTATGGTAATAGGTAACTGGTGTGTAACTGCTGTATACTTAATACCCGAATTAACTCATTATATGCTTGAAGTATCCAGAGTCATTCCTACTTCCTGCACTGAATCCTGACTGATACAGAAGTTTAAACACATTTGCTCATTTAACGGTCACAATCACCTAGGTGTTGCTGCTCCTGCCATTTTACAGATAAGGTCCATGGGTGGTAACTAAGTCATTCAAGTCTATACAATTAGGAAATGGCATAATGGGAAGCAAACCAGGGCTGCTGGACTTGAAAGTCCACATTCTTCACTACCAGACCACACTGACTGACTCGGTTTCCACCTCTAGGGGAAAAAATATTAGCAAATTCCCTCTGGAAAGATCTAGAAAAAGACAGGTTTACAAGGTCTAAGTTGGGTGGGAGCTGTAAAGGAGGTACAGGTTCCACGCGAGAATCTGAGGCTGTAAGTGTGCATGCATATTCCAGAGCTGAATTCTTTGAGGGTTGTGCAACCTCTTCATCTAATATGATTGGATTTGGCCCTATCTTCAGATTTACTCATTTCTTCCGTGACAGCATATTAAATGACATTTTCAAATAAAGATCCACTCTAACAAAGGGAACACGCCTTACTCAGGTCCCTCTTTGATTTATAACCAATTCTCTCTTAACACGTGGACCCAACAAACGGGAGATTGCTGACTAGCTCAAACAATGAACTTGTTAGTTAACAGAATTAACAGTGTGTTGTTTCACTGTGATGACAGTAATAAAACAGGAGACGTGAAGCCGATATAGTCACAACTGAATCGTAATGGATGAGATATTTACAGCAAAGCTGTTAAAACATTGAATAAAATATGGGAAGAGCAAAAGCAGATGTGTTTTTATTCTTCTGAGTTGAAGCTTGCAAGGTAAAAAGATAGTTTGAGTAATAATCACAGGTTCTGATTCACAATGCATTAATAAATATTCATATGGTACCAGCCGCTGAAACTTTCCAGATACAGAAATAAAGTGAGAAAGCCTGTTCTTGCCTTACACTTTGCTAAGTTTAGATTTCCAGACACACATGTCAATATCTCCATTAGGTTCTTGTAAAAGTTAGTTCTCTCTTATTTTCCACTGCGTTCCAAGTCTTGCTGGAAACACTCATCTTTCCTGTCTTTTTTTTGTTTGTTCCAATGGCACAGTATTTCCCCCACTCAAACCACAAGAAAGTAGAAAGAAATGATCGTCTATTAATAAAGAAGAAACCTATAATTTAAGTAGAAGATAGAGGCAGAAGGAAATGAGCATTTCTCTTTTGAATTAGGCTCAGGTAAATGAGCTATATATCCCGCTGGACATCTGAAATCCCAAATGAATCCAAACAGTGGGATGCTTGATTTTACAAGAGTGATCAAAACACATTGATGTGCATTTTCTTTTGTTATTATCATTGTGTTTGTTTTCAAAGGAGCAGGAGATATTTTGAGGGCATAAGAGAATGCCACCACTTTACTCAGGTTTCAAATAATTTGGGAAACATAACTTGGGGGATGTGAAAGCATCAGGATGCTGGGACCAGGTTATGTTTTCCTGCATTTCAGTAAAACAGCTGTTTTTTGAAAAGAAGGGAGAGGCTTGGCACAGACCTGGTTTGGATTTTCGGGAGGGAGGAAGGAGGAAAGGAAGACGAGAGTGCATTGCAGGGGCCTGGACCCCTCTGGCTGGGGCCGCAGCCCTCCCCTCGTGAGCATCCGGTTTGGGTATCTGAGGCTTCTTGATGGATGCCCATGTGTGCCGCAGCCGGTAGCACAACAGGGCTCGTTGAGGTTGCTATGACATCCTTTGTTCCCCATTTCCCTGCTTTTATTGGCATGTGTACGTACCGTGGCTTGTATGTAGAACCATAGGGCTTTGTGTGGCATTTTCATTTTTCTCTCTGTTTTATTAATGCCTGTGTCCTTTTGTCTCTATGCACAACGCCCTGTCTTCTCCCTGGACTCGCACGGAATCTTTCATGTGGGTTCCATTCTCTGCTTCCCCTCAGATCATCTCTATTGGCTCCAAATGAGGTTTTGTTGTTGTTTCCCACTCTGTCTCCCCTCCCTGGCCTTCATATTATTTTTTCTTTTCAACTGACTCCATCCCCGCAGACTTACATTGCGTTTTTCATTTTTTTGATCTTCTCTGTCTTCTTTGAAAATCTCAATGTGATGTTCTGGATGCTTGTCTGTGGCCCAGAGTTCTAGGAAGGGAGAGGTAGGAGACAGTGGCTTACAAGTAGGGAGGCCACAAGGCCAGTCAGGGAGGGGTAGTCCAAAGCCAGGGCTCAGAGGGGAAGCCTCTTCTTACCTTCTTGCCTCCTGGTCAACACAGGGTCATTCCCAGAAGAACCTTCCTTGCACACAAGTCCTACAGCAAGCAGATTGCTCAGCAGCCAAGAGTCCCAGGCTGCTTCCATTTTGGGGGGCTCCGAGTGTGTTAGATAATAAAGATGGACCAAAGTAGAGTTATAAAAATGGTGGTATATTTAAAATATTTACACTTAACAAATTAACACTCTTCATGTAAATCTAAGGCTATGTCATTGTGCTATGTGCAAGCAAATTAGCAGATTTGTAAATAACATTTAATCTGTATGCACTACTGATAGCCTTGCAATCAAAACTCCCTAACTAAATCCAACCACACAAGATGTCTTAGAAAGCATGTGATGTTTGAAAGCTAATATCACTTGGTATATTGGCTAAACCCCGAAGGAGTTGTTTGGTTCCCTGATCATACTCTTGTTGCTCTGTGCAATGATTAACAAGGCATTTTTTTCCTGAATGGGAGTAGCATGGGGGGAAGGGCGAGTGGTATGGGGTTTAGAAGGCTCACAGTTTTTTCTAGTAACTTTAACAGAGGAATTATTGCTATGCAATCACCTTTTTTGGAAGAATATTTGGAATGTGATTCTTGTCTCTTTTCCCTTCAGACTTTTTTTTTCTTCTTCTTGAATTGGACAGCCTAAATGTTAGCTTTACTGGAGCTGAACATACTGTAACATTTAACCCAGGTGAAAAATGACTGCTTGCCAATGACTTTTATATCTATATTAAGACTATCCTGGTTATACAACACTGTTAAATATAATATGTTGAAATACAGAGAGTGTGGTAGATTCAGGCATCAGTGATATTCTTCCTCTGAAAACAAAAGAATTACAAAAAGTGAGCCAGGTATGGCTACTTACAAATTTGTGCAAAATAAGAAAAATATAGTTATTACTTTTTTAGGCATCAGCCTGTACCTAACTTTACTCTGTGTTGGGATTATTTACTCATTGGCTAATAAAGATTTTCAGTTATAGATGGAGGTTTGTTTTCTTCCTAGGTAATTGGTAAATGAATAGAGCCACACTCTAATAAGTAAACCATGCACCTGATAAATTGATTAAATAAATGATTAAACAGTTGGCAGAACTAGGCTACAATTTTATCCTAGTTTAGATCTTCAGTGTACTATGCTCTTAGGACCTCATTCTTAAGATAAGGCTCTTCCTTCATGAATGAAATTTATTTACAGAAAATGAAGCATTTGGCTGAGTTTGTGACTTACTTAAGATTGCACAGTGAGTCTGAATTAAGTCTGTGTAACAGGTCTTAATCCCACGGTCCAGCAATTGGACCATTCTCCCTAAGCTTCCTTGAGAATTAATTTCTCATTACAAATAAATACATTCTGCACCATGGGCTGAACATACCAATGCTAAGCACATTTTCTAACAGATATTTAAAAATATAGATGCAGTCTTGCATCTTCCCAAAAGCAATGCAAGGGACATTTACACAGCAGGTGGAGGAAGGGTCCATGGCAGACAGAGGGGATGCAGAAGTCCTGCTCTATCTGGTTTTCCTGACCAAGCTTGTCTGTGCAGCTCTGGTAAACATGCACACGTTTAGTGCTCAAAACTGGGCCCCTGGCTCTCACAATGAACCTGACAACCTGGCCAATCAAATCCAAGTCTACCATGTTGCCAGGGTAACTAATACACAGTCACAAAAACAGGATGATCACAGTGGGGGAAAAAAACACAAAATGCAGCATTTTCATGCTTAGAGAAAGAGAAAACATAGGCTGACCATACATAGCAGGAATTGGTACTTATTTCTCCTTTAAGTATGCCCCATTAATTTAGGGCAGTGTGCAAAATTCATATGTGTACATGTAAGCGTGTATCCACATTCACAGAAAATATATGCCTCTTAGTGAATTCAGAATGGGAGAAAGATGGCAGATTATGATTAGAGGTAGAAAGATCTGGGGGCTCAAGAAAAATGAGCATCTGACATGCTTCCTGAGCAACTCCTGGTTCCACAGGATGCTTTTGGGCTCGCTTAATTCAGTTGATGGTCCCCTTCTTTCAGCATGTAAAAGATGCTGCTGCCACAGTAATAAAAACCTCCCTGTGCTCTGAGACAGCGATGACTATCTCCAGGTTAACTGGTCCTCCTGCTTTGCCATGTGCCCCCATATCATAGGTGCCAGAGTGATTTTGAAAGACACGATCAGATCACGTCCTTCCCCTGCACACGCTTCCTCCCCTGACTTCCCACTGCTGGCCGAGTAGCAGGCAGTGTTCTCACCATGGTCCTCCAGGTCCTACTGAGCCTCCCTCTTCCTAACTCTCTGCCCTCATTTCTTTCTTTTTTTTTTTTTCATGTTTGATTCCTTTTTAAAATTTAAAAAAAATTTAAAAATTTATATTTTTACCTTATTATATTATTATTTTATTTTTTATTGATGCATAATAGTTGTACATATTTATGAGGTACATGTGTTTTTTTGATACATACATACAAGGTGTAATGATCACATCAGGGAGTTTGGGATATTTATCACCTCAGACATTGATCATTTCTTTGTATTGGGAACATTCAAAATTTTCTCTTCTAGCTATTTTGAAATATGCCATAAATTCTTGTTGACTATAGTTGCCCTGTTTTACGAGTTAACACTAGAAATTTTTCTTTCTATCTAACAGTAAGTTTTTACCATTAACAAACCTCTTTCCATTCCCCTCCTCCCTACCCTTCCCTGCCTCTGGTAACCATCATTCCATGCTCTGCCTCCATGAGATTAATTTTCTTTAACCATGTTGTTGCAAATGACAGGATTTCATTCTTCTTTATGGCTGAATAGTATTCCATTGTGTATATACACCACATTTCCTTTACCCATTCATCTGTTGATGGATTCTTAGGTTGATTCCATATCTTGGCTATTGTGTATAGTGCTGCAATAAACATGGGGGTGCACATATCTCTTCCATATATTGATTTCCTTTCTTTTGGATATACACCTAGCAGTTGGATTGCCAGATCATATATAGTTCTATTATTAATTTTTTGAGGAGCCTCTGTACTGTTTTCCATAGTTGCTATATTAATTTACATTCCCACCAACAGTGTATGAGTGTTCCCCATTCTCAGCATCCTCACCAGCATTTGCTATTTTTTCTCTTTTTGATAATGCCCATTTTAACTGTGGTGAGATAATATCTCATGGTTTTGATTTGCATTTCTCTGATGATTAGTGATGTTGAGCATTTTTCATCTACCTGTTGGACATTTGTATGTCTTCTTTTGAGAAATGTCTATTCAGATCTTTTGCCCATTTTCAAAATCAGATTATTTGTTCTTTTCATATTGTGTTGTTTGAGTTACTTATATATTCTGGTTGTTAACCCCTTGTTAGATGGATCGTTTGCAAATATTTTCTCTCATTCTGTAGGTTGTCTCTTTACTTTGTTGATTGTTTCCTTTGCTGTGCAGAAGCATTTTAGCTTGATGCAGTCCCATTTGCTTATTTTTGCTTTGCTTCTTGTGCTTTTGAGGTCTTATCAAAAAATCTTTGCCCAGATCAATGTCCTGAAGTGTTTCTCCAATGTTTTTTTCTAGTAGTTTCATAGTTTCAGGTCTTACATTTAAATCTTTAGCCTATTTTGATTTGATTTTTGTATATGGTGAGAGATAGGGGTCTAGTTTCATTCTTCTGCATATGGATGCCCAGTTTTCTCAGCATCATTTATTAGAGAGACTGTTCTTTCCCCAATGTACGTTCTTAGCACCTTTGTTGAAAATGAGTTGGCTGTAAATGTATAGATTTATTTCTGGTTTCTCTATTCTGTTCCATTGTTCTATGTATCTGTTTTTATGCCAGAACCATGCTGTTTTGCTTATGATAGCTTTATAGTATATTTTGATGTCAGGTAGTATGATGCCTTCAGCTTTGTTTTCTTTGATGAGGATTGCTTTGGCTATTCAGGGTCTTTTGTGTTTCCATACAAATTTTAGGGTTGTTTTCTCTAGTTCCACAAAGAACGTCATTGGTATTTTGATAGGAATTGCATTGAATCTGTAGCTTGCCTTAGGTAGTGTGGACATTTTAACAATATTAATTCTTCCCATCCATGAACATGGGATCTGCTTCCACTTTTTGGTGTCTTCTTCAGATGATCATTATAAAATGATAAAGGGGTCAATTCAGCAAGAGGATATAATAATTGTAAATATATATATATCCAACATCAGAGCACCCAAATATATAAATCAAATATTAATAGGAAGTGAAAGACTGCAATGCAATAATAGTAGGGGCCTTCAAAACCCCACTTTTAGCAATGGGCAGATCATCCAGACAGAAAATCAACAAAGAAACATCAGAATTAAACTACTCTCTAGACCAAATAGACCTAACTAACATTTACAGAACATTTCATTCAACCTTGCAGAATACACCTTCTTTTTATTTTTAATTGACACATAATAATTGTACATATTTATGGGGTGTAGTGTGATATCTTGATACATGTATACAATGTATAATGATCAAATCAGGGTAATTAGGATATCTATCACCTCAAACATTTATCATTTCTTTGTCTTGGGAACATTCAAAATCTTCTCTCCTAGCTATTTGAAAATATAGAATAAATTATTGTTATCTATAGTCACCCTACAGTGTTACAGACCACTAGAAATTGTTTCTCCTATCTTGCTGTACTTTTGTATCCCTTAAACAACCTTTCCCTATCCCCCTGCCTTTCCAGCCTCTAGTAACCACTATTCTACTCTCTACTTCTATGAGATCAACTTTTTTAGCTTCCACATATGACTGAGAACATGTAGTATTTATCTTTCTGTGCCAGACCAATTTCACTCAATGTGATGTTCTCCATTTCTTGACTGTCTCCCATTTAGTCCACCTTCACTGTTCTTCCTTTTGGTCCTTTGAACCTGCCAAGATTATTGCCACTTGTATGAGTTTCCTGGGGCTGCTATAACAAAGTACCACAAACTGGGTGGCTAAAAACAACAGAAATGCATTCTCTCACAGTCCTGGGGGCTTGGAGTCTGAAATCAAGATGTTAGCATGGCCATACTCCCTCTGAAGGCTCTATGGGAATCTATTCCATGCTTTTCTAAGCTTCTGGTGTTGCTGGCAATCCTTAGCATTTTATGGCTTGTGGACATATCACCCCAATCTCTGCCTCTGTTGTAGCTTGGTGTCTTCCTGGTATGTCTCTACATCTCTTCTTCTCACAAGGACACCAGTCATTGGATTAGGGCCCACCCTAATCAAGTAGGACCTCATGTTAACTTGATTGCATCTGCAAAGGCCCTATATTCACAGGTAGTGGCAGTCAGGACTTCAGCATATCTTTTTGGGGGCACGATTCAACCCGTAACACCACCTCAGTACTTCTACCTTGAGTTCCCTCCTACTTCCCCTTTCCATGCTTGCTCCTTCCCATCTTTCTGGGGTCAGCTCAAAAGCCACCTTCTCAGGAAGCTTCCCTGACCACACACTTTGAACTACCCACCCCCAACACCCTGTCATCACTGTACTTGGTTTCCTTCTTAGACCTTATCACCGCCTGATATACAATCCCCCTCCCTCTCTCCAGGGCAATATCAACCCCCAGGAGCAGCTGCTCTGCATGTCTTGTTCATGACTCTGTTTCCAGGGTGTAGGTGAGTACCTGAAACAAAATATTATGGTAATCTTTAACTGTCCGTTGAATATAAAATCCCAGCCGGAAAATTTGGGAAATATGAGAAGTGGTAGAAGAGAAGGTTGAGGGCTGACATGACATTGAAGTGATGACAAGTATTCAACTGTTTACTTAACAACTATTTATTGAACATCTATTGTGTGCCAGGCACTGTTGTAAGTTATAGCTCAACTAAGATGAAAATCCTTGTCCTCATGGGCCTGGCATCTGAGCGAGAGGAGAACCTTCACAGCACCAGCAGCGACCACATGTCATGTGCTTGCTGTCAGTCAGGCACATTTCAGTACACCTGCAATGTTAATCCCACAAAAACGTGGGAGGCAAGTACTATTATCAATTTACCTCTTCCCAGGAGAGGAAACAATTTCAGAACAGTTAAACAAATTGTCCAAGATCACCTAGCTGGTGAGTAGGAGAGCAGACTCCTCCCAAGCATGGGGGTTAGTTCCATTCCCCACCCTCTTAGCTGTTGCATTACCCAACTCTTAAAGAAAACACTATTTCACGTAACGCTGGCCAGAAGTCCATGCAGTCGGTAGTCAGCTACATTTTCCTGATGAGGAAATGAAACTCAGAAAATTTAAATCACTTGCACACATCACAAGCTAACAGGTGGTAGGGCAGCAGGGCTGCAGAGCCCAGGTTCATAAGCACTACCTTAAATGTCCTCTTCTCAAGCTTGTAGGTTTATGGGCAGATATAGCAGGGGTGTCCTTTTTAACAGAGCTCGGATCCCAGGGCTTTCAGACTCTAAAGTGTGCAGGATTCACTGGGACATTCCAAATGCAGATTTTGAATCAGCAGCCCAGATGTTTCCACTATCCTTGTGTGACCTCAGGCTTCCTGGGTCTCTTTGACTTCTCATTCATGTACATATTCACCACATGGCAGGCTTTGTGTTACAGGGTGGTCTGTTGATGGTCTGGGGGATTTCATGGCCTAAATCGCTCCTTCTTATCTCCTGGAACAGACATATGTTGCTTTGCTTACCCCAAGTCCAATCCTTCTTCTGATAACAATATCTCAACTTTCCTTTTGAGGAACCATGCCTCCTTCATTCCAATTCATGAGGTTTGAATAGATATGACTCCTCCCCACTGGCTCCAGGTGTGACAGTGGACCCAAATGTGGCCAATGATAGTGATACCAGGTGCTTTCATTGACTCTATTGGGAATAAGAAGCTGTCTTTCCACTAGGGCTACAGAGTGCATAGAATGCATTCCCGGTGCTCTGTTACTATGAAAGGTGAGTCAGCCAGAGAATAAAGCCAACATTAAGGTAAGCAGGAATGAAAAATAAAGACAGAAAGAATACTGATGAAATCTTGGAATTGCTGGATCTAGCCCTGTAAGGTAGGTTTATCACATAAACTTCCATGATATGTAAGACAATAAAGGCCCCTTTTTGCTTAAGTCAAATTAAATCAGATTTTGACTCTTGCTGCCAAAAGAATCCAAAATAAAACATCTCCTTGAGGCAAAATTCCCCTGTACTCCAGAAGACTCTCCCTCAGAAACTGGTTTGGCCCATGATAGTATTAAATATTTCAAACTAAAGTGCAAATGACTAGGAGTGTTGACTCAACCATTGGAATGTTTTGAAGATTAAATCAGTATTTGAAAGCAGCTGGAAGGTGACTGACAGTTGGTAGGTACTTAAAAATTATTCTGAGTATTTATCTAAATTGCATATTTTCATTTTTTTAAGTACTAGAAAATATGTACTTGGCAAATCTCAAATACTTTCCTAATTTGGAGAGTATAATAGAAGATATTTTATGTGAGAAAACATTCTTATTGTTGCTTCTCACCTATTTGGTTTATTTCACGTAGGTTTGAAATGCAGCCAAGAGCTTAACTTTCTGCGTCACCCTCCTAATTCTTCCGTCTCTTTTTCCTCCACACTTACTCCTTAGATCCTTGAAAAGTACAGGGATCCACCCCTTGGAACACCAACTTTTAAAGACTGCAAACTCCTCTTCGTGAGAAGGAAGGGTGTGATTAACATGTGACTTGTTTTAAAGTCATGCAGTGAAGTTACAAAGTCTCTATTTTCTTCATCTTTTTAAAAAAAATTACAAAAGACAAATACCAGTTCGTTACAGCAAGGGTAGCAATGCAGTGTAGAAGAAATTTTTTTCTCTCTCCCTCTCCTTCTCTGTATCTCTTAGAGCAGCAGCCCCCAACCTTTTTGGCACCAGGGACCATTTTCATGGAAGATAATTTTTCCACAGACTGGGGAAGGGGTGATGGTTTTGGGATGATTCAAGCACATTACATTTGTTGTGCACTTTATTTCTATTGTTATTACATTGTAATATATAATGAAATAATTATACAACTCACCATAGGTTGGGGTCCCCTGTCTTAGAGTAACTAGTATTAACAGCCTAATACATATCCTTCTATTTCTTTTCCTATGGTCTTAGAACCAAACACAAATGCGTGTATGTGTGTAGATATGTCTACATACATATACACACACTTTTTTTTTACATACTCTTATAAATTTTTATTTTTGGATGTATTTCAAAGGTAGGATTGCTGGGCCAAAGTGTATGTATAATTTTAATTTAAATAAACATAGCAGATTACTTCCCAAAAAGTTTATATGACTTCATATTCTTACAACTCTATTCCTCCAAATCACCTCTATCCCAGAATATTTTGTACGTGGTACTGTCAGTTTAATGGGTAAAACATACTTGTTTTTTGTTGTCATTCTTGCTCTTTTTATTGGTGCTTTGGGATCATTTGGATTTCCTTTCCTGTAATTGGCCATTTAGCTAATGGGTTGCTGGTATTTTTCTTATTTATTTGTAGGAACTCTGTATTTTAAGGATTGGCTATACATCTGTAATATGTGTTGCAAACATTCTTCCTAGTCCATTGTTTGTCTTACTTAATTCATGGTGTCTTTTGCTAAGCAACATGTTTACATTTTTATATGGTTTAAGATATTGGTAAAATGGGGGTAGGTGCTTCACATTCCTGTCGGTTAGAAAAAAAAAGGACTAGATGAAGGTTTTAGATGACAACCAGATCTATGGTGAGACCTCCTTTGTTCAGGACATCCGTGTTCAAGTGTCTCACAGAAAGTTCTAGAAAATAGCGATTATGGTTAGAGAGAAACAGCCACAAATTCAAGATCCCCAGTCCACCCTAATGAGATGTGACAGTCCAGCTTTATTTCTACCCCTTCTTGATTAGCTCGTTGGAAATATTCAAACCCACCTTTGTGTTGGAAACAAGAGGATACAACCCTGACATGACTTATGACTATGGTGGTTTCTTCTTAATTACCAGAGTCAAATTGTCTTTAAAATGAAAAAATTCATGAAACCGATCCTCTTTTCCCCAAATTAAAGTCTCTCTCTTGGGAGTTCCACTCCTCTCCCCACTGTGGTATTTTGTCTCCCAAAAAAGCAACAATTATTTACTGCACTGAAGAGATAGCTGTGTGCTGGCCATGGTGGGCAGGGGTTTGAATATGAACCAGAACGAAGTGAGGTATGTACCACTATGATGGTGGATCCCAGAAGTGCCTGTCCATGGGTTTATGATTCCTATCCAAACAATGTCTGGAGAATCTTTTTGTCATCCTCTAGAAATAAAACATGTGCATCATCTCGAATGTATCCAAAGCTCAGAACAAGGCCTTCCTATTCCCTCTTGGCCCTATCACCCAGCTGTTTCAGTATCTGACAGAGACACCTGTGACAGCTGATATGTCCAGAGACCTTTTACTGAGAAATTGTGATTACTCTTGTTTCTCTTTATAAACCTGAGCACCTTTCTGATTTGATTATAGAACCACCACTATATGGCCCCATTTCACATGCTTTTCCTACCTTTCCTGTGATCTTTCAGAGGTTGTCCCTGATTGAGGATAAAGATGGCAGCTGGTATTGATCGAGTGTTGACAACTTGTGGTGACTCTGCTACACCACATACTGTGCCAAACAGGTTCTTTACAGAAATTTTTTCCTTTGATCTTTACAATAACCCCATGAGCCATCTAGTCTTATAAATCTCCTTCTACGGATCAGGAAACTGAAGCTCAGAAAATGGTTAGAGTAGAACAGGGATTTGAACTCATGAGGCCTTGCAACTACAACATAGATTGTGGGTAAGCACCATGCATATTGCCTCCTAGAGTGTGCAAGATGAGACTTCTTAAAACTTGAGGCCAGGGCCTGGGTGACAGAAGTCCAAGAGCCCCCTGAAATTTTATGCAGAATGTTGGGCAAGGTTTGATTTATTTTGTTTATTTCCCAGGGGCCAGCAATTTAATCATTCACCCTAGTTTTAAAATAGTTTAAGCATGCACTCCCAATATTTATATATTTATTTATAAATTATATACTTGCACAAAAGTATTGATATGTCCACTATAAAGCATAAAAAAGCAGTTGGAATTTTAAATGGTGTCTTAGTCAGTTTGGGCTGTTATAACAAAAATACCATAGACTAGATGGTTTAAGCAACAAACATTTATTTCTCATGGTTCTGGAGGCTGGAAGTCTGAGATCAGGGCACCAGTGTGGTTGGATTCTGGTGAGGGTCTTCTAGGTTGCAGACTGTTGACGTCTTATTGTATCCTCACGTGGCATGCCCTCAGGGGCATGGGATCTCTCTGGGGTCCCCTTTATAAGAACACTAATCCCATTTATGAGGGCTTCACCCTTCTGACTTAATTACCTACTAAAGGCCCCACTTCCTAATACGATCGCATTGGGAGTTAGAATTTCAACATGTAAATTTTGGGTGGGCAGAAACATTCAGTTCAGTGAAAATGGCTAAGATAAAACTGAAATAAACTACCTACAATCCAATTATTTTGTTCATTAATAGTACAGAAAGCTCTTTGCTCTCACTAAATAAAATTAGTATTGGAAATGAACTGCATACTTAGTTTTACGTGTTTGATGATTTGTGATGGCTTCATTCTGTTATTTGAAAAAATCTTAAGCCATAACATGTATTTAGGATGAGGTTCATTGTTTCAGTTACCTGGTACTGTGTAACAAGTTATCCCAACATTTAGTGATTTAAACTCACAATTTTGTTTTGGTCATGATTTCTGGGGCAGGAATTAAGAAGAGGTTCAGCTGGCTGGTTCTTACTTGGAGTTTCTCATGTAGTAGAGTCTGATGTTGGCTGAGGCCACAGTCACCTGAAGGATGGACGTCAAAGTTGTCCCAGTCTCATGGCCTGCACTCCTGGGAGCTTAACTGGGGCTGTTGACCCTAGCATTCGTGTGACCCCTTCCCAGTGGTGGTCCCAGTGTAGCTGGCCTTCTTGCATGGTAGCTTGCTTCCTTCAGAATGAGCATCTCAGGAGAAGCTGATAAGGGAAGCCCTGTGGCTTTTCCTGAGTTAGGCTTGGAAGTCACATAGCATTCCTTCCACCATAACCTATCCATCAAAGTAGTTATAAGCCTGCCTCTGTTCAAGGGCTGGGGAATTAGACTACCTGTACTTTTGATGAGGGGACAGCAAGGTTGCATTTTAGGCCAGCATATAGGATGGGAGATATGGCTGAGGCCATCTCTGGAAAATGTAATCTGCCCTATTCATCATTACAGATTCAGTCATTGATTAATAGATATTTACGGGCCAAGTGCAGTGGCTCACGCCTGAAATCCTAGCACTTTTGGAGGTTGAGGCAGGGGGATTACTTGGGGCTAGGGGTTTGAGACCAGCCTGAGCAAAAGCGAGGTCACATCTTTACAAAAAATAGAAAAATTAGCCAGGTGTGGTGGCGTGCACCTGTAGTCCCAGTTACTTGGGAAGCTGAGACAGGAGGATCGCTTCAGTCCAGGAATTTGAGGTTGCAGTGAACTACGATGATGCCACTGCACTCTAGCCTGGGCAACAGAGCAAGACCCTATCTCAAAAAATAAAAATAATAGATATTTATGGAACACCTACTATATGCCAGGCTAAGAATATGAGGAAATAGTCTAGAAAAATTCAAGATCCCTGCCCTCCTGGAGCCCGTATTCTAGTGCAGAAAATATTGCACCATGGATCTAAATGCAAATCTATGCTTTAAATAATCTTCTTGATCACTTTATTTTTTGTTTGATTTCTTGACAGATACAAGTTGGTCACCACTATTTTTCACATCACAACATAACCGATAAAAAGCTCCTATTACGAGTGGAAGAAGTTAGGGCTCTGCCGTTTTCTTGTTGCATGCAGATGCTTGCATTATTGGTATTTCCTTCAACTCACATTGTTTTGTAGGAACCTCTAAGCCACTAGTCTTTTTCGTGAGAGCTGCTGTAGTTAAGAGAAGATGGTGCAGTCTGCGAATCCACATTACGGGGCGTGTGTGGAGTGTGAGAAACCCCAGTAAGCTGTAAGCAAGAGGCAGTGAGAGCTCCTCTGTCTTCCCCTAATCCCAGTTCCTCCGAGGTGTAGAATTCCCATCTTCTCGGAGGATTTCTCTAATGCCACATGCAACCGACGCAGAGCGAGTGAGACGAGTGTCAAGCTGCTTATTAAAATATAACACAGTTTAATTTCTTTCGTATTTTTAGTATGAAAATAAGTATAAATAGAAGATCTAATGTCATCTTTTTTTTTTTTTCCTGCTTATTTTCCACTTTGGAGGCCACTGCTCTAGACAAAATCAGAAAATGCTTCTTTGTCTCGCGCCAGTTAAAGTGGGTGATGCTTCTAGAAAGGGCACAGTGCCCGGCAATAAGACAGCCCCCCCACCTTGTCTCCTTTAGTGCCTTCTCTTGAATGACAAAGAAAAAGGAGCTGAAGTGACTTGTGTCCTGTAGGAAGCAGCCTGACATGCAACGTCTCAATTAAAGCGGAAAGCAAAAAAGATGCTTGTTGCAGCTTAAACAGATAGGGGGAGGGGGATTTCTTTTTCCCCCCAGTTGCTTGTCTGCTTTGGGTGGAGACTGCATGCTTTGAAGAATCTTACAAATGTTCCTGTCCATACACGGATTAGAATATCTCAGGCTATTCTCTCTGGAAGCATTTGTGCTCTTGTTGTCTGAGGCATCGGTAAAGAGCAACAAGCCGTCTTGTAAATGGAGCTGGAATCTGGGATGTTCTTGTTCCTTTCTTGCCAGGGGCCACTGGCATTTATTCCTGAGTTGAAGCGTCAGTGACCGGGATTATTGCTCCCAGAATCCGTGTTAAACCACACAAGCGACAGAGATTTTCTCAGCTATGTTGTGAACTCAGTCTAGGCTTATTTCAATCCTGGCTAAATAATTCAAATATGAATAGCTATAAAGCTATTAACAGCAATACTAATATTAATTCTAGTAGCTAAGAGTACTCAGTGCCTACTCCTTGCCAGGTGCCGTGCTAGGTTGCCATGTGGATTTAATCGTCACTCGTTGCAACAACCCTATGAAGTATAGACTATCAGTTATCTGACATCAAAGCAAGAAGCTTCTCCAAGTTTCAGAAAAATTAAACGATTTGAATAACAGAGGCTGAGCCCAGGGAGGACACCATATCTGACTCCAGGGTTGCAAGGTTAATTAATGACGTCTATGTATATATTATTTATTAGAAGTTCATGTGGTTTATCTCCACGCTGCTTTGTGATCCTCCTACGTCAAAGCCACGTGCTAGGCATTGCCAGGTGTTATAGGCAGAATGTTAAGATGACCCTCAGTGACCTTCACCTTGTGTAACCCCTCCCCCTAAGCATGGGAGGAATCTGTGAATGTGAGGAGCTATCACTCCTATGGAGAAAAGGATTTTGCTGTTGTAATCACAATGCATAATTAGTTGACCTTAAGATAGGGAGATTATTCTGGGTGGGCCTGACCTAATCAGGGAAGCCCTGGAAAGAGACTGTGCTTTTCCTGGAGAGAGAGTCAAAGAGAGAGGGTGATTCAGCATGAGGGAGATTGTCCGATGCTGACTGTGATGATGGAAGGGGTCACGTGGCAAGGAATGTCGGTGGCCTCTGTGAGCTGTCACAGGCCCCCCACCAACAGCTGGAAAGAAAACGGGGACTTCAGTCCTACAACCTTAAGGAACTGAATTCTGTCCATCACCTGTATGAGTTTGGAAGTGGAGCCTTCCCCAGACCCTTCGGATGTGAATGCTGCTCAATCAGCATCTCGATTTCAGCCTTGTAAGATCCTGAGCAGAAAACCCAGCCACTCCACGCCTGTGCTTCTGATCTGCTGCACCGAGAGCTCATGAAGAGGGATTGTGTTAAGCTACTAAACTGGTGGTAATTTGTTACATGACAATAGAAAATTAATATACCACATATTTCCATGGGTTTTTCTGTAGACTCACTGAAGTGCCACAAGAGTGTTTCTTTCTTTATCTTCTTTTTTTAAGAACATCATCTCCTTAGCATTGTGCTTACATATAGCAGGTGCTGTAAGTGTGGGCCAGAGAGGCTGCGCATCTGCCTGGGTTTAAACCTGATGCTGTGTCTTCCCTGCTGTGGGACCTTGGGCAAACTATTTAACTGACATATGTGAAATACGTATGAAATAATCAGACTCGCTCATAAGGTAGGGGTGAAGATGAGATGACATTTGTGCGTAAAGTGTCTGGTACAGAGTAAGAAATCAATAAACTATCAGTTATTATTATTGTGTGTTTAGTGAGTTAAAATGAATTATAATCATGGTGGGAAAAACCCTTCTAAAAATATCCCAAACATGTCCCTACCTGCTTAAGATAAGGTTAAGGAATTTTTAAAAAGCTTTTCTGGGCTACTTTTTATTAAATTATTGCGGTATCTGTACCATAGAGATGTCTTCTGGCACCATGGAGAATTGGGCTCAGTCTTAGCTGGTCCCGTTGCATAAAATTTTTATCTGAATTCCTTTGGGGAAAGAAATTGTACTCTTTGAATGAACCTTGCAAATGTTCCTGTCCACATTTTAGAATGGTATCTGCAGGAAACATTGATTTCTTGTTTGTTCTTGCCAGATGTTCCTTTCTGGGCATGGCCACGTTCTGCATCTAGCAACAGTCACTTTTGCTTTCCCCACCGTGTTTTGGGCTGAGAAACCCACAATTATCAATCAAGCATGCCCATCATCTCCTGTTTAACCCTGGCAGAGCCACCTGCCACTCTCTTCCACACTGCTCTCTGGCCACAAGGCTGACCTTTAGGGGATGCATCAACTGGCTCCCTTTCTCTCCAGCTGTCATCGGGGCAAGCTGGCAGGACATGAGACGGAAGAGAGGAGGCTGGGGAGTTTACCTCCCAGGCTCACCTCCTGGGGAGTTGCCTTGGCTGGTTGTTCCCTCGCTGGTCACTGTTCCCCTCCATGTATCCTTTTCCATGCAGCTCTTCCTTGTTCTAGATTCTGGAAACTACTCCCTCCTCTATCCCTTCTGACCTCTGGATGGTAACAGCTCCTTTGACTTCCCTACACCAGCTCCCTTTGTAAATAGTGCCTTTACTAAACTGCCCTTGAATCATCCCATCCTGAGTGTGCACCTGATTTCTGATAGGCTCCTGACTGATACACTGAGACTGTTAGATATTTATGAATAGTTAGGAAGAGTCCGTAGGTCCTGATTGTAGCTCTCTCATCAGCAAAGAGCTTGTGTTTGGCCACATCTGTTTTGGCTGTTCAGAGGACATTCCTTTTGCTTTTCACTGGGTTTTCAGTTATATTCTAGATGATGAAAGTTGGCAGAGAAGTGACCTCTGCATAAATGAGATATTTCAGGATGTTTTGCTATCAGAACATCCCACTCCACTGCATCTTATTTTGAAGCAAGCACAGGTCTGAATCCATTGAAATGGGAGCTGACAAACTGAAGGAGCAAACCCTCAGACAAGACAATTTTTAAAGGTTGTTTGTACATGTCTCTAGTGAAACCGAATTGTCCTTTGAATTCCATTTCCTGTAGATTATTTTGGGAACCTCTAGAAATGGAGAGTGCATTCAGCTCTGATAGGGAACACTTCTGTTTTGCATATTGACATGCATTTTAACAAGAAAAAGGTCAGTGATGGGAACAGCACTGCTTGTTGGTGTGACAGTCGACATTTACCTGAGTCTTCTCGATACAATGCAGTTGAAAATAGTTTAGTAAAATAATTGTCATGATTGATTTTTATTTTCTTTTTGGACCCAGAGTTCATCCTTGTTGCTCTTGGGCTAGGTAACTTTCAGAAACTTAAATTCCCTTTTGATGGAAATTCACTTCTTAAGTTCTGGGTGGATGACAAACTTTGATTAAAATCACAAACTCTTTTATGATCTGTTGGCAAAAGCTGGTGAACTCAATTGCTGTTGACATATTCCTTGACCAACATCTGTTCATCAGGTGACACGAGAATGGCAGAAAAGGAATGGGTGGGAATTTTTGAGCCTAATATTCTTACTTGTAAATCACACATCTTCTGAGAACTTTGGGGGGAACTCTGAGAGAAAGGTGGGCATTTAAACACATTGTCATCACAATCATAACAGCCATGTAGCTTTACCTAGTAGTTCTTTGTCCACCAACAGTATGATTATACTTTTAGGAAAAGAGAAGAAAAAATAATTTATATTTAGAATAGTTTACTACTTTTACTGACAAGAAATGAGGGATATACTGGAAGAACAATGCATGGCACTTAGGCCAAAAAAAGGGGAGAAATGCCCAAAGAAGGACAGCAAAGTACCAGAAAAAAAAAATCTCAGTTCAATTTGAGGAGCATTTATTAACCACCAACTATGTGCTGGGTGCTCTGTCTGGTGTTGCTTCTCACAAAATCAAATGGGATGGACCCCGTGCTTTATATCAACATGCTTGGCATCTCCTGGGAAAGAAAGAACAGAAAATTATCTATGGTAAATATTTGCTGACTTTTCCAGCCATACATCCATCCCTCGTGATTTTCCATAGTTTCGTTCTTCCTCCCCATTCTCAGGCCATGAGTTGTAGAGGGGGCTGATACCATTTCCATTCTCGACTCTGGGGGGACATAGGACCAGGCTGAGCCACCTGACCCAAAGTACTGCGATAATATTCAATCATAAACTTGGCAGAAACCAGAGGAAGATAAATTCTTGTCTGCTGTACTTGCACCTAATAGGGATTCTGGGTGTAAGGGTAAGGTAGGTCCACGATTTCTGGAGGCTACCACATAGATAAAGATTGCTAAAAATACAGCTAAGCGCAGTGGAAATCAGAGTTTAGAGACTGACGGAGATCAAGCCCTTTCAATGGCACTTGAGCCCCTGGATCCAGCTATGCCTGAAGCTACACTTATCCCCTTGGTGTGTCTAGGTATGTAAATCAATACATTCTCCTCTTTCACATAGACTTATTTGGTAGGATTTCTCTCATTTTCTTTTCAAAAAACAACACATTTAATTATTACTATACCAATTGATATGGGTTGACTTGTATCCCCCAAAAAGATATGTTGAAGTCCTAACACCCAGTACCTTAGAATGTGAACTTATTTGGAAGTAGGATCATTGCAGATATAATCAGTCAAGATGAGGTAAAACCAGAGCAAGGTGGACCTTTAATGCCGTATGACTGGTGTCCTTTTAAGAAGAAGAACACGCAGGGATATGACGACCATGTAAGATGGAAGTGGAGACTGGAGTTATGTTGCCACAATCCAAGGAACCCCTGGGGCTACCAGAAGCCAGAAGAGGCAAGGAAGCATCCTTTCCTAGAGGCTTCAGAGAAAGCACGGCCTGGCTGACAACTTGATTTTGGGCTTCTAGCCCCCAGAACTGCAAGGCAGTATGTTTTTGTTATTTTAAGCCACCTAGTTTGTGGTATTTTGTAATAGTAGCCCTAGGAAACTAATACACTAGTAAAAAGGGATATGCCATGACGAGGTTATTATGGGAGTTTAGGCAAGACCGTGATTCACCCTGATGGGAAGATGAAAAAGATTTTGAAAAAAATTTCCAAAAGGAAAATGGCCCTTGCACTGGTACTTAGGAGACATATAAAAATTAAACAGGGGAACAAGGAGAGAGGAGTGTCCTAAGCAAAGGAGCTCAAGGATGCAGAGATATGTTTGGTGACTTGCAAGGAGTAGGTGTTGCTCCAGCAAGAGTGGGTGTTGCTGCAGCATGTTCCAGGAGGCATGACACAAGATGGGCAGGTTCAGGCCAAACCACCATGGGCTTTATGCTTCACTGCCACAGAATCTGAATTCTAACATGAGGGCAATGAGGCTCTGTCTACCCCAGGAATCCTAGCAGGGAGTTCATGATGGGCACTTTCAAACAAATTTAGAATTTTGGGGTTTAAGAATTTTTGACAGCCTATCATAGAGCAGAGTTTCTCAACCTTGGGACTTTTGACATTTGGGGCTAGATAATTCTCTGTTGTGGGCGCTGTCCTGTGCATTACAGGATGTTTAGCAGCATCCCCAGCCTCTGCCTTCCAGATGCCAGTGGCACCCTTGCATTGGTGTAACAACCCCAAATGTCTCCAGACATTGGCAAATATCCCCTGAGGGCCAAAATTACATCTGATTGAGAGCTTCTGCACTGGACATTAAAGAGCTCAGATTCATTCCTCAGTCAACAACTATTGCAAGCCTGCTGGGCACCAGGCACTGTTGTAGGCATTGGGAATAAGAAGTAAGCATGAAAGACAAGGTCCAGCCTTTGTGGAGCTTAGATCCCAGCAGGAATGGCTTCATTCCACATTTCTACAGCCTGTTGCTGGGCCAGCTAGGTCCCAGATGCTGTCCAAGCTCCGTGGGGGAGAAGAGACAGCAGAAAGATAAGGATTTTACAGTTATGACACCAACATCTCGGCTGGGGAGTGCAGTGGGGATGGCTAGAAGCCTCCACATATCTATTCCTGCTTCTCTCTTAGTAACAAACCTTCATTTTGAGCTGGGCACACATCCCTTGAAATAAAATCTACATTTCCTTGCCTCTCTTGTATTTCCTTTGAACGTATGGCTCTGTGATTAAATCGAGCTAAAGAGATGTGAGAGACAGTGCTGTGGGGACTTTGGGGAGGGCTCCTTAAAGCAGGTGGAGGTGGTGATGCTCCCGCCTCCTTCCTCCTTCTGCTGCCTGGACTGCGTGTTTGATGCCTGGAGCTCTAGTTGCCACCTCGGAGAACCTGATGGGTGGTAGATGGAATAATGGCCCCCCGAAGACGTGCACGTCCCAATCCCCAAAGCCTGTGAATATGTCGCCTTACATGGCAAAAGGAACATTTCAGATGTGATTAAGTTAAAAATCTCGAGATGGGGCGATTATCCAGGTGGGCCCAATGTCACCAGAAGGGTTCTTAGGAGAGGCAGGCAGGAGGGTCAAAGGCTGGAAAAGGGGGCGTGACGATGGGAGCAGAGGGTGGGGTGATGTGCTCTGAAGGGGGGAGGGCAGGAGCCAAGGAATGCGGGCAGCATGTAGGAGCTGGAACAGGTAGGGACCTGATTTTCCCCTAGAGCTTCCAGAAGGAACGCAGTGTTGCTGGCACCTTTTTCTTAGCCCTGCGAGACTCATTTCGGAATGTGACCTCCAGGATGGTCTGATAATAAATTGATGTTGTTTTAAGCCACTAGAGTTAGTGACAATCCATTACAACAGCGGTAGGAAACTAATGCAAAGTGATCTTGAGAAGGGAACCTTGTACTGGGATAGTGACACAGAAAGACAGAGACGTTGGTTCCCTGATGACACCATGGAGCCACCATAGGCCCTGAATTTGCTACCTCTGAAATCATTTTATGCAAAAGAAAAATAAACTTACATCTTACTCAAAACGCTCTTATTTTTGGACTTGGTGTTATGTGCCACTGTTCTGTGTTTTCTTAGATTCTGAATTTGTCTATTTAGCATCCATTTATTACAAGGCAAGACTAACGACCACATCCCATCCAGGGGTGGGGAACCTGCGGCCTTAAGGCCACATGTGGCCTTCTAGGTCCTTAAGTGTGGCCTTTTGACTGAATCCAAATTTTACACAACAAATTCTTTTATTAAAAGGGGTGTAGCAGAGAAAGATGAAGCTTTTCTTGCCTCCTTTGGTACTTAAAAAAGAACAATCTTGAAATCAGAATGCCGAAGTTTCCCCACCTCTGCATGGCGGGGCCTTCTCTCTCCAACCCAATATTTTCCCTACCCTAAATCAACCCAGGGCCAGGTACCAGATAACCAGGGACAGCTCTATGCTGAGGTCACCTGAATTATTCCAATTGGTCAATCCCAATTGGTCAATCCCAAGATATTCACCCTGTCCTTCCTGGCCTTTCCTGCAGAAACCCCGAGAAGGGCTGTGGCTTATGCCTTCCCCTCGCTCCTTTCTGCCTCCTGGTGCTTTTCCCTGTGGCCCTGCAGGACATGCCTCTGATTTCTAGGGGAACCGTGAGTAACATTACACTTTTCTTTCGACAGCATTGACCTCTCTGCATCCTCACTCAGTCACCTTTATAAACTAAGAACCAAGCACAAGTCAGCCACCAGACCAAATTTTAAGCAATACGGTCACAATAAACAATAAAACAAAAAAAAACCAAACAAATTAAACCATCATTTCAGACAGTAATAATGTTTGAAGAAAATAAACAGGGCAATGTGAGAAAAAGTGATTAGATAAAGGTGGGGTCAAGGATCTTTCTGTGTTGGTGACCTTCAAGCTGAAACCTCAAGGATGAAGAAGAGCCATCTGGGGTCAGGGTGGGGCCTGCTCCATCTTTCAGGCAAAAGGAATAGCTGGGCAAAGGGGCCGAGGTGGGTGGGAGCTTTGTAAATTAGGAGGTCAGGTGGTTGGAAGATCAGGAGAAATGGAGAAAGGGGTGGTCATATGGTGCCAGACCAAGACAAGGAACGTGGCCTTTCTTCCAGGTGCTGTGGGAGGCCACCAGAGGGCTTTCAGTGGAAGTCACTGGCTCCAACGTGCGTTTTAAAGAGATCGTTCCAGATATTGCTATCTCAAGCATGGGGGAAGGCGACCCACCCTATGGCGTGGTCCAGTTCTGTCACGGCAACTCTCACTGGTCCCTCCTGGGGCCTTAAAAATTATATTATCGCTGACTCCTAATGTTCACGTGAATTATGATCCAGGACACCAGAGCAAGGCTGCTTTGCTTTATGTGTGCGGTTTCTACATCAGACACAGTCTTTCTACGAGGCTGATAAATACAAGTACTTGGGAGTATTTTATGGATCAATGAAATATTAATGGACCTGGAGGTGCTTTAAGTTTATTTATAAAGCTGGGTCATCTATAGGTCAAATACCATTATAGTAAATGCAATTGTAATGAATATCTTTGATAAATTTGGTTTTTAAGTTCCAACTCATATCCAACTTATTTCAAACAATATGAGCTATAGGCCCACAATTTCTTTAATGCAATTCTGAAATCCAAAAATGCACCCAAAGACCAAAGTTAATTTAAAAATTTTTTTGATATTCATGTGATGGCCAAAATCGAACCTCACTAATATGAGAGAGAGTGTGTGTGTGCTCATGTGTGTGTATGGTCTTTATTTATCCTACTGAGTGGGAATATTCATATGTTTCACTGCAGAAACATTATTTGATTACAGGGATCTGCTCCCATCCTCTTTGGGATTTTTACTTAATATATCTGAACCTAATTACCTAAGATCCAAGTAAATCTTGAGTTCTGAAATATATTTGGCATAAAGGGTTTCAGATGGCGGATTATGGGTCCCACAACCATATGTGATTATTTCTTCACAATATGTAAAAAAGGCATTTGAATTGTAACTGATAATATTAGAAAGTAGACACAGACAATTAAAAGACTATAGATAGAGAAATCACACAAATTCTAATATGTGTATTTTGCATGTCCCACTCACTTTACAAAACATTTTGTTTGTGAATAAAGGTGGGGAATTTGATCCTTCTAAAAATCCTGTGAGGTCAGGGACTAGGATGATTTTTATCCCTATATTCCCAATATATAACTGAGCCTAAAATAATAGCTACTCATGAGATCTGAGCACAGTGTAATTATTTAGTCAGTTGAGGAACCCGGAGATCAGATGTCGGGTGACCCACCCAAGTGCTGGGGCTGGTGGACTGGGACACAGGTCTTCTGACACCTGCCCCCACGTTTTTCCTCCTTATACCACCACTGCCTTGCTGAAATGGAAAGAAATTGAGGCCCTTTCTGAGGGAGTCAAAGAGATTGGAACACAAAAGAGGAAGAGGAACACAAGGGGGCCTTTGTTTCAGTTGGACAAAGCTAACCAATCTGTGTAAATAGCCAAGGGCCTTGTTTCTAGATAAAAGAAGACTCTCTAATCAGTTCTAATCCAGGAGTATCTCTGGCAGTGAGAGATTGTAACAGCAAAATATTCGCTTTGAAAAATGAAACCTATTAAATTCAGGGCATTGTAATTTCCCATTGTGAGACTGTGGTACCAGCGATTAAATTCTATTGTGTGTCTACAGTCCTTGTTACCAATGATGTTTAGTATTATTAACTGAGATTCTAAGAATATCAGCTCTCAGCTCTCCATAGCTAAAGTGCTGTTCTGTTCCTCGTGGGAAACAATTTGCATATATCCCAAATTCATCCTTGATTTGTCTCTTTCCCTCCCTATTCCCTGTATCCTATGTAGAAGCCAATCCTGTAGACCCCACCTCCAGATATAGTCTGTGCATGTTCACCTCTCTGCCCAGGTGGTTCACATCTGGACAACTCTAGCAGCTTCTGAACTGGTATCCTACCTGCTATCTGTTCTCCACATGGCAGGCAAACTGTTTTCTTAAAAGATGGAAGCTGCTTTAAATTGCATTCCCCAAAGGCAGATCCTGAGAGGAGGATTTGTATGAAAGTAATTTATTAGGAAGTGCCCTCAGAAAAGACCAGAAAGGGAGTGGGGAAATGAGGCCAGGAGAATAAGACCAAGTAAGCAAACTCAACAAGTCCTGAGGACGTAACTTGGGCTCTATCCCACGGGGGAGCTTAGAGTGCAGGCCATGCCTAAGATTGTCCCAATCAGGAGCAAGGGAGTGGGGGTATTTATACTCCTTGTACCCACCAGTCATTTGTAAGGGGTCATAAATTCCCAGCGAAGCCACCACTCTCTGAGTATGTAGGAAGAAGAGTATTCTTACAACTGCCCCAGGATATAAGCACAATGGTTACTTCATTCTACAGACAAGCAAACTGAAGCATGGAGTGTTTAAGTAAATTGCCCAAGACCACACAATCAGGAGTAATAGAGATAGAGTGTGACCCTGGACGTTTGTTGTAGAGTCTGTCATCTTAACCACGGCTTCAGACTATGCTATAGTATCTCACAAACACTAAGGGTGGGCCACAGCAGAAGTGCCAGAAAATGTCTACAAAATTACTGGCTTATAATTTTCCACAGTGTCAAGGTTATGAAAGTCAGGGAAAGACCAAGGTATTGTTGCAGCCTGAAGAGGATAGAGCATGAGAACTAAATGCAGCAGTTGATTCTGAGCTAAACCTTTTGCTACCAAGGACATTATTAGGAAAATTGGAGAAACATAAATGGGATCTGAGGATTCCATGGTAGGCATAGATCATGTCAGTTTCCTGATTTTGATAGTTAGTTGTGTAAAAAAGTGTCCTTGTTTGTAGAAAATACACAGTAAGGTGTTTAAGGCATCAGGTCAGCAACTTAACTCTTATAGATCAGGGGGAAAAAAAGATTCTTTTTTCCATACTTGCAAGTTTTCTGCAATTTTAAGATGACTTCAAAATTTTAAAAAATATTTTAAAATCCTCAACCAACACTTATGGAAATATAATTATCTTAATCACAATTCTTAGCTTTGAGTTTCAAAATATATAATTATTAAGAAGATAGCCTTATAAGTCAGACTGCTACAAGAAAGTGCAATTATTGTGGGTACTCCATGAACTAGGCTTTTACATTTCAGAATCAAGGCTCAGTGGGCAGACCACCAAGTGAAACTTAGAGTGACAAAGGGGAAATTATGAATTAAAAGAAATTTCTGATCACAATGGAAGGAAAAAGCCCTCGGGGACCAGAAGGAGGAGCCCAGAAATATGGCTAGGAGAGAGGAGGACAGGAAATTCTGAAAGTAGTATCCTAATTCTAGGTTTGAGGCCATATAGAACAGCTTTTTAGTTTGAAGACTGGGGAGAATGAAGCCCCATAGGGAAGCATTGTGTTGGACACAAGGGTGTCTCTGACATGGTTGGGAACAGGAGAAAACCATTGGTCTGCCTGGGCAGCCTTATACCCTAGCATCATGGGGAAACAAGCAATCACCTGTATACCATGGGGATGTGGAAGTGTTGTGTGAACTGTTTGCCTAGAAGCAGCCTGTGTTCAGGTAAAGGAAGTCTAGGTGACCGGGACTTCACACCCAGAGGCAATGGTGAGATCCAGAGTCGTTAACACCAGGTGCCAGCACAGAGCCCAAAAGACTAGTTGATCTCTACTGTATCTTGGCGGATACCCATTGAGCAGGAAGGCCACACTACATGACAGTGGTTGCAATAAGTGTGGAGGGCAATGCCTAAAGACCACGCACAGAAGAAACCGACGTGAAGGGAAGTTCATGATCTAGACATGCCTTCCTTGCACCGTGAGGAACTGACCTCTCCCTGGTACCCAAACACATCTTGGGAAGAGGACAAAAACTCTAACATTGGAGAGAAACTCTGTTAAGAGTTTAGAAAATTACCCAAAAGAAAATTTAACAAAAAGAGTATTGATGCCCTTAACTAATCAATTAAGAAATTTCTGCTGTCCATGGAAATGAAGGTGGAGAAGAAAAGGGGTGTGTATGTTAGATAAAATGATTTATATATTCAGCCCCCCCTTTTCTTCTACACACTGGAGTCATAGTTGTAAATGTCGACTTCTTTACAGAAATGACAATGATGATGAAAGCAGCTAAGAGGTATGACGGTGAGGTTAAAATGGACACCCTTTGATGACATGATCAGAGAAGGTTCTTCTAGAACTGAGACTTGTCCAGAAGAAGAAACCAGTGATGGATAAGGGTGGAAGGAGAGTGTGCCAGAAAGAAGAAACATCCCAGGCAAGGACCTTGGAACATTATTGAGCTTGGCATATTCTGGGTCATGGAAGATTTTATATGAAGTACAATGGAACCCACGAAAGAATTTTAAGGACAAGTACAATATGATTTAATTTGTGTTTTTAAGTGATCGTTGTGCCCTGCTGGGTAGAAAATGGAAACAAGGAGACCAAGAAAGAGACTACTGCAGTGAATAACCGCAGATGTGGGTGATTCAGGATATAATTTGGAGTTTAAAACTGCTAGAACTTGCTGATGGTTTGGCTATGGAAAAGAAGGAAAGAGAGAAATTAGTGATAATTCCTAAAGTTTTGGCTTGAATAAATCAGTGGAGGTGGGGGTTGGGGGGGTGATGATGGAGCCTTTGACTAAGATGGGAAGATTTGGGCAGAAAAGTCTGGGGTAGGTTGGGGTTCCTAATTCCATTGCTAACGCATGGCTACTTACTGGTCTCTCAAGTAATACTAAAGAACATGAATCTTCCAAACAGTAAGCTCCCCTTCCAACATCAAGGATAATAGTGCATATAATATAGCTGATAAAAAACCATGTTCAAGGCCACGTGTTTCCAGTATAAGGTTTTCATTTAGTTGGTAATTTATTAATGGCACTGTTTACATTTGCACTTGGGTGCCTTGCTATAATTAAAACAGCTCCTGAATTTATCAACTGAGCCCTAAATTAAAGACCCGTTAAAGGCTCTACATGATGGAATAAATCTTAATATTCTGTTCTCTTAGATATGGATACCAATACATATTTTTTCAACACATGTGATGTTTGACATCAGTCAAAAAAAATACAACAGGAATATTCCATGTTTAAAGCAGAGCTGGGAAAAAAAGGCTAGAAAAATTCCATATTGCATAAAAGAAAGAGTTATATTGTCACCAAATTGAAAGGAAATCAATGGGACGACTTTGGAGGCTCACTGCAATCTGTTGTTGACATTGTTTTCTGGTAGTAATTTTCTCAAAATGTTAACAGTATTGAGTTTGCCTATTGATTCTATTATTTTTGACCTTGCATTAGTGTGGGCTAATTTTACATGCCATAAAAATTTTTTTTCACAGCTAAAATTATTGCATGACCCTGGAGTAAACCTCCAATCAGGTCAGACACCCCCCTCAGGATTCTGATAAGCGCATAAGCGGCCATAATGAGTTATGTTGACTTCCAATACACTTTCGTGTTGTTTACATTTTATTAAAGGTTTAAGCAGGGTCATCATATAAATGATCAACATATTGACTGAAACACTCAAGCCTGGAAGAATTGAAGGCCAGAGACAGCCAACCAGATTGGTCAGCTTGAATTTGAGTCAATAGCATAAATATATATCGGGCTACAGAATCGAAGCCAACTTTATAGTCATTATTCTTTCTTTTAACCCTGCTAAATAAACAGCTCCAAAGTGTCATGGAGCTGGAAGATGCCCACTCTGTTTACTCACTAACCCCCCAGCTATGCCCCCTCCAAAAACAAATAATCCAAGCTGAAAGAATTCAGCAAAATTGAGAGCAGTTAATGAGGACTAAGTGAATGGAAACCAAAGGCTCTTGAATGGTTTTCCTGGGAAAAGAATAGATTTATTGTTGGCTCTAGGTAGGGGAAGTTTGGCAGCTATATTTTCAAAGGTTTATGAAATATAGTCACAACATGCCGTTTGCATCCATCTCTTCCCCACCCTATCCCTCCCATATATGTCCACAGTGGATCAAATCCCTTGTACACCACACTCCCCGCCCCGTCCCTCGCCTTTGAAGCCGTAGTACTCAGTCTGCATGCAAAGAAATTTCAGGATTTACTGGCACAACGCTAATGGGTTTGCCCACAAATACTCAGAAGAGTATTGCTAGAGGAGTTAATTTGCCTCCTAATGATTTAATTATATGCTACAGCTCTGCTCTACAAGAATAACAATGTTCCTGCTTTCCTGCTACTGCTGGGGTTGCTGATTTTGGAAACTTTTGGGAAAGATTGACATTTGCTCTGTTTTAGCGAGAGGGGAATTGGATTACTGGGGAAGAGTGGAGATTTTTGTCCATGCCGTGAATAACTGTTCCCGTTCATCCATAATGGAACGAGGGGATCTGTCAGGATGACAGTGATGAAAATGATAAAATGCGCTTTGTTTTGTATTTGCATTGTCTTGATTCCCCCATGAAGTTATATTAGCCTTAATTTTCATATAAGGTTCAGTGAGGTCACCTGGATTGCCCAACACAGAGATAGAAATGGGATGAGCTGGGAGTCCAGTTGAGGTCTTTTGACTCCAAAACCCAACTTTTGTTTTCCACAACCAGAGCCTACCTTTCCGTGGCTTCAAAGGCCTGAGCCCCCTGGACCCCTGAATGGGGGTGATTGTGATATTAGGATCGGACTGTAGACCATGCTCTGTGCTTTGCTTTGTAGTGCAGGTTGTGTTTTTTCGAAGCAGACCCTGAGGCAGAATTGGGGGTTTAACGTGTTTATTGGGACCAATATCTATAAAAAGAAGAGGAGGCAGCAAGATTGAGCAGTGGCAGAAGTAAAGTGACATGCAGCCCCGAAAGGCCCTCTGCCAACTCTGGGGCAGCTCTGGGTCTGACACTGCCCATCAGAGTGTCCATTCTGGGCGGAAATGGCTGGGCATTTATGCCCCCACCTTGCTGTATCACTGTTGGAGCTACCCGGAGGGCATAAGGTAGGCTCTGTGGACCTGATGCAGCTGAGGCAGCCCATGCGTTCAAGGACAGACAGCGAGGGGCTGTCTGCTGACTACACACCCCTCAGCTGGGGAGCAAGGCCTTCCCTGAAGGTAGATTGAGCTGAGCCTCACATCTGTGTGTCTGCAACCCACTGTTTTCAGGTTATCTATAGGGACACCAATCACTCACGAGAGACACAGAGAGGGGAGTAAAAAGATTACAGGGTTGGATAGTAGGATGTCTGAATTTATATTCTAAATCTACCTCTTCCCAGATAGGGCATTGTGGTAGGTGAGTTGAACCTTGAAATCAATCCAATCTGTAAAAGGGGATTACAAAATGGGATAATGGTGCCATTTTATTGACTTATGGTGAGGACTAGAAATAATTTCTTTAAGGTATCTTCAGCCAATTAGGGGATTTTTTTATGAACCTCTGAACAAAGAGTTCATATTCTGGGCTGCTCATCCACCTCCCTGGTACCCACCTGTACATAACTTCTCCTTGTTATAAGCACTCACGTTCTGCTCAGTGCACCCCAAGGAAGCATGAGAATCTATGCACCCCCAGCTGGATGGTCCTCTAGGCTGTTCACTGTCAGATCCTATCCCGGGGGACGGCAAATGAAAGAGGGCACTCCCCTGACCCTGGAGTCCTGTAACTGGTTGCAGCATCAATGCAAGGGTTCCTCCTTGGAACTGGTGCAGAGGCCAGTTAACCTAACCAAGGTTTCTCTCCTTTTCTCTGGGCTGCAAGGGAAGCCAAGCACAAAGGCAACTAGGTAGAACTTGGGGCTAGAGGTGGCTGTGTGCAGCTGCCTGGCTCTCTCAGCCTTCAGGTGAGAGCAGAAGTAACCCATGAATATTCACTGAGTGCCTATTATGTTCTGGTCACTGAGTCATGCCTTTTGCATGCATTTCTCATTGAATCTTCTCAATAATCCTTTGAGGAAGGTATTATCCCTGGCCATATTTTGGTAAGAAAACAGAGGCTCACATAAGATGAGGAAACTTCTCAAGCCCCTACAGCTAGCAAGTGTTGGAGCTCAGAGTGGAACCAAGGCAGTGTGGCACCAGGCTCAGAGTGTGAGGCCACTGGCAAGTGTGAGGAGGGTTTAACAAATTCACTTCTGAGGAAGCTGTGAGGTTCTTCAATCGCGGTGTTGGTCTCGGTGCGGTGGGACATGGGTCTCTTTTCCTCACTTTCTTTAGTGAGGGTAAATTCGTCTCTCATCTTTCTATTAATTCAATTACTCCTGGCTTTAATTTCGTCTTCCTACAGTTTAGATTCCTCTACAACTGTGTTGTAGTTGCATGCATGTTTGACACACATATGAGAAATAAAGTTTACGATGATTATAGAATGTTAGATGGAAAGACTTCACTAGCAATCTGCAACAATTATTTCCTATTTATTGGAATTTTCCCTCTGACGACTGTCAGTTTTTATATGTTCCCTGTCTCCATGCCTGATCTCTAGTGGAAGAATTACCAGCTTTACACAGATGATGTTTATCAGTTAAATTGTACTGAAGTTTCACAGAAGGTGATCACTGAATGCAGAATTCTAAAATAGTCAGACTCTCCTGGGTTAAAAATACCAGCTCCACTCTTCATGAGCTACATGACATGACCTTGGTAAATTTTTTAAACTTTGCTTCTCAAACTCTCTGTCTGTAAAGTGGACATAATATCACTTATCTTATGCAGTTGTTAAGTGAGGCAGTAAAATCTAAATGCCTTGTACATAGTGCTATGATTTAAATGTTTGTCCCCTCCAAAGCTCATGTTGAAAGTTAATCCCCAATGTGGCAGTATTGAGGGTGGGGCCTTTGGAGCCCTCATGAATGAGTTAATCCATCCAAAGATTAATGGATTCATGGGTTATTATAGGAGTGGGGCTGGTAGCCTTATAAGAAGAGGAATAGAGACCTGAGCTAGCACACTCAGCCCCCAAACCACGTGATGCCCTGCACTACCTCAGGACTCTGCAGAGTCCCCACCAGCAAGAAGGCCCTCACCAGATACACACCCTTGACCTTGAACTTCTTAGCCTCTATAACCGCAAGAAATAAATTTCTTTTCTTTAGAATTTACTCAGTTTCAGGTGTTCTGTTATAGGAGTATGGACTAAGACACATAGTAAGTGCTCAACAAATTCTTATGAATATTATCGCACAGTTTTCCATGATGGATAAAGGAATAGATTTGAGGTTGTACTTTAATTATACAGCAGGATGGGTTTTTGCCATTATTTGTTTGTTTGATTTTCCTTTCTTCAGGTCAAGAGGAACAGCACTGATTGCTAACACACTGTCTGCTTTCAACTCCTGAGGATCATTTTCAGAATGAAATGATCTGTGGGCTTTAAGGGGTAGGGGCAGGGGGATGCCAAAGAATTTCCCAACCTTTGAAGAGGTCGGGGTGGACCCAATTTCTCAGTGGAAACAAAGGGACTTACTTCCACAGTAGGAAAGAGACACCAAGTGATAAAACAAGCACCCTTTTTGAAGATTTCCCGGTATATTTGTCCCTAGAGGAGTGAGCCTCAGGGAGATTTATTGTTGGAAGCTTTTAGCCTCAAGCGTAATTTTTAAAAGTATGTATTTCCCTAGAAACAGAGTAGCTCCATTTAGAAGACACAGGTGCCCCCAAGCTCTGCTCGGAAGATTACCTCAAGTTTTATTTAATACCAGTCTCAGACCTGGAGGCGTATTATTTATTTTTATCATTCTGAGAATGGATTTTCTTTCTTCTACTTCCCGTTTCAGCCCCTGCCATCTACCGGACAGGAATGTGCTTCCCGAGAAATCAGAAATGAGCAGGAGGAAAGCCTGAGTCCAAGTGCTCTTAGAGCGCGATTTCTTGTCTTCCATTAATATGCAATAATATTTAAGTCGGAGATATCATCTTCCTGTAAAACTTGGTCCATCCTACTCTTGTGGTGCTTTGTTAGTTGCAGTTCCCCCAGGAGCCAACTCTGAGACCAGGATCAGAGTATCCTGTATCAGAGTATCCAGTATCAGTGGTTTATGTGGGAGGTGAAGCCAAAAAACACGGTAGAGGAGTGCACTGGGGAGACAAGGATGCGAAGGCAACCAATAAAGGGCATGTTATCAAGCAAAGCACTGTTCTGGGCAACTGGAGCTTACTCCTGCTGGAGAAGCCTGGGAGGCAGTGTAGAACATGCAGCTCAGAGTGATCCACGCCAGGGGAGAGGGAGCTGGGGTGTTTATACACCAGTTTCCCTCCGTTATTTGTGGAGGGCTGCTCCCTGGGGGCATTGATTCTTTGGCACTTCAGGCCACAGTGCCCTGAGTATCAAGGGCTGAGCAGATATGGACAATTGCCCATGATAATGGCTACAATCAATTGATTGAATCTCTGCTTTCTGGCTTGTTCTAAGTCTACCTGGGCTCTGTGCTTGGTGCTGAGGTGACACAGATAATTAAGATCCAGTGCAGTCCTTAGGATGCTCACAGTTTAGTGGGAGAGTTGAAAGAGCTAGACAGGTAAATAAATACTTTTGAGCCCGTGAGGTTATTATATGATTATATATTTAACAATATGTGTATCATTTGTGATACCCATATTATGTGCTGTACTCTGAGAACTTACCTAGATTAACTTGTTTGATCCCCACAGGACTCGACAAGGCAGGTGCATTTATTATCTCTTTTGGAGATAAGGAAATGGAGGTATAGAAACATTAAGGTGTTCAGCTAGTCTGTAGTGAAGCCAGGATTTGAACACAAGCTATCTGGTTCTGGGGCCCTGTCCTTATCTACTGCACTGTCTGTCCAGGTTTTCTCTACCTTGGCCCTATTGCCATTCCGAGCTGGGTAACTCTTTGTGACGTGAGCTGTCCTGTGCATTGGAGGATGCTTCACAGCATTCCTGATCTCTACCACTCAAAGCCAGTGGTACTTGCCTCCTCCCCTCCAGCTGTGACAACCAAAAATGTCTCCAGACGTTTCCAAATGTTCACTAGGGTGCAAATAGCCCCAATTGAGAACCACTGTTGTCTATTATAAGACAATCAGTTTTGCCTGGGGAAGTGTTTCTATAAGGCAGATGGAAATTTCTTTTCTTTTTGCTTGAGCTTCTTTCTTACAAAATAAGAAGAAAAGTAGTATTTTGGAGCTAATCACATCTGTAAATCAACAGCCAAATATCTTCCAGTACAGAGAAAATAGAAGTAGGAATTAAGCTATTGAAAAATCAAGTTAAGTTTTTTGTGAATCTGTGCTGTGAACCGGGCATCCTTGCACACTGCACTCTGTTGCATGCCCTGCAAACAAGCTGTTTCCATTGTCATTTATTTAAATGTTGTCTTGCAGCTTGATTAACTGAGAAATTAGTGAGAAGACCATAAGATAAGAAGGGACAGTGAGTTCATGTGGAATTTTTTATTTTCCTTGGGTAATTTTATTCGTGATTTTTTAGAGTTCTGTTTTGAATTCTCCTTACCCAAGTAAATAAACCCTTCATCTTCCTGTCACAAGCTGAGAGATTCCAATGTTTATTTTCCAAATCCTCCAAACCCCATTTTATCCATGTGGCTTCTAGGTCAAGTTTGAAAACTGATCCTTGAGATTTGGGGGTGTTCTGGGTGAGGACAATAGCCATAACTTTGGCATTAAACTGTCTTTATTTGTCTCCTTTCTTTCTTCTGCCAAAATTCTCTTTAATACAGTCTCCTCTAAATTTGGCTTCATAGTTAATCTGTGTGATCAGAGAAGCTTCATTTCAGTGTTGGAAGCCTGAAGAATTCACTTTTTTAATTGGTCATGAGAGTAAAATCCCATGAGCTTCAAGCATTCTTTGTAACAAAGCATTTTCATGTGCCTTTGGATAACTTATTGAACAGTCTTTGTTAATCTGCTTACTTCCCTATGACTAATGCTTTTGGTGGTCTCTGATGACGCTCATGAAATAAAGTCACCCTCATGACTTAAATTCTGTTTGTGTGCTATTTGTGAGAGGTGCAATTCCACCATGGTCAGGAGTGTAGGCTCTGGGTCAGATGGAACTGAGTTTGAATCCCGGCTTCACCACTTCCAGCTGTGTGAGACCGAACAAGTGTGGCAGGCAGAGTAATGCCCTTTGCCCCGAAGGTGTCCTAATCCTTCAAACCTGTGAATATGTTACCTTACTTGGCAAAAGGGACTTTGCAGATACTATTAAGTTAAGAATCTTGAGGTGGAAAATTATCCTGAATTATCTGAGTGGGCCCAATGTCATCACAAGAACAAGGTCAGAGTTAGATAGATCAGAAAATGCTCCACAGTTGACTTTGAAAATGGAGGAAGGAGCCTCAAGCCAAGCAATATAAGCAGCTTCTAGAAGCTGGAAAATGTAAGAAAATGGACTCTTCCCTAGAGCCTTCAGAAGGAATACAGCCTTGTTGACGCCTTGATTCTAGCCTGGGATGACCCATTTTGGACTTTTGCTCTCCAGAACTATAAGATAAAGAATTTTTGTTATTTTAAGCCACTAAGTGTGTGCTAATTTGTTATAACAACAATAGGAAACTAACACAACAAGTGATGCAATCTCTCTAAACCATCGTTTGGTCATGTACAAAGTGTAATATCAACAATATTTATCCCCCCAGGGCTATTGTAAGCTGTAAGAGAGAGAGGTGTTTGGCATTGGGCTGGCATAGAGTACATGTTTAAAGGTACTGAATTAGTCATGGGTTTTTATTTTGCCATATACTAGCAGCTCCATCATCCTGCCTACTAGTAAGCTTTCAAAATACTTATCTGTGATGGTTAATTTCATGTGTCAACTTGGCTAGGCTATGATGCCCAGTTACTTGGTCAAACACTAGTCTAGATGTTACTGTGAAGGTATTTGCGGATGTGATTAACATTAGAATCAGTTGACTTTAAGTAAAGCAGGATATCTCTATCCTGTTGTTGGTCCTCATCCAATCAGTTGATGGTTTTGAGAGCAAAGACTGAGGTTTCCATAGGGAGATACTATTCTGTCTCAAGACTGGGACATAGAAACTCTGCCTGAGTTTGCTGCCTGCTGACCTCCCCTGCGAATTTGGACTCAAGACTGCAACATCAACTCTTACTTGAATTTCCAGCCTGCCAGCCTACCCTACAGATTTTGGACTTGCCAGCCCCCACAACTGCATGAGCAAATTTCTTAAAACAAACCTCTTTCTTTCTCTATACATCCCGTTGGTTCTGTTTCTCTGGTGAACACTGATTAACCCACCATCCAAATCAAATGCAATATACCAAAAAATTTAAGAGCTTAAAAAAGGAAGATATGGTAATGACAAGCACATAATATTAAAACTTTCTTTTTTGCTAAGAACTTTGCATATTCTCGTTGGCATTTAAAGGGACTGTACCTCAGTTGTTTTCTTCACCTTTAAACCAAGAATGTGTAATTAGGATTATGGTAATAATACAGTCTCTTAAGACAAAATATTATCACAGAAAAAGAATTGGGGTGGTTCTGTGACATCTTTTATAATGAGGTTTGAACTTGAACTTAAAGAAGAGTTGATATTCAGCAAGGATGATTGGTGTTGCCATACTGGTTTGTCTGTCACCCCTTCTCCAGTTTCTTCTAAATGTTCCCTACCCTGTCCTGGTTACCTAATGCGCTACCCTAGGACTCCTTAGTGATCAAGCAGCTAAAGAGTTAATGCCTGTCCAAGGGAGTGTCTGTTCTGATTGGTGGATGGCATGCTGGTGCCCTGTAGGTTGTTGGTTATTTTGGTATTGCTCCTGCCTAAAAGTAATACTTAATGAACAAAATGCATTAAAGAATTGTTCAATTGTCCAAATTGTAAATGTCTATAAATGTGTAATTTCAACACATGTTACCAGTTTAAAGGATAGATAAATAGGTAAAAGCTTTCATATTTCATTCCTTTTCTTGGGTAAAATTTTAAATCCTCATTTTCTAGCCACTCTTCTTAGGATTAACGTACTTATTGTGTCTCTTGTTTACTCTTTTCCTTAACAGACAGTAGACAAGTGTGACTATTTTCAATTGGACAAATATTTAGATTTTCTCCTCTGAAGATAAGTTACAGTGTCTCAATTGCTAATTCACATATAATTCTTCTCTATAAATTATTTCGCTATTAGCCTTGGAAGAAAAGACTAAGTCACTCACACTGTTGGACTTTCTTCCCCCAATTTCATAGAGGAATTCATTTGCCAAACACGAGGATTTGATCAATAAACAACTTGCAATCCCTAGGAAGCCTTTAAAGGGATTTAGATTGTCAAACACTGACTCAGGATTTGTTCTGGTAGTTGTTAAAAATTACATAAACATAAGTGTTTTTTTTTTTTAACCTCATTCAACCAAAAAGTCAGTAGTAAAAGATGAGAAGACTTGGACTTGTTATTGATTAGTTGCTATACGTGTTCTTCCAAAGAAAGTTAATCAACAAGGTGTTGACAATATCAGCAATGTCTTGCATCTCTCTTGCAAATTATTGCTTACAATTGCAGAGTTGCTGCTACACCACTCATTCCCACCAGGAAACAACAGAGGTGAGCTTGTTTGCTACACACAAAATTCTCTAAGAGCCTGTGGATCACTCCTGTCTGCAAACTAAGTGTGGCCGTACAGATAGGCAGGACTTCTGGGCCAGAAGAGGAAAGGCATTCCTTAACACACTTTCTATACTTAAAGCTTCCCGAAGGTAAAGGCCATGTCCATTTTGTTAACCCAAATTCAAGCACCTAGAATAGTACTGACCCAGAGTATTCTGTAAATATAGAAGATTTTGATACATACCAAGGTTATGTCCTAGAAAAAATGTGTAGGTAGTGACTTGGTCTCTCCTATGTGTTAAAATTACATTACAGGAAAATGCAACTTACAGTCAAGAAAGAATTATTTATCAATGGGAATTATGTAGTCCTTGATAGAGGTTAAGGGTGCATAAGAAGAAAACACAACATATAGAGAAAGAATTTATATGTGAGAATTATTTTCAGGAGAATTTAATGTAAAATAAAAGAAGATGACTCACGTTCTCAGATTTTGAACACATAACACATTAAATCTCTTAATATTGACCTACACATAAATTATACTTAAGATAAATTACATAAATAATAAAAATAATAAAATATTTTACATGATTGTTTCTCCTTTAAAAGGTAAACTCTGTGCTCCTTCATGGGGGGATCAAAGGAGCCATTAAGCTCTTTTGTCAAAGGCAGAAACCATGCAAGGGAATTCTCAAGAAGGAAAAAGTCATGCACTTGGGTTATTTTTACTCAATGCTTCTGACCTCAAATGAGAAGTTTCTTCTCATATCAATTCATTCTCCAAGTCTCTGGACACCAGCTGGATGTACAATAATTCAACTGAATTCTGACACCATCTACCTGGAATTAGCGTCAGATCCTGTAAGTTAAAGGGCTCAGTCCCATAAAACTGCCCTCACTTCAGACAGCAATTGCCTGGGCCACCTGTACTTCTGACCAACCAGCTATAGACTGAGGGTTCCCACAACCCCCTACTCAGGTTTGATAACTTTCTAGAACAGCCCACATAACTCAGGAAGTTACTTTATTTACTTTTACTGGTTTATTGTTATTTTTTAAGACTCAAGGATCTCACAGGCTGGTCTTGAACTTCTGGCCTCAAGTGCTCCTCCCGCCTCAGCCTCCCAAAGTTCTGGGGTTACAGGCATAAGCCACCATGCCCAGCCTATCACTGGATTATTATAAAGGATAAAAATAAACAGCCAAATGAGGAGGTACACAGGGCAAGGCTTAGAAGGATCCCAAGTGTAGGAGCATGTGTCTTCCTGGAGTTGGAGTTTGCTACCCTCCTGGCACATGCATATGTCTGTCAAGCCAGGAGCTCTCTAAACTTGGTCATTTAGGGGTTTTATGGAGGTTTTATTATGTAGGCATGATTGATTAAACCATTGGCCATTGGTGATGCTCAATCTCCAGCTCCTCTACCCGCCCTGGAGGTTGGGGCTGAGGTTTGAAAGTCCCAGGCTTCTAATCAAGGCTTGTTCTTTCTGGCAACCAATCCCCATCCTGAAGCTATGCTGACATTTGGGAGGCCAGGTGCAGAAGGACAGAGAGCAGGTGCCATCCGTGGAGGCCTGAGAATCATTATTCTTCAAGTCCATAAGGAAGGAATAAAATACGGACTATATTCCATTATGAATCTTGACTTTCGATACAGGACACCATGCCTTCACTTCTTCTTGCCAAAGATATCGAAAAATGTGAAATATGGCTTAAACAAGTAAGTTCTAGAAGTTTTAATGATATAAAAATGAGCAATAATTAATGTGGTTATCCAGTATCTACTGCATTCATTAATAAGGAAATGAAAAATTTTCCAGTTCATCCTTGCAACCTCACCTTTAGGAAGTTTCCTCTCTATTTTATTTCTGATACCGTTTTTGAGAGTTGGTTCCTTCTCTTTCTTACTGTCTTCCTTATTTTTTCTAACATTCCGGCCCCTGTTACCCTCTGTCATTCTTTGGATTTTTAGTGTCATATTTATGTTTTCAAACATGATAACTGGTTAATAACTATTTAATCTTTCCATCCTCCCATTTGGTGCCCGAGGCACCTCTCTCTGGTCTAGGCACTGGTTTATGCTGTGCCCACCTCAGGAAGGAAGAACAAGAGCCATTTACTATAATGAGCAAAGATGACGTGAATTTTTATAATGAAATAGAAAGATGAGTGTTTTAACCTGATGGTCCTCTCTTTCCAAGGATAAAATATTAACATCATCTATTAAAAATTAAAAACAAGTTTAAATTGTGGGTGAGGACTGTCTAACAGCAACATAAACCATACTAAAAAGCATGCTATAACCATGGAGAGAGAGATATATATGTGCAACATATATGCAACTTAAGCTATAAATGTTTTACTATTGAAAAGCTGATACAAACTAATTTTTAAAAACTAAGACCTATGGAGGAAAAAAAGGGCAAATACTCCATTCATACAAGAGGAAATAAGAATGGCTAATAAACATTTGAAAGGGTTCAACCATAATAAGAAAGAAATTAATACTAAAACAAGATATCTTTCTACCTAGCCTATAAGCAAATACAAATTTTAAAAAATACGAATGCCGGGGAACATTTGATGAATCTACTACCCCAGGAGGGCCAGATATGGACAATTTCTATTTCTTACCATCTCCCCAAGATGGAATCACTATTTTTTTTTTTCCAGAGACAGGGTCCCATTCTGTCACCCCAGCTAAAGTGCAGTGGTACAATCATAGCTCACTGTAACCTCAAACTCCTGGGCTCAAGCTGTCTTCCCACCTCAGTCTCCCAAATAGCTGGGACTACAGGCGTGGGCCACCACACTGGACTAATTTTTTCATTTTTTGTAGAGTTGGGGTCTCGATATGTTGCTTAGGCTGGTCTTGAACTCCTGGGCTCAAGTGATCCTCCCACCTTGGCCTCCCAAAGTGCTGGGATTACAGGCATGAGCCACTGCACTCAGCCCCCTTGCTTTATTTATCTCCTGTGGGGACTACTTTACCAATCTCAATTTCTGGGACTTTTCTAGGAAATTTATCTTTTGAGTCTCTTTACCCTTCCTTACCACTCTGCACTGCTCGAAGGTACCATGTCCCATCCTGACAGTTTTTCCTAATTTACTCTCAAAAGAGAATCATTATGCATAATGTTTACTTCTTCCCTGGAGCTCTGCCTGCTAAGGGCGGAGGCTGCCATAGGAGGTGACCAACTCTTTCCAGTTCGCCTGGGACTTTCCTGGTTTTAGCGCTGAAAATCCCTGAGAAAACCTCTTAGTCCTGGGCAAAGTGGGACATTGGTCACCTGCTATGTAAAAGTAAACAAAAGATCCCTGTGCACCCTTTCCCCAGTATATTTGTTTCCTAGGGCTACTGTAACAAAGTATCACAACCTAGGTGGCTTAGTTCCCTCACAGTTCTGGAAACTAGAAGTGTGAAATCAAGATGCCAGCAGAGTCATGCTCTCCCTGACAGCTCCAGGGAGACTCCCTCCTTAACTCTTCTAGCTTCTGATGCTAAAGCCAGCCGTCCTTGGTGTTCCTTGGCTGGGTGATGCATCAGTCCCATCTCTGCCTCCACTGTCACATGGCTGTCTTCTCCCTATGTGTCATCAGGTAGTCTTCCCTCTGTGCTGTGTCTGTGTCCAAATTTCCCCTTTTGATAAGGATACCAGTCATATTGGATTATAACCTATTCTAATGTCCTCATCTTAACTTGGTTAAATTTACAAAGAGCCTATTTCCAAATGAGGTCACATTCTGAAGTACTGGGAGTTAGAACTGTAACATAACTTTTTTGGGGAACACAATTCAATCCATAACACCCAGCCTTTCATTCTTTGGTCCTTGTACAATGAACTCTTTAGCATAAATCATGGAAAGTTGTAAATGCAGGATTGAGACATTTGTACTTCATCCACTAGGCATCAATGAGTCACTGATGGCTTTTGAACAAAGGAGTGACACGCTGTTAGTGTCATTTTAATAACATTAACATGGAAATAGTGTACATGATGGATTGGCTCATGATGGAAGCTGGTTATTAGGACCATGAGAAATCTCCTGGGCCCAGCGCCCAACTACCACCACTGCCTTCTGCTGAGCTCAGCCTTTTATTGACGACACAGTGCTCATCGTCTTGCCCCAGGAAGGCCTGTAATACTAAGGCAGTGTAGAGACACTGTCCTCAGTGATCTGAGTTTGATCCTAGTTGAAATGCTGCTGAGGGGTCCATTCTGCCTGCCTTCCTGTGCAAGACTTGCTTATTAAATAATAGGTAAGAATTCTATTTCCTCATGCTCAATCCACGTCTTGGTCTGTTTTGTGCTACTATAGCAGAATACCACAGACCGGGTAATTTATAATGAACAGAAATTTATTTGGCTCATGGTCCTGGAGGCCAGGAAGTCCAAGAACATGGTGCTGGCGTCTGATGGGAGCCTTCTTGCTGCATCACCACATGGCAGAAGGCATCACATGGGCATGGGAGAGCACTCGAGAGAGCAGGAGGAGGTTGAACTTGCTTTTATAACAAACCCACTCCTATGACAATGACATTAATCCATACAGGAGGGCAGAGCCCTGATGACCTAATCAACTTTTAAAGGTGCCATCTCTCAACACTATCGCATTGGGGATTAAGTTTCCAGCATGAACTTTGGGGAACATATTCAAACCCTAACAATCCTCATCCTTGTTTCTTCCTGCATATGATTCCCATGTATATACCCAATCACCCTTCAGCCTGGACCACATCTGATTTCAAGTTGGGACATACTTTCTTCTTGCCTTCTTGTTCTTTGAGACTACTTTACATTTTCCTTCCTTCTTGACCAGACTCCTTTGACTTTGATCTTGGCATCTTGCTTTGATCACAAGATTAAAACTCCTAGCAATGAGCCAATCATGGGGGGCAGGGTTTGCACCCACTTGCCATGGTGTCTGGCCTGTGTATTACCCGAGCTGTTCTTCCTTAACCATGTAACTCTGAGCTTTGACCCTGTGAAGGAACTTCATTCCCTCGCTTCCCCAAACATATCAGTCAGGAAACTCTTAGAGTAATCCCAGTGGGGGCTGGGGGTTTGAAATATCTAATACTTAAGAATCCAGCATCTTAGCCCATTCTAAGCTTTATTTATTTATTTATTTTTAAAGAAAATCTGCCCTATTTATGGCTTTGAAGATTTAGCCCTAGAAATCTGATCTCTGATGACAGCTGGTTGAACAAGGGGTGGGCCCCCAACCAAGACTGGCCATATAGGGTAGCTTCTTCCCCAAATTTAGAATGACTGGATTAATTAACTGGAATAGAGCCCAAATTGAGATTCTCATAGATTTGGGGCTTAAGGCTGCCATTTTGGAGTATCTATAATGTGATACCTGTAAGTGTGTTGAACACAGGAGTTCATCTTCATGGAATAAAGAATGAGGTGTGTATTTATTCACTTGATAGATATGTATCGAGAACCTGCCAAAATGCCAGCCTCTGCTTTAGGCTTTGGGATTATGACAGTGAACTGGCTTCCTCCCAAAATTTGCTTAACAGAAGTAAAAGAAAGACAATAAACAAATAACACTACCTGAAATTATATTATAGATTCAAAGGCTATGAATAAAGGATAATAGAATGAGGGGTTAGAGAATAACAGGGGTGGAGGGTATTGCTATTTTAGATGGAAGAGCTGGAAGGTATCCATGAGAAGGTACTATTTGGGCAGAGATTTGAATGCAGTGAAGGGGTAAGCCACATGGACATCTGGGGACAGTCACTGCAGGCAGAGAGGCGAGTGCAAGAGCCCTGAGGTGGCAGCCTATGTGGAGGGGCAAGAAGGCTTATGTGGCTACAGAAGAGAGAGAGAGGGAGAAAGTTGTCAGGTCTGAGACATAGGCAGCGGGCAGATCAGGAGGTCCCTATGCACATGGTGAGGACTTGAGTTGTCCTAAGCGTGATGGGAAACCACGGAACAACAAGAGCAGACCTATGTTTTAAAGGGATCACGCTTGCTGTTACGTGGAGGACAAACGGTGTAGGCAGTGGGGAAAGAGGTCGCTTCCTCGTCCGCTCTGTGAGTCTTATAAGTCTTCCCTCTCTCTTCTTTGGTCTGAGAAATCCTTGTGCATACTTAGGATGTATATTTATTTACTTGGTTGAATTGAGTATATTTCTATTTTTTGTATAACCAAATGGTGCCCCGATTAGGACAGTTCCTAAGAGCCTGAAGTATGGTAGGAATAATACATAAGGGGAGGAAGGGATGACTTGAAAACATAACATGGGATACACTTGTAGGACCTGATTATGTATCATTTTAAACTACTGGTGGTGAAAACACAATTCAGTTTATGGAAAGACTCATTCTACAACAGTAGATCTCAACTGAGGATGATTTTGCCCTCCAGGGAACATTTGGCAATGTCTAGAGAAATTTTTATCGTGATGGGGTGTTACTGGCATCTAGCGGGTAGAGGCCAAGGATGCTGCTGAACATCCTACAATGCACAGGACAGCCCCCCCCAACAAGGAATTTTTCAGCCCCAATGTCAACAGTGCTGAGGTTGAGAAACACTGCTCTAGAGTATTGTGGAAGCGAACAGAATGTGCTCAGACACGAGCATGATTATTTACCAAGAGGGCTTCTTGGACCTTAAAGATATCTCCTCTAAGTTGAAGGGAGGAGAAATGATCATGAAAAACATATTTACCAGTTTAGATATATGGCTGCCTAGGTCAATCAGCTGCTGTGGCCCCTCCTTTTGGGTCCCTGTGCCTGTCTGAAAGCAGTGATCTACCTTATAAGAGAATTAGTTTCCCAGATAGAGGGGGACGACCCACTCAGACACAGATAATAGATTTTGAGAATGGACGTTTTGCAAATGCACCATTTTCTAGCTCTTACCCCTTGCTATAGTTTTGCTGATAAGCATCAAATATTGCCAAATTACCGTCAATGGTTTTTACAGAAGACATGTGCAAATAAAAAGCAATCAGATTGGTGCCCAATATTTATCATTAATCTTCATAAATGAGTGGAAGACAAACTCCTTGCAAGACTAACCAACTTAACAATTTTCCCTTTATGTCACATCAAAGCCTTAATGTACTTGAAAATTCAATTCAGTAAATAAATGTTTGTTGAATTGAATTGCAAATCAATCCATTTTGATTCTTGGTGAAGAAAGGAGAGAGAGACTGACTAGTGATTTCAAGCTAGGATTCACCATATAACTACTCCAGAGGAGAAAAAAGGGGCCAGGATACCACCGTTGCAGGCGTAGTGCTCAACGCTGGTGGTCCCAGAACCTCCACTTACCTTATCTGTTCACTTGGGAGGGGATTGGTGTTGTCTCACCACCTTTACAAATCCTCCTGGAGGGTGTAGCAGCTGTTACCTGGACATATTTCAGTCAAATTTAACAAATCCTTTTTACGTGTTGTCATCACCATTCTTTTCCTACTCATCTCTGAATTATAGTCATGTATTAGACAAATTATTTGTTGAGTACCTACTTCATTCCAGGCAATTTTCTCAGTACTAGAGATACAACAGAGAGCAAAATAGGCACAACTTCAGGATCTCCTGAAGTTTGCTGTCTAACGGGGGAGGTCGACAACAAATCAGATGCTTGACTAAAACATTTGTATTTGAGAGAACGATCTGCTAAGAAGGAAACAGAAAGAAGGCAGAGTCGGAAGTGTGCATGGGTAGGATGAGAAGAGGGTTGTCATTTCACACAGGTTGGGCTTGGGAGGGCTGCGCTGAGATGTGACCTTTGAGGGAAGAATGGGAGGAAGTAGAGGAGGAAGTTCCGAGGTTGCCTGGCAGAAGCAAGTCCGAGTGTCTAGAAGAGCACTTGTCAGTGTTCTGAGAAGGAGCCAGCGCTGGCATTTTGGAAACATTGTGTTTCTGGTTCGTGTGCCTGGAGCAAGTGCAGGGAAACGGGGAGATAATGCGGGATCTAGTCATGCAGGTTTGAGAGGTCATTGTGGAGATGTTGGCTTTTATGTTGGGTGACATGGAAACCACCATAGAATTCTGAGCAGGGGGTGCCTGGATGTGACTTGTGTTCTAACGGGATTATTTTGGCTGCTGTAAGGATAATAGGATGTGCAGCAGGCAAGTGACCCCCTTGTCATAATACAGGGAAGAGATATTGGTGGCTTGGGCGGGGGAGGTACGAGTGGACGGGCCTGTTCCCTGACACAGTATTTTTCTCTTGTCTGCTAACTCTCTCTGTTTCTCCCTTTCCAGCAATGGTTACTAATTCATGGTTACCATTGACATTTCCTGCACTTTCATGAGTTTTTTGAGCCCTGTCTCTTCCCCCAGTTTCATTATTATCAAACAGCTCAGCTGTGATAGACTGCTGATCTTCATCTTCATATTGATTAATTTCATTTTCACATGCATCACCCACATTTCCAACATCTTCAGCACAGTTTTCAGATGATGAGTCATTTGCAAACGACAGATTTTCATTATAGGAATCATCTTCGGAGCAGGATGTGTTGGACTAGGCTCAGGTAAAATGTTTGCTCAATTCTGCTTAGCTGCCTCTCTCACCAAATGGAATTTGATGGGTTTCTTTGAGCCCGACCACTGTCAAAATAATTACAAAGCTGTTTTCTCTTATTTATTTGCTGATCAACTGGGAATTGTGTTATTGTTTTACATGGGAAATGTAATTCCAGCAGTCACTACTTTTAAATGAAATGATAACTGTTCTGCATTGTGATTATATAACTTGCCCGTTATGAACGAGGACCTTGGTCCCTTGAGCCTGTCCAGATGGGGTGGGGAGGGGGAATCCCACTCTAGCTAGCCCCAAATTGGCTAGCAGAGGTCTCTCCTTTATGGCAGGGATTGCGAATTGAAATACCTCCTGGGGTCAGTTAGCTAATGTAACTGGGTGAATCAGGCAGGTGTAAGGAAACAGGAGGTGCAGGGGAATGCCTTGTTGAACCCTAAAGTGATGAGCCAGAGCTGGCATCATTTGCTTGTTGTCCTGTCTGAATGTGGTCTCAGTATTGACAAACTTTCTTAAAAGTAGTCAGAAACCTGGGTTATTATGGACAATCTGATGTTTAATTTTTCTTTTTCTTTTTCTTTTTGTACTTTCAGAGCAACAAAATAGGTCTTTGAACCAATTCAAGTTATCTAGTTTGTAATTCCTGATTCACCAAGATACTTTTGCACTTTCTATATTTATTATGCTGCTTTTACCTGCTCTCATTGGGGACAACCATGTGTGATTCTTATTCTATAACTAACAGCAAAGAATCTTACTTAGGGAATGTCTTAGTCTGTTTAGGCTGCTACAACAAAATACCATAGACTAGGTAACTTATAAACAACAGAAATTTATTTCTTATAGTTCTGGAGGCTGGGAAGTTCAAACTCAAGGCATCAGTAGATTCTGGGTCTGATTCATAGATGGTGCCTTCTTGCTTTGTCCTCACGTAGTGGAAGGGGCAAATGAGCTCCCTTGGGCCTATTTGGACACTGATCCCATTCATGAGAGCTCTGTCTTCATGACCAACCATATCACCTGCCCAAAGGCCCCACCTTCCAATATTATCACCTTGGGGATTAGGATTTTAACATATTAATGTTGGAGGAGCACAAATATACAGCCCAGAGCAAGGAGGTTTATTAACCTACACATTTTTGAACAGTTGGCCCCTGGAAGGACTGAGTATTGAATGTTGGCCTGAAATGACTGTTAAACTTTTGGTTCTGTGCTATCCTTTGAACCAGCTAGTAGGTGATGTTGGTAGAATTTGGACTCAGGCCTCTGACTCCTAATCCTGTGTTCTTTATATTACACCCCAATATTGCCATGTAGGGGATACCTTGTAAGCAGAAATGATATGGCTCTAGACTTGCACCCTAGTCTCACCAGTGTTCACTTACTGTCTGTGTCAGTTTAGACAATTTATTTGGCTTCTATGAGCTGTTGTTCCTCACTTGTAGAATGAGGGTAATAGTAATACCTACCTCTGAGGGTTATTTAAAGGATTAAATGAGACAATATATACAAAATGCCTAGGACAGTGCCTGGCATAGAACTGGTGCTCATTAGTTTATATGTTGTCTTTAGCAATGACTAGTCTTATAAAAGAAACACAGCCATGTGTCTGTCCACATTGAGAGCTTCATGGACATAATTTGCCCCTACAATTGGACTCTATGTCAGGAATCATCTGCCTCAAATTCTCCTCACCAGTGAGACCTGCAGGTGAAATTGACTTAAGGATTTAAAGACTGTAGTCCTGGTCCTCCTCTTCTTTTAAATCTAGTCAAAGTAATCCAGCCAAGTCAGGCGTGGAGCATCACCTGGCTTATAAGGAATTGTCCTCTTTGGAATATCTTTTCCTGGCCACATGGAAATTGCTACCATGGGATTTAGAAGAAAGATCGCAGGATCTAGATTGAAACCAGGCTGGTCCTAATCTCAGCCCCCTCCCACCCCCCCACCAGCTAGCCTGCTGTGCAACCAGGGTCCAGGCACATTAGCCTCCAAGATTTGTGCTCCAGTAATTCAGAAAAATCTGTCTTGATCTGTTTGTCTCTGTTTTAGTTTTATTTTTGAATTTTTAAAAACGCCTTCATTATTGCTGATAAGTACAAAAGTTTGCTAATGAGACACAGATCCAGAAGAAGGGAACCCGGACTTTTGGAAGTGAAAACTGACCTCATTAAGAGCCAGCACCAGCAGTTTAAAGCCCAGACAGCGCTCCAAGGTGTGTACTTTAACCTGGGCAGGCATTACCTGGCATCTTTTCAAATGCACATTCTGATTCACCAGGGCTCGAGTGGGGCCTAGAATTATGCCTTCCTTACAAGCTCCCAGGGGATGCTGCCACAGCTGGTCTGTGGACCACTGGGTAGCAAGGCCCTATAAAACTGCTCCATCATCTCCCTCTCCTCTTCCTTCTCGAATTATATGTTTTCCTTCAAACATCAACATTCAGAATAAATGAGAAATCATGTTTTATTCAATGCATTTATTTTCTGTTTTGTTTAAAGTGACCACATTTCAGCTAAATTATGAGTTAAAAAGGCTTTCTGTGTGTGTATAAGGAGGGGCGATTTTGTCGGGAACCAAATTATCATGGAGAACGTTATTTTCATGTTCCCAGATCTAAATGGCCAAAATAAATAATTATTATAATGGTATTATAATTATGATGATAATGTTTATTGCTTTGTCAAGTACTAGAGTAGCACGTAACTTAGTATATCTCTTTGATTGTTCACAATAACCATACAGGTTAGACACTGTTGCATTGATCTCAAGTTTATATATGGCATGCACAAAGGGTAAGAGACTCCAAAGAACTGGTCCAGGGTCACACAGCAGGAACGTGGTGGACATAGGATCGAACCAAGGCCTGGTATCCTTCAAAACACAATCCTGTAGAATTTGGAGGCATGCCAGACATGCAGACCGACTATACCATGTCCTTGGTGAAAATAACAGAAGGAAGAGTTTTGTTAGTGTCAATCCTAAGGCTTGTGGTCTTTTCTTGCTGCTAGGTTTCCCAGAGGGTGTCCAGCCTCAACATGTCCTCTGGAGTGCTGGGGCAGGTATCTGGGGACCTGAAGCGACCACAACAGGACATAGTGGGTAAATTTAGCCCCATCGAGGAAGGAGACTGAACCTTTGAGAAGAGGTCCTTAAAAGCATAGATGAATCAAAAGGAAAACGCAGGAGATAGTATTTCCTTATTCTGAATCTTACAAAAGATGCAAAATGCCACTCAAAGATAGCCCGATTGTTGGGGTTCCCCATGCTGAGGAGTAAGACAAAGATTGAGGAGAAGCTCTGATCAAACCCTGGCTGAAGACTTGGCCATTGAAATGGGCTGCTAGTTAATCAGGCAGTTTCATAAATAGAGTCAGGTCTATGCCATGGTCAGTAAGGGCCCAGGGGACCCTGAGGGCAGGGCATTTAGGGAGACAGCCAAAAGGCCCCTGCTCACCAGGTAGGAAACTGACGTGTGCCTCTGACACCCACAACCCGCTGAGAGAGCCCACCTCCATCAGCAGTGTAGGAAAATGGCTACACTCCTAGGCTTGACTGTTAACTAGCCTGGGCCCTCAGGCCCCTCTGAGACTCAAATGCCTCCTTTCCAAGGTGGTATAATGGTACCTTCCTTATAGGCCTGTTGTGAGAATTAAATGAGGGATTATTTAATTATTGTTAGTAGACTAGAGATAATTCCTAGTTTTATTCACTATAATATTCTCAGACGTAATGGTTCTTAATACAAAGAAGGAACTGTAGAAATATTTCTTACATGGATGAACAAATGAAGACCCTGCTCATAAAAACACTTAGTACAGGGCCTGGAATAGAGCTGGAACTCAGATCTTTTCTAGTATACACACGAAATTTTACACACAAGGAAGACATATCAAGACTGGGTACTCTCACGGAAACCCAGCAATAAGGAAAGAACGCAGTGGTGCTAGCTGATACTTAAATAATGCTTATTCTCTGTGTCATACACTCTTGCAACTAAGCACTTTACGTTTGTCAATACATTTAAATCTCCAGACAACCCTATGAGGTACAGGGTATTTTTATCACCCCTGCCCCGTCTTACAGATGAGAACAGTGAGGTATAGAGAAGAAAATTATCTCACTTAAGCCACAGATCTTATAAATGGCAGAGTTTGGGCTTAACACCAGGGCGTTTGGCTCCAGAGTCTGTAATTCTTGGTCACTACCTATCACTGCTATTCAATGAAGACAGATTTTTCCTAGAGATAAATGTTCTCACTGCGACATTTTCAGGGTGGAAGAACTTTCCTCTGAGCTCATACCTGTTTGAGCCGACCCTGATCTCCATGCCAGGGATGTTCTGGCTCCATGGGAAGAGAGCTGTGATAGCAGGCAGTTGTCTGTGGAAATTGGGAAAGACCAAGTGGGCTAAGCAGGAATTGCTCTTTTTAAAACTTGTGCTTTTTGATAATCAAGTGTAATTAAGATTCATTAAAATTAAATTATGGCTCTTCTTCCATAAGGGCAGCTGTGTTCTCAATTATTCAATGAAAAGATCATACATAAAGAAAACAAAAAATGGGTACTATTTAGCAACTCTGGTCATAAAAAAGAAAAATTGAAATTTATTGATTTTTACTTAAAATAACAGTGGATGGAGAGTTGGAAGATAGTATTTTGAGAATTTAAAAAAATCTTCTTTATGATATTTACCTTTTTTAACTTCTTAATAATAAGTATTCATTATATTTTGATGAGAAAGTGTGTTATTATAAAGAACCCTCCCACCATGGTGACAATAGCTTGGTTATTGACACCCAGTGATACTTTGTAAATGACGTATGGAAAAATTGGAATAATCTGGAGGCTTCTTTCTTTTTCTTTGAGGTGAATCCCTCCATCAGGCTCTGCATCCAGTCTCTTCCACCGTTCAGAGATATCAATCTACGCATCTCCTCTCTCTTCTTGTTCCCCTGTGCCAGTCTCCTCTCCTCAGCGTTTTAACTTGACCAAAGTCTCTGCCATCTTAAAAATACTTCTCTTGGTCCTATGTTTGCCTATATTACCCTATTTTCCACTCATACTAAATATTATGCACTATTAAAATGTTTATCATTTTGAAGTCATCTGCCATTTCGTAAATGGATTTAACTCGTTTATGTTTATTAACTGAACATCTATATACCATTGTATGTGTATCTTTTCCTTACCATGTATTTTTTTGTTTTTCTTTTTTTTACCTCTGACTTTTATTAGTGGATTGAATTTACTTATACCCTACGTTCCTAGAGTAGTTTCACAGTTATATATCTTATTTTCATTTTTTTGATGTTTATCTGTTTTAAATCACATACGTAGATTTGGTGTTTATCACATTTTAAATCACATACGTGGAGAATTATCTTCTAGTGCATCTTGAATCAGTCAATATCCTCTGAACAGAACAGAAGCCTTAGCATGTTTCACTTCTGCCCTCTAGTCTCACTTCCTAATCTACAATGTAGTCATTTTAGGAAGTTTCAATTCCAGATTCTCATTAAAAATATTTGGATAATTCAATTAGTTTACTTGTTTTAAGTGTTTGATCAGTCTTAATTAGAATGATCATTTGTCACACTTTAGAAGCATTTGGCTTTTGGCTATGGAAGTATCAAAGCCTGGGCAAAGAAGTTGTATTAATTCTGACATCTTTTAAAGTTACTTTTGTTTGCTTTTTGCCTTTTGTGAAGTTTTTAAAAATTTTTATTTATTTCTTATTGTATCTATGTAAGGTATACAACATGATGTTTTGAGATACACATACATAGTAAAACGATTACTACAAGTAAGTAAATTAACATATCCATCACCTTCCATATTTACCGCTCTCTTTTTTTGTGGTAAGAGTACCTAAAATCTACTCTCTTAGAAAGTTTTTCAGTACACAATACAATATTATTAACTATAGTCCTCACGCTGTACATTAGGTATGTGACTTTCCATCCTACCTAACTGCAAGTTTGTGCACTCTGACCGTCATCTGGTCCCCTCCTGCTCCCCACCCATGGTAACCTCTGTGCTACTCTGTTTCTTGGTATTCAGCTTTTCTGGGGATTCCACGATTGGACCTTATGTTTAACTGGTTTCTTGTTTCTTACCCTTTCTTGTGTTCCATTCTCCTCTATCGTAGATTCTTTGGTAACTTTCCTGTGATACATCTTCAAGGCACTCAAAGAGACTCCGCGGATGGTAAAGTTTCTGATGTCTCATGTTAGCAAACATTTGAGAGCTTGTTTGATTAAGTACAAAATTCTAAGTATGTAATAATGTTCCTTCTAGATCCCCTGTTTTCTAGCCTGCAATGTTATCAGTGAGATCTAATGACAATCAGAGTTTTAATCTTTTTAGGTAAACTGTTCTCTTGCATATTTTCAGATTATCTTTTTGGTTTTTGTTCTGAACTTTTACCATAATCATTATTGGGGTGGGTCTTTTATTTTATTATTATTAGTTTTTATGTGTCTTGATGTACAAACACCCCATTCAATTTAAAGATATTTTTTATTTTTCAGCTCTAGGAGATTTTCTTTTATTATTATTATTATTTTTTAAATAATTACCTTCTTCTCTTCTAGAATTCATTCTTGAAGAATAATGGAAATTTTGAGTCTACACTCTATGCCTCTTTTAATTTTTTTTGGGGGGGGCGGGGGGCATCATTTGGGGCCAGGATCGTGTCACCATCTCAAGATCCTTAACCATGTCTGCAAAGACCCTTTTTTTCCATATAAGGTAACCTTGACGGGCTCCAGGGATGAGGACCCAACATCTCTGGGGGCCGTTATCCAGCCTTTGGTGGGCAGGGCCCCTTTTGCCCCTTCTGACCACAGACACCGAGGCTGGAGTTCTGCTGTTGTGCGACAGTCACCGTGCTCCACCTCGCCCAGCTGTGCGCCCTGGTCTCGCCTTCTCCTTCTTCCCAGCCCCCTTCCTCTTCTAACCCTTTGCAACTTTCCCAGGACTTACCTCTTGTCCTTTCTCGGTTTCCTTTCCTGTTGCCCTTTCTCTCCTGCCCGCACCACCTTCTCTTCCCCACCTCTACCATTTTCCCCCTTCTCCCTGCACTTTCTCCCTTTCCTTACCTGTCCCTCCGTCTTTCCTTCCCCCCTACTTTCCCTCCACCCTCCTCATCTCCCTGTCTCCTTCCCTCCTCCTTCCTATTCTGATTTCCACCTTCCCCTCCCCTTACACCGTTCCCTCCTTCCCAAAGGCTTTCTCCAGCCCCACATCTCCACAGCTTCCATCAAATATTCTCACCTCACGCCACATCAGGAATTCAACATTTCTGATTTGCTGACACTATTTTTTTTTGTTCTTGCTTTCTAGTCTCTTGATTTATGTAATTGTAAAAAAAAATCAATTTCTAAAATTTCATTAAATTTTTAGAGGTAGGAGTAATAACCTTTACAATTTTAATACCTGGACATACCTCTTTATCTATAATGTTTGTTTAGACTGTGAGCTCCTGGTGGCAAAGACTCTGCCATATTTGTTTTTATGTACTTAATGCTCAACACAGAGTGTTACTGTTACATGTTTATTAAATGCAGGATGTTGCGGATTTTGTAGAATGAATTGCATATGGTTGTTTTAACTGATCACACAAATTGATTAGACTGTTGTGTCCCATGCACAAAGAGGGTGCTCAGAAACCCAGTGATTGTCCGGATAATAATTTGAAAACAATCCTCAAGTTTCTATTTGTCCTAATTGGGTGAACTTGAGGATGCCATTAACCCTTTCTCAGAGGAGCAGATTGGAGGTGAGTAGCAGTTTTGTGGCTTTTTGTTATGCAGCTGTTCACTTTCAAAACTTAATTTAAAACAATAAAAAATGTACCTTGAAATCATTTTGTTTCCCTATTTATTTAATGTGATTTATTCTAAATGCATTTCATATCACCATAATGTACCAGAGCTCAACCACCACCTGTTATTTTGTAGGGGAAATAAACAAGACCTCTCTCATCAGGTGAGTTAATTACACTGATATATTCGCTCCTCCCCAGAGACACCATAAACTAAAATGCTGCAAAGCTTTAATTCAAACAAGCAGGCTGGAAACAAGAGCTATGCAGTGGTATAATTTTCTTTGGGAGAATCAAAAGCTCAACACAGGCTTGATCTTAGAGGGCAAAATAGCTGGCATTTATCAAATGGAGGCTCATCTTGGGTCACATAACAAATCTGTCGGTGAGTTGAGCTTGAACCCATTTCTCAATATTTTGGCATTATTTTCCAACCTTTGTGCTTTTGAGTATCATGTGGTCATTTTTTTTTTTTAACCTGTTTCATCCAGTAATTTCTCCCTCCTCTCAGGTATCTGCCTGGTGATGACTGTTCACACGGAAGCCCATTTGTTCCCTGAAGAGCATGACAGTGTTGTCCACTCTTACTTTAATCCTCAGGGGGAAGACAGAAGCAGTAGTAGCCACAGGGACTTTCATCTCCTAAGGAATTTAGGCAAATGTGGGTGGGAGGCTGCTGTGAGAGTGTCAGATTCCCCATGGCAGAACCTGGGATGAGCGTTCATGGACAAAGGATTTACTGAGAATATTCCCCCAGCAGAATTGTGTAGGGGGATGGGAGGAGCAGGACAGGGAAGGGAAAGAAGCCAAGCAAGGTGTGACAGCAGGCAAATCCCAGCCTCAGGCTGACCCCCTGGGGAGCTCTACAGTATAAATCATACCTCAGGTCTTGTTCTCAAATGGTGGAAAAAGAACTGGGCTTTCATATTCTTCCCCACAGTTGGTCCCTGGCTAAGAGCCACTTGGGAGGGGCATAAACTCCCAGGCACTTAGGTTCTCTTCTCCGTGAGCAAAGCAGTCCCCATAGCCTGTGGCAGCTCCTTAAAAAGGATCACAGGTATAACTGGGTGTGGTGGCTCACAGCTGTAATCCCAGCACTTTCGGAGGCCCAGGTGGAAGGATCGCTTGAGCCCAGAAGTTCGAGACCAGTCTGGGCAACATAGAGAGACCCCCGTCTCTACAAAAAAATTTTTTTTGAAATTAGCCCGGCATGGTGGTGTGCACCTGTAGATCCAGCTCCTTGGGAAGCTGAAGCAGGAGGATAGCTTGAATCCAGGAGTTTAAGGTTATGAGCTATGAATGCCCCACTGCCCTCCAGCCTGGGCAACAGAGCAAGATCCTGGCTCTAAAAAAATAAAAAATAAAAAAATAATGAATCACAGGTATAAATAAGCAAAAGCCCACAGAAACTAGGGGTGAGAGCAGGACCCACAGAAACTGTAAAAAAATTCAAGGTGGTATGACAGGAGCACAGGCAGAGTCTGCTGTCTCCAGTAAGAGGTACCAAGTGCTCTGCGCCTGCAGGGCAGGAGCTGGGGGAGGAGGACCCCCCCACATGCACACATTCAGTGCTGGTGCTGTTGTATACATTAGGTACTCTACGTAGAGTACCTATAGTCTATACAGTTTTTAGAAAACGGTTTTTAGAGAAATGGCGCCAATGGTGGTAGGTGGTTGCAAATCGTACTTTTTAATACTGTCGTCGAGGGAAGCATCATGGAGAAGGTAGCATCTGAACAAAAGCCTGAAGAAGGCGAGGGAATTCGCCATGAAGTTTCATGAGGGAGGGAAGAGAATTCACAAAGAAATAGCAAGTGCAAAGATCCTGAGGCAGGAGGAAGGTGACATGGTGAAACACAACAAGATGAGTGTGGCTGAGTCTCAGCCTCCATAGTCCTTCATAAAACATCTTTTTCTATATATCCCTATATGTTCTATTGGTTCTGTTTCTCTGGTGAGCTCTGAGTAATACACAGCACTACATTTAGAAGTACAGGTAAGGTCTCCAGCTAGGTGACTTCACAACCTTTAAATTTGGGTGTGAGGAGAGGGTTCTGTTACTAAAATGGAGAAATGGAGAGTCAATTTTGGGAGCATTCTCTGCCTTCCATAATGATTGCTGGGAACTTTTGGCCAAATGAGTGACTCAGAACTACATAAGCGGTTTTATAAACAGTCTTTCCACTTATTTTTAACGACATAAATTTTCTTTAATATGTAGCAAAAGCAAGGCCATGTATTGTACAATTCCAGGGAGCTCCATTTGCAACTTGGTTTTTGCAACACAGCAGCCCTGGGAGTGAGTGTATTTGAATATACTTGGTGTAACATGGGGTGGTACTTCCTACAATAAGAGTGGCCAAGGTTATGAAAGTCTTGAGTGGGCTGTGCTCATTTTGGTCACGTAGCACTGCAGGTCTACAAGTCAAATGACAGTGTACCCTAGGAAAAGTGGTATTTGCACACTGAACTCTGGGGAGGTAGATTGATAAATCCACAAATGGATTTATTCATTTACAGCAGGCAATACAGCCGACACAATAACTCAACCAGTCTCTTTCCCAGTATTGACTTACCTGAGAAACCAAATTAATTATCAGAAGGTTGCTCTGCTAAGTATGGAATTAGAAAGAAAGGAAATTGGATGGTCTTAAGGGATTGCTCTTACAGGCTTGGATAAGTCCTGATAAATTGCCTTTAAAGAAAAGGGAGCATACTGTTCGCTGAGAACCCAGCTCAGTTGTAACCACCTTCTCCTCAAACTCTGATGTTGACCCAAGTTTATCATCCAAGGCTTTTAGTTTACCGTTTTCATTATTATATTACCTGATTTCAAAAAAATCTAAATTGTATTTATATCAGTGCAATTTTAAGTGTGCTGTGTTCTGGCTGTGTCCAGGAAGGTATCCTAATCTCATGGATAAACGGTAAACTTTCATCAGAGATAATTTCCTTTTTTTGATCTTTCTCTTTATTCCTTGGTCAGTCTTCCTTTAGGTCCTTTTCCCTTTTTTCTCATAACCATAGCATATGTCTCAAAAAGCTGGGAAATATGTGGTTGTAAAATATGAAGATAAAACCACACCCTTATTTCATCATAGTAGTTAAAAGCCCACACTTCAGCCAATTCCTGGTCCTTCCACTGAGTGGCTGTATGATCTTAAGCAAGCTCACTTTGCCTCAGATTTCTTATTTATAAAATGAGGATAGTAATAACACCTATGTCATAGAGTTATTGTGATGATTAATTGAGTGTGTGGGGGCAGTTCAGAATAGCAGTCCTCAAAGTAGGTGTGGTTTGGGAACCCCTAAGGGTCCCAAAGACCTAGGATTCACAAGATCAAAAGTATTTTCACAATAATATTAAGAAGTAATCTGTCTTTTCACTGAGTTGGCTTTTGCACTAATGGTGCAAGAGAAATGTTGGGTAGAACTGCTGGTGCCTTAGCATCAATCAAGGTGGTAGCACCAACTGTACTAGCGGTCATGGTATTCTTCATTGTGACATACTTGCAGCAAAAAAATAATGAACAAAACACTAGTCTCACTTGAGAGTGTCCTTGATGAAGTGTAGCATTTCTTGATTTAATTAAATCAATATTTTAAAATATTCTGTGAGATAAAATGGGAAGTATATATAAAGCCCTTTGCTATATAAGGCATCATGATAGTTGTTACTAGGAAAAACACTTGCGTGATTTGAGTTGGGAGCTAAAGTAGCCATTGTTTCCATGAAACATCATTTTTCATTTGGAAGAATGACTAAAAAATTATTATTATTCATACCTCAGGATCTGGCAGGTTTTTTTTGAAAATGAGCAAAATGAGCTATCACTGCAAGGAAAACAGCTAGTGGTATTTGTTGCCAATGATAACATTCCTATTTTCAAGCAACAGTTAGAATTTTGGAAAAGTTGAATCCACCACTGTGAGCTTGATGGCTTCTCCATACTTACATACTTTTCTGATGAGAATGGTGTTGATATGAAATATGTCAGGATCTGGAATATCTTTATAACTTGGTAAGTCAGCATTTTCCAAATGACCAATGTATGATGTTACAACATCATGCATGGGTAAAAGTTCCATTCAAATTGCAAGATAGACCAAATGGATTTTAATGTAGCAGAATATGAAATATCTATTGATATGGGCTCATATCCCACACTGCAACTAATCTTTCAAAAACTATTACTTGTTGAGTTTTGGTGTAGTATCAAAGAAGAAAATCCACACTTATCTGAAAAGCTTCTTAAAATTCTCTTTTCTTTTCCAAGTACATATATGTGTGAGACTGGGTTTTCCTCACATGCTTACTTCAACCAGAACAACATATCACAACAGACTGAATACAGCAAAAGAAATTAGAATTTAGCTGTTTTGTACAACTAGACATTAAAAAAGTACTCCTCACTATGTTTGGAAACTATAGTTATATTTATATAAGTATATGTGTTTATTATACTAACATGTGATGGATTCACTACCATTTATTATTATTAACTTGTTATAATTTTAACACAAATTTATAAATAAATATATTAAAACTTTCCAAGTTTTTATTTCTAATATGGCAAATACTGATCGCTATAAGCCATATAGGTAAAAACTCTTTGGGAAGCTCAATGATTTTTAAGAGTTAAAAAGCATCCTGAGAAATAAAAGTTTGAGCATCGCTGGTTTAGAACATTGCTTAGCACATACTAAAAGGTAGATAATACTTCACTCTTATTAACTAGTTATTCATACACCTACAACTACCTGTCTTCAAATTATATATAATTTTAATAGTAGTTAACTTTTATTGAAGACTTAATGTGTGCCAGACACTGTGCTATTTGCTTTGCATGCACCATTTAATATAATTTTTAATGAAATATGATGAGGTAGGTACAATTATTAGCTTTATTTTATAGATGAGGAAAATTAAGTACAGAGAAGTTAGGTAATTTGACCAAGGTCACACAGCTAAGAAGTAGCAGAAATGAGACCGAAGGCAGTCTGATTCCAGAGGTTCTGCCCCTAATGACTTTTTTCCCATGTATGTGAGTTGTGTCTATATTATTCCTCCATTTAAAAGCTCTGTCTCCCACTAACTTGATTTTGGGATCAGAGCCCATTCCCCTGACTCAACCCAAGCAGGTCTTCACAGTACCTTCTAGGAACCCCCAAAAGACCACCTCTCATGGGGCCACACCCAATTCCACCAACCGCCATCCTCTGTGTTCTTCCCTCTTCCTGCCACCCATTGGTGTCCTTTCGTTACAAAACCAGTTGAAGGAGATTTGCCATCACCCTGCTGGCGATGCCCTTTGATGCTACTGCCTCGTAACTTTTGAGATGACAAGTGCTGTGTTCTATTAAGACTGGCTACATAATTTGCAGGGCCCAGTGCAAAATGAAAATGTGGGGCCTCTTCTTCAAATGTTATTAAAATGTCAAGACTGCAATGGCATTGATCAAGCACGGGGTTCCGTGTGAGGTACTTTTTTGGTTGCACACCCATGGAACTGGCTCTAGCTTCTATGCAGAGATGGGAAATATCACTACCTTTCTGAATCTGTCCCATATTATGCCCCCTGGGTGTGAAGGCAGGGGCCCAGAGCTCAGTGCCTCATATGCTTTTTTATGAAAATGGGTCCTGTAGCTTCTGGTCTTCATCTCTCTAGCCAGAGATGAGCAAATATAGTCCATGGGGTTAGGAGGCACTGATATCTTGACGTTCCTTCTAGTATTCTCTCTCTCCTCTCCTTCCAGCAGCAAAAACCAAGCTCTTGTGCCAAACTGTGGTTGTGAACAGCTAGAGAGACATTAGAGGATAATATGTAGGAAGAACTGGGAATTGTATTTCCTCAAAAGCATGAAGAACATCACATATTTATCAGGACTCCTTTAAATTATAGAGAAATCAAACTAGAGGGACACTGATTACCTTATTTAATCAAGCCATGGGAAGGATGGAGCAGAATGGTTTCAGGCATAAGTTGGTCCAGGGCCTTGACCCAATCTGACACTCACTATTAGAGTCTTAGCCTGTTTCTTTGGCTGCCCTTGGCTTCAAGCCCAGAGACATCCCTCAACCCACCACTGCCAAGGGATATAATGGGACCATTGGCCCAGAATGTGCCCACTCATGTGGTTACAAAGAGGGCAGGAGTGCTGTGATAAACATCTCTCACCAGAACAAGACAGGAGAGTGGGGTAGGAGCCATTTTCCCCCTTCAACTATTCTAGACAGAGACCCTTATGGCAAAGCCATGGTTCTCCCAAGAATAGCCCTTTGCAGAAATGTAAACCTGAATGTTGGCATACATCAAAGGGAGGGTATTCAGTTTTTTAGAAAATGACATCAGGTACATGCTGCTGCTTATATCTCAATAGCAAAATTCAGGACTCTGGAAAAAGAAAGGTCAAATCAGTAGAACGCTGCTGTCCTCTGGGAGATATGTGGACTAAGCAATTTTATGGATCATGTTCACGTTTGAGGATTTTGGAGATCCTGCCAGTAGTAATCCGTACCAAGGTATGAGAAGACAGTTTCTGTTTCCAAACTCACAATTTCAGAACAAATTTTACCAAGATAAAGATAAAAAAACAAAACAAAACAAAACAAAAGAAAAAAAACCATGACCTGGGAATTTTATCATTCAGATCACTATACTGCAGGATTTATTTATTGCATAAAAACAACTCATGACAAAAGGTAATTATGCAAAGGACATGCACATGAGTTATGAAAATCAGCCTTTCTCCGTGAACCCAATGAGGAATTAACATACTTCTAATTATATATATTCTTTGTTTTGCACCAAAGGTAATGTCTTTGCAGGAAGTCTATATTTGTTCTCCCAACACCCAAAATGGAGGGAGCAGATGAAATAGACTCAAGCAGGATGGGGCGGGGGGCAGGGGGACGGTCACCTTCTTAAGGGTGGGTGGAACCAATGAGAAGTTGTCTGATTTGCAGTGGTTCAGTGATTTCTTAAAATTCTTTGCAAGGCTGACCTACTTCTAATTCCTTGAGCCTATAGTCTGAAAGGTCATTAATCTGGGCTCAGCTCATGATGCTGAGGCTTAAGACTTCTATTTCTTAAATGCCAAAGGTGTGTCAGTTCGCCTTTTGAAATGTTGGTATCTCTATTCAGGCGTGCAGTGGTTAGCAGAGAGGTATATCAGCAATTTCCTTTGTCATGGAAACATTCACCTGACCAAAGGAGCCACCTGTGTTTTTCCTTGGCCACTTGGATTTTTGCCATGGATCCAAAAGACAAATCAATCTCCCCCCCCCCACTTTCTTTTTGTCAAGTACAGGGACAAACAGGTATGTGTTTGCTGAAAGGTTGACAGCATCAGATGTACTTCCTGGGAGTCAAGTTGGAGGAAAACATGAAAGTGCCAATTTATTCTTGTCACTTTCTTCTATGCCTCTCATTTTCCATAGGATGAAATCTGAGCTCTCTGTTGTCACATACAAGGCTCTTTCGGGTCCTCTGTCTGTTCCCTTCACCAGTCTTACTTCTTGCCTCTCCCCAAACTTACCTTGACCTCTAAGAACCAGCCACGTTTTGGTTCACTTCAGGGCCTTCGTAAATGCTTCCCTCTACCCCCTCACCTGGCTGATCCCCACCCTCCCTGCCCTTCAGGTTTCAACTCAGACACTCCTTCCTCAGGAGGCCTCACCTGCCTCCCCAGGCCTGAGGGAGAGACTGGCTTTGGCGTTCCTATAGCAACCGGCGCCTGCTGCAGGGACACACTTCCTGCGACTGTAATTGCCTGTTTACTTGTCTTTCTTCCCTGTTACTGCCTTTTCTAGCTTCTTCCTTTTCCTGTGTCTCCTTCTCCTCCGTCATTTTAATGCCCTCCCCTCCTATGAAATCCAAGAACAAGAATGCTGTCCTCTTGGGCCGAGTGTCGGATCTCATCTGCGTCTCTCCAGATCCACCGGCCAGTCACCCCGTTTGGTGCCCTGGGAGGCTCACTGTGCGGTCTGCATGGACGGGCTCTTTGCCCTCCAGCTTCCTGTTGGGTTGGCCGTTAGGGGCAGCAAAGAAGATCACAGAGTGGGAGACAAAGGCTTTGGGGCCTGTATTCCCCCATCCCCTTCCCTGTCACACCTCCATGGCTGGTTGTGTCACTCTAACAAAGGCTACCGCTCGTCTCTTGTGCCCCTCTTCGTGCAGTCACCTCTCAGGGTTCTGGTGGCACTTTTTCTTCTTGCCTCTTCAGGCCTGAGGTTGTTAATGGCTCCTGCTGTTACTATTGCAGATGTCCGGCTCTCCTGAAATGCTGCCTTAGTCTGTGTAAGCAGGCCCTATATTTCTTCCACCACACAGTTTGAGTGTGCATCTCCTTCCTGCTGAGACCCTGACTGATTCGGACCATTACTTCCAACCTTCGTCCCTGCCCTCTTCCCCAGAAGTCACCCCAGTTATAACTATGTCTTCTAGAACACTGCAACTTGAGACGCCACCACGGTGCGTCACACACATAGAAGGAGTCCAATAAATGTTGGCTAAATGCTATTGTTGAATCGTGAGCTCCCAGGAGAAGATGGGTCAAAAGCTGCTAATTCCAGGCAAACACTCATTTCTTCTTCACATCATAAAGATGAAACAGGATCACAGACATTAGAGTAAAAAATTCCCTCACTGTTGTGGCAGCAGGTAGCCATTATGTGTTCCAATGAAAGACTCAGGAATAAGTATAAAAATAATCCACTGTACACCACCAAAAATTGAAAGCACATTCTTTTCCTTTGAAACAAGATCATCTTCTAGAAGCTTTCACTTCAACACCCATCCATCTAAAACTTCTCTCCAAGGACACAGGTAAAATGCGATGTTTCGTAATAAGCCTCAGGAGTTTTACTTTAAAGACATGATTACCCAGAAGGCAATGAGAGCTGTCTACAGTTTCTTCTGTTTCAAGAATATTTCTATCCTAAAGAAAGACAGGATAGGCTCCAAAATTTCACTGGAAATTCCGGCTCGTGAATTATACAGAAAATAGAATTTCTGCATCTCCATGATTGATCCTGGGTTGGACCTCATTCCCCCAATTAGAGTTGCTCAAAAATGGAGCATACATCCCCATCAGAAGTCCACCTATCTATCAGACCAGTAGTAGCCCAAGCTTTGGGCTGACGGCCTTTATTCTATGCTGGGTTCAGTGCCTATTTCAAAACCAAGCTGGAACATTGCACGCTCGAGCCATTATGATATAGGTACTATTAATGGTGTACTTACCAGGCACTTTGAATGTCTAATCTCTCCCAGTCCTCCTAGCAGCACCATGAGGGGGATGCACTCAGCATCTCCGTTTTACGGATGAAGACACTGAGGCTTAGTAAGATGAAGGAACTCCCCCAGCTGGGAGGTAGGGGCAGTACTTCTTTCGCAGCCCAGCTTCTTTGCCACTGTGCCTGCTGCCCTCTGAGTCCTCCCCCATTCACCTGGAGGATCATCAAGTCGAACTCTGGGCTGCCCTCTGCCTTGGCACCCACTTCTACTATCACACTTACTGTGTTGTATCAGTTCCTACTTAAAGGTCAAAAAACTGGGCATGAGCCATATTTGCCCCACAAACTACTGCCTCTCCAAGGTCCTTAAAGAGTGTGAGATTTTACGGGGTCACACTTCAGAGTTACTCCTAACATCTCAGATTTCATTTAGTTCCTTTTCTCTCAGGTCCTTGTGTAGGACTCCACTAAAAAGGACTGACCTGCTACCAAGCAATCCATGGACCGCACCCATGTCTGTTGCTCTTTTTAGATTTGTGGAGTAGACATTCAAGTTAGCAGAGACTCTCCTCCAAGCCCTACTTTCCCCCCACTCATATAATTTTCCCATGTCTGATTCTTCTTTCCCTTTGAAATTTCTATCTCCATTCACATCAGCTGGTTCCGGGAGGGCACAAGTGTCCTGACTGAAGACATTCCAGGGATTTATTTCACCACCAGACACTGGTTTGATGCAGCTCTCTTTGTTCCAGAACATGAGCACTGTTGACATTTTGGACCTGATTACCCCTGTGGTGGGGATTGTGGGCAGTTGAACAGAATCCCTGGTCTCTACCCACTAGATGCCAGTAGCATGTCTGTCTTGGGGAGTTATAAAAACCTGTTGGGTTCCTCACCTCAGGGGCTCCTCACTGCCTTGCTCCTGTAGGAGAATCAGTCTGTGACTGCTACCACCCTGGGAACACTGTCTGAGAGAGGCCAGAAAGGGATCCCTCCTTCTGCATTTCCACCCGCCAATCTAATTTCCCAGTCACATGTCCTTCCTAAGGAGCAGGAAGCCTTTATACACGATTGTTCCATTGCTGTTAGATAAGTGTCATTGCCTTGCGTAGCTACAAACATGCCATTATTTCATTTCATAAGCTCTGTGAGGGCAGGACAATGTCTGTGTTGCCTGTCTCTTTATTCTCAGCACTTAGGGCTCTTAATGAGCACTCACTGAATGAATGTATCAATGAATTAATGGATAAAGCCATCTCGAAGAAGACTAGATTAATTGACTTTTATTGCTTTTCTCAGATTTTTAGTCCATGAGCAGGAATTAGTGATGGGTTTCGAGATGAGCACGCTTAATGTAGTTTCTAGATTATTGATGTAAAATCTTAAAAATGTCCAAAATAGTAAATCTGTGTTCCCAGCACATATCCTTCGTATGAGGGTAGAGCACAATATGGTATATCAAAAACAAAACAACACAACAAAATGAGAGTCAGTGTGATCTGGGGGTACACTGACTCATCATTAAATAACACTGACACTCCTAGTGGGGAAGATTTGCCCATTGAATTCTCCTTGGATCCTTCTGCTTTGGTTGGGGAGGGAGAATGTCTCAGTCAGTGCTAGTGTAATTTTTACTATCACTTTTAGTACTTGTTAATCTTCCTTTTCAACAAAGCAAGAGCCGACTTCAGGCTCAGACCCTCAACGTACAAGTCTAGATAGAATTTCAGTAACATTTTTATGTTTATATTGTGATATATTCAAGTTGGTTATCTATTTAAGGTAAATGATACTTGATGTTTTACATTTATGGTTTTCACAAAATATTGCCATTCAAATAAATTTAGCTAAGCTAAAATGAAGGGAAAGCTAATTGAAAGAAAAGTATTTCACATCTTTATAACCACTGATACCCAGATACAGTAAAAATTGTGCATGAGTTATACAAATGGATGGAGTTTGAGAAATATTGTTGTAACTGTTAACAAAGATGGAACTAAGATGGTTTTGAATTCTGAATTTATGTCTCACCAGAAGGATGGCCTTCAGCAAGTCATTTAGCTTTTCCAAGCCTTGGTTTTCCTCAGATGGAAATGGGGACAGTATGTACATCATAGTTTTGTTATAAAATTTTAATGAGCTAATATGTATACACCAATTGGTTTATTATCTGATGTACAAAGCACTCAAAAAAATAGTTGCCATTTGTTGTTACTATTGTATCTAGTTTCCCCATGAGCAGATGCTATTATTAGACGAACTGTAGATAAACCCTGGTAATAATACCAGAGAACTGAAAAATAAGCCTTCTCTTATTTTCAAGTGGTCTGACTTCATTATATCCACCCTGAAGTGGCTTGAATAGACAACAGCTCCTGCTAATTAATTGTTGTCAGATGGATCGGCAGCTGACCAACTCTTCTAAAACTATTGTTTTTGGCAAATGTTCCTCAGCGTTTTCCTGGTATATAAATAATGATCCCATACAAGAAGTCACTTCCTTTAGTTTCCTTGGTGTACATTTCACACAAATGGTTTGTTTTGGCAGGTTCTCTGGGAAGTTGCTTTATCGTAGCTACAGGTGGTTTGTTAAGATTTCATTTTGGTCAAGGAGGGCACCTGGTTATCCCTGTCTTAAACATTTTCAGGCCATAACTCTTTGGGAAATGTTAGATTCTCTTGGGTCTTGGCTGTCTATTATGTGTCTTGGGGCAGATTCAGAATAAGATTTGGGGTAAAATCTGAAAATTCTGGCTTCAGAACTAGGTTGTCCTCTGACTCCCATCCTGGCTTCTTATTGCTGCTTTCCTCTACGATCTTCTAATATTCCAAGAATGAAATCCGGATGCCAGTGTTGGTGAGATGGAACCAACTGGTGATAGGAAGAGAGAGGGAGAATTTTAAAGGAACTGTGAAGCAGGAAACATGTGTCAGAGAGAGGGGAAACTTGGAGAAAAGGAAGGAAGTGTTGCTTGGGGGAAGGACCCTGGATCCTGAGGGTCACTCATCACCTTCATGGGGGGAACAGATAGGAGGGTAGAGTCCGAGGAAGGCTTAGTGGTGGGTACATCTCCCCAGGGGACGGGAATTCCCTCTGCTCCCAGCAGCGTCCTATCAATGGACTGTATTTGTTAGCACCGAGGTTCGACTACTATTGTAGGGACCCAAGCCGACCTTGGCTTCACCAAGAGAAAAGTTCATCCTCTCCCTAAGCTTGGGGATACTATGACATGGCAGTCCCATGGTATCAGGCACTGGAATCTTCCTTTTTGTACCTTCTCCATTGTTGGGCAACTTTCTCGTTTGGCTCAAAATGGTTCACCATGTACACATCACATTTCAGCGGGTAGGGGGAAATAAATGGAGAGGGGTGCTCAAGGTCATGACCTGGAGAGGTCACAATCTGCACACATCACCTCCCTCCATTCACAGCCCTTACAAATATTTACCAAGCACCTCTGTCCCAAGCACTATTAATAAGGCACATTAGATTTTTACCACCAGTTTAAAAGGCCAGCTAGCATTTTTCAGGGACTATGATCTCATTTCCTTGCCTGTAAATATTCATCAAATTTTGAGAAAAACATATTCTTTGTTCCCTATATTCATTGTTATGCGTGAAGAACATTGTTGAGTGCTGAGGTGACACACAGACAGGCAGGCAGATTCTCCCTCCTAGGGAAACTCGGGAGAGTTGGGGTATTACGTAGCAGTGAAAAGTGAAAGCATTTCTGTGTGCAGCCACGTGGCTGCATCCCAGAAGTGTATACAGCTGAGTGAAAAAAGCAACCACGTGAGACTACATGCCCTACGCTATGACATCACTCTTATAAAACTCACAGGCAAAACTAAGTAACATCATTTCAGTATGCAATTAAGTTGGGTAAAACTAATAAAAAGGCAGGAGAATGATAAACACCAGATTCAGAATAACATGCACCTGAGAGGGAGTGAGGAGGCGCAAATAACATGAGTATATTCAAGATAAGTTCTAAAGTTAGATGGTGGGTTCGTGGATGCTAGTTTTGTTACTATGCTTTCTAACTTACATATCTGTTCAATACATTTTTGAATACAGGCAGTCCCCGGGTTAGGGACAACCGGACTTACAGCGTTCTGTGCTTACAAACGGGCTCCCGAGGCTCCCCATAAGGATAATTTATAATTAAATAATTAAATTAATAATTCAGGAACTAGTTTCTTCCGCACATGTAAACAAACCCACGTGGCATAAGCAGTTTGTTGGCACAGCATCTTTACACAGCGGCCAGTCTCATAGATAGATAGAGAAGCTGCTGGTAGAAACACAAGAACACAAAGAATCAGAAGACCCAGAGCCCAGAAAGTTTAGGACAAAAGAATGAGCTGAAGCCTTTTGTCTCATTGAAGCAGGATCTGCTAAACTTGAGGAGCAAGATCCTGACATGGAGCAGTTTACAAAGGTTTACCACGCAGTTAGTGAGAACATCAGCTGCTACAAGGCTTTTATGATGAAAAAAAGAAAAAGGCTGTGCGAACAACCCTCGATACCTTTTTCGAGAAACCGGCTTCCGTGGTAAGCGCCCCTCCTCCAGCAAGGGCCAAATCCTGACTCTCCAGCTCCCCCTCCCTCCCCCCCAGCACCACCTCCACCATCACCTTCCGATTAACATCAGCTCCCTTCTTGCCTCCAAAATGTCCCTTCCAGTGAGCAAGACACTGATGCAACATGAGGTGAGTGTTAACCTTTAATATTCTTTTTTGAAATTTCTCCTATCTCCTATTCAAACTTTTTGTATGAGCTTGTTTTTATGTTCTATTTGAATTAAAAGAAAAAGCACAATATTTTCTGTAACTTATGATTACAGTACGGGGTATTATTATTATAGTATTACACTCTTATTATTACCACATATGAGCCATTATGGTATTATTATTACCGTATATGCGCTGTTCTTCAGGAATCCGAGTTCATACAGATCCGACCTAAAGAAGTTCTCAGGACCGTATCTCCACCGTAACCCTGGGGGTGCCCGCTTATCAAATATTGCCTAATACAACACATTTTAAAAACATAGAGGAGGGGGCACTTAAGTGTCTGCGGGATCCAGGCAGGCGGCGGAAGTCGGCGACTCGGCTGGGAGGCTCCATGGGGACCAGCTGGGCCCCTGCCCGCCTACAGGGTCCGCGCTCGCGGTTGCGTGCGGGCTCGCTGGCCTCGTGCATCCAGAACTCCCGATTTTCCTTTAGAAGTCTGACATCTGCACTTTCCTAAGTAAGATCCCAATTTTCAAATGTTAAGACTCCGTGGGGGCAAACAATACCTTTGGGGGGGGGGATTTCGAGCCTCAGAAATAGAGTATTTGGAGGTGAACACTGATTCAGTGCCCATTTGCAACAAGAATGCAACATTTATTTCCACCGTATTGCCCTGCTCTGAATGCAGGCAGGAAGGAAACCCGTTCCTTTGCACCCCCAGGGCGTGCTATTTCCAACCTGTGTCTGCTGGGTTCCCGCACATCCCTCACCTGGAGCTGTCACCTCTAAGTTTGGAACGTGTGACGGTGGCGTGCGTGCAGCTGCGGGCGGCCGGGCAGCAGCTCCGTGCCCGGAGCTCTCTGTCTGCAAGGCGCCGGCGCCCTCGCCCCAGCCTTCCAGGCCCAGCGTCGCAGAGTGTTTGCAACACCCCCGTTTCTCCCTCAAGGGCCATGGGGGAGGAAGGGGTGACATTCAGCTGCGACCACACTGCTGAGATCTATTGTATGTTGCCCACTTGTGGGACTGAATGCTTTCCATTAAAGAATATACGTATTAGTGTTTTCTTTAGGAAAAAAGTGTCAACTGTGAGGCATTGCATCTACCAATGCCCACCCTCTCAGGACATGGTTGATTATTTGTTTTCTTATTAACCCAGTGGTTCTCAGCAGGTGGGGGGAGGGCAATTTTGCCCCCCAGGGGACATTTGGCAATATCTGGAGGTGGTATTTTTGTTGTCACAACTAGGGTGAGGGTTCTGCTCAAATTTTGAGAAAAACAACATGTGTCACTGAGTAGTAGGTAGTGGGTAGAGGCCAGAGATGCTGCTAAACATCCTACAATGCACAGGACAGCCCCTTGTCCCTACCTCGACACCCAAGCCCCCAACAAAGAATTATCCCACCCAAGATGTCAATAGTTAACAGTTCCCAGGCTGAGAAACTCTGCTCCCCCAATCTGTCCCACCAAAAGACGAAAGTATAATTAATAAAGCCAAAGGCTGAGCCATTCCCTGTGAATTATAAAAGGTGTGTGTTGGGGGCTGGGTATGGTGAGGGGCGTAACATGAATTTACAAGACATGCCCTTTAGCTAGAGCTGGGATTTGTGGCCACTATTTTGGTTTTTATTAAAGCGTAATGCTCACAAGCAGAAGAGGAGATTTGTTATTCTAAAGACAGTTGCACACCAAAGCATGCTATTGTATAATCTGGCATTTTCCCCACTAGGGAGCTATGGTGCATTACTCACGAGTGACAGAACCAACGAGCTCCATCTCCCAAGAGGCCGGCGCATCTGTTTAAAGGGAGCAGGCGCTCTGCAGATCCGCCCCCACCGCACCTCCCACGGCGCAGCGCAGGGTGAAGGTGGGCATCTTTTTAGTCACAGGGAGGGTGAACCCACGCCCACCCCCAGAAAGGAAAGGGTCAGGTCTAATTGCGTTTTGGCAGCAGGACAGGGCAGGAGGCAGACACCTGGATTTTATTCTAGTTTTGAATTTGATAAATGCCAGGAAGTCCTGTCTCTTTCTGTGCCTTGGTTTCTCAGAAGACCTACGCATACAAGGGCTAAGAGATTGGGCTTGGGAGTCAGTCAGGGGTCAGTTCAAATGCAGGTTTGGGGCTTACAGCGTGTCCCCGTGGGCCTTGACTGCTCTCTGAACCTTGGTTTTCTCATTTAAAAGGTGGGGTTAGTAATGCTTGTCTCAGGGGGTCACTGTCAGGGTAAAAGAGACCAGAATTGCAAAGCACCCAGCACTTGCCAGCCATGTAGTAGGGATCCAATAAACGTTTGCTACCAGCGCATCATTCGAGTATTCAAAGATCAAAGGGAGTCAACATGTCTTGCCTTTGTACCTCACACGACAGTTGGGGATTGAAATGAGATCATGGGTAGGAAAACACTTGGAAAATTCAAAAATGCTGTATCAATGTAATGTAGTGAAATCGATGTAAATATCAGTATAAATAGCTATAGTGTTTATTGTGCTGATCCTAAGAAAATAGAAACTTTATTATGCACTATAATTACAGGCGGTTAGACGTGGAAAGAAATTGGAGCTGTGCTGGTTCTCACCTTCCACTTTACAAAGGGAGAGACTGACTTTAGTGGCAAAACTTCCATGAACCCCAGCCCAGTGATCTTCCCCCACTGCCAACGAAGTTAGCTTGCTGGAGTTTGGGAGTCACTTAGAGCATGTCTGCGTCAGATGGGATGTCCCTAACATACAGTCGTGAGCCTCAGTTTCTTCATCTCTACAATGGGCATGATAACAAAACCTAACTTGCAGGGTAGCGATGAACAATGACATGGTGCAGGTCAGTGTTTGGCAGGTGCACCTGGCACATGAAAGTTCTCTAGAAACAGTAATTTTCATTATCCTTATTACTGATAACAGCTGAGATGGCATGTGTACAGGTACCTCTCCGAGAATCTGACGTAAACGGCAGGGCTGTCAATATATACCCACTTGTATGTTGCTAATAACAGTACCTCAATGTTGTGAGAAACATTGGTGGGGACTCTAGGTCCTCCTGAAGAATTCACCATCACACTGCCTGCTTCCTGGGCATCCCAGGGGAGGAGCTAGATGGGCTAGTGGCATCCCTTTTGTAGCTTCAGAAACAAGAAAGAGTGTCCAGCAATTTAAAATTCTCACAGGGGCAGAATTCTACAAACTAAAGTCCCTGAAACTAATTTTATATTGGACTTTAAGGATTTGTGAGCATTTAGGGTGATTAGTGGAGTGTAGCCCCCATGTTCTGATGGCTCTAGACCAGTGGTTCTCAAATTTCAGCCTACATCAGAATCACCTGGAGAGTTGTTAAAACACAGGTTGCTGACCCCACCCCTCCATGGGTCTGCGGTGAGCCTTGTAGTTTGCATCTTTAACACGATCCCAGCTGATGTGATGCTTCTGGTCCAGGGACCACACTTCAGAATCACTGTTCTAGAGCAGCTTTGCTCAACTTCATACCACTGATATTTAGGGCTGGCTAATTCTCAGTGGTGGAGGGTAGTATAGAGTGTTAGCATCTCTGGCCTCTACTCACTAGATGCCAGTAGCAGTTGTGACAAGCAAAAATGTCTCCAGACATTGCCTAATGCGCTCTGCAGGGCAAAATCACTCCTGGTTGAGAACCCCTGCTCAAGAATGAGATAATTAGAATTTAATCACAGCCACTCCCTGAAATAGTGGTATGACCGCAATGACATTGCAGTACCTCTCTAGGCATCTTCATCCATGTAATGGGTACAGGAATGCCAACCTCATAAGGTGCAAGTAGGGCTTAAGAGAGAATACAGGTAGAGCATTTAGTACAGTGCCTGGTACACACTGAGCAGTTAATTCATGTTAGTTATTACTTTCAGCCCACCATATCAGATCTATTTAGTGGAATTTTTTTTTTTCCTCTCATCAAAATGTTTTCATGTGGAAAACATCAGCTTGGCTTCTGGTTGGAGTGGAGAGTTTGAAGACCCTCAGCTAGGACCAAGCAACTTTCAAAAATCAGTCTAAAAAATTCCCATTCAGGCAAAGGATTCCAAAACCACAGGTCCTTGCCGGCATTCTGAACTAATGTCTGGCTGTTGTCTATGTGAGTAGCCCTCAGTCCTTAGCTCAGAAGTGACTGGCTATAAAAGCATATTCCGGCTATATGAGCCCAGCTCCTACTTGTTAGCTAAGGTTGGTATAAGAAGGATCTCTTTCCACGTTTTATAATTTAAAACAATGATCTCATCACTCACATTTTCTTTTCCAACTTCACTGTAGAAGTGAACTTTAGAATCTGGAGTACCGCTGCATTATGAGTTCCCAAACAACTGCTGTTAAAGAGTGATACATGCTGGCACACACAAGGGATCACAGATTTTTCTTTGGCTGTCAGCTCTTGAAATTACCCAGCAATCCCAAAATGAATTTCCACTAATCTGACAGTTTTGCCTCTCCTGACATGATGTACTGTATATTCAGTGGTCAGCGGGGACTATTTAATTGCAGTTAAGCCTGTGCTGTTCATTGTGGCATTTAAAATAGAGCAGTGTGCAATGTGGTTACACTTACTGACTCTCCAGGCCCAGATGGGTGGGTGGAACTCAATTTTTTTAGGGAAACTTTCTACCTTGGGGCACTTATTAATTAAGTTTTACTGGCTAGCAGCTTTAATTCATTCACTTTCAAGATTTAGAAATATCAGAATCGAAATTAAAATCAAATCCCTCTAAAAGGTAGAAGGGACTACAATATCAGACGGAACCAATGATGAGTTAAAAATGGATCAAAAACTCAAAACAGGAAAGATACAATGATATATAATACATAACATTTTTGGAATGCTTACTATATACTTGGCAGTTTTCAGGTGTTATCTCACTTTGCTCTTAAAGCATCCCAAAGAGGCAGGGACGATTTTTGCCCCCATTTTACAGATGTGTAAAATGAGGCTTGAAGAGGTTAAGTAACCTCCCAGGATTTGTGAGTGTGTGGGCAGAGCCGAGATTTGAGGCCAGATCTGTCTGACAGGAGTCTATGTTCTTAAGCACAACACTGAACTTCCCAAATGATGCTAGATGTCGTTGGTTTTGAACTGTTCATTTTACAGGTGGGGAAACTGAGGTCCAGGTACTTCAAAGTGACTTGCTCAGAATTAAGTTACCCCAGACTCAGGAAATAGGCCTGTGGTTATTCATAAGTCTGATTATCAATAATAATACAGTGTTTTGCAGCTTATAAAGTGCTATAACATCCGTTATCTCATATATAATTTTGGTTTTCAAATAATTCTGCTGTATGAACTGATAACTCAAAAAAAAAGGATTTTGACAAATGCTTTTTTTCACAATTGAATCTAATGATATATATCTTCAGTGTAACCACAAAAATGCTACCTGTAAGGTGCTGTGAACACATGAACAGTAAAGACTTAAGTGGATCCATTCATTCAGCAAATATTCTTAAGCTTCTACTACGTACCAAGTGTTATTCCAGGTGCTGGAAATATAGCAGTGAATAAAACAGTCAAAAATTCCCTGCTCTAAGACAGCTTATATTCTAGAGGGCAGAAGCAGATGATTTACTAGATAAATAAGCCAAATACATAGTGTGTCTGATGGTAAGTGTGAGCCAGTGAAGTCAAGCAGGGAAGGAGAAAAGGAAGCTCTGGGGGAAGAGATTAAGCTATAAGTAGAGAAGGTGATATTTGAACAAAGATGTAAAACACGTAGAGCAAGCTTTTTGAATACATGGGGAAGAGCATTCCAGGTAGAGGGAACAGCCAATGCTAAGTCCTTGAAACAGTAAATATGCACTATATTGTGTTTAAGGAACAGTAAAAAGGCCAAATGGATGAGAAGCTTGACTATAATTGTATTATTGTTCTTACAGTACTTTTTTAAAAAAAATTGGAGTATAGTTGACATTCAATTAATTGTACATATTAAAGTATACAATTTGATAAGTTTTGACATATGTGTACACTCATGAAGCCATCTCTGCCATCAAGATAATGAGCATATCCATCACCCACAGAAGTTTCCTGGAGGCCCTTTGTCATCACTCTTTCCCGTCCCTCCCCCACCCCCATGCCTCTCCTGGTCTGCTGCATGGCACTATGGCTTAGTTTGCATTTTACAGAATTTTATATAAGCAGAATCATGGAGTATGTATCCTGTTTTCGTCTGGCTTCTTTCACTCAGAATGATAATTCTGAGATTCATGCATGTTGTACGTATCAATAATTCATTTATTTTCATTGTCAAGTATTCTTTGTATGGCCATTATGCAATTTATTTGTCCGTTCATTTGTTGATGGACATTTGGGCCATTTCTGGTTTGGGGCTCTTACAAACAAGGCTCTCTGTACAGGTCTTTGTGTGGACATACGCTTTCGTTTCTCTTGGGTACAAACCTGGGATTGCTGCATCCTGTGGTAGGTGTACGCTTAACATCTTAAGAAACTGCCAAACTGTTTTCCAAAGTGCTTGAATCATTTTATATTCCCACCAGCCACGTGTAAGAATTCTATTGCTCTACATCATCATCACCATGGTCGTGGTCAGCTTTATAATTTTAGATGGTTAAATAGTTAGGTAGTAGTATTTCACAGTACTTTTAATTTGTATTTCCCTAACAACTAGCAATGTTGACAATTTTTTATGTACTTATTTGTCATCCGTGTATGTGTTTTCTGTGGTGAAATATCTATTCAAGTTTTTAGCCCATTTTTTAATTGTTCTGTTAATTTTCTTATTATAGAGCTTTGAGTATTCTGTGTATGATCTGGATATAAGTAGCTTTTCAGCTGTATGGTTTGCAAATATTTCCTTCCTGTCAATGATTTTTCTGTTCATTCTCTTAACATTCTTTCTTAATTTTGATCAAGTCTAATTTATCTTTTTTTTTTCCCATTATGGATTGTGCTTTTGGTGTTATATCTAAGAAATCTTTGCCTTTGATTATTTTAAAAATTGATTTTCTCATCACGTAAAAGAAAATGTACTTTCAAGTTCCTTAAAAATACATCTATGTTACCTAGGCAACTGAGTTATTTATCAATAGGTGATCATTTGTAATGATTTGTTGACAAAGGACTTAGAAAATCTTGCTTGCCATGATCTTTGATCTACTTGCAAAGTCTTGTGCCTTTATCAGTATAAGTTTATCCAGAACCTGTGGCCAACTTGGGAGAGAAGCAGCTGTGATTGGTGGCAGAGCTTTGGTGGGCCCCAGCCAGAGGGAACCTGAGTTTCCTTGTCTGTTCTGCCACTGATCAGAAACTCAACTCTGGGCCAGTTATATTCTCTTTTTTAGTTTTAGGTTTCCAAATTGCAAAAATAAGGAGTTTTACTAGATTTTTCTGTGCTCCTGTCTAGTCCTAACACTATATAAGTGGGACATTACAGTAAAGTGAACATCTTCAACAGGACCAGGACCAGATTCAGGCAACAGCTGCATGTAGGGTACAGTATCTGAGGAGGCATGCGCTGTCAGGGTTGTGCAAGTGGTGTTCACGCTGCTTTTGCACAACCCTAAGGAAGAGGCACTTGCAGGATGCTGGGAGCGAGGGCTTCCTTAAATTTGATGCTTTACATGTTTCTCTTGCCTTGGCTCTGACCTTCAGTGTGAGAAGCGGGCAAGGCCTACCTGGGGGCGGGGCTTCTTGCATGAATTCAAAGAACCTGGGACTTTTGTTCATTCTGATTCAGAAGGTCTGGTATGGGGCTTGAGATTCTGCCTTTCTAACAAGTTCCCGGCTCATGCTTGTGCTGCTGGCATGTGGACCACACTTGGTGTCTCTCAAGGAACTAGAACACACCAGCTTTGTCCAAAGGGGCAACTCAGTACCACCCTTGGCCATGTGGGAATTCAGTCCCCAAGTGCCTACTGTCTCGAATGGTCAAGAGAGACACTAGAAATCTGTGAGATAATATAAAGTCTCCTTATTCTCAAACATTGGGAGACTGATTTTAATTTTTAGAAAACATTGTGGGGTGAAAGAAGGCAATCTGAGGGCCAAATTTGTCTCATGTAAAACCAGTCTCTCACTTTAGCTATAAATCAAGTTTCATGAATTTTCTTAAAATTTTACACATCGAAAATGGTCAAAGAAATTGCAAGATCTCAGATCAAATTTAACAATAAAGTCTACATCCCCATCCCCCCATCAAAAATATTGGCCTGAAAAAAGGATGTCAGAGGAATAGTTTTAGTTGGCTTGGCTTCATTTCTCAGGATATCCTTATCTGAGTTGATACAAAGTGATGACTTGGTGGCTCCCCTGTTCTCCCACTGTGTCTTCACTGGTACTTTTTTTTTTTTTTTTGGCATATTACCCCTCTTCCTCTGTACTTCCCAGCTCCTTATGTGCCCAGAGCTCTCTGGGATGGATAGCTATTTCGTTTGTCAACCCAGCATCCATTTTTTCCCCTTCTGGTATCAGCCCATTTTCTTCTGGGGATTCATACTCCCCCCAGTTTCAGCTTGTGGGATTCAAAACAGACTGCGTCCATCTTCCTGCACCCCGTGGCTGCAGTGGGACCATGGCCCAGACCCAGCTGATCAGGGTGTTCTGTCACCAGCTTCAGTGACTGGCTGAGGAGTGAACACATGACTCAGGCAGGATAGATGACCTTCCCAGCCTAGTCTGAGTTATTGGGAAAGAGGAGCTCTTTCCCCTAGAATGAATAAACTGGCAATAATAGTATCTAACCTTTACTGAGTGTTTACTCTTTACCAGGCACTGCTTTCAGAACATGCTTTTACATGAATTATCTCTTTTAATCTTCACAACAATCCTGTCTTGTATGTACTCTTATTGTTCCCATTTCACAGATGGAGAAACTGAGGCACAGAGAGGTTAAAGGAATATGTCTGAGTCATACGGCTTGCAAGTAATAGAGCTGGGATTTGAATGTGTCTATCTGGCTACAGAGCTGAATGCTTGGAGACTATGTTATGCTGCCTGGTAGCCTGTAAGCCTGGGGCTGCTGGTGGTCATTTTTGTAAATTCGTAGAGTGAGCCTCAGTGAGCATGAAAACAGAGAAGAAAACAGTACTGAGACATGTGAAAGTGTCAGTGTCGCAACAATAGGATCTGAAGTCTTGGATCAAACCTTACCTGGTGTCAAGATTCACTCATCAGACGTGTTAATCAATTATAGGACCCAAATTTACCCTCTTTTTTGGGTTAAGTGAGTTTGAATTGAGTTTTTTTTGGTTGTTAGAAATTCCTGGTTAATACATAGTGTGACCTTAGGCAAGACACTTCCTTCCTCTAGAACTCAATTTTCTTATCTACAAAATAAAGGGTTCCTTATGTTCTTTGGTTGGATGTTATCTGGAACATTTGTTCAGCCTTTATCAATCTTACCTAAGCCTTTGTTTCCATAGAGCAAAACCCCACAAGGAAGGAGGGCAAAATGTAATGGAATCTTGCTGTTCCGAGTACAAATCCTGAGTCTATTATACTTATCTTGTTTATTTTCTGTCTCTCACTACTAGAACGGGAACTCTATGAAGGCAGGGAATTTTGTCTGATTTTCTTACTGCTGTATCCTTAGTATTTCAAACTGTGTCTGACTCAGAGTATGACCTCAAAATATTTATTGATTTTTTTATATATATATCTATATACATTTGTTAAATGAGTGACTAAATCCTTCTACATCTTTATGAGTAACAAGCTAGCTTGGGCACAGTGTTCAGTTACTAGTCCTTTCTCTAGTGTGGAAGCGGTTAGGGTTGTCATTTGTCTCTATCTGCCTCATGATTTTCTCATCCATTTTTAACTTTGCGTGCAGAAACAATAGATGAAGAAAACCGAATAGTCTCTGAATAAAACACAGGCGTTTAATGCTTCTTAAAGCCTGTAATATATTATCACTTCTAAACTCATAGCAAGCAGTTAAGTTCTTATGATGAATGAATTTCCAGATTCAAATGATGTGAGAGAGGACTATGTCTCAACGTGTTTCCTATTTTACTTACATTTCAATATCTTAGTAGAGCCATCACATGAAACTGATCCCCCAGTATTAGGAAACCGATGTTGCTGACATTGTTTTATGTTATTATATAATGTACCATTATTTGTCAATTTTGTCATGACATCCAGCCCAAGCTTCTCTCTTGCTAATAAACCTTAATTTTGTTTTGGGTGGCAATGTGCTCAGACCCAGGCAATAAGAATGGTTGTAATAGCTATAACTTAAGTATTTCTTTCTATGTTTCAGGCACTGTTCTAAGCCAGTAACATGGATTTTACTCATTTAATATATAAAGGCAATGGATTGGGATTAGGACCAGCAGGTCACGTTGTTGCTGCCCCTGAATTCCATGCAGCTAAGGGTGGCCATGGTGTCCCTGTGCCCAGCAATAGGCAGTGCAGCAGGTGGGCTGGGTAAGAGGCTGGGCTCTGGTGACAGCTTTGCAACCTTGGAGAACTCGTGTCTCAGTGGCTAAGGTTTTTTGTTTGTTTGTTTTCCCCTAAATTTCTGAAATGGGGATACTAATACCTACCTCATGGAGTTGTTACAAAGGTTAGATGAGCGAATACATGTGACACACTTAGAAAAATGCCTTGACCAGTGCTTTTCCACTGAGACAAGTCTGCCTCCCTGGGGACATTTGGCAATGTCTGGAGACATTCTTGGTTGTCACAAGTGGGATGGGGGTGGGGGAAGGTGCTTCTGGCATCTAGTGAGTAGAGGCCAGAGATGCTGCTAAACATTCTAAAATGTACAAGGCAGACCTCATAACAAAGAATTATCTAGCCTGAATGTCAATAGTACAAAGTTGGGAAATCCTGGCCTAGACCATAGTAAGTACTCAGAAAATGTGAGCTGCTTGAGGCTGTCTAGAACATAAACTCCAGGAGAGCAGAGAGACTGTTTTGTTCCCTGCCTTGTCCTTGGAGCTTAGATCCGTGCTTGGCACATAGTAGTTGCTCAGTAAATATGTGTTAAATGAATGAATGATAAACAGGATGACTCTGGGAAAACTTTTGCATGCATGGCTATCCCCACCTTCTTCTGGTTTCCTCCAGTTTTGCTCTCAGTCATGACATATTGAGAGGTACAGAAGCTGTTTTTCACCATGGAACCCAACATGCTGATGGAAGAGGAAACAGGTAGAAGGAATCTGTATCTCTGATGACCTCATTGCCACCCCACTGGCTTGTACTACCTGATGCCAAGATTTTTGTCCTGTAAAAAAATCACTTCCTGTTTTTTAAGCTACTATTATACAGGTTTCGTAACCTGCAGGCAAAGGCATTCCTAACTTATAACTGGCATCCTCTCCTGGGTTTATGACATGGTTTTAGTATCTGACCCACTGAAGGAAACAAACCCATTGGTTAATTCACTTCAGAAGGCTCCGCTTATCAGGCTCCGCTGAAATCGTTGCTGTTGGCATTTGGCAAGTATTCTCCAATATTTAAATGTCAATACTATATGATCTAACAAGAGTGGAAATATCATACCATTTTTTGGAAGTGCTTAACAACTAACAAATTTTTCCTGGTGTGAACTTTAGGAAGTTTTTCTAATTTTTAAAAATACTTATATATTTAACGCATACTTGTTGAATGCCCATAATATGTTCAAGAGGGTGCAGGGGCTAGAGTATAAGAAGAAGAAAACAGAGCTAAGTCCAGTACTCTGCCCTCGTGGAACTGACAGACTGGAAGGAAATGTGCATGTGAAGTATTAATTACCAGGGCAGTGTCATGAAGAAGCACAGAGGTCTAAACAAACGACACTTACCGGGAGTCTGCAAACTATTCAGGGGACTAGGAAAGGACTTCTCTGAGGAAGGGAGGTTTGAATTACAATGTGAAGAGGCAGTATATACAGTGGTTATACACACAAGGTCTGGAATCAAATTAGGAGATTTTAAATCCCCCTATCACCTGCTCCTAACTGCATGATCTTGAGTAATTAATCGACAAAAGGCTTGATTTCCTTATTTATTAAAAGGAGGCAAAAATAATACTGTCTTCATAGGGTTATTGTGAGAATTAAATGAGAAAAATACATGCAAAATTGCCATAAGCCTCAAATATTATAAGCCTTCAATAAGCTTTTGTAATTATTAAAAATTAGCTAAGGGAAGGAGGAAAAAGGAGGGGCATACAGAATATTATTTTATGATTTGGCAAAACTTGTTCCTAATCTGTCTATTGTATGTTACATGATCTGGAAACTGGGGACTTTGGACATTCTTTGTTTGTCCAAGCATTTGAACAAATCCAAAGTACTCTGGGCCCCACCTTTAGAATTTGTGAATCTCCTTTCAGATGGGAAAGCTTCTCTGTGAATAAAATTAGAAACAACCCAAATGTCTATCAACCGGTGAATGGATAGATAAAATGTAGTATATCTACATAATGGAATACTATTCATCAGTAAAAAGGAACAAAGTCTTGATACATACTACAACATAGAGAAATCTCAAAAACATCATGCTAAGTGAAAGAAGCCAGACACAAAAGACCTCATGTTGTGTGATTCCATTTATATGAAATGTCCAGAAAAAACAAATCCATAGAGACAGAAAGTAGATTAGTGGTTGCCTAGGTTTGGGGGTGGAAAAAATTAACTAAAAATGGCGTGATCTTTTTTGAGTGATAAAATATGTCATAAGTGGATTATTGTGATCTTTGTACAACTCCATAAATTTACTAAAAAACAATTGAAATGAGGAAATTTTATATTATATGAATTATACCTCAAAGTTATTTTTAAAAAGGTACTTTGTGGCTGAGATAAATATACTTTCAAGCTTCTAGATTTTTATGGTAGGATGCTGATTTTTACTTTAAGACATTTGGTTTCTAAAGGCACCAAGTCTCCAGGTAAATCAAATGAAATATTAGCAGTTTAGCTAATCTGAGAAGTAACCTTGGTGGATTTGCTAGGAATGTCTGATATTTGAAAGGGACATGGGACATTTTGAGCAGTGTCTACACCAAGATCTCTGACTTCCATCCCTGTAGTGAACTATGTTGCATAGCTCATCTACCTGTAGAAATCCCCTCTCTGAGTTATTATAAAGATTGTTCAAATAGAACAATAGAAAGAATTGTTCAATTTAGCTGTATCTTATCTTTTGTATAGCTATATTTGAAGACATTGGCTGTTTAGGTTGCACTAAAATATAGATTCATGTGAAAATTTCTTTGGGACCATGAAAGTTTTACTTTCGGTATGTTTGTACATTTTCCCCTCTGATGGAGTATGAGACATGTAGTTCAATATGTTTTCCTTTTTGTCTCTGCCACTAGGATAGGCAAAGTTAAATTCAACGGTCAGTGTAGCTGTAGCTGATGTCGTCTTATTACCATTTTAATTGTCTTTTTTCCCCTCATGATTCTATATGTAATTGTCCCATTTATATTATGCTTGATTTAATAAGCTTCCTCACATTTTAGGCAGTGGATGGGTTACAAATACAATAAAAACGATGAATGTATAATTTTGTACATTTACAATTATGCTTTTGTGCTTTTGAAATCAATCAATGCGGGCAACACCATTGGTGGTGGTGGTTGTCACATACACATATATACATACATGTATGAGTTTTGATGTATTAGATATGCAGATATAGGTGTAAACATGAATTCTCAGCTGAAAAATAGGAGGAGCTAGTGAACATTTGTGGCTGGATTTTAACCTCTAGAGACTAGTCTTTAGAAAGGACACCTTAATGCAAAGTAAATTTTCTAGGAAGAACTAAGCAATAATTCTGTTATAAACCATACAGCATTATTAGGGAGTTAAGTTTAGATTACTTTAAAATACTTGTGGTTGGGGTTCTGTGATTTAGACACAATTGTTTCCTTCAAAATTATTTCTCATGACCTCAATAGAACTTCAAGGACATCTAATGCCTAAGGAATCAGATCAAAGATGCCCCTTGAAATTTCAAAATAGGATACTAAGATATGACACTGTAGCCTTCTGGCAGCAGTTACATGAGTTGCGTTTCTGTCTTTAAAAACTGGTCTTGCCATCTCATAAAGAACAGTGTGAAATTGAACTTGCAATTAAAAAATAAGCTTCGTTTTTCCCCTCCTCCCCACAAGTGTCTCAACGCAACCAAATTGAGGGTCAGGAGGAAACAGAAGGAAGAAAATGCTGCAAGATTTCAAAGATGCCTGGTAGGAATATTTCTTAATTGAGCCGTGCTTGTGAGCTGCGTGGAATTGTTCTTATTAAAAATTAAATAAGAACAGCAAAGAAGAACATGGGAGTCTCTTCGAGATTAGAGCTTTGTGAGATTTACTTAAAAGGCTTTCATTAGGCACTGGGGGGTCTGAAGCATATTAAAACCTTACCTGTACAAAATATATGGTGCTCTGGCTTTTAGCCCCTTTTCCGAAGAAATACGAAACATTCATGCTTAAAACAGCAATAGGAAAAGAATGTTATTACAGTGTTCATTGAAATAAGGTCTGTATTTCCAGATTAGTAAATAATTAGGCCTTTTGTTCTTTTCTCTGCTTCCTCCCTCCCTCCCTCCCTTCCTCTCTCCCTCCCTCCCTTCCTCTCTCCCTCCCATCCCTCCTTCATTCTTCCCTGCCTTTGTTGGTGCAGGTTAGTACAGGTCCCATCCGTGGTTTGGTTCCTTATTTTGTTATCATTTTTAAAAAATCAATTTTCTGTCTTGGATGAATGAAGGAAAGGTTTTCAGCAGGGCTTCTCAAACTTTAATGTGCACATGAATCACCTGGGGGATCTTGTTAAAATGTAGATTTTGATTCAGGAGGTCTGGGCTGGAGCCTGAGCCTCTGCATTTCTAACAAGCTCCTGGTGGTGTCAGTGCTGCTGGTCCCGCATAGCAAAGAGCTACAGTATTCCCTAAATTAAATCATATTAACCCGATTCCTTTAAATGTAACTGGAGGTAGAGGGTAGATCAACTAGGGGAAGAGTAGGGATGAAAAAAAGGAAAAAGAATAAATAAAAACAAAACAAAACCCACAACATACAAATATAAACAGCCTAATTATCCAGATTGACTCAATTTGATGATTTGTCATTCCTAAGTGATGCCTATAATGCAAATTTTGTCATATTTTTATAATGCTACTTGGTTTTGACAAATCAATTGGAGTTCAAAGAAATGAACCTTAAAGGCACTGACTGTGGGACCCCCCCCCCCAAGTGCTACCAGCCGGAGAATCCTTCTCTTCTATATATATGAGGCCTCATAATTTCCCCCCGAGGATACAAAGAAACACATCATTAAAAGTAACAGTTTTGCTGCAGGCAGAGCAGGGAATAGAGGTCTGATATGTAACAGAAATTTCAACTCTTTGAAGCTGAATCTATGCCATGGCCTTCTACCTCATTTTGGGAGCGGAGGTTCAGGAGGAATTCCTTCATCAATAAGATCAAAAGAAAAGATTCACTGGGAAGTGCTGGAAGTATTTTGCAAACCATAGAGTATTAGATAAGTGCTCCCTGCTATTATTTTTTCCTGTTTGGATTTTATTTTCTAATATTTTATTTCATTTAAAAATATCCTTTTGAGTTGTTGCTCGTTCATGCAACTCAGGCTGGTTGTATTGCAATTTGACAGTATGCATCAAAACTAAAAATTAAAAGAGAGCATATCCTCTAAACTAGCAAATTCACTGATGGAAATGAATTCTACTTAAATGCTCATGTAAATGTGGGAAGAGAGATGTATGAGGATGGTCACTGCATTATTGCTTGGATAGGAAAAAATCTGAAAACCCCCAAATGCCCTTCGGTGGGACTGGCTCAATGTGGGATGGTACATCCATAGAGTGAGATTTTCTGTTGCTAAAACCCCAAAATGAGGTGCATCTGAGGTAGGAGCATGGAAAGATATCCTGAATATGAATATAGTTATTCTTAAAAAGAAAAAAAAGTATAATATAAAGGAAGAAAAAGGAAAGAATAAAGAATATGTCCTAAGGTTGTGTTGTCCATCTGTCTGTCTATCAAGCTTTCTTTTACTAGCCTGGTGAAAAGCTTTTGACAAAAATAGCACTAAAAGATTAACAATAGTGATCACAGAAGGAAGAATTATAAGGTAAATTCCATTTCTATTTTCAATATTTTCCTACTTTTTCTTGCTGTATTTCTGAAAAACAAAGCATAAATAGAACAGAGGGCAGAACAGACAATTAGAGGTCTTATATTTGGGTTCCAGTTTGGCTTGACTGGGTGAGTTTGGGCAAGTTACTTAATAACTCTGAGCATATATGTCCTCAAACATACAATATGGATTAGGACAATACCACCTTGTGGTTTTATTTCTTCAGAAGATTGAAGGAAATGTATAAAGCCCTTTGTCCTTCATAAAGAACCAACGATGTTCTAGTTTCTTTTTGTTGCTCTCAACATTACCATATGATTGTGGAGCCCTGGCAATCAGTGCTGATATTGTATCTGGCTCAACATACCAAAAACCATAAAATTTCATATAGCCCCACCCACTGCTTCTCCACTGGCTTTTGACCCCTTTCCAGGGACTGTTCTGGTCTCCATTGGTGGCCCCTAACAAAATGTCAGAAAGACCCATGTGGTTCACTTATGCTTTGTGTAATCGTAAGCCAGCGTGCTCTTTTTCTCAAGTATTTGCTCTATTTATTTATTTTTATTCGTATAAATTTATGGGGTACAAGTGTGATATGGCTAGATTACGTAGTGGTGACATTTGCTCTCATATCTTACTGCTTTGCAACATCTACTGAAGGATTTTGCAAGGAGAGGAATCTCTCCCCCATACCCCCGTCCCCGAGAAGACAAGCCAGTAGGAATTCAGGTGGCAAGAGTCTTCCTGGAGTCCCTGAAATTATACAAAACAGTGTTTGCCCCTTGCGAGTCACTTCCAGTGAATATTGCCAAACCATATACCATCTATATTATTTTCTACTGAATTTTCACTATCTTAACTAATTTATAAATCTATTTTAAGAGGAAATAGTATTGGAAAATCCATATATAAGGGCTGCATTGATAAAAAAAATAAATTTATAACTCATAAAATTTAAAAAGTGTTCATCTGTACACCATCTAAAATAGTGTTGTGTATAAGAGGGATATATTTGCCAGTGTTTGGACAGCAAAAGTGTAAAATATCTCCAATCCACTCTAATCACTTTTCTTCCTAGCATTTTTCCAGCGGACAAGAGACCAAAACACATGAAGCACTTTATGGATGGTGGCAACAGAGCAATCTTGATGCTCCAGAGTGAAAGTCTCTTCCCAGGAGGGTGGACAACATGTCCCTCCTGTGTCTCCAGGGCTTAGCGTCTGGCATAAAATAGGTGCTCAGTTAATACTGGATGAAGGACTGAAAAGGCAAGTGAAGAAGTGCAGTGTTTCCCATTCAATGCTGATGGCTTTAAAAACAGATTTCTTATTGCTTTCTGTTGAAAAAAAAATTTTTTAGTTGTACATCAAACTCCTTTGTCCATTATGGAAAAATTCCTTTTTTTTTAAAGAGTTGAATGGAATTCCTCTGTTATCACAAGGCTTGAGTTTGTACAAAGGACCAAAAAATTGAGGCTATAGCTTAGGCTGTTAGTGGAATTTGTAAAGGGGGAGAATTAACTGCATATCCCATATATATTTGCAATAATGTAGGTACTAGAAGCCTTTTGTTCTTATTTAATTGTTGTAGAGTCTGCCTGACTAAAGTGCTGTGCAGAAGTTGTCAGTTATATAAAATCAAAGGACTTGAGTCCTGGCATTCTAGAAGCTGTCTAATTTAAGACCATTGAAATTCACATAATATTGCTAATTCCTATCATGTCTTCACAGTGGATTTTTACTAGATCCAAGCAGATCACAGGCTAAGACCAGGGAGAAATTAAAAACAATGTATATATGAGTATATGTATATCTGTACGCACACACAGAGATACACACACACACACACACACACACACACTGGTATATATTATACCAGCGTTGCCAGTTTGCAACAAATACGCAGAATACTAGACTGTGAGTTACCAAGTATTCCAAATTCTGAGTATTATAATCCTTTCCTTAGTATAACTGACATAATTATTGTTTTCAATGAAATCAGAGATTTTCTTTATGCACTCTATTTTTAAGAAAGAGATATGTGCAAGCTTACAGCGCACACACACATCTATCATATAATTATATTCTTTCTGAATCTTTATACTCTGCGCTATGATTTCCTTTATGTCTTATTGGGGTTTCATCCAGCAATTGCATGACTGGAGGGAAAAAATAGAATTTTTTTTTGTCCGTCATAAACATCAATGAGGTTAGATTACAACTATCTTATGTATAAGTAGGATGTTTTTTCGTGCTTTAAATTTTGCATTTTTAAGGTCTGTACCACCTCGTCATATCTATTCGTTGCAGATATTCAGTTTGCAGTTTCTATGGGTTGTTTTTCTTTGCAAAATGAGATGTTTGGAGAAGACATTTGTGGGCGTGCGCATGCGTGTGTGTGGGTGTGTGTTTCCCCCTCCAAGCATTCATTCACCTGATTTTGGTAAGACAGCCCAAGAATTATAGCTCCCACCACTTTCTCAGCTAAGGTATTTGTGTGTAATGGGCCCCAACTAAGGTTGCCAGATAAAATATAGAACACCCAGTTACATTTGAATGTCAGATAAACAATGCCTACTTTTGTTGCATGGGACATACTAAAACAAAAACTCATCCTTCATCTGAAATGCAAATTTAACTGGGAATCCTATAGTTCTATTTGCTAACTTGGGCAACCCCAGCCCCATCCCTCAGCACCAGGCTGGGGCCCTGACTGATCTAAGTTAGATCAGCATTTCTTATGGCCACTGAGAGCCAAGACTGGAACTTGGGTTGGATACCAGGGGAAAGACACGAGTTTCCTCCTCTGGATTTGAAGCCGAGGATTCCATTACCTGAAGCTAGTGCTGCAACCACGTTGAGCCCTGGCGGGAGATCAGCATGGAAGGATGGCACACAATGGTAATGACAATAACAGTATCTGTTGAGCACTTCCCATGTCTAGGGTACTGTTCTAAGTACAGCATATTAGCTCATTATTCTGTCTATAGTCTTGTGCTTGACTTGAAAGGTGAAGGGTAGAGCGAGATTTATCAGGTTGAACCACAGCAATTTTCTGGCTTGACTTAGCAGTTTTCTCACAACCAGGTGTGATGGCCAAGTGGTGACATCAGGGGCCCAGACTGCTTCACGTTTGCCGGTCCACAATCCTCAGCATTTGGTTTTCATCTCTGTGGTCAAGAGGTGGCTGCTACTCGTCCAGGCATCCTTCTTATGAAGTCAGAACAAGGGAGTAGGGCTACATGGCCTTCTCCCAGGAAGCCTTTGTCTTCTATGCAGGAAGCCCTTGTCTTCTATGCAGGAAGCCCTTGCCAGTACATTGGGACATTAATTTTTTGTAATTGCTACAATTATTGTGTCACTTTTTTAAATTCTATTTTTTACTTTTTTATTTTCATTTTTAAAAATTTTTTATTCCAGCATATTATGGGGTACAAACATTGAGGTTACATATATTGCCTGTGCGCTGACCAAGTCATAGCTTACTTTACCAAGGAAGCACCTGCAGCACAGAGATGGAAGGTAACACAATTAGTGTATTAGTAAAGGTTTTCCAGAGAAACAGAACCCATGAGATGATATGTGTATATATATATGTGTGTGTGTGTGTATATATATATATATATAGAGAGAGAGAATCTATTGAGAGCGTATCTATATCTCTATATATACATGTAATGAGAGAGAAGTTCCAGAGAAACAGAACCAATAGTGTGTGTGTGTGTGTGTGTGTGTGTATGTGTGTGTGTGGAGAGACAGAGAGAGAGATTTTAAAGAACTGGCCCATGCCATTGTGGGCCTGGCAAGTCCAAAATTTGCAGGGCAGGCTGGCAGGCTGCAGACCTGGGGAAGAACTGATGTTGCAGCTCGAGTCTGAAGGCCACCTGAGGGCAGAATTCCCTCTTCCTCAGGGGACCTCAGTCCTGTTCCTCTTAACGCCTCTGACTAATTGGATGAGGCCCACCTACATTATAGAAGGTCATCTATTTTACCCAAAGTCCACTGATTTAAATGTTTATCTCATCTAGGAAATATCTTCACAGCAGCATTTTGATTGGTGTTTGACCAAATATCTGGATACCGTAACCCAGCCAAGTTGACACCTAAAACGGACCACATAGTTAGTAACTGGAGAAGCACAGTTAGGACTAAAATCCTGGCAATGTCTCTGCAGCACAGGCTCTCTACTAGGCCACCACTCACAGGACTGACTTGGCTTTTTTGAAGAGAAAGCAACACGTGAAGGGAAGGCATTTATTATGGTTCATAAGAAACCTGAATAGCAAATCTTTATTCTTGCCCTACACAAATCACATGATTTTACCTTTTTATTTTAAAATAAAGCACTGATACTGAAAATCATGTGAAAGAATTATATAGCGCTTAATGCAAAATATAAGCTGAACACCCTCATAATAAACAACCACTCGGCTCAAGAAATAGAACTCTACTGGCTACCACAAAAACCCCTTTGTGTATTCCATCCAATCCCTATTCATTCCCTTTCCCAAAAAGTAGCCATGATCTTGGCCGGGGATTGGCCTGACACCTGTTTTTGTAAATAAAGCTTTATTGGCACACAGCCACACCCATTCATTTACTTAGTGTCTATGGCTGCTTTCCTACTATCATGGCAGATTTGAATCATTGTGACAGAGACTGTCTGGCCCTCAAAGCCTTAAAAAATATTTAGTACAGAAAAAGTTTGCTGATTCCTAATCTTAACTCTGATAATGAAATTTCCTTGAGTTTTTAAATAGTTTTACCACCCAGCTGTTCATCCCTAGACACTGTAGTTTAGTGTTGTCTTTTTTTATTGCATATCTTTTAAATGTCATTTAATCTACAGGTTCTCCTTCTATCTCCTTCATTATTTTCTTCACAGTTTATTTGTGGAAGACCCAGGCCATTTAACCTGTAGTTTGCCACAATCTGGGTTTTGGAGATGGCATCCTCTTGGTACAGTGCAACACGCTCCTCTGTAGACTGTATCTCCTGCAAGTTGAGAGCTAAATCCAGAGACATGATTAGACTTGGGTTCAATCTCTCCGGCAAGACTCTTGGTGGTGGTAAGTTCATTCCTCAGAAGGCATAGAATGTCTAGTCATCTCTCTTCCTGTGATGCTGCAGCTGTTGAGGTGTGGAGCCTGATCTGATCATTCATAGTGACTTGCAAAATATATTCTGATCGAATCAATTCTTTTTTATGCATAATTTGTAATACTTTTAGAAAAAGATATTTTGCCTCATTTTTCATTTGAGATCCTGGAAGTTCATATAGGAAAGGCAGAAAAATGCTCAATTATTTTTCTTTATCAGTTTTTGAGATACTGAATTCCTTCTCTGTCATCCTCCAAAGGAGACCATTTAGTTTTATTGTTACTATTATTTGTGTCATTATAACATAATGAGATGTAGGATGCGTTTCAGTTCATTGCACTTATTGTTCTTATCTGAGCTCAATGCCCCATTTTTGCCAGTGGGAGACTTTCCAGTTTGGCTCCTGAGTTCCTCTGACAGAGTGCCCCTGAAGCGTGACAGGTCTTTCACCTTCTGCTATGACAAGATGTTCTAAACTCATCTTCCACATTTTCTGTCCCAGATCTGGAAGGAGCTTTTCTTCCTCCCTTTTAAAATGGCATTTCAAGACAACAACCTGTGTGCTAGATGACCTGTGGATGCTCATTTTACTGGGCTTGTCATTGTTTTTAGGTTTTTACACTATACTGAGCCAAGAAGATAAAATGCCATATGAGTTCCTACTGATACTACCAACTCAAATTCAGGACTACAGGATTTTGCCAAACCTTTTCTGCATCATGTCTATATTTCCTCCCCTTCCTTTTTGAGAATTTTTGTTCTCAAGTACATAGGGAATGATAAAATTAAAATATCCCATAATTACTCATTTGCTTTATGTTACATTATACGATGACCTTGGATGACAATACTAATGCCATTATTACCAGTATGATTACTTGAAACTGTTAAAATTATTTTTTACATGCTTTCCTTATTCAACACTCCTTCCCATTTTTAAGGTTGTCATACTGTATCCACATGGTCTGAGCATGTGATCATTACATACTACACTTCCCCTCTAACTTCTTTAGTCTTAGATCTACACATATGTTTAACCTCCACCACCAGTCCTCATGTAGATGCTTCTGTAATAATTTTGGTTGTCTGAAGCTCGTTCTCTGGTAGATGTTTCACGAAGAGCTGAGAGTTTCTTCTATTCTCAAGTCTGTCAGATGCCCATTTCAATCTGTTCAGGCTCCTATAACATAATACCTTAGAGCAGTGGTCCCCAACCTTTTGGCACCAGGGACTGGTTTCATGGAAGACAATTTTTCCACGGTTGGGGGTGGGGAGGAAAGGGGAGGAGGATGGTTTCGGGATGATTCAAGCACATTACATTTATTGTGCACTTCATTTCTATTATTATTACATTGTAATATATAATGAAATAATTATACAACTCACCATAATGCAGAGTCTGCCACTGCTGATCTGACAGGAGGTGGAGCTCAGGCAGTGATGTGAGTGATGGGGAACGGCTGTAAATACAGGTGAAGCTTCACTCACTCACCTGCTGCTCACCTCCTGCTGTGCGGCCCGGTTCCTAACAGGCCATGGGTTGGTATGGGTAGGTTCATTTATAAACAATAGAAATATATTTCTCACTGCTCTGGATGCTGGGAAGTCCAAGGTCAAGGCTCCAGCAGAAGCCTTGGTGTCTGGTAAGGGTCTGTTCCTCAAAGATGGTACCTTTAATGTGCCCTCACCTGGCAGAAGGACAAAAGGGGTTAAGCTCCCTCAGGTCCCTTTTGTAACTAATCCCATTCATGAGGGTATAGTCCTCAAAGGCCTCCTTACATCCCCAAAGTCTAAATTCCCACCTTCTAAAGCCATCACCTTGGCGATTAGGTTTTAATACATGAATTTTGGAGAGATGCAATGCCCAATTTCTTTCCTTTGCATCTTTTGCATAGTCTTATCCACCTGGGACTGATACCTCTTGTCCCCATCCTCTCTCTTGAAATTTGCAGTTCACGGGGGTTCTGATTTTTGCTCTGAGTTCTTGCATGTTGATAATACTTTGTGCCCTTTATACTTAGAAGTTACTTTTGCTGGATATAAAAATCCTTGACTCACATTTTCTTTCCTTGAATATCTTAAATATGGTACTCCATTTTCTTCTGGCATAAAGTGTTGCTGTCAAAAAGTTTGATAACAGTAATTTTTGTTATAAATAATTTTCTCTCCTTGCCTAAATATCCAATTAATACTCCTTTTGCTTGAAAGTCCAATAGATTTTATTGGAATATATCTTGGAGATTGTCATTCAGGTGACTATTCTCCATACATTGGTGCGTCCTTTCAATATACATTTTCAAATTTTTTTTTTTTAATTTCAGGAAAGTTTTCTTAAATTATATATCTTAGTCTTTGTTCTATTCCCTTGCATTGGTTTTATTTCTTCGGGGATTCCTCTTTTCCATCTATTTTTGAATCTTCACTGCCTATTTTCAATATTTGTCACTTTCTCCTAAAATTTTTCATTTTTGTTTTTGTTTCTTTTAATTTTTTAAAATTTTATTTTTAAATCTTTTATTACATTAAGGCATTGTATATTGTGTTAATTCCCCTTTTTTATTTATTATATTTTTAATCTTGTATTTTTCTCCTAGCTTCAATTTCATTTTTTTCAATGATATTTTTTATTTCTAAATATTTTTAGTGTTCTTTCACCTCATTTCTGAGTAATCTAATTCCGATTAGTGCTGTGTTTTCAGATCTTGTGTACATTTGATTGTATAATGTAGTATGCTACAGTTCTGATCTGTTTCTGGCATGCTTTCATCTCTGTAAGCATGTTATTGGTACCTAGTTCTCTTTTTTCTCTTGTAATGTTGCAAGGGATCTGACCTCAATGCTTTTCTGTTGTCATTTTTATGTGAAATTAGTTGTCCTGAATTTCAGAAGGACGCGTGGTTCAGGATAATTTTTCTAATCTCATAGAGTTTCCTCATCTGTTTTTATTTAGTGTTTATAAACAAGGCGACTTCCTTTCTGAGACTTTTCTGGCTTGTATTCCAAACCCCAGCCCCTGCTTCAGTTTTGATCTGAACCTTCAATTTTGATTCTCTTCCCAGTAGTTTCTCCTCAGTGTGGGGCCCAGTCCTGGGAGAGGACTTTGTTTGTTGCCATTGAGGGCTTGTGTGGCCTGGGCAGCTCCTGCCCCTTTTGGAACTCACACTGGTCTCTTGCAGTCGTCTGCTCTTAGAATAGTCATAGCATCGCCGGTTTTGCCTGCTACCTCAAACTGGCCCCCTGTGTTTTCCAATGAGCTCCTAATGGCTGTTTCGGGTTTCTACTATTCTCAAGTCTGCAGACCATCCTGTTTCTTGCCTCTGCTGCCTCTCAGCAGAGAGTCTGACCTATTGAGGACTTGGGGCTCTTGTCCCTGTCCTCCCACTTGAAATATGGAGTTTGTAGAGACTCATTGTTACCTGCTTTTTTTAGTATACGTTATCCATGAATCTTTGGTTTTGGCATTTAGTTAGTAAGTTTGTTTTTATGTAAGGATTTTAGAAGATTAAAATATTTCACTGTCACTGCTACCACCAACTTCCCCAAGCCCCCCCCGTATTAGTTATCTATGCTATGCAACAGATTGTCACAAACTTGCTGGCTTAGAAGAACTCCCAACTATTATATCACAGCTCTGTAGGTCAGGAGTGTAGGTGGGCTCGACTACGTTCTGCACGTAGGGTCTCACAGGTTGAAGTCAAGGTGTCGGCTAGGCTGGGCTGGGCTTTTCTCTGGAGTCCTGGGGGAAAAAATCCTCTTACAAGCTTATTTGGCTATTGGCGGAGTTCAGTTCCTTGTGGTTGTAGGACTGTGGTTTCTTGCTGGCTGCTTGTCCAGCAGTCACTTTGGGTCCTAGAGACCACTTTCTGGTCCTCTTATGACCCCTTTCATCTTCAAAGTTGGTGAGGGTGGATTCAAAGCTTGAATCCTCCTTGGACTTGGAAACTCTCTGACTTCCCATTCTGCTCTCAGCTATAGAAAACTCTCTGCTTTTAGAGTCCTTGTGTGATTAGATTAGGTTTACCCAGATAATCTTCTTGTCTTAAGGTCAACTGATTATTGGTCTTACTTACATCTGCAAAATCCCTTTGCCACTTAAGATGACATTATCAACAGAGTAACGCCAGGGATGAAGGTAATGGGGGCTGTCTTAGAATTCTCCCTACCACATCCTCATCCACGTATTTTTAATCTCAAGAGTTTACATAGCTCTTCCTGTGTTCTAGGTCCTTGCAATAGGGGTCCAACAGGGAACAAGACAAACATGGTTCTGGCCTGTAAAGTAGAAAACTAATGCTGAATGTTTAATGAATAGGTGGGTGCATAGATAGATGTATAAAGGTCTAAATGCACATTCATAGAAAAGCAACAGAAGACTGAGGCTCAATATTATTGAGTATGTTTTAAAAGTCTATGTATCATCCTGAATGGAAATGTTGTTCAACTTCTGATGATAAGACTAATTCATCAATATCTCTGTTATCACTGACTGATGACCTCACATCATAAAAGATCTTGACTCTAGTGTATGTTAACAACTAGTGGAATGGGTAACGTATTGCACTGAGTATGTGGAAGGTAATAAAGGAGGTACAAATGAGGATTGCATAGGTTAGGTTGGTGTCATTAATGGTTCTTTTGTTCTGCTAAAGCAGCTGCATCTTATTCAGGAGACAGGGTTGAAATTCTGGTTGCCAGACTGACTGAAACGTGCCAATTCAACCATGATTGGTTCGTCATGAATATCTTTCCATTGCAAAGGCCCCTCACCCAAGTGTATTGACCATGCTATCTCCTCATGATCTCCCCTTTTTTTGACCATTTCAGGGGCTTTAGCCATGTGGAGCCTCATGTACTTTGTCAGAGTGTGGTTCCATTTGTAATTATTTGTATGGTCTTGTCATGGTTCTTTATTTCCCAGAAGGTTTCTAATCCTGTATCCAGCCCCTAATGAAATAGAATGATAGGGATCCATTTTACAATAGACACTACTACACATGGGACCCTATTTATTCAGAAATACATGTCATAAAGATTGAATGAGGAGCTAATATTCAGAGCTGGGAAAAGCAATACTGTATATTAGGGAGAATCAGCATTTTTTAACATAAGTAAAACTCCAAATTTTGATTATAAGTGTCGGTGTGTTAGAAACATTGACTAAACCCAGTGTGAAACTGCAGTTCTGTAATGCAAATATATGTGGTGAAATGCAAACACATTTATCCATGCATTCATTCATTCACCAGCAATTTATTGAGTGCCTAGCACATGTCAAGTACTCTTCTAAGCACTGTAGATACAGTGGGGAAACATGCAGACAATGGCATTGCCCTTTGAGAGCTTATATTCTAGTACTGGGAATTAGAAAATGCACAAAATTAATAAAGACATCATTTTATTTTCATTTACTGATAGAGAGTAATGACTTTAATGTTGGCAAAGAAGTTTGAAGCAACATTGAAAGGTTTATAGTAGAATTATAAAGAGATTTACAAATACATATTTATATGGTCTTTCTTCTGTGGACATTTGTAAGAATTGTTTCATCTCGGTTGGCTCACACATTTTTTCATGTTTATTTCAAGATGCAAAGCCAACAGTTGGTTGAATGGATTTACCTTGGTACTCAGTAAATGTATATTGAATGCATGAATATTACTGAGTTTCATTTTTATGAAAAATAATAATTATTGTAGTTGAATTCTATAAATGTTTTTGAATTATGTGCTTGCAATTTTACCCTAGATTGAATGAATGATAATGGTATCAGTACTATTAATAATAGCTGCTACAATTTAATCTTTAGGTATTGCCTTAATTGTCACCTCTTTAGAGAGGTGTCCTTGGCCATTTTATCTATCAAGTATACTAATTGTTACCTAATACTGCATCCCTTTAGTTCCCTTGATATTTATCACAATGCATGCACACACATTTAGTTTTGCATATAATTGTTTATCATCTCTCTTCCTTACTAAGTTGTAAACTCCGGAAGGGGAGGGGTTAAATCTGTTTTGTCAATGTATACCCTTCATGTCGGCTGGCACATAATAATCCTTCAAGAATATGTAATAAGTGAATGAAATGCACTCTCCTCCTTCCCTCCATTCCTTCCTTGCCTCCTTCCTTTTGTCCATACACAGTTTTAAATGGTAAACTGTCTCAATGTGCGTGGCTGATTCCAAGATTATGGCGTTTTTTTTTCATTTTTTTTCTTCCTGCTATCCTGACCTGTAGAGTTAGCCTTTGTATAATATGGCTATGAACTATATTCCAAACCCATATCCCATGAAAAATTCCAAATCCCCGTCTGTACTCCTAAGGCTCTTTGCCCACAGTCAACATCTTTGAGTCTTTTCCCCTGACTTTTATTTTGAGTGGGTGCATGCTGCAACCCTGTAATTCTCCTCTTCTCCTCCCTGCATCCTATTTAGAAATATCTAACAGCAATTGACTGGGTTTTTATTAGTTCTTTGGGTACATTTTCCATTTTTCAAGAAGCTCTCATCGGGGGTTCTTTGCCAGTAATTACTGCAGCCCTGAAGACATGAAGGAGCTTCCTCTCAGCATTAAGTGATGGAATTTCCTGAAGCAACTGCTTTTTATTTTTGGAGGGGAAAAATTAAATTAAACGTGCTGCTGCATACTAGGCTTATTTAGTCTGCAAAAACATTGGAATAATTTTGTTAAAATGAGCAGCCTTCTCAATCACACTGTAGAGTCATATGAACATGAAAAGGCTTCTATGTATTTATCATTTCCCTAAGGGTATTTGCACAGAAAGGATTTTAGATACACTGAAAAGACAGATACACACAATAAAGACCAGTGATTTTGAGGATAAGCTATTTGTTGGGACATTACTTCAATCAGAAATCAGCAAGCTGGGGCCTTTGGGTCAAATGCAGCTTGCTGCCTTTTTTGTAAATAAAGTTTTATTGGAACACAGCCACACCCATTTGTTTACATATTATTTGTGGCTGATTCTGTGCTGCAACAGAGTTGAGGTGAGTATTGCAGCAGAGGCTATACAGCCCACATGTCTAAAATACTTACCATCTGGTCCTTTACCGAAAAAGTTTGCCAACCTTTAACCTTGGTGCAATATTTTTTTTTTTAGGTGTGCATTTTAGGATTTCCACATATCTAATTGTTTTGCATGGAAATACTCTGTTTACCTGCACAATTTTGCAGTTTGTTGGCAAGCTTAACTGCAGAGTTCACATATAAGAGAAAAGGTTTATTCACAAGTTAAGAGACCCATTCATATTCTTTTATTCATATTTCTTCCCAAGTTTCAACACAAAACAAAACAAAATCAGCAATGGAAGAACTGAAAAAAAATTCTTTTCTGCACTCCTTTCTGATCTGTCACAGGACCACTAATTCTAGTACACAGGTTGGTGACTACCTAGGGCCAACATTGAGGAAATGATTTATTTTAATTGACTTAAACTATTTTCCTTCAACTGAAAGATGCTACTGTAATTTTTTTTTTTTTGCTAAAACCACTTTATTTTTCAAATTTATTTTTTAATTGACATACAAAATTATATGTATTTATTGTGTGCAGCACGATGTTTTGAAGTATATATGCATTGTGGAATGGCTAAATCTAGCTAATAACAAATGCATTACCTCACATAGTTATCATTTTTGTGGTGAGAACACTTAACATCCACTCTGTTAGCATTTTTCAAGAATACGATATATCGTCATTAACTGTAGTCACCATGCTGTACAATAGATCTCTTGAACTTGCTCCTCCTTTAGCCTCTGGTATCTGGCACTCAGCAATCAGCCTAACAATCATGCTAAAAACTTACCACTTCGTGACTATTTATGTCAAAAAAAACATGGATGCTTTAAGTGAAGATCAGTTTCACAATTACATAATTGGTGTGCGTGACATTCGTCTGCTGTTTCATTTGAAAACTGACTTGAAGATGAGAAAAAATGAGCATTTCCTTTTTTTTTTCTTAAACAAGGTAAATATCAGAAGACTTCCTTAGCACTCAAGTTGTTTTTAGTGTGAGGTTAAGAAAATTCAAGGGCCTTGAACTTACCTGTAAGAAATTACCTGGTGAGGGATACATTTATTCCTCATCAGCAGGGATGAGAAATACTGTCACATGGAGAAAAATGGCTTTTTCTTTAAATTGTTCAAAAGAGCTAAAACTAATATTCAGAGTGTGGAATTATCCGCCTTGGCCATGGTCAGTAAATAATAACAACAGTAATAGTGATGACTGGTATTTAGAAGTCCTTGCTGTGTGCTAGGACTGTCCTCATGTTTCACACTCCTTGTCTACTAAGTATTTCCCAAAACTCTTTGAGGTGGCTGATATTTATCCCCATTTTACAGATAAGAAAATGGAGAATCTGAAAATTAAACTCAGGTCTATCTGACTGTTGTCCAGTGGTTTTTAACTGGAGATGACTTTGTCCTGCCAGCCCCCTCACTTCACCCCAAGGGACACTTAGCGATGTCTGGAGACATTTTAGGTTGCAGCTGGGTTGGGAATGTGCTACAGATCTCTAGCGGGGAGAGGCCAGGGATGCTAGCAGACCTCTACAGTGTATAAGACAGTGGCACACAACCAAGAATCGTCTGGCCCCAAATGTCTATAGTGCCAAGAGTGAAGGTATCCTGTTCTAGATCTTGCACAAGTAATACAGACTCCTAAGGATCTAGATTTAAGAGATATCACAAGGGGGTGCTAACTTGTCCTTAATTCCAGGGAAGCAATGTGTAACTCCATGTTTCCTGAATTGTCTCTTTCTTCCTCTTAGAAAAACTCTTACATAGTAAGTGTTATTTTCTCAATAGCCACCAGTTCCATATACTGTATGCAGTTGACCAAAGAGCTCTTACCCTTTCTCCGTGTGAGTTCCCATAGTCCCTTTCATGGGCTTTCAGCATGCTAAACACAGAAAACTACCTTTAGAGAACAGAAGTACCATCTCTGTGATTCACTGAGTTGTGCTCCTTTAGCCTTCTATTATTCCATGTTGACGTTTTAACCTGTCGATAGAATTTCCTGCCCACAAAAATGAAGACACATGGAAATAAATGAGCAGAGGCCAGTTCTCCCCACACCTAATTCATGGTTCTGCCAGGTAGATGGTCTCACACGCAACACAGCAGGCGATGTTGATATCCTTCCCTTTTTACCTGAGCTTGACGTTCTCTGGCCTCAATCCTATAATCCACTGTTCACCTTTAAACCTCTCATCACATGAATGTCTAATTTATCCAGGACCACACCAAGCGTGCAGTGTTTTCCTTAGTGAGATTCTCTGAGCTGCTCCTTCACAGGGGTTTAGTTCTAAATCTTAGATCTCAGTCCAGATTAGAGTTTCAGAGCTAACGATCAACAGTGCGTCAAGGTTATTTCACATTCTATATCTGATTCTACTCAAAGCGCGGTAGCATTTATAGGAAAAAGCTTTCAGGAAAGAAGCTATTAAAAAATAGAGTATTTATATTTATTTATTTTTTTGATACCTCTCCACCTTTCAACTCCTTTACTTACCTAGTCATTAGGCAACTTGATGCTCCTCTCAGTTCTGACGGCCTTTGTGCTGCCTCCACAGCAGATCAGCATGTACTGAGCGCCGTGCCATGGTGCTGTGTGTATGGCCTGGTGCCAGGCACTGTGGGGGAGCCACAGAGACATAAGGAAAGTCTTTGCCCTCAGGGGCTTTACACTGTGGTTGGAAAATGGGACATACGCACACACATGGAAAATGAAACAACTAAACAAGAGATAAACAGCAATACAAAGCAATAATCCAAGAGGTGGCAGGAGGTATATCTGCTTTTTTTTTTTTTAAAAAGGTACAACCCATTGTTCAGGAGGAAGAAAGTTTGCTATAGCTTGGTGTGTTCAGAAGTCTCCATGTAAGAGATGGGATTTGAAGGAGGGGAAATATTCTCAGGGAAATTGGAAAAAGCGGGAGCTCAGTGTGTTCAATGCTGGAGAGAAAACATTTAAGATGGGTTCAGGATGCTGCGTGCCAACTAACTGCAGTGTAAGGACCATTAGGAGGTGAGCCTGATGGTGTAGCTGGGGCCAGCACTTAGGGGGCTTTAAATGTCATGTGATGGAATTTGAACTTTATTCCATAGGCAATGGGTAGTCACCGAAGCATGTATACAGATTAAAACAGCTTCCTAACTGACCAAGGCCTTCATGCATGGCCCCCGTCTAATCTACTCTCCAAAAGGTGGACAGACTGATCCTTCTAAAACAAAAATCTGATCATGCTGTTCCCCCATTTAAAACTATCAGATGGTTTCCTGCATTTTATACGGTAACTTACATGGTGCATTATTCAGGATTCCCCAAAGAAATAGAACCAATAGTATACCAATATAGATACAGGTATCGGCATAAGTATAGGTATAGATATAGGTATAGATATAAATATAGGTATAGATATGGATATAGATAGATTTATTTATCATAGGAATTGGTTCACACAATTATAGAAGCTGAGAAGTCCCACCATCTGCCATCTGCAAGTTGGATAACCAGGAAAGTTGGTGGTATAATTTAGTGCGAGTCTGAAGGCTTGAGAACTAGGGGATGGTGTAAGTTACGGAGTGCAAGAACCCAAGAACCAGGAGCTCTGATGTCTGAGGGTGGGAGAAGAATGACATCCCAGCTCAAGAAGAGAGAGCTAATTGGCCTGTCCTTCACCTTTTTGTTCTATTCAGGCTCACAATGGATAAGATAAGGCCTATCCACATTGGGGAGGGTGGTTTTCTTTTTTTTTACACTTAGTCTACAGATTTAAATGTTAATTTCTTCTGTAAACACCCTGACAGACACAGCCAGAAATAATGTTTTACCAGCTATCTGGGCATCCCTTAGCCCAGTCAAGTTGACATAAAAAATTAACCATCACCCATGGCCTTGTGTGATCTGGCCCTGGCCTTACTTTAGACATCTTTGCTCAAAAATCACAATGTTCCAGACACACTGTCTTCTTTCTTGAACACACAAATCTTGTTTATATCAAAGTAACCCTGTACTTGCTTGGCCTCTGGCTTAGACCTGTCTTTCTCTGCATTTTTCAATGATCAATTGATCAATTCTTTCTCTGCATTCAGGTCTAACCTCTTATTCCACCTCCTGGAAGTGTTGTGGTAGGATTCTGGTGTGTTTTCCTCATAGCTCTTATAACTCTCTAAAATTATTTTATTTATATAGTTGTTTTTTTGCTTCTCCACTAACGACTCTATCTTGTTTTTATATATATTAATATATGTACATATTTATGGCAATCAGTTGGGAAGTAGTTGCAATATCCTAGATGAGCAATTACTAAGGTGGAGGGGTAGTGATAGAAGAAAATATTTATATTTGGAAGCCATCTGGAGGTAAAATTTTTCTTGGTGATTCTTTGGATACAGGTGGTGAGAGAAAGGGAGACAAAGTGTTTTCTGCCTTTCTTCCCAGGTTTCTGGTTGGACAAGTGATATTACTCGCTGAGATAAGCAGGTTCCTGAGAGGAAGGTCAGTTCAGTTTTGGATATGTAGAATCAATATACCTTAAAATACTTGAAAGTTACCATTTACAGGTATGTCAAACTGGAAAATAATAAGCAAAGAATGGAGTGGTGGCGCTGGCTCAGTGAGGAGCAATAAGAATGGCAAACAAAGGACACAAGATTCATTTTCTTTCCAGATGCTTTTAAATAACCCTCTGTATATACCTGCTCCCCTCCAAGGCTTAGCGGTAATCTTAGACATTAAAAATGTAGAGAAAATTCCCAACCTGGAGTAGGTTAACGGGGGACGAGGGGAATCCTGGAAAAATCTCAATTAGTGTTCAAGTTTGTGGCAAATTACTGTATTTAAGGGAGAAAATGTGACTTTACAAATTATGAAAAACATCTGAAATGTCATTTTAAAATGGTAATAGATTCTCTCCTCCAAAGAACATTTTAGCACTGCAGAAATTAGTATAAATGTTGCTTTATTTTATGGCATAGGAAAGCGAGAAGACATGGCAATAGTAAGACTTTATTAAACTCTGGACAAATTGGGGAGGATGTTTCCTGCTATTTGAAAGGAGTGACTGATCTTTTTTTTTTTTTTAATTTGGAAATATTAAGGGGGAAGAAAAGCTGCAGAAATGGCTTAAAACAGCTCTGTAGTGCATTTGGCAGCAAGTTTAGTGCGTATGTGTGTGTGTGTGTTTGTATGTGTGTCATGGAGAAATTAGGGGAAAAGGTGACTTTTATTGCTGAAATTAATTTTATTGCCATGCTAATGAGCCCTCTTCCTCCTCACTCCCTGGTATCACACAGAGATAAAACGGGGAGGAGAAATGCCTTTTCAAATGCCATAGCTTCTTGTAGTGGTTGGGGACTCTGGCAGCCCAATGTTAGGTTTATAAATATATCCCAGAAAACTGCAAAGCTACAAACAGATACATAAAGAATGAAGAATCTGATTAAGAAACGAGCATTTATATTTTTACTGGGTTTTACTTTTAACATAAAACATCTTGAAAAAAGTTTTATGATTTAGCATTTATGAATGACTAGATTTTAAGAGAATTGTAATATTTTTTTAGGGTATTTCAGCTCCATGAGTTATTTCTTATAGATTCAGATAATGACATTATAAATCTTTCTGTGGAGGCAATTACTAAGGCAGAAATGGCCTATTCCCCATTGGCTTTTAGGTTCAGCTTACTGACATATTACAAGCAGGCTTACCGTGGTCATTAAAAACTGATCTGGGATTTATTGTACCTCTTTAAACTCTCAGTACTCTGAAAAGTATTGAACAGAAAGGAATACAAAGTGAAGTTACCAAGAGGGCCAGCAAGGCAATCAGGGGAAAAGCAGATTTAATTTATCCATCCAAGACCACCACAAGTGTCATGGAAATATCTTGAAATTGGAGCATGGGGTTTTTAATAGAGGCAAGGGTATGCTTGCTAAGTGTGGATTTCCACTGGAAATACTTTCAAATACGGTGTTAGAATCGCGAGTTAAAGGGACATTGGTGTGAGATACTGCACAAAAGGTGAAGTGGGTTTTTTAACTTTTACTGAGAAGTGGCCCACCTGGAGACATGAAGAAGAACAGTGTTCTCTGGCCAGTCATGCATCTACCTTCTCCAGCAACAGAGGGCACTTAAGGTGCAGGCAGAAATAAGCAAGAGCATCCCTTTAGACTGGCTGGATTTCCTCATTATCTTGTTCACTTGGATTCCCTAGTCTGGATTCTTCTGCTCTTCCCCAAATGATATTGGAATACCTTTCTGAGAAAAGATATATCCCCAGCAAAGTTCAAGCAGATGTGTTATATCAGCACAAGGGCATGAAGGTGAGAGAAAGGGAACCATCATTGGAGACGAGGATGAGTTCATCCCAGGCAAAGCAAGGAGAAAGACTCGCTAAAGAAAGTAGGGTTTTAGCTTTAACCCTCCACCATAAAAAATAAAGGCTGTTATCCAGGCGTGGGCCAGCGCATTCCTTCTTTGGAGAGTTGCTTGTTGAACTATGTGGAACTCACCTCCCTCTTTTGAATGAGAACACAGAGGAGACTCAGATATGCTTTTACCACCTTGCACAGGCAACAGGCTGAAAGTTTTGTGTTTGCTTTCTTTCACCACTTGATGCTTGCTTAATGTGATAGCCTGGCAACTTGTTCATCACTTTTAAGGCAACACTGTACTAGAAACAAACAAACAAAAACCACCAAAATCAACATATTGTTCTGTTTGTCTAAAGCACTTTTTTTCCCATGACTGGCTCCTTATTACAGAGGTCTCAACTCAAAGGCTACCGTCTTAGTGAGTCTTTCCCAGACACTCAACGCCACACCCCAGGCACTTTGGTTTCTTCATAGAGGTCAACACATTTTTTTCTGTAGAAGGCTAGATAGCAAATATTTTAGGCTTTGTGGGCCACACTGTGTCTGTTACAATTATTCAACTCTCCACTGTAGCACAAAGCAGCCAAAGACAATGTGTAAAAAAACAATGGAGAATGGCTGTGGACTAATAAAACAGAAACAGGCTGCAGGTCATGGTTTGCCAAACCCTACCTTAAGATAACTTTCATGTCTAAAATTTTTGTGTGCATTTATTTATTTTCCAGATTTTTTGACTCTCTCTCCATGAGAATTTCTGATGCATGAGGCCAGCAATGTAATCTACTGAGTAATCTACCATTACAGATGACAGATATAATCTACCACTATATTCTGAGCACATAAAAGCATATCAGGTGTTCAATAAACATAAACTAACTAAATGAACCAAATGTCTCCCCTAAATGGTAGGGATGGTTATGCTATTTTACTCTATTATTTTGAATTATAATGCAATTACAACGCAAAGTTTCTTTGGAAACTGTGGAAAATAATATTATGTAATTTTTTTTCAATGGAGATCTTTGGTTTATTTGTAAAACAAAATGTTGGAGTTAAAGTACCTTGAGTTAATTTGGGGTTTCCTTAGAGTTTATTTCAAGACCCTAGACCTGACTTCATTCAGGCTACATTGAATCTGATTTAAAATCTTCACTCCACAATATACTCTTGTTTGATAAATTTTATGCAAATATTACAGGTATTAGAACTGGGCTTTCTATCATCTGAATGTATAATCCATGGTGCAATAGGAGGCCACTCAGCACTGTAGAATGTTATGAATTCTGATGGACTTAGTCACTTTTTGGTTTCGTTCATTGTCTTTGCAGCCTGTGGGCCAGTCCATGCATTTGACTGTGGGACCTACAGTAGCCAAGCTGATGGTGTGGTTCTGTTTCCTGACACTTCGAGATATTAAAATTATTCCCATAGGTCTAGACATTCTTTATTCCCAATTATGGTGCATTTGGAACTCTTATCATGTGCTTTTCCAGTTGGGCTTCCAGTGTATGTGTGGTGTTGGTGGTTGGGCAGAGTGGTTTGAAGGGGGTGTCATTCCAATAGAATTAATTTGTAAAGTTCAGTTTGCAAAGCTTTCTTGGCTGAAAGTCTTCATGTAAATGCAGCTATTTGCACTAATTGTGTTATTTTCATTTAGGAGCTGGTTTGGACACCAACATGTAGCATCTTTTTATGCAAGGTTTACCTAGACTCCCAAACTAGGTGACACTCAAGAGTTTTGAATTGGCTTTTATCAGAAACCATATGAGATTTAGTCAGATACTTCCCTTTTCTTGGACTCAGTTTACCACTAAGAAGACTAAATTCATTAGGATGGAAGAAAGAGTTTTTATAAAGTCTCAGTGATATGAAATGCTCTGATCTCACTGTCCTCTAAGAGTCATTCTAATTGAGGAAGGCTCTTGCAGATCTGAGCTCCCCTCAACAGCCCTCTAGGCCAGTGCTGTACACATCGATTTGCACTTGAGCAGTAATGAGATTTCGCTATTGTTGGTAAGTATCTCATCCATCTGGGAGTCATCGGTAGGTCATTGAGAATGAAGAGGAAGGGAGAGTCTTTGGTGGGACTCGCAGTAGTCACGTGTTGATTTTTATCTCCCCATCACACCTTTGCAGGGCTGAGGTGGAAACGGCTGACCTCTCTTTCCTTATACCAGGAATTCTGGTGAGGATTTTAATTGTGATCTTCCATTCTACGACATGTGACTCAGAATGGGCCTCTCATAAAAGGACCCATGACCTTTGTCACTCTTGCTGGTCCAGGCGTGAACTACTAACTAGCTCAGCTGTTTAGAGTCTTCTCTGGAATTAACAAATAGACACTGAAGAGAAGAAATCCTCTTTCCACGGGAGTTGTTGAGCTTCAACAGTAGATCCTAGTGGGTAGAGTATGTGGGGTTGTCCCCTTTATCATGTTGAAGAACACATCCAAGCAAAGGTACACAGGACCTAAAATAGAGGAAAAGAGAGTGCCTGGGTGACACTGACCTTCTGGATCCAGCCTTCCCTAAAGGTAGCCCCCACCCCTGGACTTCCCTACTGTGTGAGCCGACCTGTCTTCCCCCTTTTAACTTAACCTTTTGGTTTGGGTTTTCTGTCACTTGAAACCAAAAGAATCCTGGCTAATAGGGCTATTTATTTTCTTTCATTCTTAATTTTAATCTGTTTCCCTAACCTAGGGTTCCATGGTATAAATTTTTACTATAAAAAATACCTTTTAAGTTGCAGCTGAATGAATTCTCTTCCCAATTTTATTCTACATACTCAGTTTTGGGTGTCTGAATAAAATGTGAAAGCATAGTTCAGTTGTCTATGGGAATCCAGTATTTCTATAAAATTGCTTTTTAATTACAGAGATATACTAGCGTGTCCTTCTCTTGAGATACTGATTTATTAGCTTTATTTGGAGTGGACCAAGTGTGTGCTTCAAACAAACAAACAGACAAACAAAAAAACTCCAAGGTATGGCCTGGTTGAGAACCACAGCTCTACAGGTTCTATGACATTTATTTTATATTAATAGTATTTTTATTGATTCCTGGGCTTGGACCTTTCAAATTATTTTTATAGAAGTCTCTTTTAATAGACAATAGTCTCAGGTGCCCACCAAAAAATATTCACTATGCCAGAGAGGAAAAAAGCTCTATTTGGTGTGATTGGGGTCACCCATCATTGAAGCAAAGAGATGATGTGGTCCACCTCACCCCCCACATAAACTGTGCAGGATCTATCTGTTTGGTAGAGGAGGGCTGTCTCCAAAGAAATGATAATGGGGAGGTAAAATAAATTTGTGCACAATACTCCTATCTGATGCTTAGATTCCCTATAGAATAGCAGTACATTGTGAACTTTTTTGAGTACTTTCTGTGTATCAGGCTCTGTTTAATTCGTTGTACAGATGTTACGTAATTTTCATAATAACTCTGTGTAGTTGGTACTATTAAGAGTCACACATTACAGATGAGAAAATTGAAATGAAATTTAATTAAAATCACCCCAGATCACACAGCTAGTGATAGAAGTAGCTGAGGTCAGATCCAGACAACCAGACCCCAGAACACATGCTGTAAACCATGGGTCAGCAAACTACATCTGCAGGTGAAATTCAGCCCCGCTGCCTGTTCTTATAATTAAAGTTTTATTGGAACATAGCCATGCTCATTTGTTTATGTATTTTCTATGTCTGTTTTCATGCTACAATGGCAGAGTTGAGTAGTTATGACAGAGACCACAAAGCATAAAATATTTACTATTGAGCTTTTATAGAAAAAGTTTGCTGACAACCCCTCATATCACCCACTCTCTCCTTAAACAGTTTTGAGTCAAGAGACTCATCAGTTCATGCATAACCTATTGCATTTCCAGATATAGTGGACATTTTTACTTAATTTTGCCTGACCACCATCTCCCATGATATGTGTCTTGGTGGGAGGTAGAGCCCACCTGACACATATAAGCCCTGAAGATCAAATATTCCTTTTCCTGGCTCCCTTGAAGCTAGGCTTCTAACACAGCCTCAAAACTTAGGCTTGGCCAATTATGCTCATTTCAGACCATTGAGCCTAAAATATTGCAAAGAAGGAACAATATAGACCCTTGATTGCCATTAGTCAATAAGGTAGAGAATGTTATATGAGATAAATTTTGGATTCTCAGGAAAGGTAGAGTTGCCTTCAGCTCTTTGAAGTAATTCTGGTTTTGTCATTACTATGATCACTGACAAATTATCAGGAGTCAATGGCTCACGGCTGTCCCTTCCAGGAATTATTTTTAGAGTTAGGAAGGTAGGATACTTCGCCTTTCCATGAAGTTCATCTCTAAATTTACCTTCTAATATGCCACTTCTGTGGAATTAACAGATCTTTTCATGTTAGCTTTTGTTTAGGTTTTTAAATTTCATTTTTGTTTGTTTGGTAATGTTTTTGCATATGTATGAGAGTAATATCCATTCTTACTGAGTCATTTTACTTGGCCAAATGCTTCAGTATCTTGGAAAGAATAAGTTCCATGAAAGCTGAGTAAAATATACTATTCTATAAAATTCGTCCAATTTCTCATTCATGTCCATTATAAATTTGAAAAGACATTTCAATATGGGGTGGGGGAATGCCTACCTCCCACAACCAGTAGATTTCATTTTGTAGAACTTTTTATACAGGGAGATCAAGAAAGTAAATAAGCCCATGGCATTCTGAGGAACCAAATGAGCGGATGAGGAAAGGATGTTGTGAATTTGTGGTATTTCTCTGTTTTCTCTCTCACTTATGCTACCTTCTCTCTTCTCTCTCTATATGATAGAGAGTTCTTCCTGGACTCACCCTCGTAGCGTTTAAAATATAAAGGTACTGAGGTCCTTCATTTCCTGTGGTCTCAAGCTGTTGGGAAAATATCTAGTCTAAGTATGCTCAATTTGCCCTAGTCCTTAAATGACAACTTTACATTCTCTCGTCCCTGACACTATTCAGTTGTGAACGTACAACTAAGCTCCTTTAAGACGTGGGAATGAAGCAGGCACTGCAGTGAGAGTACAGTGGAGTTGAGACTCAGGTCATGATCTTTGATTTTAATGACTCTTGTTTATTGTTCATTTAAGAGAATGGAGAGAGAGAGAGAGACAGACAGACTGTAAGCCACTGGAACAGCACTCAGTATCTCCCTAGCTCATGCTCTCAAAATTATCATATTATTCATTTATCTCATGCATATTCATTAGTTTCTATTTGCATGGCACATTTCATTTGACATCACTGTGCAAGAATGGCAGTGTCCCTGCCCTCATGGAGCTTTGAATCTGGCTGTGGAGACTGATCAAAAGCTGCTGAACACAGAGCAAGCAATGGCATAGTCATGAATTGTGCTCTCTGCTAGGAAGGAAGCAAACAGGATGGCGAGAGAGGGAATCTTAGCAGAGGGTAGAGGGGGTGGTCGGGGAAAGCCTGGTGGGGGAGCGACTGCTCCACGGGGTGAGGAAGAGCAAAGCATTGCAGGCGATGGAAGAACATGTGAAAGGCAACCGTCCAAATGACAGCCAGAATAAAGCAAAAATTCCCCAAGCATATTATTCAACACAATCCTGTGACGCTGATGGGCTTAAAGAGAAAGTGGCAAGAGGTCTGGAAACTCATCCCGACAGGGCTTCTCGGGGCCAGGATGTGTGCATGTGTGTTTGCTCAAGTGGTTTTGTTTTTCCACTTCCTTATTTTCTTAATGCCATCATGCAGCTGCCTCACCTGAATGCCAGTCACTCAATAAGGCGGCAGCTCTGGATCCAGGGAAACAAAGGGGAAGGTTGCCATAGTAACAGAGGCCACAAGGAGCCACCAGGAACAGCTCTTCCTCCTGCTCTCCAGAATCCCTCTCGCCAAGGGGAGGCAAGGAGAAGGTCCTCCCAGCTGTGGGTCCCCCCCAGGGCATTTCCAGGCATGCAGCAAGTCTGCCAAACATAGCCCTTTCAACAGTTTAGGAAAGTTACTCAGTCCTTAGTTACAGAGCATCGAAGAGAGAAGTGAAACATGTTAGATGTTTCTAGACTGGATACTCCTTTGGAATTATTTTGCATTTCTTCATACCTGTGGCCCCTTTCTTTCCCCACCGACCTCCATGCACATAAAATATGCATCAACTTGTATTTGAGACACGGTACCTGACTCCATCAACCAGACCAAATTGCAGCTCTCCCTGCAGTACCCTAACGTGAGTAGTTGCCCAAAATTCTATGACATGACTCTGTTCCTATCATTGAGAAGAGTGATTTTTTTTTTAAAGATTCATCATGTTCTGATCAATTTTAACAGATTGGGTATCTGTAAAAAGATAATGCGTGACAGCAAATGAATTGAAGCTGTTTTAATTGGACTGAAGTTCCCTTGTGAGAATTTAACGTTTTTTTAAAGTGACATTTCCACAAATCCATCCCAGATAAGTAGGGGTCTCCTTATGAAATGCCATCCTCTCCTATCTTTGCACACTCAGAAATTACTCCTATTTTCAGTTGTAGATAAAGTCTTACTTCATTTACATTCTTTCCATGCTAGTCCTTAGTCATCTTGGATGCTTTTCTGAAGTTTTAGCTACAATGTGGCCCATTCTTACTTATATTTTCAGTTGTGTTTGGGGACACAGTAAAGAGATCTGATTCATGAGCATAGTATTTAGAGTCAGGTTCTAATGCTAACTCCATCACTTACTGTTTTGTATTGTTTGGGGTGAAATCTCAGCCAGGTTACTTGACCAGCCTCAGTTATTGCATCTGTAAAATGCATATAAAAATAGTGTCTGTTTTCCAGGGTTGTGGTGAAGATTAAATGAGTCAGGCACCTAAAGTTCAAGGCCAGGCATCATACCTGTCATAAAGACGGTATTCGGATGCTCGCCTTGTCTGTTCAACGCAATTATAGGCTCCCTAAGGATGGTGGTCAGCACCTCTTTGTTCTTTTCCCCCTTTCCAAATAGCACATGGGAACAACAGACACGTAGACATAATTAGTGATAAAAATTGTTCAATATAATTAAATTAATTCCATTAATTAAGCAGTTTATTTCTTCTGCATCTCATTTATCTGTCATATTCTTATACTCTCATAGAATGAGAAGGACAGAGAGAGATTAATAATTTAACTACAGGAAGCCCTAGCTAGGAATAGTATACCCACCACAGTCTCTCAACTTCAGGGTTCTGATGGACATTTTAAGAAAAAGTGCAATAATTTGGTTTGCGGTAGCCACACCCCAGTGTCCTGTTACGCTTTAATTAGCAACGTACTTTTATATTTCCTATCGCCACCAATATCAGGGCTTCCGTTGCTGGAAACAGACGAGACCATTTCCATTCCACATGGAGCTTTCCTCATGATACTTTCTAACGCTGCTTTGCTCAGCAGTTTTGAATTGCTGGTTCCACAGAGAATATTCCTCAGCATGAGTGAAAAGTGATGCCAATATGTACATAAGTAAATATGAATGTACAGAAAATATTCTCAAAATATAGTGCTGTAGCCTTTGGAAATGTTTCAGATTGTTATCTGGCTAGATCTTAAGCGTGGTGCATTCTTCTTCAAAAACGTTTTTCTCAGCGCTGACATGAAAGCTGTAATTGGGAGGGAAGATGTGTAGCATGCTAATCAAAGACAAGATGACCTTGTGGTCTTGTGGCTACTTCTTACTGTTTGGTCCATCATGGATGCCTGTTTGTCTGACAAGGGTTCAAAGACCCCTTGAGGTCTGGGAATATTTTCTCTGGATTGGAGTGTTCCCAGGTTTGAGATGCTGCCCTAATAAATCAAATTCTCTTTGTGGGAAGACAATGGAAGTGTATAAATTGTGGTAGGGAGTTGAGGGAATCTAATAGAGACCTTAAAAGATATTGCTTGAATTTTTCTTACAATGTAGAAGAATAATACATTGTTAATTCCTTGTTATAATTTAAAATAAGTAAGTATATCATTTACGTGAAGCTAAAATAATATTATCTAATGTTTATTTGAACATTAACTCAACTACCAGGCAGTGTTCTATATTTTATTGATAAATACATGCAGTACAAGGCATAGGTCTTAAGTGTATTGTTCAGTGAGTTTTGACAGATGCATATATTCATGTAACACCTGAATCAAGACATAGAGCAGCAGTTGGCAAACTGTTATCCATGGGCCAGTGCGACCCTGTGAAGTGTTTTTTTGTGTGGCCTGTGAGAAAAGAATGGTTTTTACATTTTTAAAAGGTTATTTTCAAAAAAGACAAAAAAGAATATACAATACAGACTATATATGGATCTCAAAGCCTCAAGGAATCAAGCGGCCCCAGGTGGGGACCTTTTTCTAATCTGCACAAAGGGTCCGCGTAGTTACCCGGGACTCGTTTATTTGTGCTCAATTCACATTAGTTGAATTAATACCTTATATGGAAATGTCTTTTAGTTGATAAGCATTACAGAAAATGAGGTGGTCTTTTTGCAGCTGGTAAAAAATTCAAAATGAGACCAAAGGCAGACTAACAAATCTCATTTTCTCATTAAGATATTCAATGATTTTGTTTGTTAATTTGTGTATTTATTTTTATTGAGATGACATTCACGTAACATAAAATTGATCATTTTAAAGCAACCAATTCAGTGGCATTTAGTACATTGACAATGCTGTGCAACCAGCACCTCTATTTAGTTCCAAAACATTTTCATCTCCCCAAAAGGGAACCTAAATCTGTTGGCAGTCACTCCTCATCCCACCCCCAACCCTCAACCCTTCCTGGTTCCTGAAAATCCCTAATCTGCCTTGTATTTCTACAGATTTACCTATTCTTTGTGTTTCATATAAAAGGAATCATAGAATATGTGACCTTTTGTGTCTGGCTTCTTTCACTTAGCATAGCTTTCAAGGTTCACCCACATTGTAGCATGCATTAGTACTTCCTTTCTTTTTATGGCTGAATAATATTTCCTTGTAGGTATAGACCACAATTTGATCATCCATTCATCAGTTGATGGCCCTCTGGCTTGTTTCTATAACCCTTCTGATTATTGTGGGTTGTGCTGCTTTGGACATGCACCTACATGTATTTGAGTATCTGTTTTCAGTTCTTTTGGATATATACAAGATCAATGTTTTTGAAACTGCAGTCTACAGAGATAGACGGAGATACTTGGTGTTTGTAGTGGTGATGGTGGAACATTCTAGGATTTCTCAGGTTTGAGAAGCACTGTATATTTTTTTACACAAACTATAACAGTAGAAAAGTCTCATTGAGGTTAATATGAAGGAAACATCATTTAAAATGTGCTTATCCGTGTGGGAAAAAAGTGACCAATAGTTTATTTCAAAGCTCAGTGAAGCCTTTAGTAATCTGCTGAATAAAAATGTTCCACTGAGAGGCAGGGATGCCAGAAGCCTTCTCTGTACAGTCAGTTTTCCAAAGCTTTGCAGAGCATTTCCTTCTGACATTTCACGCAATGCCCTCACAGGGTTAAGTACGCCTCCTTTCTACCTTCTTTTTAGCTTAGGGTTCCAGGTAAAATACAGGATGCCCAGTCAAATTTGAAATTTAGGTAAGCAATAAATAACATTTAATATAAATATGTCCCAAACATTGCATTATTTATTGTTTATCTGATATTCAAATTTAACTGGGCATCCTGTATTTTTATTTGCTAAATCTGGCAACCCTGTTTTTATCGCCCTGACAGAGGGTATCTGATTTGCAGTGAATTGTAGGAGATACTCTATCAGTGGAGATGCTTTGCTCACTCATTTTCCTGTGAGAGAACCATTTCCCTTTCTATATAAATAATGTAAAAATTTGGAGATAAAGTATGTGGGGCAAAAGGAAGGTGAAATGGAGCCTTTACAATGTAAAGTGCTTTCTCCCTGGCCCTAGTTCATTAGTGAAATCTAGTGATTTAAATTACCCAGCTAAGCTCTTCCGCCACTGTAAGATTATAAATCAAGTAGGTGGCTACTACCTGAAGAAGTTGTAGGGTCTTTGCCGAAGGTTCTCATCAAGCTAAGAGGGGCAGAAAATTTCCTATTACTGTGTCATGAGTAAATGATAATGCTTGAACCTCCACTTCCAGCATATTACCTCTCTGCAATTCACTTGCTAAAATAAAAGAAACAAAATAGGAATATATTCACTACTTTGCATTACAGAGGAATAAATAAGATGGTGGATCTCTGTGCAAATGGGCTGATGCTATATACTACTCCAAATGCTGCCAGATAGAGGCAGACTCATTTGAACACAGAAAAAGTGTTAAAGGTTTTTATCTGTCTGTCTTTCTCCCTTCATTTTTGTCTGTCTCTGTGCCTTTATTTTGTGTGAAATTTTGAGAGAGGAATTCCATTTTCTATTAATTCAATGGCTGTCATATTGCATTACATCATGCAGCTCGGATCACAACAATGAGATATTAGGGTTTAAATTAATAATATTGCAACACATCACTTGATAAAGCAGTGTGCTTAATCCTATCTAGCCTGCTCAGGTAGCCTGACTTCTGCCCAATGCCTTGAATCTGCACATTGCAGTGGAATTATCCAAGTTCAATTGCAAACAACCTATAATTGTGAGCTGAATACTTGAGCTTCATGGTAGAAAGCATTAATTTAATATGCTGGTGAGATTTAATAAGCTTATTTTTTTTTTAGTAAAATAATTGGGGGAGGGGTGCAGGGACTTTGAGGTTTCTGAGCAGCATATTCTAGTCCTAGAAATTACCCCCAACAAATAGCTGTTCTATGTAGAGTTGATTTACATGTTGTGTTAGCTAAAGCTACCAGGAAAGTGAGAAGCTGGAGGGATGCAGGTAAGAGCAGCTCCTTTGAGGAATGTATGGATTTGGTGACCTGTTCAGAATGCATTTCCACAGATGTTAACTTGAGATCATGCCCCCTCCCCAAATGACTGCAGTGTGAAGACTTGACCCAAACTGTTCCACGTTTGAAAGAGAATAAAATTGGATGCCCAAAGAGGAAAATGAGTCCAAAGTACATCAAAATTACTCCTTACTCGAAGCAGATTGCTGTCACAGGGCTCTTTTTCATGTGCAGATGCCTTTACTGTAGAAACAAAACAAAATAATTAATGACTATCACTTTTAGGAACGATGAGATGCACTTTGGAAATCCATTTGCAGTCAGGGACCTCATATAGGATGGTGCCCCCATAAGAGTATGATACTGTATCTTTACTATACCTTTTCTATATTTGGTTGTGTTTAGAGAAACAAGTACTTACGATCGTGTTACAATTGCCTACAGTATTCAGTACAGTAACATGTTATACAGGTTTGTAGCATAAGCCTGGGGGTGTAGTGGGCTATACCATGTAGGTTTGTGCAAGTACACTCTATGATGTTCACACAATGATGAAATCGCCTAACGATGCATTTCTCAGAACGTACCCCCGTTGTTAAGCGACGCATGGCCATGATTATCAGAGGGCACTAATAGAGAGGTGCTGCAAAGAGCTGGCTCTCTGAGTTACTGCCTTCCTCTTTTCCTCCAAGTTCCCCCCATCGCTCTCTGGAGCCCCTGATAGCTTCCTCGGGCGTATACATTTCCAAACATCACCAGCACTGGGTAAACAAACACACAGAGGATTTGTATGTGGCCTTCATTAAGGTGGGTTGCCAATTGTCAAATTAGTTTCTGCCCAACCTGCCAAGTGCGAATGCAAATCCACCACCCCTGGTGCTGCTTCATTTGCAGTTATTGATTCATGTTTGACTGTGAGTTCAAAAAAAGTTGTCTTTGAAGCTTCCCAGTCTATGCTTGGCTTCCTCGGTCCAGGTGGCTCGGGGATCCCTGGCAGTCATTTTGATCTTTGTATTCCAAACACCAATGTGGGTCATTTCAGGTAACTTAAAAAGCGAGATACAATCAGAAAGGATTTGGAAATGAAGTCTTTGCCTTGTCACATTAATGCGGTCCTATCAAGTGGCAGTTTATCAAGAGCCACCTCACAAGGTTTTAATGAGCATGCTGCCTGTTCTTGTACAATACTAATTAATCCCATTTTTTCACACTGCCGTGATTGCTTCATGAAACCCACATTGTTTTATACTCAGTAGCAAAGCGGCTCTTACTGATTAAATCTCCTTGCCTGCGATGGAGCCTGACAACTGAATTATACCTTGCTCAAAATAATAATGGGTATCAGCTAATAAATACGGTTTAACACACACAAAACTATGCAGCCAAAATCACACCACAAAATAGGAGTTTGACTTATAGGCTCAGCAGTGTTTCATTAAACATCTGTATTATAATTCACTGGTTTTCCAACTGATGTAATAACTTAATTGATGAGAACAAAGACAAGCTTATTTATTCACCCAATTGCTTGCTTCTTGACTAACGTTTTTCCTGGGTGTTATTGTGGAAATAAATATGCAATATTCTTTTTATAGAAGTCTAATTTAGGTCCTTTTTTTCCCCTATTGAGAAGTCAGCATCACCATCTGTATCTGACAAGTTCTTACTGCTTTGCAAATGGAAACATTTGATGAGCTGGGCAGTGGTGTTTACCCTGATGTTCAGACTGGCTAGCTGAGGTGAGAGGGGAAGTATTAATACCCCAGCCTCCAGAAAGTGCATGATCACTGTCCACTGATTTCCTTCACAAGGCTGAAAATGTGTTCTAATTGAACACACACACACACACACACACACACACACACACACACATTTCTGCCTCTGATCTTGGGGTATGAATCCTGTGAGGATGGACACTTCTAAATAATATTGGCTGAGAACTTACTGTGTTTCAGGAATTGTTCTAAGCCTTGAGGATACTCTGGGAAACAAAAGAGAGGAAGTTCCTGCTGTCACGGAGCTTGCATTCTACTGGGGCAGACAGGCAAGAATCAAGCAAGTAAGCACATATATAATATTAATACATCATGTGATATCTGGCATTGATAAGTGTTATGAGGAAAAGTAAAACAAGTGGAGAGGTATATTGTATGTGTTGTTCACTTACTAGGAGCTCATTAAATACTGGCTGAGTTAGTGCAAAATTTGTTATATTGATTCAACATCCTTGTGCTGTGTCTACTATTCCTTCATGGCATGGTTCAAGAAGAGGTGATTCGTGAAATGTCCACTGGCCACATGCATCTTTACTCATTGTACACCCCTTTCTTCTGATTTCCCTAAAGTTCTTGAGCAGAGGGGTGATTATCTCTTGGTCTTGTATTTTTTGAAGCAGTCAGTAGAGAAATGAACAGTTTTCCAGTATCTACCTTTCCTGCCTCTTACACAAAGCCTGTTTCCATGTTCTAAGTGTCTACAAGATATCAATGTGGATGCTACACTGTTATTTAGTTTAAATAATTTTCTGTACTGATCTGTTGTATTGCCATCTTCCAAAAGACAAAATCAACATCTTTCCTGGTTTCTAAGGATCCCTATGTAGCAAAGGTCCCTGCCCCCAACCCTGGCTCTTCTGGTCATGGAGGCTGCATAACCCGCACCCAGTTATGATTCATCCCTCCCTTCCCCCCAAGGCCATTCTATCACCAAGTCCCGTTGCCGCGTCTGCACACGGATGTTTGCTCCTTCCTTTTCATTCCCTCTGCCTCTAAATTGGTCAGGACTTCATTACCTCAGACCAGATTTAAAAAGCATCTTTGATTTTAGAATTTTCTCCCTTCAACCCAAGTCTTCATGTTACTCCCTAAAATGTTACTTCAGCAAATCTCTCCCCTACTTCAGAACTTCTAATGACTGTGTAGAAACATGGGCCCAGTGTTGCCAGATCTTCTGGTTTTTCTTTTAAAGAAAGTCCCAAAATATAGATTTTTATGTGATGTTTTACGAGTTTTAAATGCTAAAAAATTATTCAAAAGAGTTTTAAACTCTGTGCAGACCAAGCAAAAGTATTATCACATATCCAGTCATTGTTTGACTTATTTTAGAATTTTATTACTTGGATCCTGTTTGAATCAGGATCCAAGACCAGTCCATATATTGCCATTGGTTGACATGTATCTTAAGTCTCTCTCTCTTTTTTTTTACAGTGGACTTCTCAGCAGAATCTTGTCTCTTTCAACCTGAAGCTTTCTCTTTTTCTTTTGTCCCCTGAATTTTATCTGCTTCTTTATCTTGCAGAATTTGCCTGCAGAGTTAGTCATAGTTTGGATTTTACTAATGTCATAGTGTCAGGTAACGTGTTCCTCTGCCCCCTGTGTTTCCTTTAAGATGATCAATAGATGAAGAGGCTTGTTCTAATTTGTTTGCTTTTTTGTTGGAGGAAGGCTATTTTAGAGACGGCATTGACTTCTCGATCAGGAGGCTCATGATATCTAGTTGTATCTATTATTTTCTGACATAGCAGGCATTTATTATTGAATTGATTCATTCCTTTATTCTTACAAAATGGTGATATTCTAATTCAAGGGACCCTTTTAAAAAGGTTAAGACTAAGCAAAATGATTTATTATTTCTATATTTATTTCTAGAATCAGCCTAAATTCTTTACCAATAAACTTACCAGGAACAAATTCATTCCTCCATTCACATGCGCAAGGGGATGTGCCAGTATCTGGGATGGATACAGAAGGCACTATTTCTGTTTCAGCACGACACCAACTGAAGGGGCAGGCAGGGATCAGTGGGAGAGACGGATGTAAGAGCAAATGATTATAATCAAATTTCTTAAGAATCAAAGAAGTATGGAAGTGCAGAAGAAGAGATGACTAACTTTGTCTATGAAAGTCAAGAAGGCTTCTCAGAGCAGGGCTTAGACAGCTAGAGCAGAAAGGACAAAGAAAAGTTCACTAAATAAAGGGGGGGTAATAATAACAGCAGTCACAACTGTGCCAACACTCTAAGACTTGCCAAATGCCCTCCTAAGCATCTGGCAAGTGTTAACTCATTGAATCCTTACTACAACCCCCAAATTCAACAGATGAGGAAACTGAGGCACAAAATGGGTAAGCTTCACGCTCAAGGCCACAGAGCTAATAGGAAACAAAGAGTCAGGGAAATATTTTATAACACAGAATGAGACGGTCATGGTTTGCATAAACAAACATACACAATTCTCTTAGAGGCAGCCTTGTGCTGTGGGGTCAGCATTTTGTGAGCTTCCTAGCCAAGATTGGTTTCCTCATGACCTAGGAGTCACTGGCAATTTGTCCTTGATGACTACAGGCCATATGAAATGGCATCAATGATAACCATCAAATACAAAGCCAGATTGATAAGAGGATCTAGTCTATTATCAGCGAATTAGACATTGTTGCCCAAAATCACATGCATTAAAACAGGGTTTAGACTTATATGCATGGCAGTGTTTCATTAATCATGTGAATTGTAACTCACTGATTTCCCAAGGGGTATAATAATTTAAAAACTTAAAGACAAGTTTTGTTGTTTTTTTTTTAACTTTTTACCTATTTGTTTAATTACTAACTTAAGTTTTTCTCCATAGTTATGGAGGAAATTAACATGTGTGCTTGTTTATGATTTAAATTCTGACAATGGGGATTTTAGGTTTTTATATCTCACAAACATACCTAAGAAGGAGTTTGAAGGCATTTAAAAAGTTAGTAACAACTAAGTCATAAAACGTGGCAATGTGAGGTACTTGGGTCCACCCCTCTGCCTCTAGGAAGTACCATTGGCCTAAGTTCACTCAGACTGTAGAGCTGCACTCATGAATCAGAAAATACATATTACATTTCTGTTGCCATGAACCCTGGGAAAAGAGTGTGTTCACCTAAATTTGCACTTAACCAAGTCAAAAATGTTAGAGAAATATGTGACAACATTTGATGAACTTAGGGAGGCAGCAATAAGCTCCTTTTTCCCTACGGATATTCTGATCATTTTTCAATTTAGGTATTAAAGTTATCTGTGCACTTAAAAAATCAGACTTAGAAGTCTTAAAGGCAAAAAGAGCTATTTTTTTCCTTAGGTAGTTGGACCCATTAAGAATTTCTACAAAATGTAAAAAAACCTATGTTGAAATCATCCAAAGTACCCATCTATTTTATTACAAGCTTTGATCATACAAAGTTGCACTGATGCTAAGAAAAAAAGTACCATTCCATTGTTCAGATTTTTTTTTCTTGAGTTTTGTTCGTTGATTATAATTATGATGTGTGAAGTAATGAGCCCATATGTGATGGGTAAGACAGAAGGATGATTTATTGTTTGAGGGAGATTTATGCAGGAAAAATACGCAGACAACAGGGAACTAAGTCTCAGGATGTGATTTATTAGACAAGATGGGATCTAGGTCTTTTGCCTTGACAAGGTGTGGCTGCCTTGGCATCGTGTGGGTTGATTTAGGTATTTTGAAGCTAACAGGTATATGTAAAAGGTTGGATGTTTGCTCCATTCGTGTAAGTGCCAAGGGCAATTTTAGACTTTGTGAATTAGAAAAGGACTGAATAAAGGCTTGAGGAGCCATGGGAATTAGGAAGTATATTAGGGAGAGGCTAATATGTCTCAATTTGATCGAGCAATCATGATTATTGCACCGTATTTGGATGTATCATCCACTAAGTATGAGTGCAGGCAATGGGGTACAGCCCAAGTGATGTCCATCTCTTCTTTTCTCATTATTAGCTTTGACTGCCTTTTAGTTTACAGGTGAAAGCCCACATCCAGTCAGAGAACACGGTTGGGATATAAAGCATTCTCAGCAACCAGAAAGTATATATTTCCAAATTTTTGTTTCTCCCTTTACACATCATTAAAGCATTTTTTTTCTTTCCACCTACCATGCTTGTATGAATTTGAAAAGAATAAAAAAGACTCCTATTCATGTCATTAGAAAACAAGGTAAAGACATTTAGTTTCATAATTAAGTCAACTTCCCCCTTGTTGATTACCTGTGGCCCCAGTGTGTGGCGTTTGCTGACATTCTCAACTCTATTCCTGGTTCTCTATCCTTACTAACCTCCACCTCGTAAGAAATGTCATAAACTCTTATGCCAAAGCAAGTCACAGGACATCCTCCTCTCTCCACATCCATCGCCATGGTCAGCACTTACCCTTCCAACTGAGCTCTGCTTTCCCTGTGCTGTCCTGTAATCTCCACACCACCTAGCAGCTGGGGCTATGGTGTCTTAGTAAGTGTTACCTAGGTCAAATGTAAACTGAATCAATCCCCTTCTCAGGATGCTCCAATTACTTTTCATTTCAATTGGAATAAAATATAAACACCTTTCTGTGCCTCCAAGATCCCATAAGCTCTAGTCCTTTCTCTTCCTCAGAACTCTTCCCCTGTACACTCCCTCTTGGCCTCTCTATTCTAGCCATCCCGGCTTATTTCTGTCCCTCCGGCACCATGTCCTTCTTGCCTTTGGGATTTTCCATGTGCCAGACACCTTGCTTGAAACAGTCTTCCTGTGGCTGCCTTCATTTCTCCCCTCTTGTTTCAGGCTTCTCCAGAGAGGCCTTTCCTGACCAATCAATCTAAAGTCTCACTCTCCTTTGGTTACTCTCATCCCATCAATCTGACACCATCTGATGTTCTTATTCGTCTAAAGGCAGGGTCTTTGGTTGTCTTGTACATTGCTCTATCCCCAGAGCTGGGAATGATGCCTGCTACATGGCAGGAACTCTAATACATATCACAAGAAAGAAATCTTAGTGATTATGAAAATTATCATTCATGGTCTATTCTGATATTGTATATTGGTACATTGGACGGAGTTCAAGGACATTAAGACCTGACTTTAATTCTAAATTTTGTCACTTAATTGCCACATGCTACCTTGTTTAAACTCTTTGATATAGATTAAAAATGGCCACAAATTCTTTGCCACACTGCTCATTCGGAGGTAGAGTCTAGGTGCCTATCCAGATTAACTATAGGCTTGACCATGTGACTTACTTTGGCCAGTGGAACATTATTGGCCATTGGGATGAGCTATACGAGCTGAGGCTTTTTTTTTTTTTGGAAACAACCCCAAAGTCCTTTAATGTGTTAAGTGGATAAACAGCCTGTAGTATATCCATACAATAGAACACGATGCAGTAATAAAAAAATGAATGAACTATTGGTTTATGTGATAGTGTGGACGCATCTCTAAGGCTTCATGCCGAGTGAAAGAAACCATTTTCAAAAAGTCATATACTGTATTATTCTATTTATATGAAATCCTGGAAAACGATAGGTATAAAGAATGGATCTATGGTAGGGAAAGTTTGGCAATATCTGGAGACATTATCTGGTTGTCACCACTAGGAGGAAGATGATATTGGCATCTAGTGGGTAGTCACCAGGGAGCTGAGGCTTTTTAATCACTAGCCCACTGGTGCCTGTTCTGTTGGAACCTGCCTTTTAGAACTCTGCCCCGAGACTACCACGTGGTAAGAAAGCCAGTTTGGTTTACATGAGAGACCACTTGCAAAAGAATCAAGGTGCTCTACCTGATAGGCAGCAGCAACTGCTGGACTTGTAAGTGAGGCCATTTTGAACATTACAGCACACCTGCTCATCTAGTTGAATACAATTGTATGAACAATCCCAGATATAACCACCAGAGAAACTGTGTATCCAATCTACTGAATTATGAAGGTATTACATTATTGTTGTTTTAAGCCACTACATATTGGGGGTGGTTCATTATTCAGGATTATTGGAAGACCAAACAAGATAATAAAATTAGTCTTGTGTGCATTTTTCAGTTCATAATAGGAACTCAGTTCTTCCTAGTTCCTTGTCATTATTCTTGCTCTGAACTTGGCTGGTTAAATTTTCTCAGTCAAGAATCTGAGTGTGCCTTCTGCTCTGATATGACCACGTAGACTAATGGGATTTGCAAAATATGGCTGGAGATTGATCCAATCATGCATAGAAGAGGTGAGACTTTAGGTCAATTAAATTCATTCCATGACCATTTCTTAGGATGATTCAGGTGGGAAATCAGGTTAAAAATACATGCAATATAAAACAGTGGCTACCATTTATTAAGCACCTACTCTGTGTCTGGAACCATACTAAAGCACTGTATATACATTGCCTTCTTTATGTTTGACATCAACCCTATTTGCAGAGGAGAAAGCTGAAGTTCATACAAGTTAAATAACTTGCCCATGATCTCATAGCTGGTAAGTGGCAAAGCTTGGAGTTGGACCTGGTCTAGCTGACTCCACATCTACTATGAAGTTCAGCCATTAGAAGGGGGTTAGAATCCCAGTGTGGGAATGGGAACAACCTTTGGCACAGCAGTTAAACTGTCGGGAAGACAGATAACCAATGCAGATAGCGTATGCCTCAGAACCAAAAAATGTTATTTCAATTTTAATATTATAGAAGTTTGAACAATGGCAGTTCAGGCCAAATTATTCAGAGAAGTTAGGCCTTCTAGAGGAAGGAGGACTAGGGAGGGCAGCTCAAAGACCTGTCATTGCCTGGACTAGCTAGTACATATTGTGAGTTTAGGCCTTGGGCTTAGCGTGTTACATGCATTCTTTCTTCCATCCTCACAACACCTCCATGAGGTGGGAGTGATTGTGATCCCATTATCAGGTGAGGTTATCAAGAGTTACAAAGGTTAAGTTACTTGCAAAAGATTACACAACCAATTTTTCGTAGACCTGGGCTACAAAATGCTGGTGGTCTGAGTCCAGCACCATGGTGTGGTGTTGCCTGTGGAGAGGGCTGCAACCAGAAGATGAGCGGTATCGAGGGAAACTAAAATGGCATTGGGCAGAGGAATGAGCAGTGTGTGTGTGTGTGTGTGTGTGTGCGTGCACGCACTGATTTTGTGCACATGTTTTTGAGTATGTGTCTAGGATTGAAAATCAGCAAAAGATTATGTAGACAGATAATAATAGTTTAGGCCAAAGTTGGGGTAGGGGATAGCAAAACATATAAGATTCCTATGATGAGGCAGCTTTGAGTGTACAAAGAGTCTTGCAATGGGCATTTGTTATTTTTGCTTGTCCAGTTTCTATTTCCTATGATTTTGGGCACAGCACTCTGTTTGGCCTCTTGGGAACTGCATTTCTTATACTCTTAGAGCTGGTAGTCTGGCCAATCAGAGCCCTGAACCCTCTAAGACATGTTTAGTTGACAAACAGGCCCATAAAGCAATCAGACCAAGGAGCACAGGGCTCCTTTCTGTTGGAATTAACCAGAATGGGATGTAGGCTTGGAGAGGCTGGCAGCCACTTTGACATCATATGGAACCTGGGAGTGACGCCAACTCGGAGAAGAACTGTGCTGCGAGACGCTGAGAGTCACGTTCCGGGGATTCATTTATATAAGTAAATAAGACCCCATTAATAATTAAGCCAGTTTTAAAGTTTTTATTGCTGGCCATAGGAAAAAAAAATCTTGATGTAAGATATTTTTAAACAAATTGAAGATTCTTAATTTTTTTTTTTTACACAAATACACTTTTACTTTTACTCACAAATCCAACTCAAAGGATCCTAATTTAAGACACGGTTGGGGAACAAAGAGTACAGGATTTAACACTACTGTCTTTGAAGTCAGCAGACCTGAGTTCTAGTCTTGGTCTTCATCTACTGCTTTGTTTTAAGGATGCAGTCACTGATTCAGTTACTTAGCAAATATTTGTTGAGTGCCTTTCTGTATGCCAAGAACTCATTCCACTTGAGCATGATGTTAAAAAAAAAAAACCCTGAAATTATTAGCCATGCAATTTAGGGCAAGTTCCTTCACTTCCGTAAACCACGGTTTCATTTGTAAAATGGTAAACAATAATTGTAACCACATCATCATAAATGAATGAATGAATGAAATTTTGAGTCATACTTTGCCTTTCATAGAGATAAGATTATTTGGGGAAAGGTATCTATTTTGAAGGGCATTACTGGAGAACAAAGATACATGTGCTTAGATATAAACCTTCCCGTCTGCAAGGGTCTTAGCTCCGATGAACTCTGGAAAGTCATTGATTTCCAAATGTGCAGTATTGGTTAGAATACAGAAAAGGCTAACGTTTTACAAAATTCAAAAATACAATGGTTTAAACAGAGCACTAACTGGCTTCTCTCTTATGGAACAGTCCAGAAGGCCATCTAAGGTCAGTAGGGTGACTTAAAAGTATCAAGGGCATGGCGCTTTCTACCTTACTGCTCTGCAGGCTTTAAGGGACAGTTTTTGTCCATGTGGTACAGATCTCTTCCTCGTGGTCAAAGGTGGCGTATGACTATGCTTCCACTTCTGCCCCAGGGAAGACAAGATAGGGGAAGGGGGAGAGAACCCTCCCTGTTAAGAATCTGGGATCTAGAAATTTTCATTTCTTCCCACACTTCATTGGCCAGAACTTATGGTGCAAGGGGGCTGGGTGAATAGTCTTTAGCTAGGCGACTCCATGCCAAGCAGAAACTACTATTGCTGTTGAAGAAGGGTAGAACAAATATTGGGGGCACCCAGCACACTCTGCCACATCTATTATCCCATATCGGAAGAAAGCAACCGCACATTCATTAGCTCCAAAGCTGTTCTTGGTTCTGGGTTCCAGCCATTCCTTGGGCAGCCAAGTGGGCCTGCTTCCATCTGGCCTGTGCCGTAAATCTTCTTCCCTTTGCAAAGAGCGTTTCTTGCATGTGAAGCACAGAAATCTAAGCTCATTGGCCTCTCCTGGGGGTGTTGTGTGTGTGTGTGCACACATGTGTGTGTCCAAAATCGTTCTTCGGCCAAGGCTACCTCTTTGCAAATACCAGGTCCACTTATATTTTATATTAGCTTCTGCCTTATTTCATAATTTTTTTTAAAGGAAACTCTTTCCTCTCATGCAGGAAAATCTAATTATGCAGTGACAGCAGTTGGCTGACTCGGGCACAACACAACATGTCAATTTTCAGTTGCTTACACGGTCTCACAGAAACTGTTAGAAATTGTTTTGAAATCTGGCATACATTTCAGTCATGTTAATTCCTACAACTGTGCCAAACTTGATGAAATTTGGCTCCTCTACACTCCAGGGAAGGTGGGGGATTGGGAAAGGCAAGGGTTTTTTTTTTGTTTTTTGGTTTGTGTTTTTTTTTCCTGGCAGTGACATCATCTCCTCTTCCTCCCTTTATGATGAACAGTGTCCTCAAACAAGCCAAGAAGTAATATAACTTTATATTTACAAGACCGAGTGACAAAATGACTGCAAGAGACTGGAGCTGTGCTATAAAACGATTGAAGAAATACAGATGGCATAATGTTTTTTTTCTTCTTCCAACAGATTTGTGCCAGATGTGTGAATATTGATAATTTCTCTGGGGCTCAACTCAAGGCACAATATAGATTTCTGTTTGATGGGGGGAGTGGAAGAGCAAGAATCCATCCCAGCGATGGTATTTACAGGAAATGTTTTGCCTCTTCTTCCAAATCTGTCAAAGCAGAACCAGAAATCCCAAATTTCCAAATAAGCCTCTGAGTCACCCTTTGTTCTGGACCCAATTTTTATCTCCCCAGTAATTGACAGACTGGAAAATTCATTTGTGAAAACATGTGGTAGAATTCTAAAAGTGGAGTCTTTCAACCAGCTCAACAGAGCCTTGTGCATCAATTCAGAGCAGGAGTCGTAGCAAAATCCTAGAAAAGCATCTTAGAAAGGTACCCATTTTATCATTACGTCTTCTCCATAAAAACTTAATAATAAAAATACTTTAATAGAATGATAATTTTCAGCAGTTGCAGTGGGAAAACTTGAAGGAAAAAGAGAACTATTTCCAAGGCTTTTCTAGGTTTTTGTTTTATTCTTTGTAGTATTCTACTGTGCCTGAACCCATTTTAAAATATGATTCTGGGAGCCAGAAAATTTCAATAAAATTCAATTTCTTAATCCAACTTTAATTTTTAAAATAGCATTGAAAATATTTTTTAAAAAATAGAAATATTTATTATTCCTAGAAAGATTCAGCTTTGATCGAATAATTAGGCAATTCAATTTCAAAATCAGTATAAACATGTTTTTGTATTTATACCTTGCTATCTTCCATGAAGTATTTCAAATAACTTTAGAGGAAGACATCTATAATGGAAAAAAAAGAGTAGAGAAATAAGGAAAGCAGGGGAAAAGACAGAGAAGATCAAGAATCAGAAAATGATAGATGGAGATTGCTCAGGACTTTGAGAATACCTATTTGCTATAGTTGACACTTAAATTTGTCTTTGAGCTTCTTGGCAGCCACAGTGAAAATGGAGACACGATCACTTACATCACTTTCTTTATCAGAAAGAAGGGGCTGCATCAGTTCCTTAGGGGAAGAAAATTGATTTCTAACATTAGGTTATAATAGTGGTTTTCAACTATGGGCAGTATCCTCCTACCCACCACCCAGGAACATCTGGCAATGTCTGGAGACATTTTTGATTGTCACAACTGAAGGGGAGGAGATGCTACTGGCATCTAGTGGGTAGCAGTCAGGGATGCTGCTAAGTATCTCCTACAATACACAAGAGGGCCCCTCGCAACAAAGAATTATCTGGTCCCAAATGTCAAGAATCCCAGGTTGAAAAACCCTGGGTTATGAAATAAATTTTTCATGTAGATGTTCATAATGTTTTCAATGATATTCCCACAGCACATGGCTTTGGAAGGAGGCAGAACTGAGTTTAAATTCATGCTCCAACACTTACCAGCTGTGTAACTTTTGGCAAGTTCGTTAACTTCTCTAAGTCTCAGTTTCTTGGAGATAATTATGTAAATCCTACAGGGTTGTTATAAGGATTAGCAGGAATAATGTTTATAGAACATCTAGCACAGTACTTGGCACATAGTGAAAGCTCAATGAATGTTAACCATTAAAATAAATCCATATGTAGAGAGGAGAACACTAAAGTGTTACTCCCTGATGACAGTTATAGTTTGAGAGGAGCAGCAGGATGAAGCTCTACTGTGAGCTGTTTAATCTATTGATAGAATTAAGAAAGCCTAGAAATGGGGATGAAATGTATGTAATGACTTTCTGTAGGTACCATAAACGTGACAGTTTGAGGCTGAGCTCTCTGAAAGGAGTTCAGAATGCTGTTATTTGTAGTTGTTGGTTGAGAGTTGTACCACATTTTCTAGAAATCGGAAAACAGGTGATAGAATGACATATTAAATACCTATCTATGGCAGTCATCATGGTGTCCACACAGTCTTTAATAGACTTGTAATCTAATACAAACAACATAGAGCCAAGTCATGATCTGCCTTTTGGAAACATTCAAGGATCACTGGTTCAATATTTAGGAGATCTCTTTTAAAAAACAAAAAACAAAGAAATCTGAAACTCCAGAGTATGCAAAAAAAACCGTTTTGCTACTATTTTAACTTATAATAGCTCACTTTATTAGTTGGATTATTGCTAACTGCTGAAACCAATTTCAAATTCCTATGGCTTAACCCAGTAGAAGTGCATTTTCAAGCATGCAACAGACCAGTGTTGGTGTTTATGCATGTGGCTTCCTTCACTCCAGGAAGTGGTTTGGGATCCCAAGTTCCTTCTAGTTTATGGCTCCATTCACTTCCCCAGAGTCCTCAGTTTCTAGCAAGAAAATGAGACAGCAGAGAAGACATATGGGCTCCATAAAACCTCTCCCTGGATGTGACTCATGTCACATTCACTCACATTTCATTGGCCAGAACTCATCACCTGGCCACTCCTGAGGCTGGGAAATGGAGCCCCGCTGGCCAGACGCCACCACATGGAAGGGGAGGGGGCATGTCGGTGGACAGTCCACCCTCTGCCACTACTCCCAGATGCATACCCGCACTGTGGTTTTGTTAACCAACTTCTGTTCAGCACAGCATTTCCATTTTGAAAGCAAGGACAAAATGCCCATGTCTAGAAACCACCCAGAAGATTTAGTTCAGCTCTTTTCTTTTCAGCAGTGGGAAAAATGTAGAAAGTGGACAAGTGACAAGTTTGATAGACTGGTAAAACTCTAAAAAGGCCATTATTTAAATATTTATGGATCCTTTTAGCTAATGGATTCAAATTTATAATGCTGCACTTGTCAACAAGATAATTTTGCAAAAACATTAAAGGCTGAGCAGTTTGGTCCCTTCTAACCCTGAGGCCTCTTTGCCGCGGCAAAGGAGCAGCTGTTCTCAATGAAAATGGAGCGCCCACACTCGCTGTGTTCTGAGACCCGCTGCACGTTGCGTGTCAGTCTCTAAGCTGTGCTTTGGAGAGGAATTTGGCATGTTATGAGATGTCCAAGACGAGGCTGAGGCATCCATTTGATCAAAAGAAGAAAAAAAGGCGACAGGGTGTTGCCACAAATGCCTTGGACAATAGGGCAGATTATTGATTATTGTCACTTAATTGAGTAGTAAGCCACTATTCTCGATGTAAGGCACTGTCACTCATCCCGTGGGGCAACCTGGGTGATATTAAAGAGGATTAGACACAATTTTTGGTATTAATATGCTAACAAAAGAGGAAGTATACTGTATTTTTATGGGTACTAATGATCATGAAGCCACAAGTAAGAAGGTTAAACAGTATTTGTGGAAAAATATCCATCCTAGAGAGGTTCTATAAGGAAGCACATATGTTTGGGAATTGCTTATATTTGGATTAAATAAAACGTGTTGAACCAATGGGATTCAACAGTTGTCTCAGTGAGCGTGATATTTTGAGACACAAGACAAAAAGGGAAGATGTACTATGGTCGTGGTACTCTCATAATCACCAGAGAGGAGAATATAAGGTGAAGTTTTGAGACTTGTTTGTTTAGAGAACACGCAATAAAATTGGGTGTGTTTGTGTGGCTTAGCTGAGAGATTCCAGCCTAAGACCTCTCATAAAGTTATAGTCAAGATGTAGCCCAGGGCTGCATCTTGGAAAGATCACTTTCCAAGATAACTCACTCACATGGCTGACAAGTTGGTTCTGGTTGTGTGTGAAAGGCCAAAGTCCCTCCTTACATGGGCCTCTCCACAAGCTAGAGTGTCCTCACTATATGGCGACCGGTTTTCCTTAGAGCAAGCAATGCAAATGAGCAGAAGTAGCAATGCCTTTTATGACTTAGCCTGGAAAGCCACACAGCATCGCTTCCTCAACTCATTTGTTAGAACTGAATGACTAAGTCAGGCCCCCATTCAAGGTGAGAATTAGGCACCATCTTTTGAAGTGAGGAATGCTAAAGGATTTGTAAATATTTGAAGACCAACATTATTGCAATAAAAAGATGTTAGTTTGTAATAGGAGTGATTATTCCTGAATGAAGGGTTAAATGTGATTTTTTTTAACTCTTTTCTGTTTTTTTCTTAAAATTTCTACAGTAAAAATATTTTAACTCCTATAATTGGAGATAAAATATATATAAAGAAGGAAACTGTTAGGGGGCAAGATTTTTAGGTACATGTTCTGTGCTAGGCAATGTTCTAAGTGCTTTAATGTCTTAATTTGTTTAATCACCACCATGATAACCCTCTGAGGTAGGTACTATTTTTATCCCTATTTTTAAAAAGGAATGTAAAGCACAGTTGGTAAATATGTGTGGGAAGGGGCAGTGATTCCTTCTACATCTGAAGTCTTGTACATAAAACTTTTCTCATACACTGAGTTTTATAAAGCATCTCAGAGTTTAAGGGGGGGTGCCCAATATTTAATGATGTCACCTATTTCTGCTTTCTGTTTTTATAAGACTGCTTTCTGTCTTCATCTTTTTGGAATAATAAAGTGCTCAGGTGCACTATTGGGATGGTATTAATTACCATCAACCCAACATGAAGAAGTCTTAGAATTGCCCAAAAGGCATTTAAGAAAGCTTAACATGTTTATAAGGGCTCCCTGGCCAGGTCCTATCTTTCGGAGATTAAACATATTGAAATTCACAAAAGAATTTGTAATTATTTATTTCTCTAAACAGGCAGAATAATTAAAAAACAACAATGCTGCATTAGATAAGAATTCCTTTTCCTCTTCTGTTCAGTACCAGAATGAAACATCCTTGTTTTCCTATTCTCTAATTCCAATACCATTTGATTGGCATTTAATTCTCGCCTGAGGATTAGACAAGAAATGGAGATAAATCATTTATTCATTCAGCCTGTACTTCCTAAGCTTCTACCATGTGCCTGGCATCGTGCTAGGAATTGGATATATGGAAGAAATAAAACAAATACACTACCTTGTTTCACAGAACTTATAGTCAGGCAAGATATTAATAAAGACTATTAATTAGTAGAATAAATGTCAACAACAGGGCAATACTCAGCTATGCAGACCATCCAGGATATAGCAGATATACTGTATCTGAGACTAGGAAGAATGTTATTTGACCTGTGATCAAGCTGGAATGCCCCAAACTAAGTGTTTGGAGTAAAATTTTACCTTCTCCCTTTGTTATTTTGTTCGTATTTTAATACATACATTCATGCTGCTTCTTTCATGATGATTAGGAGACATTTTTACGGTATGTGAAGATCACATTTTACTAAGAGGAAGATTCACAACATTGCATATAGCACAACCTAATCTGTGCAAAAAATGCATAGACAAAGGCCACTTAGAAACACATAAAAATATTTAAAATTGTTATTTTGGGGTGAGAGTGTTTATCATTTCGTGCTTTTAAAATTTTTCTTCTTCATAGTTTTCTGTGTTTTAAAAAAATACTTTTTAAGTGAATCCTATGTGCTTTGCTTTCTTTTTTAGAAAAATAAGTATGTCGTTAGAGAGATGCCAAGTGACATGCTTGTGGTTCTATCTTTCTGGATAAAAAGATTTTGGTTGGGGAACATATACATGTTCTAAGGATGATTTCCTATGTTCATCCCTGATTCCAGGGCAGAGGACATGACAGAGCCAATGGCAAGTTGAGCCTCACACTTAATTTTAATATGAAAGAGAATTTGGGCCGATACAAAGGTGATGGCAAAGGGGGATGACGAGGGCTGAGAGACAAGGGTTCAACGTTTGACATAGTGAAAGACCATCACGTGAGTTCAGAGAGTGGCCGTGATCTGGAGAGAAGTTTGGATAGGGAGCTTCATAAATAAGTAATGGCCACCGAGGGCTTAGACAGTTTCATATTTAAAGAGATATTTATGAACTATCGCAGGGCTTGAAGCGGCTCTCCACTGCTCTCTTCCCCTCTCATTACAGCCGAAGGGAAGAACCGAGGTCTAAAGAAAAATGCAGACACGCGTAGAACCTGTTCATTAAAAGTGAATGTAAGAGTTAGCACAAGTTTATACTGAAAAGTTCATTTTTACCTCTACCTCTGATAACTGCTTCCAAAAACTACCCCAAATGGGTGCAGCAAAATGCAATACATCCTGTCATGGAGTGCCTTAGATATGGAAGTTGTGTTAGGCATTAAGATGAGGATTCCACATGACCAAAGACTAAATCCTTCTCTGCTTCAGTGTTCCAAGTTGTTTATTAAAGAGACAAAGGGTAAATGCAGCATACTGCTATTACCCTATTTGCATGTTTTGTTTCACTTTGTTTATTTCTAAATTAAGGCTTGTTGACAGCCACCCTAAACATTATTGGCATGCGTGAATATTCAATCCCACTATTTCTGCATCCATGCATCATCTGAGACATCCTAGAGTCCAATCTGCACACATACATGAGAATCTTGGACTGTGAATAGACACAAATTTGTACATACATTGTGTATGTGAGATGAGATTTTGTGGCATAATTTTAACAGCATAAACCTTAGAGAGAACTGGTTTCACCCTAAGTCTCCTTACCAATTGTGTGATGTCAAAAACCTGACCCTCTACAAGCCTCAGTTTCCCTGTCCATAAAATACAAATAGTGATTCCTTCCACATTGGATTGTCAGGACTAAATTAGATAAGATATGTAAATAATTTAGAATGTTATCTGGCACAGCACAGATTAAGCATTCAATAAATGTTATCTATGATTACAGCTGACTTTATATAAATATACATCAATACAAACAAATGTTCATGATTATGAAGATAGTAGTAAGATGCATTTTAAGTTTATTCTATTATATCTGCATTCTAATTCTAAAACAAGTAAATTTTTTATCATTATTTATATTAATTTCTCTCCCTACATTGCCTTGAACCCATTTATTGAATGAGAATGGTCTTTCCCACTTTCCTGTCACGTGACTCGGATTGGTTCCATGATGGGAAGGCAAGGAGTGTCCAGGATGAAGACGACACTTTGTTACATCTGACAATCTTTCTTTATTCCCTTCAGTAGGGAAGAATCCACCTAAAGGAGGTGTGCAAACATCCATCTCTGCCCCGGCATATCACAGTGGCTGCATCCGTAATCCCTCTTCCTGGGCATTGGAGATACTTGTATTTCATGATCAGTTATCTGCAGACAGGTGTCTTAGAAAAGTGCCTTGGTTTGAAATTGTCTGTTCCATCATCCTGTCCATGGAATAGTACACAAAAAGATTGTTGAAGGGGCACACACACTTTTCTTTAAGTAAATTAGATTTTCTTAGGTGTTTTCAGTCTTCCCCATGACAGGTGTGACTCCCAAAAGACACAAAGTCCTCAGAGATAAGTGAGTTCATTCAGTGATAAATGTGCTTCACCCTCCGAGTGTCTGCTGGACCACCTGTGGGTGACAATTCCCTGAGTTCAAGTTTGGCAGAATGAGAAATATCTATGCCCCCCATGCCTACCCTATCATGTAGGTACTCCAGGCCTGGTAAGGATTAGGGAGTACTGCAGTGGGAAAATCAGGCTGTCTTTCTTCCCATGATGATTTTAAAGGCAAATGGTTTAATCTTCAAAATCTGATAATGGTAAAATATAACTTGAACCACCAGAGGGATTTTCAGGTCAAATCAACTTCCACTGATATTCAACTATAAGCTTTCAATCTCTTTACAGAGTCAGTTCAATATATACAGAAAGGCTCACTTCCAACTTGGGGGCAAGTCTTATTGGGGTAAGGATGTTATTATGGGTCACAGATCTCCAATCCAGACAGACACTCCAACAATTATGTTATGATTGTATGAAAATTTTTACTGCATAGATGTGAATGGGTAAGAAGACAAGAACTCACACAATGACAGGAATGATTTTGTGAACAAAAGGGAATAAAAAGAAGTTCTTAGAAGGAAGGCTTTGACATAAGACAGAAGTGTGTAGAATTGGGGCAAGGTGAAGTAAGTGAGCAAAGAGATTTCACTGTAAGTTAAAATAAAGGAATAAGGAGGAGGTGATGTTTAGGAGTAGGAGACTAATGTGTGTAAATAGTAAGACAGAGCATTTATTATCACTTACCGTGTGCCATATTCTGTGCTAAGTGCTTACATACCTGATCTTGTTTAATAATTCCTAGACCCCATGAGAGAAGCAGTGTAGTGTAACGGTTGGAGCACAAGCTCAGAGGCAGCCTAAGTTTACATTCTGATGCTACAGCTCACCAGCTGCATCATCCTGGACAATTTGTTAACGTCTCTAAATCTCCTTTTTGTGCATAAAAATAGTGCCTGTGCCTCGTAGAGATTTTGAAAAGATTAGATGAAGTAACACGTGGAAAGCATTTCCCTTGGCTTATTATACATTTTCAATACTGTGAATGCTAATTTGGATGAAATAATTACAACATTTTACGAATGAGGAAACTAAAACTTGGGGAGGTGAAGTAACTTGTTCAAGGCTGCACAGTTAATAAATGGCAGAGCTAGAACTTGAACTTAGATCCGGATCATGCCAAAGCCTGTATACTTAACCCTACGTGACTAGGGGCTGGGGGCACAGAAGAGAGACGTGATCAGTTCTTTGCTTCTGTATCTTAGAACTTGCCAGGCTGAAGGAATGTGCTTCCATCCATTAGTAGGTAACTGGATAGAAAAAAGATCAATAATATATGCAAGAAACTCTTACAGGTTCAGTTCTGAAACTTAAAATTCTAAATTATCCTTACTGGTGGTCCTATCACAGCTTCCTTTGTCTTTGACATCAGAACCAGGTTAAATTTGTGTATTCTGAAAGGCATACCTGGTATAATGTGATTCTACAACTGGAGGGATAAAAACAACCATACCTCTTTTATTAGTTCCAATTAATTACTTAAAGCCCCATAAATACTCACAAATAGAAATTTTGGTATAATATATCCCTCCTGCAATTTTTTATGACCTTATACTCTGATCCCATGCCCACATGAATTGTTCTGGAGTTGCAGGGGCTGCATTCATTTCATAGAGTCATCTTTGCTTCAAAAGCCGGTTGGAGGGAGAAATAGTCAGTTGAGAAGTCTGGAAACTGACCTCAGGTTCCAGCTGCTGCTGTTTCTGGGGCTTCCAGATGGTGTCACTGTTGAGAATTGGTCCTGCACAGCCTATGTGGCTTTGCTCACTGCTGCAAGGATGCCTTTTTGCTGCTTAAGCTCCTAGCTCCAACCAGAATGGTAGCTTAAACTTAAAATCCTATGGTTTAAGCCCTCTTAGGTTTCACTTGTGTGGTCAACAATTTCTGTAAAATATGCTCGTGATTGGAATGGCAGGATCTGAGGCCTTTCCAGTTTTAGTCACATGGGGTGTGCCCTGGTCAGGTTTATTCAGCAGACCATTAGGGACTGATGTGGATTCTAGATCACCAGCCAAAATGCTCTTTGGGGCTCATCAAGAGACTTTAGATAAGAATACATCAGTCCATCAGAGAGGGTCTAAAAATAATGAGCCTTAAAAGGAAAGGAGTTAGGAACCTTTTCTTTGCATCAGGCTCCATGCCCCCTATGCAAATTTACCATCTTTTCTGTAGTAACCACCTCTAATGGCAAACAATAGAGAGGAAACCCCACAAAGTCCTGTAACATCCTTCTTTCAAGGCAAACAAGTACCTTTGCCTTTCTCCAAACACACCCCAGACCTTTCCAGATGTCAACACATGTGCTCAACCCCAGGATTATCAGTTTGAACAAGATATGGTGTTTTCAAGGATATTTTCCTCTGGTTATTTCTTGGTTTAAGCAGTGTACTCTTGCCACATGGCTAGAATACTCCTCCCAGCTCTTAGCCTACATCAGGGTCTCTCAACCGCAGCACTATTGACATTTGGGCCTGGATGATCCTCTGTGGTGGGGCTGCTCCCAGAGCAAAGAAAATCTGAAAGTTTCCCTTTGTGTTTTCACAGGCAGAATTGCTTCTAGTAGCTTTGAAGGCAGGAAAAAATGAAGGCATTCCCACATTGTCACTCTTTTACATGACTGGTCATCTCTTCTAGGCCAAAAGTCAAGGTCCAGAGTGTGACAAATGGGACTTAACCTTTGAAATCTTTGAGAACTGAAATCAGAGCTGCATAGTCCTAAGGAAGGGTGCTTGTCAAGTCTGTGTGACCTGTAACTGATAGTGTAACAGGAAGGAGTAGCCATACTGTGCCTTTCTTCCCCAAAGCCATGCAGGAGCCTGGATTTAAGAAACACATTGCTGATGAGGCATAATTAAGAGTTGACCTGATAGTATATTGCTAAAGGCTGGATCATTTATTCAAATAATGTCTATAGTAGCCTCTACTTCCATGCTGCTTCTTGTAATCTAGATACTGAACAAAGAAACAAACAAAGCCAACCCTACAGGATACAGCGTGTGAGATGCATGTGCCATAGCAGGGAATAAGGGGAGAAGGAATTGGAGTGATCAGGACAGGCTCCCCTGAGGATGGGGCATTGAAGATCAGGATAGTGAAGGGACCGGTTAGGCCAGTGTTCTTGGCCGAGGATGACTTTCCCCCCAAGGGGATTCTTGGCAATGTCTGGGGACATTTTGGGTTGTCACACTGAGGAGATAGGGGAAGTACTACTGGCATCTAGTGGGTATAGCCCAGGGATGTTGCTAAACATCCTAATATGCACAGGACAGGCCCCACCACAGACAATTATCTAGGCCCAAATGTTAATAGTGCCACAGTTGAGAAACCCAGATGCAGGCTAAGAGCTGGGAGGAGTATTCCAGCCATGTGCCAAGAGTACACTGTTTAAGCCAAGAAATAACCAGAGGTAAAAAGCCTTAAAAATAGTATAGTTTGTGCAAACTGATAATCCTGGAGTTGGGCACAGGTGTTGACATCTGGAAAGGTCTAGGGTTGTGTTTGGAGAGAGGTGAGGTCAAGTTACGTAAAGCCAGAGTCAACTGCATGTGCCTAGAGGTCCAGGTGGTTAAAGAAAGGAGGGAAACCAAGCAGGTATAAGCAAGGGGAAGGGCAGTAAAACAGGAGAGGGCCACCAGCTCTCAGGTTCTACAGGTCGCAGCCACGAAGAGATGTAGACACAGAGTGGCTGAACATTCTAAGTCTTAAACAAAAGCCTGCATCCTGAAACTTTAGACCTTGACACATACTTTATTTTAATCGTTTTTAACACTGTGCATGCTAAGAAAAGAAAAAATATCTGCAGGTGAAATATTGGCCTGCAGAGCTTAAATTTGCAACATCTGGATCAAAGATACACGGGCTTAACTAATTTCCTCATCTATAAAGAGAGATATTTGGACAATATGCTTTCTTAAGTCTTTCCCAATTCCACACCCCGTGACTGCAAAGAGCAGAACCCCCAGATCATCCTGGATTATAGGTCGCTGACATGCCACATTTTTAAGTTAGGAAGGGTCTTTCCTTCCACCCCTGTATCTTCTAGTCCATGTTTCTTTGAGTTTTCTAAATCCAAGCAATAGTCAAGACCCAATCGCACCATCGCCAAGACTCACTTAAACAAGATGGAAGGAAAAGACAAAAATTCTCCTTAATCCCAGTTGATATGTGACTTTGCTTAGCACTTCGAATATTATTAAGTGTTTGAATTTCTTCCTGTGTCTTTTTCACCGAGATGACTGTCTTTCTGTTTCGTTGACAGCCTCTGCAGGACCAAATTGACAGCTCTTTAAAGGCGGCTGACGAAAAGCAGCATTAATTAAGTCATTGCCGGACTGTAATTGTGTTAAGAAGTAAAAATCTAATATGAGAAAAGGTTAGTGAGTCCTCTCTTGTGTCAGATTTTCTACTCCCCATGAATATTAATGTCCTTAATGAAGACAATCTTTGCCTCATCAAGCCGTTGTTCTGCATGCAGGTGCCAAATCCCTGTGCCATTGATTTGTTTTTAAAGAACAAATATGTCAGGAGAGAGTGACTGTCCTGTTTCTTATCAACATCATAGAGGATGCTTTTGTATTCCTGGGAAGACGTTATGGATTTTGTGTGCACGTACAAGTTCCCGTGAAGGGGAGGGGGTGATGATAACAGGCAGGCAAGGTAAATGAGTTACGGTAATTTAATATTAGTGTTGTGTTTGATCGCATTAGATCCTTTTCTGTGTGCGTGAGCAATATTCATATATTAGCGGGGTTACAATCAGCAGTTTTAATGATAAAACAGGAATTCTGTCCAGAAAAAGAGAGGCCTGCAGTTCAAGCGCTGAAATGAGTTCCGTGAGAGAATTGGATCCTCCTTTGCTGATGGGCTGCTTACTCCTCTGATCGAGCGGATAACCATGGTGCTGGCGAAGGATGGGGCTTAGGTAGGCGGGAGAGCCTGAGAAATCCAGCTCTACAGAGGACTGTTGTGTGCCTCTCTCCCTGTCCCCCTCTGTCTCTCTGTCTGTCTGTCTCTCTCTCTCATTATTTATTCCCACCTCCTCCAGTCGAAGACAGAATCTTACCTTTTTTCTCCAGAATTCTTGGCCGACAATAGAGTAACCCTTTTTAAAAACATATATATATAAAACATATATTTTATATATATGATATATATGCATGCTACTTGGATTCCTCTGTTCTACAAAGTCTGGAGTATCCTGCTTCTCTGAATCAACTCAGAGTTGCCAGTTTTTTTTGCTGGTGAGACGTCAAGGGTGAGTCAATAAATTGGGTTATATGCAAATTTACATAGCTGGTTTAGTTAGAATTCGTTTGGGCTGAAGTAACAGGGAAACTCCTCAAGAGTAGCTCAGTTGTGAGAGTTGCTGCTTGATGCACAAGTCCAAGTTGGTGATGGCCAAGGTCTCCAGCCTCCCGCCAACTTTCCACTCATCATCTCTCGCATGGTTCTTGTCCTCGCTGGCCACAGTGGCTGTTGAGGTTCCAGCCATCACACTGACGTCTGGAGCAGTAAGTGGCAGCTTCACATCTCACAAGAACGAAGGCAACCAAAATAATGTAGGTGAATCGTCTAGCCCAATTTACCTATATTATTTTATTTAATTTTTATGTCACTCTATGATATTATCACTATCTGTATTAGTTTTCTGTTGCTATATAAAAGTTAACACATACTTAGTAGCTTAAAACAACACAAACCTATTATTTCGCAGTTCCCGCGGGCAGAAGTCAGGAAGTGGATCAGCTGGGTGCTTTGCTCAGGGTCTCCCCAGGCTGAAATCAGGTGCAGATTTAGGCCATGATTGTCCTCTGGGTCTCTGGGTCTGTGTTCACACTCACTGGTTGTCGACATCATTCATTTCCTTGTGGATATACAACTGACACCCTCTCTTTGTGCTGTCAGCCAGAGACTGCTGTCACCTCCTAGGGGTCACACATAATTCCTTGTCACGTAGGCCCCAGAGGCAGTTCACCACACAGCAGAGAGCTTTCTTCCTGGCCAGCAGACGATCATATCTGTGATGCTTCATCTTCTTTTAAAGCCTCTTCTGATTAGGTCAGGCCCACCCAGATCATCTTTCTTTTGATTAACTCCAAGTCGACTGATTAGTAGCCCAATTACAGGAGTGATATTTCATCATATTCACAGGTTCCATCCACACTCTACAAGAGGAGACTATACAGGCTGTGGGACACTAAAGGGACAAGAGTCTTGGGGGCCAGTTTAGAATCCTGCCTATGGAAATTGAGGCTTAGAAAGACCGAGAGCCTTATCCCAGTTTGTAAGTGGAGTAGTCAAGGATTGTATCGATGTCTTTATCACTCCAGATCCTATGATTATTTTCTAGCTGAGGTCCTGCCGCTAGTTGTCAATATACCTACAGCGGTTAACCTTGCCCTTAGTTTTACACAATGTCCTTTAATCAAGTTTCTGTCAAATGTAAAATATTCATTAATTTGTTCAAGAAATATTTATTGAGGGTTTTCTATATGGTAAGAACTAGATAGGAGAGACCCTGACATGAGGCAGCATAGAATAGTGAAACCAGATGGTCAGAGTTGGAATGGTGGCTCTGCCACGTGTTGAAACTCACCCAACCTCAGTTTATTCATCTGTAAAAATGGGTATGATAATAGTAGGGCTGAGTTCATAGAGCTGTTGAGATCTATAGCACTCAATCAGCAGTTGTCATTATTATGAAACATTTGTACCCATATCGTCTGTTTTTAATTACAAACTTTTGGAAGTAGTGGGTGGAGTCTGGAAGCTTTTTTGTTGTATTATCGAGTCCTTCCATCAAACACCAAGATACATCAGAAAATTAATTCTTATGAAAGATGCTGATAGCACATTTCTGCCATGAGGCAGATTTTCCCCATCTTAACACACACGCCTGGGCATTTGGAATAGAGAAAAAAATGCGCATTTTACTAGTTCTCTCCAAACACAGTGCAGACTGCGAGGCTGTTTCTTCGGAGGGGGAGAGTCAAATTGGCTCCAGATTCCTTCTCAGCTGCCAGACTGTGGGAAGTGAGGGAGAATGTCAAAGCTGGCAGTTGACAAACAATGAGATTATTCCAAAATGAGGAGGATTGGCCTAAACAATATCCTTCACAAATGTTTTTCTCAGCTTTTGATGAAGAAGGAGAAGGGAGAAAAAAAATCCCATCAATCCTCCCAAGATATTCTAGAGCACTTGGGGTCACAATTTGCAAAAGTTCAAGTCTAGGAATGTACCAACTTTTAGCATATAGGAAAAAAAAGTTTAAGTATGCAAGTAATATGTGCGACTAAAGTACTCTCCTTCTAAAAAGAAATGGACGATAAGAGTAGCAGTTAAGTCCCCTTTTCATCCATCCCCACATCAGTCCTCTGTTCCCCTAAGGGGACCAGTTGTGAGTTTGAAATACGGCCTCCTGAACATTTAAAGAAAAATAAATTGCATCTATGTTCTATTCCCTGAGAAAATATATATAATTGTTTTGTTATTTTTACACAAAATATATAGGATTGTTTGGTGTTCCTTTTACTGTTATATGAAAGTATCATGATGTACAGATCATTCTGCAATTTCGTTCAACCATGTTTCTGAGGTCCCTCACGTCGATACATATTGATCTTGCTCATTGCTTTTAAACTGCTAAATATCCTACATTTAATTTATCTATTCCCATGTTGACGGATTAGGTTTTTTCCAACTTTTCAGTATCATAAACAATTCTGCAATGCACATCTGTCTGGAAAAGCATGACAATCCTGCCTGGTCTACTATACTTCACTCGGGTCATGTGGTGCCACGGTATTGCCTCGTAAACATTTTCTGTTTTTTGTTTTGTTTTTATTTGTTTGTTGGTCAGTTGGTAGATGACTCATTTATACACTCGACTATTACACACTAAGCATATGTCGGTCACTCTGGTAGGTACTGGGGAAATCAGATCAAATCAACTGAGACATTTGCTCCAGCTCTCAGGCAGCTTGGATAATAAATTTTGTGACAGAGGCATGTTTACGCAACTCTGGTGGCACACAGTAGGACATCTAAACCAGATGCAGAGATGGAGAATTAAAGAAAGTTCCCTGGAAGAGTGTGGTCAATTTGACTCCATGCTTATGAGTCCTCCTTCAAAAAGCACAGGCCCTACTGTGTGGAAGATAACATGGTCTGGTAAGATGACTTTGATTCACATGTAGACATCACTAAGGGTATCGGTTGGGTTCTTATGTAAGACTATGAAAGGCGACAAAAGGCAAGAAGTAATAGGGAAAAGATTGTGAATTGTGAATGTCTGGTGACTGAGGAAGAGTCTTGGAAATTTTAAAAGATGGATCACATGAACGTGTGTATATATGTGCATGCATATTTGAGAGAGAAAGAAATCTACTGTTCCTAGTTTATCTAGAGACTCTATTAGCTAGATTTGTAGTCATTGAGGTTTCAAATTGTAATTTTTATGATTAAAAGTCATTTTCCGTTTTCAGCCCCAAATTTCCTGTCATAAACCTAGGTTCTCGCTTTTACTCTACCATGTTCTAAGCCTGTAATATAAGTTTCTCTTCGTTAATTACTTCTAATTCTTAAATCCCGAGCTGTGTGTTTTTCCTCGGAGACCGACAGTAGGCCCGACCCGTGCGATGGCAGAAGGAAAGATGAAGTCAAGTCGAGGGCCTGGCAGGCAAGTGGGGAAGATCAGAATATCTCAGGCATAAGGCTTTTTTTCACACTTGTAATTATTCCTGCTACCTGCCCCACAGTCTGGCAAATCCCAACATCACATGTGCTAAAGCCCCCATGTGTGGAAATAAAATTATCTCCTAAATGAGAGAACATCAAAAATGGACCTGTGTTTTGAAGCTGCCTTCCCTATTTTGAAAGGGCTTCGGTGATTTCCCACATTTATGAACTTTCTTTATTAAAAAAAAAAAAAGGGAAAACATGTTTTTACAGGAGAAATTAGAGAAAATACATTCTGTGGTGTTTTTGTTTCTGTTAACCTCAGATAAGTAGAGTGGATGTAAAATCAAGACAAATGTATCTAACTATAAGTTTTTGACCTTTCGTTTCTTTTATGTTTTGAAAAGTAAATTCAAAGTAAACTATTTGCCTCTAAGCAGGGGTAGTAGATATCAGAAAAGTAATACATCAAAATGGAAATGTGTACATTTTATGCATGCGAGGAAGAAAGTCAAGATGAGTGAGAATTTGTTTTTGAAATGGAAGGTCTATTATATATTAAATTGACTATGGGATTCCTACTACTTACCAGTTAAATTTTGATTGGTACTGCTTGTAGTTGGACGAACACTAAAATAATATTTGAATAGGTGTCCATTTAGATTAAAAAACACACAGTCTTCAAGAAGAGCATTGAAATGTGTTATACTCAGGGGATTTTTTTTTAATTGCCTCTTTTTAAATGGAAGATAAGAACTCCCATTTCCAGAAAGATAGTGTATACATATTTTTCCTCCCATGCCTCCCACTAAGTACAACTAAAAAATTTGGAGATTTCATACACACCCCCTGCCCCCACACACACATTAAATATACGGGGACTCTGAAAGGTGGAGAGAAGAAGACAGACCAGCTAGGGATCTTGAGACTCAAAGAATGGCATGGTGGTGACATCCCTGGATTTTCTCTGTGCCTCATACATCCAGACTTAGAGCTGAAGAAGCCACACAGCAACTGGTATTTAAAAAAAAAAAAAGGTCACAACTAAAACCTTCCCTCTCTAGCTGAAGGACCAGGAAAGGGGCAGCCTAGTAAGACAGAAAACTGTTTTTATTTATTTATTTTTTTTGAGACAGGGTCTTGATCTGTCGCCTGGGCTGGAGCGCAGTGGCAGGATCATAGCTCACTGCAGCCTGGAACTCCTGGGCTCAAGCGATCCTCCTGCCTCAGCCTCCCTACTAGCTGAGGACTACCCCAGCATAAGCCACCACACCTGGCTCTAGAAAACTTTTAAATAACATTCTATGTTAGCCAAATGACACAGAAAAAAATGTGGCCTCAGCCCTCCCATGCCAGCCAAGGCCCAGTGGAAAGCTATGACTTGCACTCTCACAAGGCTGTAATGGGGCACCTCAGTGCCGCCACTTGGTAGGTGCTAGAGAGGCCCAGGGAGCATTAGGACAGCCACCACTGCCCGGCAGTAACAATTCCATCCCCTCCCCCTGGGGTGCCAGTGCAGGCCACATGGGAGCAAGAACAGGGCACTCCTACCCTCCTGGCCATGGTGAGCTAGAATTCCCACCTACTCAGCAGTAAATAGGAGTCCCAGACTCCCCTTTCTGGTGTCAGTGGAGGCCGAGTGGGGAACTGGGACTTCTACCTGGGGGCAGGCGGGAAGTGGCTGTGAAAGGGCAGCATGGAGATCCTTGTGAGGTTGGAAATGTTCTGTATTTCAGTCAATGTCAATGTCCCAGTTGTGAAATTGTACTATAGTCTGGCCAGATGTTACCACTAGGAGAAACTGGGTCAAGGGATCTCTCTGTATTATTTTTTTAACAAAGGCATGTGATTCTACAATGATCTCAAGATAAAAAGTTTAATTTAAAAAGTATAAAATGAAAAAAAATGAAATATGCTATATTTGGGTCTTCCTTCACTATTTTCACATTGATTTATTAATTCACAAAAGCATTTAGCAAGGACTTAGTGGGCACCAGGCAGTAAGGATCCTAAAATGTGTTGTTTCAGTTCTTGCCCTCAAGGATTTATTAATCTCTTGACAAAAAAACCAATATGTAAAATAATAAAAAAGAAAAAATCTTCCTTAAAAATGGATTATTTGGAGCCTCCATATTTTATCACCCTGATCAAGTGGTAATGGTAAAATGGCAAAGAAAAAAAATACTTTATAAAATACATGAAGACTTTTGTAAAGTTCCTACCCATTATAACTCAAAAATATTTCCTGGAGCAAGAAATAATAACCCCCCAGTCACAGGGCAAGATCTATCTATATGACGGATAATTGGAACATATTTATATCTTGTGTTGTTACCTCCTTAAAAATCACCAAAATCATCACCATCTTTTTTCATCTTGAGATGGTTTAAATAAATAACATATTTTCAAAATTTTAGACTACATTGGTTCAACTCTCTAAGTATCACTTCTGTTTCTCCTTGTTCTGACCAGAACTGTCAAAGTCATTCACTTTGCATCTTGATCATCACTCTGTCCCCATCAATGTCAGCCTACCAAGGGCAGTCCCTACAGCTCAAGCAAGAATTCAAAACCTTCCCAGTGTGATTCCTATGTAAGACCAGGTTTAGTGGAAAGAAACCTGCAAACGCCACTCAAAGAGAAAGTCCGGTTTCTTCTCATTCTTGTCTTCTCTCCCGGTTGCTTCAGTGTATTTCCACAGCCTCATAGAAAACCTTTCCTTGGAAACCTACTGTCTCTTCTCTCATGTGTGAACTCTTTTACCATTGTTTTTGAGTTTGTGTTATTGCCAGATTTAGTGCAATGCAGACTAATGTTTCCCAAATTCAGTTTTGTACATTGGTGACAGTCTGTGACAAAGTTTTTACAGATCATCAATGAAATTAAGAAAATAAGAAAAACATAGAACACATTTTACAAGCCAAACGTATTCAGTTTAAAGGATGGTCTTTTATCCAGATATTGTTTTTCCTATTTTTCAAAATGTGTTTTCTATGCAAAGGTGTTATTGTTGATGGGAGTTACATTTTGCTTTTTAATGATCTTTGCAAAATAAAAAGTTGGTGCCCTATGATGGTGTACACCTCCCTTTTTTGCAATATATCTGTGGTTGAAAATAATTATCAAAAATATTATTTAAATTTTTTAAATGGTTAATGTTAAATTGTTTACATTTCTTAAAAGGCAAGCAAATATAATGAGAGAGTGAATTTTTTGAAGTTCCCTGGAAAGCTAGGAAATGCTCACATACTCTGCCTCTTCTTGGAGAGTCACAATGCATATTTGCATTTTATAGGTTCTGAAAAATAATGCTGTAAAAATCACTTTAAACTTTGTGTAATATGGAATTTTCTTAATTAATTCAACCATGGAATCCTTATATTTTCTACAAAATATGTATTTGTTCTACAGTGTACATTTTGGGAAGTGCTGCCATAAATTAAGTATGATATATTTGAGGGGAGAAAATCATGGGAGGAAGAAATTTGAATAATACTGGTCAAGCAAACTTTTATGGAAGCAATGCATTTGGGGCAAGATTATTTGAAAGTGAAAAGAGATTTAGCTTGGCTGCAGAAAGAGGCCAAAAATAAAGATAAAATTAATCTATACAAAAGGCTGCAAGCAGAGCTGTGCCAATGCATCCCAGGCAGCTAATCTAAATGTATGAAATGACCCGGGTATGAAATGACCAGGGTTCAGGTATTAGGGAGTGGTGGGGAGTGTGGTAAACTGTAAGCACATGCCCTGCTGCTCATCTCCAGTGTACACAAATCATTTCAGAAGGTGGGTGTGGTGGTAGTGTCAGATGTTTCTGATTTTGGAGAGAAGAAAAAGACCAAATTTTTTTGTGAAAGATTTCTCTATTTTTTTTTTATTTTTTTTATTTTTTTATTATTATTATTTTTTTTAATTTCAGAATATCATGGGGGTACAACATTTTGGCCATACACATTGCCCCTGTTCTGCCCGTGTCAGAGCCACAATCGTGGTCGTCTCCCAAACTGTTCCCCAATCCATTCAGTGAGAGTTTTTCCCATCCCTTCCACCCCCCTCCCGCCCTGCCCGCCCTCTGATGAATGTTATTCCCTTGTGTGATGTAAGTGTTCATCGTTAGACCAGTTTGATGGTGAGTACCAGCGGTGCTTGTTTTTCCAATCCTGTGACACTTCGCTTCGAAGAATGGGTTCTAGCTCCGACCAGGATAATACCAGATGTGTTAATTCACTATTGTTCCTTATTGCTGAGTAATACTCCATGGTATACATATACCACATTTTATTGATCCACTCGTGATTGATGGGCACCTGGGTTGTTTCCACAACTTTGCAATTGTGAATTGTGCTGCTATGAACATTCGAGAGCAGATGTCTTTTTATAAAATGTCTTTTTTTCTTTTGGATAAATACCCAGTATGGGGATTGCTGGGTCAAATGGTAATTCTACTTTTAATTCTTTGAGATATCTCCATATCTTTTCCATAGGGGTTTTGTACTAATTTGCAGTCCCACCAGCAGTGTATGAGTGTTCCTACCTGTCCACATCCCCGCCAAACATTTGTTATTTGGGGATTTTTGATATGAGCCAATCTCACTGGAGTTAAGTGATATCTCATTGTGGTTTTGATTTGCATTTCCCTGATGATTAGAGAAGTTGAGCACTTTTTTATATGTTTGCTGGCCATCATTCTGTCTTCTTTGGAAAAGTTTTTGTTCATGTCCTTTGCCCATTTTTAATAGGGTTGTTTGATTTTTTCTTGTTGATTTTCCTAAGTTCTGTATAGATTCTGGTTATAAGCCCTTTATCAGAAGTGTAGCATGCAAATATTTTTCCCCATTCTGTAGGTTGTCTGTTCACTCTAGTGATAGTTTCCTTGGCTGTGCAGAAGCTTTTCAATTTGATCAGGTCCCATGTATTTATTTTTGTTGCTGCTGTGATTGCTTTGGGGGTCTTCTTCATAAATTCTTTGCCTAGGCCAATGTCCATAAGAGTTTTTCCAACATTTTCTTCAAGAATTCTTATGGTTTCATGTCTTAGGTTTAGATCTGTTATCCATTGTGAATTGATTTTTGTGAGAGGTGAGAGGTGTGGGTCCACTTTCAGTCTTCTACATATGGCCATCCAATTTTCCCAGCACCATTTGTTGAATAGGGAATCTTTTCCCCAGTGTACGTTTTTCTGGAATTTGTCAAAGATCAGGTGACTGTATGAGGTTGGTTTTATATTTGGGTTCTCAGTCCTGTTCCATTGGTCTACATGTCTGTTCTTGTGCCAATACCATGCAGTTTTGGTTACTATAGCCTTGTAGTATAGTTTGAAGTCTGGTAGACAGATGCCTCCCAATTTGTTCTTTTGCTTAAGATTGCTTTGGCTAGACGGGGTCTTCTCTGGTTCCACACGAAGCGTAGAATTATTTTTTCTAGATCGGCAAAAAATGATGTTGGTATTTTGATAGGGATTGCATTGATTCTGTAAATTAATTTAGGTAGCAAAGCCATTTTTACTATGTTGACTCTGCCTATCCAAGAGCATGGTAAGGTTTTCCATCTATTTACATCCTCTGCAATTTCCTTTCTCAGTGTTTCATGATTCTCTCTATATAGGTCTTTGATCTCCTTAGTTAGATATATTCCTAAATATTTAATTTTCTTTGTTGCTATTGCAAAAGGTATAGCATCTTTAATTTGTTTCTCGGCTTGATTGTTATTAGCATATATGAAGGCTATGGATTTGTGTGTATTAATTTTGTATCCTGAGACTTTGCTGAATTCATTTATCAATTCCAGTAATCTCTTGGTTGAATCTTTGGGGTTTTCTATGTATAATATCATATCGTCTGCGAATAGTGAAAGTTTGACCTCTTCTGACCCTATCTGGACGCCCCTGATTCCTCTATCTTGTCTAATTGCTGTGGCCAGGACTTCCAGCACTATGTTGAAAAGAAGTGGAGATAGTGGACACCCTTGTCTGGTGCCAGTTTTAAGGGGGAATGCCTTCAATTTTTCCCCATTCAGTATGATATTGGCTGTGGGTTTATCGTATATGGCTTTAATAGTTTCTAGGAATGAGCCATCTATGCCTATATTGTTAAGAGTTTTTATCATAAAAGGGTGTTGGATTTTGTCAAAAGCCTTTTCTGCATCTATTGAAAGGATCATATAATCTTTGTTCTTGCTTTTATTTATATGGTGAATTACATTTATAGTTTTGCGTACGTTGAACCATCCCTGCATCTCGGGAATAAAGCCCACCTGATCATGATGGATTATTTTTTTGATGTACATTTGAATTCGGTTTGCAAGGATTTTATTGAGAATTTTTGCATCTATATTCATAAGGGATATTGGTCTGTAGTTTTTTTTTTGTTGTGTCCTTTCCTGGCTTTGGTATCAAGGTGATATTGGCTTCGTAGAATGAGTTTGGGAGGATTCCATCCTTCTGGATATTTTCAAATAATTTCTGCAGTATAGGCACCAGTTCTTCTTTGTAGGCTTGGTAGAATTCAGGTGTGAACCCATCTGGTCTGGGACTTTTTTTTGTGGGTAGATTTTTAATTACTGCTTCAATTTCGGTGCTTGATATTGGTCTGTTTAGAAATTCAGTTTCTTCCTGGTTGAGCCTAGGGAGGTAGTGTGTTTCTAAGAATTTGTCCATTTCCTCCACGTTTTCGTGTTTGTGGGCATAGAGATTTTTGTAGTATTCAAAGATGATGTTTTGTATTTCCATGGTATCAGTTGTGACTTCTCCTTTTTCATTTCTAATTGAGCTTATTAGAGTCCTTTCCTTTCTGCTTCTGGTCAACCTGGCAAGTGGCCTGTCTATTTTGTTTATCTTTTCAAAGAACCAGCTTTTCGTTTCATTGATCTTCTGTATTGTTCTTTTGTTCTCAATTTCATTTAATTCTGCTCTAATTTTGGTTATTTCTTTTCTTCTGCTGGTTTTAGGATTGCTTTGCTCTTCCTTTTCCATTTCCTTAAGATGATTCATTAGTTTACTGATTTGTGACTTTTCTGTCTTTTGGATGTGGGAATTTAGGGCGATAAATTTTCCTCTCAGGACTGCTTTTGCTGTATCCCACAGATTTTGATAACTTGTGTCCCCATTATCGTTTAGTTCGAAGAATCTTTTGATTTCATTTTGAATCTCCTCTTTGACCCAATACTCATTCATCAATAGATTGTTTAGTTTCCAAGTTTTTGGAGGAAGATGTGAGTTTCTGTTGGAATTGAAATCTAATTTTATTCCGCTGTGGTCTGAAAAGATACATGGTATGATTTCTATTTTTTTGAATTTGTTTAGGTCTGTTTTGTGGCCTAGGATGTGGTCAATTTTAGAGAAAGTTCCATGAGCTGATGAGAAGAATGTATATTCAGTGTTATTTGGGTGGAGTGTTCTGTAGATATCTGTTAGGCCCAAATGTTCTAGAGTCCTGTTTAGGTCTTTTATTTCTCTATTTAATTTTTGTTTGGAGGATCTGTCCAGTTCCGTCAGTGGGGTGTTGAAGTCCCCTGCAATTATGGCATTCCTACTTATTATGTTGTCTAGATCTAGCAGCATTTGCTTTATGTACCTGGGTGCTCCTGTGTTGGGTGCATAAATGTTTAGGATTGTTAAATCCTCTTGTGAAATTTTTCCCTTCACCACTATATAGTGTCCATTTTTGTCCTTCTTTACTTTTATTGCTTTAAAGTTGATGTCATCTGAAATGAGGATGGCTACTCCAGATTTCTTTTGGTTTCCATTAGCCTGAAAAATTGTATTCCATCCTTTCACCTTGAGTCTGAATGCGTCTTTGTGTGTGAGGTGTGTTCCTGAAGACAACAGATACTTGGTTTGTATTTTTTAATCCATTCAGCCAGCCTATGTCTCTTCAATGGGCAGTTCAAGCCATTTACATTTATTGAGAGAATTGATATTTGGGGTAAATTTCTGATTATTCTGTTGGGTGGTATCTTTTGTTTTACCTCTTGCGTCATTGTGGAATCTGGTTTCTGGGGTTTTAGCCTTTGCATAATTTTACATAGGTGGGTGTCTGTTGCGCTGGTTAGTGTATAATGCAGGTCTAAGCATTTCTTGCAAGGCCGGTCTGGATTTCGCAAATTCTATCAGTGATTACTTATCTGGAAAGGTCTTTATTTCTCCCTCATATAAGAAGCTTAGTTTGGCAGGATACAGAATTCTGGGTTGACCTTTGTTTTGTTTTAGGAGATTGATGATGTCTCCCCATTCCCTTCTGGCTTGTAAGGTTTCAGTTGAGAAATCTGCAGTTAATCTGATGGGTTTCCCTTTGTAGGTTACCTCCTTTTTTTGTCTTACAGCTCTGAGGAGTGCCTCTTTGTGTTTACTTTGGTCAGTCTAATAATTATGTGGCGTGGTGAATGCCTTTTCACGTTGACTCTCCCAGGAGTCCTGTGTGCTTCTTGTACTTGGATGTCGAGATTTCTGGCTAAGCCATGGAAATTTTCCTCTATTATTCCTTCAAATAAATTTTCCAGCCCATGCAAATTTTCTTCCTCTCCCTCAGGGATACCTATTATCCTTATGTTTGGCCTCTTTACATAATCCCACATTTCTTGTATGCTTTTTTCCTGTCTCTTGTTTTTGTGTTCTTTCTCTTCAGCTGATTATTTAGTGCATAGGAGCTGTCTTCTAGCTCTGAAATTCTTTCCTCTGCATGGTCCAGCCTATTCTTAAGGCTTTCCACTGTGTTTTGTAGATCCTTGAATGCTTCTTTCATTTCTAGGATTTCTATTTGATTTTTCCGTAATATTTCTATTTCTTTGGAGAATTTTTCATTCATTTCTTGCATTTTTCTTGTGGTTTCTTTGTGCTGGGATTCAATTTTCTCTTGAATTTCATTGAGCTTTCTTATAATCCATAAACGAAATTCCTCTTCTGTCATTCTACCCATTTCATTTGGGTTGGTATCCATTGCTGAGGAACTGATAATTTCTTTTGGGGGTGACTTTTCACTCTGATTTTTCATGTTCCCTGAGTTCTTTCGCTGGTTTTTTCTCATCTGGCCTCTTGGTCGAGAGCTGGGGGTGTTAGAGCTAGTTTATGGCCCTGTCACCAGGCCCACAATTATTTTTCCTTGGCAAAGCCAGGGAGAGAAGTAGTGGCCTGTATTGCCTTAGGTGTATTTTAGCAAGTTTGTTGGATCTTGAGTTAACTCTGACCTGTGGTCTTCTCCTCTTCCCAGTGGAGTGTGGTGAGAATGACCTCCCAGCTTGGGCTCTGAGCTAATGGATTGTACTTGAGAATATGAGTCCTCCGCTCCCTATTAGCTAGGTATTCTGTTATGTCCGTAGCAGACTCTGATTCCCCAGTTGGGGTATGCGAAAGCCCTGTGCTTTGGGAGGGGTCTTGTAGCTCCTAGGGGTTACTTTGACCCTGCTCTTCCTGAGGTTCTGGTAGAAACACAATTTCCTTTGGCTGCAGTGTGAGAGCTGAGTTGGGAAAATTCTACACAGCTCAGAGGTTGCTCATCTAGCCACGTGTGGCTGCCCTTCTGATGTGTGTCTCCGCGTGAAACTGGTTGATAGGGGATCTCCAATTGTGTACCCCTTTTCCACCACTAGACCTCAAGGCGAGGCAGGTGGCCGTCTCTATCCCCAGTAGTCTCCACCGGGGGGATGTTCCCACGGGGAGGGGGGAGTAGTGGCAGCTGGAAGCGCTCTTGGGTGGCGCGAAATTCCCTATTGAAGTGGGCAGGATTATGGGGAGCTGCTCTGGTTCAGCCTGTGGCTCTTGAGTTATTTGGTTGTCATGGGAACCAGCAGTTATACCAAATGAGTCACTATGGCCAGCAACCTTCAAAATGAGCGATCTCTGGGGTACAGGAGGGCTGGGACCTGAGGGGCGGGCACTAGGACCGACACGGAGCAGAGTTGTCGGAGGCCAGAGCCGGGGTAGCGGAACCAGATGGACGAGCTACAAACTGTTTCCAATACTCAAAGGTCCCACCTCTACAGTTCCGGGATCTCGTCCCACCTGGAACCCACGGATGCCGCTGTCCCTGGCCACCACAGGCAAAGCCTGTCTCGCCCCAGTGGATGAGCCCTGGGCCGGGGCGGGGCGGAGCTAGAGACGCGGCTCACAGCTCCGCGCGGGCGTCTTTAAGGATGGCTGCCGTTGCCAGCCTGGCGCACAGCCGGGCTCCGATCGTGCCAGGAGCGCAGCTTTTCTCCGCCGGTAGTTGCTAGCAACCTCTAAGGGCGTGTCCGGCTCTCAGTTAAACTCCTGGGCCCAGTCCCGCTGACTTCTAGTGGCGCAGTGCCGGCCTGCGGGTTCCCGCGCACTGTCCTGGGAAGCTGAATCTCGGTCCCCGCCCAGTTCCTCCCCAGCCCTCAGCAGTCTCTGTATATTGCAGCTGCAAGTTGTGTCTGGCTCTGGCTACTTCCTCCTCTCCACAGGGCTCGCTGTCCCTAGCAACCGCTCTGTCCCAACTCTGGGCTTGTCCCTGACTGCGTGTATGGGGGGGCGCGTAACCGCTTGGGGGGCAGGTCGCGCTGAGCCAACCTGGCGAGCGCGTCCTTCCCACGCTCTGGGCTCTATTGTGCTCCGTGCGCCCTCCGATCTTTGTGAAAATTTTGTACCTGTTTTCTTGGGCTGGGCGTTCGGCGCTGTCTCTCTGTCATTCGCAATGCTGTTTTTGGAGTGAGCGGTCAGATTTCTCTATTTTTAAACATTGACCATTGAAAGTTAAGAACAAAATGTGAATATCTATTTAAAATGACATTGAAGTTATAGCAATGTGTACTAACATATTATATATGTTTTATTATATATATTGCATATATATTGTACATGTATTTACAATTAATCTTTTTGTTAGAAACATTGCTGCAATATATTTGTAATGATTTAAATAATCATTTTGTTCAGAAATCACATAAATATGGCATATAAAATACATAATAGCATGATAAATTCAATAATGGAGTAAAATACACACTGTCTGAATTTCTGTTCTCAAGATCATATAAGTCGTTGCTTCTGTTGAAAGTGAATCCAGTAGGTCTATTACATTCCTTTTCTATTTTTCTTTGTTCGGGCCCTCCCGATCTCTCACAAATGCTGCCCTATTGTCACTGCTCTTGCTGGCCTCTTGCAGCATCCTATCAGGCAAGGCGATCCAGTTCAGCCTGTGACTGCGGAGCAATCGAGCTATGATCATCGCACATTAGAGCGCAGCGTGAGGGTTCACACAATCAGGTTCTTCATTGCCTGAATTTAAGAGCAGCGTGGTTCAACAAACCCCACTTTAAAGAGGGCCCACTTCTCAAACCAATTAAATTCACAATTTAAAAAGTTTCCCATAGGAGCTAGATAATATTCTCAAATTATGGGAAATTTTCCAAATTGTCATCTTAATTGCATCCAACCCCACTGGATGTGAGAGTACACACAGCATGATTTGATCTGAAAGGTTGGCTACTAAATATCACAAATCTGTAAATATTCATTTGTGAGAGGAAATGCTTCCAACACCTAAAAGTTCTCATAGAAAGAAGAGGAAGTTTTCAGTGTATGCCAGGACATCTTTACTGAGGGTGATTTTGCCCACTCTCCTTTCCCCAGCCCTGAACATTTGGCAATGTCTAGAGATATTTTTTGATTGGAGAAGTGGGTGCTCTTGCATCTATTGGGTGGCAACTAGAGATGCTGCTAAACAATATGCAATACACAGGATAGTCCCCACAACAAAAACTTCTCTGACCCCAAATGTTGACAGTGCCAAGGTAGAGAAGCCCTGGCACATGCCAAGCTGAAGAGACACTGCTTTGCATTGGCTTTATAAACATGGTGAAGTTAACCACAAAGCTGGCAAAGGGGGTGGTTAACTTGTATTTTGATCCTTGCCAGATTGGGTGACAGAACCGCTGCTGCATTTCAGGGTGGAACCAATCTTGATCTAAGTACCCTGTAGGAAATTCATATGGTGGGATAAAATATACAGAACCACCTGGGCCACCACTATATTTCTGCTTCTCTGCACATGTGGGAAGCAATGATGTTCTCCTAAAGGACAAACATGGGTTCTGAAACCATCACTTCAAGAGCTTTTATTTTTTAAAAAGTCCTTAAAAATAAAAAGAAAAACAATGGCACATAATACCTTACATTTACTCCTTCTCCATCTATTGACTGGGGTCTGCACAACTAGGGCGCAAGGAAATGGCAGGAGCAAGACACACAAATGTGCCTCCCACCCTCAAGGGTCTTATGGTCTAGACCAGGGCCTGTGAAAGTTTTCCTGTAAAGGGCTAGACAGTAAATATTTTAGACTTGTGGGCCAGATGGTCTTTGTCACAATGGCTCAACTCTGCTGTTGCAGCATGAAAGCAGCCATAAAAACATGCAAACCAATGGGCATAGCTGTGTGCTAATAAAACTTTATTTATAAAAACAAGCCACTGGCTAGATTTGTCCCATATGCTGTAGCTTACTGACCTCTGGTCTCAATGAATGAGACAGGAGTTGTCCAGATGAATGGTTGGTAAATCACATTTCCCCATCTACCTGGTGTTCTGTCCCTGGCTTTCTGCATGATGATTCCCTTGTTATGCTCAGATCTCAGTTTAAATACCACCTTCTCAGAGAACCCTGCCCTAATCACCAATCAAAAACTGACCGTCTATTAGTTTGCTGTCACACATCCTGCGTTATGAGCTTCATGGTGCGTATAAACCAAATTATCTTGCTCATACGTTTATTAAATCTTTTTATCCATTGTATTAATATAAAAACTGAGACCTTGTTTGTCTTTATGCCTCTTGGAACAGTGCCTGGCACATAACAGGTGTCCCCCAACCCCTACCACCATGCACACAGGCTATAAAGGAAACCTACAAGAATGTTCTCAATAGTGAGGTTCAGCCTAGCACTGGGGGATCAAGTTGTATACTTGAGATCATTGAAGGAAGTACTAATTCTAGTAGCTAACATGCATGGGTGAGAACCATGTGCCAGGCAGTGCTCTAACCATTTATGCACGCTAACAATTTTATGAAGTAAAAATTAATAGTATGATTCATTTTATAGGTAAGAAAATAACTGAGAGATTGGTAACTTGCCTAAGGCTACTAGTAGGTCTGGGATTGGAACCCAGGAAGCCTAATCTTGCTCTTAAACACTATAATATACTGCCTCCACTATATCTCCCACTCACTAAAAAATATATATTTTTTTAATTTTAAAACTCCCAAACCAAACCTGACTATACTGAAAAACTCCATTCCATTGGTCACATTGTTCTAGTATAGCAGAGAGATATCCTAGCAAAACTAGTAAAATTCTAAAATGTGAACTTTCCACCTGTGGATTGATTTGGGGAAATTAAAATCCTGAATCTCCAAATGCCTAGGGTCAAATTGGGTCTGGTGTGCTTTAAGCTGTAGGGAGGGGGTGTTGACATCCTTCTGCATGGGGCTGGTTTCTGCAGCGGGGACGCTAGCCCAATATACTGTAGGGCAGCAAAGGTGTCCACCAAGTGTGGGAGGCATCAAGTAAAAACACAGCTTCATGGGGCAGTGCAACAAATGCATCAAATATTTATTGCCAATTACATGTATGTGAAACAAGACATTGTCCGTGGCCTACAGAGCTATCAAGCCAGGAGAGTGGTGAAAAACAAGGCTTCCTTGAGATACAACAAGGGAAATGCAAAAGAGGTGGGAGATTCCAGGGAGAATAGGGACGGGTGTCCCTATTTGTGTCAGCAAGTGTGGCAGACAGGGGCTGGATTACGACTTTATGAGAGGCATGTGGCTTTAGGAGAAGGTGTCAGTCCTGACACCCTAGTGTGATCATGTGTAATCTTAATGCTCATAATTTAATAATTACTAAGTGCTCACACGGCACTAGGCACTGCCCTAGATGTTTTACATGTATCATCTCCCTGTGTTCTCACAACAAACCCATTAGAAAGCTTCCATTATTATCCCCATTTTCTAAATGAGGAAACTGAGGTTTATAGGGGTGAAATGATTTTTCCAAGATCACATGGGAGAGCCATGAATGGAACTCAAGCAGATTTGACTCTGGGTCCCATGCTCGTAACCGCTGTCACTAGAGCATTCGCAACCCGGCTTGATCCTCGTTTTATAGATGGAGAAAACAAGGCTTGAGGAAGCACAGTGACTTCTCTGAGATTTGAACCTGAATTTGAGCCCAGGGTCTTTTCACTACTCTAAAAGAGTAGCTGTGGCCCCAAATCCACTTGGCCTACTAACCCTCTACAGAACATTTGAAATAATCACCTCTCTAAAAAGAGATAATGAAAACTGATCTGGGTTTGTCGGCCTTGGGAAGGGGCAGGGAGTGGATGCAGAGACAGATCCAACAAGAGTGAAAGACTCCTATGGCCAGGGAGACATCGGAAAAGGACGGCGTTGCTGGTGGGTGTCTAGAATCTTGGAAATGCCATTTTGCAGAAATAAAGAAGACAAGAAAAACAGTTTGGAGAATTAAGGCAATTTCATTACTACTATTATTCATCGTAAATAATTTCAAGCAGGCATTTTCCTCCCATGAACCAGCTACTAACTGCTGCGAGGTTTACCCTCTCCCAGTCACACATCAAATACGGTATTTTAAATCTCAGGGCGTAATATGTGATCCCAAACCCTGACCTCTTGTCATGAAGACATATGCTCTGAATTTTAAAAGGCTTCTCCCGGAAGTATTTAAAGCCAACCATTCCATTAAATAAGTCCCGGATATCCAGACAGTATGACTGGGATAATATGGAATTATTTATAAAGACGACTTGTTCTGAGAAAATTATTGTGCTGAAGAGATGGAAATCCCACCTTCTTTCCTTGTTCACTAACTGTGATTAAAACCAATTTATTTTAGATGTATCAGAGAAGGATAATAAGTAAAGTGGTTTCAGGGCCACCCCGATTAGGTGGTGGGTCTCTGGTTGCCTTTATGTGGGACCCCCTTCCGTTAGGCAGCACCGCATTCTCCTTGTCTGATGACTGTGGAATTCTTGGATCCGAAACTGGCTCATTTTGGATAATTGAAGCCTTTCTCATTTGGGGCTGCTTAATTCTCATCATTAATCTAGAGGCAATCTTTTATCATTAAATGATGCTTAAGTGGATCAGGATAGAATTTTTTTTTTCTACATACCAAGAACTCTTTTTCATCTTATTTTGTAACTGGAAGGTACAATAAGCCATGTTTCCCACTGATCTTGGAATGAAAATGTACGTGTATGTTTTCCTGGCTTTCTGGGCCTCTCCAGCTTCATCCCACTCCTGTCTTGTTCCCTCCAGGTTCCAGCCTCACAGCCTTTTTCCATTTCCTTGAACCAATAAAATTCCTTCCTGCGCATTCTGTTTTGAGGGCTGGAATACTCTCTCTTCCCGCCTCAACCTGATTTGTTCCAGTTCATTCTTTTAGTATCAGCCTAATTGTTGCCTCCTTAGGGAACAACCTCCTCCTCCCCCAAATTGGGCCATTTTTCCTCCTGTCACAGGTTATCACCCCACCATTTTCCTCTCCTCTATAAAACTTACATCAATTAAAATTAAATATGTATTTGTGCTATTATTTATTTAACGTTTATTTTTTCAATAGGCCACAACAAACTCCCTATGGGAAAGTTATCCATGGTACCTTTAGTACCTAGAACAGTGCTTGGCACATGGTAGTTGCTCAATAAATCAAAGAATAAATTAGTAATTAATGAATGTGTAAATAAATGCTTGGCTAGTCAGTTGCCCAGTCCCATTAATTATGGCTTGGGGATGCAGAAAGGCAACTCAAGGTCTTCAAACTCAAACTCTGTGTTCTGATCCTTATTTTGAGTTATACATAAAATTTCTACATTATTTTATGCAAGCATTTCTTTTATTGTTTTTCCCAATCTTAGAAAAAATAAGTTTAATCAAATAGTCTTAAATGTATTGAGATGATCCTCTATTGCATAAAATCTGTTCACTGAAAGCATAATATGTCATTGAAAAATCAGAATAAATTTATGATAACAACATTCCCCAAAGCCTGGTTTTTGGAGCATGAGTTTCACTGAATGTTAGAGGAAAAACAAGACTTACGTGATCAAGTGAAATTGGGAAACCAAAAAAAAGAAGAAGTTAGATTTTGTTTGTTTTAGTGAAGGACTTCTGGAGTCTTAGACATGCTAATGAGTATTATGAAAAACCGAAGACAGGGATTTAAAAGGAAGAGTTTTCTAAATATACTTGACCACAGGGAATCACCCAGTCTTAGACCATCTTTAGGAAATGCTGCTATGTGTAACAAAAGGCAGGTTAATACTTCATGTTTATGTCTTCTTTGGGAGAAAGAATTGTATTGATTTTTTAGAGAAACTCCACTTACCCCACAAACCAAATTTTAGGAGCTATGCTTCCTTCCTCGCATTGGCAAGCACTCCCAATTAAACGCCAACTCTTGTTTATGGTTTGAACATCAATAATAACTGTATTATTATTATTGAAAGGAGATCTGGAGTTCCCATTGTCACATCGCATGCTGAGCTCTCATTGAGAGAAGGGAAAGATAGTGAGCTTAGGGATATTTAAGCAGTAGAATCAATGTTTTAAATGGCACTGTTGATGAGAGAATAGAAGCAAGGAGAAGAAATATTCAGATCTGGAAAAATAATCAGATTCTGAAATATAGCCTCAAAGCTGAACAATCAAGAAAAATTTGCAGAGGTTAGCTTCTAGCAGGAGACAAATAACTCAGAAGATCAAATTGAGAGTGTACGTGAGGATGGGTCTTGATAAAAAACAACTTCAAAATAGTTCATGTCTGAAATCCAGAAGGGTATGGGCTCTGCTGATATGTACTTTTCAATCCCCTAGTGAATAATATTTCTGTTATATTTAATGACTATTGAGCATGACTCATGAATTTGATGGTAAACAAGGTAGTCTCATTGTCTTCAGGTATTTTTAACCATCTACGAAGAAAGGAGGAATATTTAAAGTATAAAAGGCCATGAATTTTATAATAAAAATAGCATGAGTGGTTGGTGGATGGAGTTTAGGTATCTCTGTGGAATACGGAGTTAAACAGATTACCATATGTTCCCTTCAGGAGCATTTGAAAAATGAAGACCAAATGTGTTTTATAGAATGATGTTCTTCGTAATGCAGATAGCCACTGATTTGAAGCTGCAGCTAAAATAAATATGATACTTTTTGAGTGCTATTCACAGACACTAGTGACCTATCAATTTCCCTATCTCGGGAAAAGCGAACCGGGGGATGACAGCTCACTCCCAGAAGAGTGGTTGATATACGTTAAGTGGCTGTGTCTCTGCTTCTGATTATTAATTGTGGCTAATATAGAGCAAGAAGATGTCCCCAGACTATGCAGATGCTTCCAGAAACGGGGAGGTCTTCAGGCATAGTGGAAAGAGGCCCTGCTATAGCGTTAGAAATCCCAGATCTGGTTTCCGGTTGTGCGGATATGCCTTGAGGCCAAGTAAGCTTAAGCTTCTGAGACTCTCACATTTCAGGCTTTGGGAGGGGAATCCTACCGATGTGTTGTCATGGTTATATGTATATATAAAATCTATAAAAGTATGATGTTTTAAACACAACTGGTTAAGATGCTGTCTGTTTCCACTCCAATGTCCCCTCCACCACACTTCCCTTTGAATTAGGTGACATTAGAACGACCGCTGGCATTTTAAATTTCAGTTATTGGAAAGGTGAGTTGAGGATAGGTTTACGTGGGGGTACTGTGATATATTTATGTGGTCCTCTGTCACTTTCATTTATGGTTAAAGTACTGCTAGTATCCTAGTGTAGAAGCGACTTCTAGGAACACTCATGGTGCTGACAAACCCAGTGCAGTGGTGGACAGGTTCAGGGCCAAGGGCAGCCCTGCAATATGAATATATCCTAACGTGTCTGCACCATCAATGGGCAGTAGAGAAGAAACACTGTCTGGAAAGAAAGGAGCAGGAAGCTAGCCTGTGAAAAATTCTTCCGAGAATCAGACATATGCCCTTGTAAGGGGGAAGATTCGATTCTCATCAGCACTTGGTCCAGTTGGAAATTCTCTTCTCTCAAGAGTACACTCATTAATGCCATACACACAATTATAAATATGCCATATATTATGTTTGTTTTTTGATAGAAATTTTCTGAATTATCATAATTCCACTGTTTAAATTTTCTTGCTGATTTGACATAGAATACAAACATAGATGAGAATAACATAAAACTCATAAGACACCATTAACTAAGTGTATAAGTGACAATCTAGTAACTAGGGATCCTTGATTCAAAGAGTGTTTAAGGTTAGTCACTGCACAGAAAAAGCTTGAAATTTCCCTGAACTCCTACAGCTCATCTATGAAAGCAACTTGATAGAGGCTTTCCCAAATTTGACAACTATTCTAAAAATGTATATGACATGACCAATAATGTGTTATAGAGTTCACATAAATATTTGTAAACTATCAATAATATAAAAGGTTTTGATCAACCATGGTAGGGGAAAGCCTAAATTATTTTATTTTATTTTCTCTATAGAAAAATATTTTATAAAATCTTTGTCATGAAGAGGTGATCAAAGAGTATGAAGCAGAAAAAAAGTAAGAAAAATATTTTAGAGATGTCAGGCAGTTAATAAAATATTAAGTTATTTTTCTAGATTTTGTGATGTTTGTGGTTTGTTAGCTTTTTAAAATTTGTGATTTATCTTGATTTATTTTCTCATTGCAAATAAATATGCACTTCCTTATCTAATTTTGTATCAGTAATTTGGATACCTTTGTTAAAGGAGAATCCAAATTGAATAAGCTTTAGGATCAACAAAACCTGAATCTTGCCCTGTAGCTGTGTGACACTGAATACTTCATTTGTATTGGCTCTATTTTCTTACCTGTAAAATGGGAAGGTAATAACATCAGCAGGGTGGTTGGGAAGAGAACATCAAGAGGACACATTATGGAAAAGGGCTTACGTAACAAAATTTGCACAGCCACAGTTTGTACAGAGTCTACAAAGGCTGGGAGCAATACTGAAGGTGCCAGGTACCCCCACATTCTTCACTAAGCTGCCCAACACCAAGGTGGAATTTGCTACAACCATCCATATGAGTCTTCCCTCATTGACCACCACGGGCTCACATCTCCACGGTGTCAGGAAGTTGAATTGGAAGAGATTGGGAGAGAATTACTTGGTAGTTGTCTAGAAGTTCTCCTTCCTTCCTCTCCCTCCCCCATTTTGCATTTTCCTACGAAAGAGAAGATAGAAATGAGGCTGAAGTCACACTCCTGCTGCTTCTGTGGTTTCTTCTGGAAAGCACAGTCATGGAAGATTGGGGTTCTCCATGTTAAAAGCAGTCCCAGTATCCAGATGCTGGTTTTGTGGTGTTAAGAGGCGAGTGCAGAGTGTCTGTTTTTGCCAGTACAAATATGGCAGGCACCATGTGGCTCTGGGATCAGCCACTGTGGAAGCCCCTTCTCAATCCTGAATCAGGAAGTGTTCTTGAAGCCAAGGGTCCACTGGCAGCTTCCTGATTCACCATATTGCTGATGTTTGCAGAGGTCACAGCTCCCCGGTGAGCCAGTTCTGCAGTGCTATTCCAGCAGTCACTCCTAGAGGGGATCCTTTGGTCCTTCCAGCAAAGTTTAAGTGTCCCAGTGTATTAAATATTCTCTGAAACCAAATCTAGACTGATACAGGACAGTAAACAGATAGATCCAAGGCTGCTGCACAGGGCCTTCCCCTACCATACTACAAAGTGGGGAGAATCTGAAAGTGACTTCCATCACAACGTGGCTGATAGAGACTTGCGTTTTGTGGTGAGGAGAGAGCAGCTTTAACTGTCATGATCAAGACTGAATGAGGGCGTATCGTTGCATACCAGTACGGAAAGTAACAGTGACCAGTGACTAGAACTGCAATCTCTGGAATTTAAGACTCAACCTCAAGGAAAGGGGGGAGGTGGGACCCCAAATCAGTTTTATGCCACCTGGTTTTAAAAGGATTGGCAACGAAATTAAGTTTAGGGACAGAAGATTTAATGTATCTTTTGTACTCCTGAGCGTATGATTTGAAACCAAACCTGCTACATAATAAAAGCCACTCTAGGTGGAGTGTTAGCAGGTGCTAACATATCTTTCCTAAGTGAATGTGGGATCACCCTCTTCTGCTATTTTCCTAGGTCCTGATGGCTGCTGTGCCCTTTGTGTCCATCTCCTCCCACGGGGGTGTTCTGAACAGTCCATGGTGAGCTGGGTTGTCCGGGATCAAATCGCCCAACTCACACTCACTTACTTTGTTCTTAGAAGTGAGCTCAGAGAGCTTCTCCCACCCCAATTGCAGCAGAGAAATATGGGGCGTTTTCCCCTTTCATGAGCCGCAAGTGCATGCATATGAAGACTTCTCCCTCTGAGTGGGTATCCAGAGTGGCCACTGCATTTCTCTGGCCAAAAAAATACAAGAAGCAGAACAAAGGTGAGGGTTACTGCCACCATCCTTTCTAGTTCTGAGTAATGCTCAGGACAGGCACTTGCCAGGGAGGCTACACATTCCCTTCCAAGTGCTCCCCCCTCTCTCCTTCCCCTGCTCACTCACACACTTGCTCCTTCACCCCCCCCCCCCGCATTCACTGCCTTAAAGTCTGAACTGCGCTCCTGGATTTGAATCCTGGTTTAAACACATTAATTACACATCCTTGAGCAAAGATTTCACCTCTCTGTAGCTGTAAAATGGGATGGTTTTTACTCATAGGGCTATTGTGACAATTCCGTGAGTTAATAGCGGTCAAGTGTTTGAAACAGTACCTGGAACATAGTAAATGCTCATGGAATCTTAGGGGTTTTCCTCCATTCATTTTAGGACCGTGTGTTCCCAAGCCTCCCTCATTTATATACCAAGATCATGATATTTGCCGTATTCAAATACCTTCTGTAATACTACTGTATTAGTTTACTATTTTATTTAACTTAAGTTGTCCCAAGAAATAAGATTTAAGGATTTAAATTCTTGAATAAATTTATTTATTTAAGGAATAAACCTTTAAATTCCTTAAATAAGGAATAAGGATTTAATAGGAGAGTTAAATATTTTTTTCCAACATCTGTTTTTTCATTCCTTAGCGACTCAAATTTAAAAGTTGGTTTATAACAGTGAATTAACACATCTGGTATTATCCTGGTTGGAGCTAGAACCCATTCTTCGAAGCGAAGTGTCACAGGATTGGAAAAACAAGCACCACTGGTACTCACCATCAAACTGGTACTAACTGATGAACACTTACATCACACAGGGCAATAACATTCATCTGAGGGCGGGTGGGCGGGAGGGGGGTGGGAGGGATGGGAAAAACTCTCACTGAATGGATGTGGGGAGCACAGTTTGGGAGACGACCATGATTGTGGCTCTGACACGGGCAGAACAGGGGCAATGTGTATGGCCAAAGTGTTGTACCCCCATGATATTCTGAAATTAAAAAAATAAATTAAAAGAAAAAAAAATAAAAAAATAAAAGTTGGTTTATGTGTTCCTTAAAATTATCTTTTGTACCATCACTGGGATGGGGACCACACTTGAGGAAAAACTTGTGTGAATAATTGTTTTCAAATTCACTTTTGCTTATTTTATGATTAACTCCCTAACTTACTGATTCCTCTAATTATTCACTCAGTTACTCGTTGAGTTACTATAACAATTAATGAAATCATTTTTGAACAGTCATTTATTGAGTACCTGATGTGCTCAGGCCCTGTGCTGGGTGCCGAAGGCTTGCACATACCGACCAGGTGAGTCCTTGCCCTGGGGACCCAGATGAGAGAGCCAGACATGCAAACAAGCAATCACAGCACCAGGTTAGAACTACCTGAGATAGGTGTGTGGTACAAGTTTGGGGAGGCTACAGGGAGGAGGACGGATTCCTTTTGCCTGGGGGAGTCTATGCTGCTGCAGTCAAATGATTCCCTGAGAGCATACACTCGGCCCTTCCCTTCCTGTTCATGATGCGGTCGGCCCTGGGTGTCGCCAAGTAGTGTGAGATGTCCGTGAGGTAAGTCTTCTCTGTTGAGTTAAACAATGGAGAAAATGCACTAGGGAAGGATTCTGGCCCAAAATGAAGAGTGCTTCATGCAGTCTTTCCTTCTTTCAACAAATATTTATTGAGCACCCACTATATGCCTGCCACTGAGAATTCCAGACTCTGCCATCATGAAGATTAAAATCTATTGCAGGGGCCAGATGTTATTTTACAAACAATCATACAAATAATGATTGACTTATAATTGGGACAATTGCCTGGAGAACATCTGTGGTGTTATGAGAGCATGTAGAAAACTCCAAGTAGACTAGGGAGTTAAGGATGTCAACCCCGAGAAAGTGAAATTCAAGGGAAGAGCCAAAGGATGAGAAGGAACTTGCCAAGGTATGGGGCAGGGAGTGGTACAGTAGAAAAAGCAGCGTTACGGGCAGAGGCATCTCAGCATATTGAAAGGCTGGAGATGGGGTGGGATTGGCAGCTTGAAGGAACACAGAGACCTTCCCTTTGATGGATGTTAGTAAAAGATCTAGAGGGAGGGGTACAGAGGATGAAGCCAGGGGTGGGGAGAGACGATCTTCAGGATCACCTGGAACATTGTAGGCAATGTGTTGTCCACCTTTATCCCAAATGCAGTGGGAAAAAATGTGAAGATTTAAGGCAGGGTAGTTTCCCAACTCGATATACATCAGGAAACTCTCACTCTGATTGCAGCTTGGAGAATGAATTGGCAAGGGCATGAACCTGAGCTGAATGCTCAAATCAAGGGTAGGAGAAGTACAAATGAAGGCTGATGTAAGTGATGAAGCAGAGGAGAAAAAAGTTCTGAACGAATTCTCTAAATGAATTAATGGCCAAGGTGATCCCCCAGAGACCAAGAAGGATGAGGGCACTGTGGAAACCAATGTCACAGTAGTATTTAGGGTTTCCTTTGAAGCCCATGCTCTGGAAAGAGTGTGGGCTTTGGAGCAAAGCAGCCTGAGGTTCATATCCTGCCTCTATCTCTTTGGCAGCTTGGCCTTAACCACTCAATGCTCCTCCTGCTTCGTTGACAGAATAGAGATAACAACAGCACTGCCCTCATAGTGTCATTGTGAGGCTTAAACAAAGAGTACACGGAAATTCTAGCACATGGTAGGTGCTCAGTAAAGTGTAGTATAGAAGTAGGATTGTGCAGTGTTCTTTTTCTCGATAGATGTTGCAGGGAGCCAAGTTTTTGCATGGGTTTTACAATGTATTCCAGAGAAGCAGCCATACTGTAAAAATATCCTTTCTGATATGCTGCACATTATAGTAAATGGCATTATTCATGGATGTGTCAAAGCCATAAAATAGGAGATTTTGAGACGATCACAGCTGTGAATGATTAATATTTTCATCCCAAGATGCCACAGAGGTACCAAGGCTATGTTAATTATTACATGCCTGAGCCTCGTACTGTGGGCTTCCTCCCCAAGTGCCTGTTAATTTTCTCCTGTGCTGTGCAGCTGATGGGACCAGAAAACTCTCCACTCAGAACACACAGTGGATCTCTGGCAGTTCCTCATGTCCCTCGTAACTGCTTTATACTACTGCAGAAGGAAAGAATAAGAACAATCTCAAATACAACAACGATGATGGGGTTTAAGCAGAAACCTTAATGAAGAAATAAATGCTTTATCAAAGACGGCTTTGAGCTTTTCTTTTTGTTCACAATTTATTTCTCCCTTTCTTAATTTTCTTCTGAAAATTGTGGATGCTGCACTGAATACATCATATGCAAATACCATCATCTTTTAAATTCTTTCCCACTGGTACTAAATTTAAAATTTTTCTGAACCATCTCCCTGTTACTATTTAAAATGTATTTTTAGATATTTCGATTGTTTTCTCTAAGAAGTAGCTGCATTTTAGTGCCAAGGAAAGCAACTCTGTCTCTATGAATATTTGTTTAGGCTTCAGTGTTGTGTCTCTTTAGTTTGAAGAGGTTGATTTCATATCTTTACCTTGTAAAACCCCTTTTAAAAATATAGGTAGGTTTAAAAAAAAAAAAAGCCAGGGCTCAGAGCTGAGTCCTCATCCTTGGGGTGAATTTGTGAATTCCTCTAAACCCTAGTGTGCTCTTATACACTCAAACAATTCCTCCTGCAATTTCCGTAAATCTCTCTATTCATACGATTTCCCTAGGATCAGTCTCTGTTGAAAAATCTAGTTTAAGCTGCCTGGCAGTCTGAAAAGAGGAAGATCTATTAATTTAATCATTTGTATGAATCATGTCTAAATGATCTCAGCAGAGAAAATGTGTTAGCCATTTAAATCCCATCATTACATATTATATAATAATTACTGCTAATTCTAGTTTGGATGGGCCACAGTTTGGCTCTCCATCCCCTAAATGTGGAGGGTAGGATGACTTCACCAAATTTAGCCTCTGCAGCTTTTAGGCTTTCTCTTGCCTTCCTCGTTGTGGCCTTAATAGCCACATTCAGCTTCATGCGTCCGGTCAACGTAAAGTCTGTTTTGTGCTCGTAATTAGTATTCATTTTGTGATCACGAAGTTCACCCTCAGCACAGAACGGAGCCTAACGTTAATCACTGCTGCGTCTTCGTTCCTTTGACTCTGATCCGTCAGCATCATGTGGCTTGTCCCATACCTAATTTTTTGCCCTTACCAGCCAACAAGCACCTCCCCATCGCACGGTGTCAGAATTAGCAACTTTTGACAGGTCTGTAATCATGCAGTTCTCGTCAACTCTATGTGTGTTTCATTTCCACATTCTAACAGTTAATATGCCTTAATTTCTCTCACTTTGTGAATATTTAATTCCTCCCTTTTCAACATCATTTTTAGGTTGTGTGAATCATTTTCAAAGCCTTTGCTCTTCTCCCGCACCATCATCTGCATATTTTATGAAATGGCACGGGTGAGTCTCAGAGGGCTCTTGATAAAAATGGAGCTGGCAGTGTGCTCATTAGCTGTTTACCTGGAGCTGTGTGAGTCCCCGATAATGGCGAGTTCCCATTTGGATTCGAATTACGGTTCCCTGACAAATAACCACCAGACGCTTTCTCCAGGACGTCCTCTTGCTTGTCTTCTTGTGCCCTCATGTCCTCATCGCAGAGAGTTTCTAAGAAACTTGCTTTTGGGGGCTGTCCTGGGTGATGTTCCACTCTGGCATCTGGGTGGCACTTTAATTTTTGAAGTGGAGACAACAAAAGCTTTAGCAAATTAGCACCTGCAAGGAAAGCAAAATTCCCCTGAAAGGACACATTCTAAAGGTCAGGTTGTTTGACCTTCTGGAGCTTTACAGCTACCAGAAGCCAATTCTCTGCTATAGCGAGGTGACCGGTGTTCCCACGTTGCCTGGGACTGGGGTTTCCCAGTACATGGGACTTATTGTTTCGAAATCAGGAAAGTTGCCAGTGATTGAGGATGGGTTTGTCACCCTCGCTATAGCTCGCTCAGGGACTTGCATAATGTTCCCAGCCTCTGACATAGATGGGAAGATCTTTGAAGGACTGTACGGAAGAGCCAAGCCACTTCTTTGCATTTACCAAGAGGACTTTGAGAAGAGCATAGACCACAGCCCTGGGGTCTACATGCTTAATTTGAACACAGGAACAGTTTTTATTGATGTATAACCTGCATTTAAAAATTGGGAGATTCATATTTAAAAATTCAGGATTTCTGCTTCTCTTTAAAAACCGAAGATATGGCTCTACTCTGTCCCCATTCATTATGGAAATGATTGATCAGCTGGAGCTGAACAGTGACTGTCCCTTTAGATGGGGCATCTGCTTGCCAGTTTTAATGACCATTTATTGCCCCCGGCTGGGTCCATTAATTTTGTGTACCTATTTGGTTTCAGTTTGCATCTGATTCTGTATTTCTGGATAAAAGTTAAGAGTGTTGGCTTTGCAGCAGATTCAAGTCTCAGTTCTATTAACTTTCAGCTGTCTGACCTTGACCAAGATAAATAAATATACTGGGCCTCAACTCTCTTGCCTGTAACTTAGGAATAACAAAAGTGTACTAGTATAGTAATATCTTGTTATAAAAATTAAACCTAGTAAGATGTATACATTGAAGAAATGCATTTAAACAGCTTAGCATGTGCCTGGTACGTAATAAGTATTCTTTAAAAGCACATTTTAAAAATTCTTATTATTTTATTATCATTAGTTTTACAGAAAAATAAACTGCAACTCAGAATTGCCTGGTTAGCTACTTAATATATAAATAGAAACTATGTGAATAAAAACAATAAAAAGAGAATATTATTGACATTAAAAATATTTTAGAATGTCTATTGGAAAAAAATACTGAGGTATGCCCAAAGCAATTCCAGGTGACCACCTGTGCAATTAATGATACCATTGACTATGCTACAGGAAGCAAAACATTCCATTCTTGATGTACAGATAATCTCATGTTTCTCCTTGCATTAGTAAATCCTCTAACACCTTTTTGAATTCAGCAAACCTATACTTTTTATACAGAGTGAATTCCTTTGTAGTAGAATCTGTTTCCTAAAGATTTCCTCCTGCTGAAATGGTTTTATCCTATAGTAGCCTCGTGTCACTGGGGATTTTATCACCAGGCAAAAATGATATAATATTAATACCTTAGATTTACGTAGCATTTTTCCTTTTGAACAGTTCAAAGGTACTATATGGTTCTCAAAGGTATGGTATTTGATATTAATGAGGAAGATTTTATACCACAGGAAACAACTGTTTATTTTTTTAATGTTGCACACCCTCCCCCTCCTTTAAAACAGACCACTGTAACACCCAACGCTCAGAGTTTTCCTAAGGAGATATTTGGGATGCTCTGTAGTTTGGTGAAAAGTATTTTTGACTTAAATCTCTGATTAGTCCCTGAAGTTGTCCAGGCCTAGCACCCACAAAATGTATATTTTTGAAGAGAGTTTAATAAACAGACTATTTACAAAGCTGTGGGTGGAGTATAGGAAAACCACCAGGGCTGGTGGAGCATGTGAGGGCTGGTAACAGAGGTGCTCTTTTACTATCTCTGTGCCTGCAGGGACAAGAATAAGGAAGGAAGACCATACTCGGCTATGTGGAGAGGGCCACCTTGTTACAAGAGGGTCCTGGCCAGGTTGTTATGACCCCTTAGGGTGGGACCCGGGGAAAAACATGTGCTGAGACCGCTCTTTCTTCCTTCCCTCTAATTTCCTGGTACAGTTTCCCACTGGCCAAACCCAACCAGAAGCTCAGGGAAAAGGAATAGACTCTTTGTGGTCGTGTGTACTGCTTAGCCTCCCGGGGCACGGATAGCGCAGAGACAGTGCAGAGGAGGTCAGCAAGGGGCCCAAAGTCATCAGATATGACTTGGAACAAGTCTTCTTACTTCTCTGAGACTCAGTTTCGTTCTTAGTAAATAGAGCTACACTACCTGCCTCAGAGTGTTACATGAGGATGAAATGAGACAATACGTACATCACCTGGCACAGTCCCCTGGGCACATAGTAGGTCCTTCCTGCAAGGATGAAACAGAACAGTGCTTTGCGTAGGAACGTTTCATCTTCGAGGCAACATGAGCTGAGGAGGGGTTGGGTGCTAGAAGTTTTGTGAAAACATTTGAGCCCTGAAAATATAAATCATGATTTCAAAATATAAAATTAGACTCAATAACAATAGTCAAATCCTTAATCAATTTTATGTGAAGCATAATAATATGTCAATGAATCAAACCGTAACCTACTCTTACTTAGTTCTATATAATTAAAAAGTGGATGTTTTTAATATGTGTTGCTGGCACTTATAAATTTCTCAGTTCATCTGTTTCACAGACTGGTTTTCCTGGGGAAGATTATGTTTAAAAAGCTTTCTGTACATTATCATTTCGATGTTGTTGAATGAATAACATAATCAAATATTAGAGCTAGAAGGGATATTAGAGAATGTATAAACTAGGAAGAAATTTTTAAAAACTGATGACATATAGGTCATACTCAGTCTCATGATCCTTTTACATATACATTTAAATTTTGTGAAGAATTTTTAATTAAAAAATTATAAATCAAAGTCTTTTAAAAAGAAATCAACCTACTATATTGATTCCAGAAAACATTTTTTTTTTTTTTTTACATTTTAACTTCTCAGAAATTAAGATATGTCTTAAGCAATGATATCTTAGACTTGATAAAATATAGTGGTGACCAGCATTTAAATATTATGACATTTCATGCAGAAACTGAGATTTCGAGTTTCTAAAAGCTAGATGGTCTCTAACTCTGGGCCTGGCATGCTCATAGCACCTGCGGTGGAAGGGCATTTTGCTAAGCTCCTGAAAGGACGAAGGCTCTTAGGTTCACCTTGTCCTTACCCACCCTTTCTTTGCTCACTGGAGCTTGATGAAGCTCATCTAGGGGCCCCCAAGGCCTGTAAGAAGCCCTTATAGGGAGGCATTGATGTCGCAGAGCACTAATGGGCATTTTACCCAGAATAAGTCAACAAAGTGTAATAATAATGATTATCTCCTAATTGAAAGTTGTGATTGACAGTTGTTGAGCAAATGCCAATAACGATAATATAAGAGGTGAGGGGCATTATGTTTGTCATGTAGTAAGTGAAGTGTGACGGCTAAGCATGGATCTTTCGGGATGGAAGAGAAATAGGAAAGAAAAGGGAGTCCTTGGCAGTGGAAACATTAGGAAATGTTGTTCTAGAGACATTTAGTGACCTGTCCAGAAAAGCACATGGCTAGCTAGCATGTGGCCCCTCTCTGGACATTCGGTTCAGTATTCTTTGCTTTCAAACTGTGTTCTAACATTGCAGTCAAACTCATTGAAGAAGTACGTTTAAACTGTGTAAACAAATACTCTTTAACAAAATGACTTTCAGAAAAGAGGTTTTCCCACTTTCATCTAGGTACATGCCAGCAACAGGCCTGCATAAAAACAGCTCTGCTATATTGTTTACATGGAATATTCCTAATACATGTTTGAGGACGTTAGGTTTTTGTTCTCCCAGCATTATTGTTACTCACAGACAATCCTTCCTACCTTGCATTTTATATTATATACTATAATATACCTGGTGTGTTGTAAATAACAGACTTCTTTTGTCTTAGTTTCCACATCTGAAAATTTGGGATTATAACAAACTCTGCATTGCAATGGCGACCAGAGACATGGAGATAATATATGTGAATATTCTTTAAGCTCCTTAACTGAAAGACACGTTATAAAAATGAGCAATTATTCAATATTATATTTGAAAAAAATATAGATTATCCAATCTGGCAAATAAAAGATAATTCCACAGAGGATGTTCTCTGTGTCACCTTCCTCATCTTAAATACTTTAAGTGAAGAAGCTTCCAGGCTTCCACTTGTATGACTGTTCCACAGTCTAATTGATCTCACTGTCTGAATTGTCCTTTCTTAATTTCACTGCATTACTCATTTACTGTGCTCGCTGTTCAGATATCTGCGAGAGGTAGCAGACCTCCCCCCAACCTTAGTCAATTAGACAAGCTATTGTTTCTGATTAAGATATCACATCCTGGAGAATAATAGCAATTAGAGTTGGAACGGAGACCCTGTGGGTCGCCCAGTCCACTTCCCTGCCAGCTCAGGAGAATGTTTCATATTACACCATAGTTTTATGTGGTTTTCCTGATGGTGGTTTTAAAAAATCCAAGCGCCCGTCAGTGTTAATTATATCCCTGTCCTGCATCCCCCACCGTGACTTAATGTTCTGCTTTGCATTGCTGATTCTGATAAATTGGCATTGAATGATGGCTTCTTGATGACATCATCTCATCAAAATACAGGGACACTGGACAGGGGTTGGTTTTTTTTTTTTTGAGCAGAGAAAGGATAGGTTATTATTTGGTTTAACTTAGTTTTTGCTAGGAGTTGGAGATGCATTTTATGTGGGTAAGTTCTTTTGCCAGGGTTCCTGAGCTTCAAAATACCTGCAACATAGTAGGTAACTTTTTTTGACTAGAGTAGTCTCTCTTTATCCACGAGGGATACATTCCAAGACCCCCAGTGGATGCCTAAAACAACGGATAGTACCGAACCTTATATATTCTATGTTTTTCCTGTACCTAAATACCTATGATAAAGTTTAATTTCTAATTTAGACACAGTAAGAGATTTAACAATAATAACTAAAAATAAAATGGAATTAAAAGTCATGTGAATGTGGTCAGTCTCTTTCTTTCTCTCTGTCTCTCAAAATACCTTATTGTACCATACTCACCCTTCCTCTTGTGATCTGTCAACCTGATAATCGAGACATCTACTAATGTAACTAACTGCACGTGGGCTGGTAGCATATACAGTGTGGGTACATTGGACAGAGGGAGGATTTCTGCCCCAGGTAGGACAGAGTAGGAAGGCAGGAGATTTCATCATGCTACTCAAAACAGCATGTAATTAAAACTTACGAATTTTTTATTTCTGGAATTTTCCATTTAATATTTGCAGACCGTGGTTGATTGCAGGTAACTGAAACTACCAAAAACAAAACTTCGGATAAGGGGCGACTACTGTATTCTTTTTAAAATCAGGCATTTCCATCGCTGGTTATCCAGAGGGGTTCCTCTGTAGGTATAGAGAATGGTGTCCGTAAGGAAGAAGCTGGAATTTCTCAGAAGCTTCTCCTTGAACCAGTTCCTCCATTGCATGGGAGTCAGAAGAACAGGTGTAGTAGGGGAAAATGATCCTAAGTGTGGCTAATATAATATTCTTATGAAGCGTATGATGGTGATAAAATGTTTATTATCACTATGCACTTTTGAGCCCTTACAACTTACTGGGCACTGGGCACTCTGCAAGGTACTTTTTACATGCATTGTCTCGCTTAATCCTCACTGCTTTCCTGACATAAGGACTATTAATACACGTGATTTACAAATGAAGAAAAACAGGCCAAAGAAGTTATAAAACCTGGCTAGTAAGTCATAGCAACAAATAATAGTTTTATTTTTGTTAATATTTTATAAAATTAAATTTAATTAAGTAAATTAAAATGTAACAAAATAAATAAGCTGCTCATAACAGTTGTCAAATTAAAATTTTATTTTATAATTAAAATTTTACAAATATTAAACATTTTAAAATAATTTTATTATTACGATTATTATTTGCCTTTTAAATTGTGCTAGTTCCCTTTTTAGACATTGATTTCCAAAGTACCTGGAAACCTTTTCCACCTTACGGGTGGCAATCCGAATAGGAAACTGGGCCACGGTTGCTGTGGTTGAATTCGGGAATTTCCAAACCTATTTCAGCATTGTAATGACACGCACTTTTATTGAACCACAATTTTTCATTAAATATTTTATTTGTTGAAATCATCTTATGTAAATCAACCTCAGAGTGGTTTAGTAAATAAATGTGTTTTGAACATTGTAATTAACTTTACTATTTTTTGTCATTTTGCAAATAAGGCAAACACATTATTTGTTTTAAATTAAAAACAATACAGGTGGGAATAAAAGGATAGAAAGGCTACTTCCCCTGCCAGGGAACAGCCTCTATTCAAACTCCCTGACATACCTCCTGCCAATGGTTTCATGTCTTTTCTTTCGTAAAGTTATTATAAATATTTAAGTAACATTAGTTTCATGTAAGTTTTTTTTAACCCAAATGGGAAGACACTATGCATATTGTGTTAGCAGTTGTTTTTCTAACTTAATAAAGAATAATAATAATGAATAAATACCTTGTTTAATATGTCACATATTGTTTTAAGCGCTTTATATATATTAACTCATTTAATCCCCTGCTGACCCCCTGAGATAGATATATTCTTATCCCTGTTTTACACGTGTGGAAACAGAGAGACAGAGAGGTTAAATAAATTGCTCAGGGACATAAATTATAGAAAGGATGAAGCTGGGATTTAATTATACCTTGAAGATCTTTCAATGTCAGGGAATAGCAATGAATGTTATTACTTTTAACGTCTGTATAATGTTTCACCATTTACTAAATCAGTCCCCTAAAATGGACATTTAGAATATTTACTATTTTCCCCCATCCCCTATTTTAAACACTGTTTAGGTGCACACAGCTTTGTGTGTGTACATGGGCAAACATTTCTGTTTCCAATTCCTAGAGGTAGGATTGCTTGGTCAAGACCATGTGCATTTAAACTTTGAGAGATAAAGACAAACCATCCTTCAGAGAAGTTGCTCAGGTCCCCTCCCATTCTAGAGGCCCCTGTTTATATCATTAAGCTATGACTGGCTCTCCCTAAATTCTCCACCAGTGAATTTTGAGGTTGGGAGCAGAGCTCAGGTAGAGCAACTTATCAGTGAATTCTTGCCATTATTAGCTCCTTGGTGTGTGTCAAGAGGAATTAAGAACTGTGCAACATTCTATGCACTTTTGCACTGCTGTGCATATACGCACACCCTGCTATTAGCAGGGGGTGGTCTTCCCCTCTGACCCACAGCTTGAGCTCTTAATATTTGAGGACCCAGCGGCTCTCAACTGGGGATGATTTTGTCTCCCGGGAAGCTTTGGCAATGTCTGGAAATATTTTTGTTTGCCACAACAGATTGGTAGGGAGGCTGCTCCTGGCCTCTAGGGGGTAGAAGCTGAACACCCAACAGTACTCATGACATACCCACTGCCAACAAAGAATTACCCAGTTCAAAATGTCAACAGTGCCAGGGTTGAGAAGCTCTGATTTAGACCCCAACTCAATTATCACCCTCTCTGTGATGCCTTTAGTAAACTGCCCCGTGCCAAGAGGTGATGCTCCCTTCTTGGGGCTCCCATGGGTTCCAGTGCATGTTCTTTTTATCACATGGTGCTGTAATTGCCTGATTATACAGCTTTCCCCTCTAATAGATGACCTACTACCTGGAGGTTGGTCCTATACTATTCATACTTGTATTCTCACCACCAAACCTATTTCATAACATATTGCCTGGTATATAGGAGCTTAATAAATATTGGCTGGAAGGAAAGAAGGAAGGGATTCAGAGAGGGAGGGAAGAAGAGGAAAAAAAGTGAGAGACTGAAAAAAGAAAAGACAGAAGGAGGCAGGATTTACAAAAGAAAATGAAAGAAACGTATGAATTAAGTGCGTTGGCTTCCAGGGGACTACATCCTCAGGAAACACCTTGGGAGTGATGTCATAAAACCGAGCAGACTCTACTTCACTTTACAAATTTTTATTGAGCACTTACTATGTTCTGGGCATTGTAATAGGTTCTGAGTATGGTGAAAAATGGGCATTGTTCTTTGTGGAGTTTGTTACTTCTCGAGCAAGACAGACACTATGCAAAGCAAACAAGTAAGTCACAACATAAAGCAAAAGAGTTATCAAAGAAGAGTCAGGACGGCTTCTGGGAGGGGTGGGAAGGAAGTGCACTTGGGTTTAAAGGAGGCTTGAGATTTTATGGAACTATAGTCCTTAAGGTATGAGAGGTCACCGTTCTGGAGAGCTTAAGTAGGCAAGAATCCAGGTGTGGAACCAATAAGGTATCTGGAAGGTGCAAGAGAAATTCCAAAATGGCGGGTCCAGAGGCAGAAGCTGCCGCCGCCGTAGGATTTGTTCTGTAAAATTTGAATTCAGTCAAAAGGTCACACTCAAGGATCTAGAAGGCCACATGTGGCCCCGAGGCTGCAGGTTCCCCGACCCTTAGATTTTACAAAGTGTATCTTTGGCTTTTAATATGGGGAGACAAGGACCCTTAAGAATGCCAAACCGGGGGATGGGAGCCCTCTGGGAACCTCCTTATTCTTGACTCCTGTCTCACCTTGGACACTGACATCCAGTCATCACGAACTTCTTGCAGAGTCTTTCTCCAAGGTACCCCTTCGGGCCCTCATCTCCTGTGATACCTTCCTTGTTGCTCTCCCTGCTTCCGTCCTATTGGTTCTCAGCCATGGCTACATTATCAACCCCTTGGGAAGCTTTTGATGATATCAGTGCCCAGGCCTTATCTTGGACCAACGGAATCAGAATCTCTGGAGCAGGGCTTCGTGTTTTTCAAAAGCTCCCTAGGTTATCGTGATGCCCCAGTAGGAATGAGACCCTCTACCATGTTGCTATGAGGGTAAAACTCTTAAAACTCTGAAAATTAATTCTCCATCTTAGAATCTTCCATTTTCAAAGCCTACAGGATTGAGTCTATTCTCCTTAGCTTACACTTGCCCTAATTTTCCAGCTTCATTCATTCCTTTGCTCAGCTACTGTTCCCATTTCCCTTTGCTGAATGGGCCATGATCTTCCGCTCTCTTCCTGAACACTGGCTGTTCCTTCTGCCTGGAATTCACTTCCCGCCACCTTCAGCTGGTGCACTCTTACTTATGTTTCATGACCCAACTCAAATGTCTTCTTTCTATTCACCCATACACAAATCTAGTTATTCCTTGCTCTAGCCCTCATAGCAACTGTACTATACTGGGTTCAAATGTTGACAGTCTCAGACTCTATGCTGCAGACACATAGATTTATTTTCCTACAACTAAAATAAAATTTGAACTCAAGGACACTTATTTCCACTAATGGCTGAAAATTCTTAATCTCATCACTTTAGTCACTTCTGGATTAATTATCAGTAATGTTCAAGATTCTCTACCCATCCCTCTGCAGGACAGTTCTCTGGGTGGTCTTTGATGGACCCAGTTCTCCCCTCTTTCGTATAGTTCTCGTGCATAACTGTAGAATGTGCAGGGAATGCAATATTCTGAGATAGGAAGAAACTGCCTGAAACAGCCTGAACCTTGTTCCTGTCCCCTCTTGGCAATGTAACATCTTGAGTTAGGGAGGAACTTCCTGGGACATGCTGTGCTTTTTTCCTCCCTCCCCCAGAAGCACGATGTTCCTGAAAGCTTTGCCCAGGAAGTCACATGGCCCCTGACACTTATAACCCAGGGTGGGCTGTCCTTTGGGGTCTCTCAGCTACGGTGTGAGGCATGCCCAGTCAAGACGCCATCCTACCAGGGCAGCTTTCTCAAGCCTTGGGAGGCAGCTCATGATGGATCCTGGGCTTCTTTTGTCCCTGCTGCCTATCTGTAGGTAATAAACCTGCTTCATATAACTTGTTTTAGGTAAGTATATTCTGTCTCACTAGACTCAGGCATTGGTAATTCTGCAGCCCAAGATGCAGTTGGCACAAGATTTGGACACCGATTCCTAGTGGTTGGTAATGTGATGATATCTCTGCTATACTCTATGCAATGGTAGTCCTCCCTTGGGATTGGTTATTAGTGAACCTGCTTTACAGAAACACCTTTCCTTGGTACTATAATTTACAGAGCATTGAGGTATGATGGGAAAATCATTTGGGGATTAGAGGAGAAACTTCCAGGGCTCATGCCATCCTCAGGCCTACACTGGCCCCCACCACAGATAGGTTGTTGCATGTAGTGTTTGGGAATTATGTTCTGGAATCTCCTTCTCACGCTAGCATCATTGCAGTCTTTGTCTGTTCTCTTCATCTTAGCAGATGTCCACTGTTCCTTGGGAGCTCAGGAACTCTTGGCTGGTTTCCTCACCCCACCTTGGCACAGTCAGGACTCTGACGCTGTCCTTAGGACTCTCTGCATCTAGAGACGTCCCTCAGCCCTGGCGAGTGGACTGCTTGGAGCCCGTGTTTCTCTGGCGCCATTTTGCTGCAGCACTGCCCTGAGGGAGGGAGGAGCCTCTTTAAGAGGCTTCAGGCTAACTGGGATCGACAAGAGGAAGTGAGTGACAAGTCCTCTTGACCTGAGATTGTCCCAAACCTACCTGGGTATTTCTCTCATACCCACCTTCTTCCACCAAAGAGTGCTCCCATGAAGAGAGAAAGAGAAGAAACAGCTTCTTCTTGGACACCCACCAAGGCATTAGTCTTGTCCAAAACTCCTCTCTCACCCATTGCCATATTTTTTAAAATTTGTTTTTCAGGTGAGAATAAGGCTACAACATCATCACATATCTGCCCCTATTTTTTGGTTTATTTAGGAACCATGGTGTTTACCCCAGTCCTCCGAGCTCTAGCACCAATACTTGAAATTCTGTAAAACCTCTTTTTTCCCTCTCAACAGAGCCCGGCTCTTGAAAATCAAAAACGCTTTGTCTTTCAAGGTATTATTTGTTCCACAAGTTCAGTAAATTGCAAATATTTTTTGTCCTAGGCTTTGTCTAGCTCCCCCTTGAGGATGTTCATGAGAGGTATAGAAATGTGGCAAAAGGTGTTGAAAACCTATAGATTTTAACACTCACGGTTTACCCACCGCAGCATCTGTAACTGGTTAGAACGCTGATCACACTGCATTGTCATCCTTTGTTTACCCTTCGCACCTTACCTGTGAGCTCCTCTGGGGGTATTTCTTTCAGCATCTCTGGAGCAACCCTCTTGGCAACACACGTTGAGCGCTCAATTCATCAATAAACAAATATTTATCGAGCACCACTTTGTGTAAGACACCAGGTGAGGCATTGAGGATCAGCACGGATCAAAAGAGAGTCATGACTTTAGTGGAGCTTGCAAGCTAGCAAGGAAGGTGGGTATTTAACAAATCATCACACTAGTAATTTATTAAATGTAACTGAGATCATTGTTCTTTATTATTTGTTTCTCCTTCTAGTTGTGAAGGCATATCATGGGGGTTCCTGGTTTGTTTTCTGAGGAAGAGTTCACTAGAGCACAGATGTGAAAACCAAGTAAAACTTAAGTAGGCAAGTGACGGTTGAGTGGAGTGGGGAAGGGGGCATTTAATTAAGGAACACGGCAGAAGATTCTGAGGGAGGAAGGACCTCAGCTTGTTCAAGTCACTAAGAGAAGGTCCATTTGGCTGGGAGACAGAGAGAGAGGGTGATGCCATGATGAGTGGATGAGTAGACAGGGACCAGACCAGACATTTTCATATTTATTGAATAAATAAAGGAATGAATGAACTCACAGCAGGCTGAAACTTTGACTTCTGCTCTAGGTTAAAAACCATGGTTGCCTAGAATCTGCAGTTACATGATATTGACTCAGACAGTTATGCATCGTGTAATCATAAAACAAACCAGAGACAGGGCTAAAGGCAGAGCTGACAGAAGTGTCCAGCACTTTAAATGCAAATCCCAACTAGCTGTACCTATTCTACAGCAACATCTTTAGAGCTAAGCTGACACAGATGCATTTCTCCCTCACCCCTTCTACTTGGTGGTTTCCAGGTGCAGGAAGAAAATCATTGCTTGAGAAGTCAACCATGCCAACACCCCGTGTCCAGCGTCAAAGGGTAGCAAGGCATCTGCTGAGAGAATGGGGTATTGACGCAAGCCCCAGATGGGGAGAGCTTGATTACCACTCTGACCAGTCCTTATCAGTGAGAGCTGGAACAGAAGGAAAATCCAGGAAGTGAGGGCATCCTCCACTGATGGAGAACTAGGATAAATGTGAAACAAATTGATCAGGGTTAGTAGGTGCCAGGCTGAAGGGCAAAACTCCAGGAGGATCAACCCAGTAACCACTGCTTTGAGTTAATAACCAGGAGATGTTAAGGGAAGCATGGTGGCTACTCTGTGGGTTTGGGTTGTGGCAACCAGCCAGTCGGGACAAGGGTTTTGCCCCACTATATTATCTGATAGCTCTAATGAAAGTCAGATGGGAGAGCTAATCAGATCGTTCCCTTGGCCTGGACCCTTTTAAATCAAAGAGGTCTATTTTGGCTCGCCATGTTAAATAGACCCAGAGACCTGACATTTTGTGTTTATTTGAAATGATAAACTTAATCATGAGCAAAATGTTAAGAGATGACAGAACTGGCCACAGTAAGGTCACATCGTGTCCCTGCCAAACATAATGCAGGCTCTCGCTTTCGCCAGGTTGCCAATTCCTGTCACAGGGGGCCCGAGGCACTTGCAAATGGGACCGGAGTCTATGTGATAATTAATCCATGGCGCTCGGTAAAGACTGCCAAATCTGCCATATGGTAGTTTTATGATCTGGACTGCTGTTGTCTCTGGAGAAAGCTAACATCATAATCTCATGTACTTGTTATCTGTGATTAGGACTCGTACTTCTACAGGGTAAAATGCGAGCATGGTAGAGAAGCCCAGGATTCCAGCACCCTGAGATGCTACTACCAAACTTTAAGGGGAAAAGTGTTAGCACCATCAATACATGCAAGAAAAGGCACAAAATTCTTACCTGGGCACCTGCTTGTGTCCTGAACTCACAATGCTTGGGTACCATGAAGAAATATGACATATATTTTGTAAGGACTCTGCTGTACATATAACAGAAACACCTAACTTGAGAAAGTAAGAGGGGCTGCCTCCCAGAAATATTGTGGGGTAAAATCACATTTCTCCCTGTTTTGTATTTTTCAGGAATGGGCAAGCCAGGTGTTCTTGATAATTTTCTTCCATGGCAACATACAGATTGGTTGATGGAGTCATCTATAGGACTTTCAGCTGGGATTAAGACTTCGGCACACTCTCAAAAGAATTTTATGGAGAACTTAAAGTTGAAAGTGATTCATACCACCATTAACTGCAAATGCCACATTGTCATAATTGTTCCTGGGGCTCCACCATAGAGAAGAAAGGCTGTGGGTCATCCCCAAATTTGTGTGCTTTGTCTGTGACTGCATCCTTTTTGTTCCTACTCAAGGAAGGACATTATCAAAGATGAGGCTGATGCAGATCTTAGGCCACAAACACAGTTTGTAAGAAGACACATAACACCTCGAATGTTCTCTAGATTAATTTCTATTGTAAGCCTTGTGGTGGAGACTGCAGATTGCTTTCACAATATCTATTCTTCCCTTGCTTCCTTCATGATTAATATTTAATTTTATTGAGGGTGACTATAAGCCCAGCTAAAAGGTGACATTTCATATCCACACTTGAAGTCAGCAGTGGCCATGTAATACATTCTGGCCAATGAGATGAAAGTGCAAGTTATTATAGTATGTAGGAGTTTAATATGGGACATCCAACTGTTTGTTGTTTTTTCCTGCTTCCTTTGCTATTTTTTTTTTCCCCTGAAATGCTGATGCAATGGTTGGCACTATAGCAGCCATATTGGACTCCCTGAGAGATCTTAAAGTTAGACGCCTCCTGTTAAGGATGGAAGAACATAAAAAAAGAAGCCTTTTTTCTGTTGTATACTTCTGAATCAAATTCATAACTGATGCAAATCCCTATTATGTGAAATGATGGAAATAAAATATTTCAATTCAGGGTTCTTCCCTCTTTCTCAGGGTTGTCTTTAAGTTCACGGAGCTTGGATAGGAATCAGAGGTGGGTGTGGAGTGGGTCTGGGATGTAGTCATTGGTATCATGCTCTATTTATGCTTCATCCGCTGGCTTGTCTTTGCTTTCTTCTGGCCCTAGGTTGTCAGCCATGCAGACGACAGCTGCATCCTCCTTGTTCTGAGCATAGGATTGCTTTTATTCTTCTGTCCCTTGCTACCACATCTACCCTTAATAGCACAGGAAACTTTCCACCACTCCCAAGCTTTCCTTGTTTGTAGGAAAATCTATAAAATTGCCTCAGGACCATGTATCTGGACCCTACTCAAAGACACACTTTTCCTTCCACACGTTCAGGCATCAAAAACAGAGATTCCCATAAGCCCACAACGTTGACATGGTCCTGAATCTGTCACGAATATGGTGGCCCAAGTCGTATGTAGGCAGATATAAGCTTGCTTCTAATCTGATTCATTATTGTATTTTAGGTCATTACAAATTTCAGTACCTTATTATTGGCAATAACTAGGTTGCAACTGACTTCACAACAGACTGTGACAGGCCAACACATAGACACCCCATGGTTGAAAGCTGCTGGGGTAAGATGTCCTCGTGGTAGCCTGTGGAGCCTCACTTTGGAGCTGCCTCATCACTGTTTAATGTAGAGAATAGAGAACTTCTGTCCTGGTGCACCAACAGTCAGAGGTCATGAGGATTTGCTAGCTCATAGTAACCTTATAAAACTTGCAAGGGCAGAATCATTTAAGCCCTAAGAGATCCTCAGAAAGGGAAGCTTCTGCCCTTCCTTTTAGCAGTTTCCAACCATGGGCACTTTTGAGCCATTTTGAGAACAAGAAGCAGAAGCCAGCTGGTCATAGGAATTATATATACATTCCCACATGTATCTTTATATCTATATTTACATATATATAAATATACACATTTATATATACACCTATAGAGGTACATATCTTTTATCATTTTTACATTATTGCACTATAGACATGTATACCTTGCTATTTGAATTATCTTCTTACCTGTTATAAACTTTTAAAATATATATATAAATTGAGGTCAAATTTACATGCAGTGAAGTACACAGAATTTAAGAGTATGATCCTATGAATTTTGCCCAATGTATATACCCAGTATGACCACAATTCCAGTCAAGATAGAGAATATTTCTATCGCTCCAGCAGTTGCTGGGTGAGGTATTACAGGGATGGTTCAGGAGCCTTAAAAATCTGTGCATGCCTGACAGCCCAAGAGGATGGGGCAATGTCCTGTTGTGAATGGTGACTTGTGCTGGGCGTGTCTGGGAAAAGAGATCAGGGTGTCGTAGTTCACAGAATTTTCCCAGACCTGTGGCCTTCCTCCCGTCAGTCGTTTGCATGGTCACTGATACCCAGAAATCACGTCAAGCCATTTTCCCCAGAAATATTCTGATTATGTGAAGTAGATCATGTGGCCTGCGATAAATCACCCTCATTGTCCCTTGGTATTTTGAAAACTGATGAAACCGCTGATTCTTGGCTTCTTACTTTGTATGCAAATGATGAATTATAGATAGGAAATAGGAAGAAGAATTCCGACCCTGGTTTGCCGGTCTGAAGCGAAGTGGATTAGAGAAAGAACACTGTTATTCTTGACTATTTATTGTGACATTGCTTAGAAAAATTCAAACCCCAAAGACTCCAAATCTCTGGGGACATTGTTAGCCTTCTGCAGGAATTATTAAAATGTACAGAAATGTAGAAGCTACACTTTATAATAATTAATCAGGGTCTGTTGATTAATAAAGCTCATTTTTTAGTCTCAATGATTCAGAGTATCATCCAAAGGACAGTGTCCTTGTCATTTTGATTAAGAAACCAGACTTTGCAGTGGAAAGAAGTACAGGAACCTTCGTGCTTCCTCTGTCTCCCCGTAAAATAAATATTGAATGAGAATATTAACTCGTTAACCTTGACAACAATTTGTAATTTTCATAAGGGGGAAAAAACTCGCATATTCAGCAAATAAATCGCTGCAGGGATTTCAGGAAAACAAATTGGAGAGAAGGAAGAATTGCTACCATATGAATTCTGTCATTTTTATGGGCCGGGGTGATTAATTTGTTTGTTTAGGTCCCTCAATTAAGGCCACAAATAGTGTAAGGTGTCGGGAGCAAGTTAGCTGCTATGTCTGGTACGAAACAGTCAACTATCAGTGAGAAAGGAAGGTCATCTGGGGGAAGGGAGTAACCCGGCCCCAAACTTGAGTCTTAATACCATACCAGAGCCTCTTTACCTGGGGTTAGCTGCTGAAGCTATAATTTCACTCTATTAATAGTTTAAAGCTTGTTTTAACAGATAACCCCTTTCACTGGGCGACTACGAGGGAAAATCATTAGGTGGAATTAGCAGTAGCAGTCACAGCTTTTCCAGGGTTATCTAATTATTTTGAACTCAATTTAACCAGGAATAGAGATAAAATAAATAACCCATGAACTATTTACCTTGCCGGTTAGAAGGCTTCTTTTGTCCATTAAAAGAGAGAGAGAGAAAAAAGAAATCAAAAGCATTTGAGGCCAGAATCAAAGCCCTGTTTTCTTAATTTTGCAGTCATATGGGGGCCTGAGATGTATTTCTCTCCTCCTCTGACCCTTCACACTCCTACCCTGAGGATGTCATTTGTTGAGATATTTGCCATTACGTGTGTATTGAGTGTACTGTTTTCTCCCAGCTAGCTCTGCTTAAAACTCACTGCTGAGGGACTTTGGATAATCCACATTTTTGTTTGTAAGGTTTGTTTGCTCACCTTGCTGGCTCCACTACCATCCCTCTGTAGGGGATTGAAGATTTAATATGGTTATTTTTAATTTTACTTGAATAATGACTTTTTGAAGGAGAGGCATGGATTAGTGTGTTTGTGGCTGGTGAGGGGAGAGTTAAGTGAAATAAATGTGTTTCACATTTTGCTCAGAACAAGGTGAACAAGAGGCAGGGAAAACAATCCTGCGAGTCAGTGGGCAGATCTGAGACTTTGTGCAGCACCTTCCTCTAATGTTCATCCTGGCTTGGCCACTTTCTAGCAACATGACCTTGATCAATTCCTTTGTCTGTTAGAGCCTGTTTCCTGTTTTGAAAAATGGGGCTGATAATAATACCTACATTCTAAGGTTGATGTTAGGATTGAATGAAACACTTATAAAGTGCTTATCACCTGGCACATAGTTAAGTCTTCAGAAAATGTTAGCTATTGACGACAACCATGGAGGTGGCATGGCGATATGTTTGCAGGCTGAGAATGACAGAAGACTAAAAAGACAAGAAGAGAAACAGGACAATTAATGAAGTTCATTTCCAGGGCAATAGGAAAAGTACCAAGAACAGAGGTGAGAAAACTGGCTCTGGATGGCAGGACGCAGAATGAAAGGGAGCAGCGCTGGAAAGAGGCACGTACGCGTCAGGTGCAAGTGAAGGATGCGCACGATGGATGGGTCCGTGCATCAGATTCTTCTTGCCAATTACATGTTACTCAGGTGAACAAGGTCAATGCCGAGAGGGCAGACACTTGAGGAGTGCGTGAAAGACAAGACATGGATGTGGAAAGGCATGCGACAGGCAGCTGACCGGGAGCACTGGACAGCAGACTAGAGGAGAAAGTTTTGATCTCACTAACAAGTCAGCAAATGCATGTGTGTCAGAGACCTCTCCATCGGGAAGTGCTTTACATGAAGGGTCATGGAAGCCAATGGTCGGAAAAACTGATTCCGTGATGGCATCAAAGGCTTGGTCTTGGATAAAAGGTAAACAAAACCGCTGATGGCCAGTGGCATTATTACCTGCTAAAGAGAGCCGTCTCATTGTTGTGTGCACAGTAGGTGCTCAATAAATACTTGTTGCATGTTGACTCAGCTGTCTTCAGGTACCTCAGGGTTAGGGTTGGACATGATTTTATTAACTGTCTTTATTGGTGTTCCAAAACAAACAATATAAGCAACAAAATAGTAAAGTAGTATTGGCCTAAAGTATAAAATAAATATCTATAAGTCCCTAATGATATAAATAAATGACTGAATAAACAAATATATGTGGAAAAATAGACAAATATCTCATGCAGAAGAACTCCAAATAATTCATGTAGATACACTGTCCTCAAGGAGGTGGAACACAAACCCCCACACCTTAAGTGTGGGATGTTCATGGTAACTTCCTTCCAAAGAGAACAGTATGGAAAAAGAGAAAAAAGAGTAATGTTATAGTGGAAAAACCTGACGACACTGCCTCAGTCAGGTGATCAAGGTAAATATTAACAGCAGTGAGTCATGTTGATAGTATGGATGTGATGTGATCAAAATGCCACTTTACCTCTTTGGTTTTCTTCTCCCAAATCCATAACCCCAGTATAGTCATGAGAATATCAGCAGCCAAATCCCAGTTGGGGCACATTCTACAAAATACCTGATGAGTATTTCTCAAAACTGTCAAGGTCATCAAAAATAAGAAAAGTCTGAGAAACTGTCACAGCCAAGAGGGGCCTAAGGAGACATAATGACTAAAGTATAATATGGTGTTCTGGCTGGGATCTTGGAAGAGAAAAAGGACACTAGGTAAAAACTAGGAAAAACCAAATAAAGTATAGACTTTAGTTAATAATAGTATATTATTGTTGTTTCATTAATTGTGAAAATGAACCCTACTAATGTAAGATGTTAATAACCAAGGAAACTGAGTATGTGGTGTATGGTATACTGTCTTTGCAATTTTTCTTTAAATCTAAAACCATTCTAAAATAAAAAGGTTATTTTAATAAAAGCAAACAATCATACATTTTTACAGAGGGTGATAAATGAGAAGTGACACTAAGGATTAAAACGAGCTTATCTGTTTGGCACATGGGAAAAAAGTCCAGCTCCAATAGGGAACTCGGAAATGTCGGTGTCTCACTGCAGCAAACAGCGACATTCTACGTTCTGTTGCTACAACAAAAGCAAACTCCGAGAGATGCTAACGCACAACAGAGATGCTCCTACCGCCTTAAAAACGTGGAGGCTGTCAACCAGGGACTTCCAATGTCGATTTTCTTACATGCCCTTTGAAAATGGCACATAACCTCCGTGGTATGCAGAGTTGTGACGATTTGGTAAGACAGGTCATGCAAATCTCTCAAAACAGCATCTACCTCGCAATTACATTATAAATGATTGTTTTCATAGCTTCCACTTTTTGCTCAACAAGATAGTTCAAATAATGCTCAAAATTGTAGATCTAACATTGTTAAATCATTCCTTAATTGTTAAAATAGTTAAAGTATTGTCAATTTTTTGGATCGATATATAAAGCTTTGGTTAATATCTTTGAACATAAGTATTTGCTTCTCTGACAAATTCCTTTAGACAAACTACCAGAGGTGGGATTATTATAAAGTCTAAGGATATGAATGATTTTAAGCCTTGTACAGCATATGATGAAATTGCTTTCACATAAAGAATAAACCCCTTTATACTCTGGTAGGTCAAATAAGATGATGTCATTTAGCAGTACTTATGTATAGTCTTTTTTTCCCTCGGTACCTTAAAACTCTTTTTATGTTTGAGGAATCCCCTTAGTTTCAAGGTTGAGGTCACCTCCCCCAATAGCTGTTGAAGCTGCCATATGCTCAGTTCTCCACGCTGCCTTGAAGGTGAGATGTCATCCAGGCTCTTCCAGTGAGATGCCCAGACCTGCCTGGAATTGGAATGGGAGTCAGAATGGGAAGCAGAGACTGCAGGGACATCTCCCTGGGAGCTGTGGGGTTCTGAGCTTCAGGTCATGTTCCTGGAGGAGCACTGGGAGAGAGACCCAGGCACCAGCCAAAGTGCACAGCATGAGGTATTAGCAAGCCCCACGGCAGCACCTAGTGCGGGACCAATTCTGCATGTCACCTGAGGCCGTGTGCTTGGCTGCTGGCCCTGGACTTAATCCTTCAGCTTTCCCAGAAAGGCTGTGGGTAAACCAATAACATTATAATAAATTACCTTCTTGCTAAAATCAGCCCAAATATGTCACTGCTGCTTATGATGAAGACCCCTAATGTGTATATATACCATCTTAGCATCCCTCAACTGCACTGAGTGTTAAAATAGTTTTCTCTCTGTCCACATATTAAGTGAAAATCTGACACCGCTTTGTTTTAATGATCACTATCGAGCTTAAGAATCTGTTCACATGTTTACTGATCAACTGGATTTTTTACTCTGCTTTTTTCCACCAGAGAATATGCTCCCTTTTCCCCATAGCAAAGGAGGCTAGAAAATTTCAACAGAGGAAGAGAACATGCAAAATGGTACATCGTGACTCTTTGGCAGGGAATGTTCTTTTCTTTTCTTCCTTTCTTCCTTCCTTTCACTTTTCTGTATTTTTTTCCTTCATAGTATCAGTAATAGTTCGTGTATAATTTCTATGTGCTAACAAAGTTTATAAAGGCTTTCCATGCATTATTTTATTTAATCCTTCAAAAATCCTATGAGACAAGTGGTATTGCTATCCCCATTTCGTGGATGAGAAAACTCAGCCACAGAGAGGTAATTAATTTGTGTAAGGTTACCCATCTAGCAAGAGGTGGAGCCTAATTACAGAGGTGGAAATCTTGACCATTTCATGAGGCTATATGTTACTTCTATGTTGATTAAAAATTACCAACTATTATAAAACCCTATGAAGAAGGACCACATGAGAAGATTATTGAAATTACTAACAAATCTTTACCAGACCCTATCTGTTATCGGGGGTGGTTATTTTAACAAATCTATGGGCATAGGATTTCAGGTTCCACATTTTAGGTGAAATTCAAGGTTTTCTGGAGATCAATGGAATCTGCAACTTTTTATGTGTAGCCTTGCTGTAGCTTATTAAAATGAGGCAGTGGGGAAAATGTTGGGAGAAGCAGTCATTCATTTACAATGGGTTTCATTGACTAATGCCAGCGACGGTTTCTGTTCCACATTTGTTTCTCAAAGTGCTAATAGCAAGATTCTGTCCCTACAATCCTATTACTGGTGGCAATGGGATATAATCAGGCAGTACCTGCAGGATAAGTCAAAAGATTAAATTAAGTTGGGATTTGAATCCCCACTAAACACAGAATCAAACTAAGATTAGATTTCTGGACCCCAGTCTCAGAATGGCTTTCAAGGGCTTCTCTTAAACAACAACAAAAATATATCATTATTCACTTTGACCACTGGCATGTTAAAAGGAAATGCAGACAAAGAGAGGTGAGGCAGGGAAGGGACTACAACAATATAGAGTCTCGTTCTTTATTCCCTGAACACTTTCCGACTCTGCAGAGCGTGTTCATTTCCTGACCAAGCCTGGAGAAGTCCTATGTTGAATTCACATGCGGCACGTCAGCGACCCCCAGAATCATGACAATCACATCTTGGTCCACTGCTTTGCTCTTGACATTTCAGCATCTGAGGCCAAATTATCACAAGGCTTGTTTTGGTTTAAAAAACTACTGAGAAGAAATTCGAAAAAAGCTTCAATTCAGGTAAGTATTGGCAATAAAGATGTGAAAACTCCAAAAATAGGGTGGAGGGAGGATTTTTTTCCCCCTTAGCGTTTCCTTTTTCCATTTTTTTGTTCTGGTTGGTGGTAGTCTTGCTGTTCCTAAATACACTATATCATCACCTTTTCAAAGCAGACCAAATGAGATGCAATCAAGTATTGACAGTGATTCTTCAAATTGAAAATATTTGTTCAAGCTCCTGCCTTTCTCCTGCAATGATTTCCATCAAGAGCCATGTGCTTCCTGAACATATCACACAAAACTGGTTGTTACAGTTCTTCTAGAGATTCCATTCTTCTTATAGTCCTTTTCATAAAGAAACAAAGCTTTAATCACTTTGTTTATAAGATTAGAAAAGAAAGCCACACTAAAGTGAAGATACCAATTGATGGCTTTGAAAATTTACAAATTTCTGCACATCAATAACCTTTAGAGCCACACTTCGATCTGACAATACCAAGAGCCTCCTACCTATTGTGAAATATGTAAATCAATAATATTAATTATTGTAAGGCTAACTAAAATTCATTGATTACCGTACATGTTAGGCACTCCTCTCAGAACATTACATGTATTAACTTATTTGATCCTAATAACAAATTTATGAGGCAGATTCTGTTATTAGATGAGGACCCGAGGACTGATACGGGGAGGTCACTTGTCCAGGCTCACATAGCTGCAGAGGAATTGGGGGTTCAAACCCCATTGATTAGAAACCAAATCCCATAACTCCTAACAGTTTACAGTACAGCCTCTGGAAAGGATGCTAAAAACCGATTTAGATTGTATATTCTCATTTTCTGCCTGTGTCATATTTACAATTAAAAGCAAATAAAAAATTTCCCTCCTTGGCAGTAGAAGTTTGTATGCATTTATTTGAGATTTTGCCTGTTGTACTGGCCGTGGTGCCTCCTTGCTTGCTCAGAATCACAGCTACTCCTGCTCTGCCTCTGGGGTGCCATCCTTTTCCCTTCGATTTCGAGGCTAGAGCAACTGTCAATCAAGCTTCCCTCCCAACCCCTTGGCCAACAGATAGGCCACCAAGCAAAACTGAACAGTTCCATTTCCCGGCCATTCGGATCTTGACAGGAGTGGCAAACACTGGTTCATCCCACCCCTGTGCATGCACTTTCCTCTCTGCAGTCCGGGTTCCTGTACCTTTTGGGACCTGATTCTACAGTTCTCCTTTTGAATTTGTGCTCTATTACACACTCTTCCAATAAATTCTCTCTCTCCCTCTTTCAGCTTAACATAGCCAAGATGGATTTCTGTTGTTAGCAGCCAAAGAATCTTAACAGATATACCTGTCAAGATGGACAAGTGTTAAAGAACAAGGAACATTTCCCCACGAGGGTCCTTCTCTTGCTCTCCCTGAATTAAAAATAATGGTGAAGAATTATTTATTGAGTGCTTATTGTATGCAGGTACTGTGCAAAGTGCTTTATGAACTTGAAATAAAATAAGCCTCATTCCAGAGGCCTCATCCCCAGTAGCATTTTCTGAGTGGTGAGTCACTAGCGTCTCTGACTCAGAACAAAGACTGACCAAAATGAGCAGTTTTGTACCATTGATAATTTACCAAGTGCTCTGCTATGCAGGCTTTCCTTTCATCCTCAAGACACCCGCGTAGGCAGTACGACCCCCTGCCAAGAGCACCGCCTCCCGCTCCTTCCTTTGGCCTCACTTCCTCTTATCACTCCGGGCTCCACCCCAGTGTCACCTGCTCACAGAAGCCACCCTGACAAGCTCATGGAAAATGTTTGCCCCTCTTCAGTCACCTACTACCCCCTTCATTTTCCTGCTGGCTCCTGTAACTGACAGAAGTTATATTCCTGTGGCTTCTTGTGTATTATGTCACCCCATTAGGATGCACATCCCTTTGACTATCATGTTCACCTCAGTATTTTCAGGACATATAACTGTTTCTGACACAGAGCAGACACTAACATTTGCTTAATACATACATAAATGCAAGAATACATTTTTACTAGTTTGTAATTCCTCTACAAGGACAGCTCTGGAACTGAGAGCTGTATGATAGTGATTAAGTTACCTTACCTTAGTAAGTTTCTGGTTTTCCATCTGTAAAATGGGAATACTTAGAGTACCTCCTGTTAGGCTTACTATTAGATTTATGTGAAGTGAAAAATATGAAGCATTTAGCATTGTGTCTAGCTAGAGTACATGTTCAGCAGAAAGGGGAGGGTAGCAGACCCCAGTGAGAAGGAAATTCCTCTTTCTGCTGTTTGTTCTTTACCCCTCTGCTATTTTGACAGACTACATTTGACCCTAAGGTATAAAAATGCAAAATCGTACAGTCTTGGGTAAAAAGGGGATTCTTTTAATATTGGAAATTTAAGGCAGATTCAGAACTGGGAAGTGAAATATAAAAAATCTGATTTTTAGCATCCTGTATTGATATAAATTTACCACGTTAGGACTCTTTGGTTCTACATTGGGTTCCACATAAAACAAACTAAAGCACAAAAATATATTCATTTCACTAAGACAGCCAAAGCCAGTCTGACAGGGCTTGATCCGACAGTTCAGTGATGTTGTCAGGGCGTGTCTCTCTCCATCTGGCAGTGCTACCTCCCTCCAGGTTGACTTCACACTCACGTAGGCCATCTGTCTACGTGGTCGTTCTGCACACCGTCAGACTCCCGGTCTGCCAGCTAAAAATCTCTGTGAAACAAGAGCACAACTTCCTCTACACTTCTAGCAAAGATCTCAGAATCGTATCTCATTGGCTTGGCTTGGGTCACATGATCATCTCTAAACCAATCAAAGCAATCAAGGGGACGGATTTCTCCGACTGGCAGGCCTGGGTTACCTGCCCAAGCTTGGAGTTAAAGGTGGGGTCAAGCACATGGACCAAGATTGGAGAAGGAAAGGGCCCCTAGCAGGGAATTGGGGTGCTGTTACCAAAAGAGGAAAGTGGAAGACTGGGCAGACACAACCAACAGACACCAACTCCATTTGCTTAGGTAGCACTAAATGATGGCTCCAAAGACGATGATTCTGATGACGATTCCTATGACAAAAGAGAAGAAATGTGTGACATGCAAGATTCCTCATGTAGAAATAGGGTGACCACCCATCTCAGTTTGTCTGGGACTTTCATTGCTAAACTAGGGAAGTCCCAGGCACACTGGGATGTGTTGGTCACCCTATCCAGAAAGTACTAGCAGAACTATAGCTCATACCCGGCTTGGAGATGTTGTTTCTTCTTCCTCTCACCCTCATGCCCCAATCACTCGCCAGGCTTTTCCTGAACATTTTCCAAAGCCCTGAACTAGGTGGGGCACAGGGAATTCACAGGTGCAAGACTGGGTCTCTTTGGCCAAAGAAGGACAAATCACTGGACGAAATTATAAGACAGTGTGAGAGCTTTAATGTAGTAGGTGCATCCTATTACACAATTTTATTGGAAAGTGACATACCCATGATGGGGGTTGTGTGTGACTTTGCCCATAAGAACATTCCCAAAGAAGGTAAACAACCTCTGATGTCAGTATCAAAGGAGAAATTGGACCAATCTGAAGATTCCTGTTCCAGGTAAATGGTCTTGCCATGAAGTCGAACTATAAAACCCGAGTAACAACAGAAATACAGAAAGATAGTTGGTTCTCCCCAGAAGTGACTGCCTCTTGACTGATAGCTTAAAATATAGAATAGGAAGGGGATGTACAGAGATGTGGACACAAACCAATAGAAATGTATGTGTTCATCTAAATTTTAGAAAACTGGTTGGTGGCTGGCTACGTCTGATCTTCCCCAAGAAAGAGAGCAAATGGCATAGCAAATTTTGGTCCTGTTTGTCTCTGCTGCTGAGACTCCTAACCCAGTCACACTGCCCACATAGCGTGCACCACCCACACCATAAAGGTTCAGAAGCACCTCTCCTGCCAAGATGTCCCCCATGGTCTTGGCTTCTATTCAAGAGTAGATGAAGGATGGTTCTTAAGACAAGCCCCAAATATTAATTTAGCCCTGAAACAGACACATAAACACACACACACACACACACACACACACGCTGTGTGAAAATCTTTCTAAACATCCTTCTATTTCAAAGAGATTGTACATAAAAGAGGATTTAAGTCAGGGAAAAACCAAAGCATTTTGTTTCACAAATAGAATTGGTGTGGGAGTTGATTGTTTTCTCTCCTGAGGGATAAACATTTTAATTTAATAACAGTCAGAAAGTGCCTAAATGTTCTTGAGGAAAAAATATGGTGTTCCTAGGAGGGCAGGATCTATTCACTTGCTGAATACTTGGAATGAGGCATTTCGTAGCAGTGTCACTCAAAAATACCAACCAAAAATTTCTAAGTGTCAAATTCTACTAATAAAAATAACCACAGTTATCACTTAAAGGATAATTTTTATGTGCCACATCTGATGTGGCAGGTGTTTTTTATATGTTGTCTGACCTATTCCTCATGTCAAGCCCATGAAGTAGGGGTCATTACAACCCCCATTTTATAGGTGGGTAAACTGAGGCTAAGAGAAGTTAGTCAACTTGCAAGAAAGGGACAGAGCAGGAATTCAAATTCAGGTCTGTCTGACTTCGAAGTCTGCATTTATATTAATCACCATTTATATAGCAGGTTAGTTTGCAGCACCTTCCAATAGAGCCATCTTAGGTAGGATGCAGATTTGCAAGAGGAGAAAAACCAAAATAGAAAAATGAGTTTGCACAGTATTTATTAAGAGAATGCCACAACAGCTGAGGCAACAGACAGCGAGGTGGCCAGGCCAAGAAAATAAAATTATATGTGTGAAAAAAAAAAAACCCACAGAGGGAATCTTCACATAAATAGAATTTGGTCATATTTGTGGCTGATTGCTTGTTTGTTGCTAGACCTTTGTGAAGAGTCTAGTTGTTTTTCCATGCATATGTATGAAATAATAAAGGCTTAGAAGGGCACAGTCAGAGAGTTTTAAGTTATTAGCTGTTCCACTTTATCTCTAGCAGATCTGTTCGTCCTTCATCTTCTTGGCCTCAGTTCACTGCCATAGATACCCTATACAAGCCAGTTTTCATAAACCATTCAAATTCCATCAACAAATAAAGACCTCATCCTATATTAATAACAATAATGTCTAATATTTATGGCGTGTTTACTCCATGCCAGTCTCTATCTAAAGACTATAAGTATTAACTAATTAAAATCCTCACAACAGCTCCATGAGGAAGATACTCTTACACCCCCTTGCCCCAGGTTTCACAGCCAGCAAGAGTCAGAGCTGGGATTCAAACCGTAGTGGTCTGGCTCCGGAGCCCACACCCCTAACCATCATGAAATACTACTGCTAAGCAAGGAATCAGCAGCACACTTTTTCTATAAAGGGCCAGATAGTAAATACTTTAGGCCTTACTATCCCAACTACTCTGTCACTACTACTTCATTGTATGACTACAACTGCCAAGGTAGCACAAAAGTAGCCTTAGGCAATGCATAAACAAATGGGCAAGGCTATGTGCCAATAAAACTTTATCTATAAAAACAGGCAGTAGGCTGGGTTTACGGACCCTTGGTCTAGACTATATATAATGGTTGGGATTTTTGTTCTCTTATGTAGTTCATTCCACCCAGAGTTACAGGAAATTTTCTCATATACCTTTTTGCTTTCCCACATTTTATTTCTTCTGCTTGAAACATTTCCCTTTATTTTGTTAGGTGGATGATAACATTGATGATGATGATGATACTTGTGAAAGCTTACTGAGTGTTTCCATGCATCAGGCATGGTGTTTATGTCTTACCTTCATGATTTATGTCTTCACAATGACCATGTAAGGTTGGTATTCTTACCCCCTTTGTACAGGTGGGAGAGCTGAGGTCAGAGAGCTAAAGAAACTTTGCCATCCAACAGGACTGGGCCAGAGAGCTGAGACAAACAGAAGTGTCTGACTCCAAAGAACCTCATCTTACCCACTATGTACAGTTTCTCAAAATCTGCTTGGTAGACCATGTGCACCAGGATCTTGGTGAAGGGATTGTAAATTTGCATTTTAACAAGCTTCTTAGGTGACTCATATGTGCATTTTATTAAAATGTGATGAGCATGGCGTTAACATGATGTGGCCAACCACTTCTGCATGCTCTCTTAGACCCTCGAGGCTGAATGAGGGCTCTCCAACGCCTGTGATTATCTGTCTGACCGCTATTTACCCTATATTGTAATTACGTCCACATTTTTCTGTCTCTTCCATTATTCAATCATTCTCAAAGGTTGGGAACAGTGTCTCTAGTTCACTGTTCACTGTTCTAGGACCCATCATGTAGTTTTTATATATATTTACTGAATGGGTAAATAAATTAATAGAAGCACCAACTGCATGAGTTTTAAAATGATCTTCATAGCTACATTTTTATATGACTACTTCGTGATTTGTATTGTCGTCCCCTGGATTCCCTTGTTTTACTTTATTTTGCCACTAATCCCCTTGTTTAATTTTCAGTATATTTGAAGTACGCATCCACTCACTCCATAAACAAAGTTTTCATTTTTATTTTCAGTTTTGCCTTATGTTGAATATAACTGAAGAGAGCTAGGGAATACGGCTAGGATAGGAAGAATATCTTAAAAGGAGGCTTTTTTTAACATACCAACTTACTAGTTACCATTGATGGATACCTGCCATGATCCTAGTGAGAAATTATCAAACTGAGTCCTTACGTTCAAGGAGTTTCCAATTTAGTTGAGGAATTAAGACACAAAACTCAATAAAATGGAAAGAGATATATCTAATTCTATGCTAAATTGTATTATATTGCTATCTCCTTTTGTCTTAGTGCAGGCTGCTATAACAAATTACCATAAAGAGGGTGGCTTAACAGCACGGGCTTATTTCTTACAGTTCCAGAGCCTGAGAAGTCCACGATCAAGGCAGCGGATCTGATGTCTTGTGAGGGCTCCTCCTGGTTTGCAGACGGCCACCCTCCTGTTGTATCCTCACATAGTGCAGAGAACGAGAGCTCTCACATCTTTCAGAAGGACACGAATCCCATTCATGTGTACTCCACCCTCATGACCTAATTAACTTCCAAAGTCTCACCTCCTAGTACCATCACAGTGAGGGTTAGGATTTCAACAAATGAATTTGGGAGGGGAGAAACACAAACATTCAGTCTATAACAATTTAACAAACAAATACTCATTAAGCGCTTGCATAACACCGTCTAGTCACTGTTTCAAGTGTCAGAGATGAAGGCGTGAGCAGCACAGTGTCCTTAGAACTTACATTTCAGCTCAGAAAGACGAGACTATAAGCCAGAATGACAATATACAAACAAGACAACTGCCCATAGTGGTAAGTGATAGGAAAAGATCACAACAGGGTGACATGATAGAGTGGTTGGGGGTGGAATACTCCGAATAGGGTCCTTAGGAATCTCTGGGGTGAAACATGAGAGACAAGAAAGAATATGACACGAGAAGACTAAGGGCAGAGCATCCTAGGCTGAGAACAAAATGAATTCAAGAGCCCTTAGGAGGAACAAGCTGTGTTTATTCTAGAACGTCCCTGGAGCCTGGAGTGGAAAAGGGAATGGTAGGGGGTGGAAACTGAGAGGTGGGTGTGGCCTGGTCCTACATGGTGACACGTTAGGAGTTGGGAGTCATTCTGCATGTGTTATGAAGCCACTGTTGGGGTTTAGGTAGGGAAATTTAACATAATCTGCTGAAATTTTTTTCCAAAATAACTTTGGCTGCTGCGAAAAGTGGATCATTGAGGAACAAGAGTAGAAATAAAGAGTCGAATGAGGAGGGCAGTTGCAACAACCCAAGTGAGAAACTGTGGCCGGTGGCGATGGAGATGAAGAAAAGCAGGCACATGAAGGATACTGTGTGCAGAGGAGCCGCTAATGAATGGCGTGTGGGGAGCGAGGCTGGGGAGGACTCGGGGATGGGTCCCAGTCCTTCAGCTCGAGAGACCGGATAGGTGGTCCTGCCATTTGTCAAGATGTGGAAGAATATGCAAGAGGCGTATTTGGCTTCAAATTTAGAAAGTTCTTTTTAAGACATTGTTAATTTGAGATGCATGCATGGTCATCCAAGTGGAGAAATCAAATATGTAGATGGACACATGAATGGAATTCAGAGAAAAAATAAGAGCTTTCGATAAAATTTGGAAGTCGCTGACCGTAGACGATGTTTAAAACCATAGCACTCAATGAAATTGCCCAAGAGTACAGGTGGGGAGGAGCAGAGAACTTAAGAATCTTGCCCTGGGACAGGACAACATACTTAGCTTTTGGGTCATGTTACAAAGAGAAATGTCATGGTACTCAGAAGCCCAGATGTTAAAGAATACTTGATCTGGTGTGTTTAATGAGTTCACAGCTTCAGCTGCCATCAATTATTTCCTAACTAACATTCAACTTTCCCACACTTATATTTTTGTCATGATTTGGCATATCCTCTATTCTCAGCTATGTATGTAAGAAGGAACTCTATTGCCAGTGCCCACCATATATGTTCATACATACACATTTGTGATAGCCATGGACACACATCCCATAAAACACATCTATCAATGAATTCAGACCTTTTAAAATAGTTAGAAACAAAAATAGTTTAGAAAATAGAAACAAAGGGCCACCCAGTTTTTCCCATAAACCAGCCCAAAGTATACCCATTTGATGTGCTAAGCATCCCTAATGAGGACAGCAGCCATCTGGCAAAAAACCCATTAGATTGAAACAAAAATGTCAACACAAGCAAAATATGTGAAGTTGTTGATCATTGACAGACAGCCTGTTGATGGGCATCTATTTAGCTTTCAAAGCAGTCTGGCAGATAGATTAAAAAAATCCATCAGACCTGAAAAGCCTTAACAGGCCAAATTTCCCCAGGGGGCCTTTCTATATGGTACTGATCATTTTCAGAGCAGTGATAGCTCTGACTGTCCCAGGCATCATTAGCCTAAATAGAGCAACGACACCAGTGTGGGGGAGTCATGTTAAACACATCATCTGGGGCGTGTGTGTGCATGCACGTGGGTGCATGTGCGTGCTCGTGGTTTCAGCCCTGTAACTTGTTGGGTTGTGCTAAGAAGTTTCATAGCTTCATTAGAGCTTCTCAGTTGGTAATTATCTTCCTGCCGTCACCAGGTCCCTTCATGTGAGCACACAGAGGGAACCGGCGACCTTGGCGTCCCTTTGCAAGGCATGTGAACGTGGTCCAGGACCTCAGCCCCGCCTCCCTCAGCCATCACCTTCCGCTGAGAAGGCAATCCTTGTACAGTCTCTGTGCCTGATGAAACTCTTCCCATATTCACTTGGCTTCCTAATTGGGCCTCATAACTTTTGGAGGAAAAAAAAAAATCTGAGTTGCCTCCAGCTTGGCAGAAGCTAAAGCGAGAAGCCATGCAGATGTGGTTTCTGAAGAAGCAATTGATTTGTTTCACACACCACCTACCTTCCCTGAAAATTAAAAAAGCTCACCAACAAAGTGGCAATTGGTCAGGACCTCAGGAGGGCGAAAATACAGGAAAAAAAATTAATTTCAAACTGTGAAACTCAGCCATCAAGAGCTAATAGCCCCACTCCTGACACACAGCGTTCACCTTCTAGTAGACTCCACAGAGACCTGGTGTCTGTGTGTTTGCTGATTTTTTCCTCTTTTTTAATTGGGGGAAATCTGTGAAAAGGCACATGTCTCTTACCTTGATTTCGTCACTCTCACTACACGTACTAAACATCATCCCCACCTTCCTAAAGAAGAATTTGCAAACCCCGTTTCTCATCCTTTCCCACACCAACAGTTCTACCATGGAGCCGACAATATTTGCTCCTGCAGTTCTCTCTAATGGTGGAAACATAGTAATTAACCACATCCCCCCAAATGTTGGCTGAATGGCTGGCCCCTAATTTGTCTCCTTTCTGCAGAGGTTTCAGTGTCTCGTGAAATTTATTGCTGTACTAAAGTCACCTTTTAAATTATAGATCCCGATATTGGTATGCTGCTAAAAATGTTCACAGCATTGTAATTTTATGCGCTGGCAATAAACATGAAAAATGCATTTTGGGGGTTGTTGAACATTAAAAATAATATTTTGGAAAATAAATTTCAGGAGAAATTTAGTGCTGGGGAAAAGGACCATATTCACAGTCTAGGAGATACAGATCCGTATTCCAAAGAGTGCATTGGATGGGAACCAAATTTGCATCCCTGATAAGTCAACAGTGATTAACTTGGCCTAGATTGGATTTAGATGGTGGTGGGATCCACGTCTTCCTGCCAACTCCCAGTCATCAAGGCCTCCCCTTATTGCTCTCTAAACGGCAGTGGGGTTTATTTCAGAGCTGGCAGGTGATTGCTAGGCAATTGGCAACATTACAACAAATCGCCTCGTTCAGGAATAAAAACAGTATGGCATAGCACAGCTTTCTGCAGGGCACTTTAGCCTGGTCAGTAGGGGCAACAGCTTGTGGACTTAGTTTCTCCAGTAGAGTTAATTCAGTGACTGGAGTCAAGGCCACGGCACTTGATGTGCCATATGCATTGGATGTATGTCTTGTTAATGTTAAGAACAAGTTATCCTGAGAGATACCAGGAGTGTGATTACGTGGGTCTAAATCCTATCATACGTTCTCACTAGCTGTATGACTTTGGGCAAGTTAATTACACCTTCTGTTCCTCTGTTTCTCCGTCTAAAAAGTAGGGACAGTGATAGAACATGATCCCAGGGTAGTTTTCAGAATTAAGTTAGAAAACACATAAAAGTACACGTGCAAGGCACATAGGAAGGAACCAGTGATGTTGGTGATGATGTTGATGACAATGATGGAATGAGCCCATTCCACATTGCCCTGTATAAAAACTATATAACACAGATGCTATGAGAAGCAGCAAGAATTGAGCCCATGAATAATGAATTTCCTTCTTTCTCTACCTGGTAAAATCCCACTCGTTCCTCAAGGTTCAGCCTAGCAGGTGAGAAACGGTGCTTTGTAGCCATATTTGACCTCTCCCACCACCTTGCCAAAGGAGAAGGAACGGCTCCCTTATTGGGTATTCCCATGGATTTTTCCCAGAATTCATTTTTTTCACTGTGCACATTATTCTATATTTAGCACATTAACTGCCATGTGAGTTGTATTTAACTCACACTAGTTTTGAGCCTGGGGCCTCATGAAGCATATGTAACTCACACGTTCCTTCACCCTTGGGAGCCACGAGAACTATTTTTCAAGTTGCATATAACTCACGCACAGAAAACAATAAAATAACAAATTTTTCATTAAATTAGAAAGGATCATTTTGGTTTTGAAGTTGTTATTCTATTTTTGTAATAAAACACCATGGCCCCAAGGAAAAATTTTTTTTCTAGTGTGGCAGTCAATGTGTTAATTGGCTGTGTGACTCACGTCACACTTCGAGGTGCTCGACACAAAGAATGTATCTTAAATAAGATATCTCTGTGCCCCATGGTGCACAGTGCGACCACGTGATGAGTTTATGCACTGTCTATATGCTCTTTAAGCCATGTGGGAAACAGAGAGGAAAATCAGGAGCATGCAGAGAGGTGTCTGACCTTGGCTAAAATTGTTTCTGGGGCCTCTCTGAAAATCAGGAATGGGGTTGGATTTCCTTCCAAGTTAAGACAGCTGTAAATCCACACCTGGTTCCTCCCTACATTGGAGAGGAATGTTAAGAAACGACACCTGTGTGAATAGTCTTCTCACCACTGTTGTTTTCTGAGCTCCATTGGCTTTGTCTATTACCTTCCAGCCTTGAAGGCTGATAGGAAAGTTCACGAGCCCAGGTATCAACTGACTCCAGGGAAGGAAGGTATGTAGAAATGCTCCTGTTTTCTTTGTTCATGACATATCTAAAGAGCCTGAAAAATGTATTCCAAAATTATTGTAGCAGTATTTCTATCACATGATATAAAGAAATGATATAATAATATATAAGTGATATAAATGCCATAAAATCATACAGGTTGAGTATTCCTTACCTGAAATGCTTGAGACCAGAAATGTTTCAGATTTTGGATTTTTTTCTTTATTTTGGGATATTTGCATATACATAATGAAATATCCTGAGTACGGGACCCAAGTCTGCACACAAAATTTATTTATGATTCATATACACCTTATGAACGTAGCTTGAAGGTAATTTTATGTAATATTTTTTGGTAATGTGCATGAAACAAAGTTTGTGTACATTGATCCATCAGACAAGGTATCACTATTTCATGTTGGTTCTCAAAAAAATTTTGGATTTTGGAGCATTTCAAATTTCAGATTTTTGTCTTAGGGATGCTCAATCTATATAATGAAAATGTGGATGGGTGAGTGTTGGGCCAAGTGAAAAATATTAGACATAGTAACTATGCTGTGGGGAGCAAACAAACATCATCTAACATCACACCCCAGACGGAACAGGCAGGAGGTGGTCTAACACAGCGGTTCTAAATTTTAACATGCAGACGAATTGCCTCTGAAAACTGTTTGGAATGCAGATGTTTGAAGCCAACTCCCAGAGGGCCAGGGTGGGGCCCAGAGATCTAAATGGTTAATTAGTCCCCTCCAGGTGATTCTGATGAAGGTAGTTTGCAGACCAGTCTCTGAGGAAGACTAGCGCAAGGCAAACATTTTAATTATCAATAGAAAAATTGTGAGTGTGTACAACCACTATGTGTTTATTTATAAGTTTTATTCATGTACCACTATACAATATTATATACATTATTAAAATTCACAGGATAGAGATAACACAAGTATATAAAGATGAATAAATTCTTATGGTTTACATTTTCTGATGGATCTCCTTGGACACTCCTTGGAGATGAGTGCCCCAAAGCCATGCTTCTCAAATTTTAATGTGCATGTGAATATCCTAGAGATCTTGTTAAAATGTAGGTTCTGATTCAGTAGGTCTGGGGTAAAGCTTTGAGATTCTGTTTTTCTAACAAGCTCCCAGATAAGGCTGACATTTCTGGTCAGGGAACCACACTTTAAATAGTCAGAATCTATGCCATAGCCTCTCTATACTGACCTAAATCCCAGTGCAAATTGTAGTTTTAATTCATCAGGGCAATCTGTAAATGGTATGCAGAGGCTGCAGGTCATTGACCAGCTCCCCCCAAAAATGTCAAGCTAGAAGACTTTCTGTTATTCTTTTAAGTTTCACTGAGGCGGAACAAGTGAAAAGTACCCTAAATAAGCCTCCTCCACCCTTGGCCTTTTATGTACTTTTCTAGAAGGGTTCTCTTTCAGCTTATCTCTTAAATTAACAAGACAGTACTCCCTGAAGTCATAAACAATGACTTTCCTGGATGCAACAGTGGGCAAGATTATTCTCTCTGATTAAGCCTTTGACAGGCAGCATCTTTGCAGCAAGCATCATGCCAGGTTTTATTAGTAAATTGGCCCTACAAAGTTTTTTCTTACCTACGATGCCCTAGCTCAGCAATCCTTCCCATAGATTGGAATGAACACATTTAAGAACGTCATGCTTGGCGGTACCAAGAACAATAATTAGACAAATTTGCAAATCATAAAAGGATAAGTGTAATGCACTAATCTATGGAGATATTAAGTGGAAATAGGAAACTTAAATAATTAATTCTGAAAATCATCCCAAGAAGACTACGTTCTTCCTGGTGCACAGACACTGCAATTAGGTTACCGTGACAAGCCCATTTCAGTTGAAATGGGAATTCCTCAATGTGCTTGTCTAATAGACCTGAAACGTGTTATAAGGAATGATTTCATTACCACATTTTTTCGATTTGAATGAAATCAGAACTCTGAATATGCTGCTTTCTGAGTAATTCCACACCATGCCACGGACCACAGACTTAGGTAGAGGTAGATGTGCAGAAGATCTGATGTGCATACAGATTCAACGTCAGAAGTCCTCTTAATGTGTTTCAGCAAAACAGGGAAGCACTAGGATTTTGCATTAGTCACCTGCATGTCACTTATAAATCAACCTTAAGCAGCAGCAACATGCTTTAAGAATATGGGAAATCATGTAGTAATATAGTGGCTATGTTGTTAATGTTCAGATATTCATTCCTTTTTAAAAAATTAACATATATTAGTTGCCCCCATCCAGTTTGAAAGGCCCTGTTTTACCAAGGATGCTGTCTGTTGGAACCTCCAGCAAAGCATACAAGAGCATTTATGGGGTAGAAGCTGTTTTGGGTATGGATGACCTAAGTCTTATACAGCTCAGTCACATCGCCAAGTCTGTAGACTCCTTACAGACTAATTTCCTTCATGTACAAAGGAGAAACAAATAATTATTGTCCTAAAGGATGAGATTCAAATCCAATTTATTTTAAAGAGTTTAGCACAAGGGCACTCAATGAAATAGTAATTTATTGGTTTCCTTCTGTTATAGATTCTGCATTAGGTCTCCCTATGTTATTTATATATAGAAATATTTCCATCCTCTCTCTCCAACTAGATTGTGTGGGGAATGCAGCATTGATCAAAAGGGAAATCACTTTTGTTGGACAAAGTTTCCAATGTTCGTTAAGAAACGTAAATTGAGTTAAATTAGTAAAGGTAAGTAAAGCGGAAGTCTTGAAAAACCCTTGACTGGGGGTAAGAAAGGGGTGAGAAACAGACCAAATAGGGAGAGCGTGATATCACAGAATGTTTGCTGTATTATGAGTGCGGAACAGATGAGTTAAATGTACCAATATGTTTTGGATACAATGAAAGGCCCAAGTGTGCAGGGGTGCCAGGTACTTGCTCTTATTAGATATTGTCTGCTGATTCTAAGGGGAGCTGAATTTTGGGGTTTTTTTTTCCCATTTTAAAATAGACTCTTCATTTTAGAAAAAATGTTAGGTTTATGGAAAAGTTGTGAAGATAGTACAGTGTTCCCGTTTACCCCACACCCGGTTTCCCATTACTGTCATCTCAGTATGGTGTGTTTATCACAATTAATGAACCAATACTGATACATTATTATTAAATACAGCAGATGATTTACTCAGATTTCCTTAGTTTTTACCTAATGTCCTTCTGTTCCAGGACCCCTACGTTACATTTAGTCATTGTGTCTCTTTAGGTTCTTCTCGGCTGTGACAGTGTCTCAGTCTGTTGTGCTGTTATAACAAAATACCTGAGACTGGGTAATTTATAAATAACAGAAATTTATTTCTTATAGTTCTAGGGACTGAGAAGGCCAGACTCAAGGTGCTGGCAGATTCAGTGTCTGGTGAAGGTTTTCTGCTTCCGAAATAGCACCTTGTTGCTTTGTCTTCCAGAGGGGACGATCACTGTGTCTACATATGGCAGAAGGGCAAAGAGGCAAAAGCACCCAGCTACATCTCTCCCTCCAGCCTTTTTGTGAAGGCACTAATCCCATTCATGAGGGCAGAGCCCTTATGCCTTAATCACTTCCCCAAGGACCCCATCTCTTAACACCATCACCTTGGCAATTAAATTTCCATGTTATTTTGGAGGGCCACATACACTCAAACCATAGCAGACAGTTTCTCAGACTTTCCATGTTCTTGATGACCTTGACAGTGAGGAATACTAGTCAGGTGTTTTGCAGAATGTTCCCTAGTTGGGATTTGTTTAATGTTTTTCTCATGATGAGACTGGGGTTAGGTGTTTTGGGGAGGAAGACCACAGAGGTGAAGTGCCATTTTTGTCATAGTATGTTAAGGGTACATGCCATTAATATAATTCATCACTGTTGATATTAATCTCAAGTGCTTGGCTGACATAGTGTTTGTCAGGTTTCTCAACTGTAAAGTTCCTCTTCCCCTCCACCCTCTTTTCATACTGTATTCTTTGGAAAGAAGTTACTCTGTATAGCCTCTGCCCAAGGAGTGAAGTGTGGTGCTCTACCTCCTTTAGGGTAGAATATCTACATCCATTATTTGGAATTCTTCTGCATGAGAGATTGGTCAATTCTTCCACGTGTGTGTATGTGAGTGTGTGTGTGTGTTTGTTTACCCATCCAATCGTTTGTTTATATCAGTATGGACTTAAGGATATTTATTTTATTCTTTGGGTTATAATCCAATACTACTTTATTTATTGTATAGCTCAAGTGGTTCTAATTTCAGCCACTGGGCTGGAGGAAACTGGAGTGGGAGATATTCTTCTCTTCTAGCTAGAGTCGGGCTTTGCAAAGTCTTTTCTCCTGAAAAGTAAGCCTTTGTTATGGAGAGCATGCTGGACTTATTTCACAAAGACTACTATTCTCCTCCCCCTGAGCCAGGAGGGAATGTCTGTCATATCTTCACTGGTGTGGTTCTGTTCTTAAAAGTAAAGCCCATGACAGTGTGGGTTTCCCTCTAAGACTGAGCCCCCAGGAGCTCTTACCCTCATGCTATTCCATGCTCTGCCTCTAGCAAATCATCAAAATTACCACTTAAGTGTTCCTACCAGTATTCGGCTCCCGCAGTTTTTGCTTCTGGGTAAGCAGATCTCAACTCTGACTCTGCATTTGCCTGTCTTTCCAGATTTCATGGTTGTGGTTTGGCCTGTGACATCAGTGATCAGATGGATCCAAAAAAGTGTTGATTTTTGGTTTGTCTCAGTTTTTTTAGTGACAATTTTCAGGCTTTTTAGATATCAGAGCTGGTGCTAGAAGTCAAGCTGAGTGTTTTTTGAGAAGTATTTGTCCTTGCTAGATGTGAAAATGATCATGTAAGAGGGTGTGGGTTCCTCAGAATGAACTTCCACTCATTCTCACAGGATAAAGAACCTTTCACCAAGTCACACCCCTGAAGATGGGGGCTCCATAGTGCTGCTTCAAGACACACTGAAAAATCATATGGCATAGAGTGCCCTATCTCTATGCCCATAGCTCTTTTAGAAGAAAATGGATAATCATGTATCCTGGCTGGGTTTTTAATACACCCAAAAATCAGGTGATACAACTCAATGACGTTTTGCAGTCCGGTGATTTATACCTTAGCCTGGCATTTTGGGAAAATATGTTGGCCTTGGGTCAGTCCAATGGTTGTAGGAACAGATATGTCATCTGCACAGGGACAGATGCTGCTCCTCTGAATTTGCTCTGCCTGTTGAATGGTACAGAGTCTTATATTTAGGATAAAGCATGACTCTAGAAGTTTCCCAGAAAACTATGTTTGAGAAATGTACAGCATTAAATGGTGAGCTCATTTTATTACAACAGCATGATTAGTGAGGTATTTTCCAGGCTCTAGTTGTTTGAAAAGTATTTTCCAATTTTTTCATTATCCACATGCCACTTATACTAATAGCCCCCAAATATTTTTCTGTTAGTGTTACCTAAATTTCCTTTAAAGCTGTTTAAACTTAAATATACTTCTTAAATGTGAAACCACACTTTAAGGGTTGGGTGCTCTAGTTATATGGCTTGTTATGCATGTCCTCTGTATATAAATATACAACACCTAAGGTAAATCACACTCATAGATTTACACCTAAATATTATTCAATATTGCAACAGTGATACAAAATTTAGGAAAACACAATATTAGTTTAAAAGATTATTTAGCTGACTCCTGAGGACCATGAGGATAAAATACAAGACAGGCAAGTTTTAATAGGTGGGGTGGTTGGTTATTGGGGGAGAAAATTGTATTGTCAACGTTAACATGCTTGATTGGGGCTTAATATGTATCTTGGGAAGAATTGAGTTGGAATTTCCCTGACTGAAATGGGATCAACAGGATGACACCCATGCCACCGCATATTTGTGGGGAATACCCAAAGGGGAGACATGACTGTACTTCTACTTTCCTCATGATTTTGACTAAAGCTCACCATTTGATAGCATACTAGTACTAGAACACCTGTTAAAAATCAGGGATCTTCTTCCTATTACAACAACGAGGACATAAATGGGAATAAAAAATAAAAAGGCATTTTGGTTAAGATTCTTTGCTCTGTTTTGGTCTTTTGAAATTGGACTCCACGAAATTGTATTGAGGAGCTGTTGGCCCACCTGGTAGCAAACATGAGTTACCAATAATCCACCACTCTCTGTTTTTTGTTTCATTCAATACATATTTATTGAGCACTTGTCATCTTTTAAGTTTTGTGATAGGTGCCAATTAAACAATGGTGAAAAAGAGAGATGTGGTGATCAGTGCCATCGGGGAAGTTATCATCTAGCAGAAAAGGCATAATAAACAATATCTTCACTTTCAAGTTGGCAGGTTGAGTATGTGCTACAGACATAATCCTTCTGCATTAAATCCCTAGAAATGGTAGAAAAATATGATTTTTAAAGGAAGGAAATATGTACTCTCATGTGAAGGCAAGAAATAGTCTGTTCTTGCAACTGGATTTCCATCAAAAGTGTTCCACGCCCAGAGGTGGCAAAGGCAGAAGCAGGAGAGAGTCCATGGTCCAATGACAAGGTAATTCACTGAAGTTCCAGGTTGAGATGCTTGACCCCTGCCCCTGCAACTCTCTCTCTTGAAGCAGGCACTAGTTGGGGAGGCATCTGCCTGTAGGTTAGCGTAGAGAATGTGGGAGTTTGACTCAGAGTGGTGGGGAAATATTAATACTTGGTAAAGCAGCTTCAGAATAGCCTCTGCTCCCCAATTTCACCAAAATTAAAGCCATAGCTTTACTTCAGTGGGTAGCACAAGCAAATGAATAATCTCAAGTACAAAAACGGAGAGCAATCAATAGTCACCATTTGAGGAACAGAGAAACCATAAAACAGAGAAGCAGAACTTACACCTGAAGAAACAGAGTGCATAGAGCAACTTAGGAGCTGACCAGCAATGAGAAAAATGCAAAACACACTTGGTAAAGAGAGTAAAGAAAGGTGGGGAAGAATGTTTTAGGTTGAGGGAACAGTACTTGCAAAGGCCTGGCCACAAGACCAAATGTGACTCCTTGGAGGAACTAACTGTCCTCTTGTGTAGTTCTTTGGAGAAACTAAATGTCCTCATGTAGAAAGCATGAAGAGGTGTCAGTGGAGAGATGAAGTTAGCGTTGTAGGGAGAGGCAGGTTTGTAGATCATTTAAACCATCTTTAAAATTTGGACATATGAAGCAACAGTATGTCATTTAAGGATTTTAAGCAAAGAAATGGTAATAGAAATTCCCTTGATGAACATATTGCTATGGGTCAGGGGTCAGCAAATTTTTCTGTGGAGTACCAGACAGAAAATATTTTAGGCTTTGTGGGTCATAAGGTATCTGTAAAACTACTCAACTCTACCATTGTAGCATGGAAGCAGTTATGAGCAAACCATAAGTGAATGAGCATGGATATGTTTTCAAAAAGACTTTATTTATAAAAGCAGGTAGTAGGCTAGATTTGGCCCATGGGTCTAAGTTTGCTAACCCCTGATATAGAAGTAATAAAACAGAGACAGAGAGAGAGAGAAACAGACACTTAGTTCCTTTAACTTAGTTAACTAATGAGACAGAAAGGTTTTTTTGTTATTGTTTTAATTCTTTTTCTTTTTTATAACTAAGTCTGAAAAGAATAGCGTTAAAAAAGTTGGGACTGTGTTTGTAATTTTTCTTTATTTTCATGCTGACAGGTTTAAAACTGGAGAGATCTTACATTCTTCATCTTAGCCTCATTGTCTCCTGTCACCTGAGTAACACCTCTCACTGCTGCCAAAATTGGTATTTCTGCCACTGGGGCGGACCAATTATTTCCTAAATGGTTTATATTCATCTACACTTCAAATGCATGGCTTTGAGGGGGGGAAAATAATAGTGTCTGGGACTCGCTCTACTCCAAGCGTCCATTTTGCAAGCAGCACATCAGTCTGCTCAATTAAAGGGCCCATGACTACAAAGTGACTGTATTTCATGTGCATTGCTGCTCTGCCACAGATGCTACTCAAATATCTGACTTTGAGAGTCCTTTTCTGCTTAGCTAGGTACCTTATCCTAGTTTAAAAATAAATTACGAAAAACATCAACTATATTCCTTAAGTAAATCTTCCCAGGTTCACTCATATCAATATTTTATAAAAAATGTTTTGAAATAATTCCTCGCTCTTTCTCTCTCTGCTTTCTCAAGTTTCATTTTTAAATTGCCGTGGAGGCCTTGGAGTGTTAGGATGATAGTTGGATGTTGGCAAAAATGGCGCAGTTAGTCTTAGATACTGCCTCTTAAAACTCTTCTGGTCTCTCCCAATTCTTTTAGTAAGTATCAAAATGATGGTAAACACGCTGAGAATGATAATAGTTAGCATTTATTGAATGCGCACTCAGCACTTTCCTTGAAATATCTCATTGAATTCTCACAACAAGCCTATCAGGGAGTTACTATTAAAATCCCTGCTTTATACCTAAGAAAAAGGAGGGTTTGGCAGAGCCAGGCCTTGGTCCCTGGGACTCCGGCTCCAATACTCATGCCGCATTCTGTTGCCAGTGCCACCCCACACTCCAGCACTGCATGTTCTCCTAACCTGTGTGGCTCACCCACCAGGTAACCTATTAAAATATTTGCTAATGGGGTAATTAGGTAATAATTACACAAGTGAAACGTTGTTTCCGTATCATAGCTCTCAGGTTCACACGCATCCTCACGTTCTGTTATCCCAAACAGATAAAGCAGATGAAAAGAGAAGTAAAAAGAAACTAAAAAAGAAACCAGAGCTGGGACCTCAATCCCAGCCTTCTGATATGGGTAAGATGCTCTTTTCAGGTACCATTACTCCCAACTTAGGAATTCTTTTCCCCAGGTAATTTGATGCCTTCCCATGATTGAAACACTAGTGATTTGAGAAAGCCCTTGAGGGTGAGTCTCATGGTAGGCCTAGTGCTGTATCCCTAGGGCAAGCATCTGGGGCTAAGGAAGCCTTCTGCACCCCAGACCTCCGTGCCTACTTATATATAGAGCTGATCCAAGTTTTGAAACCAAAATTGATACATGGACTGAATATTTCCAGAAGAAATATCTAAAAGCATTTTTATGTGTCAATTTACATATATATTATATCATCATATTATATACCTATTCTGTCTAAAAATTTCTTTCTGGAAACTTTAAAAAGTTGTGCCATGAAACTAAAAGGGATAGACAAATTAAAACCATCTAATTATAAGTAGTAAAAAAAAATACATATAACACTTAAATTAGAACTGTTGTGGTCATTCCAAAGAATGGGCTGGACCCACACCCAAAATTTGGTTTGGATGTCAAGACTGATGATGCCGCATGTACACAGACAGGGTATGAGAAGGTTTATCAGTGGCAGAGTGAGGCTTTCTGGGAGGGCAGGGCAAGCCTCCCAAACAGGTCTTTGATGGCTTAGAGAGCAGGGAGGAGCCACCAGCTTGGGCTGTGATGAAAGTGAAGGTGTAGGGCTGGGCAAAGGCTCCCTGTCACGGGTGGGGACTTACATGGCTTGAACTTCCCATCAGTGCAATATGACGCAGCAGACAAGCTTTCTCAGGATCTTGCTCAGTTGTGGGGCAAAAGAGGGAGGGGGAGTAGCGGGTCTTGAAAGCTGTCAAAGGTCAAATGGCGAAAATGGAGACAGACTCTCTAATATCAACCTCCTCTGCATCCTGTTTATTTCCTTTATAACACTAGTCAGAATGTGTCATACATTTGTCTCCTTGCATTTTTTTCTCTCTTTCCCCCTCCCCATTCAATGGTAAACTCCGTGGGACCATTAGTTTATCAGTTTTATTCACTAGTAGATACCTAGAACTGACCATAACACCTGGCGCATAGCAGCTGATCAAAAGTAGTCATTGGCTAAATGCAGTTTGGGCAGCTCTGGGCTAATTGCTAAGTATACAGAGACAAAAAGTCATGGTTTTCCACTGAAGGCCCCATGTTTTCTGCATGATCTTAACCATGAGCTTAAATGGTTTAGCCAACGTTCTATGGATAGGAGAGAGTAGAAAAAGATGAGCAAATAAGCAAATTACCTCTATAATATGACAAGCACTATAAAAAATAGACGTTTCCTTTCTTTGTGAGGCCACGGGTAGAGTACTTACTCGTCCCAGGCACCTTGGTCCTGCATCGCAAGGGAATCAGACTTGTGATTCATGCATGATGCAGGCCTCGGTGAGCGGATTGCAGAATCAAGTACAAGTCTGTATTTGGTGTCTCTTTATACAGGGAAAACAAACTAGCAAACACAGAAACTCAGGCTCCATACAACCCTCCCAGGGATTTCTGAAACTCTGTAAAGCCCTTTCCTCTTCTCCCCAACGTTCCCCACAACCTCTTACCAGACACCTACTGCAAATAGTAGGTGTGAAAACTACAGCCATCCAGAAAAAAAAAAAAAGGGAAAATGCTGACACAATCAGATTTTTATGCTAAATTGCGGTTTTTTAAGTGACTCTCATTATTTCTTGCCACCCATTTTAATCTCCATTTAAAACTGCCCCACACAGCAGGCTTCTATAAACAGGTGTTCTCTAGAATGCCAGCTCCACATAAGCTCTGTAAGGACGTGAATTCATTGCTCAAATAAGTTTGGGGAACTGCTATGTATTCTAACTCTCTCTTGGAGAGTCATAATGTTCGTAGCACATTCCAGGCCCTGGGATTCCCTGCATTTTCATAACCACTGAATACTTTCACGGAACACTTAGTAAATTCTGAGGGAAATAGCATTTGCAGAACATGCTCTGGGAAACACAGAAGTGAAGGATAAGGTCTAGGCCATTGAAGACAGGCTATCAGTCTGTCCAACCTCATCACTCCACTGGCCTTCCCTTTCTTCCACCTGTGTCCTTGAGTTGCTTGTGGATTCCAAGTACACAAAATTCCATCTTACACCTCTAATCCTTGCTCATTGCTGTCTCTTCTGCCTTCTAGCCATATGACCTTGGCTAAATCACTTAGTCTCATGGGGGCTTCAGTTGGCTTATTTGTGAAGTGAAAGACAAGATCCCTTCATACTCCATCTTTAACCCAGCTTGTGATTTCTTCTCCCCACTGGTCCTTCAGTGAATTACTTCTTTTCTCTAGGCCTCACTTTCCTTGTCTGTAAAATGGGAAGAATAACAGAACATACCTCATAGGATTCCATGAGAAGTAGTTGGAATAAAAAGTGTGAAGACTTGTTAGTACAGTATTATCAGTATGTGCCTTAATGAAAATTAGTAATAAGCCCTATCTGCCACTTAAATGAAAATTATTCCAGAATTACCTCTGGTTGGTCTTCCTTGAGAATGATATATCCTGTGTGCTCTTCAGCTTTGAAAACCTTTTACTGATGTAAGAGCAACCCTTGAGGTATTCTTAACAGTGTAGTTCAAAGAATGTTAATGTGCTCCCAGGCCAAATAAAGGGAAGATCAATTACTATAAACTTAATTTTTAAACACCCTAAATAAATATGCATTTTCCCCAAGGGCAGAGAGTCAACTCTCATCAGACTCTGGAAGGGCAGAGTGTGTCAGGACACACATTGTTTCCCAGGAAATTGGACAGAGGAGTCTGAGGCCCTATTAAGTGATGTGACTTTGAAAATGACGTTTGTATGTAAGAGATTTTAACAGTACGATGTGGTTTTCTTCCATGATCTTAGTTGATGCTCAAAGAGACAGGTGAGGACCTGGAAGCGCTATTAACTTTAATTACCTTTGGATGTGCCTCAACTCAGCATGTCCAAAGCCAAGCCTGCCGTCTTGCAGTTGCAACTGGACCTTCTCCCTCTCTCGGTTGGACTCCACTCTCCAACCAGTTGCCCAGAGCTGGAGTCACCCTCACTGCTCTTTGCTTCTTTCTTTCAACAAGCCTTCAAGCTCTCTTGAAGGAATCCAGCTCTACAGTCTCCACCACCCAGATGCCTAATCTTCTTCCCTGAACTCCCATTTGAACCCCCCTCCCCTTAGTTCATTGCAATTCCATCCTGTAAGCTGTTCAGGCCCCAAATCTCAAAGTCAACCCTGATTCCTTCCTTTCCCCCATGCTCCATGTCTAATCCATCAGCAAGTCCTGCAACTCATCATCTTTAAGATCTGTGCAGAGTCTACGACCTCCCCTCCACCACTCCCAGCCAAGTCCAAAGCACCATCTTCTCTAGCCTAGATCTTTTTCAGCAACTTCTCTAGTCTCCAGCTTACTGCTCATCTTCCTATAGAGCAGGGTTTCTCAACTCTGGCACAATTGATATTTGGATACACGTAATTCTTCATTGTGGAGGACTGTCCTGAGCATTGTAAGATGTTTAGCAGCATCCCTGGCCTCTACTCATGAGATGCCGAGACCACCTACATCTTCCCCAGTTGTGGCACTGAAAACACACAGGAGCTCCCCTATCTCTCAGAGGAAAGTGTCAAAGTCACCACACTGTCGGGCCTGCCATCAATGTTCTGACCTCACATTCTACCTCTCTGCCTTGCTTATTCTGCATCAGCCATACTAGGACGGTGGGTTTGTTCCCACTGCCAAGTTTTTGCACTTGCTACTTCCTCAATCTGGAAAAATCTTTCCCCAGCTATCCACTTGGTTTTTTCTTTCATCTCCTTAAGGTGGCACCTCCATGTATTCCTATAAAGCTATATGTTGCACCCAGCAAATTTATGCTTTAAAATAATATTTGACAACTTGGGTGTATGTTTCCAAAATACTGTTAGATAACAAAGGATAATTTGAAAGAAGTATCTAATATGATACTTTTTTGCTAAAAGGAGCATCAGATGCATATTTACACACATATGAATACTCATAAATAGAGCAAAAACACACCAGAAGGATAGACACACAAATGTTAACTGCATTTATCTCTGTGTAGTAGCTATATAAGCAATTTGTTTACTGACTACTTTGCTGTATTGTCCAAATATCTGTTATGAAGATATTTTATTTTTATAATTAAAGAAAAACAATAAACACTTTTAAAAGGGGAACAGTATTATAATCCTAAATATCTCCGAGATCCAAAGACCAACTGGGAAAATACAGCAAAGTGGAATATGGTCAATTTGGGTGTCCCCTGGCCTTGAAACACCGTTAGTGAAAATCAAGGGCATCTGTTTAGATACTTTAAGTGAGAGAGAGGAAGGGAGGGAGAACTGAATTAAATGACCTGGAATGTTTACATTTATGGGGACCTTGGCAATCACAGAATATGACACCTTCTTTTTTAATAAGGTAGGAGCTCTAGAGAAATCAACTAACCCAAAGTCACATGGTTAAATAGTGGCAGACACGGGATTGTCCAATTATTTTTTCATCAAACATTTATTAAGCTTCCGCTATATGCTGGGTGCTAAGGGTATAGTGGTGAAAGATAAATATAAACCTTGCTCTTGACTACAATGGTGAGGAAACACAAACGCATATCCAAATACTATAGAAATGTGCCATCCAGTACAGAAGCCTCTGGCCACGTGTGGCTATTCCAGCACTTGAAATTTGGCGGATTTGAATTGGGAGATGCTGTAAGTATAAAACATTCACTGGAATTACATAAAGGACATAAAATCTCCCATTAATATTTTTCATATTGATTACATGTCAAAATGATATTACTTTGGATATATTCAGTTAAATAAACTATATTATTAAAATTAGTTTCACCTGTTTCTTTTTACCCTTTTTGTTCAACATGGCTACTGAAGAATCTCAGATTACAAATGTGGCTTGTATTCTATTTCTGTTGGACGGTGCTGCATGGGTACTATCATGCAAACTTGATAGGATGCTGAAAATCAGAGCAGAGGGTTAGGAGGTTCAGACGAAGTTCTTTACTCAGTCTTGGGGACAGAGAAAGCCTATAAAAAGAAGCTACATGTACACTGTGACTTGCAAGGTCAGGGAGATTTCAGCCACGAATAGGGTGAGGATGGCACAGAGGAATGCAGTCAGAGGCAAAACCAAATATTTAGGGCAGACCACTGTTTGCTAAGTCAGATTCTGTCATGATTTTCTTTTTTTATGAAGTGGCAAGTTGTAATACTCTTTTAAAAAACACGAATAGATTTCCCTTCAGATGGAAGACTTTGACAGCCCCTGAATTCCAGGCCTGGGAGTGGATGTGTCGACTCTAACTTCGCCAACATCATCCTCCCTCCTCTAATATCTTATTATGGGATAAGCTCATTTTCGGGAAGGGTAAATTCTGCCTAGACTAAGGAAAAATAATGACATTGAATTAGCTAGATAGATGGCAATGAGTAATCCGCATGAAATTCTTAAATTTGGACTGGAAAGGGAGGTTTAGCATTGGTTAGAGTGCCTCTGATTATGCAATTTATTCTCAGCCAAGAAAATGAATGTGCTCTATAAAATATTTCTGGAATAACCTTTTAGTGAAAAACAATAGAAATTTTAAGACAGATTAAGGTTTAGTGTCGCAGAAGATTATAGTGTGAACAGACTGTCCTCAGAGGGGTCTGTTTAACTGTTGACAAGCTGGGGGAAGGGAGAACTGTAAGGATATTTGACATGAAAAATGTGAATTCGCTCTCTGAGTGTTTACTAGCGTTCACAAGTAGCAGGAAATGAGCCGTGAAATGTATTGTCAAACATTCAGTGTTCAAAATATAATGCATTACTTTAAGTTGGGCTTTTTGCTTTCTGAGGTCCTCATTCTCAATTTGTCCACCTCTAGGATAGATGAGTTGGCCTTTAATCGTGCCCCTCCCAAACCGTAGTGGTAGGCTGCAGTAGAAATTGGGAACTGGCTTTCCAAAAGCCACTTACAACCCCCTTTTGCTTTGCCTCCCAGGATTATAGAGGCTTGGGAAATGCAAATGTGTGCCCCCTCGAAGTAAGCGGGTTGTCACTGACTTGCTTTAGCCCATGGAGATGTGGGCATTAGTCTCTAGGGAGAATGTTCTTCCCAAACACACGCAAAGCCCTTCTGAAAGAGAACCCCGTGCCCTTCTTTCTTCCTCCTTCTGCCTGAATTCAAGAGGCAGGATTGATATTAGGCTGCTACCCCAGATGTGGCAGTAGAGTTGTGAAAATGCTGAACTACTTCCCTATTGGTTGATAAATAGCAACTTTCCTGAGTTCTTCAAGTGCCCTTCCTTGCCCTAGGGCCTTGCTCAAGCCCACTGGACCTCCCTCTGATTCTAAAGGAAAAACTCCTGGAATAGCAGGGGCCTACAGGTTGGTACCATTTGTTCAATATTTTGGAGGTCACCCTCCTGGAAGTGAAGCAGCCACCTTGTAATCATGAGGTCTCAAGCTGCTCACAAGGCCAGGGAATAGAATGTTGGAAGAAGCCTGTTTGACCGTGACTTGGCAAAGCCACAGCGCCAGCCCAAGGCTTATGACTGCATGACATAAGCCACTGCGGTATGGTTTTCCCTCACGTCACTTCTCACATCTGGAAAACATACTGTGAGGTTTGATACATAATCCGAAATATCCCTCACCCCAGCCTCTGCACACACCTGATGCGTGAGCATTTCCTCGCTGTTTCTATCGTGGATTTTCCCCTTTGATCTCACTGTCCTTTCTTTGGGGTCTTCACCTTTAAATCCAGCCTTCTCTGATCACCTCCAAATGCGATCTGTTGTTCAGAAAATATTTATTAGAGGAATAAACAAATGAATAAAGCAAACCAAAGAGATTAACTTTAAAGGGAAAAAACAGAGAGATTTTTCTATTTTACATGTTTGGCTTTTGTAATCCAGTTTTGCTCCTTTAGTTAGGGACTAGGATATTTTATTTTTCCTTTTCTCTCTTTTCCTTCCTCCCTACTCTTTTCTTCATTCACTCATTCATGTGATTAATATTTCCGGAACAGCTACAATGGACTGGGTGCTAGTCTATGCTCTGAGGATGCAGTGCTTTGTGGAGAGAGTACTTATCTTCATGGAGCTTACATTCTAGTGAGGGCACAGGAAGACAGAGAAAAATCATTTGATCATTATTATCAGCTTGTGACAAATGCTATGAAGAACGAAAATAAAGTGGTGTCAGGGGATAAAAAGAGATAGAGCTGCCATTCAAGATGGGATGGCCAGGTCACCCTTGGACGAGGTGACATTTCATCAGAGATTTGAATACCTGAGAGTACAAGTCATGCAAGGGATGAACGGAAGAGCAGTTCAGGCAAAGGGACCAGGACATACAAGAGACCTGGGCTGTGGACTTGTCTGGCCACAAGGAGAAGACCAGTGAGATTAAAGCAGAGAAAAGGAGGGAGAAGATGAGTTTGGAGAGATAGTCAAGGGCTTCTCTCTTGTCTTTCTTCTCTTCCCACCTGTTAAAGTTCTTGTTGCACAATAAAATTTCCAGCAAAGAATAAGCCAGCAGATAAGCTCAGAGACAGGCCACACTGGCTGTGTTTTAAGTTCTCTAGCTCCTTCTCCTGTTGGGCTCTTTGGATTACCATAAATACTTTGCAGGCTCCAATTCTTGCTCCCAATTCAAAGAATCTGCAAGACATCTCTGCACACCTTATGGGCAATGATGCCTGTTTTTCTAGAGTCTATTCCTATTTTGTTACCATCCCTCATGATGTCTCATTACTGACCCTGTCTCATTTTGGGGTCCCATGTTTGGTTTTATGAGTTAGATTGCCAGTTGCAAGCAACAAAAATTACTCAAGCTATTGTAGGAAATAAAGAGATGGGTTTATTGGAAGCATATAGGATAGTCTATTTGGAGTCCAGTTCCTGGCCATAAACGTACGTGTGATCTTTTGCACCTGACCATGGGCAATTACAAAGGCTTTACCTGGCAGGCTTCATGGGGAAAAGCCGCCCTCCCACACCAGGCTTGGAGCATAGCCAGTGCATTGCAGTCTCTGAAGGGAGTTACTGTCAAGGACGCAGGCCCCCTGGCCAGCCACGCTTTTATGCACAGCTGCATTCCTGGCCCAAGTGCCTATAATTGAAGGCCTCTTTATCAGGGGCCTTCGGTGGAGGCCTTCTTCCTTAGGTACCTCTGCCAAGATCACCTTATCAAGGAGAAGAAGGAGAGCCTTGAAGACATTTTTCTCCTCTCTGACTCAGCACTCAGCACTTGTGCACTCATAGCCCACCCCCGTGTCGTGTCCCACTTCCCAGCTCCGGGCCTATTAAACTGCAGGCGTCTTTTGTTCAGGGCTCCCTCAGCAGTGAGACAATCAATCCCTCCAACTCTCTGCTGACCCACCAGACCCTCAAATAATGCTGATTCTTGAGGGAAATGGGATCTGGCTTAGTCTCTTACTTACTATTGTGGTCAGTGAATGGTTAAAGGCTTGACTGTTGTGTTCATCTTGGCTTCTTGTCTTAATGGGATATCCTGACACTGGCGGCTCAGCTTTCTGGAGCTCAGTTGAGCTCCTGACGGTCTGGTCCAGTTCTAAGACAAGCACCCAACTGAGACTCAGAAGAGAGAAGGGCCCAGAAGGCCACCATTTTCTTCCCAGTCCTCTTGGCTGCCTCAAACTAAAAATATTTAATTACAGTATCAGCCCAAAAAAAGCTGTCTGAACACAACACTCTGTTCCTAAGTCCAGATTCCTTAGTGGCAAGAAACATGCTAGGTAAGATGACCACTTCTGTTTTGATCAGCTGTGGCCAAGGACTGGGGGAGAAGGTCCCTCCATTTGCTGTATGACAGCCAGGAAGTTAGTTTTCAAATGCAGAACAGACTATTTCACTCTGAAATGATTAAAATTCTCCAGTGTCTTTTCACTGCATTTATTAAAAAATTCAAATTCCTTTCCATGTCCTGAAGAACCCTGCCTGACCCAGTCCTTCAGCTCTCCCCTGCCGAACCTCACCCCCCTCTTCTCCCGTGTTGTTTTCAGCCCTGCTGGCCTTTTTGTCTGTCTCTTGACCTGAGCCGGTCCCGCTCCCAGCTCAGTGCCTTCGAGCTGTTTCTTTTGCATGAAACATGTCGCCATGTGATCTCAGCATTGTTGGTTTCTTCTCGTAATTCACATCTCTGCTCCTGTGAATGTCCCCTCCTGAACAGGCTACTCCTAATCAGCCTCTTGAAAGGAGCACCCCCTCTCCTAGTCCTCTGACTCCTCTCTATCATATAATCTTAAAAAATTCTCATTTATTTTGCTTTTGTATTTAGCATCTCTCCCACTTCCCTGAGCCCCACCACCCATGAGAAAATGTCAGCTCCATGAGGGCAGGGATTTGGGTTTGTGATGCTCCTTGTTGTATTCTGGTGCCCAGAACTGTGTCCGACACAAACTATGTACTTAATAAATACACATTGAATGAATAATTGTTTGCTGGAGCCCCAGCCCTGCCCATGAGGGTCGGTGGAGGGCCAATGCCCAGAGAAAGAAGTCATTGGTTCTGGGATGGGGAGACACCACGTTGGTGGAAGGCAGGTGTCCATGACATTGGACACCATTAACTGTGTTAGAAATTTCTAAAAGAACTGATGACAAGTCAATTCCAGGAAGATGAATAAACGTTCTTTGAGAAAACTGGAGATACAAGGTTTGTCTTTACACTGTCCCCCTGCCAGCCTGGAGACTTTCATTTGTTGAACAGGGCTGATAAGTAGTTTACACTCAAAGTTGAAAGCTGTTAAATATCCCACAATTGGTTACTCTGGTCTAGTTTACTGAGCCAGAAGCTTCCTTGAAATGTGACTCCTTTCTCCTTCCCATCCTCATTAAAAGACCAGTTATTCACAGAAATGCTAATATTTTAACAGCCATTACTTTTTCTGGTACCAACTGAAATGATTTGTTAAGTGAGTTTAGCAAAATCCATGGTTAGATTGCATTAGATTAGATGGGTTAGGTAGGTGAGAGTCCAACCAGATAAGCTGACATATCGGGTTTTAATAATCACCTGTAATTTCTTCATGGATATATGAAAATCATTCTGCCTCTTTACAGAAGCTGGATGCATTGCTGGTTTCTGTTTGCTTTTCGTTTAGTATCTGAAACATATCAATAAAAAATACAAACATAATATTTATTGGGATACATATGTATTTCACATATACCATGTGGAAATATATTATGCAACATGCAGCCATCCCTTGGTATCTGTGCAGAATTGGTTCCAGAACCACCCTTGGATACCAAAATTTGAGAAAGCTCAAGTCCCTGATATAAAATGACGTAGTGTTTGCATATAACCTAGCACATCTCCCGTACACTTAAATCATCTCTAGATTGTTTATAATAGCTAATACAACGTAAATGCCATGGAAATAGTTGTTACACTGTATTGTTTAGGGAATAGTGACGATTTATTTTAAAACTGTACATGTTCAGTAAAGACAATTTTTTTCTAATATTTCAATTCGAAGTTGATTGGATCCGCAGATGTAACCAACTAGGTCCACAAGTAGATTCCTGGGTTCAAGTTGGTTGAACCCACAGATACGGAGGCCTGACTGTGTGTAGGTATATTCATAATTCCATGTCTCACATTCCCAGCCTCACAAAGGGTTTCTCTTCTGTGTATGGAAATTAGTAAGGGTTTGCGCCTCCATTTTACTGGTCATTATTTATGGTCCCATATTGTAAATGTCTCATGTGCATAAGTGATTTGTGCTTCATGTTAAGGATGCCTCCAACTGCCAACCACTTCAGGGGTGATGGCACCCCCATTTGCTAAGCAGTTTTCACACTCACTGTCCCCTAAAAGTAAGCTCTTACCTACATCATTGCCCTGCTATTGAGGTGCGTATTTTCGGGATGGAGCAGAAGCTTTAGTGGACTTACACGCCCCCATCTTTCCTTTGTGAGGGAAATACATGCTCTTGGGCTATTGCTCTTCTGCTCTTTGAGGAATTACGAAGTTAGGAATGGAAAACAAATGAAATATAACCTAGTGGTAATAATATCCTGTGTCAGTATAATGCTTTTTGACTCACAAGATTTTCCTACGTATGAATTCATTTGATGCTCATAAAAACCCTGTGATGGAGGCAGAACAACAATCATGATTTTCCTTTTACAGATGTATAAGAGATTCAGAGAAGCCAAGTGATTTGTTTAAGGTCACACAGCTAGTAAGTCACAGAGCCAGGAAATGAGACTCAACCCTTTGCAAGATCCTCTAGCGAATTTTTCACTCTACCCTTCATGATGCTTTTTGTTCAAGCAAAAGGCATATTACCTTTCCATTCATTATCCTAATGGGAAATTTGCTAGCCTAGTAACACATTCTGAAACCTGATGAAGTAGGTTTTCATAACGGGATGCAGAATTTTAGCTTCTAGGGGCCATCTGGCCGCACCTGCTTCATGGAGGTCTCAAAAGGCCGGGTTGGAACCGAGGAGATGCAGTCTGCCCTTCGTCCTTCCTCTTACAGGGATGGCAGCACCAAAATAAAGTTGCAAATGAAAAGTGAAACATTGGCTTGCATCTCGTCTTGACCCCATGCAGAGCTTTGCACAACCCAATGGACAACGTTACTCAACCATGTTCCCTCCTGTGTGTTATCAGCAGGTGTCCTTGACTCTCTTCAGTGGGACCCTGTTTGTATGATTTCAATGCATTTCCTTCTCTTTCTCACAAGGCTGCTGGTATAAAGGGATGTCAGGATGTAGCTAACTCCAGAACACGTAGGTGCTCCTGGCTTTCCTTGTTTCCAGAGTCTCACACGTTCCTTTCCTGCATAGAGACAAACATCCAACTTGGGAATTGGAGCTCAATGTGAAGCTAGGGAAACATGAGAAGTAGGAGCAAGAAACAGGAGCCGGTGAGAGCAGAATTCTTTGAGGGCCGAAGTAGCGACCAGTACAATTTTAAGCACTTTAAAAAAATCCATGTCAACTGGATATCAGAAATGAATTTTAAAAACCTCATGCTGCCCAGGGCTGCCAATAGCAAAGAGTCCCTCGGGCCAAAGCAGTTTAGCCTACAGTGCTCCCTAAGCTAAGAAAATCAAGTGTCTAAAGCCATATTTTCACCTTCCCTAAAAATGGAAGGATACGTAAGCCAATTTCTATTTTTGGTCAATCCACCGAAGTCAGCCAAATATGAGCTCCAGTTTTAATGTAACATTTCTTCCAATGAACAAAAGGGTACCTCTATTGTTATCAGAAGTATTTGAATATAGAAACATTAATAATATTGAGAATTACTTGTTTGAGGCCTATCTCTTCCAAAATAAATTTGGGGAAGTAAGGCTCTAGGAGTTCCGGAGAGAATTCATTCAAATTACTTTAAAAGGCAAAGTGGGCCATGCTTCTTTAGAATGAAAATGGAAGACGCAAGATAATTGATGTTGAACTTCATCCCTTGGTAGGTGTTTTGTTAAGTGACTGCTTCTTGGCTGTTTTCATTCTGATGGGGGGATCGTAAGGTCCCCCAATTCCACTTAGTCTCTTCCATGTAGAACAGCTTGTGGGAATGCCTGAGCTTATTTTGTCCCAGACAAGAGTTCAGATGTGAGTAGCTGAGATCAGGTAAGAGGTGTGTGGAAGGGTAGTGTACTGAACTCTCTCTTCACGTGGAAGGGAGGGAAATATGTTTTCATCTCCTGTGTGTGGGGTCGTCTCAAACACGGTCCAGTCTCCTGGCTCCTTGTCTTCTCTGATTTAACTATTTCCTGACCTTCTTGCCTTGTGTCCCCACCACCCTTATCAATTCCTTATCAATCTTTTGCCATATTACTTCCAAACTGTGCTTTCTGATGCAATTAATCTGATTAGTTAATTGATAACAAAGGTTTGGGAACATCAACTTTATCATCTATCCTCCATGCCCTACCCAGGCACATAGCAGATGCATGTCAAATGATGGGAATGCTTTTGCCCTACCATCATTCCGTCAGCGATGAGGACTTTCCAAGTGGAACCCGTGCTACCCAACAGACAAGTTAAGGATGCAGCACATCATCTCAGTCACCTGGTTCATAAATTTTGAAGCTGTTTGCTGCTGTCATGTCCATTCTACTGTGAATTGCTTAATTTCTCAGCACCCACCTTTTGGTAATCATAAAAGTTCAGCAAAATCAGAAGAGCCATCCCATCAGAAAAAGAAAGGCAATAGCCGCTTTAATCCAATGAATGACTAATGGTGAAAATTTGAAATCAATTCCAGACTATATTTCTTTGGCAAATGTCTAAATATTTATAGTTGCAGAATCTCTCCTCTCTCTCCCTTTCTCCTTCCTTCCTTCCTTCCTTATTTCCTTCCTCTCTTTTTCTTAAGAGCCACATCATTTGTGAATCTTCAGCAAGGTGTTCTTATAGTTAAAAAAAAGAGTACTGGAACCTAAAGAGTCAGAAGACTTAGGATTTGAAACTCAAGGGCCCATGCTATGAATGGCCTTGGACAAATCATTTAAGCTCTCTGAGTATCTTTGCTGATTATCCCCAACTTACAGATATGGAACTAGTGCTCAAAGAGAGTAAGTGGTTTGCCGAGAGTAAGTGGCACAGCTGGTAAGTGGTGGAGTTAGACTTTGAACATAGGCTGTCTCTTAGCCTGTCTCTTAGTGACTATTCCCTAAGGAGAATTAAGTGGGGTAATGGATACTAAATACCTGGACTCTCAACAAGTAGCATTTAGTGCATGCCAAACCAGATGCCTTCCCCACCTGGTGTGTTTCCAGGTGTGTTTTCTTTCATGCCCCTCTCTTGTTGGTGCTGTCTGACCATTTTTATTCCTCCTTTTAAAGCCCTCTTGATCAGGTGTGAACCTCTATCCCAAATGTGCTATCTTCTGGAACAGCCGTAGAGCAAGGGAGATGGAGACCATGGGACTCTGGAACCACCCCTTTGTTTCAACTCTGACATTTCCACTTTTATCTATTTTAACTACTGGGTTTCCACACAAAATTTAACATGAAGAAAGCCATCTTCTGCTTATACCACCCCTCTCATACACACATATATTTGAGACATTCCAAATGGCAGAATATTGGTTACCAAAAACAGGTGTTACTATGCTGGACAGACATTAACATTTTGCTACTTGGGAAGAGTGTCTTTCCTCTCTGCTCACTGAATATATCAGTGGCTCTCACCTTTTTTTAGTTTTTTGTTTTTCAAATCTTTCGATTACTGGAAGATTGATTGCATTTTTGAGAAGAATAAAAAACTCAAAAGCTATGCTAAAATAGACAGTAATAATTACCACTCCAGTATTACCATACCTCACTGTTGCTATTATTCAATTCCCCTGGCCATCTTGGCGCTGGGCATCTCATGAGTAGAACTGTCTGCTGCCTTGAATGAGTTCTCTTATAAACTCGTGAGACAAAGTTCTTGCATTCTCAATAAACACTTATTCTTCCTTTCACAAGCTTAATTCTATTCTAAATCTCTTACTCATCATGTTGTTTTTAGACAAGTCAGGTTTTCCCCTCTCACATAACAAGAGTACGGGGGTAAGTAGTTGCCCACCCTGGCTCACCTACTCAAGGACATCTGGGGTTGGGGCCAGAGATGGTCTTCCCCTTATGGGTCTTGGTTTTAAGATGGTGGCCACAGCTCCAGGCAGCACACCTTCATTCAAGGCAGGAGAAGGGGGAAGGGGTCTCTCTTACTTATTATCAATGTAGGTTATACTGTGCTCCACACTACGGTGGACATACTTTATACTCCCTCGTTGCAGCTGACAGATTTTGCCATAAGTATATGTGTCCCTTGGTGTAGCAAAGGTAAATTTTACACATCGATCAATATTTAGCAATCTATTCATGCCCCAGAACATCACTGCTTATATTGCGGTGGTATTTCTTATTGTCCTGAAAGTGGAGTGATATATGTGACTTACTCCAAAAACAAAAACAAACAAGAGTCAAGGGAAAGCCAGGCAGGTCTGGGGACGCATCCCAGGTTTGAAAGTCTTTGCATGAGCTGGCCCCTGTCGACTACTCTGATCTCAATTCTTATTTTCCCTGTAGTTTGATGCCATTTTGTCACACTAGACTGCTTTCTGCCCAAGCTTGTTCCTAACGTACTGTCGTTATACCTGCCAGTCCCCTTGCCTGAAATGTGCTTCCATGACTGGAACATGATTGTCACTCCAGCATTCATTCTTAGCTCAAATGTCACTTCCTCATGGAAACCCTCTGTGACCACTCTATCTATATTTTCCCATCCCTAACTCACTCCCAATCACACAGCTTTGGTTCGTTGCTTTAATTCACCACCTGAAATTTTTTTGCTTTTTTGCTTGTTTTCTCTCTGTCATTCCTACTAGAATCTAAGGTCTACAACTGCTGGAATGGTGTCTTTCCTCGTCACTTCTTACTTCAAGCAGTATGATAAGCACTGAAACATGTGTTGAATGCATGAAAAAATGAACAAACAATTGCCATCAAGGGGATGCCCGAGGTTTTAGGCGATTTCAGGGAAGGTGCGTGACTTATTGAAGAGCAGAATTTATTTATTAAAACATATATCATACCACACAGGCCATAGCCATGTGACAAAGGTCTTAGGTTAACTCACTGTTCTGTGTGTGCTGGTCAGGACATGCATAATATGATCTCCTTTGCAGAGGTGGATGGTGCAAGCCTATTATTTCAGGGTCCTCGATGCAGCCATTCAAGCTGTTCTTGGCAGCTATTTTATGCATTCATGATTTAGGACAGAATGACAAAGCCATTTGTATATAAAGAGAAAAAAACCCTCCAATGCTCTTCAGTGTATTGTCTTCCAAGAGAACCCTTAGTTCGCACTACCTGCCAAACAAGAGCTAGTGCCAAAGAGATGTAGAAATAAAAGACTCAAAAGAAGTTTATAGAAAAAAAGGATTAGCATGGAGTAGCATTTCCTGATTGCAGCACTGCAGGCACAAGCTTTTGGCTACTTTGTACTTTGTGAGAAGATAAAACAGGGACCAAACAAAGATGCTATGATTCATTGAAAACCCAAATAAAATAGCAAGTCATTGCACCCACAGTGGATCATCTGACAGAGTGATAGCTTTCTAATCATGGAATTTTTAAGCATTTCCCACAGGCCAAATGAGCTCCTCACAGTTTTGTTACCTGAGCAGTTGTCCATTTACGAGTCCCTTTCCATGAAGAACGTGTTCTCTGTTTCCCTGCCAACATGCCAGAAGCAGGGCAACGTGCCCCCTGTGTTGGAGCAAAAGCAAAGATTACCAGCCATCTTGGCAAGCACAGAGCTATTGTCTGTATCTAGGAGCTTACTAGGCTTTGGTGCCTTCCTGTTTTCAAATGATCGAGCCACAGGTGAGCGGCCTTGCAAGCATCCACACGGAATAAACAAAACAAAGCGAAACTACACTGTCTGTCTGTATCTCTCTCCCTTGTTCTACCCCTTTACTCAATTAATCAACTTTCATCCAAGAGCACTTTACAACAAAAGAATATTTTAAACAAAAGCAATAACAGCATGTAATAAAAATGGACCTAAAAATGTGACAGGTTAGCTTCCATTACAGAGAAAAGTCTAAAAGGAAAGTAAAACAAAACCCAAACCAAGTCTAATGCCCCTCTGAGTTCCAGGGCACAGAATTCCAAAGGCAAGAGTATTCCTTAGATAGAAGACCCAGTAACAGTGATGAGACCAAGGCATACGGCGTCACAGTGTGTTTCTCATCCCCACACACCAAACACAGGAATAAAAATTGCTGAAGGGAGAGAAACAAAAGGAAACAACAACAGAAGAAAGTCACTCCAATAGGGTCTCAAGAAAGTTCTTAATGGAATCGGGCAATGAATGCGCTGCTGGGATGGCAGGCCGAGAAATGGCAGGTGAGAACAGGTTTCTTCACAGATCCTCAAACACTTGACGTCATACGAATTTGAATTTTAAAAGCTTAAAAAACATATACTACTGAGAATGTAACTTTTAACCTTCTTTCAAAGATCTCTATGTGAGATTTTATATCCTGGGGCTGGGGGGCGGGGGAGGGGAAATTGTTGTTTTACCGACTGCAGATTCTCCTGGTAATTTGGTGGTGTGAATGAAATGGTTTTTGTATGCTTTTGCTCTCTTAAGAGAAAAAAGAACCAAATTCAATCTCCCACTAAGTGCTAGTGGAAAAAACTGGGGAAGGAGGAGGAAAAAGGAATTTAGAGCATTTTCTTTTCTTAGCCACCTGTTCTCAGTTCCCATTTTTCTTCTCAATAAAAACTCCAGTCAGGTTGTATTTTGATGCCTGTCACTCCACATTCATCAGGTGACAAAACTGTTCTAAACTAATACGTTCAGCTCTGGATGTGTGGCCTGAACAGGGCTCCAGAATCAGAGGACTCTTCCTGTTCCTGTTGGAATTGGGGCTCAGAGCCTCGCCTAATATCACCCCATTTCTGTATGCACCAGTCTTCTTGCATTATTTCATCTGGCAAAGTCAATATAAGAATTAATAATAGCTTTCCAATCTACAAATAAAAGTATGCCACTTTAAATTTTTGGCAGTGAGCTGGCATTTTGTCATTTAATCATTTCACATCATTACACTGCAATATGGAATGTAATGACATGACACCCGTAAATGACAAACATTTGGTCTCTCCTGTATGAGAAGAAATAATGTAATAGGAAGCAAATTATATCCTTAAAGGTTGCCCGAGTTTCACTCCCACAATTTGGGATTAAGATACGGAGCAGATGCAAGGTGAAGAAAAGGAGAGAGTCTCCTATAGATGTCCTGGGTAAGGCACAATGTGAAACGTGAATTGTCTCCCTCCAGAAGTGGACAGAACATTCCTTACATTGTAAATGTCTATGCAGCAAGCTGTGCACAGGATTCTTTCTTGTACTGAAGTCCTACCTGAGATGGGAGTAAGAAAAACATTGTGGTTGTCAATCACTACTTTTTGTTTGTTTTATAATTCTGTTGTTATTTGCTAAAAAATAATCAGCCCCCGCTTCACAATTGTTCAAATTTCACATGACTAAAGGAAGTTTTGCAAAACGGCCACCGCCATCAATTCGTATCCTTGGAAAGCTCCTTCCTCTCAGGGCTGCAAACCTTGAGGGCTTCTTACTGTAATATCTTAAAAGCACCTCACATTCACCACGCCCACCATAAAGCTCATGATTCTCTAACACAAACTTGTTTCTCCCCGAGTATTCGCTCTCTGGACAAACACCACCGCCTGCCAGCCCGTGGCATAAGCCAGAAACCTACGAGGCATCCTCAATCATTTCTTCCTCCTGACCACCTTCATCTCCAATCTTTCTGGGGATTATGGGAAGCGTATTGAACCCTGGTTCAGCAAGGACGGCAACACTTCAGAACGGGAAGCAGCTATAAATAACAAGCCTGCCCCAGCTGGGACCTTCTGGTTAAATCCCCTACCACACTCTGTCACTTCACCTTCCAAATGACACTCATTCTTCCCCCCTCCCCTTCCTCACTGGACCCTCCGAGTCGAAGCCATCCTCCATCTGAATGACCACCTGAATTACTGTCCCCCCAATTCATTCTCTGCACTGCAACTAGACATCTCTCAAGATTCAGCTGTGATCTTTCCCCGAATGCTGGAAGTCCATCGATGCCCATCCACCGACGGGGCAAAGAACAGCTGGCTTCTCAGGAACTGCCTTAGCCATTGGGCCTTCTGTCACCGACCTCACCCCGTGTGTTCTGTGCTTCAGGCCTGCTGCCATTTCTGGGTTTTTTTCTCTTTTACTTACCTTATCCCCTCTCTCCTATAGGCTTTTGTCCCTACTGATCCATTTGTCTGAAATACTCTCCCTGCAACTCACCTGGCTGGCTCATATTCATCTTTCAGGTCTCAGCTTGTGTCATCCCCACGAGAACATGAAATGGGTCATGTTCCTCGGTTGTCACTCTCTTAGGACCTTTGAAGCACATAATCTCAATTTGTGGATACAGGTTCACTGATGTGATTCTTCAGTTACTGTCATCTTCCCACTGGACTGTACACTCCACAATGGCAGGGACCATGCACTGTCTGCTTCAGCTCTGCCAGAAAGCCCTGCACATGGCTGCCACTCAGTCAGTCAACAAATATGTCATACTTGTTAAAGGAATAAATCAGCACAGGTGTCCAGTGTTTTACCCACAACATTTGGGCAACACCCATGCTACGCTGCTTTATAGTCTTCTGTTGTTAGAAAACATGATTTGCGGTTGAGTAGTACTCCGTGGTGTACGTATACCACATTTTATTAATCCACTCATGAATTGATGGACACTTGGGTTGAGTTAATATCTTTTGCAACAATCTGGATGGAACTGGAGACCATCCTCTTAAGTGAACTATCACAAGAATGGAAAAACAAACACCACATGTACTCCCTATTAAATTGGAACTAACCAGTCAGCACTCATGTGCACAGATGGAAGTAAAACTCAACAGAAATCATGCAGGTGGGAGGGGAGAGGAAGGGATGGGTGAAATCATACCTAACGGGTACAGTGTATACTATCTGGGTGATGGGCACATCTATAACTCTGACTCAAGCAACCCATGTAACCAAAACATTTGTACCTCTGTAATATTCTGAAATAAATTTTAAAAAAGAAAAAGAAAACATGATTTGCAGAATAATTCTAAACTGAAAACAGATTCCTCCATCATGCAGAGATATTGAAGTTATGATACATCCTCTACCATTCTGTTAGAGAAAGTTTCTGGCCATCTCAACCCCAAGTTTGTCATTAGAAACTTCACACCAGAGACAAGTGGACTTTAAGAATGAACAGTTACTACTGGCCCTTTGTGTGTGATGAGGAGAGATAAGTAATCAGTATTTCTGAACCCTGAAAATGTAAGGCAATTCTTAAAGGTTACTTAGTCAAAATCCCTCACTGTGTCCTTACCATGTGCATCACGGTAATAATTTAGGGCAGTGGTCATTAACCGAGGGTGATTTTGCCCCCCTAAGGAATGTTTGGTGATGTCTGAAGGCATTTTTGGTTGTCATGCCTGGGTGGCTGTGCTACCAGCACCTCAGCGGTGGCCAGGGGTGCTGCAAACATCCTACAATGCACAGGACAAACCCATAACAGGATTATCTGGCCCCAAACGTCAATAGTTATAAGGATGAGAAAGACTGAGTTAGGGCATTTAGAAACCTCCCAACTCATTTCTAGGGACCAAGAGAGCCTATTTTGGAGGAAAGCTTCTGAGGGGATCCATAGTAGGCATTTTCTGCTGGTGCAGACTTGGCCTCTTCTAATCTTCAGTATTAGCAGGACTACAAAACGGCAGGAACCACAGGACAGAGACACATTAAGAAAAGGCTGGGGGACAGAAGAGTGCTTTGTAAATATTAACCCAGCTGTGGATGCCACATGTATCATTGAGTTATGACCTGATAAGGGTTTTGAGAGCTTGCCAACCTCATGTTGAAGAAAAACACAGAAAAAAATGGAGCTGATGATATCCTTGATGCAATTTCCCTGTAAGCACAGCCTCATAAATACCAACCAGAGAGTCCAACTGAACTTATTGGAAATTTCCCAAAAACCTTGGAAAATAGACAAGTGCAGGTGGTAAGATATTTACTGAAATGAACTGTCTGTGAATGAAAAATATGTGAGCAAAATAGATATTTTATCTGTCATTTTATTCACAGAAAGAGATCCATTAAGTTTCTCCATTTCATTCTGCTCCTGTTTGGTGAAAGCACTTTAAACTAGATCTTCATTTTCCTTTTAAAAAATCAGTATAGAAAATAGGGGACTTGGCACCCCCCCACACACACACTCCCTCCCACCCCCCGCCCCACTGCCAAAAAAAAAAAGTAATTTTTTGAAAGCCTTGGAAGCAATTTCTAAAATACCAAAATATATCTTGTTACTGATGCTCAATCTTGTACGTAGAATGAAAAAAAGAGGGAAACTGCTGGTTAGATAAAGCTTTAAGGTCCTTTTGACCCTTTCTAGGCAAGTAGAGTTGGTCGTTGCAAGTCCACACTCCTTTAATAAGTCAGAAAGTCCTGCAATGGATCAGTATCAAATAGATTTACAAATATTTACAGAACAACTTTTATCTGTGAAGTACTCTGCCTAAGCTAAAGGAGATAAAAAATATATACATCAACAAATCATGGTCTCTGACCTCAAAGAACTTCACTTTATTTTTGAAGAAGGAGCATTTACACCTAGATAGTTAAATTACAATACTATTAATTAAATTTTCTACCTCAGTGCAATTAAATCACCTTTTTCAGCGGAAGAAATGAATGTGCTTAAAATATACACACACAACTTTCAGAGTATAACTGTTAAAGTCTTCCCAGCAAATGTTTTGAGGTCTTGTATGGGCATTTTAGGATTAAGAGCATTAGTAAGTGACCAAGGAAATACATGAAACTTCACTCGTGGAGCAATCAGTGTCCATTTCCCTGGAGCTGGCATCCACTTTCCAGTGGTGGCATGCCTCTGAACTGCTCCACGTCCAGCCATTCATAAATATTTATTGAGTTCCTACTATGAGGGAGGCACTGTTCTAGAAGCTGGAAATGTTCTGGAGCTGATTTGCAACAGCTTGCAAGGGTGAATTTTGTGCATCTCTTTCCAAGTCTGCATCCTATGAAATCATATTAGTGGCTTGAAATTGGACATGGTGGGAGTGTTTACACCACGGCAGCTAGCTACCAATCATGGCGTTTTTGTTTGTCTTTTCTAAAGAGTGGGTTGTTAAACGTTTACCAGCACACCACTGGGTATGCTGAGAACTGAACAAAGTCCCTGCTCCTGTGAAACTTACATTTTACAGGGTCACACAGATAAACAAATAAATATGTTATAAACTATCAGGAAATGCTAAGTACTGTGAATAAAAGATAAAACATTGTGAGAAGCTAGTGATCCATGTGATATAGATGCCTCTATTTTGTGGTTGGTGAAGGCCTCGCAGAGAAGGGGGCATTTGAGCTAAGAGGGGAAAAGGGCTGCAGATCTGGACTGTATTCTGTAGATATGTATGTTTCCTAGGTCCTTTGTTGACATCAAAGTGGAATCATGATTGAAAAACATTCTAGTGAGATCCCTGAATCAAGAAGCAGCAAACACAGCTATTTTACAATTACTGACCAACTTGGCAAAAAGCAAATTGATTTTTGCTATCAGTTACCTGCTTCTGTTGGATAAAGGTCCAGTCAGGAAGAATGATGTCATGCTTACAGGGATGACACATCAGTGACTCTGACTAGGACCCAGTCTGCAAGGGCTGGAAACAGCATAAACACAACGGCCCTCCATTCCTTCCCTTCTCGGTCATCCTGGAAGCCTCCAACTCCCTTTACTCTCTTGGGCAAAGCATCTCTCGCCTCCTCTTGGCTTCAGCCATGGCCAATCTGCAGAAACTCACGGGACTCACCTTCCACCACGAGCACTTCAAGTACGCTTTTTGGGGTGTCCCCCCAACCATCAGAGACAGTTCTTCTTCTTAAAGTACAGTTTTACAGATGAGGAAACTGAATGAATGATGAAGCTGTCAAGCAAATTATTCAAGCTTCAAGTTCATAAGTGGAAGAACTGGGACTTGAACCAGTCCTTGTACCTAATAACAAGTCAGCAAACTTCGTCACTACGCTTGTACTTGACTGACTCAGTGGTTGGATTTCTGAAAAGCAGCAGGTGATTTGCAGATGTTTACATCTAAAGTGCTTTTTAAAAAAATAATCATAATTCAATGTGAGATGAGTCCTTTCTTGCTCTGTATAAATTGTTTTAAAACTTCTAATTCCAATGGAGGTCCAAGGTATTCCCCAGGATTTTGACTAATTTTCTAGAGATTAATATTTTGGACCTTTTTTGTATTTTGAGATCCTATTTTCTCAGCTGCTACTTCTTTCCTGGTAAGAGAAGTTCATGGAAGATGAGCTAAAGGCAGTCAAGAGACGCCAATGAGAGAACGCATGATGTGAACTGACTCATAGAAATGCTATGAATTCCAGTAAAAATGGCTACTATTTTAAGATGTTTCCCATGTACAGGTATACCAGGCATGCTATATATACATTAGCTTAGTAAATACAACTCTGTTAGGTAAGTGTTCTAAATCCATTTCACAGTTGAGGACACTGATGTTTAGAAAGGTCATGTATCATCCCTCAGGTCAAACATCCAGTCTACAGCACAGGTAAGATTTGGATCCAGATCTCTGTTTCCAGAGCCTATGCTGTTTCCAAGCTGCGCACCAATGCCTCTCAAAGTAATAGGATTTTGAGCATTGAATAGTCACATAAGTTCCTTGACTTTGAATATTGATACTTTGTTCTTTTACCTTCCTCATTGTTTTCCTTCATGGTCTGAATGAAAGCATTCAAGTGGGAATATACTAAGATATTTAATGATTGGCCTCCTTGTAACTTTCTGTTTAAAACCACAGTGGCTTTTCAACTCTCCACCTGCATTGGTCAGAGGAGGATACTTCCAAATGTGGGCAGAACATGTCTCAAGTCCCTGTGGTTTGCTACAAAGGCCTGACTTCTATCCAGAGCAAAGCAAGAGGCAAAGTTACCCAGCGAGACATTGAGGCTGGTGTGAAAGGCAGTTCCAACTTTAGAATAAGCTTGCTATAAATCCACTTTACCGGTACTATAATCAGGTTCTTCTTTCTCAATCTGGTTGACAAGACTCTTAAAAGAAAATCTTTACAAAGCAATGAGGACATCAAAAGTTTAGGTACAATCATAGCTTCTTGATCCATGAGTCTTGTTACTCTTGCAAACAAGAGAACAGGGTGAGTTTGGTGCATTCTATTCCCAGTGATCCTGTGTTGGCTCCTAATAAGTGCTGATTTTTTAATACTTGGCCACCATCATTGCCTATTTGTTCTAGAATATAATTGGGGATAACAGACTCACTACCATGTAGTTCCTCATTTGCACTGACCACATTTCAAGTGCTCGGTATCCACCTGTGGCTAGTAATTACCCTATTAGATCACACAGACATAGCAACATTTCTATCTTTGCAAAAAGTTCTATTGGACAGCATTATTCTACAGTGAAACTTTATTTTCCATTTAAAAATATCTGGATGTTTAACCAACTCTAAGTTTCTGACATCTTCTTCTTTCCCCTAGATTTCTCAGACATGGAGAGAGAGAGGAAAGGAGGGACGTGGTATTGCATAGAAGTTAGGAACATGGGCTTCAATGTCGGTCAAACCTGAGTTCAAGGTCTGACTCTGCCTTCTGTTTTGACCTTAGTCATCCCTCTTAACCCATCTAAGCTCCACCGTACACATACATAAGAGAGAGAGAGAGAGAGAATAAGAGCACTTGCCTCACAGGGCTGTTGGGAAGATTAAATGCAATATTGCCCACAAAGCGTTGAGTCACAGTCAAGCGCTCAGTAACAGTTAGCCATTTTTCCTTCTGTCAATCATTTTAAGTCACCAGTGCGGTGAAGACAAGAGTGTTCACCCACCAGTCCATAGTGTCCCCTCTCCTTTCCCAGTTCCTCTGCAGTGGGGCACGTGATGTGCCTAGTGCTGCTTTGAGGGATGTAGCGTGTGTCTCTCCTGGACTGAGGAATGCAAAGCCCCTGTGTAATCCTCTACGTTCTCTTGTTTCCTTTGATGGCTGTGAATAAAGGCCATGGGCTCAGCTGCCAGAGTCACAGGATGAAGCGACTTAGATCACTGAGTCACAGCATGGAGTCGCTCTGGAGAGTTGCCTGACCTTCAGAGGACTTTGTGTGAGCGTGGACTTCAAAACCTAAACCACTGCCATTTGGAGATAATCATTTATCTACACTGGAAGGATTGCGCCCATTTGAGGCAATTAGGTCATCTCCAGTCCTGCCTTCGTCTGTCTAGACCTTCTCAGTTAAACCTACTGAGGCTGGATGATATTTTGTTATACAGATGGATGTGTTTTGTATTCTTGGACTTTGTTTTTATCCTCAACCAGACTAGACCAAGAGTTCGTCAATCCTCAGAGAAGAATCATAATAGGAATGTAGAGAATAAGCTCTTTTGAGTTTCAACATTCTGGACATTTGAGTTTCTAAAAACCACAGAGTATAAAGTTTATGTCATAACTGATTTATTGGGAATCAAGGCTGAAGAGCCAGATTACCTCATTCCCCACTGGTTGTAGATTCCCCAAGCCTATGATGAAGAAGAGAAGGAGGTCGCAAAAGAATTGTTCAGGACACCCAGGAAGAGCTTTCGGTTCCAGCTCTGCTGCCTACAGTCTGCGTGACCGCGGCCACGTCATACGAGCTTTCTGAGTCTCACTTTCCTCAGCTGTAAAATAGAGAATGAGAACATGTCTGAAAATTCTTAAGGTGCTAGATGATGACAGTGTAGACCATCTCTGGTCAATATAACTCATGAGGATGGTAGAAATATTCTATATCTGCATAGCCCCTGGCCACATGTGCCTACGGAGCACTTGAAATGTGGCTAGTGCAACCGAGGAACTGATTTTTAATTTTAGTAAATTTTAATTCATGTAAATGGCCACATGTGGCTAGTGGCTACCATCTTGGCCTGCACAGGTCTAGACGAAATTTCCCCATCCCCGTGGCTTTGCTCTACAAATGCTCCAGAACTTAGATGCATGATTATAAATTGACTGAGGAACCATGAATTGGCTGAGATTGTTTCTTCCAGCCAGCAGCATAAAAGCTTGCTATAAAAATTAATTTGTTATTGAAAAATAACATTTCTTTCACACTTGGTTTGTGAATCCTTTCTAGTGCTTTAAAATAGGGACCTATTTCCCTCAAAGAATGCTCGGGCGCCTGAATGAATTAAACTGCTGGCTTTATTCCTCAGCATCAGGCTCATATTGGTAACTTTCACACTAGCCAGGAAATGTTTGTAAGGCCAAACGATTGGTTGTTAAGGCGGGGGTCACTCCTAGAGATAACATGTGGCTCCATCAACCCCTGAGCCCTGGCGTGTGGCCATCTGCACACACCCACCACCAGGTGCCCAAAGGAGCTCCAGCTCTTTGATTTAATTGTTGTCCTCTTTCTGCACTTTAATCTTCCTTGCATTGGCTCACTCCCTTAGACAGATCTGAGGCAGAGAGTAATTGTCCACCATGAGTCACTCTTACAGGAAAGGGAGAAAGATAAAGTAGCAAAGAGAGAAAGGGAGATGCACATGTGTGTTTCTGCGTTCTCCATGGTTTGATTAAAATGGTTCAAGGAAGGGAGAGAAAGTGTTGCTCTACTAGCTGTCATTGCTAAGTGTTTTTCTGTTACAAGGTACATGAGAGCAGGCAGGCTAATGACTTCCTCCCTCTTGGGCCTGGAATTCCCTATGACCTGGAACTTGGCAAACTCTTCCCCTTTCATCAGTCACAGTGTTCCTGAGGCCCCTCCTCTTCCAGGAAGTCCTCCCCAAGCAAAGGAGAAAAGCAAATCCACCAACCACCGTCGACCCGCTCTCCCATCCTGTTTTTGTCTGTGGTAGATAATAGCAATTAATTCGCTTATCTACCAAAGAAATTAAGTCCTTGTGTTTGTCTCCATCTGTGCTCTTTGAAAGCTCTCGGAGAGAAGGAGTATATTCATAAACTCTCTCTGTACAGCACTCCATTAGATAAGTGGATTGCATCATCATTTTTCTCACCCTAACACTGCTGATGGATTATGTACATTTGCAATGATACACTCTGATTTTGAGGCCCATTCCCCACACACAACCACAAAAAAGATAATTCACAGCTGAATAAAGAAGGCTGTGTTCAACATGGTATTTATAAAAGCGCTTCATAACAAGTAAGGATACAGCACAGGTATGGAAGGCTTTGGGTTCTATATCACTTCCCTGGGCTAACTCGAACTCCTTACCTTTTTCTACCACTGAAGGAAGTATATCAGGCTGATTGTATGATATGTAAATTTATCTCAATAAAGCTAAAATGGAGAGAGAGAGTGATAAAGGTAGGGTGATAGTGTCACAGGCATAACCTTTAAACCCCTCAAATTTATAAAAACGGAAACTATGTACAAATATTAGTATTTTAGTAGCATCGAAACATTGTTTGCAACAAGTCTTATGACTGGTGTGGTGTGGTGGAATGTCTCAGAAAATAAAAAACTATAAAGAAAATAAATACTACTTTCTAGATTGTAAGGTCTTGAGGCCAGAGGTGGATTACTCTTTCATCCCCGAGTCTCATAGAGTCCATGGTACGACAATAAATGTTTATTGAACTGATGAATTCAGCTAAGTTCTTAAATGCTATTCATTGACTATTCTGTGAAACATGACGCAGCTCATAGTTGCTAGAATGAGAAGAACTGTTCCCATCTTAAAGATAAGGAAACTGAGGTATGGAAAGATTAAGACACTTGCCCTGTGTTTTAATACTTGTATTCGGTGGATTTGGGATTGATTCCAGCACAAATACCCGCTAATCCATATATTCCCACTATGCCTTGCGAGCTTGCTGAGAGCTTTGCACGGAATATTCATACAAGCATTTCTGAGGCTCTCTGGTCCCTGGTGCCCATTCAGGTATTTGGATGTTGAAAGGAAGGAAAATTGCAAGAAGAGTAACCATACCCTGCATATCTCCATTAGGAAGAGGGTCTTTGTTGATATCTGTTTTCCTCAAGTGGATTATGTACTTACCCAAGGGCTGTTGCCTTCTTTAGAGACTGTTAGCCTGCAAAAATGAGTATATTGACCTCACAAAGTGCTTCATTTTACCTGAGTCACTTGCTCTTTTCTTTCTAAGACTCCTTTTATATTTTAATAACCATTTTGATGTGCTAAATGTCCTGAGTGAACATAGTTAATCAGGCAAACGAAGAAAATAAAATGAGCTAAGGATCAGAAGTGTCGATACCTGTGAAACCAGCTAATTTCATCACTATCGGTGGTAATTGAATGGCTGATATATCACCGCAGCACAACTTGTGGCGTATGCCTTTTTATCCCCTTTCCCCCAAGTGTAAATAGTTTTACTGAGGGAGTTGATTACAAAATCAATGCATGCTTATTATTTTTAAAAATATACAGAAGTGTATAGAGTAGAAAAATGTCTTCACCCATAAATTCTCCTCCCTACCCCAACTAGAAAAAATAACTGTGAGCAGCTCACATATACCCTTCTCAGCTTTTTTATTAATGTGTACTGTAAGGATATGGAAATGACATTTTAATAAAACTGCTTTTCATTTAAAAATACCTTGAATGTCTTAAATATACTTCCTACATAACACCTATACATACACTTTTATACAAATGCAAGTGTGTATCTGTATGCACGTGTGTGCATATGTGTGCATATATGCATAGGTGTATAAACACATATGCATACACACATATTAATATATACACACACATACACCTACACATACACATATATTTAATACACACAGATATACACACATCCCCAATTGATAAGCATATATTTTCTTTTGTTTTTCTATATTATAAATTTTGCTGCAATCTTCATCCTGTACATACATCCTTTTACAATTCTTTGATTATTCCCCTAGGAAAAGTTCTTGGGAGTAAAATTATAAGATTGCATTTTATTAATTTTATTATATTTAAAAAATTAATTATCTACCTTTATGTGGCACAGTAAAGATAAACCACGAACCCTTGCTTAAAACGCTTAAATCCTAATGTCAAAACTTTGTGAAAAAATCAATTTCCAAACTAGAGATAATGTATAGAAAATGCCCAGCATAGTGCCTGGCATACAGGAGGCACTCACAAAGATGTGAGCTGTAAGTACAAATGAGCAATTGTCAGAATGTGATGGAACTCCTGTTCTCTTTACTTCAGCTTAACTTTGGGAGGGGGAGACTCACCCAGACAGCCTGGCTCACCAGAAGTCTTGAGATAAACTGGATCCCATGGATCACAGCCCCACCCCTGCCCCGGGGCTGCCACTGTCTCTGTATACCCAGCCCCACCCCCAAACAGACACATCCATCACGTGCCACGCAGAGTTTATCTTCAGTGCCACGATGGCAGCAGCGAGGGGCAGAGTCTCGGGATGAGAGACCGTGGGTTGTACATCTGTGTACGTGAGGAGTGGACGAGAAGCTTGGAATATACTTGCCTTGATTTTCCCAGCAATCATCAGGCAAATACTCCAAATGTGGTACTTATGAAGTAAGGGCTTCTCACATATGCCCCATCCAAGGTTATTCTCAAAGTGCTTTATACCCCATTATTTCAGATCCAAGGAGAGCAGGGTCAACTCTTACCTAGGGAAAATAGGAAGAAGTTCATCTCTCTGAATCCTTCATCTCCTGTTTTTGTTTTCTCTCTTTGCTTCCAGTGACACCACACACCTGCAGCCCAGGCCCCAGATCTTTGTCTTTTGCAGCCTCAAATGCAACAGTCCTGTTGGAGCCATGCACCAGGCTCCATGGTGGGGCTGGCAGAGGAGTGATATTTAGAAAAGAAGTTCATTTTTTTGGATCCTAAAATCATATAGTCCACATGATGTCACAATCTGTCCCTATGCCCAATGGGCCTGAAAAGAGCCTTCCATATTCTTTGGGGGATTTAAGTGTAGACAAAAATGTCCCCGATTTGAAGGCCCTTGCTAATAGTTCAGTTTCCTGCTGTAATTTCAGACACAGTTTACTCCAAACCTTTCCTGGAGTCAAGATAGGAAATTAATTTTAGTGACAAACTCAGGATAGAATCTCAGACAAGAATAAGGGTCTTGATGATTGAAATAACTTTTGACCGTTCTCGCGTCCAATCTCATTTCCCAATTTGAAACCTCTCTAACGGTACCGCACAGCGAGACGGGAACAAGACAGACAGTCAGGAAACTAGGGGGCGGTGTGGCTTCTGTCCTGCTTTCCCTGGGGGCTTTAGGTAAGTCATTCACAATTATTTGAGTCTCAATTCCCTCTTTCCTACTCTTGTTTGGTCACAATGTCTGGGAGGTGGCTCAAAATGAGAGAAGGAATCTGAAAGTAGCTTGGTTAATATAAAATGATTAAGAAGTGTTAGTTTTATCATTGTCTTTATTACTATTATTATTACATTATTGGTTAAGAAAAAAACAGTAACCCATGCCAGCAAGATTATTTATTTGACCTATTTCAAGAAAACACCAGTATGCCAACATCTAGAGCATAACACTGTGAAGAGCCAGTGAGCCGCACAACGTGAGTAAGAGTGAGCACGACATGAGTCTGGGTGTTAGAGCAGAACATTCCTTTCCCGAGTCTTTAAAGTAACATTTATTGAAACCTTCAATATGTGCCAGGTGCTATAATTAGTTATTTGTAGGCATAACACTATTACCCCATCACATAAGCCTTGTTAAGTAGATAAACACATTATCCCCATCTTACAGATGAGGACAGAGAGGCCCAGGTAAGTGAAATGCCTGGTTTCCCAGGTCTCTCAGCAACTACAGTTGTTGTAGTTCTACCAAGATGACGTGTGGCACCTGCACAGCGCTGAGCTTGGTGTGACGTTCCCACCATCACTTAAGCATTCTTCTCATAGTGTGTCGGGGAGGCCTTTGTGCCAGACACTGGTGCTGAGGCCACATTGCCTTTTGATCCTTTCAGGATGTCTCCAGGATGAGAGATGCTTGTCTCACCTCTGTCCTCTGCTGCACAACTGGGAAGAATGTTTCATCCTGAGCGAATGAATAAGCCTCTCTTACCTGGCTCCGGTTTCATTCCCAGCTATGTCCCCAAGAGAGTTCACGCCATCCCCTCCCATCAGTCTTGCAGAATTGCAACTTTAAGCACAGCTGACACTATAGAAACAATAATTGGCATAATATTTACAAGGAGCAAAAGATGGTCATTTCCTCAGGCACCAAAAAAGCATAACCCAGTTCTGAGGTTCCAGAAAATGATGGCTGGAATGGCTCTGAAGTCTGCACCACCATAACACAAATGCAGCCCCACTGCTCTCCTTTGATAGTTATAATCCCCCACATGAAAGCAGGCATAACTCTTAACTATTATTTTAGATGACATCCCCTTTTTAACTTTAAGCAGTGTGCTTTAAACATTTCTAAACTTTCCCAATTCCTCCCCAATACCATGCTATGAATTTGCTTGTCACTGTAAGCTATACACAAAGAGAGACACATACAGCAAGCACAAAGATATCAGGAAGTGGTTTTCCTAGCAACAGTAATCATCTGAAAGATCCCAGAACATCCTTTCTATTCATACAGCATTTCGTGTTTTGAATAGTGCTGACAGGTGAAGTGGATTCATAGTATTTAATACAAAAAAATATTGCTGGGGATTGGTACTGCACAAAAGCTCAAATATCCATACTATTCACAAGCAGCTGAATTCACTGTTTTTATATCTATCTAGATTATTTAGTGAGGCACAATTGCAAAAGCAAATACTCACCTGCTCACCGAATGACTAATCCAGGGTGTATTATGGAAAGTCTGATTCCATAGACCTCATTCAGGCAACTGGGACACAGACCTAAATCAACTCCAGCTCTCTCTGTGCAAGACAGTCTTATGGACAGTTTTAGATGATAAAGAGACATCCCCCTTGCCAGGTCCTACAGCAGATGTGTCCAGTTTAAAATAAAAATGAGTCAATGCTGTGGACAAAATCAGCCACCACCGTGGAACCCCATCTGGTCATTGCCTTGACTCTATCTGAAACAATCTGAAACCACTTCTCCTGTCTCTCACCAGCCACAGCCAAAGCTAAGTTATCCCTGAAGGTTAAAAAAAGAACAATAATAATAATAATAACAACAAAAAACTGGAGTTCCATCAGCAGGGGGTTAAGGTTGGGGAACGGGGAGAGGAGAGAGAGAAAGTCCCAGGATGCAAGGGAGACCCCAGGAGCATGTGAAGTAACTGCATTCACAAGATTCCAACCTGTGTGGAGCTTAATTCCACAAAGAGAGAGAGAGTGTTTAAGCCATATAACCTTAAAATCCATGTGTAACTCAATAGGGCTTTATTATCACCATTATTGCTTTTGTGATCAAAAACCACCAACTATGAACCTAGTGTGTGCACAACCCTGTGACAGGCACTGGGGTAAGAGGAGTCACACTCTCAGGTTTACAAGTTAGCTAATGAGATGGGATAAGGAGAGAAACTGCTAAGTCACAACTGATGGCTGCGTATACTGAGTTTCAGTCTTTAGCAGTACGTGGCTACCTACATGTTGATATGGAGAGAGGGGAGTGGCTGTAATACAGGGTGGTTAAGTATAGGCTTTAGAAGGTTGAAGTCTAGCTGTGTGGTTGAGTAAAATACGGCAGTCTTACTTACAAGGCTGTTGGACAGATCGATCATGACAATGCCCTTGACACATCGAAAGCACTTAAGGGTAGCTACAATCCACAGAGAATACAAATCAGAGACATGCAACTTAAAACTATAATGGTCCTCCATTTCACACCCCTAAAATTAACAAAATTTAAAAGTCTGACAATATCAAATATTGTCAAGGGATGCGGAACTTTCCTATACTGCTGCTAAGAGTATAAATGGTACAAACGTGTCAGGGCTGCGTCTGATGCCGTTTAAGATGCACATACTCACTCCATGACCCAGAAGTTCCACTCTAGGGTATATGCATTAGGGAAATTCTCATAAATATACCCAAGGAGACCTGTGTGAAAATGAATGTGCTCTATTTATAATACTGAGAGACTAGAAAAACATTTAAAAAAGCCTATATACAGGGAAATGGATAAACAAATACTGGTATATTCACATGGCAATCAGAGTGAGTGAACAAGGTTTGAATTTATCAATATAGCTAAATCTCCAAGACATAAAATTGAGCACCCAAAGCAAGTTGGACAAACAGATATGAATGATGTGATGCCACCTATAAAATGTTTAATATGAACAAAATAAAACCCTATTTTTAGGATATATATAAAACATTTTATGGTAATTTTTTAAAATATACTATTTTACTAGCAGACAAAGCTAAAAGAATGGGGAACATGAGTAGAGTCTGACTCATAGACTGTAAACTTGCTAGCATCGAGAGTACACAAAAAGCTTTGGTGTAGTGCATGGAAACTCTTATTTTAATGAATATTAGAAAATATTTTTTAAAATGTGTGACTTCTATGAAGTGAAATGAGGAGGCTGTTTTAAAAAGAAAAAAGTAAGTAAAAAATTATATAATTAATACTCAGATGGGATAACAATTGAGCCAAGGGTGGTTTTCAATCGGGAAACATTTGGTACATAAGCAGCCCTTCATCCAAAGCAACTGCTTCAATTCCATGTGTATTCCAGAGAACTTCCCTTTTCCTCCCGCTCCTCACTCCAACAAGGCACTTGCCAAACAAATCCATGGACAAAAAGAACAAACATAAGTCACAATCAGCCATTGTCCAACCCTCTAGCAGACTCAACAGAGACAAAGAGAGTAGGAGGTTAGAGGCTCCCTGCATCCCTGGATGGTTCTGATTCTAGGCACTCAGGCTGAGAGCCTCTGGGGGCTACTGAATCTGTGCTCTCTCCCCCTGGATGAGATAAATGCAAGTGGATAGGCTGCCTTTTGGATTCTTTTAAAAATTCTTCACATTCCAAAGACCATGTGTGTCCCTAGTTTCGCAGTGACTGGTGAAAAGAGGGTAAATTTTAGGATTTATGAGATGCATGTCATTGTTCACGCTCATGGGGTTTGTTTTAGAGCCAATCCGTGAATGGGCAATTGCATGAACACTGACCCATGGACCCACTGAGAAGGGTTGGGAGAGAATGAAGGGCAAAGGGAACAGGTCAAGGAGGAGCCAGGGGTCCCATGTGACATGAGAGTGACAGCAGAGATAGCACCTCTGTGGAGGAAAAGGAGACAATAAAATTTGGTTCAATTAAAAAAAAATCCATTGAGTACAAAACTGTGCCCTGCTCCCTGTGTTAACCAACATCGATATATAGAGAGAAATACAGAGAGAGAAATATGACATATCCCTTGCCCTTAAAAAGTCCTCCAATCAAAAATGTATGAGTGAGAAAACAGATAAATTAAATGGACAATTTCAGGAAGCACTATTTCAGAAGGAAGCATTTCATGATGAGTGTTCACAGGAGGGAGAACCAACTCGATGGGTTTACAGAGGATGAGCTTGGAAGACTGTCTGAGAGAGAGAAAAACTGCCCTGAGTTTTAAAGTTTTAAAGCAAGTAGGTAAAAACCCACTTAGCCAAGCAGACAATGGAATCCCTTTCTTCTTTCCATTTTGTCCTTCAACAGCTATTTATTGAATATTTACACATAGTAAGTATTGGGAATACAAAAATAAGCAAAATCAGACATGGCTCTGTCCTTTCAGAGCTTATGGTAGCGTGGGAAATTCAAACATAAATCTGGAATCCCTAATCTAGAGTACCTAGATGGAATTCAGCAAGGGGACAGGGAATCTGTGAATTTGGATAAAAAACAAATGACATCTTTGTTTTCAGAAACCTTTACCTAAGGTTTAACATTTTCTTCCATTATGAATTTAGGCAACAAATCCAGTAGAATTAGCAATATCTGTGACTTTGCTCACCAATATAAATTTCATATTTTTATATTCCATTGCAATTGTTGAAGATGCCCTAAAATATCATTTATACTCATCACCACTTCAAAGTTACAGTAGTTATTAGATTTTCCACTAGATCTTGTTATTTAATGTAGTAATAAAGACCCACATTTATTACTATGCTACATTTTAAAAAAATATTTTGATAACCAGTTATATTGAAATCCAAGTTTCTCTGTAATTTTATGTATTTTACATCATGCATTTGGTAACATTATTCTGGTTTTCCTAGACTGCCATAGGGATCCACGGGACAAAACTATTAAGAACCCCTGCACTGATTAAATAATAACTGACACTTACAGAGATTACAATTTTGCCAAGTGCCATGGAGGGAGGTAAGCAGTGCAACAAGAACATAGTGAGGGAGACAAGGGAAGGTGACCTGGGTTATGGAGGAGGTGTGAGTTTTCACTAACGAGAGAATAAAAGAACATTCCAGGGGAAGCAATCAACATGTGCAAGCATGCCTTGAGAAGGGCAAGGCTGCAGGAAGACAGGGATGCTGGTCTAGGGCTGGGAGTGAAGGGATGCTAGTACAGGGCAGATGAGAGGCAGACGGTTGTGAAATGAGGCTGGCGTGGTAGGCTGAGAACTGATGGTGCAGAGGCAGAGAGCAGGTGCATAAGGTGTGGAAGAGGACAATGAGGCAGTGCATTCAGGGACTGCATGTGGTCAAGTTTGGCTAAAGGCCAGATGCCGTGTCAGAGAAAAGGTGATGCTGCACAAACCTGTAGGGCTGAGAGTGTGGCAGATCTTGAGAGTCTGTGATAACAAGCCCAGACCTGATCCTGAGGAGACTAGGAGCCATTGAACAGTTTCCTGATCAACCTACCCTTAGAGAGCCTACCCTTTGTGAGCTGGTGTATCAGTCAGGATTCTCCAGAGAAACAGAACCTGTACATATACATATATACATATATATATTATCAGGCTCTCATTGTGCTAGTTATGTTCTATAAAGTTTCCATAAACACTGAATTAGTGACATTGTTCCTAGGGGAAATACACAGTTAGGTTCCTATGGGCCTCTGGTCCCAACATTTTTGCCAGCTGATCAATACATGACCTTGTTTTATATGTGTTTCTGTTTAAAGACACCTTTAGTATATATTGCTGATTCATTAACATTGAACTCACAACCAACAGCTCTATTACTCATGCCTGAACAAGCTTATCTAACAGACCTATTTTCCCTGTAAGGCATATCATAGCTTTCTTGTGCTTACAACACTAGACAGCACTTCAGCACTACTCTTGAGGGCCATTTTAAACAGCAAAATCACCAACAAAAAGCACAAAAATGTAAAAAAAAAAAAAAAAAAAAAGGCACTGAATAGACCACAAAGAGGACTTTCATTTAGTGTGAGAGCTGAAAACAGAAGGCAGAGTGGTGCCTTGTTCAACCTCAGCTGGGAATATGCACGTATGACTCAAAGATTTTGCCTCTCGGCATATGTTTGCAAATGACTATAAAAGCTCTGTGAGTATTGATTTTGGGGTGACAAATAACTTTTAGTGAGTAGGAGAATTAGCAAACATGGAATCCATGAATAATGAAGATCAACTATATAGCTTTCTTTCAATGAATTGGCTCACATGATTGTGAAGGCTGGCAAGTCCAAAATCCAAGACCAGGCAGCAAGCTGGAAATTCCCAGGCAGGAATTCATGCTACAGTCTTTGGTAGAATTTCTCCTTCTTCAGGGAAACCTCAGTTTTGTTCTTAGGAACTTCCCATTGATTGGAGGAGGCCCACCCACATTATCAGGAATAATCTCCTTTACTTAAAGTCAACGATTGTAGGTGTTTAAACACATTACAAAATACCTGCACAGCACCACCTAGATTAGTTTGATTGAATAACTGTAGCCTAGCCAAGTTGACACATAAAACTAACCATCACTGATGGCAGTAAAAGGAAGGAGAGATGCAGGCTGTAAACCACCTGAATTGTTCAGGTGGGAAAATATCCTGCTATTTGGGCTGTGCTTTTAAGAGTTTTTAGAATATTTTTCTCCCCTTAGCATTTTAAAGAGCTCTGCACCCCCAGCTCTCTGCCCTTGCTCTCCACAGCCATCTGTCCCTCCATCCACTCCTGTCCCCCTGAAGCAGCAGCAGACATGACATTTCGAGAAAGAAGTCCTAGTACACTCGTAGCATATTTCCCCTTGACCTCTCAAATACTTCCTCCAATACTAATTCCTTTTCTATAAGATGTGGAATAAGTCTGAGAAAGCAGATGTACTGCCATATCCTTGGGGGATTTTTTTAGCTGCAAGTAACAGACTATCTGACTTAGAGTAGCTTAAAAAATAGTTTTTGTTTTAAATCATCATCCTTAACAAGAACTCTGGAGATATGTGCTTGCTGGGTGGGTTTAGAGAAGGGGTCAGCAAACTATGGCCAGTGGGTCAAACATATTCTGCCCTCCGTTCTTTCTACAGCCCCCAAATTAGGAAAGGTTGCTAAGTAACAAGCAGCAGCAGCAGCAATAGAGCCCGTATGCGGCCCACAAAGCCTAAACTACTTACCATCCGGCCCTCCACAACACAAGGTTGCCAACCCCCGGTTCCCAGATTCAACCACGTCGTCAAGGACTCAGCCTCCCTCTTGCTGCTCTCCTTGGCGTACTGGCATCGTCCTTCCTCATGGACGGTTGCCCCAGCTCCAAGGATCCTGCCTGAATATGTCACGTCTGGCAGAAGAGGAGACAGAAGGACCTTGTTCTTCTCTCCTCCATTTCTGTTCTGAAGGGAAGCTGTGTCCCAGAAAGCCCCAGCAGATACGCCAAGGGCTCCCATTGGCTGGGATGCAATCACGTGGACGGCTGCAAAGGAGGCCGGGAAAAGGCGTGGCTAGTGGCTTTGGATTCTCCTGTGGGAGGGGCCTTCTCCCATCGGGGGCTGGGATTGGCTCGCCTGGGAACGCGCCACCTCCCCAGGGCTATTTATATTGCTCCAACCACTTGCAGGGTACAGTCGAGGGCGCCCCACCATCCCCAGTCCCGTCCCAGCCTCTGCTTAGAGAATGGCTGGTGCTACCCGCGCTAGCCCCCTCTCCTGGGGTGCAGAGCAAGGGCCTGCTGTGAGATGACCGGCTTGGACTCAGATCTAAGCTCTTGGGAGTTTTATATCTTGATCTGTGTGGTGGTTATCCAGGCATAAACATATGTAAAAATTCATTACACTCTACACCTGAAGTTCTGTTCACTTTACTTCTATGCATGTGGTATCTTAATAAAATAGAAAAAAGTATAAAACTGCCAACGGGGAGAAAAGAGCACAGGGGCCGTTACAAGCTCATTTAGATATCTAAATACAAAAGGAGACACGCACATTCACACACACATACATACACATATATCTGTATGCATATATTCCACATCCTATACGCATGTGCATGCACACAAATACACACAGAGCAATGATGACTAGCGTATGTTGAGTCCCTTTTAGGGCAGCTGGTAATCGTGAGGATCAGCAAAGCATATTAGGGACATCCAACATCTTTCTCCTACAGGAAGCTCTCCCTGATCGCACATCCAGCCCTTTGCAGCACTCCTTCTGTATCTCCTGGATTTGCTTGCTTGGTCCTAGATGAGACATAGAGTTACTCCTTCCACAGAAGATATGGGGACAGGAGAAAAGGAAACACCCACTTCTTTGTGACATCTTCCTTTGATAATCAGTAGAGCTAAATAATTTAAAATCCTTGTAACAGTGACTTTTTAAAGATAACTTTCACCCTTGCTTTTCTTCTCAGAACACAAGGGGCTAATTAAAAGTGGGAAAGTTCTTGTTTGATCAGAAATTCTTGTGTTTTAGAAAAAGAGAAAACTCTAATATTCAGAAGAACTTAATTGGCTTTAAAGTCACCAAATTCTCTTTCCTTATTTGGGACTGTACAGATGAGCTTTTCCCTCTGGACCCCCAAGAAAAGGCATGGTAATGGGCTTGGAGGAAGCAGGCTCCCCACCTGGGGAACCAGGTTTTCAGTTGAAAGATGGTCTTTTGATTTGAATCTATGGGATTCTCTTTTAACCTAACTCGGTATGATTCTTCTCTGAGAACCTCTCGTAAGTCCTGGTCTTTTGGCTGACTTCTCTCCATAAATGACTTTATTACTTGGGCAGTAAGCTTGTTTATTGAGGAAGATGTGTGTGGTGGTCCCTAATGGAGCATGTCAGCATAAAAGCCTCATTATACTGAGGCAAGCCCAGGTCCATCCATTTCGGCAAGCACTCTCTCCTGGATTTATTAGTATTAGTGCCGGAAAAGTGAGTGCTCTATGTAGCACAGCCTTTTGAAACCAATGTGCTCCCACCACTAGAGAAGGCTGGAAAAAGAATTCCCTGGGCTCATAGGTGCTCTTACCAAGACGAACCATGGAGTTCATCAAAAGATAAAAGATGTTGGAAGTCGGTACAAAATGGCAAAATGATGTATCGATGGAAAATTCACCAATGTTTTTTCCATGGCAGTGACCCTGAAAGTTGACATGTCTGTTGGTTAGCAGACTGTTTTCAGTTCTTGTTTGAGAAGGGGGATGCTGGAGATGACCGAGTCAGGAGAGAGTTACACCCAATTCAATTTAGTACTGGAAATACTTTTTGTCTTGTAAAGTGTCTACCTGCTGACTCTTGCCAATTTTTGTTTAATAATTAAAACAGGGACCCATTTATCCACTAGCTGGGACAGGCTCGCATGAAGGTGTTTATTGATCTGGCATGTCATTGCCAAGAGCATATTCCCGCTGTCTTCCCTGCACATCTTTCAAGCAGTTACTGGTATTGTCATCACCTCACAGTGAGACTGGTGGGAAATGTCAGTGAAGATGGCTTGGGGGACAGCTTCCTCTAGTAAGGAAGGCAAAAGCTACAGAGAGAATGACGCACAGCAGGCGGAGGGAAGCACTGATTTCTTCGCGCGGGTATTTGCACTGACCCTATTTGCATCTTTGGAAGGTCTGTTTGATCACCTGCTGAATCTTTGGAACTATCTGTGAATAATAGATGAATGATAGACAAGGTGTTTGGGTTGTCTTAGGTTTGTGATGTCCTCTCTTACAAAAAGTGATAGTGTATGTTACTTATTACCCATCAACACACTACACACTTCCCTGTGTTACCTAAAAAGTATCACCTATTTTTGATGTGCTGTTGCCCAGTGCAAAGATTATAAAGCATCACCTTAACAACTAAAATATCTGAGGTAAGTGTGAGAGGTACCAGGCTATAAGTGCTGGTGGACAGTTAACTAAATAATTCAGGGAGATCTTATGGCTCCATAAAATGAATGACTGCAACTCTTGTGTCTTTATCCCCTTCTGTTGATCATCAGGAGTGTGTAAATAAGGGCTCTATTTGGTTCCAAGTGATAAAAATTTGCTGGATGTGGCATAAGCAAAATGAAAGAGATTTATTTTAAAGATATTCAGTGTTTCACGGAGTCCAAAGGGCAGTAAAGCGACTAGGCCTTAGAAAAAGTCTGAAACCAGGGACTAAAATGGCAATGAGATTTTGCTCCAGCTGTCATTTCTACCCCTCTCGGGGTATCTGCAGCAAAATAGTCCTAAGCACATTGGTCTTTACACAACTATTAGTTTTGTTTTGGCCAATATCATTAACTCCCAACAGTTAAAGAAAGGTCAGCTCTTTGACTGCTCCAATAATTCCCAACCAGATTCCAAAGAAAGCAAATTTAAGGCCAAATTTTGATATTTATTAACAAACAGGCACAAAATAGGCATAACCTATTCTTGAAGGTTGATGAAGACCTAGCTTTTTAAGTGCCCCAACAACATCTTGCCTGAAAAGTCTTCCCGAAGCAAAGGGAATGACACACTAGCACAGGGAGTGGCACACTTTTTCTGTAAAGAGCCAGATAGTAAATTTTTTAGGCTTTCAGACCATACAGTCTGTGTCACAACTACTCAACTCTGTCTTAGCGTGAACACAGCCATAGACACTACGTAAATGAATTAGTGTTGATGCATTTTGATAAACTTTATGGACTGAAATTGAAATTTCATATAATATTCACACATCAAAAAATATTCTTTTGATTTTTTTTCAACTATTTAAAATTTATAAAACATTCTTAACTCATGAACTGTACAAAAATAGGTGTTCAGCTGGAATTGGCCCATGAGCCATAGTTTGCTGACCCCTACTCTAGCAGTATACGGGGGCTGTCTGGAAAGTATCCAGCCATTGTTGTTAAGATGTAATTTTCATATTACGTGGCTGGTTACTTTCCGGACAGCCTTCATATTTCCAATGACAGCAAGGTGACCAGAAATCCACCAAAGCAGCATGTAGTCACAGAACTGCTAACAAATCAAGCTTGGGAGAATTTTGTGACAAGATGATTCTGCTATTATTTTTTCACACAGCTTGAAAAAGGAGTGTTGTATTATGCCTTCTGCAGACCACCATGTAGATGCCAGAACATTCTTTAATCATAATGATGGCTTCCTAACATGCTTGGGAGCCTCCCCAACTTCCAGCCATTGTCCAGATCTCTTTCAATTGTCAGCCGTATCCATTTATTGTCACAGGTTATATAATCTCCTCCAAAAGTGTGTCTCTGCTATTTTGAATCTTCAGCAATAAGCATCACTCCAGCCACCTTAGCATTTGATCTCCTGTGCATTGGTGCAGTATACCCTGTTCACCTTCCCTACTGTACCCAGGTTCTGAAAGACTGTCTTAGCAGAGACTCTTAAGTCTGCTGCAAGGCCTTACATTGCTGTTTGAGGGTTAGCTTTTACCTTGGCTTCTAATTGATCTTCATTTAAAATGGGTTTATAACTTCCTCTAGGCCCACTTTTGAGGTTCAGATACCCAGAACAAAACTTCTAAAGTGACACAGGATAGTCCTTTGGCTAACAAAGCCCTTTCCCAAGTCTAAATTGATGTTTCTACCTTCCTTAGGTATGCTATCTTCCTGTTGAAATTCATATCAAAAGATCTCACAATTTCTATGAAGAAACCATATTGTTTACTTCTGTGAGAAAAACAAACAATAACAAAAACAAATTATCAGAAAATCAAAAATGGCGACATTATTATAAATTCTAAATAGCACAGCTAGAAATATACTTTGTGCCAACTTTATTAATCATCAATTTCACCTGGTCAAATATTGGCAACTTCATCTGGTTCAATACATTTGAAGTAAATTATTTAAGATACAACTTAACGGTATCTGATACATTAATTTCTTTTGCTCAGGTTGCCTTGTTCATGTTAGAGCACACGGAGGTGTTCTACTTTCATGGCTTCCTGCAATAAATATTTATTAAACCTAATTGCACACAAGGAACTGGCTTGAAGAAGAGAAGATGGGGGTGGGGCCTTGGAGATAGAGCAACATACAGCAGCTGCGTTCACATATCTGAAGGGTGTCATACTGCAAAGGAGTTAGAGCTTCCAAATGGGCTGAAATACTCAATGGCTTCCTATTATCTAAAGAACAAAATCCCAAACTACTTACCAGACCCATAAAATTCTACATTTGGGGTTCTCAAAATTGGCTGAATATTAGAATCACTTGAGGAGCTTTTAAAAATATATTCAGGCCTGGACCCACCACATGCCAATCCTTGGGATGGGGGCCTGGGCACCTGCGTTTTGTTGCATGGGGTAGATTAGGAACCTCTGCTGCCATAATCTAGCTCCAGCTTACTTCCCCAGGTTCATTTCCTACCACTTCTCTCTTCGTTCAGAGCTCTTGCCCCACCGGCCTCCTTTCTGTTCCTGGGACATTCCAAGCACATCCCAACTTCAGGGACTTTTGCTCTTCTTGGTTCCTATGCTCAGAAGAGTCTTCTTTCTGCCTAAAGCTGGCTCATCAGCTCAAAGAGTCATCTCTTGCTCAGGTCTTCCCTGACCCTCTGTATCAGTTTCCTGGGGCTGCTGTAACACAATACCACGAACTGGGTGGCTTAGAACAACGGAAATTTATGGTCCCACTGTTCTAGAGTCTAGAAGTCCAAAATCAAGGGTTGGCAGGGCTATGCTCCCTCTGAAGGATCTAGGGGAGTATCTGTTCCATGCCTTTCTCTTAGCTTCTGATGTTGTAGCAATCCTTGACATTCCTTGGCTTGTAGACACATCACTCCCATCTCTGTCTTCGTCATCACATATTGTTCTCTGTGTCTTTTCACATTATCTTCCCTCTGTGCATATCTCTTCTCTTTTTATAAGGACACCAGTCATACTTGATTAGGACCCACTCCAATGACATCATTTTATCTTGATTACACCCACAAAGACCCTATTTCCAAATAAGGTCACATTCACAGTACTAAGGTTTAGGACTTTAATGTATTTGGAGGGTGGTGGACACAATTCAACCCGTAACACCCTACATCTAAAGTAGCCCCACCCCACTGTCTCTGGTCATTATCACTTCACCTTACCTGAGACCATCTTGCTTATTTATCGGTTTATTTGTGTGCCGGCTATCTTCCTCACTGAATGTAAGCCACATGAGAGCAAGAACTTTGATTATCTGCAATGCCACTATGTCGACGATGCCTGAAATGATGCATTGTAAATACTTGCTTGTATAAATAATTTTGATCAGAGAACCAAAATTACAGGGAGGTAGATTTTAGTTTACCATGAGGAAGACTTTTATATCATTAGAGCCCAACATGAAATAAGTTGCTTTTTTTTGAGGTAGTAAGTCTTCTGTTGCGGAAAGAGTTCATACCAAAGCCAGGCAGCGTTTTAGAGGGGATAATCAAGAGTGGATTTACATATCAGTTCAGGGATGGGTTTATGACCACTAAGGGCCCTTTAAACCCAGAAGTTCTATAATTCTATATTTGAGCAGAGCCTTGTAGGAAATACTGCGTCTCAAAAGAATGACTCTAATGGTGAAAACGTCAGGCAGGTGTAAGTTTCCTGTTACAGGTTTCTGACAGTTGAAATCTTGTGACAGCCCTCAAATCACATTACATTTGTAGCCTCCTTTATGTCTCATGAGTCTATTCTTAAGCATAGTTTGAATTTCTTCTTCTTTTATTTATTTATTTATTATTATTTTTTGTTGGCCCATTCCATCTAAGGAAAAAAAAAAAAAGGTAAATGATTTTAAATTTATGTCTGGGATCCCTTTAATGTCTTAACTAAGCCTGTTACAATGAGACATTGTATTAAGTTGGTCCTGTCTTAAGAAAGGAACACCTTCTCTGTTGAAAGCTCTTGCTGCCAGGGGACTCACTGGTACCAGAGCAGTCAACTTTGATTTGTGTATCAATAATGTCGTGTCAGTAGCCAGAGGGTATGGCAACAGGGCGTTCCAGATGCTTTTATTGGTGCTTTTGCTGGAGGATTATTTCAAATTAACTTCAGTCTCTTGGAAGACACTGAACAGTAGAATGCTATTTCCCATTTGTAAACAAAATGGTGAATAATTGTGGGAGAAACCAAGACAGGCTGATTTCTAGGAAATGTCAGGTCTGCAGTCTTAATTTTCTCCAAGCACTCTTGCCCTGTTCTTCTTTTCCTGTTGCTTATATCCTCCCAGGTATGATACTGAATAGAACCTGGTTACAGGGCAATTGGTGGCTTCACAGCCACTCAACAAAATAACTGGAGACTCATCAGCTGTCATTGTAACCACAAGAAGAGACTGGGAGACTGGAGAAACTGCTAAAGGCTAAATAGATAGGGATCTTTTTAAATGGTATTTTAAAATTTTTAAAAAGTTTGTATGTGATGGTATAAGTAATAGTTATTGTATAAATTCTGGAAAATACTGAAAAGCAAAAGGATAAAAATAAAAATTATCTGTTATTCTCTGGCCTGAAATAAACGACTGCTTATTATTTTGGTATACCTACTTTGAGTTCTGTGTGTGTGTGTGTGTGTGTGTGTGTGTGTGTGTATCTTACAAGAATAAAACCATATTATGTTATTACTTAATGATACAGAACAGAGATTGACAAGCTTTTATGTAAAGTACCAGATAGAGTATTTTTGGCTTTGCTGACCATGAGGTCTCTGTCCCAACTACTCAACTGTGTAGCCGTAGAACTAAATCAGCCCAGACAATAAGAAATGAATGGGTGGGGCTGTGTTTCAACAAAACTATTAACAAAAATAGGTGATGGGCAGGATTTGTGTAATTCTCATAGTTTGCTGTCTTCTGACATAGGGTGATTTTTTTTTGCATGTCACTAATATTTTTCATCACCATTTGGAAAAATATCAGAGTATACCTTTATATTTATGTATCAATTTTTTCAGCTAATTCATTATTGACTTTTAAGTGGTTTCAGTTTTTCATTATCATAAATAATACTGTAATGAACATCCTTATGGTTAAATCTTTCAACACATTCATGATTTTTAGTATAAGTTAATCAAAATATCATTGATAAAACTAAGGTATGCACAAAGCCCTCATCAATTTCAATTTTATTAACAATATGGAGATGTAGCATACTCTTCACATTTGGGCAATTGTTTCATGGTGGTTTCCTAGTACTGGCTGTAAATTCCACTTTAAGTGTTATTGGGGACCCCTAAAGTTAGTCCCAATAATTATTGTCATAGAAAGAAGGAAAGCTATAGTTAATACCATATTTCATGTTTCTTTTGGGGTCATGAATATTTTGAAAATCTGAGGAAAACAAAGACTATTCTCTAAAGGAAAATGCACACACCAGAAAATTCTACATATAATTTCAGGGGGTTCAAAAAGCCCTAGGAAATTTCTCTTAGGTAAACACAAGTGTAATTGCTGAATCATATGCTAAATATATATTTATTTTGTCAGAAATTGCCCAAAAATTCTCCAAAGTGGTTGTACCATTTTAAGTTACCAACATTAAAGTTTGAGAGCTCAAGTTGTTCCACATCCTCATCAGTGCTTGGTGGTGTCAGTCACTTTAATTTTAGCCATTCCAGAGGTGATACAGCAATAAAATTGTGGTTTTTATTTGCACTTAAGTTTATGATCCATTGAAAATCAATTTTGTGTATGGTGTGAGGTAAGGGTCAAGGTTCATCATATTTTCCATACAGTTATCAAGTTGTTCCAGTGCGATATTTTGAAAAGACTATCCTTTCCCCCACTGAATTATCTTGGCACTTTTGTCAAAAATAAATTGCATTGACCATGTGTGGGTCTATTACCAGACTTTCTGATCTATTCCATTGATTTGTAGGTGTACCTTATGTTAATGACGCACTGTTTTAATTATAGTAGACTTATAGTAAGTCTTCAAAGAAGATAGTATAAGACTACCAAGTTTATTTTTTTCATTTTCAAGACTGTTTTGGCTAGTCTAGGTCCTTTATATTTCCATATAAATTTTAAGCTTATCAATATCTACAAAAGACTGATGGGATTTTGAATGGGATTATGTTGAATCTATAGATAATTTTAAGGAAAACTGACACCTTTAACATAGAGTCTTCTAATCTATGATCATGTATACCTTGCCATTTATTTACATCTCCTTTAACATTTCTTTACAGTATTTTATAGCTTTCAGCGTAGAGTTCCTGCATATATTGTATTATATTTATTTCTACATATTTCATGGGTTTTGGTGCTATTGTAAATCATACTTTCAAACATCATTTACTAATTATTTGTCAGTAGGGTATGGAAATACAACACATTTTTTATATTAATCATATTGCTTGTGACTTTAATAAATTTATTTATTAGTTCTGATAGCTTTTTGTAAAGTTTTTAGAATTTTTTATGCTCATGATCACACTATCTACAAATAGAGTTGAAAATTTTTATTTCCAGTCTATATGACTTTTATTACTTTTTCTTGACTTATTGCACTGTCTAGGACCCCAGGACAATTGTAACAGAAGGGGTGAGATCAGACATCATTGCTTTATCCTTGATTTTAAGAGTGTCAGTCCTTCACTATTAAGCATCAGTGGTGGAAATTTTAGATTTTTCTTAGGTGCCCCTTTTCAGGTTGAGAAAATACCTTCTATTCCTATTTTGCTGAGAGTTTTTATCATGAATGAGTATTGATTTTAGTTCAATGCTTTTTCTGCTTCTGTTTGGCTAATAGTATTTTTTTACTTTGTTCCTTTATGTGGTGAATTACGTTTATTAATTTTCAAATGACAAACTAAACTTGCATTTCTGGGATTAAACCCTACTTGGTCATGATGCATTACTTTATATACATATACACACACACACACACACACACACACATACACACACACATACATATATTAAGTGCTGGATTCCATTTGAAAATATATTTTTAAAATTTTTATATTTATGTTAATGAGGTATTAATCTGTAGGGTTATTTTTTTTCTTACTATATCTCTGTCTGCTTTGGGTCATGATATTGATATTCTCAAAAAATGGGTCAGCAAGTGTTCTCTCCTCTATTTTCTGTGTGTAAGGTTAGTAGTATTTATTTCCTAAGTATTTTAGAGAATTAATGAGTAAAATCACTTAGGCCTAGAGTTTCTTTTATGAGGTTATTAATTACAAATTCAATTTATTTAACAGATCTAGAATTATTATAATTTTTCTATTTCTTCTTATGCCACTTTAGATAATTTGTGTATTTCAAGGAAGTTGTCCACTTACTCTAAATTGTCAAATTGATTGGTATACAGTTGTTCACTTATTATCCATTTCATAGCTCAAGGATCTGCAGGGATTCCCCTCTTTAAAAATCAGTTCTACTCTTAGTTTTCCTTGATAAATCTAGCAAGAGGTTTCCAATGCGTATAGAAACAGAGGAGTATTGACGTCTCCAACTCTAGTTGTGGATTTGGTTTTCCCTTTGGTTCCGTAAATTTTGCTTTATGTATTTTGAAGCTCTGTTAGATGCATACATAATTAGGATTGTCTTGCCCTCTTAATGAACAGATCATTTTATGATTATAAAAGGCCCCACTTTATCCTTAAAGTCTATGTCAAATGATATTGGTAGGACCACTCCAGCTTTCTTATTACTATGTGCATGGCAGATTTTTATCTATTCTTTTACTTTTAACTTGTCTGAATCTTTAGAATTTAAGGACATTTCTTATAGCCAGGTATGGATAGTTTTACTTTTTTATCTCTGACATTTTATTGGAGTGTTTAGATTATTTACATTTAATGAAATTATTGACATCCTGGGCTTTAGCCTACCACCCCCCCTCTTTATTTTTCTACATGTCCCACCTTTTTACCCCTTTTTTTTCCTCTTTTCCTGCCTTCTTTTGGATTAATTGAGTTTTTAAAATTATTTTATTTCTCTTCTATTGGCTTCTTACTTATACTTATTTGTTTTATTTTTAGTGGTATTTCTAGGTTTATAATATGTACCTTTAAATTATCACAATCAACCTTCAAATAATAAGATACTATTTAACATATGATAAGAATCTTACATCAGCATGTACTTCCATGTCTTCCACTCTGTCTTTTGTGCTCATGTTGTCATATATTTAACTTTAAATATGTAACAAACTCAAAATACATTGCTACTATTGGCTTTAAAATCAATTATTTTTAATTGAAAGTATATAAAAGAAATGTTTTAAATGAGAAAAGTAGCTTCTTATTTACCTATCTATTTTTTCAATTTTGACTCTGGAGATTTAATTTCCATCTGGTGTTATTTTCCATCAGCCTGAAGAGCTTTTTTAGAAAACAAGCAAACATTTCTTATGGTGTGGGTCTGCTGGTGACAAATACTCTCAGCTTGTATTTGAATAAAATGTCTTTTCTCCCTCTATTTTTGAAGAATATTTTCACTGGTATTAGAATTCTAGGTTAACCTTTATTTTTTCTTTCACCAGTAAATGGTGTTGCTTTATTGTTTTGTGGTTCGTATTTCTGATGAGAAATCAGCAGTGTTACTTATCTTTGTTCTATTTATTTAGTATGTCTTTTTCCTCTGGATGTTTTTAAGATTTTCTCTTTATTACTAGTTTTCAGCAATCTTACTATGGTGTGATTTGGTATGATTTTATTTATGTTTATTGTATTCTGGGTTAATAGGGATACTTAGATCTCAGAATTCATAATTTCCACCAGTTTTAGAGTTTGGGGCCATTATTGTTTTCAGCATTTTTTTTTTCTGTTCTTCCCTTTTTTGGGACTCCAGTATTACACAAATTAGACCACTTGGTATTGTCCCACATATCACTTTTCATCTTTTATTGGGGGAGGTCTCTCTGTGATTTAATTTAGATATTTTCTATAGCTATGTCTTCAAGTTCAACATACTTTTCTTCCTGAGTGTCTAATCTTTCATTTATATATAAAATGTATATTTAATTTTAAATATTGAAATTATAACATGTATTTAATTTCAAATATTGTGTTTTTAACTCTCAAAATTCCACTTAGTTCCTTTTAATATGTTTAATTTCTCTCCTCATAATATCCACATTTTAAAAAATACTTGAGCATAATTATAATAGCTCTTTTAGAGACCTTGTCTACTAATTACATCATCTATGTTATTTCTGGGACTATATATTTTTCTGTTACTTTGTTTCTCATGTGATTTTTATCTGATGCTGAACATGGTGAGTTTTACATTGTTGAGTGACTAGATTTTGTTATCTTCCTTTAAAGAGTATTGAAGTTTGTTTTGGAAGGCAATTAAGTTACTTGCATATCAGCATGATTCTTTGGAGCCTTCTTTTTAAGTTTTGTTGGGCTGGGTCTAGATCAGTGGTTCTCAACTCATGGGAATTTTTCACTCCCCTCCCTACAGGACATTTAGCAATATATGGAGATAGTTTGGGTTGTCACAACTGCACAGAGGGTACTACTGTATCTAGTTGGTAGAAGTCAAGAATGCTAATAAACAATGCACATTACAGCCCCCAAAACAAAAGAAATGATCTAGCCCAAAATGAATTTCTTGACCTTGCTTACTTTCTATGTTCAGGCTAGTTTAGCCCCACTACTAATGTGACACCCTTTCCTGCAGACCCTGTGTGTTCAACAAGATCTCACTTCTCTGGTTGGAACTCAAATATGTGCTAGCCTTGAACTCTTTGACTTATTTATCTTATATTTCCTGATACTCATTTTTGGTCCACCCTTGTGTAGTTTCACTCAATGCATATCTAACTTAATATCTGCCCAAGTCTCAAAAAGACCTCTCTGTAAATTTCTGGAGCTCTTTCCTTTTAGGATTCTGCCCCACAAATTTCATCTATTTTTCCTCCCCAGACTCTGATGTGTTCCTCCTCAACTCAGCAAAACCATTATAATCTGCTTGGGTTACCCCTCCCTAAACTGTAGTCTGGAACTTGTCAAGCAGAGATCCAGACAGCTCATATGGTTCATCTTGTTTGTTTTCCTTCTCCCAGGGATCACGGTCCTGTGCTGAATACTGTCCAATGTACGGGAATAATTGTTGCCTCTACTGTTTTCAGTTTTCTAGTTGTTCGTGGAAGGGGACCAATCAGTCATTAGATTCTCCATCATGGTGCAGACTGGAAACTTCAGGCACATGTTTTGAAAAAGATGGAAAGATGGGCTTATTTTTTTATTTTTCTATAACCAGATTAAAATTGGCTTGGAATAACTTTTTTAAATTTAATACTTTTTATTAATAAATGCTCTCAGTGTAGCATCTGGCAATAGTTATATCAATAAAGGCTGAAATTGGAAAAATACAGCTGGTCCTATTATTATAGAGAAGCAAATATTTTTTTTCTTCTGACCCTTATAGCACTTTTTAAAAGTCCCTTTCCACACCCTTCCCTTTCACATCTTCTTTGCTGAGTGGGGAGAGGAAGACTATACTTATTCATTCTTTCTCAAATTTACTCAACAAATTCATACAACAAATATTGATTGGCCACTTACTGTGTCTGTGGAATGGACAGGTATTTTTTTAAAAACTATTATTAAACAAGCAAGAGAAGGCTAGAATGATTTATGCAGTAATGAATCAGAGTTGGAGACATCGAGTTAAAGTCATATTTAGCTTAATATAGTTGGTTACACAGATAAATGGTTACACATAGATGGTTACACATAGAAATATTTATAGATATGTGTATATATACATATTAGTATACACACATATAATTCCTTGCTCTGTCAGCAAAAGTGTTCAAATGAAATAATATCCTAGTAGCAATGAGCACACCTAGCACCTAGATCTTAGTTTCTAAATACATCCTGCAATAAAAGGAGCCAGGGCTCTTGGAGAAATGTCTGATTCTAGGACTGGGGCAAGAATGTATAAGATGATCGTGGAGCATCTTATGTTCTTGAAAAATAAGGAAACGCTCACAAAAGTCCACAATGAAGGCAGTATGCCAAAGGGACACAGGAGCCAACCAAAAGAGCTCCCAATAGGCAAAGCTGGAATAATTTGAGCAACAAAATAAATAAAGTGGTATTGAGTTATAGACCAAAGCATAAAATCAATATCCATGATACATACTGATATAAATAAATGATTAATAAATAAATGGGGTAGAATAGACAAATCTCCTATGCAGAAGAATTCCAAATAGCTTTTTAGATATTTTGCCTTCAATCAGATGGAGCATAACTCCCCACTCCATATGCATGAGCTGTGCATAGTGACTTCCTTCCAAAGAATACAGTACAAAGGGGAAAAAGGCAAGGGAAGGGGCTGGAGTGGACCAGGGGTGCTGGACATGCTGTTTTATACATGGAGTGATGGAAAGCCTCACTAACACATTTAAGGAGTAACATGAAGGATGTGCGGCAGAAAACTACGCCCATATCTGGGAGCGAGAATACTCTAGACATTGAAAGAAGGAGATGCAAAGGCCCTGGGGTGGAGCATGCTCATCTGAAGAATAGTAAGGAGGCCCCCGTGGCCAGAAAAAGTGAAAAAGTGGGACAATTATAAAGCAAAGAGGTAAAAGGGGGAAGGAGAGAGGGCCGGATAACGCAGGCCTTCTTAGGTCTTGTGGAATTTCGGCTTCTACACTGAATGATGTCCGAAGCCATTAGAGGGTGTTGAACAGAGGCATGATCTGACTCATGTTTTCACAATAACATTCTAGATGCAGGGGAACAGTGAGACCGGTTAGGAGGCTACTGCTGTAACCCAGTTGAGAGATGATCATGACTTTGACTGGAATGACAGCTGAGACGCACTGAGAATTGGTCAGGTTCTATAGCCTGTGGGATTTATGGATAACTTGGAAGTTGGGAGTGCCAGAAAAGCAGATGCCAAAGATAACTGCAAAGACGTGACCTGGGCAGCTAGAAGAATGAGGGTACCGTTAACTGAGGAGGAGAAGACCCATCCCAAAAGGTAAAGAACAGACACTTTGTGGAAAAAGCTTGGTTTGGACAAGTTGAGTTTAGATGTCTAAACTCTAGATGCCTCCATGTAGGTAAAGGTATCAAATGCAGTTCAAGGGACAGTTTCATCCTGGGGAATGACATTTTGGTGTCAGCAGAATATAGGTGGTATTGACAGTCACCAGCCTGGAAGAGGTCACCCAAAGACGGTGGGTAAAGGGAGAAGAGACCCTGAGTACCACTATGTGCCAGGCATGATTCCAGGTCTTGGGAGTTCAGCACAAAAAAAGGAAAGTACATGCTATCATAGAGTGGATCATCTGGCTTTGTGACACTGTTGCAGTGGGGTGAACGCATGGGTTGACGCGTCTCCAACAGTGTGTTCAATCCCATGCTCTCATTGAACATTCCCATTGAGGCATGAGCAGGATATACCGCCAGGACGGGCACAGCCATGTGCTTATGAAAAGAGAGAAAGCTATTCTCTGGAGGGGGAGAAATGAATGAAACATACATCTAAGAAAACAAGAAAATAACGTCACTTGATATGAGACAGCTTTTCTGGTCCCTTCTGAGGTCTGATTATACATGTCCTCTATGGCTTCCAAGAAATTCCCCTGTATCTTTATAATAAATTGTCCACAATGGTGAGCTAGCTTAAAGTGTTCTTGAAGTTCCAACTATTGCAAGCAACGAAAACATCCATAGACACCAGAAATTGAAATGAGTGAAAAGATAGAGGTTTTCGTTTTCTCCTGAAAAACAAGAGTTTCCAACATGAGGAGGTCCTCTCCACGCTAATTTGTACCAAAAAAAAAAAAAAAAAAAAAGTAGTCTGAAGTCTTTGTTCTCACCTCACAGAACCCACTGTGTTGCTATTTTCCAGTGAGATTTGAGACCGAATAAGTACATTTATCATAGTGACACTGTGACAGCGATGCCTAAAGTTTTGGTCAATCTCTCAAAATTGAGAAGTTGACCAAAAGAGGGGGAATTGTTAAACCAAGTGTAGCCTAAAGCAACCTCCTTGCATATTTTAGGTTCATCCTAAAGGTTTCTCTGTACATAGTGAACTGTAACCTAACTGGCTGTGTTAACAGGCTGTAACCTACTCGGAGCCAGTCACCGAGCTTCAGCCAGTTGATGGCAGCCAGCTGTTCAAACCGTGTTCAAAGAAGGCAAGCCCCGCGCTGTAACCAATCCAGCTGCTTCTGTAGCTCCCTTCCATTTCTGTACGTCACTTTCCTCTTCCTGTCCACAAATTTTCTTCAACCACGTGGCGGTGCTGGAGTCTCTCTGAACCTATTCTGGTTCGGGGTCTGCCCAAGTTGGGAATCGTTCTTTGCTCAAATAAACTCTGTTAAATTTTAAAAGAAAAAAAAAAAAAGGAAAAGAAAAAAACAGAGGACTCCAGCTGAAATCTCCATGGAGAGAGCATCTTCTAAATAATCCTTGTCATCCCACCCACTCTAGAATTCACTTGTTACCAAGGGACAAGTTAAAAATAAAAATGTCTGTTTAAGGGGCAACGTGAACCTAATCAATTAAGAGAATTAAATGCTACTTTGATCGTCCCAGTTTTTTTGAAAGGCAGCGTTCCCGGGGGGAAATGTACTTGAGAAATGGGAGCCTGTTCAGCATCATAGACACCAGCATCTTGGGACCCCTCTAGGCCAAAGCTTGCAGCTAGGAGCCCAAACATGGCCCACAGATGTCTTTCATATGGCCCACATCAAGTTGTAAAATATGGGGGTGAACATGTAAAAATCTGAAAAAAAAAAAATAAGACTAGACCTTTGGCTTCTCTTGAAAATTTGGACAATCTGACAATAGCGGATCCTTAGTCGTCCTCAGGAACAACCAGCAAGAGCTGAGCCGTGGCTGCCCCTTGAGACAGGGCCACCCTTCAATATGACACAAGCACCAGAACTCACACAATATAAGCATGGGCTGCATTCATTTATACCAGTGGTTCCCGGTGGGGGTGATTTCACCCTTCAAGGGACAATTCGTCACTGTCTCAGAGACTTTTTGATTGTCACATGGGGGGCTACTGACATCTAGTGGGTAGAGGCCAGGGATATTGCTAAATATCCTTAAATGTGCAGCACAGCCCCCACAAAATGTCAATAGTACCAAAGTTCAGAAATCCTGACTTACACCAACTTCCTGGCCCCTCTAAGAATGTGAGTTTGTAATTCCAGCTGAAGTCCATTTCTCTGAACCCAGGAAAGACTAATATAAATAGTTCCCAAAAGGCTACAGTCTTTTTACTCCTGTTTCTCTGAGTAGCTTGGATAGTAAGACTCAATGATCCCATTGCGACAGCAACATCTAACATTTGTACACTTGTCACGTGCCAGACGCTGCACTGAGTGAATTCACATATACAAACTCATTTAAGGCTCTTAACAACTTTACAAGGTAGTTATTATGATTATGGAATTAAAATTACATTATTGCTGATGACAGAAACCCTTCTCAAACAGCCTTTAGACAGAAAGGTTTTTTACTGGCACGAGAACAGTATTTAGATGCTTGAGCAAGACAACGTGGGCTCGAATCCTGGCTCTGCCACTTACTAGCCCTGTGATATCGAGCAAGTTAGTAAAACTCTTTGGGCCTGTTTTCTCATCTGAAAATGGGATAGTATTAATAACATACACCTCATTGGATTACTATGAAGACTAAAAGAGTCCATGTGTGAAATGTACTCAGAACAGCCCATAGCAAGTGCTCAATAAATGTTGGTTGTTGTAAGTGCTATTATTTTTGTTGTGTTTGTATTCTTGTTTAATTTAATACTCAGGCAGTAAATAAGGAGTGCTGGTTCTATGTGTTCAAAGTATTTCATCAAATCTCCTCTCTCTCTCTCTCTCTCTGTCTCTCAAAGGAAAATGAGGATGTTGTTTCACAAAGAAGGAGAATGCTCCAAGCAGGCAAAAATGACAGCTCTACAATTAGTCCCATTTTACAGAAAATTGTCCCAGCAAAATGAAGCAATTTTCACAAGGAAACAAGGCTATTAAGTGTGAGAATAAGAATTTAAACTCCAACTTCTAAACATCCATGAAAAATTCAGTATTAGAAAAGCCTATATCGATAGACCAAAAGAAAAATAACAATGTCTTCACAGATGCTGAAAGACTTTTGATAAAAGTCAGTATCCTTTCTTGATAGATAATTCCTTCTAATGTTAAACTTAAAAGGTAATGGGAGAGATTTTTAAGAAGAAGACTTTAAATTGCTGCTCAGGGACTTAGAAGACTTGGGAAAAAAAAACAGATAATGGTATGATTTTCATCTTCCATAAGTAAATCTATATATTTAATATGATTTTAGGAGAAATGCTATCACTTTTTGTGAACTAGAAGATCTAATACTAAGGTTTAATTAAAATATATCAATAAGAACAGTCAGGTAAATTCTGCAACATATTCTAAAACTGAAATGATTAAAATGTAGTGCTACTTATACAGAATAAAACAGATCAATGGAATAGAATTGAGACCAGAAATAGACATGAATAACTATGGAAATTTATTATATGGCAATAGGGGTATTCAAAATCAGCTTGGAAAAGATGGATTATTAAATATATGATATTATGGCATCTCAATAGCTATCTGAAAAAATGGAATCCTACCCTACACACCACACTGATACTTAGGTGAGATGTTCAAGTACTTACATAATGAGCCCATTATTTACTAAAAAAAATATGGAAAGACTTTTGTCATAGTCACAGGACAAAAATTCTCTTCTATAAAAACAACACAAAATCCAGAAGCCACAAAAGAAAAGATTAACACATTTGACTATATAAATATTGTTGTAGGTTGAATTGTGTCCCTCAAAAAAGATGTGCCCAAAACCTAACGACCAGTATCTCTGAATGTGGCCTTATTTGGAAAGAGGTTCTTGGTAGATGTAATCAAGTTAAGATGAGGTCATAGTGCATTAGGATGGGCCTTAATTCAATGACTAGTGTACTTATAAGAGGAGAGGGAAATTTGGACACACAGTCACTCAGGAAAGAAAGCCACATTAAGACAGAGGTAGAGATTACAGTGATGCTGCCACAAACCAAGGAACACCAGGGATTGCCAGTAACCAACAGGATTTTCCCTGGAGCCTTTGGAGGGAGCACAGCCCTGCCACACTTGGATTTTGAACTTTTAGACTCCAGAACTATAAAAGAATAAATTTCTGTTGTTTTCAGCCATCCTGTTTGTGGTCATTTATTACAGCAGTCCTAGGAAACTAATACAAACATTAAAAAAAAAAAGGAATTTACACAGGGAAAAATACACCAAAAACAAAACTAAAAACAAATGGCAGAAATGTTTGCAGCTCATGTATGGAAGGACTAGTTTCCTTAGCATGTAAAGAACCTCCGTAAATTAGTATTTTTTAAAAAGCCAACCACTTAATAGAAAAAGGACACATGAAGTTTTATGATATTTTCATTGCTTTGTTGAGAGAATTAAAATAAATCACTTCTGTGTAACACAAATACGTTGATGTCTAATGGGTAGCCTCTGAGGGTTTTTTTTTTCATTCACTTTAAGACCATACATAGCATTTTATCATATTCTTCCTGATTGCATTAGTGAGTAAAGTAGATTTAACTGAAAATTTTGAGGGGAGAGAGGAAGAGAGATTATATCGCACACCATGTGGCAAAACATCATTTTAAAAATTTCCTTTTAAATACGTCTGTTCTTTCCTCAGTGTTCCACTCTGAGCACCAGTGTCTTCTAGTTCTCTTTGTTTTTCTTTCTGGCCTAAAATTCCCAACTCTGCCTCTTGAATATTTTTCTCTTTTCCCTAGTAATTTAGCTCACAGTTTACATAATCTGGCCAGCAAAACAAAAGCCAGACAATTAGCTGGTTCTTCCTTAGAAAGCAGTTCAGGGGCCAACTATTGTTAGTCCCACGGGGTCTCATCAACCTGGTCACTTTGTCTTTTCTTGGAGTAGGGAAAGAGGGAGAACCCCCAATGATGCTGAGAAAATGAGATCTTCAGATGAGTTAATCCAGGCAGGACTGGCTTCATGGACATGCCACCCGGGCAGTTGCCAAGAGGGGCTCTGTACTTGGTTTAATGAACTGCTGTCACCACCTTAAAATGCTCAATAATTGTTGGACAAGGGGCTCCACATTTTTATTTGCACCTGGCCCCACAAAGCGTATCGTCAGTCCTGACACAGAAACTATTCGATAAGTGGTATTACTATTATTATTGCTGAAAGCACAAATGCCTTAACTTCTGAGTGGTCCAAGAGACAGAGAACCTCAAAGCTTAATATTCTAAAATTTAAAAAATTAAAAAAATAAAAACCAAATGGAGAAAAGGGGGGAAAAAATAGCTGCATGAACTCCGAAGCCAGGAAAACTGGCACCGTTGTCTTTAGCAAGATGTTATCTGACATCTTTTGGCTGAATGCGTCCTTTCATGGGGTGATTAAACAGCAAATATCTCCGAGTAGCATAATGTTTATTAGATGTTACTCTGTTAGGGCAGCTTGTGTTTTCCCTGTGTTCTGTTTCCGTATTCAAGTGTGTACAATTTGTTGATTTAAATAAAATTTAAAATAAGCCGTGTTGCTTGAAGAGCTGCTGACAGGGCCTTGCGGAAAACTTTGAGAGATTTTTTATTAGAAAACAATTCTGTTTCTGTGTCATGTTTTTCTGCCTCATGCCTCTCCCCCACCCCCCTCCCTGTTTTTAGCACCACAGGACAGCAGCCTGAAAAACCAATATCTTTACTTTTTTGAATGTTCACTTGGCTCTCTGAAATACTTCTACCCACGAGGCAAATGTTCTACTTGTCCATCTTGTCTTCCAGGTTATTAGAGATGAAAGAGGCAGGCCTGCTAGGGACAAGGACCATGTACATTCCACCCCAGGGTCACCCACATTCTAAGTGTTAGGTTTTCTGGAGTGCTGATCATTCATTTTTTTCATTAACCAAATATTGAATTGATGGCAAAGTACAGAGAAATGAATACTCTTATGTGTTACTGCACAGAATGACAATGTCCCTTGAAGACGAAAATACTCATGATCCTGGCCAAGCTCTCTGCTTCTGCCCTGGAGAAATCTGCACACATGGACACAGGAGACCTGTGCAAGGAAGTACGTCACATTCTTTGAAGAAAGTGTAACAATAGGAGGCAACCCGCAAGTCCATCAGCAAGGGGATGGCTAAATAAAATGTGCAAGAGTGAAATGCAACATGGTGGTTAAGAAGAATAAAATGGTTCTCTGTGTATTTACATAAACAACTTCTCAACACATATTTATTTTTGAGGGAAAAGGGCAAGTTGCAGAAACATCTCACACAATATGTGGCCTTTTGTTAACAACCAAAAGGTTCTAAAAACATAAAAAAAACCCAAAGGACGTGGTTTGGAAGAAAAGGCATCAGATTAACCCAGCACTATGCAGGGGGAGGGGCACCATGGAGGGGAGATACAGAAAGCGACTTCAGTAGTATTTGTAATGTCACATTTTGTGTGAAACTTTATGCACTGATTTTTGTTTAATGACAAATTAATATTTTTAACTGATATAAAAAATGTGCTGTACAAATTCAAGGAGTTAATATTACCTAAGTTGTTCTGCAAACCACATTCGATTTTACCTATTAAATGTTGTAAGCACACGGAATTTTTACATGATACAGTATTCCTGTATTTCTGCACATACAATTTCTGGAGATTCTCGGAAAGTATGGCATAAGGCATGACAGATGAAACAAATGCCTTCTTTAGGATTAGACCTGTGTGGGCCTTAGGGCATAGCTATGACCAGGCAGGAGGGTCCCTAGCCTCAAAGAGCTTCTAGTCGTGCAATTCTTTACAAATGTGGCCCAAAGACAACTGCATTAGACCCAGAGAAACAGAATTTGCAAATATGGGGCACAGGAATCAGCAGTTTTAAACAGGTCCCCAGAAAATTGGTATGTGCACCAGGAGTTCTCTAGCCTTCCCTACTGGGAAGAATTCTCAGCTGAAATGCCATTTCTCAGAGAGATTTTCCCACTCCCCAACACATTATCCTAATTTGTTCCTTCGTAGCATGGCCATTGTCTTACTAATTTATTTACTTGTTTATCTTTCTGCCTCCCTGGACTCTCCATGTGGCCAGGGTCCATGTCTATCTTGGTTTGGCACATCCCTAGCACCCAGTAGCACACCTGGCACATTGTGTTCAATAAATATCCAAATATCCAATCAGTATACAATAAATGTCACTTACAAGCATGGATGAATGAATGAAAGCTGAGCAGATACATTCCTTTCCATTCCTTAGAGGTGGAGGCTCCTGAATTGGTATTTTACCACCTCTTTGTCATACCTGAAATCTAGTTCAGAGAAGAAAATAATGCAAATAATTAGAATTGCCACTTATTGAAGGTCTTTCTGTATGTCACCAGTGTTAAAGGATCTTGCTTTTCTAATTTCCTTTCCTGTTATTATTACTATATTTAAAAAATCATCCCAAAACTTAGCAGCATACAGCATTGATTTTCATGTGCTCTCAGGTTGTGTGGGAAGCTGGACAGGGCATAAAGAGTTAGCTAGTCTCTGCTTCACAATGTCTGGAGTTTCAGCTAGGAAGACAGGAACACTAGGGGTGACTTGATGGTTGGGAGCTGAAATTATCTGGAGTGTCTTCTCCCACGTGGCTGACAGTTAACACTGGCTGTTGGCAGGGACCTAAGGTGGGTTTGTCGGCAGTAACACTCGCATGTGGCTTTTCCATGGGGCTACTTGGGCTTCCTCTCGGCATGGCAGTCTCCGGGTACTTGGACTTCTTATAATACACAGTAGCTCCAGGGTCTAAATGTGAATGCCTCATCTGACAAGGCAAAAGCTGTATCACCTTTTATGCTCTATACTTGAAAGGTATACAGAATCACCTCCACCACAAGTGAGTCACAAGCCTGGAAAAATTCAGGAGAAGGAAAATTAGACTCTCCTTCTGGATGAAGGCAGTGGATATGTTCTAGAAAAGCATAGGACAAGAGATATTTTACTGCCATCTTTGGAGAACACAATCTGCCACACCTTCATAACAATCCTACAAATAGGTGTAAATAATCCATCCTATAGATGAGGCAGCAGGTGCAGAGGATGCTTTATTTGTCCCAAAATCAAACAGCTATATGGCAAGTGGCTGAGCAAGGATTCAAACTCAGGCCCGTGTGTCCCCAAAGCCTCCTTTCCACACGTCACTCATGTCATATCAGGTGGAGACTATATTTATGCATTTCATTCTGCCTTCATTATTTATTAGAGAGACATAGCCAGATCCTAAATGTTGTCTTATGTAGAGGTTGAGTCTTCTTGCAATTTGCAGCCCTTGTGACTGGTACAATAACCTGCCCTTCACTAGTTAATAAGCAGCCATGGAAATGAGTCTCTTCTGAAGGTCCAGAGAAATTGTCATTGGGAGACCAGAGTCTGAGCAGAGTTTGCAACTTCAGGATGACAGCTGATCCACAGCGATTGTTGACTCCGGTGAAAAATGATCCTCCATCTATGTGACACAATTATTTGGGTATTTACCACAAAGGCCCTTCAATGAGCGCTTTTTGATCAGAAAGTAAGAAATAAGTTGAGGGAGAAAAATAGCTAAATTTAAATGTAACCACTCACATTGTTTTGCCCTTAGATGGATGGTAGGTCTTTCTCATTATTCACCAAGCATAGACACGCTACCAAGAGTGATTTGGCAACTTGTGAAGATAAATCACAACCAGGATGGCTGCTGTCACTGTCCCGTTGAGAAAGTGACTCTGAGGGCTGACAGAATGGGGGAGCAAGTATGCGCATGGACCCTGCTGGCGCAAAGTTGGAGAGAAAAGGAAGACCCAGAGAAAGGCAAACAGAAGAAAAGCAATAAAAATCCTCTTCCCTAACGTTTTTCCCAAGTGCCATGCTTTTGAGAGAACTAATGTTTTTGTGAGTCCCCAACAGGTCAGAAGGAAGACAGATGATGGCAGGTTAGCGAAGCAGGAGGGGAAGGAGGTTATGAATTTAACCGTCAACAGGAAGAAAACACAGGTCCAATATGCAGCTTGGGAGAAGAAGGAAGAAGCAGCCAGACACTCTAAGAATCTGAAGGGAGTTGTATTTTCCGCATATTTCTAGATGAAATCTTTTACACACGACACGAAGCCAAGATCCTCCCAAATTATCTTTGTTTATTCTATTTTTAGAACCCATATTTTTGTGCTGATAAAAGCAACATCTTCTAATAGTATACATTTTAACATACATAGTAAAATGTATAAATATTCATAATTGTTCCATCCAGGAGTAACCAGTGTAAATGTTTTGTTATACAGCCTCCCAGTTTCCCTTGTGTATATATACATAGAACCATGTGTATTGCAAAAATGGGCTCAGCCAAAACTTAATATTTTGTGACCTACGATTTTCCTTTCTTACATCACGAGCTTCTTTCTATGTCAATAAGCAGACCTTTACACTTTAATGGATGCATAATTTTCCATTGCAATATTATCTAATTGATCCACTATCACTGGATGTTCAGCGTTGTGAGTTATTTTCTTTTTGCAAAATGCAATAGTACACGAACATCCTTGCACGTACACCTTTGTATACTTGCTTTGGATACATTTCTCAAGGGGTGTATGTGTGTGTGTGTTTAGTCAAGTGAGGCATATTATTGAGGAGTTGTACACATGTTGTTAAATTATTATCTTGTTAAGTTATTATATTAAGTTTTACCAATAATTATCCAAAGTCAAAGCTAAAAGTCAATGCAACTTGAATATTGTTTTCTTTCTTTTCTTCTTCCTCTCTTTTCCTCTCCTTCCTCTTCCCCTGCCCCTTTCTCTCCTCAATAGTTAATCAGTAACTGCTATTGTTGAAGCAGTTTATTTTGCTCAAGGAATTTATAGACCAGGGCAGGGGTAGGAAAACCATGGTCCATGGGCCAATTCAGCCCATCATCTGTTTTTGTTCAGCCCATGAGCTAAGAATAGAGTTTATGTTCTTAAATGGTGGGAAAAAAGAACCAAAAGAAGAATAATACAATTGTGATACACAAAATTACACGCAATTTAAATTTCAGTGTCCATAAATAAGTTTTATTTAAACACAGCCACTCCCATCTGCTTGTGTATCGTCTGTGGCTGCTTTTTTGCCCTACAACAGCAGAGTTGACAAGCTGGGACAGAGACCACGTGGCCCACAAAGTAGAAAATATTTACTATCTGGTCCCATTACAGATAAAGTCTGTGGACGCCTAGGTTAGTGGCAATAATGTTTCTACCTCTCGGTAGAAGCCAGAAACACTCCTAGGACGACATCACAGCAGAGGCTAAGAGCGAGGGAGTCAACAGGCCTCCTGGGTTCAAATTCCAGCTCAGCAATGTACCAGCTGTGGGACCTTAGACCAGTTGTTAAAAGTCTCGATGTTGAAACATCCTCATCTGCAGAATGGGAAGAATATGTATTACTGACAGCCAGTGTTATCATTAGGACCAACTAAAATAAGACCTAAAAACTTATCATAGGTGCCTAGAAAACAGCAAAAGATTGTTGCTGTTGTTGTTACTATTTGCTCTTTGCTTCTGGAAATTTAATTTCAAATTTGTCCAAATGTCTTCAATCCTGGAGTTTTAATTTCTTCTGTTATTCTTTCTTATCCTTGAGTAATTTTTGGTTCCAGAACAGGTGGTGCTGATATCACCAAAATAAGATTTTTAGTTTGAGAAGACTTCTCAAATGGAGTATAGAAAACCATATTCCATTATTTTTTTCTCTTCTGTGATTCAAGTACCTCTTCACTTACTTATTCATATATGAGGCATGTTAAAGTAACTTACTTTCAGGTCTCAAAAGAATGAGGAAGCCACTAGCAGGTGCCTGACAGGAAGAGCTGGCCTCATTGAAGATGCCAACTGTTCTCAAGAGTCAGGTTTGAAAAAGCCTCTAGTCTAGAAGGCATATGAACCATCCCCAGCCCAACGCCCAAAGAAGTCACAGTGCTGTGCTGAATTTCACAGCTTTACATTTAACATGTTCTTCATTTGCTGTTCTGCATATAGCCCTGGACTGGGCAGTTTTTGGATATGAAAAAACCCAAAAAGATGATCTGTCCAGGAATGTACAGACGCCCCTCTACTTACAACGGGGTTACTTCCCAATAAGCCCATTGTAAACTGAAAATATCATAAGTCAAAATGCATTTAATACACCTATCAAACATCAGAGCTTAGCCTAGCCTGCCTTAAACATGCTCAGAACACACACGTTAGCCTACAGGTGGGCAAAATCATCTAACACAAAGCCTATTTTCTAATAAAGTGTTGAATATCTCATGTCATTTATTGAATACCATACTGAAAGTGAAAAACAGGATGGTTGTTTGGGTACTTAAAGTATGGTTTCTACTGAATGGGGATCGCTTTTGCACCATCATTAAGTCGAAAAATCTTAAGTTGAACCATGGTAAGTAGGGGACCATTTGTACACAAATCTCTTTCACAAACTTGAGGCAGATCTTGCTTGTGTCTAAATAAAGCTCTCTCTTAGCATAATTTAAGCTAATTCTTTCTTGTTTGGAGTAAAAACATTAACATGAACATGCCTTAGGTGGGTACCGGGCACCAGACCTGTACTGGGCACAGTGCAGGTGCAGAGGTGGATCAAGCTCTACAGCCCTGATCTTTGCACCACTGTGTCTGCTCACTTAGTCTGTCCTAGTTTGAACATCACATCCTCAGAGATGCTTTCCCTGAAAATCCTATCTGCAGGAGACCCTGCTGTAATTTCCCCAAACAGCCCTATGTATATCAGAGCACTAAAATTAGAGACTTTTTAAATTTGCTCATTTGTTTATTATCTGCATCCTCCCCCCCGCACCCCAATTACAATTTAAGTTCCACAAAGGAAGGGACTAGGCCGTCTTGGTCATCGATGTCCCCCATACTTGTACAGCATCAGTGTGAATAAATACTAGTCCTGACACTCAAAATACCCACAATTTTGTTCCTCATTAATGCTGACCCCTGCTCCCTCTCAACTCTTGTCTCCTTGTCCATCATACTGAATTCTGATCATTTCCTTGACACACAGGTATTTTTTTTTTCCTTCTCTTCACACAAGCCAATGCTTCTTGGCCTAAAACATCTCGTCATCCTCCCCAATCCCACCCCCTACTTCTTCCCTGACCACCTCTTTCTTGTCTTTTAAGTTTCAGCTTTTTCTTAGGTTTCAGAAACTACATCTGCCAGGAGGCGTCCCACGCTAGCTCCCCACCCCCAGGTCTCCCGATTCCCGGTGCTCAGCACACTTCCCACCAGCCCATTCACCCCACGTGGCCATTCTTGCCTGCCGTGTTGCTCGTCTCCCTGATTAGAACAGCCAGCCTGGCACGAGCCTCCATACAGTGGCTGGCAGGTCGTAGGTGCTCGGGGGGTGTGTTTTTAATAAATGAGTGGTTTAGCATGGGAGAACTCTTACCCCGTATCCATAAAAATAACCCATGACTTTTACCACTGAGTTACTCCTTAAACAGATTGAGAGCTAATTTTCCCAATATGCAAAGCCTTCCAAGAAATCACCAGAAAAGACAAATAGAAAAAGAGGCAGAAACTATGCATAGACAATTGGGGATGAATAAATATATTTCATAAATACACTTATTACAAGATACTTAATGCCTGAGTCTAGGAAGATGCGAATTAAAATTCTACTGGGAGGCCAGATTTCCTTTTCCAATTTGCAGAAATCAAAAAGTTTGATAATACCCTGTGTGAGTAAGCATGTGGAAAAAGAGGCCTTTTCATTCATGAATGTAAATGCAACAGCCTCTACACAGGACAACTTGACAGTACTTATCAAACTTACAAATGTACTTACCATTGGCCCCAGCTAGTCCACGTCCAGGTATTTATTCTGCAGAGACCCTCCCACGTGTGTGGTGTGATATGCATTCAAGGTCATTGACTGCAGGGTTGTTGGTAAGAGCAAAAGTTTGGAAACTCCCTAAATGTCTCTGTCTTCGGGGTACTTAATGAATAATTTATGCTATGGCCACATATTGGAGTGCATTGCAGTTCTTTTTTTAAAAAAAAGACAATGCTCTTTACTGATGGATACGGAATGATCTCCAAGATAAAAGACTTTGGGTTAAAAAAGAAGTAAGGTAAAAAACAATTGTGTATAGGATATCATCATTCGTGTAAAAAGGGAGGAAAGTGTGTGTGTGTGTGTGTGCACGTGCATGCACATGCTTAAATGTGCGCTTATTTGTACAAGCATAAAATATCTCATTAATAGGAAACCTGAGGGAAGGGATGCAGGACAGCTAAGAGGGTGGGAGGAAAGCTTATTACTCTAAATAACTTTTCGTGATTTGGAGTTAACCACGTGATTATATTATCAACTTAAACACTGAGGGAAAAGGGACAGAAGAGAAAGAGGAAAGGAAGGTGGGAAGGGAGGGAGGGAGGGGGAGAGAGAGAGAGACCACTAAAGGTCAGTCCTAAACCAGGCAGAATAAACTAAATTGCTCATGGTAACAAGGTTAAACACCTTCCACTTCGTGTGCCCTTTTCTCCCCAGTGGTTATAACAAAGTAGGAAAATAAGAGAGGCAAGTCCCAGCCTCTCGCCTCACTCATGAATCTCCTGGTTTCACTGATGATCCTGCAGTAATTAGCAAGAGCTGGGTGCAAGCCCCTAAGCTTCATCTATCTCATGACCCAAGAGCAAATCCCACCACTTCCACAGCTGTCTAGAAAGAAACCCACCAGGCTCTCCTTCCTAGTCTATCTTAAGAAACAGCCCCTGCTCTCGGGGAGGGCGCTGTGATGTCTATTGCTGTAGCAGCGGCTGTCACAGCTCACTTCAGCAGAAAGGATTAAACTGTCCTGAATATGTCAATCAGATATCAAAGATAAATGAAGTTTGAAAAAATAAAATGTACGATTTATTTTTAAAAAATAGTCTTTGGGAGACACCCAGAATGCACTTTGAAAAATCTAAGGGAAATATGTCATGAAAACAAATCCACGCTCTGCTGTCCAACTTTAATTTTTCACCGATAAAACTCAAGCAGGCTGCAGCCTGGCCAATAAATAAAGATTCTCCACCTTTAACGGTCTTCCATTTCCCAAAGCTGCTCTTGCCCCCGCACTTCCGCTCTGACCACCTCCCTGTGCCAGGCCCTTGGGTGTTAATGATCTGGCACCATCTTCAGGACTCTAAACCAAGGACATCCTACCCCCGCTGCTCCAGGAACGCATTCGCCAAGGAGTCCGCGAAGCTGCCTTGGTATTGCTTGCTGGTCGGGCTTGGTGATGTTTGGGGTTTTAATTCACTTTACTAAAATTGCCTTTCATTCACTTAGTGACAGGTAGTTATTTGTTTTCAGGATTCCATTTGACATTTATTGTTAGCGCAAAACACTAATAATAATAATTAGCGCCTTTTTAGAGTTGTCTGGGGTTTTCGCGCTACTGCATTGTTACTATAAAACATCCCAATGCGTTGCTGTATATAAGATAGTATGATGGTATTTAAATGTAACAAAGGGGTTTATTATACTCAGGCCAGATTGCAGTATCTCTGAGCCCCCCTCCTCGTGAGCAAGCCAAGACTTAATATCCTCTAAACTTGTCTGCAATGCTAATACCTATCTTTTTTTTTTAATAGCAGGAAAACCTCAGCATGGTTTGGCTTTTTCTTAGAAACAAGCAAGCAAACCCAGGATTTATGCTCTAGAATTACACTGTTCCGTACAGTAGCGACTAGCCACATGCAACTATTTACATTTAAAATAAATAAAATTAAATAAACTTAGTATTCATTTCCTCTGTTGCACTAGTCTCTTTTCAAGTGTCCAATAGCCACATGTGGCTAGGGGCTGCCATATTGAACAGTGCAGCTGCAGGACACATCCAGCATTGTAGAAAGTTCTATTGGACAGCACTGCTCTAGAACCTTGATCCTCAAAATGTGACCCCAGGATCAGCAGCATTGGCACGAGGTGGGATTTTGTTTAGAAATACAGAGTCTCCTGATCCCCACCTCAGTTCTCATAACAAGATCCCCAGGTGATGCATTTGCACATTAATGTTTGAAACAGGAGTCAGAAAACTTTCTGTAAAGGGCCCAATAGCAAATACTTTGGACTTTGTGGGTCATACAGTGTCTGTTGCAACTAATCAGCTCTGGCATTATTGTGATAAAGCAGCCATAGACAATACATAAATGAATGAGCATGACTGTGTTCCAATAAAGCTTTATTTAAAAAAACAGGTGGCAGGCTATATTTGGCCCATGGCCCATCATTTGCTGAACCCTGCTCTGGAACATTCTTTAGATGTCCCTATGAATACTATTGGTATCACTTAATTCCCACTGTTGGATCTCAAAGACTAAGTATCTCTGATCAAACATCTTGGTCTTCGATCCTGGGAAAGATACTGTTCTGGGATGTCTCTGTTAGCTTTTGTCTCTGTCTCTTGTTTCTAAAGAAAACTGACCAATCTGGCCCAACAGAAGTTAATGATAAAAAAAAAAAAAAACTGAAGGCTGGGCATGGTGGCTCACACCTGTGATCCTAGCACTCTGGGAGGCCAAGGTGGGAGGATCGCATGAGCTCAGGTGTTCAAGACCAGCCTGAGTAAGCGGCTCACCCCATCTCTACTAAAAATAGAAAAAATTAGCCAGGCATCGTGGCATGCGCCTGTAGTCCCAGCTACTCAGGAGGCTGAGGCGGGAGGATCGCTTGAGCCCAGGAGTTTGAGGTCCAGTGAGCTATGATGATGCCACTGCACTCTACCCAGGGCGACAGAGCAAGACTCTGTTTCAAAAAAAAAAAAAAAGATGGTGAACAGAGTCGAGCATGCTCCAAAAAGAGACCAAAAGGAGAGATGTTCAGCTGCTTTTACTCTCTGCCAAATCTACCCCAGTTAAACAATATGTGACAAGGCCCCTGCGCTTTGATATAAGACTGCCATGGTCAATTCCAAGTTCTAATATGTGCTTTGCCCATCTGAGCAAGGGTCCAAGAGACCGTGGAAGAGGTGGCAAGCTTCCAGGTCTAGCCTTGGCCCACCCCGGGTTTGCCTTCCACATGGAAAATGTGGCCACATAAAAGAGAACACCCTATTAAGGTCCCAGCCGACCAGCTCCTAAGGGGTGAGACCCACGTGTGCCAATATTTCTCCTAATCACATCAAACAGAAAAGTGGCTCCCCTCCTATATGGGACGGGAGAAAGGGCAGAAGTTCTCTTCTTAACTTTTCTGAAAGGCGCAAAGTTATTTTTCTTTGAGTTAAGGTGAAAGGCTGGAGAAAAGGAGATGTTTCTGATTTACTGATCAATGAATTATCTCAAAGCTCCCACCAGATTCAGAGTGCCTGCCATGGGTTATGATAAACTCTAATTGATCGTTTTAAACTCGAATTCCATGAGCCAGGAACAACTGAGTAGGAAGTGGATAGGTAAAATCAAGGAAAATGGCATTTTGTCCTCTTTTGGTTTCTGCCAACTTCTAGATGAAAGATAAGTCTTTACTCTACCCCCTGCTGGGTCCCACCAAGGCTAAAATTGAGATGGAACACCAAGTATGTGCAGAGACAGGCTGGCCCTTTGCAATCAGACTCTCTGGTACAAATTCCAGATTTGCCACTTGTTAGCTCTGTGACTTTCATCAAGTCACAAAATATCTCAAACCTCACTCTCCTTATCTGAAATATGAAATAAGAATACTATTCACCTTGGTGTTATTGTGATGAATAAATGAGACCATAGATGTCAAGCAATAGGTTACATCTATCTATGGCCAGAGTAAGGGCTCAGTGGACAGTTGCTACTAAAATGATGTCACATCCCCCTTAAACAACCACACAAGGTGGGAGTTAAATTCTCATTTTATAGATGACAAAACTGAGGCCCAGAATAGTGATATAAATTAGATGAGAACACAGAGCTAATAAGGGCTGGCGCTTGACTCTGAACGCAGGCATTTCTATAAGCGTCTTCTGTGCTTTCTCTCTAGCTGTGCCATTTATTCTGGAGAATCACTTAAAAGGTGGTTTTGTGAATATCCCTGGCTCCCATTTTTCCAAAAACACCCTACCTGACCTTTTAAGAACTGACCCGATGCTGAGTCTGGAGATGTCATGCTACCTCAAAGACCCCTGCACAAACCAGCCCTGCTGCAGGACACTTGCTATGACCAGCAACATGGCAGCCAAGAGTGGGGGAAATCCTGGCCTTCCATCCTCCAGTCCAAAGATCATCTCCTCTCCAAAATCACTCAGAAAAATTTCTTCTCTCTACATGCTCTCTACAGATTCCTCCTGTTATCTAGAAAAGCTATTGTTTAAGAAAATGGACAAGTCCAGATTGTATCTGCTGCTAAAAATTATAAAACTTAGTCTTAATATCATATGACTGCCCTAAATTAAAGAGGGGAAAGGAGGAGATGTAACAAATTTGAAAGGTGAATAATTCTTGCACCCAAAAATTCAACTTTTAGAAATACCTTTTGGAAATAATAAGACAAGTGTATAGTTATATGGAGAAGGATGTTCATTCATTTCAGTGTTTCTAAATCAAAAATAGTCTAAGTTTTCCTCCTTTGGGGACTGGAGAAATAAACTACAGGACATTTGTTTATTGAACACCATCTGGCCATGAAGACGGTCAGGGAGATCCCTACTGCTGGATTGACCACACTCTCTTCAGTGAGAAAGGTGGTGTTACAGTGGCTTTGTAGTCTTACGTCTTCACCTTACGCCTCACATCCAAGCGTCATCAAGTCCTGGCAGCCATTTCCCCACCGTCTTCCCCAAAACGACCACTTCCCCTGATGGCTGTTGCTCGCACCCTAGTCTGCGCCATATTTACCTCTCACGTGGACACATTCCCTGACGAGTCCTCTGCTTTCTCTATTGCTCCTTTAGAGTAAAGTCTTCACACGACAACCAAGCTCAGTGTGTAAAAACACAAATCAGATCAGGATAAAATCCAAACCACTTCCTGTGGCCTATAAAGCACTACCTGCCCTGGCCTCTGCCTATCACTTAACTTTACCCCTTTCTACTCTCCGGCCACCGCACCCCCCACACTGGCCATCTTGCTGGTCCTTGAACCACCAGTGCCATTTCCATCTTCCTGCCTTTGCACTGGCTGTGCCTCTGCTGGGGCAACTCATTCCTAGCTCTTGACATCACCTGGGAGTTTCACCTGTCCTAGTTTCTCTTCAAATGCTACCTCCTGTGAGAGCCCGTGAGTGATTCAAATCACCCTCCCACCACATCACCATCGTTCTCCATCCCATGGACCATTTTTTCTTTATGATACTCACTACTTCCTGTTTTTAGTTTATATATTAATGTATTTACTGTTTTACGCTTTGTCTTTTCACCAGAATGTAGGCTTCTGGAAGGCTGCATGCCACAGGTGCCTCTATTCCCAGTACCTGGAAAACTACCTGCCTCAGAAACTCAATGAATATTTTATTAAATAAACTTACATAAATCTGTAGGTTCACCCACCTTTTACTAATAGTGGTTGTACAAAGGCAGGTGAAATTGTGGATGTTTTCTTCTTTCTTTTCTATCGTTCATATTTTCTGATTTCAAAAGAGCAAAAGTTAATCTTATCATTATGAAAAGCAAATAAATTTATTTAGTTAAACAATAATAATAATAATACAGGGGCCAAAATAGAATACCACCCTGCAAGGAGCCAGTAGGAACATTTCACAGTATACTTTTCCAGTGAAATCTCAATTGATAGTGGGTTTTTCCTTTCTCTTTAAGTCAATTTTGGGCATCTCTCCGGAAGCTATTGTTACTCAAAGTCTAGAAAAAGACAATAAAGTTAAGTTTACAAGAGTCAGATGCATAACTTCTTATGCTAGAGTTTACCAGAAGGATTTGGAAGGTAAATTCACTCTCTTTGCCTTGCCACAGTTGGAGTATATTAACCTTTTTTATAAAAACTAAAAAAAATCTTGATTTTAAGGAAGTGTCTTACAATATAGACTCCTTCTCTTATTAGGCTGTTATTTTAAAGTCCATTGTTGAAGTTTAAATCTCTGTTTACCTCCAAACTAATATTGGCTGCAAGACAAAGAATTACTTTGGCATTTTCAAATATTTCTGAGTGTGTAAATCCTTGCAGGAAGGGGATATCTGGTAAATAGTCATTGTACTTAGTTGGACCTAAGGAAGGTTCTTAGAAGAATTCCAAAGCCCAAAGGGAAAAAATGATAATGACTTCATCCTGGCCATGCCACTTAGGAGCAATGATTTATTTGAGAACTTTGACCAAAAGTGTAAGAGATTCCCATGTAAGCCTAGAGCAAGTCTTAACTAAACCTATAAAGCTAAGTCAGAATCTGCGACAGCAAAGGAAAATCCTATATATTACCCACATGACCATATTTTTTCTCAAAGGCATCCAAACTTGTGATGATTAGTGGCAAATATTACATCTGCTTATTTTCAGGATGAGATGTCAATTTAAGGAAATGTTTTAAGGCAGCTCTGGTGAATATCACGCTCATGAAAGAGTATGATTCTATGGAATCGTTTCATGTGGAAAATGGCCAATTTTTTGCAGGCATCTCAAATCACCTTCTACATCCTTTTGAGGATTTTCCAGGAGAAAATATGTGTAATATTCCAATTAACATGTTGGCGGAAGCATTGTAGACTTTGTGGGTAACTTGGAAAATATATTTTTTAATGTATCTCGGAAACCTTTGCAGCACTAAAGTTAAAGAATGAATTCAAACGCTCCAAAAATATTCATTTGTTTTCTTCCCAAGTTTCCTGAAACAGAGTGCTCAGATGAAATATTTGACTACATGAAACCATTTATTTTGGTAGCATTTCCACCATTAACCTTAGATCATCTCCTAAAGACAGCCAGGAAAGAAACAAATAAACACAGTTCATTCATCATGAAGCGTGATGATAGGACATTTTATAAACAGAGTGTTTTCCATCCAGAAAGAAACCATGTAATTTTAACAAGGTACACAGTGCGTATTATCCAGCCAAGTACAAAGCATTCACCTCAAAATACTTATTGATATTATTGATACTATAATTATCAGAAAAGAAGCCTATGGCTCATGCTGGAGCCAGAACAGAGGGATGCTTGCCCCACCTTTATGATGATTCTTCAGTCCTGAAATTACCAAAGTGTGAGTATTGGAATTAAGCAATCCAGAAACTTTATTGAATACCTACTGTGTTTCTAGCCAGTTCTAGGTACTTCAATTAATTTAAATACTAGACATTGTTTTTGCCATCTGATAGCAATGATACATGGAAAAAACAATCCCGTCTTCAAGAGGCCTAGTCCTCTCTTTTTTAGGCATCTACCCCAGGTGATCCTCATGTCTATTCCACTGTATTGTTAGTCCTGGGGAACAGTCTTACATGAGGGTTCAATCTGAGCTTTTTTTTCTGCCTTGCCCCAGGTGGAGCGTCCTTTCCCCGAGTTGAGTCTGTGGTGCCCGGCACCCATTGTAGTCAAGTGGAGCTAATTCACCCGGGGAAATGTGAGGTCAGATGTTAGTAGCTGTCCTCGAAGGCGGGATTTCCTTAACCCATTTACATACAGAATGCCCACAGGTGTGTCAGCCACTGATATTAGGTCAATACATTAAAGTAGCTCTGAAGGAAGGATTTGATTGCAAAAGAAGACCGATTCTAGCCAACCAGGTGTCACCACCAAAATAGCAACCTCAACTGAACATGAGCCAGACCGTAGAAGAACCATTAGCCATGAAATGCCGTAATGCCATCCTTGTGGAGGTCAACCAGCCATTTTGTGGTATATTGGCTACACTGGAGCCTTTTTATACTGATTAATGATTCATTTTCACTGGAAGAGACAGATGTTTCAGTTATGGATTTGCCTTTCCTACCCACAGGTTCTTAGCCAGGAGCACTAACTGAGGGCTTATCTAGTGTTTGATCTACTGATACACGATCTCACCAGAGGAGACAGCAAGAGCCTCCTGAACTTTAAGCTAAGGCAGCCACTTGGACACTTTGAGCTTCTTATGTCAAAAGCATAACAGGCAAAAAGAAGAATCACCATCCTGGCTGAGAAGGTCATGGTGACCATGGGCTCAGACCCCTCAAACACGAGAGTCTGGGTCATACCACTAGGTGAACTAGGGGCATGTCCCAGACTGGCAGAGACACTAGTTGAGAGTGGGGGAATCTAAGAACAGACAGGAAACCATGAGGATCACTTGTGACCTGAAAAGCAGCTACAGTGGCAGCTGTAACTTCCTCTTGTAAGTTTTTCCAAGACAAAGAGTCCCCCCAGAAATCTAGACCTTACATAGAACTTTCTGGATCTGAACTCAAGGGGTGGACTGTAGTGGACCCTATGCTGCACCACCCAGGACCCGCATTAGGGCTGAAGGTCCAATGTCACCGGTGGCAAGCAGTGTTGACACCTGATAGCTCTGAGTTCTCTCTGGGAATAGCCCAGATGAAGAGAGGAACCCCTCCCAAGGTTATACCCCTTTCAGGAAGCAACCTGAATTCCACAACTGTGGACGAGGGGATAGAAAGGGCAGCGCCTTCTGCACCAATTCAAGACAACCCTGAAAGCTCCCCGCAGCTCAGAGCTTTCTGTGGGATTAGCGGAGGCCATTATTGTGACTGCCAGCAGCCCAAATTCTCTGTCTGCCCAGTCCTGACTCCTTTCTTCCTCCACAGACGTGAAATCCAAGAAGACCCCGTAATAAACTTTCACACTGATCGCAGTTACAGAATCAGCTGCCTGGGGAAACTGACCTGAATCATGACTAAATGAAACAATGTCCCTAAACTGTCTGACATTAAAAAGGATCTCACCATAGATGGGTTGGGCCTCCTCATATATCTAGGCAAACGTTAAGTTTCCATCAACAGCATTAAAAATGGTTAATAATAATAACAGCTATTATTACTAAGTGCTTACCCAATAGTAAACTAAGTGCTTTATATACTTTAACTCATTTTATCCTTTCAACAAGTCTATTATAATCTACATTTTACAGGAAAGTAAAGGAGGCACAGGGGAGTTAATTAACTTCCCCAAGTTCATACACTTATCCGTTACACTTTACCAGCCCGGGTTCGGAGATGGCTCTAAAAGAGACATATTTGTAAGAGAAGTTAAAGGATAATCCCTTTGCTTTTTAAGTCCTGTCAGCCTAAAATTCAAACCTTTTAAGATGGCCGGCTATGGCACATGAGCTCCTCATATTCATTGAAAAACCTCATCTGAAGTTATTCTGAGAAGGGAAGAGGAGCTAGTCATGTAAAGAAGTATATCATGAACAATAAACAGTGTCTTTAAAACCCCTCATTCTTGGAAAATGCATATATCATAGGCATAATATATTTATGAGATAGAAAGTTGTCTAGTGACTTGGCATTGAACTGAGACCCCAAATTTTATTGTACTTTGTCCAAATAACAGCCAGCAGATGACAGGCCCTTCTGACTGTGCTTGGCTGAATTTCAGTAATGACAGGATCAATATCACTGCTCTTTCACAGAACTAAACGTACTGAATCCAGTTGAGGTGGTCTTGGTACTGGATTTTACATTGCCAGTGACTGAGACAATACAAAATGATTCAGCAAGTGTTGAGTGAGGTTGACCATATGCTGGATACTGTACTAGACACTACCATTAAGAACACAGCAGATACAATATACACTTTAAAGAACTTACAGTCTAAGTATATGGGTCTCAAACTTCGGTTATTTCCATACTACCTTACCGTATTTTTAATCATCTTTTTTACTCATATAAATTGAATGAAGAAAGTATATAGCCCCTCTGAAAATAAAAAAAGAAGATATCCGTAAAAACCAATACATGATATATAACTACAGATATATATAACTACATGATATATAACTACATGATATATAACTACATTTAAGATTAAATGTTTAAAATCTAAAATCGTGAATTCCACCCGTGATACATGTGCCACATTTGAGAAATACTGGCTTCATGGAAAAAGACAGGTATGAGGATAAAGTAGGAAAATGAATGGTTACTTAATGCAGTATGATGAACTGGTAAAGAGCATGGACCATAGAGCTAAATGGATTTGATTCAAGTCTTAATTCTGGCACTTAGCACTTATTAATTATATGATTTTGGGGAAAGTTGCCTAACTTCTCTTTCCTCACCTGTAAGATGGGAATAAGATAGTATTTACCTCATTGTGTTATGATCAAGATTAAGTGAAATAAATAGCTTAGCACTGTGGCTAGCACACATCACAAGCTCTGCAAAAGGTTAATTTCTATTGTTATTATTGCAATATGCCAAGTTATGGGAGGGGGTGTATACGGTGAAATTCTCAATTTTGTCAGAGGGACTCAGAGAAGGCTTCACAGAGCAGATGCCCATCCTCGGGGCTGAAGAGTTTGGGGTTGCCAGGCATAGGAGGCAGGAGACGGTGATCATCCAGATGGAGCACACTCGGAGCTAAAATAACCTCATTTTTACTCTTCTCTGATGAACTCATTTAGCGGACAGTTTTTATTCGTGCCTGCCCCTTTTCTCTAGTGACAGCACTTTGGCATTTCTTTGGAGAATTACTCTTTGCTCACTGTTTGTACACAGTAGATAGGGTAGGGCTGAGTCAGTTCCCAGCTCCTGAGTGGGCACGTGAGTCAGATCCGCCAAACCATTCACCTGGCCATAGAAATCAATGTGGTCTAAACAGAACCAGCTGGAGTGAATCTCAGGACCCTGTATGGAACCATCGGAGGGAAGAGTGTATCAGTTTCCTAAGGCTGCTGTAAGAAGCACCACAAACTGAGCAGCTTAAACAACAAGAATTTATTATCTCACAATTTGGGAGGCCAGAAGTCCAAAATCAAAATCTTTGGCAGGCCATGCTCTCTCTATTCCAGGCCTCTCTCCTAGCCTGTTGTATTTTATTGGCTTGTGGCAGCATAACTCCGTCCTTACATGGCTTTCTTCCTGAGTCCTTGGGCATGTCTGTCCCCAAATTTCCCCTTTTTATAAGGATACCAGTCGTATTGGATGGGGCCCAGCCTACTCCAGTATGCTCCAGTAAGACCTCATGTTAACTATTTACATCTGCAATGACTCTATCTTCAAATAAGGTCACATTTTGAGGTACTGGGGGTTAGGAATTTGGAATTTTGAGTGGGCCATAATTCAACCCAAAACAGAGAGGTTCTCATTCCACTAAATTTAAAGTTGATAATGGATAAGTCTGATGCTTCTGAGTATTCTATATGGGTAAGAAATACCCTCCCTGGTATTGAAACCAACTTAGAAAAAAAAGGAACTGAGAGACAGAGATACAGGTTCCCAGTGTCATAATTTGAGCACCTGGATCCAGCTATGCCTGAAGCTTGTGCCCTGAACTTTTCAGGTACATGAGCCAATAACTCCCTCAGTTTTTAAAGCTAACATTACTTAGAATTAGGTTTCTATAACATTGAAATAAAATAGTCCAGTCTAAAATAAAATCTTAAGCCAATTATAGTTTTTAAAATTTGTATAAATTAATTCTAGGTTCCATAAGGAAAGAGGATGGGTTTCTTAAAGAAATAGAAACTTTAAAACAGGTTTAAGCCAGTTTTGAAGAGCTATTCCTTCTTAGACACATCCTTTTATATCTTGTGTAGTAACTGTTAGTAGTTTGTGACATTTCTAGTCTGTCCTGGGTGTTACTAGTACCTCACAGGTCAGGCCTGTCACCTCCATAAAAGCGACAAGCATCTGTACCAGCAAACTCTGTGGTGTGGAGTCCCTTTGAGAATTACTGATGTCACACTAAATTTCATCCAGCTGTATTTATTCTTTCTTCATCTCTGCCATTTGAGGCTCTTCAAAAAAAAAAGTCTTATTATTTTTACATGAAGATCACTTCTCCTTGCTCCTGTGATTTGAAAATTGTAAACCAAAGCTTAATTCTGGGGGAGTTCATTTGTCGTTGTGGCAAGCATAATTAAAATGTAAACCTCTAGGGGGAATACCTGGAAAATTAAGGTTATTGTTGACATTATTATTAATTAATAATTATCAAATACTTTCAAAAAATGATTAGTCTTTAGATTTTGATAGTCTCCATTATCCTCATTAGGTAATGGCAAAATAAAGGTGAATGAATCCCCAAGCAGATGAATTAATGATTAAGGCAGTCCAGAAGAATTCAACCTAGATTCTGTATCCAGCAGTTTCTGCATCAGCCTGTGGCATTCTCTTAGCTGCCTAGTTTTGAGTAAGTGCTCGAATGAGACTAACTCTTAGAGCAGTGATTTCATTGGGAGATAGAGTCTGATAAAGAAAGAAAAAGACAAAGCCACATTAAATCCTTTCAGCAATATCCCACTGAGAGTCCCCAGAAGGTGATATCAGAATGCAACCCTAATGAAGTTTCTGAAATACCCTTCTGTAATTTTATCACACACAAAAGAATTTCGTAAGGAAGCATCTAATGATGCTGATAAGAACCATGCACATGAATCAATGAGGAACCTAGACCTCTTGGTTTAGATTTGGTATGACAGTATTGTGTGTTAAATAAATACCAATAAATTATTAAAACATATTGGTTGTATCGTAACACAGAGCCTTAACAATGTATTATGTCAGCATGTACAGCTCTCGCTCAGGGAAATTCTCCATCTCTTTAATTCAAGCATTGACATCCTGTGCCAGCACAAAGCCTTTTTTTATTTGAGATTGACACATGTCTAAAATTGCTTAGATTTTGTGTTGTGCTCTTAATACTTGAAACCCGGCAAATGAAATTCTATGCCACTGTGCATGAACAATGCCTTACAAAAAAATCTTAGCCTGGGGGTTCAACTGGAGGATTGCAGAAACAAAAAGTGCTTTCACTACTATTGCTTCAAGTTGGGGGAATAATTACTTTGGTTGAGGAAAAGGGAGGGCCGTTCCTAACCCCTTGGAAAAACAGTATGTTTGTCAGCCCTTAAATTAGATCATTAAATTCAAGAAGGGTGTTGTATATGGATCCTGGGTCATGTCAGCTGAATGGCTGCCTGTGTCGTGGTAAGGATGTGTTAGTCATCATCTGCTACCCATTCCAGGGGAGGGTTTTGCTCCTATTTTATTCTGACGTGCCTGGGTAATTGTGGTGACCCTGATGAACTCTCCTTTCTATACCTGAGGATAAACTTCCTCCAGTTTACTTTCCAAAAGCATTATTATGCCTTCTGCTTTGGCTTCAGTTTTATTTTCATGGGATTTTCCCAAAATAACATTTCAGTCATCAGGCATTGCTTAATGCACTTGAATGTCACCATGTTACTGATGGGGAAGGGGCGTCTGGCCAAAGCTGGGACTCCCTGGATCAGTATGGAAATCAAATCTCACGAAGTGCTTTGGCATTTAACATCCGACATCCACAAGGGCGTCCATATGTATTCAGCTTTTGACACACAACATTTTTGTTTCAGTCTCAACTGTTGGGAAGAAAAGAAAAATAGTTTGCTCAAGACTGAAAATTTTTTTGGACAGTGATCTAGATGCTGCTGCAGGACAATTTGGGGAGCATGTGCACAAGAAGCACACGTTCTCTAGGAAGGGATTACGACCTTCTCTGTCTTACTCCTCAACTTCCATTCCCCCCGCCTCCAATGCACAAAACAGCTGTTCCAGGTTACTCAGCATCTCCCCAATAAGCCATTTTGTTTCAAGCTTCCACACCTTCGCAATGCCGTTTTTGCTATCTGAAGTGACTTCGTCCTTCTATTGAGAAAAATCCCTCTCCGTTCTTTCAAACCAGCTCAGAGTCTCTGTAGGACCTTTCCTGGGGAGGATGGGGAAGGACGGAATTAGCACCACCCCCACTACTTAACACACAATGAACCTCTTCATGTTGTTTACCTCCTGCTTCCATCTCCTCAAATTTTCGATTCTTAAATGCTGAGGCCAATCCAAACTAGCAATCAGGAGCTGTTATTACATTCTGGATCTTAGAGTTGGTGCTTCTAGGCATCAAGCCATTTAAAGCTGTGGTCCCCAACCCCCCCCCCCCGGGGCCTCAGACGGGTACCAGTCTGGGGCCTGTTAGGGACTGGGCCACAGAGCTGTGGGCCCCCACCCATGTCCGTGGAAAAATTGTCTTCCATGAAACTTAGGAACCAGGGGGCCGCACAACAGGAGGTGAGCAGCAGGCGCACAAGCAAAGCTTCATCTGTATTTACAGCCGCTCCCCATCGCTGGCATCACCGCCTGAGCTCCGCCTCCACTCCCCACGCCCACCCCACCCCCACCCCCGTGAGGGAGAAATTGTCTTCCATGAAACTGGTCCCTAGTGCCAAAAAGGTTGGGGACCGCTGATTTAAAGTATGTCAAAGCAATGCTATACGGGCTAGTATTATCCCCATTGTTCAGACTCCGAGAAGTTAAGTAACTTGCCTGGTATCACACAGTTAATAAGTCACAGATTCAAGACTCAGTCCCCTGACACTGACACCAAGCATGACACCATTTATTTATCATCGCTTTAAAATTCTTTGTTTTCACCACTCCTCCTACAGTACTTGATTTATAGTTGGTGCTGTGATAAATGAGCAAATGTGTGGATTGTAAAGCCGTTTGTTATTCTACATAGCCCCTTCTGCATTGGTAGATGGGATGTAAAATGATGTACAATACAATCTTCTAGAATGGAGACTATTAATATGGTGACAGAGAGCATATTGACAAAATAATAATGATAATAATAGTGATGATAGCTAACATTTTGCATATATGCTGTGTGCCAGGTACCAGTCTATACTTTGCCTAATGACCTCGTGTAACTCTGTATGAAGTTCTCTAGACAAAGCTCAGGAAAGTTAAGGGACAAACTGACAATCAAGCATTGGTAAGAACTAGGATCAGGTCTTGAACTCCAAATTACCCCAAAGCTCACATACTGGAAAAACTATGCAGACACGCTGTGATGTAAACCATGTGTGTTCAGCGTGCTCCATTTTGACAACAGAAACACAAAGGCCTTTGCCTACAATTTAGATGGTTTGGGTTCTCACCGCGCCTTAGCCACCCACAAGTTGGATGATCTGAGGCAAGTTATTTTTCCTTTTTGTCCTTGGTTTTCTTACAAATTCCATCGTGTTTCTGCGACTCGATAAGCTAGTAGTAGTAAGTTATGTAATAGCCTGCATTAGCCACTGGACTCCTTTCTGAGTCTCCAACACAAGCCCTTTGATAGCTCAGGGGGTGTCCAAGTTTGTCACCCTCTGCCTGGACTCCTCCTGTGGCTTCTCCCACACTGCTCATGCTTCAGGTCTCCACCCCAATGTCACCTCCCTGAGAGAACTTCTCTGACCTCAGGTTAACCTCTATTGCACACTCCCTGCCCTGGTTGATTCCCCTATAGAATTTCCAGAAGTTGAAATTATTTTAAGTATTCATTTACTTGTTTTTCCCCTACTCCCACCCCTGGAATACACGACCACAAGGGCAGGGCTCAGGCTGTTTTGTTTACTGTGGACAGTGCTTGGCACCTAATAGGCACCCAATAAATATTTTTATTGTTATTGTTTGCAGCCATTCTAAATAAAATAAAATAAATATTGCTATTGTTATTATTTTCAGTGATTTCAAGGAAAATCAGCCAAAACTTTACTGCTTCAAGCACCTTTATCAATTTCCATTTTTCAACTGTACATTCATTTCTGAATACCTCTAATTACCTTCCCACCCCACCCCATTCCCAACTCTTAAAACATAGTCCTGTTTTCCATGCAAGGGGTGTGCGGAGGGGGAAATGCAAATGGCTGGCTGATTAAGCAATTAGCCAGGCCAGCAATTCTTTCCTGAGCAAGTGAGTCATTGCAGATTCAGAAACTATGCATCCAGACTGGAAACCACCCAGGCAACTTTGTTCCTGAGTATCCTAATGTGGTTGAGTGCAAACCTTTGCATGGCTTTTAATTCCCTTTTAAAGTAATGCATACCATTTAATCAGGGTTCCCTCCCTTTCCATTGTGAGAGCCATGGGCTGTTTTATAAAACATGAAGACAAGAAATAGCAGTTGACTCAAGACCTACTGGAGGGTTCTGCTTACCCTGCTGAGGTTCCTTTGTTTGTGGAACTGCATTATTTTTTTTCCGAGGTTATATTTAGAGCAGTGCAGGAAGAAGGGGGGGTGGATAATGAATAAGTTTACAAATATGTTAGTGATATAATTAAAAGAGCACAAAGATGCCATGTAAATAAATAGTCATCGGGGGAGGGGAATAACTCATGTGAGAAAAGACTAAGGAAATTCAGGAAATATGGGGGATTCATTAAGAGCAATAATGCTGGTTGGCACTGGGCATCATGGCTGTCACCAAGCACTGCCAAGGGGTCAAGGCATTGACCTACACGATAGGAAATTACTAGAAGAGGAGCCACCTGGAATTGTCTCTCATAACTAGAAGGAAAGAGTTTTTCTAGGATTCTCTAGACAAATCCTTTTTTCTACAAAAAAAAAAAAAACTTATTTCAAAGGTAATAATAGATGCTTTGAAAAATTAATAGCTACCACTTATTGAAGGCTTGTAATGGCACGGCTATAAGCACTTTACATGTAATCATTTAATTCACACAGCAGCACTCTGAGCTAAGTACTATTATCCCCATTTTTCAAGTGAAAAAAACTAAGGCACAGAGATGTGAAGCAACTTGCCCAAGGTTAAACAGGAAGAAGCAGAGCTAGCCCTGGAGATCATTCTACCTAGGTCCAGAGCCCATTATTTTAGCAGTCTCACTATCCTACCTATCCAAAACTTAATAGTTTTAGAATTAGCCATATGAAATTGCCAATCTTGGGTCATTTTCTACTTACAAAAAGTGGTAATTTCACATGATTCAACGTAGTATGATATTATATAGAGTAAAATATGGAATTCCTCCCCCCACTGTCCAAAAATGTACACTTCTAGAACTTTCCTATGCACACATTGACATTTACACACACAGACAGATGTCTATAATTTTACATTGTATTGTTTACAAGACTGGGAAAATATACTCCAAAACGTTTCTTGGACAACATTGCACAGGTATTGTTGGGCACCTGTGTTACTATTTCTGAAGGCTGGATATCTAGAAGCAGAATGCTAAATCACAAACTTTCCCTCAGAGCATGGCAACTCTTACACTTCTGCTCTCCTTGTATCAGTCGTTCAAATTTCAGAGTGCTAGGTTTGTAGCAGGAACGTGAAGTCTGTTGAGCCAATGAAGCACAGACACCGGATGCCACGTTGCATGGGGTAGTGGTGACCCAGTAAGACTTTTGAAAAAGTAATCCCAGCACTGAGCTTCCTCTAACCAGAACATGGGTATCTCAAATTTATGAATATTATTTCCTGCCTCAAAGAGGTCAGAGATCACTGTGAAGCTGTGGTTTGTTTCTTTAAGCCCAGAGAGATATGTTGAAGGGGTGGAGCCGACCTTAAGGGTCTTTGCTGCCCAGAGATGAAAGGCCTGTGTAGGTCAGAAACCTCTGTTAAGTCAATATCCTACACAGTGCTCTCTCTGGGACTTTGACCTTCAATAACTCAGCTCCCTGGGGGGTCCCATCCTCTTCAGATAGGTTTGATGTTGGTCTTGGCTGTTTACTGTTGCCTTTGTCTTGATCTCCCAGTTCTCTTTGACCTGGCTGATTCCAATCTATCAAGGATTCTGCCGACTGACCTTTTGAGTATGTTGGGTATTCGTTTCTGAGACTCAGAGCTGTGCTGCCTGGATGTGTGGAGCTGCTTGGGTTCCCTGCTCTTGGATGGAGATGATCTCTATCTGAATGAACACCAGCAACAGCCCGATCTCTAGCCATTCACTCCACTCCAGGCAGTTTCAACCAGCAACAAGTTGATGGTTTCTAAGATGCATGTTAGGTTTTGTCACTCCTCTGCTTAAATCCCTTCAATGGCTTCCCGTAACCCTTAATAAAATACCAATTCCTTCCCGTGACCTCTAAGGTCCTAACTGATATGGCCCCTACTCCATCCCAGGTTCCACCTCCTACCACTTTTCCCAAGCTCATGCGGCCCCAGCCTTAAGCAGCTGTCCATTCCTTCAGTGCACCATGTTTCTTTCTTTCCACCCACCCAAAGTCATTAACCTGCTGCTCCTTCTTTAAGAAAACTCTTTCCTTTAATTTCCCATGGAAGGCTTCATCTTTCCACCTTTGAAATTCTCTATTTTTTGTTGTTGTATACTTATTTTCTGGTTCTCCCAATAGATATTCACCCATAAAGCAAAGCCCTCTTTTGTGTATTTCACTACAGTGTTTAGAACAATCCTTGGCACCTCTTAGAAGGATACTAAATGTTTGATGCAAAAGTGAGTGAAGTAGTGAATGGTTCTTGGGTTTCTATTTTCAAAGAGCCAGTGGTAATTATTAAGTAAAGGATTTCCTTTGGCTCTGCCTTTGGCTAGTCTTCAGCCGGCCTGCTTCTTTACAGAGAGAAGAGAAAGTGGACAGGTTTGTTGGGTGAACAAAGCTATATGTTCAAAGACATTCATCATCACTGCATATGAAAGTGAAACATTGTCAATGCCATTCCTAAGAAAAACATCTGGTATTGTCTGCAATAACACAGAATGTGTCTCTGTTAACCTGAATAAGGTCACCTATAAGAACTGGCATGAAATGGTGAATAAGAGCGTGAAGGTAAAAAGAGTTAATTTCAGAGCCAGTGCTTGGCATTACAATGTCTTTTATTAAAAATAAAAAATAAAAAATCTAAGAGATTTGTATCTGCATTAGCATTGTGAAAGAATACAGGGAAGAAACTGTTTATCCCTGAAAGGTGAATAACAGAAATGTTTTTGTTTTCCACTTCATATGTTTACAGTTGTTTGAAATGAACATGTATTCCTTTCATTAAGCAGGTAAGACACCAAAGGGAAATATAAAAGCCAGCACAAGTTCAATCTGGAAAAGGGAAAGTAGAGAATGACTATTTCTAAAGCAAGTAGAAACAATGATTCATAAACTGGGCAATGATTAAAAAAAAACAAACAAATTGGGCTTAAAGGTGACAGGCTGTGATCAGACAATCCAAATCCCTCAACCAAGCCCTGTCTCTATGCAACAGCCTTTGTGGCTTAAGTGCTGCTAAAGAAATGCTTCCTTGAGCTAGTGTTAGAGTCCCCTTCAGAAAGAAAATTGAGCATATCAATGTTTTAATTTAAAAAAGAAAGCCTCTCTCACCCTTAAATCTTCACTCTGTGACTTGTTAATGCTCTCGGCTCTGCCTTCCTCCCTTTGTATTGGAGAGCTCCAGTAGGACCTCACCCCAGTTGCCTCTTTCCGAACTGCTTCTCTCTTCCCCTGTGGGAAGCTGACTGTTGTCCAGGCTTTCATTCTCAGCCTCTGAAGTTCAGGACAGGAAAGGCAAGGCATCAGAGAAACCTAAAATAGGAGAGGGCACCTCAAATGATAAAAGCACACTTCAGAATTGAAACTGGACTACAGGAATTGAGAGATACAAGTATGCCTGCACTTGGTTACTTCGGTCACATAATAATAAAGCAGAGCAGATGAGGAAAGGAGCTGTCTTAGTGGGTGGCTTGTAAACAACAGAAATTTATTGCTTGCAGTTCTGGAGACTGGGAAGTCCAAAATCAAGGTGCTGGCATATTGCATTTCTGGTAAGGCCCCCACTTTCTGGTTCATTTATGGCACCTCCTTGCTGTGTCCTCACAGGGTGGATGGGGCTAGCTAGCTTTCTGGGGTCTCTTTTATAAGGGCACTCATCCCATCATGAAGGTCACACCCTCATGACTTAACACCCAAAAGGCCCTGCCTCTTAGTGCTCTCACATTGGGGATTAGATTTCAACATGTGAATTTTGGGGGGATACAAACATTCAGACTTTAGCAAGAGCCCATATTATGTCTCATTTATTTATCCAAAAGTATTTATTGAGCACAGGAGGTGGGCCAGATATGGGGTTATGGCTTGGGGATACAAAGGCAAGCAAAACAGATGAGATCCTAGCCCTCTTGGGCTTCCAGTCAAGCTGGGGAGGAGGACAATAATTACCAAAAACTAAAGTATAATTGCAAACTGAGAAGGGCTGTGAAGACATGAGCATGTTCTATATGAATGTATGGTGGGAGCCTCTGACAGTTCAGGAGGCAAAGCAAGGCTTTCTGAAGGAAGTACCTTTTGGGTTGATTTATGAAGGTTAAATGGGAATAAATAAGGCCAAAGCATGATATTGGCACAAAAATAGAGACATAGACCAATGGAACAGAACAGAGAACCCAGATATAAAACCATCCACATACAGCCAACTGATCTTTGACAAAGCAGACACCAATATACACTGGGGAAAAGAAGCCCTATTCAATAAATGGTGCTGGGAAAATTGGAATCCCACATGCAGAAGATTGAAACAGGATCCATATCTCTCACCACTCACAAAAATCAATTCAAGATGGATAAAAGACTTAAATGTAAGCCATGAAACCATAAGAATCCTAGAAGAAAATGTTGGAAAAACTCTTTTAGATATCAGCCTAGGCAAAGAATTTATGAAGAAGACTTCAATGGCAATCACAGCAACAACAAAAACAAATAAATGGAATTTGATTAAATTAAAAAGCTTCTGTACAGCTAAGGAAATAATCAACAGAGCAAATAGAAAACCTACAGAATTGGAGAAAATATATGCAAGCTATACATCCAATAAAAGACTTATAACCAGAATCTACAAAGAACTCAAGCAAATCAATGAGGAAAAAACAAACGACCCCATTAAAAAAACAAGAACAGAAGCTTTTCAAAAGAAGATAGACAAATGACCAATAAACATATTAAAAATGCTCAATGTCACTAATTATCAGGGAAATGCAAATTAAGACCATAATGAGGTATCACCTTACCCCACTTAGAATGGCTTTTATTAAAGTCCAAAAACAATAGATGCTTGCATGGATGCAGAGAAGAATGGAATGCTTATACACTGTTGGTGGAACTGCAAATTACTACAAACTCTGTGGAAAACAGTATGAAGATTCCTCAAAGAACTAAAAGTAGCCCTACCATTTGATCCAGCAATCCCACTACTGGCTGTTTACCCAAAGGAAAAGAAGTCATTTTATCAAAAAGACACCTGCACTCAAATGTCAGGGCTATAAGTATAAGCCAATCTCACTGGAGTTAAGTGATATCTCATTGTGGTTTTGATTTGCATTTCCCTGATGATTAGAGAGGTTGAGCAATTTTTTATATGTTTGCTGGCCATTATTTTGTCTTCTTTTGAAAAGTTTCTGTTCATGTCCTTTGCCCACTTTTTCATGGGGTTGTTTGATTTCTTTCTTGTTGACTTTCCTAAGTTCTGTATAGATTCTGGTTATCAGCCCTTTATCAGATGTGTAGCATACAAATATTTTCTCCCATTCTATAGGTTGTCTGTTCACTCTAGTGATAGTTTCCTTGGCTGTTCAGAAGCTTTTTAATTTGATGAGGTCCCATTTATTTATTTTTTTTGCTGCTGTGATTACTTTGGGGGTCTTCTTCATAAATTCTTTGCCTAGGCCAATGTCTATAAGAGTTTTTCCAATGTTTTCTTCTAGAATTCTTATGGTTTCATGTCTTAGGTTTAAGTCTGTTATCCATCATGAGTTGATTCTTATGAGAGGTGAGAGGTGTGGATCTAGTTTCAGTCTTCTACATGTGGCTATCTGATTTTCCCAGCACCATTTATTGAATAGGGATTCTTTTCCCCAGTGTGTGTTTTTGTCTACTTTGTCAAATACCAGATAACAGTATGAGGATGGTTTTATATCTGGGTTCTCAGTCCTGTTCCATTGGTCTATGTCTCTGTTCTTGTGCCAGTATCATGCTGTTTTGGTTACTATAGCCTTGTAGTGTAGTTTGAAGTCTGGTAGATTGATGCCTCCCAATTTGTTCTTTTTGCTTAAGATTGCTTTGGCTAGACAGGGTCTTCTCTGGTTCCACACAAAGCATAGAATTACTTTTTCTATATCTGAGAAAAATGATGTTGGTATTTTTATAGGGACTGCATTGATTCTGTAAATCACTTTAGGTAGCATAGACATTTTAACAATGTTGATTCTACTGATCCAAGAACATTGTAGGGTTTTCCATCTGTTTACATCCTCTGCAATTTCTTTTCTCAGTGTTTTGTAGCTATCTCTATATAGTTCTCTCACCTCCTTAGTTAGATATGTTCCTAAATATTTAATTTTCTTGGCGATATTGTGAAAGGTATTGCATCTTTGATTTGTTTCTTGGCTCGACTGTTATTGGTGTATATGAAGGCTACTGATTTGTGTGCATTGATTTTGTATCCTGAGACTTTGCTGAATTCATTTATCAATTCCAGTAGTCTCTTGGTTGAATCTTTGGAGTTTTCTACATATAATATCACATCATCTGCAAAGAGTGAAAGTTTGATCTCTTCTGCCCCCATTTGGACACCTCTGATTCCTCTTTCTTGTATGATTGCTCTGGCAAGGACTTCCAGCACTATGTTGAATAGAAGTGGAGATAGTGGGCAACCTTGTCTGGTTCCAGTTTTAAGGGGGAATGCTTTCAATTTTTCCTCATTCAGTATGATATTGGCTGTAGGTTTATCATATAGGGCTTTAAAAATTTCGAGGTATGAGCCATCTATGCATGTACTCTTAAGAGTTCTTATCATAAAAGGGTGCTGAATTTTGTCAAAAGCCTTTTCTGCATCTATTGAAAGGATCATATAGTCTTTGTTCTTGCTTTTATTTATATGGTGAATTACATTTATAGATTTGCATATGTTGAACCATCCCTACATCTCGGGGATAAAGCCCACCTGATCGTGATGAATTTTGTTTTTGATGTACATTTGAATTCAGTTTTCTAGGACTTTATTGAGAATTTTTGCATCTGTATTCATAAGGGATATTGGTCTGTAGTTTTCTTTTCTTGTTGTGTCCTTTCCTGGCTTTGGTATCAAGGTGATATCGGCTTCATAGAATGAGTTTGGGAGGATTCCATCCTTCTCAATGCTTTCAAATAATTTCTGCAGTATAGGTACCGGTTCTTTGTAGGTTTGGGAGAATTCAGGTGTGAACCCATCTGGTCCAGGACTTTTTTTTGTTGGAATATTTTTATTACTGCTTCAATTTCAGTGCTTGATATTGGTCTGTTTAGGAATTCTGTTTCTTCCTGATTGAGCCTAGGGAGGTAGTGTGTTTCTAAGAATTTGTCCATTTCCTCCACATTTTCATGTCTTTGGGCATAGGGATTTGTGCAGTATTTGAAGATGATGTTTTGTATTTCCGTGATATCAGTTGTGACCTCTCCTTTTTCATTCTAATTGAGCTTATTAGAGTCCTTTCCTTTCTGCTTCCGGTCAACCTGGCAAGTGGCCTGTCTATTTTGTTTATCTTTTTAAATGCAGAAGATTAATAAAATGAAAAGTTGGTTCTTCAAATATTTCTGATCCATGCTTAGTTGAATATGCAGCTACAGAACCTGCAGATACGGAGGACAAACTGTACTCCTTTTCTTCCTATCTGTGAGAATGGGGTTTCTGTTACTGGCAACCTGAAGTTCACCATCAGATTCAGAGTCTGTTATCTTCTTTATTCATTTGAACTGCGTGCCTTCTATAAACATCTGTTAATCAAGAAGCATTTCTTGAGCTCTGAAGCCTGCTCACAACTATATGGATTAGTTCAGGGAAGCAAGAGCACATGCTGAACGGCAAACACCCACGAAATAGAACCAAAAATTGAAAGAGTAAGAAAAAAGACTAAGAGGAAAAAGAAATTATAAGATTACTCACCCAGGGGACATTTTGAGACACTGGGCTTTTAGAGGTGAGCACGCTGGTATGGGAGACATCAACAAACACACAGTCAGATGTGAAATGATAAATACAAATAAATTTACGGGACTATAAAGCTGATTATTGGTAACAGACTTTTGGGGAGGGGGTCTCAGCTGTGTGGTTGCTTGTCACCAGAGAACAAACACTGGAATGAAAAATAAAAGACCTGGATTCTCCTCCTGGCTATGCTGGTAGTATGCCTTGGAAGTCATTTCCCATCTGTGGACACCATTTTTCACCCAACTATTATTTATTAAGCATCTGCTACAAATAATAAGCACTGTCCTAAGTACTAGCCTCTTTCTCTATCCGTAAAATCGGAGGATGGGACCAGATGATTCCTGCAGAGTCTTCCCTCTCTTACCTGTTCAAGAGAATTTATTCTCCCCTGTGCTTAGGTTTAACTCCTGGCTCTACCACTTAATAGCTGTGGGGTACAGGAATAGACATTTAATCTCTCCGTATCTTAATTTCCATTTCTGTGAAATAGGAATAATGATAGTATCTCCCTCACTGGATTGTTGTGACATTTAAGTGAATTAATACATGTAAAGCTTTCACCACAGTGCCCAGCACATAACGGCTGCTGTGTAAGTGTTAGTGGCTATTATTATGATCATCATTATTATTATATTTAACAATAATTTCAGAAGCTGAAGAGTTGGGTTTGAAAATGGGATATACTCTGTATACTACAATACCCGCACATTTCTTTACTTAGATTAGAGCTGTTTTCACCCTGCTGAGCCTCTCTTTGGAGATATAACCAACAGCAATTTTTTTAAAATACCACAATGGTGGTTAAATTGTTCTGATGGTTTTGCAGATGGGCATTTATGTACACTCCCTGTTTGTCATGGGCATGATACCTGTGACTCCATCTGTTCATCATAATAACAGCACCAGCTACCATTTGTCCAGGTGCTCACTGTGTGCCTGGCATTGTGCTAATACACACATGTAGTGTGTTACTCGAGGGGCAGACAGAATTACTAGACTCATGTTACTGAGAAGGGAACCAGGGGATTAGGGAGGATTAGTCCACCGCTGAGAGGTGGCAGGACTGATTCCTGGTGTGGCTCCAAGGTTTACGCTGCTCACCCTGACTCTATACCCCCTCACAATTCAAATTACCACGATGAATACTATTGAAAATATTCCTGGCCCCCAATGCCCTTTCCTGTAATTTTGGCTCAATTAACCAAACAAATTGCATATGAAGAGCCAATCTTACTAGACACATTTATCTAACTTTATTAAAACTATATTATATATGTGTGCATATATATATTTATGCACAAGTGCCTATAACTTTCCTAAATATTCATAAAAGTTTTATTTAGAAGTGCCCCTCATTCATTTAAGCATCAGTTTATAGATTGTTAACTATTTAACAGAAAGGTCCGAGTTGGTTGCCGCTGTTAATTGATGATCGATCAGAAAGAGACAAAGCAACTTCGATAATATAATGGAAGTCAATAGAAAGAGAGTTTGATTTGCTAAAATGTGATTGATTTGCAGCTTTTCCATATATACATTGCACAGAGTAAGGTTCACCTAGAATAGATAAAATTTAACCTAAGGTTGCTTGCATTCGATTTGATGGAGTGCAACAACACCTCATAACAGCATTCCTTCTACTCACTCAGTAAATCTTGCCTTCCATGTTGGGGAAAGATTTTTCCAGGAGTATCTACATTAGTCGAAGAATGCACCTTCTTGGAAGCCTGTCTGCCTTCATTAAATGGCTTTCAGAGCACACAATGCAACTGAATAACCTGCATTATTCAAATGGTTTTCAATGCGCATGAGGAAAAGGAGGTGTGCTCAGATGGAAGCGATTTTAAGTAGCTCATCTGCACGGCAGGAAATTCATTTCTTCTTTGATTCTGCCATTTCACTGGAGGCATATGTATTTCTAGTACCTATATAGTTTCGTGGGGGCTTTTCAGCCACCTAAACCAGAGTCTGGTGAATAGTCATCACACTTTTGGAGACACAACCAAATGCCTTGTAATTTTCTTAGGAACAATGCTTTCTATGCTTCTCCATTCTGACTCAAAGGTACAGTGAGATGTTTTCACTAAGTGGGATTATTTTCTCCCGCATGAAGTTTTAGACCCTGTGACAAATGTGATGAAATCTGTCAGTCTTTCCAGCTAGACACAGAAAACTAGGTGCAGTGTTCCTCTGTCTTATTTGCCAATATTAGGTGAAAAGTGTGGGGGCAGGGGGTGCTTTTAAAATGGCTTGTAACTTTGGAGCTTGGATTGAAGACACATGTAATCCCCAAAGAGATGGATAAAGAGTGCATGCAGGAGAGACAAAACCTTTGCAAAAAGAGCCCCCGGAATCCTGCTTGACAAGTGTTTTGCATGCAGTTAAACAGACAAATGTATTCTGCTGCCAGGATTTTGCAGGAATCATATTTGATGTCTGTCACCAAAAAGATTCTTGGGCACTGGTGGAGTGACATACCATTATGCCTTAGAGGAGTGGTTCTCAAACTTGAGCTTGCATCAAACTCACCTGGAAGGCTTGTTAAAGCACAGATTGCTGGTCCTCTCCAGTTCCTGATTCAATGGGCCTGGGGTGGGGCCCAGGTGATGCTGATGCTGCCGGTCTGAGAACCACTTTTTAAGAACCACCACCCTAGAGTGATCAAAGCGGGTGAGCTTGAAGATGAAGGTTTACCAGATGGAAGCTCCATCCAAGGACTGTCAGGCCCTGTGCTCTTGTGATTACAATTTCTGCTACAGAGGCCACAAACCGTGAAGCAACACGGGACCCCCAGAAGCAATTTGCTTAGTGAGAAATTAGATTAAAAACTTTTTTTCTCTCATTTCTCCACAACTCTTATCTTCCTGGACATGCCTAATCGGCACTGCCCTTTCCCCTTCTTGTTTATGAAACTATACTCTCTGCACCTCCCATGTTGCTTTCCATCCGACGGAAAAGCCAACAGCTCGCAGAACGCATTATACCAGCTAATGCTTTAGGTTAGAGGTACCAGAGGTGATTCAAGCCTATGAACAAAGCCTCCATTTATGATACCTATGTACATTGTCAACTGATACATTCTTGGTGCTGGCAACTATTAACATTTTCTCAGCATTGCAGGGATTTACGTTTGACCCCCAAAGTGAGCCAGCTCCAAGCTCCACGGATCCATAACGTGCATTGTGTACCATTGCTAATAAACATTTACAACGTGGCGTGCACAAAGCCTGCTCCGTAAGGCCCATTTGTGAGAGCACAGCGACTGATCTGTATTTAGGCCAGCATCTCACGCCACATTAAATAGATTGGTTTGCTCTTATTACATTGCTCCTCACTTGCATTTGCATCTCCAACAGTTCCCACACCCCAGCACAATACTTAGGGACGCTGAGATGACCGCAACTTCTCCCAGCCCTCAGGAGCAATATCTGGAAAGGGCAGGAGCAAGGCCTGATTTTCCAACAAAGTCAGAGCAGCAAGAGTTCATTGTTTCTTTCCATGCAGCCACACAACAGCCTTCCTCTTTCAGCACCTAGAAACAGCTATTCAGATAGAAGGTGCAAGTTCAGCCTTGTTGACGTCTGAGTGGGCAGAGAACTATCCTTTGACATTTTGGCCCTTTCCTATCTACTCTGCCAAGAGTTGGCGTAGCTTGGTTTAAATTTTGGCTATTGCACTTTGTGGTACAGAAGTCTCTCTACATATGTAGAAAGTGTGTTTATGAATCTACACCCACTGTGCATTTGTCTATTTTTATATATGCATATTGCATAGTAATAGAGATTTTATGCATCAAATAAAAGTATTTCCCCCAATATCACTCTGTTTATCATTCTGCTGAATAATTCAGCTACTGTATGGACTTCATGGACTTTTGCTTGATAAATTCACTATTCTGAGCTTTCGCTTTCATTGGAATTTTTAATCAGATTGAAACCCATCACGTTGAGATCAGAGCTGGGAATAATGATGTTACCAATCTCTGTTTTAGCCAAAAGATGTTCCTTAGAGCGCACGTCCTCAAATCGCTTAGTCGCTTGCTAAAATGTAAGAGAATTTATGATGCTAAATAAAACCAGAAAAAAAAAGATGTTTTAATAAGATGAAAATCCAAATGTTAAAATAATGAGCCATCTGCATGGGTGGCCCTCTCTTGAGAGAGATGCCAAGAGCTTTGCCATCTGTGAAACATTTACCAGCTGTTTCCTTCCCTTTTTTGTGAGAACATAAGAAATCCTTGCAGTTGGTGTTTCTAAGTGATACATCATAGAGAAGAAAACAGGTTTGCCCAACTTCAGGAAGGCTGGACTGAACTGAATTAACCAAATAATACTTTTGGCAACTGCAGAGGTGTACACCAGTGTGCCACCCTTCTTCCTGTGGATTCCTTTTCTGAACCACAATAGAGGGCACGGGCAGATGCGAAGGAAACAGGAAATGAATCACATCCCACGAGGTCATTTAAAATCGAATGTTTTCAGAGAAAGTCTGTGCCTGCTCACTCGACTGCCTGCAAGCTGGTTTTACCTTCTGAGTATTCAACCAAAGTTTGGACTAAATTGTAATCCAACTGAAATGGGGAAAGGTGTCTAAAGCAGTCCAAATATTTTTGAACATGTCTTTCCTTTTTCTTTCTCTTCTCTGATCACTGTTTCACATATCTGCCAGTCAGCCCTGTATTCCTGCTGCTTTTGCCCTGACAGGCAACTTATCTAGGTTGCCTGAGTTCTGTATGGTCTTAGGATCTGAACAGAGTGCCATGCATGAATTTAACTTTGCCGCCGGCTCTGATCCGAGGCAACGTGCCCAGCAATAAAATGCTCACAGTGTGGGGTGCTGATCTATCGATGCCTCCCCGGGTTCCTGCTTTTTTACCTCCCTGTTCTATCGCCAGAATCTGACAGAATTTTATTTTTTCTCCAACTGCCATCTTTTCTACTTCATTAACTGTCAAATGCATTTCAGGGAACATAACCTAACAAGCAGGTTTAGCTAATGAATGTGAAGTCTTTCAGATGCTCCCCTCAGGTGTCATTCCTGAGGAGTTTAGGAAAGCTTTAGGTCATTTTTCAAAAAATAATTTTTCTAAGGCCATATGCAGTGAAACAGGGGGGAAATGAATCTTTGGGCTATGGCTGCTCTCGCTCCAGTACCTCGGTGTTAAGCCAAACCTTAGGGGGAAAAAAATCAAGACTCATAGCTTCCTTCTGGAAAGCCCAAGAGTCCCAACAGCAGTATTGATGGCATCCTCTAATGGGTGATTCCACACATCAGACCATAGGGATGTGCACTGTGAGAGTCACATTTCACACAAAGTAAGGGCCATAAAGGAATTTTTCTAGGTCATTCAGGGAAGCGAAGTTATCCTCAATTTCTAAGCCAGAAGAATTTTCTTAGGGCCCATTCTCACCCATCCACTTCCTGAGAGTCTGCTGGACTATAGGCCCTGAGTCCACTTCCAATACAGAGCTGAGAGCAACGCTGCAGGCTCCCTGGGTGCACGGAGCTTACAGGGGAGTGGCAGAGCCAGTGAAACAGGCTTACTATAAAGGGTGATGCTACTAAGCCAAGGGTTTTCAACCAGGGGCAATCCCCCCATCCCCCAGGGACATTTGGCAATGTCTGGAGACGTTTTTAGCTCTCACAGCTGGGAGGAGAGGTGCTACTGGCATCTAGTGGGTAGAGGCTGGGGATGCTGCTAAACATCCTACAATGCACAAGACAGCTACCACCACAAGATAATGAGTTATCGGGCTCAACAAATCACTCCTGCCACAGCTAAGAAACTGTGTACAAAGATTATACCTGAAGGAGGGAAGGGGGTGTGCCAGGTGACAAGGATGAAGAGAGGGACCAGAAGATGTAAAGGCCAAGAGGAAAGTTCCGGTACAATCAAGGGCAACCATCAGGTTGCTGGCTTGGAGGGCTGGGTGGCTGGAGAGAAACACTCACAGAAGGTGTCTTCCCCTTGGAATACTGCCACCACCTCCATGTAACACATGGGTCAAAAGATGTGGCCAGCACTTGCTTTTTACAAGCAACACCTTCACAATCATCAGTAGTGTGTCCAACTCACGTGTTATGACAATCTGTGTTATAGATTTAATTATGCCCATTTTCCAGTTGAGGAAATGGCAGACAGCATGACCTTATTGACAAAACTGCTGCAACCACCTAAGCAGATGGGAGCAACAAGATTTACATGCCAACCTCCATTTCCTGGCAAGTAAATCTAGATCCGTATTTGTATAAGTTCAAGTAGGTTATATATAGGTTATCTATTTAGATATAATTATATTCTTTACATAGTACATATAGTTGGGTGTGCAGTTTTGTTTTATTATGTTTGCTAATTGAAAATGAGCAGTAGCACAGAGGATCTAAAGTTATTTTTAAACCAAAACTTGTTTATCTTAGGCTTGGGAGTACTTTCCGTGGTATTGCTACTTACCTCTCCCAGGAAATGTACCTTTCTAATTATGTTTGGGTTACCAAGCATTTTTTTAATGCTATGGCACACAATGTTATAGCAGGACACATCAGTGCTTATAATTAGGACAGAAGTAATTCACAGAATAAATAAGAGCAACATTCTGGACATTCATAGTCTCATTTATATTTTTCCATCTTTTCCCCTACGCTGGTAGCAGTAGATATTTCTTCCAGAAGATATAAAGAAAAGGAAATAAACTTTAGGGAAAAGCAGAAGGGCTTACATTGTGGCTGTCTTACTGGCTGGGTGGTACGTGAAGTTATTAACCTCTCTGAGATGCAACTTCAACATCTACAAAGTTGAGTCAGCAATATCTTTCTCATAGGGTTTTTTTTTTTTTTTTTTTGAGGTGGGGGTAGGATTAAGCATATAAAACACTGAGCCCAGTGTTTGGAATATATAGAATACCTATTCAAAAATGTCAACTATTTTCATACATTATCAAGCCTCCTAAACAGTAGTTTAGGAATCAGACGCAGACAGCTAACATCATCTTAGTTTAGTCCAATTAAGGTGAGTAATCTTTATTCTTGTAATAAATTTATGTAAACTTTTTAATTCCATTTTCCATAGCTACCTGGGAAGATAGGGTTGTGCTGTTAAAAAAAAATATTTATATAAAATGGAGAATTGGAGTAAAATGTGATTTCCAGTCTTGGGTCACCATCTTGGTATTTGTGTCAAAGCTGGCAACCTCTATTTGGGTGTCAGTTTCCTTCCTCTGCAACAACTTCTGTAAGTATCACCCCATAGGTTCTGGAGAGGATGAGGTGGAGAAAGTACGCGTTGCCCTTCCCCAGGGGAAGATTAAACACTACTATCAGTCTTTCTTCATGTGATTTGCTTCAGCCAATCAAACATAAGCAAAAATGACAATTGTCAATTGTGCAAGATCTTTTAAGACCAGGCGCTTTTTTCCCTTTGTTTTCCCATCAGCTGGGTCCCAGGGGGAAGGGAGCGAACAGAGCTGCAGCTGACCTGTGATGGCTACATAGCATGAGCAAGAACTTGACATTGGAGTAGCCACTGAGACCGCGGCCTCACTGCTGCTGCCTCCTAAGCTGGCCCTTTTCGCTGGGGAAGAGGGGGGAGGCAGCGCCCTATAATGCAGATTCCTTTCTCCTTCACCGACTTAAGGAGAAAAAGCCATTTCCAGCGTTCTGCTGCTGTCTGACCTCGTGCTTTGTGTATTTGAATAATATTCACAGTCTTTTGCCTCTCGCTTCCTCCTCCCCGAGGTCCCCGTGGACTCACAGCGCAGGTGCCCAGCGGTGGCAACCGCGCTTCCCCGCACAGCTCCCTGCCCTGCGGCTCCAGGACGCCCCTGCCCGGGGAGTGCGAACCACGTGCGTCCCCCACCCGTGTCCCTTCAGACGCTTCAATCTGTGCCGCATCGAGCAAGCAGTTTGGAGTCATGAACCCCCTTGAGCGCTTGCAAACTTCTGCAGAATCTGATTCTATCATGATTTTTTCCTCCCAACAAGAACAAGAAGTACTTTATGCCGCAGATGCAAGAAGCAAAGACCGGGACAGTTACATAAAACCTGCTGGGCCTCTTTCGTCCGAAATTCCAATCCCACAGCCCCGGCTGGGAGGGAGAGAAAACTGCCCCAGCTTGGTGTAACATCTTGCCTCACTTTTGCTCCTTTCTTTAGTCCCACCAGGTCAAAAATAACAAATTCCTTCAAACGATATTTTACCAAGGGAAAATAGTGAACAGTGGCAACCGCCTTACGAAAACTCTGATAGATTTTTGCATGTAAGCAACTAATGTAATAAGTACTGTTGAAATGTACATCACACCCAGGTAGGAAAATATCTTTTTCTGCAAAAGGCTCTGCTTACCTGAACTTCCTACCGCAAATATCAGATTCGTGATTGTAGTAGTCTATTACAAGGGTCAGTATACTTTTCTGTAAAGAGCAGATAGTAAATAGTTTAGGCTTTGCAAGCCATAGAGTCTCTGTCTCAACTACTCAATTCTGCCCTTGTAGCATGAAAGCAGCCATGGACAATATGTAAACAAAGGGGCGTGGCTGTGTTTCAATAAAACTTTATTTATAAAAACAGGTGGTGGGCCAGATTTCTTTGCTGACCCCTGGTCTTTTAGACCCCTATTTGCAGGTATAGTTTGCTAAACTCTGGTCTATTAAATCTACCTAAGACAGAGACAAATCAATTAATATTTCTGAATGATTCTTTAATTAATGTCTTCATAAAAACAACATGAAGAATTAATCAAGAATAAAATTAAAATTACATGGAAGTGCCTAAACTCTTCACTTAAATGTTATTATATTTTATATATGCATATCCATTTACATCAAACTATAAAAATTATTAAATAAGCTTTGATAGGAACCTATAATTACTCATAAGGAAATGGTAAAACCCCTGGGGAGACATTATATCATGTGTAAGTTAGGATATTGCCTAAACTGCTGTGACAAAGACACCCAAAATCATAGTGGCTTTACAAGATAGAGGTCTATTTCTCTCTTTCACTGTACTCAACATATGGCACCAATCTCTGGCTTCTCCAAGGGGGTGGTGGCAATGATCTCCAGCTGTAGCAGTTAGGAAAGGAGACTCAGGCAAAGGAAAATCACACCCAGTTCTTCTGGAGAGCATAAGCTGAAAGTAGCACACACCACTTCTGCTCACATCCCATTAACCATAATTTACTCACATGGCTGCAACCCAGCTACTAGGGAAGTTGGGAAATGTAGTCTCAAGCTGGGCAACCATCTGCTCCACTAAAATTTGGGTGTTACATTGCTATATAAAAAAAGGGGGGAGTGAGGGAGAAGAGAATGTGTATTAGTAAACACCTAGCAGTCTTTTGTATACACCATAGTGGAAGAGACCCTGGGCTATGCAGTCATACTGATCTATTAATAGTTTCAAGTTCTAGCTCCACTGCTTACCAGCTATGTATCATTAGGGATTATTTAAACTTTTTGAGGCTTAGGTTCCTCATCTGTAAAATGAGGATAGTAATAACAGCCGCTCTTGAGTCCCCACTTTTTATGTTCTGCCCACCTCCCAATCACCCTCACTAGGGAGAGAAAGCTAAACAACAGCTGTGTGTATTGTTCCAAATCCAGGCTAAGTTATCGAACAGCACCAAGTTAGTGCTCATTTCTGGGTTCTCATCAGTGGCGCCAACAGAGAATGGGCCACACCACATGATTTTATTACTGACACTGACTTGAATCAGAGTCATTGAGAAAAGTAACAGTTCTATTAAGGGGGAGCTTTCTTGAGCACATGGGCTCCAAGTTTTCATTAAATAAAATTATTTTCTTTGTGGGGCCATCCCTTTTTCCCTCGCACAAAACTTTGCCAAACACCTGTGGACCTTTGTCCAGCGAAGAAATAACTAGCTCATGTGTGGCGCTTTCTCAAATTACTGTTTTCTTCATTTGTACTTTTTTTTCTTATTGCAATGTCATTAACAAGGGGAAGGAATCATATGGCAATGGCAATAGAAATGGAGCAACAAGAGAACCTCCTTAATTGAACTGTGGCTCCTTTGTGTCGTATCTTTTTCTTGGCCCAAACCATTCTGCAATCACAGAAACGCCAATATTGTACAGTTCCTCCCCCTTGTTTTGCCTTTCTCTTGGTAAGGTCTTAGTGACTTCACACAGTCCACTTTTCCAAATAAGACCTAATACCTTCCACATCTCCAAAACAATAAATTTCCTTCTCTGATCAGTACCTCCCATTCAATGCCTTCCTTTGCAAGTTCCTGCAAGGATTTAGTCAAGAGATACATGTAAAGTTCTTAGAACAAATCCTAATGCACAGTAGATGCTGCACAAAAGGTGGCTATACCACGAACAACTTTAGAGTGGTTTCTGATATTAACTTTCCATCCCTCTCCACTAAGAAGTGGGTCAAACTACTATGCAAATGTATCTAGTGGAATTATCTCTGTTCTTTGGCTTAAATTCTCCATTATCCAGTCATCCTGCTACCATGCCAGAGGAGTCTGCACTGAAATATCAAAAGACCAATTACTAATGTCAGGGAATTCCCTGATTGCAATTGCTCAAAGGACACACCTTAAACTAAAGTCCAGCACAGCTGAGTAACTAAAGAATAAGAATAAAGACATCCCACGACGTGCTCTGCAAAATGCCTACCACCAGTTCCTTGTTACACAGGAAGGGCTCCTCTCTCTTTATGCTAGCCACAGCATCATCCCTCCCGCCCCCTGAGCATTTTCTCCTTCTGCTCAATTTCCTCTTCTGAGCTAGTCAAAGGGAGCTTTACAGCCAGATTCTTTTAGTACAAAGAAGCTTCCAAACTGAGATTGTTTCCCATTGGGCAAGACCACCAACGTGATAACTCATCCACTGAGGTACCCAATGTGTTCCCTGTCTCGCAGAATCTGGAGTATGATAATTTAATATTTTATGCACCATGGTATATATGCTACGTTATAACATGCTGTAAATTGATATTAAAAAGTAGAAATAGTTGCTGTTAATTTTTAGGTTCTTTACAACAATCTCGAATCTAATGCTACAGACTCATTCCTTACTTCCCCACCAGCAGTCTCTTGTTTAGCCAAACTCATCTGGACATTCTTTTCTTTCATTTTCATTTATTTGTTCATTTATCTACACATTTTTAATTAATGCCCATTTTTGCCAGTCACTGTGCTATTTTTGAAGATCAAATTATGACTAAGATTATCAAGGTCTTTTCTTTACCGAGCCTAAAATTTGTATTCAACATACTCGACTTCTTCTGCTTCTCTACATTAGTGATTCAGTCCAGAACAGATGCTCCCTTGCTCTCTGCCTATGCAAAGAGTATTTAAAGTCCTTATTCTCCAACGAGGAGATAACTGGCCCATGTGTGGAGCAGTCCGAAATTATTGCATTCCAGCAGAGAACCCTTCTTATGTCATGCCTACAATTTTCTAAACTGATTTAAAATTTCAGGATTATAGGTTACATACAACAGAAACAAATTCTGAATGTCCTGAATTTATTTATATATAATACGTGTATACACACACACACACACACACACACACACACACAGTTGACTCTTGAACAATGCAGGGATTAGGGGGCACCAACCCTCTGCAAAGTTGAAATATCTGTGTATAACTTTTGACTCACCTAAAACTTAACTATTAACAGCCTACCTTGCCTGGAAGCCTTGCCAATAACATAAATAGTTGATTAACACATATTTTTTATGTTATATTTATTATATCCTGTATTCTTACAATAAAGTAAGCTAGAGAAAAAGAAAATGTTATTGAGAAAATCATAAGAAAGAGAAAATGTATTTACTATTCATAAAAGTCTTCATTCTCATCATCTTCATGTTGAGTAGGCTGAGGAGGAAGAGGAAGAGGAGGGGTTCATCTTGCTGTCTCAGAGGTGGCAAAGGTGGAAGAAAAATCTATGTATAAGTGGACCCACAAAGTTCAAACCTGTGTTGTTCAAGGGTCAACTGTATATTTTTGAAGTATATCAAGAAGTCCCAAAATTAAGGAATAAAGGACCAAGTTAGAACCACGGCAACTCTAGAGTAGCCAGGAGGCAAGAATCGCAACATTATTCTTTTAGCAGGAACAATCCACCCAAGATAATATCACCAGTACCATATGCTTCTTATGCCACTGCCCCTGGACACCAGGGCAGCTACTGTGGGTGAATTCAAATGCTCTCACAGCAGTAGATTCAAAAATGCAGGGCAGGCACATCTAATTGGCCACGTTTTGATCTTGTGGCTGCCAGAGAATTGGTCGAGTGAGGGTCTAGTCTTTCAGCTTCCACAATGGGAGGTGAGGGCACCATCTCCCACTGGCTGTACATGCAATGAGGGTTTCTCCAAAACAAGAAAGGAAATGGAAAGTGTGTCCCTGTATTAGAAAGGGAAATGACAAGGTCCCTGTGTTAGGGTTTTCCAGAGGAATAGAACCAATAGTACGGATAGAGATTTATTATGAGGAATTGGCTCACAAGATTATGGAGGCTGAGAAATCCCATAATCTGTGGTCTGCAGGCTGGAGGCCCAGGAAAGCTGGTGGTTTAGCTCCAGTTCAAGCCTGAGGCCTAAAAACCAGGAGAGGCGCTGGTGTAAGTCCTGGTCCAAAGGCCTAAGAACCAGGAATGTTGCTGTCCAAGGGCAGGAGAAGATGGATGTCCCAGCTCAAGCAGAGAGAGCAAAGCAACCCTTCCTTGGCCTTTTTGTTCTATTCAGGCCCTCAACAGATCAATAATGTCTGCCTGCCTTGGTGAGAGTGATATTTTTTACTTAGTTTAATGATGCTAATGCTAATCTCTTCCAGAGATAAACACACACACACACACACACACACACACACACAGAAATAATGTTTTACTAGCTATCTGGGCATCCCTTAGCCCAGTCAAGTCAACACATAAAATTAACCACCACAGCCCCCTATATCAATCATGGCTATATTGTGATGCCTTTTAAAAATCATTATTATCATTGTCTTTATTTTTTTCTCACATTTGAACTGTTTATTCTCTAAATGGACTTTAGAGTTTGTTGCCAACTATCTCCCCCAACTAAGTTCTGTCAGGGAAAGAACAACAAGAACAGATGTTATATTCTGTACATAACCTCATAGAGACTTATTCACAGTAACTACTTGTAATCTACAGCCCAATAAATGCTGGGTATTACTTTTTTTGGACTCTTTTCCAGCATTTAGTGCTACCTATACTGAAGAAATTGAGACTTTAGAATAAAATTCCAAGACATTTTATAATTATTTAAAATTATTTCTATTTAACAACATATCCTGTGTTTACTTTTAAATAGTGAAAGAGTGCTTATGAATAGAAACAATAGAACAATTCAGTATTAAATAAATCTTACATCTGCTGTTTAGCCACTTGAGGGGAAACAATTTTCTAACAAGTGCCAGTGGTCAAGAAAGCTATGAAATTTAGGCCAGTTGTCACAGAAAATAACTTATTAGTTGCTAGGCTACCAATCCTAAAAGGAACTCAATTAGGGGAGACAAGCAGGCTTAACTAGACCCACTCTATTTGAGAGTAGAAAGTTGTAGCTGTCAGGTGATTCCAGTGGATGTGTGGCAGGCAAAGTGATTGACAAACTGGTCTTTGCTTGGCATGAAATTTGGCTTTGAATCAGTGTGTGACTGACAGGCGGGTGTCATCTGAAAATGTGGATTGTGTATTGGAGGGGATATTTTGCAACAAAGTGATTGACACATTACAGAAATTGTCCCATAGATGGAGAAAACCAAATAGAGATTTGTTTTGACAAGCATTTCCTTCTTACCTGTTCATTTGTATACAGAGAAGAGAGAGGGGAAGCCCTCGTAAGTGCTAATTGATTCATCCAGTGGGTATCAGAATGACGATGGCCACGTGGATGCATGGAAAGATCCCTGGACAGCAAGGAGTCAAGAGGTAGGTGTTCAAGTTCAGATTTACACATATATTAGAATTTTAGAAAATAATCCCCCATTTCACAAAGGCTGCTATATTGATAGAATATAAGTCTAGAGGTGTTAGCAGCCATCTTTGCCACCTCAGGTGAATAGGGTTCTCAGATAAAATACAGGATGCCCTGTTAAAATTAATTTCACATAAAGAATGAATAATTTTTAGTATAAGCTTATCCCTAATATTGCATTGGATATACTTTAACTAAAAAAAAAAAAATCATTGTTTATTTGAAATTTAAATTTATTTGGGCATCCTGTATTTTTATTTGCTAAATCTGCCAACCCTACCTGTCATGATTTTGCTTGGGAACGAAGCCAAAAAAAGCAAAACTGAGGCCAAGAGATGCAAAGAGACAGATTTGTGGTGTCATCTTTTAAGCACCTGGATCCAGCCATGCCCAAAGCTCGCTCTAACCACACTCTTCTCATTTTCAAGCAAAAAAAAAAAAAAAGAAAGAAAGAAAAAAAAAAGATTCTTCTTTTACTCTTTTATTAAACTCATTTGAGTTTGCTTTCTCTCTCTCTGGCAATCAGAGAACTCCTTCTACTTCTCCCACTCTGTACTTTCCCTCCTTATTTTAGCTCTTGGGTTATATTCTAATTGGAGGTGGCATTATTTTATCTAACACAGGATGAGCTGTTTTCTGGAACTGTGTCTTAACTGCCATCAAAACAGTCACTTGGTTTCTTGAATTACAGCCAGTTTTTCTGGTGATTCTAAATGTTCTTCTTCCTTCTCTAACCTTGTTGACCACGACCCCTATTTTTCTGAAAGTTAACAATTACTACTTCTCTCTCATGCCACTCATTGAAAAAAAATAGTTTAACTATTTAAAAATGTCAAACTATTAGAATCTCAAGTAATTATAAAATCTTATACAGAAATTAGGAGCTGAGGAACAACATAGTAATTTTATTGTCACTTGTTACTAAAAATATTGAATAAGTAACTCTGCCCATTTCTTGCTTTCTTCAAGGAAGTTGACCAACCATCTTTCTGGCCAATAAAATTGTTTATGTGTTATCTGTAAGCTACCCTGTCTCAAAAAGGGTTTGAATCTGCTCTGAACAGGAAAAAAAAAAAAAAAAACAACAACAAAAAACCTTAGTTTTCTTATTCATCTGTGCTTTTTGGGTGTAAATGACAGACACCAACTTATTTAGCTGATGCAAAATGTTCAGTTATGTTTTGTAAGGATAGGAGCCTCTCAGAGAACACGACAGACTGGGAAACAGCCAGCCCTGCAAAAGAGACTGGATTCAGGACCTAGAAAGCCATCCAGGTGCTTTCTCTACGTCTCCTTTCATTTATTCGCCACTTTCTTTACTCTAGACTTTGATCGCTAAAGACAGATTTCCTCTGAACTTTGTTTGGTCTAGGACCCCAGATTTACATGATTCAGGTTCAGTGACAGAAACTAACTTGCTGTCTCTCAGTCTTGGTTCACAGGAGGCAGAATGTGACTGGCTCACTCAAACCGGGTGTTCTTGCTCAGCACAATGGAGGAAGTGGGCAAGGTCACATCATATAAACACGGCTGCCAAGGACCCATCCCCGTGGACTGCAGCCCATTCTCAGAGTTAAGAGAACACACAACTCCCTATCAGTGTGATAGTTATTATTAAGCTATTGTTTCTCAGTTCCCAACCCCTCCTCTCTGCTCTGTTCTGTGAAGCTGGAGGCTGGGATGCTGCGAATTACATAGTTCTTGGGTAGCTGGGCATGAAAGGGTGTCTAAAACAGAATTTCAGCTAATGCCAGCCTGGCCAACCTTGGCTGTGAAAGCAAGACTGGAGTTCAGATGCCTACCACCAGAATGTTCTATGGTCTCTCGAAGTGGCATTTCAAGTACCTGGACTACAACACAGAACTATGACACTGTCCCTAGACTACAACTCCAAGTGTCTGTCTACTGGCTACTAAGGATCAATGGAATATGAGTAGGAAATATTTTAAAACTCTTTCAAATCTGTAACTACGAGCTCTTAAAATCATCTCAAAGTGTCTGTGATGTGTCCACATTTGAAGAACTTTATTTCAGGAAATTCACTTCTGTTGAGCTCATTTTGAGGAAGCCAAAGGAAGCAGAGAGACAGCTGTGCTTGTAGCCTCAAGTGCTGTAGGAGTCGAGATAAACTAGAGAGTAGTAAAGTCTAAAGCCCCCTGGAGCTGAGGCTCCACAGACAGACTCCCTGGGTTCCAATCCTGTGGGTGCCAGTCCCTAGCCCTGTGACATTGAACAAGTAATGTAACCTTGATGTATCTCTGTTTCCTTATCACCAAAGTTGAGAGCTAATGAGCGTACCTGGCACACACAGTTGTGAAGGTTGGATGAGATGATTCATTCAAAATGGTGAGCTGTTTGGGCCTGGCTGAGTCTTTAGGTCTGGACTAAAATAAGTACTCAGTAAATGTCCACATTATCCTACTTATTCTTAATGACCTTTGGGTCTTTAGGTCTCTTGAATTTTATCCCAGAGGCTATGGGGAGGCATTTTGAGGAATTAAGCCATCTATGCTAAACTCCATGTGTGTACTGAATGACTATGACCCAGAGAAAAGGGAGAAAATGATGCGGACACCATAAGCACAGAGCTTAACAAACTATGATGACTTTGGCCATAAGTGCTGCTTTATGGCTCTCTATAAAGCTGCCCATCAAAAAGCCCCGACAGATGACCTGCAGTAATGAGAGTACGAGGGGAGCGGCATTGCAGAACATTCTACCTGATGGGGACACCGATCACGAGAAGGGCATTCCCATAAAGCGCAGGATGCCGTTCCATCTTTCCTGCTCCTTCTCGTTCCCTGGCCTGACCCCTCAATCTGTGGTCTCAGTTTCCAGCTCCCATTCATTCATTCATTCATTTCTTCAATGAATCATTTTAACTTACTCTTATATTCATTCGACCATCTACTCATCATTTTTAAAATTATTCACATAGCAAATATTTATTGAGCTAGTAACCAAAGCTTGGATTTATTGGGCTCTTTTTACATGGTGGGTTCTTTGATAAGTATGATAACAACAAGTAGGAAACAATAGCATCAACATTTATTGAGCAGTTACTCTGTGTCACTCTGTGTTACTCTGTGAGAAGTGTTGTATATGCATTATCTCATTTTATCTTCACAAAAGTCATCTGAGATAAGATGCTGCTATTAATAATCCTTTATTAAAAGGATCTGTTCTGTAAAATTTGGATTCGGTCAAAAGGTGGCACTCAAGGATCCAGAAGGCCACATGTGGCCCCAAGGCCACAGGCTCCCCACCCCTGGGAGAAGTATGTTAGAGAATTTAGGTAAATTGCCCAAAGTCACATAGGTAGTAAATTATAGATCCAGGGTTCAAAATTATGTCTATCTAACTTAACACACACACTCTTAACCACTACATGGGGCATCCTCGGGGCATCCTCAATAGATCTAAAACGACAGTCCTTATAATTCTTGTCCAGTAATGAATTCATAGGGAATGTGGTCCTTGAACTGTGTCATAAAGTATGGGCAAGGACACTAGTAATAAAATGACTTAAGAAGGTATTCATTTCAATCGAAAACAATGTAGTAAACAAAACAATAAAGCAGAAACCCATAGTATCATCCCATTTTCCTAGCATAACTCATTTAAAGGGGATTAATATGTCATCATCAATTTGACAAAACCAAAAGATGAGTTACAAATCTTTCCATTGAAAGTGATAGGAAATCCAACTCTAACTGGCTTGAAAAATAATAGATCATATAGACTTGCATCACTAAAAATGTGAAGGGCAAAGCCGGCTTCAGGTACAGCTTGATCTAATGACATCAAGGACCTGCTTTGTCTGTGTCCATTTTTCCTTTTATTCTTCATGCCTCAAATGGGTTCCCATTGGCAGTTCCAGGGTCTTCCATTGTAGTAGTAAAGAAGCTATTCAAGTCTATGTATTTTCATACCACACAGACCACAGAAGGCATAGCTGTCCTCCTCTGACTTTCAAGGAGTTGAGAGACCTCTTTTTTTTTTCACCAGAAACTCTAACAAACTTTTCTACAGATCTCATTGCTTCTGACTATGTTTCTGCCCATCATGGATCAAATTATGGTTGCCAGAGGGATGAGGTGGGATGACATTATTCCCCAGTCGCTAGACCTGGGGAAAAGGTCATTACCACAGGAACTCTTTGGCTGAGCATGGCAGAGAATTAACTGCCCCAAAGCAAACTCCAAGTGGTATTATCTGAAGGGGGAAGATGAGTAGAAGTTAGGCAGCAAAAATGACTGGAGTCCATTACCACAAACAATTCAGTTTTTTGCTTAATTATTGAGTGCCCAAACATATCTTCTTGAAACATATAGCAACTCAATTTAGCACTGCACTAAATTGGAAATTTTACCTTACTCATTACCATATTGGAAGCATTTTATACACCAAATGCAACAACATTCTTTAACATGAGTCAATGTGATATTTTTTTCTTTCCAATGTGCTTCAGAAGTCCCAACTTTCAAAATGTCTTGAGTAGGATTATTGTCATTATTCTCCTTTATATCAGCTTTGTCTTTTGCATAATCAAAAAGTACCAACATGCAACCTTTCAATTAAAGTCAGATTAAATGCAGTGTTTCTTGACAGGGGTGGTATTCTAATTGTAATTCTTTTTGTGTTGTTTATTCGACAAATGTGTTTGGCATGTGTAAACTGCTGTGAACCACTTTTCTTTTTGTGACATTTTGGGCAGGGGAGAAACTGCATGGCTTCGTGGATGACACAGTTTGCTACAAATGGCAATATAAGAATTTGAAATTCTTAAACAATTTAACATTTCCCCTTCTAGCCACATTCTCTACCACAGAGGAGTGATATTCCTGGCAACTCAAACCAATCAGAGGATAGGAGTATAATTTTTACCAAACAAATGTATGTATAAATTATCACTCTCTTCTCTCTTCTCCATAAATAGAGACACTAATAGATCCGTAGCGTGAGATGTGGGTAGGGGTGCCACCTTCTACACGATTCATCTTATCACGGAAAGGCAGAATTGAGCAACCTCATCATTTAAGATACACAGCTGGACTACAGCATTGTTTGGCATCTCCTGACTATCTTGGTTGAGGGAGTGCGTGTTTCTTGTCTAGAAGAGGGAGCTGGTGTGTGTGTGTGTGTGTGTGTGTACATCTCCGGTTCAGAGATGGGCACGAGACCCCAGGTAACACAAGCAGGACAAGTGCAAGCTTTGGCAGGTGCTGCCAGGGATGAGGTTGCTGGTGGTCAGTGGGCCAGGCTGAAAGTAAACCCGCACAGAGAGGTTATTTTGGACTCATTTAACCGTACGTCTGGACATAGGGCAGATTTACTCAAGAGTGTGTTTATTTAGTGATCAGTGGTGTCATCAAGATCCTGGGTTTTTAGTTTTCTGTTTGTTTCTTCTCTCCACCTTTCTTCTCTCCTTCACTCTAAGGCAGGCTTCCTGGTGGTTGCGATGGCTGCCGGTCACGATTTCCCCCGCTCCTGGTTCAGTAAATGAAATATCCCGCGGCGTCTCCGAGCCTGAGCTTCACTGGGACCCTGCGGGCCGAGCACCATTTATGGGGATCAGTGGGGGGGAGGGAGTGTGCTGATTGGCTAAGCCCTGGAGCTGGGGGCGGGGCCTGCTTCCCCGGAAGTGCAGAAATCAAATAGGAAAGCATGAGATGCCCGAGAGAAAATCTGAGTTATGTCAGAAAGGATCGATGGAGTGAAGGCTGGGAGGAAAAACAACAGTGCCCATTAAAACTATCAACTCCTGGACTTCTGCGTTTTGTGCAGCCAAAATGTTTCCTTTTGTCCTTAGGCGAATTTAACTTGGTTTTCTCTCTTTTGTAAAGAAAGGCTACTTAGAGATGGTGACAAATGCTGTGTGTAGTGGAGAATGGGGACGGGCCGTTTCTCGACCACACCACCTGGCAACCCGTATCCATTACTCTTCTTCATTTTCTTCCATGGCACTTTTCACATCCTAATATACTAGATAATTTATTTTGTATATTGTCTCAGTCTTGTCATTAGAGAGTCAGCTCCATGACAGCAAAGATTGGGGGTCTGTGCTTTTACCCCCCAGTGTCCGTAACAGTACCTGGCCCATAATATGTGCTCAGTAAATATTTGTTGAATGAATGAGTGGATGAATGTATAAATAAATAGCATGTACGTATGTCAGAAGAGGAAGGTATTTAAAGATCAGCTGGCTCACTCTCTGCAGAGACAGCACGGGAATCCCAGGCTCCGGATGGCAAGTCCAATGTGCTCTGTACTCCTCCTTCCTGCGTCATGGTAGTAGGGAGCCCCCGTCTCCCACCAGCCAACTTCTGCTCTGCCAAAGGCATCACCTGTTTTCTTCAGTTCATCTATTTTCTTCAAGTCCTTGAATGTTCACGTTTCTTGCATTGCATCCTGCTTGTGTATTTGAGTTCCAGTTCTTTTCATTTGCAATTGAATGGGGAAAATACCAATTACCAAGTAATTTGACCTTTTGCCAAATTACTTTACCCACCAAGGGACTTTGGGGTTTATCCCAGCTCTGTGCCTGAATCTTTTTTGTCCATTCATATCTCTCATCAGGTGCTTCTGGAGGTCTCTCTCCTACATTCCCAAACTCTCCAATATGAGCAAAGGCACATCCCAGTTCTTAATCCAGGCAGCAGTTTGTACCAATGGTCCCCTGGGATGACTGGTTGCAAGTGGCTCATTTGGGCAGTGGAGGAGTCTGGATCTTAGACATTCAATGGAGGCATCTCCAGAGCCCTCTGATGCCCAGGTAGGCTGTGTTTTGAGAGTCCTCCCTGGCTGGGAAAGAAAGAGACACCCTGCCTCTCAGGCGCAGATGGTACCCAGGTGTGGCTTGCCCAGCTGGGCTCCATCTTGGAACGTCTAATGAATTCTCCAGCTGGTAGTGGGTCACAGCCCTTGCACTCCCCTCTACCCCAGTAGGACAGCTGACAGTGTCAAGAGAGGTCGAATGGGGATGATTTAAGGACTTGATGGTCCTCTGAAAATGTTCCTGAAATCGTTCATTTATAGGGAATCACAAACTGTTTTGGACCATGAAGATCGTGGAACAGGATATTTCATGCAAAAAAGGAGCTATCCAAACCATTGTGCTTTGCAAATTCAACAATCAACTATTAATTGAAAAGTCAGATGTTAGGAAATTTGAAAAAAAAAATAGGTATTTGTTAGAAGTACATTTTTTAAACAATTTATTCAAATTTTTAAATTTGAAAACTCATTCTGTGTAACTTAGAACAAGTTACTGAAACCAGTGGTTCTCAAATGGGGTCCCAGCAGCAGCAGCACCTGGGAACTTATTATCATGAAAATCTTGGGGGCCAGGCCAAACCTACTGAATCAGAGACTCTGGGGAGGGGACCCAGGCGATTTGTGTTTTAACGAGCCTTCCCCGGTGATTCTGATGCACTCTCAAGTTTGAAAACCACTGACTTAAACTATCCAATCTGAGTTTCCTCCCGTGCAAAATGGAAGTAATAATACTTGGCCTCATAAGGTTGTTGTAAGAATTAAATTCAATAGATTTTACATGCCAAACATTTAGGACAGTGTCCAGCACTTAATATGTGTTCAATATACAACAGCTACAATTGACATTATTATTATTATTATTGGATTTCTTTCCAGGTGGCCAACGAATCAGTCTATAACTTGCCATAATAATGAGGGAAGATATATCAACATTAATCATTATAACAATAGCTAATTTTTTGAGCATCTCCCCTGTGCCAGGCACTCGGCTAATCACTTTGCAAACATGTATTCAATCCTTATTAAGAGAAAACACTAAGAGAACGGTGCTATTATTGTCCACCTTTTACAGGTGAGAAAACAGATTTGGAGAGCTTACATAACTTGGCCAGAATCATGGAGGTAGTGAGTGGAAGAGCCAGGAACAGAATTCAGACTGAGTCTCTGGAGCCCAGGTTGGTGGACATATAATCACACTGTCTTTCCAAAATGGTTTGCAAAAGGCACTGTGGAGGTGGTCATTTTCATACTCACAGTACCATTTTGAAAATGTCTATGAAACCAGATATTCCCTATAACACCTGCATCAACAGTACAGCTATTGATTAATTATAGAAGGCTCTCCATCAAGTTTGTGCTTAAAATGTTTTCTTTTTCTTTTGAGAGGCCAGGGCAAAAGGGACTCTGTTACTGATGTCCCCTATAAAGTCCTCCATGAACTCTTAATTTCTAAGGGTTCACATTGGTCGCACAGCCATGATGGGGGATGATTTGTTGATGACAGATCTAAGGACAGCCCAGCATTTGTAACCAGAGTTGTTCCTTCTGGGTTGCAGTTTGGGGCACTGATCATCTGAGCCAATATCCCAGTGTCCATTACACAAGAAAGTCGACTGGAAAAAAAAAATGCCCTCTTTACCTATGGAAGGTAAATCTTCAGGTGAAGATTAAAAGGAGGAATGTGACTTGTAATTACTGTTAAATACATGTTAGCAGTTGTACTTATTAATATATGTTTTTGGCCCATGATGAATGCCAAATTTATGCCATTTTTTAATACCACAAGAAATTCTGGCACCTAAAATACCAATGACATACCATAAGACAATTTTTAAGAAATGAGTAAAGTTATATGTGTAATCAAAGGAATTTCAGAACAAACTGCTGAATTTTTAAAATGAACGTATTTAAAAACTCATCAAAATGATGTTTCAGGGTAAAATATATGTTTACTCAGTGCAAAGTGTTCATTTTATCCCAAAGAATTTTTAAGGGTACAAATAGGCCAGGAATAAAACCCTGTAGGTTTTCTTATTTGAATGAAGCTGATAACTTTGCCCTTCATTTGAGAGTTTCTGCCTAAATCTTAGAAGCAGGACCTCAGAGATATTACAAGGTGTTGGGTTTAATGTCAAAGTTCCCTGTGTCCCTAAAATGACAGTATCAACAATAGCACCACTACGCAAACACTACTTTTGGCTTCTGCCTTGTCTTTTATTTTTTTCCCTCTTCTTAGCTCCACCCCAGCTCGCTCTTGAAAGGTCTTCTGTTCTGTCGGCCATAATGACATCTGCTGGCGGACGCAGGAAGTCATAAATCTGTAGGTTCCCCGTCAACCAAACCTTGTTAATGCCGCCATATCACAGGGGCCGGGTGCCATCTCTGGAGGGCTGGATGCACAGAGTCCATTTTCTCCCATGCTCCTTTCCCAAGAGAGCAACCATTTTAAAAACAGCCACTTTTTCATCTCGCATTTGCAGACCTAAAAGTCAGGCAGATGCAAACCCGATCGTCAATGTGCAGCTCTTGGAAAGAAGCCACGATTCCAGCCAACAATAGACTCGACTTGATGTTCCAGGACTGAAACGAGGCAGTTCTGACTAAGCTCTGTCCTTCCTTATTTTAAGCAGGCCCCTGCTGCTTCTACCAGAGGAGTGAGGCTCCCCTCCTTCAAGCCCCTCTGCCCTCTGTTTTGCTTCTTTAAGGGCAAAACTTGCTACAGAGGGAGTAGAAAGAGGCTTATTTAAACTCAGTTACTTTTGTTCTGAACGAATGCAGGATGATGTTTGGGCTTCATTTCTTAGAGGTTCATTGTTTCCTAAGCCTCAATTCAAGACCTCTACCTATGGAAGGGGTATTCTAGCTTTTGCTACTCAAAGTGGGGTCCTTGGATCTGTATCACCTGTTAGAGCCTGTTAGAAATGCAGCCTCTCAGGCACCACACAAGTCCTGCTTAATCAGAACCCACATTTTAAACATTGTCCCAGATGCTTCCTATACACATGAAGGTTTGTGAGGTTGTGCCCTACACTGTGGCTCTCACCTCCACCCTGTTTGGCATTTGTAGCCATAACCTTCTCTGTTTGCAGGTATCTTTCCTGGGCACTGTAGGATGTTTGACAACATCCCTGGTCTCTACCCACTAGACACCAGTGGAAACCCCTGAGTTGTGACAACCAAAACTGTCTCCAGAGTTTGTCAAATATCCCCTGGGGGGCAAAATCACCCCCACTGGGACCCTAGCAACTCAAAGTGTGGTCTGTGGACTCGCAGCTTCAGTGTCATCTAGGAGCCTGTTAGAAATACACCTTCTCAGACCCCCTACCCCAGACCTACTAAACCAAGAGCTCTAGAGGTGGGGCCCATGATCTGCCTTAACTCTCTGGGAGGTAATAAACATGCTGAAGTGTAAGGACTCTCAGGCTTCTGAGTGTGAGCAGGGAAAAGCAATGCAACAAATACCTAGACTTCTGGTGATATAAAATTCACTATGGCTGCAGCATTGCCTAGAGGGAGTAAGGCATGGTCATTAAGAATACCCCTGGAGCCATGCCAGGAGGGTTTGAACCCAGGCTTCCCCACCTGCTATCTTTATAACCTTGGGTAAATTACCTAACCTTCCTGTGCCTCAGTTTCCTCATATGTAAAATGGGAGCAACTAAGGCACTTGACCTCATCAAATTGGTTTAAGGATGAAGAAGTTCATAATTCAAAATGCTTAAAACAGTGCTTGGCACCAAGTGCTTTGTAAATGTCAGCTGCTATTATGGTCATCACCATCATTGGCCTGTCTTTCCCTAGATTTTCAAGTTCCCTAAGTGCCAGGCACTTCCCTGCCGCTTCCCCAGCACCCAGCCGGTGCCTGGCACGGATCAGGTGCTTAATGAATCTGAGTGAGAAACGTGGACATGCCTACGAAGAGAGGAGGACACCACCAGGAGCTCTCTGCCCCCAGTGGCTTGAATTGGGGCTCTCTTGCCTTCTGTACTTTCTGCACAAGGGCCCCAGCTTGCACAATCAGTTTTTGTAAGTTGGCACCTTGCAAATGTAGACAGTGAGCTGAAATGAGTTTTACCCCTAAGTATGGATTAGATTGGGCCTTGGATATATCTGAAAGCACTCTGTAAACAATAGTCAATCAGTAAATGCTTATAAAATAATGAAAAAGCTGCAAATTTGGGAGTGCTATCTATGTGTCAGGTATCACGCTAAATATTTTTACGTTTGCTCACACGATCCTCTCTATGCCCCTAATGAAGTCAGTGATGTAATCATCCCCATTTCACAGACGGAAAAAGTAAAGCCCAGAGAGGTTAAATAACTTGCCTAAGGTCTCAGTAAGTGGTGAAAATATGTTTTAAATGCTGGTCTCTCTGATTCTAAACCCACACTTACCTTTCTTCCACGGTATATCCTGGTCTGTACACAGTGATCATATATCCTAGGATTTCTGGGACAATCCTAATTTGAAACATTCTGCCCTCACTTTATGCTTAAGAACACAGTCATAAGTGTCAGACCATGTCTTTGATTTTGTTTAAAAGCTCAAGCTATGATAATAATAACTCTACAGCCCTAAAAGAGATACAACAAGGAAGAAGAAAGAGGCCCTTGTTCCCAAGTGAGCACACTTGTGTGGAAATCAAAGACTGACCAAATCATGGAATAAAGAAGACTTATAAGCAAGTGCTAAACACATTATTATAAACAATAGGATTAGACCAGAAAGCAAGTAAAAGAGGCATGGAGCTAAGCTTTTGAACATGCAGGTACATTTGATATTTATTGAAGGTCTACTGTGTGCCTGGCACTATGCCAAGAAGCAGGGACACCTCAGTTAACAAGACAGTCTTGTTTCTTGCTCTCATGAAGATCACAGTTGGGGGGATTCTAATCTAGCAGATGTTGCCTGGTTACCCGTTTATTCACACCCCAACTTAACGGCTAACTGCCAGTGCCAGTGGCTCTTTTGCCTGCAGGGAAGGCCAGAAGTGGCCCTCATCCAATAACTGGCAGGAGTTGATGGATAAACACCCCAGCTCTCTCACCCTTTAGGAGAGATATCTCAAAATTGCATAATCTCTGCCACCTCACGGCAATCCCAACCAGGATTAAGCTCCAGTTGCCCACAGTGATATCCTACTTGATAACTCATCCTGTACTGGCTGACTTCCCTTTCCTTATTCACTTTCCTCCTGTCCTACTGGAGGGTTCTAGGATCATCTCCCCATAAACTACTCGCACGCAACTTTTTATCTCAGGGCCTGCTTCTTGGGGAAGCAAAAGCAAGACACAAGCCTTCTAGAAAGAGGGTTTGCAACAGTCCCAGACTATTCAACCATTTTAAGCCTGTGGGTTCCTTAGCTTCACTGGACTGCCCAGCAGTGGTTAAGGAGAAAAGACAAGCTGTATTGTTGGGCAAAAACAGCATTCAGGACAAGTCTCTTTGACATAATACTAGCAAGCAGGGGTAGAATCTCATGAAATTTTAAGGACAATGGGACGCTTAATGCCTAATCATAATAGCTAAGACATGTTCCGGATAAGACAGAAAGGTGTTCTCAGAGCGAATTATATCATTCTCTATTTGCTTCTGAAAGTTGAGGGGCACCTTTGGGCACACAGTTCTAATGAGTCCAGGAAGTAGAGCTTGATGCACAGTTGAGATGGCATAAAATATACTGGAGCCCAGAACTTAAAGGCTTGTCACATGGTTCCCGGGCTGTTCTGGTCCTTACATTCACTTAATGTCTTCCTGGGGTTAATGAAGTTGAGCAATGGATTACTGGGCCAGTGACTTGGTTTAGATTCTTCAGCAGCAGCAAAACACTGTCACCAACTGTAAGTAGCCAACTCCAAGGGAGAAATGTGATATATGTTGAATCTAACAGCTCCCATGTCCCCAATCTGCTCACTCAGCAATCACTCCATGTAAAATATACATAATGCTTAATTGCTGTTGCAAAATTCTACACCTAGCCAAATCAAAACAGTTTTAGAAAAAGACAGCCCAATAACTTTTGGAGGATTTATTCTTAGAAGCAACCTTGCCCATGCCCAAGCATCCTTGAACTTTATTGTCATCATCAACCTTACCTGTTTTTAGAAAGTACATTTCTACCCAGTAGAATGAGACATATTCTCTCCCGTGTTGGTTGAGCAAACCCACTCTAATGGACGAGGTGTTTTCAGGATGCAAGTAAATGAATTGTATTTATCAACAGCTGGGAGGATAAAATTCAAACTTGATACAATGGCCAACCTCTGTGATCCAGCCCTAACTCACCTCTCCTGCATCATTTCTGCCTCCCTCTCCCTGGCTGGTTCTCTTGATCTTAGCTCTGATGGTTGCATCCTTTCTATTCCTGAAGCACAGAAGTCTCTTCCAATTTCAGGCCCTGGTTCCTGGTTGGCTGCTTCCAGACCTCAGTTTAAATATCCCCTTCCTCAGAGAGCCTTTCCCTGACCCCAACCCTGATGTGGGCCCTGTCTCACCCCCATACCCTCCCAATACCCTGCTTTATTTTCTTCCATCCACAATCTGGGATTTCCTCTTATCTGACTCTCCCCACCAACAGGAGTTTGTACCAGGTGTCCTGGAAGGGTAGAAAAAACCCAGAGATTTCTACCTTGAAGTTTTCACAAAATAGTTACTGGGAAGAGGATATCTCGAACGAGTTAAATGACATAAGAGGAAGGCAATGAATTATATCCTCAAGGGCAACATCCCGTGCTACACTGGCTCTCAAACTTGGCTGTGCATTGGAATCACCTGGGAGCTTTAAACAATACTGATGGCTGATCCCACCCCCACAGACTGATGTAATGGGTCTGGGGTAAGACCCAGGCATTGGGATTTTTCAAATCACCCCAGTTGATTATAATATGCAGCAGAGTTTGAGAGCACAGCTTTTCATACTTGGAGTATTATGTACATATGCAGAAGTGCACACATCCTAAATGTGCAGCTGATGTTCTCAGACTGAACACACTGGAGTAACCAGCACTCCAGGAAGAGCAACACCAGCCTCTCAAAAGCCTCCTCGCACCCACTTTCCAAGGTAACCATCACCCTGATATCCAAGCATGAATTAGTTCTCCCTGCTTATATACTTGGGTATTTGGAATCATATTCTACAGTGAGACTCTCTGTTGTGAAAAGACATGGACTAGAGGGGTTTGAACCCCATGAGATCCACCCAGGAGGGACTCCTGGAAGAGGGGGGATTTAAGGGCGGGCCTGAAAGATGCAATAGGCAAGAGAGAGGAAGGGAGAAAGGGAGGGAAGTTGGTGCGGGAAGAACAGCAATTGGAAAAGATGCACACAGCCTAAAATGCTACATGTCCACATCTAAGGAAAATCCTCTGGGGCCAAAGGTATTTGTAAAGTACATCCTTATTTGCAAGTATGCTCAGCTTCGTATCCAATTGTTCCACAAATTTTTACTGAGCATGGAGACTGCACTGGACTTGGGAGTATTGAGGTGAATAGAACTTACATTTTAATTTGGGAAGATGGACAATAAACAGGCAAATACATGAAGAAGGTACAGAAAAAGAGTGGGACAGATAGGGTGGGCAACAGAGGCAACATTTGAGTTTAGACTGAAGAGGGGAAACAGGTCTGGGGAAGGAATCTTGGGGGAGGGAAGAGTCAGCACCAAAGCCCCAAAACCTGTACAGGCGGCATTATGGTAACTGAGACATTCTCCCTACACTCAAGAATCTCATGGGCTACCCCAAAGCCCAGTAATTAGAGCAGTCCCCTGCACAAGGCAGGCACTTGGCAAATATTTGTTTTGGTTGCATTGGGTTGGAGCCCAGCGGTAAGACTAACAACAACAACAACAACAACAACAACAAATTCAATACGGTGTGTGCTTTCACGGGGCATTCACAGGCTTCTGTGGGTGCAATGAGAGGTCTTTTCAACCCACCCTTTTGAATGAATCCAAGAACACACACCCTTTCTGTTCCTTGTGTGCAAACAAAGTCTGTGAACTTGATTGACTTGTTACAAAATTCAACTATTATCCAGGAAAGGTCCCCACACCTGGCACCTCAACAGAATCACCTGAGAGCTTTAAAAACTTCAGATTTTCTGGCCCCACCTTGGGATCTAATTAAGTAAGTCTAGGATAGGGGACTGGGCTTATCTTCAAAAAGAATAAAATAAAATAAATCCCCAGGTGATTGTTATGTTCAGCCAGTGAACAACTGTTCTGGAAGATGGGGTTGAGTCATTCCAATCAGTTCATGCCCTTACACATCCCAGAGTTTGAGTGTTGGATCCTAGGCAGCTAAGCTTCCTGGAGGCTTAAACATAGCATTATTCCATGATACCTGCTCTTGGAAGAAGTTTCCAAAAATGCCAGAGTCTGTGTGGCTTAGAACAATATTTTGCCAACTCTAGCAAAGCCTTTGCCACCTTTTCCCACATTTTGCTATTTCCACATACCACCTAAGCCATTATTTACTCTCTATTGTTCCTCAACTATATTGATTTTTAAAACTCAATTAAATGTGTTTAAACTTGAGAGCGCTATTATGCATGAAGAGTAGTACCTTTCACTAAAATAAAAGGTAACCCTAAAGCAAATACAATGAAAACAAACCATTTTTTAAAAGTCTATCTAGATACTCTTGCTCTTCCCAGGCTTCTGAGCCTGAGATCTGAGGTATTTCAGTTGAAAAATAGAAGTTAGCAAGTGTTAGGTATAAAAGAGACCCTAGCACCAAATGGAGACTTTCTCATATTGAAAGAGAATTGGAAGGTATTAACTTTCTTACTATATGACTCAATGTTATTTAATGTCATGTCTACAACACTCAACAACATCTGGGTACCATTGTGTTATGTGTCTCACTGGTGTAGCCAAAATCGTCTTTGTGGATAACTAAGTTAACTACTCTATATTGGTAGCAGTAGGAAGAAATACAAACTAATAAAAGAACACTCCAGAAGTGTGGAACCAACAATGTGTTGGTAGCCAGCCAGAAGGTAGCATTGCCGAGTTATTATAAGTATAAATCCCCTCCCCACCCCCAGCTCCTGAATCCCCCCTTTCCTAGTCCCCCATCTTTTGGATGTTATAACAGAAAGTTTTGAAGGTGCGGATCCTACCTTATGCATTCCAGCATCCCATGTGCTTGGGCAATACCTGGTAACACCTAGCGCACACAGTAGATGTTTGTTAAATGATTGGCTGAATGTAATGCAAACACCAAACCAACAGGCTGGGGAGTCTACGGAATACGGCACGTTCACGGGAGCTTGCTGCAGCCCCGATACTCTTTCTGTTTGGGCCTAAAGTCCTGATCCTATAACTAGCTCCTTGACTGCAGGCCTGTAGGGATGTTACTCAATAGGCTGTGAGCCCTAGCACAGAGCTCTGTAAAGGTGCATTGGGTAATTAGAATTAATACTTTTTTGCTGACATTGCCAACTATGAAATAGGGTTTTCTGTGCCTCAGTTGCCTAAGGACTGGGCTGGGATTGGGTGGGGTTGGTCATGGGAGGCCGTTTGGGTGATTTAGGGCAGGTGATTTAACAACTTGTACCACACATGTGAGATGGAGAAACGTGGGGATGTTAAAAATGATTAAAGAGCACTTTACAAACAGTGACAATAACACATTATGGCTGACAAGTAGGGTGGGGAAAGTTCAGTTTCTATATAGCCCAAAAGAACTGTTAAGAAAGATATTTATGGAACTCGTCATACCTGGTAATTTGCCATGAGGAAGGGCAAAGGTGGCAGGTGGGTGGGTTGTACGTAGGAGGTATCCCAGATCAGACTGGTCGCTGGCAGTAGGTTCATGAAGTGTGGGTAGTGAGGAAAGGGCACAGGTGAAGCCCCATCACAATGGCCACAATAACAATGTCACCCCTTGAACCTATAAATTATATTAATATCTAAGCCTGACTTGGCTTTTGTAGTTACCAATATTGAGTATGTCTGATTCCAAAAGAACAAAGGCTTTTGGGGGCAGAAGTTCTCAAACTGGAGTGAGCAAGAAATTCACTTGTGGGGAGTGGGGGTTGCATGTTCAAAATGCAGATTTCTAAGCCCTCATCCAGAAGTTTTTGATTCAGAAGGTCTAGGGCAGTGGTGCTCAACCAGGGACCATGTTGAGCCCACCTCCCCAGGGGACATTGGGCAATGTCTAGACACAGTTTTCATTGCCACGACTACGGGGGAGACACCTTGCATCTAGGGGGTAGAAGCCTGGGATGCTCCTAAACTACATTGCACAGGACAGCCCCTCCCAATAAAGAATTATCCTGCCGAAAATGTCAATACTGCCTGGGTTAGAAAACCTTGTTATAGGGTCCAGGTATGTGCATCTTAACAAAGGGCCTCAGGAAATTTTAATGCAGGAAGCAGAAGCTTTAGACGATACCCGTCTTTTTAATCTGAGGGCATCAATAAAAGAGTTCCCTTTCTGCCTAATTCCTTCCCCACATTTAAAACTCACCTTTGACTTAACTCCCCCTATGCAGCCCTGCCTAGTAACCATCCTTCCTTCCTCCAAGTCCAGGGTAATTGCCCCTCCCAAGAACACCTCCGTCCCAGTCTGCACCACTTGCCCCTTGTTTGTCCCTCCCCCTGGAAGGAGGTCTCCTTGAGGGCGGGATCTAGGTTCATCCTGTTCATGGTCCTGTTCCGGACACCTTGAAATGTGCCTGGCCCACAGGGAAACTTAATAATCACACGTTAGCTTCAATCTGTCTGGGCTCAAATGACATCACCTGGATTGAATCTAGAGCCACCTACCCCCTCTTTTGGGCACCATTACAGCACTCAGTTTTAACATCTTCATGGAGCTTATCACTCTGAAATTATCCTGTTTATTTGTTTGCTTACTTTTCATTCGACACACATTTTATTGAGTACTTACTACATGTCTTGCGCTTTGCCAACAATTAGGGATACAACAGAACAAAGAAGTAAAAATCCCTCTTCCCAACAGAGCTTATATTCTAAAGGAGGAACTCTGACAACAAAATAGAAAACTGTATATAACATGTGCAACGTTGATCAGTCCAGTAGGGAAAAATAAAACGGAGCAGTGGCATGGGGGGCGTGTGACAGGGGGCCACTTGTCTGCTCTCCCCTGTTAGAATATAAACACCAAGAGGGGCAGGACCTTCCCTTTCCCTATGGCTGCTGTGTCTCCAGAACAGGCACATAGTAGGTGCTCAATAAGTACTGTTCAAAGGAAACAAAAAGCAGACTACCTGATTAGACTGTCAAGTAGGCGAAAGGGAGATTTTTGTTTCTATGACCACCCATTGATTAGCAAGAAGCTGGGAGGGACAGGGACATTAAACTTAAGGACATTTTGGGGGGTCAGGTTAAGACACAGGATGGAGGTCAGGACCAGATAATGTTCCCTCCCCCTCCCCCACCCCAAGCAAACCTAAGTTCTCCCTCTCCTAAAATTGCTGATGGTTCCTGCTGGTCAGTCACTCTGACCCTCTGAGTCTCTCTTTCCGGCCTCCCAGCTTTGGAGTTTAGCCAGCACCCTGCCTCCCTTTCTCAGGCACCCTTCCCTCCTCACCTGCGGCCCTCCCCGCCCCCTCCTCCTCCCAGAGGGGTGTCCCCGCGCCTGCCGGGCACGCCCTGACCCCAGCCGCAAGGGCGCACCGAGGGAGCCCGCCCGGGTCCCCCGCCCCCAGCCCCGCTCCCCGGCGGGACACTGTCCCTTTAATAGACTCCCTCTGCCTGGCGCTCTGCGGCTGGGGAGTAAATTTCTCCCTGTCATCAGGTCGCGGGGAGACGGGGAGGAGGAGGAGTTTGTTAATGTTCAGTTTGTTCAGCGGGATCGATGTTTGCTGGCATCGCCTCGCCCTGTCTTGTGTGTGTGTGCGCGTGTGTGTGTGTTTGTGTGTGCGCGCGTGTGTGCACATGTGGGGGGTGTGAGTGCGTGTGTGAGAGGAAGCGTGCGTGTGTGAGTGTGTGCGTGTGTCTGTGTGTGTGTCTGTGTGTGTGTGTGTGAGTGAGTGAATTCCAGATTTTCAGTCTTTCCCAAACCCGCGCCTGTCCTCTCGCGTATCACTCACAGACGGGGATCTGACAGCAGCCACAAACCTACAGTGAGTGATCTCCCCCCGCGCGGATCCGCCATAGATCGGCGAGGAGGAGGAAGAGGAGGAAGAGACGGAGGAGGAGGAGGAGGAGGAGGTGGAGGAGGAGGGAAAGAGCAGAAGGAAGAAGAAGAAAAAGAAGAAGAAACCCCCTACCTTCCCGGGATTGCCTTTTTTCCTTATCTTTACGCGCGCGTGTGCGTGTGGCGCGTGTGCGCCCCTCGTCCCTTCCATCTGAACCCGGTCTTGGATGTTTAATAAATCAAGTGTCTCCACAGTCACCAAAAAAAAAAAAGCAAAAACAAAAACAAAAAATTCCAAAAGCCAAAACAAAAAGAGAGAGAGAGAGAGAAAGAGAAAGAGAGAGGAAAAAAAAATCCAAAACAAACAAACAAACAAACAAGGCAGAACCAACCTCTACTTGAAACCAGCCGGCACAAGCCACCCGTGTCTGCCACGCAGAGAGGGGGTCTCTGGCCCGTGCTGGAGGAGTTGCAGGGGGGCTCGTCAGGGGGACAGAGGCCGAGTGACGTCCTAGGAGCCACCGGGCAAGAGGCGGAGGAGACCCAGAGAGGCCAGAGAGACAGCGGGCCCCCGCGCGCGGCTCGGGGCTGGGGCGCCAGAAGTGGGACTGGAGCGAAGTAGAGCGATGCCAAGGAGGAAACAGCAGGCACCCAAGCGGGCGGCAGGTAAGAGAAACGGCTGCGCTGCGGGGCCGCCCAGCCCGGGCTGCCCGGCGCGCCGCGCTCCTCGCCCGCCCTCCTCGCCCCTGGGTGCCCAGGGACGCCACCCCCTTACGCTTTCGGGGGAGTTCGCTCCCGGGTGCCTCTCCAATAACCCGGTCCTCTCTAGCCTTCTCTGATCGCCCACATCCTCCCCTTCCAGGCTCCGGTTGGGGTGGGGGGTTGGGGGGAGCTATCCCACCAAGCCTTCCCTCCTTAAACTTTTCTCCTCCACCCGCTACCCCACCCCTAACTTTCTCCCAGTCTGTTTCTTGCCTCTTGGGCCAAAGTCGGATTGAGGATTTGGGGTGCGGAGTAGGGAGACAGCCCCTCCACCCCCGCATCCCTACGCGTGGTCAGTGCCAGCGGCTTCTGGCCTCCGGGGACAGCGTCTCCTCTCGCTGGGGCTCGGGGCGCTGAAGTGTGAGGCATGCCCAAGACCTGGGCTGCAGGCTGGCTTTAGGGCGAGCAGTAGGAGTTTAGCTGTGATCACTAAGGTGGAAAAAACACCCCAGGAAATGGATGAGTCTTTGCATATGTTTTCTAAAAGGATCCACGTTCAGAAATCTAATCAACACTCTCCCTTCTCCTAAAAAAAAAAAAAGGGTGGGGGGAATGCTCCCCATAGAAATTTAAACAACTCTGGATTTTCTTTGCCTAGAGAGAGTTGTAAACTTTGTAGATTGATTTGTGTGGTAGGAACTATCCCATCTAAATTCTTACTCTCCCCACAGACAAAAAGATAGGAACAGGTTAATGGATCAGTACAATAGACCTTCTAAGAGATTTTTTTTTCTTTTGGGTTGCTTAATTGCTTTTTTAATAGTATGCTGGGGTTTTGTTTCTCGGAAGTGTAATATGAAAGTTCATTTTTCTCCTGCCAGACCCACCCACTGAAAAATCAGCTTTCCACTTGATTGCTAGTTTTGATTTGACATTTGATTGATCACCTGTCATCTTGCTGCCTTTGATCTATTCATTCTTGATATATATCAATAAATCACTCACCATGGTAACTCAGAGTGCCAGTGACGCAAGCCTTGCCCTCTATATTCAGAGCCAGACATGCACAATTATTATCTTGTTTGGCTTTTAATGTGGGCGTTTTTATTTCTTTGTGTCCTTTAGTTGAATCAGGGCTTTAGCGAAAAGCTTGAGTTTTGTTGTTTTTTTCCCTCTCTCCCTCTGTCTTTGCCCTCTTAGTTTAGACAGCATTAGTTAACGCTGGTCTTCTGCAGACCCACCTCCACATTTTCATTCTCTTCCAACTGGAGCAAAACATGGGGAGAAGTTCGGTGGAATACTTTAATAAACTTTGTAAAGTCACCCCTAGAACAAATCCAAAGTTTGTTAGGCATCTGGGGAAAGTGGGCATTTGTGTCTGAACATGCAGGACCATCAAGCTCATCCTCCATAGTTGCCTGATTCCAGCCTGAATGACAATATATGTGTTTTGAAACATCCACAATTATCTTCCCTTCTGAACACAGAATTGCTTCCGTAACCATTTGTAGGTTGGTTCAACTGGCATGCGGAAATATCATTTATAAAGCATTCATTTGTATATTTTCCGATTGTTTCCCTAAGAGTAAAATAATTAAAATATTTTTAGTACCATGTATATTTGAAATTTGCCTCATCAGTGAGGTTTTCTTTTTCCAACTCTAGCTTCTTCTTTTGAAAACAATTCCTCCCTCCTACCCCTGTTTCTTTCTGCTTTTAACTTGCTTATTTTTTAAGACTGACTGCTTTGCAATCTGACAGAGTTGAGTGTGTGCAATGGCTTTTGAGACTTAGGAGGAGTAAGCTTGCTGCATCTAGTTCTGGCAACATAAGTTTAAGTGTAGCTAGATTATTAGAGATAACGTCCTTATTGTTGTCCCGAAAGAGAACCCTGGGCTACAGTCCAGCAAGAAGTGATACTGCCCTGAAAATTACTCTCTTTTTTTTTTCCTTGTTGTTCCCGTAAAGGCCATCAACAACTAGGCAGTAATTTAAATTACCAGAATGACTGGACATGTCTCCTTTAGTAAGCTCATTACAAAAAGTGCATTGCTCAGAATTGCATGACTTTGATTATAATTATCCTCTGATCAATGAGGATCCAGGTGTATGTAACATAATGCTGTATCACATTATTTAAATTACATCCTTTTCATTAAGCTGTCTCTATTGGTGCTGGCAAGTCGATTTATTGTAGTGTGCGTGTGTATGTGTGTGTGTTAGAAACTTGTGACTATAGTTTCAGTTTTCTGGCCTATTGTATTCCTAGTGTCTTTGTATGTTTGTTTCCATGACATTATTTTCACTGGAAGAAGTGGAAACCCTTTTCAAGATGAAAGGGAATAATTCATTTCGTATACAGGGAGGCCCCTCTTACTGTATTTATTTGCTCACATATTAATAGAGCAGACAGTTTTTCATGCAGGGTTTCTTCCACTCATCTGAGGTCATCATTGCCCTACTCTGTTTTAACTGAGGTGGTTATTCACAAGTAAAGTTAGCCACTTTGGGATTCTTTAGCCAGTTAACAACCAGGGACGAGGAAAAGGTGGGTTCTAAGAGTATGGCCATACTAACTTTTACCACCGCTAAAAATTAAACATAATGTACAACTGTAAGTAATTATGCCCAAGGACTGATGTTGAAAGCTTGATTTCTAGCTTGATTAATGAATAACGGGAGATACAAAAATCCTGTGAGTGCATCAGAGCTTAACGCTCTTTTTCCCAAGAACTCTTGCAGGCAATTTGATTCCTTTACATTATTAGTTTTAAGTTCCATGTTTGAAGGAATCAATTACAGAACTTTCTAATAAAGCAGCTATCTAAATAGAATAAGCAGGATGATATTATAAGTGATGGGGAATTTCAGTCTTTATTTGTTATATTCTTCCCTCTTCAGGGGGGAAGGGCTGTGAGGTAGGCAATTCTCTTTAAGAAACAGCTAAGTCAGAATATTTGCCTCCGAAATGTCATTCTTCCTGGCTTTCTTAAGCTGTGCTATTCTCCCATGCTATTACTTAGGGCAAGAAACAAAGTTTAGAAAGCAGCCTACAGTACCCCAGGGGTTCGTGTATGTGTGTGTGTGTGTGTGTGTGTGTGTGTGTGCTTGCTTCCTTGGATGTATATTTCACTCACCATTAAAATGCATCCACTTTTACCTGAAAATATTGCAGGATTCTGTACCAGCATCTTTCCCTGCTATCCATTTTAGAGAATATGGCAGGAAAGTAAAATAAAACAGAACAGCGTTTTGATTTGTTTGTATTTTACGGGAGGCAGAGGTTAAAATTTTTAAATTGTAGACTTATAATAACTCTTCTATTCACTACAGTCTGTCTCAGCCTCAGTCCACATGCCAGTATAATACATATTTTATTTCAGCATCCTGAACTATTGTTTTTATACTAATGCCAGCCAATTGCAATAGACCACAAAATCTTTGTGAACATATACATGGTGACTATCTGATATGTAAGTTACAGGATTCTGCCCCTGCCCACCCACAGCCATGAGATGTTTCCTTCTTGCTGAGTCTCAGCTTTCTGATAATCCAGATCTGAGGAGAGTCTTGCAGGAAAGAACAGCTCCCTCAATTTATTTTGTTTATTTAATATGGAGATGAATAATGCAGATTTTGTTTTCATGAATGTCCTTGTGTGGCAGTAAACATTAGACTATTAGCAATCATTACTTAAAAGTTGCAATTTGCACCTTAATAGCACAGGTTATTTACATGGGAAACATATTCAGCAGGGACAATTCTGAATACTGCAATGGAGCAGAGATGACCTGAGAGAGCTCTTTTTCCACCTCATGATAGCGATGACTCCGGATTACCAGGGGGTGAGGTCCCTGAAATCTCAACTATTGGGTCGGGGGTAGGGGTGGGGGCAGGGGCAAGGGCAGGCAGCTCAGGATGAAGTTTACCTTTAATTTACTGGCAAGAGGGACAGGATTCAACAGAATAAGAATCAGATAGATTTGGGACCCTGGCTCTCTCATTTTGTTGAAACGTCCTGCAGCAAGACAAGTTCACATCTTGATCATTTAAATATCTCATGCTGTAGATCCCTTCACATACCCAAACAATATGATTTTAACAGATGAATGGAAAAATACCCCCCCCCACACACACACATGCAATAAAGCCCAAAGGGTCTCAGCCACACGAACTGCTTCGGCTATTCTTGTTATTTAAGGCAGATCTCTGAAAAAGGAAGGATAAATACCTTGAAATTGCTTCGTCCACACAATGTTTTGGATTGAAATCGATTGCTTAAGTGGTCTTCTCCCCACTCCCCTCCTGATGCCCTTCTCCCACCTCTTGCCTCACCCTTAAAGACCCAGATTGAATGGGACATCTCAAAAGCCCATTTGTTTTAGGCATTTATTGATTTCATTTTTAATCTGCCATATCAGGACACAATACGTTAACCCTAATCAGTACATTGCAAGTGACAGGAGTTCTAGTGGAAACCAGGTAAGGGAGACGGGGCCCTGGGAAACTTCTTGACAGTGAAAACCTTCTCTGAGGCTCAGGGGTTGGATGTTGAAGGCCACTTTTGGGGAGGGTAGAAACATTCCTCAAAAATATTCTGCCTTTCTTCTCCCACTTTATGTTTCTTTTTCTCCCAGTCGCGGATTCTATTGCTACCGTTTGGGAAAGCTTAACACTCAGCAAACACCTCCCAGGCATCTTTAGGAGATCTGTCCCTGAAGCATCTTGACTTTTGTCACATTCTCCAAAGGAGGTTTATGCTTTCATTTTATCCCAACTGACTTCTCACTCATTTGATGGAATTTCCCCAACTGGATAATATACCTGGGTTGGTCTGTTTCTCTTCCCAGGGGCTTGGGAATTGTGCTCTCCATTGAGCAGGTTTTAAAGGGGGACTGAGCCTGGCATTATTTAAGGCCACTGAAATGATGCACCTCTGCATATCACTGCAGCGGAGCTTAGGAAAGTCAGCCAAGAAGGAAATCTGGGCCCTGCTCATGTTTGTGCTGGGTCTGTAATTAGCTGACACGAGGTAAATGTCCAAAGTCGAGCTTCCCTTCTTCCATCACTGTGTTTGTACTATCAATTTTATTTAGGAATGTCATGCTCTGGGAAGACTCAGCCACTATTTCAAAGGCAATGCCTGTGTCCACCCAGGTCCCCTTAAAAAAAACACAGAATTGACTAACAAATTCTGTATTAAGACCAGGCATACACAGAGTATCAGTTTTGTTTGATTCAAAGTCAGTTGGAAATACATTAAACTAACAGTTAGAGAGTGTCTTGCATCGCTTCCCTGAAGCAGTGCTTTTTCATTACATATTTAATTACAATCAAATTGAACTACTTTTTATAAAAATAAAATCACAGTGGTATTAAAAGAAGCTTGGCACACAAATAATTTTATTGCTTTGCAAGTTGAGGACGCTGTTATATTTTTACTTCTTTGGGAGAAATGTATTTTAATTTTCTAATGTGATAAACACAGAATATCTTTTACTGTAGTCTGTAATCAGAGGGAGCTTATCTTTCTGTCTTTATAGAGTCTTCGCATCCTAGAAGTGCTTTTTATATCCATTTTTTAGTAATTGTAGCAATTTGTATTTTTAAAAATTTTTAAAGTTTTGCAAGTTCCATTTAAAGTTAGAAATTCTCATGTTCCTTAGGGTGATCTTTGGCAAGCAACTCTTCGATTATGAAGGAAGGAGCTTAGTCATTCTAATCACACAAGAAAAATCTCTTTGAGAGTGCTTGCTTGATTACCTGGGTATTGTAGTAAGAAAAAACACCATGTATTTGCAGGCCTCTGTCGTATAACACTATTTTCACTGAATTTGTAATTTCTTCTTTTTTTCCTGCTACTGACCTTTCAGTAACTTGTTTTAGGACCTTTTTTCAGGAGAAGGTATAGGGATAGCATTTAAAGTGGATTGCAAGGTACACCAGGTCTTTGAGAGAAGATAATAAAAATCAGAAACTTTCGAGCTTAATTGTCCACTGTCGGACTATGTCTGCAAACTAATAGGAAAATGTCTCTGCAAACACATGGTTTCAACTCTAACTTGTACATTAATCTAGAGCATCTCCAGGAGTGTGGTTGTATTCATACTTGTACTCATTTTGTCCGAGAAATCATCACGAGAGTGTGGGACTCGGGTCCGTTTGAAGACATTATGTACATACACAGACACACAGAAAAGAAATCTGAGGTGCAAGTGGGAATTGCTGATATATTTGTATCCAAAGCAAACTCTGTGAATGAAATGATTAAATAATTCGGAGGCATTTGAAAGTCATTAAAATGGCCATTTGGAATTTCCAATTGGTGCCTCTCTCAATTTTATGCATTCCCTCTGTAGAAAAAGATGTCCTCTGGGCATCCTCAAATATTCTGGGATGTCAAAGCAATGCCTAAAATTATTTAAAATTTTAGAAATTAAAATTCAGGAGGCACAGCTAGATAATCCTATTATTAATATATCAGTATTATTTAGCTAGGCATAACAACAGGGAAATGCACAATGCAAAAGTTTTAGAGATAATGAGCTTAGAGAAATTACATGGAAAAAAAAAACCTGGATCATATTTTGAAAGCATTTGTCTTGGATTTTGCTCATCTAAATGAGAGCTCTCTTTCCACCTGTGTTATTTAAAAAACAATTTCATTATCCCCATACTTACTACCGCAGCCTGAAACAGGGTCTAATGAAGGTCTCTCTGGATGCACAAAGATGTGTAGTATATTATAATGCACAACACTTCTTAAAAAATAGTTTAAGAAAACTAAATGTGGGCATGGAAACCAAAAGAAAAACCTCAAGAATCTTTAAAAGATAGCTAGCTCAGGGTTCAAGATAGAAAACTTTGTTTCGGCAGGATAAGAAGAAAATAGCATTGCATTTTAACTAAACAACTCCTCTTGGCAAATGAGAAGCAGTGAAGCAGGGAGGATTTTTTAAGGATCTTTTTAGCTCTTTTGCATCTTTCTCCAAAGACTAATTTAATTGAAAAGGCATAGTGTCCATTTATGCTAAAGGAAAGGCCGCATGTTTCCATAAAGCTACTAGACACTAAGGTGGGTTAAAAAAAAAAAAAAAAGACAGCATTCTGCAGTTCCTGTTAGTACAAAAATTAAGATCACTGGTCTTAATTAGTTGAGGGCTTTCAGAACTGAATGGATACTCTAAAATCACCCCTGAGCTTTCTTCTTAAAGCTACATCTAAGCCATTTCTATGGAAATTATGTGGTTTAGATATTAAGGTGGGCAGAACACAGTTACTGTTTTTAGTGAAAATAGTTACAAAGGGTGGAATGAGGTAACAACAGAGTTGGCAGCAGCCATTCTGTTTGTAGTGAATTTGAAAGAAACTTCCGTAATGCTTTACTGCATCATGCAAAATCCATGAAATCTGGTGACATGGGAATACAAAAATGAGACAGAGGGTCGAGGTCTTCTATAGGGGAAGAACGACTTACGTGAGCAAGAGCAACGGCATATAAATATTTCTATATAAACTGCATGGGGCTTCCTTTAAATCACTTCAATTTATCAGATCCTTGGAATTTTCTACGTATTTAGGAGCCTCTCTCTTCTACCCCAGGGAGATATGAATAGCTTCTGGGCCAAGATGATGCTGTAGAGAAGAGTTAAATCTATTCTATGCGTGCGGTACCATTTGGTACAGAAGAAATGCCAAAATGAAAAGCTGTAAATGCGTTTTATATCAGAATTGCCTTTGGCTATTTTCCTTTATTAGAAAGTTGGGTACATTGTTTTGTGCTGCTTCTTGTTTTCTCCCTTGGGATGAGATTTGAGACTGTGGATGGAGCAGGGGAATAGGAGGAAGTGACCTGGGTTCTGGTTGCAGCTTAGCCCATGCCAGTTATGTAGCCCAGGGCAAGTGCTAGAGGTAAACCTGACTCACTCACAGGATAAGAATGTGAGTTTTGGAGTCAGACTGACCCAAGTTCAAATCTCTAGGTCTATTTCTTGTTGGTTGTGTAAACTTGGACGGGCTGCTCAAATCTCTGCTCTCCACTTACCTAATCTGTAAAATGGGAGCAATCATAGTTCTCCTTACGTTCCAGGTTTGTTGAAAGGATTATCTGAGACTAGGGCTGAGAAAGTGCAGTGAAACTGTTAGGTGTCACACGGATATGGGAGAACAGTGTGTCTTTACCCTGAAGAGCCAGACCATGGAAAATTTATACCAGAAGAGAAACAAACAAGCAACCCACCAATCATCATGGGACTAGGGGTCCAGGGCTTCAAAGAAATCACATATGGATGTGTTTTGATTTTTAAAACTGCAAATACAATGGCTGAGTAGTGTTGTAGCCTCTTTTCCTGAGGCCGATTCATGCTGGGCTGTTTGGAACACTGTACCAGCTCAAAAAAAAATTTCCCAAGAAATATCATTTATAGTACCAGCAACAACTATAACAACAGTAACAATGATATCTGCCACTGCATATATGCTTATTATATAGCAGGCACTTTACCAGGTGCTTTATATATTTGAGTTCATTCATTTAAACAGCACTTATTTCTTGAGTTCCTACTCTGTGCCAGGTTCTGTTTTATTACCTGGGACCTGCAGGCGAATAGGGTGAGTATCATTCCTGGTGATCTTGCCCCTCTAGTAGGGGGAAGCTAGAGAACATACAAGTAAATTTATAAAGGAAAAGGTAATTTTCATATGAAAAAAGCTTCATGATGACAATAGTTTTATAAATGCAAAATTATGAGAGCAGGAGTTGGGACAACAGAGGTCTGGATGGTCAGGGAGACCTCTCAAGGAGGGGGGCACCTGAGCTGAGTGCATTTCTATGCATTCGATGCTAGCATGATCTTCAGTTTAATAATCGGGATCTGAGTTACTTGCAGGATAACTCATTGAGGGTCATGCAGTGGCTGAGCTGAGTTTTAAACTCAGTTCTCCCTGCTTCCAGGACCCAGGCACTCAATCTGTTGTGATAGTTTATCTAGAATAGCCACAGTGATTTGCCAAGGAAGGACCCTCAGGTCCCAGTGTCCTTCCCCTGCAGTGATGTCTAAACCCGGGGGGGTATGTTGAGGATGCTGCCTTTAGTGGCGTCTCCATATAGAATCTTCAGGCCAACGCCTATTTTATGAAGCCAACTCTTTCTGGAGTGTTCTTTCATGTGTATGTATGTGCATTCATGCATTCATTCATTCAACAAGTATTGATGTGCACCTTCTATGTGCCCGGCATTGTTCTAGGTGCTGGGAATATAGCAGTAGAAAAAAAAAGTCTCTGCCCTCACACAGCTAATATTCTTGTGGGTGAGACCAAAAAGCTAATGAACAAATAAATATATAATATAATATTGAATAGTGCTAATTGCATTTCGTAAGAATAAATCAGGATTAATGAGGCTAGAGAGTGATGGAGGGTTGCCATTTTGTACAGAGTGGTCAGGGATGATATTTCTCAAGTGGTGATTTGATCAGACCTGAACAGAAAGTGAGAGACTAGCCAAGCACAGAGCTGGGAGAAGCATTCCAGGCAAAGGAAGCAGCAAGTGCCAAGGGCCTAAGGCCAGAACTGACTTGCGTGTTAGAGGAATATGTAGGAGGCCGCTGTGGCTGGAGCAGATTAAGATGAGGACAGCACTAAGAAATGGGGTAGGAAAGGTAGGCAGGGGCAGGTCATGGGTGGCCTTCTAGACTTGATTCTACTAATACTTGGGATGAGATTTCATTGGAGGGGTTCAAGCAGGGAAATGATCTGATCTGAGTCGGTTATTAGTAGAACATAGGCTCTTGTTTGTATTTCAGAGGTGGTAGTGAACTTGGGCATGTTCGCCCACCCAGTCTACTTATCCAGCCCCACATGATGGTGAGTAGGATGCTTAGGATGAGAGAGGTGGCACCTGAAGATAAAAACACATGCCCAGCCTCTATAGAGAGATTGGTGCAGGGATGGATGACATCGCTGAGGCTGTGGAAAGGCAAATGTTGAGAGCCTGCATCCAATTGCACCCCCTCCATACTTAACCAGCTGGCTGTGCACTCAGAAAGCAAGTTTCTTAACCTCAGTACATCTCAGTTTCTTCATCTGTCAAATGGGGATAAGGATATTGCTTACCTCACATTGTAATTGTGAAGATTAGATAATGTGATGTGGATAAAACCTTCGGTGCAGGTCCAGCATTTACATTAAGACCTTCTTCAAAAATGAATGTTTTTATTCTTCCTCTTACTTTTGTTATTTTTTTTTTTTCTGTAGGAATTGCTGGAGAAATCTAGGCACCTGCATTAGTCCTTGGTACCTATTAGGCACTAAATAAATATTTCCTGGTGAATGAATACATGAGTCTGTGAATAAATGAATGAATAATACTTTCATTAGTGTATTACTTTGTATACTAATTACTTTCAAGTATAAGAATCTCTGTCACACATCTAAAAATTTTGGCAGGCCTCTGTACCAATTATGGTCATAGCTGTACTTGGAATGTGTATCAAATTAGAAAATATTAATGACCAAAAGGCTGTGATTTTAGTCATAATCTTGTATTTTGTTCATTATGACATTACCTGCTTTCAATTGAAGAGCGGTGATACCCCTTTGTGTGGTGAATATTGTTGATTCATCTTATGGACAGTGCTTGCTGGTGATATGGATTTGTAGACTTCCTAGTTAAGCGAGATGAAGCATAGCTGATGGGGGTGAGGGGGTGGAGCATCCGCATCTCTGGTCCCTCAGGTTCAGCCTCTCCCTGCCTGCTCTCCAGGTGCTCCCAGCTGCCCCTCCCCTGTGGGGAATCTGTGCTCATCCCCTCAGGCCCAAGGCAGCAAAGTTTAGGGGTTGTTAAGCTAATGGGAATAGGCTACAGGCTGTTTCCTGGTAACGCTTTGTACACTTTTTAATTGTCACCTTCAGATAAGTGCCTGAGAGTGGGGGGAAGGGGAGCTAGCTGGGTGCCTGTTAATGTATATCTTAGGACAAAGAGCTTTGGGATCCTGGAGAGCATTTTGGGAGTTTTTGCTGCCTGCTGTAAGACCTTTATTTAACAAATATGATGGAAGGTTGACTGTGTACCTGTGGAAGAGCTGGAACCAGAGCTTTGAATCAGACTGACAAAGCGCCTGCCTTCTTGGAGCTTATATTTAGTGGGGTCAGGTAACAGCCTAGCCAGCAGACACACCCCATGCATCAGGGTGTGGCATTTGCCATGCAGACAGTGAGAGGAGGGAAAGGGGCATTCCAGGGGAGCCTGGTGCTGTTCTGGGTAAGATGGTCAGGAAAGGTCCCTCCCTGAGGAAGTGATAATGACTAATGACATGGCAGAGAGAAAAGTGCACCTCTCTGGGGGAACACAGTGCCAGGCCACAGCTGAAAGTCCGGGGCTGGAGCTGGCTGGGGAGCAGACAGGGAGGGTGAGCTGGGGCTCCCGCGAAGATGGGGATCCCTGCAGGGCGCCGGAGTGAGGAGAGTCAGGATCTGACTTAGGTTTTTACAGGCTCGTTCTGGCTGCCGTGTGATTTATCAGGGACCCAGGTTGGAAGCAGGTCAACCACTCAGCAGTCTCCTGCATCAATCCAGTCAAAAACTGTTGATGTCTTGGACCAGATTGATGGTGGAGGAGGTGGGGCAATGGCCCGAAGGCGGAGCGCAGGACAGCAGGCAGAGTGTGCGTAGAGAGAGGAATCTATGGAAAGCTGTCTGTGCAGAACCGGACTAGCTTAGCCTATTAGTATTTCCTCTAATTCTCTCTTCTGCTTTTCTCTTCTAGTTGTACAGAAGGGTCTTACTGCAAATTGTCAGTCTGTCCTTCTCTGAGCCAAAGTGGAAACAAGGAAAAGCATTGGGAGCCGCCTTTGTTCTAGAATTGACTGTGCAGGGAAAGAAGCCACCCTTTTCCAGGCACATTTTCTGGAGTCCTGGAATGGCCCCTAAACACATCTCCCCGCCTGTCCCATACGCAGCCCCTTGGCAAAGGGGTGGACCCTGGTGTCCACAGACGGGTTTGATTTCTCTCCAGTGGTTATTTCCTCCCTGTGTGACCTTAGGCAACTTTGCCTCCCAGAGTTTGTTTCCTCATTAGCAAAGCAGACCTAATAGAAGAACTCATCTCATTGGGTTTTTACAGGGATTAATTGAGATAAATCAGATAGTGCGCTTAGCACAGTGCGTGGTAGATGCATGGTAAGTGGCCAATAAATTTTAGTTATTATATGAACAAGTTAATAAGCCTCCTCATGCCTTGATTTCCTTATTGGTAGAATAGGGATAATAAAAACTCTCCCTTTGGGTTGTTGGGAGAAGTAAAATATTAATACTAGCAAAGCACTTGGAACAGTGCCTCATATGCAATAAGTGCTCAATAAATGTTAAATTTTTAAAGTTATGCCCATGACTCTGAGCTTGTGACCTTGAAGGGCAGATGCTGTATCCTGTTGCTTTCACATCCACCGGGCGTGGCACAGAGTTGGTACTCAAGTACTGTTGGAAAGAACGAATGATCGTGATGTGGTTATTAGGAGTCAAAGTGAGAAGGTGTGACTCTAGGGCGAAGGGTTAGAGACCACTGACTCAAACCATCATCCTCCAGTGGAAACTTCTAAGGGCTGGCCCCTCTGCCCAAGCTTCCCAGAGTTTCATGCAGTTGTAATGAGGGAAGCAAGGCCATCCTTGAACATTTTTTAACCCAACACTGTCCCATTGTGGGCTGTCATACCACAGGTGGTAGATTAGTAGCATTGAGTCCCGTAGTGAGAATAATGTCCCATTTTCAAGACCATCTCAACCCCTCTGATTAAATCAAGAAGAACGTCTCAGTTTGGTGTTAGCCTGTTTGTAACACCTCTCTCACCTTGTTCATCAGAAAGAGCAGACCTCAGATTCAGAGACCTTAGCAAGCAATAGTTTTTAGTGAAAAAAATGAAATAATAATCTTGGATTTTCATTCTCTGGTTACCATCCACTTATGGCAAATGATACTGTCTTTTCATTGTGACGATTGTGACATAAATTTTTGTTTTAAAATAAAATTATTTAAGGCAATAAAAAAGAGGGAATTATTTTAAAGAAACATATAAAGAAACAAATAGTGGGAGTGGGGGCAGGATGTTGCACAAACTGTGAGGAGGGAGTAGGATGGCATGTGAGAACACTGTGGGTGCCAAGGCTGGGGCAGGGCGAGGGAACTAGCCGTGAGTGAGGGCTGTCAGGTCACACCCAGGTTGGAGGAACTCCCAGAAGACAGAGGCTTTCATTACAACTTCAAAACACTTTGAAAGCCCAAAGGAACCTCCCTTCCCAGGATATCAGAGGAAAACTCTGGAAAGTCTTTACTCTCCCAGGAAATGTTGCAGATACGGCGGAGCTGGGATTGATGTCCTGGTTTTACATCGAAATAGAGCAGTGGTTCTCAACCTGCATTTGGTATGGCTTGGAGAACTTGTTAAAATGCAAATTCGCAGATCCCAACCTACAGCCTAGAGAGATATTCGGACTCCACAGGATGAGAATGAGGCCCATGAACCTGTGAATCTGCACATTAAGCATCCGCCATGGCTTTGAATTACAGGATACAGGAAAAAAATTATATGTGTATATATATAAAGTTCTCTTCTCTTTTGCTTCTCTCTTTCTCTCTCCCTGCCCCCCCACAAATGCCCAAGCACTCACATTTTAAAAATTGTCTGAGGGGTCCATTTGCACTTTTGACTTTTAGTCAACAGAAAAAATGTTAAGTGGTCCCTCTCTCACGCTCTCTCCTGGCAATTGCTTATGTTGCTAGAAACGGTGGGGACCATTTTCCCTATTGTATCTCAACAGGGAAAAGCGTACATTTATGCATTTGTCTGCCTCGTCTCGGCCCCAAACATCAGAGCCCAGAGGAGAAAGACAAGCAATCCGGCAAGTATATGAAGAGGGCTCGGTCTGCTCGGGAGCCGGCTGGCGACCTGGGTACCAGATCAGTAAGACAAGAGGGAAACAAAAGGAATCTCTCAGACTTGATTCTTTATTTCTCATACTCTCTAAAATTCTGGAACCTCTATAGAATGCAAGGGCAGAAAACTTGGTTTTGTTTTTTGGAACTGCCTCTTCTTTCTTGTTGTCTTTTTCATATTTTCTCACACTTTTTCAATGATTTCTCTTCTTTTTTTGTCCCCCCCTTCCTTGATTCCTTCTGTTTTCTTTTCTGATTCCTCCTGGGAATCAAACTTCCAAGCCCTTTCTGTCTAGCTTCTGTGCTTCCATGGGTGAATGTGATAAAAATGCTGACGGGGATGATGATGGACCTGGTGCTGATCGTAATTGTCGTTGTCTTGATGGCTGCCACTTCTTGACCTGTGTAACGGCTCAACCAAAAGGACTAAGCTTGTACCTAACATTTACCAAGCACTGACTACGTTCAGGTTGTTTATATATAGTCCCCCTGAGACATCCCATAAGCTGGATGTTATTATTATTGGCAGTTGAATAGATAAGAAAATTAAGTTTCGAAAGTTTCAAGTAGCTTAACTAAGATCACGCAAGCGTTTCGATGGGGTGTTGAAACCTGGGTCTGCCTATTGGAGTCCAAGTACTCAGACACTGTGCTTTGTTGCTTCTCACGGTATTTAACGCTTAACAGCAAAGAGTCACATAAATAAATATTCAGAGTCCAGTGTAGATACATGAAGGCCAAGGACATGAAGTGAAATTTAGAATTTCCCCCGGTTGAAGTAAGTCAATTGTATCAAAGAAAAAAAAATCATCTTGCTTATCTAAATCCCCAAACACCATCTTTGAAACTTGAACCCCTGAAGGGAAAAAAAAAAAAAAGGATTTTTAGAACTTCTTGTGCTTTCCACAATGGCATTTTCATAAATCCATTCCTGTTTTCTTAAACAAAAGTAGAAAAAAATCATGAGAACCCCCAGCACAGCTGATCTGGGGTGTCTCAGTAAGGATGGTTTTCACTCACTCCTGCAGCATCTTTGAGGATGTGTCCTTAAGTCAGACACTGCTCATCTGTTGCTCATAAATCTCTTGGAGGCCCACGACTCTTCCTGGCTGTCAGAAAATATGGAACACATGCAATGTCGCCGCCCCATTATTTATTTTAGCAAATGAAAAGCTACCCTGGAAGATTTCCCCCTTGGACTTCCTCATGATATTTATGGTATCGTGATATATTATGGATCTCTAAAGATGTCTCATACTTGTAAGTATTTAATTGTAGGTGACATTTAAATGAGTATTCTGAATAATAGGAGAAAAAAGATGATCATGAAATTCAAGGTGTCCATCTCAGAGGGAGATTGTCGCTTACAACAGAAATCACGATAGCATCTTTCTTGAAAAAAAATCAATTGTTTCTAGTTATGGTTGGTGGTAAGCTTTGTTTTTTACATTTTTATTTGTTTGTTTATTTTTTTATGGGTGATATTTTACAACAAACCTTTGTAACAATACAGAGTTTGGCAAACTGCCCAACCATCTGATTTGAGGTTATTCCAATGAGAAATGGAAGGAAATTATCATCCTATTTTATTGTCTTTAACATTAATATTTTCTTTATTAGTATTAGGTAGAAATAGTCAAGCAGATGGGATGTAGCAGAGAAAGAACTGTCAAAAATAAGATGGGCTTATTTCATTTGATCAGTAAATTTCAGATATAAAGGAATTTACTTTACAGATAAAGTTAAGTCCTCTTTGACCACCGAACTTGAAATCTCTGTGCCTCAGTCCTTGAAATAGGCATAAGGAGAGTGTTTATTTCCAACTGCTATTATGAGGATTTTAAAAGTTGGTACTTATTAAGTACTTGGAGCAATGCTTGGTGCACAATAAGTGTTCAACAAATATTATTATACTTATTACTTCCCTTCTCAGTCTCTCTCCAGAGACAGGCATTAGTAAGAATCTGGTGCGTATCTCTCATTATTTATAGTTCTTGTGCATATATATGTAGCTAGGAGCATTGTTATTCTTTTGTGTATGTTTTAAAAATGTGTAAGTAGTTTCACACTATGTTTTGCCATTTTTTTTTTTTTACTTTATGCTTGGAGCTCTATCCAAATAGGTAGGTAGAGGGAAAAAGAGAGAGAGAGAGAGAGAGAGGATAGATTAAAAAATAAACACAATGAATTCCTTTTTATGTGTTTTATAATATTCCATTGTAAGAATGTACATTTGTATTCATTTATCGGTTCCTCTGTGAATAGACATTTAGCATGTTTTAAATTTTTCACAAGTGCACACAATCCTGAATTGATGTGAAAATTTTACTGCTTTTAGCCAGAGAATCATTTGAGAAAAATAGACATTGTAGAAACAGCTCATATTTCATATCTTGAACATTCTTCTTACCTCCACTGAGATGTATACCTCCCTGACCAAAAACGTAACTGGCTAATTTGCACCTAGTTGGCACTTGCTAAACGTCTGCTCGAAGTAAGTAAACTGAACATAGGTAAGATATATCAATAATCCCAATAATGAGCGGGACTCAACTATCGAAAGTGTGTCAAGAAGACTGTTGGCAGCTGCCTTGGGTGGGATGGAGAACGGGCAGAAATGAAAATAAAAGTATGAATAACAGGAAAGAAATAGTGTTGGTCCTCGGAGTCTGTGGTGGGTCTGGCTTCAGAGCTGGACAGCTGTCGCTTTACGGGTGCCGAGCTCGTGGGGTGTTACGTGTGGTGGACGCGTGGGGTCAGGGGAGGAAGGGCCCTCCGATTTTGTTTGTAAGTGTTACAAGGTGACTTGTTAACAATAGTCAATTCAACGATTTAACCTTTCAAGCAGTTAAACTTCAGTTTAATGCAGTTTAGCAAACACCTAGTGAGGCTCACTGGTAGGTCCGGGGGTAGAAGTATAAATAAATAAATAAGATAGATAAACAAACAAACAAACAAACAAACCAGCCAACCTCAGGATTTAGAAGGGCCATGTGGTAGGCACCACATGCTTTTCATAACCAAGACTAGCATCTTCCTTATAAGTGGGGGTGTGTGTGTGCGTATGTGTGTGTGTGTTGGGTCTTTTACCCTCGTGTGTTGGGTACGTTGTATGTGTATCTTACCCAATGTGACTTGGGTATGCTGTATATATATTTTGAGTGTGTATGTGTGCTCTGGGTCTGTTTTATTGTGCGTATGAGTTGTCAACATGTGTATATTACGTGTATTGTGAGTATGTTTCCTGGGCAGCTGGATTAGGCACGGTGTGGGTGTTGGTGTGAGTGTCTGCGGGAGGGTGTAAAAAGCCTTTACTATGCATGAGTTTTGTGTTTGTGGTGGATCTTGCACATGCATATGTTCTTGCCAATGCTCAGCTACTAATGGAATCACCACCAAGCTCTTCAGGGTCTTCCCTGGGAACATGAAGCTACCAACACAATGTATTTTCCTAGGGGTTCCCCTGTGGCACTGTACCCTGACCTCCTCATCATGGCCCTGGGTGAGAGGAAACCAGAACCACAGTTCCACAGGATGTCCCCTGCACAGGAAAATTTCCACTAGATGGGAAATGTATAAGAGACAGGTAGTACCGGAAAGCGAGCCCCACATCCTATTGTAACTTCTGTTTCCTTGCCTATCTTCCTCCCCATAGAGCATGTTATATCGTGTCAGGGATTGATATTACGAATCGTGGGTACCCTTTCATTTACCATACCTGGAAACAGAAGGCGTTTTGATTGAATGCATGCGTGAATGAGTGAATGAACAAGCAAAGGGTTATCCAAGGTTCCTGGAGCCTTTGGAATATTTAGATACCCCAATTATTTATGCCCACAGGGCTGAGTATAGTAGGTTCTCAGTAAATGTGGTTAAATGGATAAATGAATGCACGCATGTGACACATGTGAACGTTTGCTTATCTCAGAAGCAGGCTAGGAGTCGTAAAGAACAGTCCCCTGGTGGGGTTTTTATTCTTCCTCTGTTGATCCCATAGGAGCACCTTGTCTGTTGTCCCTTTGGTTTAATTATTGTTCCTTAAGATCCGCATGGCAGCCCTTCTGTTTACTGTCAAACTGCAGCCACAAATGGAGAAATAAAGAAGGAAGGGGGGAAAAAAATCTTCATATTCCAGGTACAGGAATTTCCCCCAAAGATATTTTCCTTTAAGAGAGGTGAAAGGAAGGTGGAAAAGTTGGGGAAACGAGTTTCCAAACTCTCCAAACACATAAACCAACAGAATTGTGTTGCTGCTTCCATAAATGTTTAATAAGTTTTATCATCTTGTGACTAAGGTTAAACAAATGTGAGTCCTTTGAGGAATTATTTACTGGAAGCAGAGTTATAGCATCAACATCTGTGTTTCCAATCACTTAGATGAGGAATAGATCAAATAAATCATGAGTAAGTTCCACAAAATAACTTCTGTATTATCATCTCCGGAGAAGAATAATGTAAGTAACTCTTTTAGGTGCCCTTTCCATTGGAATTTAGACTTGTTTTTGTTAGACTTCTCTTTTTTTTTAAATTCATTTCATTATCTTCAAAGAATAAGTCTTCACTCTTCTGTGGAAAGTTACCATAAAAACATCCACAATAGAAAGACTTAGAAATTTCTCTCAGGGAATCTGGCTATTCCAGCCAACATTCTCATTTGGGAATGGGCTAACAGTTCCAACATATAACATCCATATAATTTAACCTCATAAATTTATTTTTTTCACAGTGATGTAATGGGGAGACTGACCTGGAGTTTGTAAATGTTCCCTGCTTACTGCATTCCCCTGGGCAACATAACATTCTAGACAGTGTTTTATGTGCCCCGATTAAAATATAACGTATCTTGCATTTCCTGTGGACTGACCTGTTAGTACTCTTAGCAGAACACTTAAGGAACATGGAGATGTTTTCAAATCAGTAACAACGCACTGTGTGCTGTGTGAGGTTTTTTGAGGGTTTTTTCTTTTTTTTAAACCATGATCTGATTTTCATTTTAGACCACAGGCCCCTGAGCGCCCCACTCCACAAGAAGTTTTGTGCTTTGGTTTGACTTTTGAATCTGCCACTGCATGCTGACAAATAAACACAAATACTTGTTTGGAACTCCAATTTGAATTCTCAGGCACGAACTTTAAACTGCTATCCTGCAGTGGAGAGAAGGAATAGGAAAAGTTAATGAGGAATCCCCTAAGATAAAAGAGTAGCAATGGAAACTTCCAACCTTCTTTATTAAAAGAAAAAACAAAATTTTAATGCAAATGAGGAGAAGGGCTTTCTACAGTCTTTACAATCATGAAAATGACAACTATGACACAGAATACACTCAGCAAACCAATTTGTGGACTGAGATGTTTTAATTTTCTATGTGAGAAACACACAGCAAAAATAAAGGCAGCCCTTGACTTCCAGCCGGGCAAAGGAAAGTCTGTGGGATGAGGGCTTGAGCTTGAAACCTCACTGGGCTAAAGTTGATGCTGCCGTGTAGATCTTTTGGGGTACAAATCTCATGAAGTTCCCTGAAAGGAGTATGTGTATTTCAGAGTCGTTCTTGTATTCATTCAATGGATATTTGTTAATTTTTATTGTTTTCAAGACCCTGTGCTGTGTGTCTCAAGGATAAATAAAGCACAGCCCTGTCTTCAGAGTTTAGCAATGGAGTGCTCAGAATAAGGCATCCACCCAGGGCCCAGGAAGTGTTAGTTGGGGGAATGAATGAACAAGCGGATGTGTGAAGATGATCTGGGGTTCCCTAGGAACTCAGGCTCTTTTCTGTTTGTATGTTTGTTTGTTTCTGAGTTTAATTGTTAATTTCGGCCCAGATTTTTTCTCCCAGGCAGCCCCTGATTTCCCTTCTGACTAATCCTTCCTGAGCCCAGGTTCCTTCTGTCCTGCACACTAGTCGCTGGTCAGCTCTTATGAGCAATAATGTGCTGTGAAGGTCTCCACATTTGCCCGTGGGTGGCCACTCTGAGTATTTTTCACCACTGACCCCAGCCCTTGACCGAACCAACCTGGTTTCTCTGTGCCTTCCTTTCCTCGGTTTTGCTGCCTGAAACAGTAATAATCAGACGCATTAACATTTACTGAGAGTCCACTGCATGCCAGTCACTGTCCTGGACTTGACTTTCATTTAGCCTGTGTCTCAATCGAGGAAGGAAGTAGACTATTACCCCTATTTTCCAGATAAGAAAATTGAGGCACAGGGCTTTTAAGTAATTTGTTCACATGGTAAATATATAATGGAGCTGGGATGTAAGCCCAAGTGTGTTTGACTCCAAAGCCACACCTAGTACGTAACTTCAGCATTTCTAGAAGCCAAATATTGATTTTGATGACTCCTTCTATAGCCTGTGATAAATTGAGTGACTCAGCTGAACCCCAGCTTCAGCACCTACAGCTACAGAGACCCAAGAGATGGGGTGGGGACAAGGTCTCTCTATGACATTGTCTTCCTTCTTTCCCAATTTAAATCTCTACATGTGGTGGTCACGGTGGCCTCCTAAAAACATTGTCCATCTGGCCTGGCAACTCTGGCAGAAGAGAGCATCTCCTTTCCAGAGGAGAACAAATGTTCTGGGGTTTACATTGGCCCATGGGGTTTGCAAGACTCCCTAAACCAATTGCTGGCCGGGATCGGCCTGCCGTGGCCACATGTGCATTCAGAACTATAGTAGCTAGGAGTGACTAGTGGTGATTTGCCAAAGCTAAATCAAGGTGGTATTATCACCAAAATAGTGGGGAATGGATGGATACTGGGCCAGCAAGGTGTGTAGCTATAGACTACATGCTGTGTAGGGTTACAGCCAAGGGCTTTCAACTCAGACAGACTGAGGTTCAAATCCAGTTGTTATTTACTTTCTGTCTGACCTTAGATAAGTTATTGAACCTTCTGAGCACTAGTTTCTTAATTAAAAAAAAAATTCCCTAACACCACATGGGGGTTACCATGCGGATTACACAAATTGTGTATATAGTGTGCTTAACCCATGCTTGGCACATAATAAGTGCTCAATAAATGTTAGTTAATATGGTGGTGATGGCCAACCACAGGTTGAGGACTACTAGAATAGCACATGATGTCTTTAAAGAGAGTGATACATTCTTTTGAGGTCTTTGTTTATGCTTTGGGGCACATAGTTTAATAAACAGATTTATATAAAGTGAAAGTGGGGGGAAATATAGCTCCCAGAAGGAGCCAACAGGATTGAAGGTACCACCTTCTAAGTCTGGATCACTGCAGCTGCTTTTTGCTTCGGGCCAAAAGTTCTTCCCAACTTTCATTTCCTTTCGGGTTTTGATTTGTTTATTAATTAGGCAAAATGGGAATTGATGAGCCTGAAATGATAAAGATGCTTGTGATTTAAAAAAATGTTTTTGTATGTCATGAGTGAAAGATGTGGTGAGGTTGAACGGGAGAAAAATTACTGTGTCAGGGTCGTCCTGGGTAGTATCAGTCCTCTGCTTTCCTGGGGTGAGAAAGGTGGAGGCATGTGGGCATTTGGTGGTTGGGAAAGTTGGACTTTATCAGATTTCTTTGATTGTATTTGGGATTGTTCAGAGACTAACTGGTTGGATAGCAATTTGCTTTCTTGTGGAAAAACTGACATGGCAACACGTATTGTGCATTCAAGGTTTAGAGAAACCTTTTTTTCTTGTGGTTTATTCTCCTGCAGAGTGGTGTTTCTAGGCTGCTGAAATATGTGAAGGAAATGTGTTTACGTGTGTGTGTGACGCTCTACCTACAACATGCGTGTGCTTGTAGCTGAATTATGTGTGCATCCGAAGCCGTGTGCCCTAGCTGCTGTTGATTTAGTCCAACGCATATATAATGCTCTGTAGAAACGATTCCTGGTTAGTAGCGCCTCACTTTCTGTGTTATACAAGCTGCTGGCAAAGGTAATTATGCTTAATAGGAGCCACCTTTGATTTAAAGCTGCAGAGGTGAGTAATTAAATTGAGCTGCAAGCATGGGGGGTGGCGTGCAACCTTTGTTTGGGGACATTCGTCGGGAGCAGCTGGGTTGTCTTACAAGGGCACTGTTTCTTGGGCTCAAATTTGTCACCCAGATTGTCTTAGAAAGGCATCAGTAGACCTGAGAGGGATGCAGCAAGGCTGTGGTGCACGCAGCTGCTTTGCTTGTTCTGTTCCCCAAAATGTCACCGAAGGGGAACTGCCGCCCCCCCACCCAGGCCCCCAGCTACATCTGCCCTGGCTTGCATGCTCATCTTCCCTGGGTGGGCTCAGCATTGTCCTGCTCACTAGCTTCTTACTAGTCACCTCTGTGGATGATCACAACCCCAACAGTGATCAGTCTTGCCATGAGGACTGGTGGTCCTGAAATTTCTAATCTGGGTCTATTCAGACATCAGCAGCAACAACAAAAGCCTACCAGTCCCTTAATCCTTTAATGATTAAATTTGAGATGAATTAGTATTTGTAAGATTTCATGTGAATCTCATGTGTGGCTATTACTGCGTCTCAAAGATTGTCTGTATATATATACACCCTTATATACATATTTTTTTCTTTGTAGCAAGCTTAGCTTGATTAAAGAGAAAAAATACGCATGGACTGTCCCCTTCGTCCCCCAGAGTTTCTGAGTTACAACACCCAACCAAGGGAGGTTCTGTTGGGCAAAGACAGACTGTTCCAGGCGATACCACCTAGAACTGGGATTGACAAAGTCACCAGGAGCGAACAGCAACTCCAACTGAATCTTAGCGGCTTTCAAAGGATTCCCAAGCTCCAGGCAGAGGGTTTTGCTCCATGACAGCTGCAAGATGGGTCATACAGTCCAGAGGAATCTTAGGAAAATCTCCTTGCCTGAGCCCCCCTGTTCTTAGGATGAAGAGATGGCCCAAAACCTTCCTGCTGAAAGTGTGGTCTGTGGACCAGCAGCCTCAGCATCTCCTGGGAGCTTGTTAGAAATGCAGACTCTCAGGCCCCACCCCAGACTCTCTGCTCAGTATCTGCATTTTAACAAGATGCCCAGGGGATCTGTGAGCCCACTGAGATTTGAGAAGAATTACCCTACAGGCCCCTGAATGACTGGCTCCTTCCTCCCTTTCTGATGTGAAATTCTCAAATTTTCTCTGCCTGCACTCTGGCTTCTTTCTGTCCTTGTTCCATGCCCAGCTATGCCCCCCTCTTAGTCTATTTAAGGCCTTCCCGTAGTTCATATCTTAGCCCAAGGATCGCTTGCTCAGGGAAACCCTTTCTGAGCCTTTAGACTGTGTTAAATCCACCCCCCTCCCCAACATAGGCCCAAAAGCCCCATGTACCTTGCTGCCTTCTTCTTTTCAGGGTTGAAATTCTGTGATTCTTGATTTAGTTGATTTCCATCCATCTCTCCTCCATGCAGACAGTAAGTTCCATGAGGGCAGGGGCCGTGTGTGGTTTTATTACTCGCTAGCGTAGTGTCCAGTGCAGGGTAGAAGCTCGGTAAATATTTGCCCAATAAATAGAGGCATGCTGTCAGGCTATATAATGAGGATTATCGTAGGCATATTGCTGGCTACTCAGGTGATCTCTTCAGAATGTTCAGAAAATTTCTAAAACTGTTTTCTATTTATTCAACTCCAAGTGATGAGAAAAACAACACACTAGAACTACTAATTTTGAAGCACTTTGCACGCATTGAGCATTTAATCCTCACAACATTTTGTACATTCTATACATGAATAAACCAAGGCTTAAGCAGTGATTTCAGACTAAACAGCAAGGAGTCGGCTAGGCTGAAAACCATGCTCCACTCTTAACTGCTACATTCCAAGGCCAAAAGGGCTGGGGACTCCCACTCTGCCGTGGGTTGGCCATCAGCTTGGCTCTCCAACAGGCGCAGAGTTCCCTGTTCACCCTGTTGGCACAGATCTTCATTGGACACACCGCCTGGGTGCCAAGCACTGGTCTAGGCTGTGGCGACAACAGTGAGCCAGATTTATCAGGTCCCGGCTCTCAGTGGGCAGAGCCAATATACACGTAAGATGCCAGGTGGGAGAAAGGGCTGGGAAGAAAAATAAAGGGTGACAAAGAGGGAGGCAGGCTGCAATTACCATAGGGCCTTTGCTTCCTTCACTGTTGTATTCCCAGCATTTAGCTCAAGGCCTGGTCCTCAATTTGCATCGGTTGATGACTGACGGGCAGATGGAATCCAATATTTACAAAGGTGGCTCAGCACCAGCTGTGTTGTATGTGACCATAAAACAGAGCAGCGAGGACAGCCATTCTGGAGAGTGGGATTTCTGACCCTTTTGTCCAGATTATGCTCTCTCTAAGCCACAGGTTTGTGGTTAGAATAATCAGAATCACCTCTAGAACTTTCAGAAAAAACCACAAGTGCTCAACCTATTCCTTGGGCGAGTCGGATTTCTGGGGTTGGAAACCCAGCATGTGTTTTTAAAAATAATCCCACTTTTGAGTCTGGTGTGCGTGGAAGGTTGGGATGCCCTACTCCAACCATTTGAAATAATAATACCATCTGTCATTTACTGAGTGCCTACTGTGTGCCAGGCCACACACTCAGTGGTTAACCAACCCCACTAAGAGAGGAAGAGATGGTGATGATGAAGGTGACAGTGAAAATAACAGCTAACATTTACTGAGTGGGTGTTTTGTGCCAGGTCGTACGCTAAGCACTTGACATGTTCAACTAGTTCATCTTCATAGCCATCCTGAGATAGGTCCTGTGATATTTCACTCATCCTTATAGAAATTTTAGAGAAGGTACAAATACATATCGGATATATGATTTCAAGCAGGGGTTGACAAATTGTGGCCTGTGATTCAAGTTCAGCCCGCCACCTGTTTTTGTATGACCTATGAGTTAGAATGGTTTTCACATTTTTAAATGATTGGGGGAAAATGTGGAAATTACTTTTCTTATGTTATATATAACATGATATCCTTGATTTTGCCTTTATTGCAAGCCTAAAATACTTACTCGTTGGCCCTTTACAGGAAAAGTTTTCTGGTCTCTGTTTTGGTGCATTATATACCAACTTGTTATACGCGAGAGATAGTTGTGTGCAAGATAATTTTAGGTGGTGCAAGCGTGAGTTTTTAAACAGTTATGGTTTCATTTGCTGTGTATTATATAGGAGGGGAAACTAAAACTAATACATTAAAACCACGATTTCATGGATGTTCTTGCTGAATCCAATGTAAGGAAAAAATAAAATGAATCCTTTTGAAGTCAATTTTTAAACAATAAATAATAGTGCAAATAATAAGGAGACAAAACAAAAATCGTGCAGGTGATAGAAAAGGGATAAATTCTGTTGATTGGGCCAGAGACTGGGATGTACAGGGGGAAAAAATTGAAAATAATGGAAGTAATTTAAGTTGGGTAAGAAAAAATGGGAGGTAAGAGATGACTATCACTCTTTCCATTTTTAATATTCTGTGATTTTGAGTTTCTTAGAACCCTTGTTTTTCAGGACTTTTTGATCTCTTGAGGTCTCTTCCAGCGCTGATTCTGTGAGAAGTTTCCTCAGGAGATACTGACACAGGCTGGGGGTTGTCCAGGATTCGTGACAGCTCAAGGCACCGTCTTCCTGTGTTTTTCCCTCTGCTGACTTAGAAAGACGGATGAGCGAACCTCAAATGGGTTCAGAGGTTTAGTGGGGAAATCTCAGAGCCTGTCCAGTTCAGCCAGGAGTGGAAATGGGGAACAGCCATCTGATAATTACTGTTACTATTCTGAGACACAGATAGCAGAGATGGGGAGAAGCATGA